>OY728158.1:1110613902-1112001566 GCA_963277665.1 Viscum album
TAATTTGGATCATAAAATATTATATCATGGTGAGAACTATAAGGAGATATCCTTAAAATATTAAATAATATTATATTCTAGAGAATAACATACACTCTTACACATATATTATCTTTTTAGGTTTAGAGTTTTAAAGAATTATGATATAAAACATACATAACATCCCATAATCATATATGTGGAAAATACTATAACCATATCCATTTGATCCAAAATATTAACATTTTCAAATTAAAGAAAATTTAATTGAAAAATATTTATAATATTTAAATTTCCAACCTTCTTTCACTTACACATCCTTATAACCTATAAAAACATTTAATAACATGGGATGAGAACCGAAATCTTAGTAAGGAGTATAAATAAAGAAATCATTAGTAGAGTGATAACATAAAACCCAATAAAACCCATTTTATAAATACTTATTGTCATGAATAGAAACATTATATAATTTCCTTGGTTTATATTTACAATTTCACTCTTACAATCACCCTTACAAATTAAATAACCTTTCGGTCATCTTCTATCTCTGGAGTACCCAACACATTAAGGGGCTGTAATGGGGATCATACATCATATATTCAGATATAATGGGCTCAACCAAACATATATTGATATATAATGTGGATAAAGACACTATTTATTGATCTATAAGGGGCTCAAACCAACATTACAATTTCCATGGAACATATCATCAATAAAACACTTGATAACTCATTTATACCCATGAAAAAAACACAAAAGGAAAGTCCCTTAAAATAAAATATAATTGGAGTGAGAATAAATAGAATGGATTTAATATGTGTATAAACTATAATTATATACAATATATAATAATATATATAAAAATTAAAATTATGAATAATCTCAATACTACATAATGAAATAAGTATAACGTTAACCCACACAATGGAAATTAGGTTAAGTATTCCCTTACCTCAAATTCATCTTACATTAAATGAGTTTAAACCTCATGTATAATGGTTAAAAGAGTGTTATTTACGTTTTAAATAAATATAATAATTTTTATAAAACTTTTATAATCATTTTATAACATCATTCAACATATTTATTAATTATATTTTGTTATTTAGGTTGTTTTGAGTGTGTTCTTTACATGGATTCCATGGTGGATTCATAATGGAGATTATTTGTTAGAGGAAATGAAACTCCAAAATAAGAATTAAATGGAGTTAGAATATTTCCAAAACATTAAATTTTACCATAAATCATTTTGTTATCATATATTATGATCAATCATTTGATAAAACATTAATGATGTTTGGATCATTTTTTTAGTTATTCAATAATCTTAATTTGGTTTCATTACATACCTTTAATATTATGTATATAAGTTAATTTTATAACATTAAAGAGGTTATATAATACTCATTAAAATTTTTATAAACAATTTAAATGGTTTTATGGCCATATTTGAAGCATGAAAAGGAAATTGAAAACACATATTTGATGATTTTGGTAAATCGACACATCACAAACAGTGTTTTTATGTTTTGAATATGATTAAGAATAGAGGAATAAAGATGTTAAATTTTTCCATAAAAATGATAAAAATATAGAATATATAGGATATTATAGATTTCATGACTCTTGAAAAAGGGTTGGTGAAGAGATTATAAGAAAATAAAAATATTTAAAAAGAAATTAAAAGGAAATGAAAGATGATTTTTACCTCTTCATCTTTTCTCCTTGAGATCCTACTTAAGGCTTTTGGTTTTTCCCTTTTGGGGAGATCATAAGGTCATAGACGTGGGGAAGAGCCTTGGCAAGTATATTGGGCAGAATTTAAGTAATTCATAAATCATGATAGTTGTGGGAGGAATAGGGGGATGAAGGTGGTAATTATAGTGGAGGATACAAGGGGTTTTCAATTATTTTAATCATTAGTTTAATTTTTTTTCTCAAGAATATTAATAGTATTAATTATTGTGTCAAAAAATAGTAAATAGAGCACAAGAGTTCAAACCAGGGGTTCTTACATCATCCATGATGCTAGGAATAATATATTTAATATATAATGTATATATACATGGTAAATTACCATATTCCACTATTCACCAAAAATTCTTGTATTTCAAAAAAATCTCAAAAATTCACCCCAAAATTTTTTCAACATATAGAATAAAAACATGGACACTATTTTAAAATTTTAATTTTATAAAAATGGTAAATTTAATTTTTAAATAAAATGATAATTTATTCAAAAAATAACAATTTGAATACAATAACTCATTTTATAACACCATTAAAAATTAATCAAGGTCTCATAGAATGATTTTATAACCAAAATAAAATAAACTAAAAATTTATTATTTAATTTTGTGTAAATAAATTTTTATTTCAATTATTTAATTCATCGTAATATTTTAATTAAATATCTATGACTTAAAAAATACCCACACTTATATAATGATCATATTATAACATATATGATGCCTTTTTATTATAAACTCAATACTGAGGTTACTATTATATTGGCCATTTTATTATTCATGAGGGTTATATTACCATTCAAAATGGTGACACTATATCTCATAAGGGTAGGTTACTATTTGCAAAAAATTATTTTTTGTCTTATCAGACTCTAAAAAATATACTAATCACAACTGTGTATGTTTGTTATTCAAAATTCAAATCATTGATGTGGAAAAATAATGTTAAATATATAGTTTATGACTATCTTCTTAAAACAATGTGTCATTATGCAGAGGCTCAATGTTTCATTAAATAAGGTTTATTTTTAAATACTTTGTGTTTTACTTTCTCCCAACCTATTAGAAATTCAATCCTCCCAATTTATATTTACTTATAAAAAATGTGAAGGTATCTTTTCCTCATTTCATTTTTAGATTCCCATGATACCTCTTCAACCATGTGGTATCTCCACAAAACCCTTACCTATGAGTTTACCTTATTCCATAATAAATTCTCTCTATGATCAATTATCTGAATAGGTTTCTCTATATAATAAAGGTTCTCTTCCATCTAAACTATATATGGGCTCAAAAACATGAGATGAATATCACACATACATTCTCAACCTCGAAACATGAAAAAAATGTATACCTGAGATAAACTCATATGAAAATATTCACGGTAGAAAACGAGTCCAACATTCTCCATGATTTCATAATGTTTAATGAACTATGGTCTTAATATTATTTTCCTACCAAAACACATAACACTTTTCTAGGGTGATATTTTAGGAAAAGAAGATCACCTACCTCAAATGAATGATCGTTCCTCCTATTATCTACGTAACTATTCCACCTATTCTCAGATGTCCTTAGGTGTTTCTAGATCATCTTAAATTTCTCATCCACATACTTTTCTAGTTCTAGTCCCATCAGCTTCTCTTCCATGATATAATCCTAAAATATAAGAGTTTGACACTGCTTTACATACAATTCCTCAAAAGGCACCATCTGTATAGTAGAATGAACACTATTATTGTTTGAAATCTCAACTAA
Organism: Viscum album; assembly: GCA_963277665.1. Taxonomy (NCBI): domain Eukaryota; kingdom Viridiplantae; phylum Streptophyta; class Magnoliopsida; order Santalales; family Viscaceae; genus Viscum; species Viscum album. The sequence continues at coordinate 1,110,617,394 of OY728158.1, forward strand.
ATAAAGATGCTAATATCAGATTTCCTCGTAGTCCATTGACCACAATCGAATCATAACCCTTAATGCGTGAATTGTTAAATTGGAAATATCATCAGAGTGAGGATGAAAAGTAGTACTAACATTTAATTCTAAGTCCAATGACTTTTCATGTCCTTTCTAAAAGTTAGAAGAGAACTTGGGATCATGGTCAGGTATAATTAAATGAGGCACTCTATGTAACCATAAAATATCTCTGAAGTACAGTTGCGAAATTTGATCTAAACAAATAGTATCTTGAATAGGAAAAAATATGAAGATTTAGTTTGTTGGTCAAAAATTAACTAGATATCATTTCTACCTTGAAATGTTTCTAGTTGTCCAATAAAAAATTCCATTAATATATTTTCCCATTTCCATTTTGGAACTGGTAAATGTTAAAGCATCCCCTTCGGTAACTACCACTCTTCTTTAATGTATTGACATGTCAAACATTTCATGGTAAAATAAGAAATATCTCATTTCATTACATCCCACTAGTAAAACTCTTGAAGACCTCTATAAATATTTGTGCTGTCAGGATAAACTGAAAACAGAGAACTTAATGCTTCACATAACAATTCTTTCTTCATTTGTGAATTACAAGGAATATATAATCTATTTAAAAATATCAATACACAATATTTATCTATGTTAATTTATGGATAGTTATCCATTTAACCAATTCCTCATTTTTATGTAACTCCCCATATTCTTTCCACACATTATTAATTATATCAAAAAAAGTTGACTTTACTGAAATGTGAAAGAGAACAATAGAATTTTCTACACCAAGAACTTCAATCAAAAATTAATGAAACCATTTATAAAGGGGTCCTATTACAAATATAACATGGTTAATGATGAATGCTATTTTTCTCTTAAGTCATCCTCCACCTTGTGTTTAATTCTAGGATGGTAATTGATCATGAAATCATAATCCTTGATTAGCTCCAACTATCTTCCCTGAATATTGTTTAATTCCATCTGAGAAAATATAAACTTCAAAATTTTACCTCACAATCCTTCAACTAATGTGATGAATATGAAATTATCTAATGATTTTTCATCCCAACACAAACAAGTCCTTTAAAATAAGAAAAACTGTAGATGAAAAATTCACCAGTTATAGAGGGAAGGGCTAGAACATGAGAATTCAGAAATATTCATTTCAATTCTTGGATCCATGCATCATATTCATCCCTGAAAATAAATATAACCCTATTTTTTGTTAACATAGTTAGTGGGATAGATAATCATGAAATGTTTTAACAAACTATCAGTAGTAACCTACTAATCAATGAAAAATTCAAATCTATATATGTAATGACATGACTCTTGTAAAGAGTTATTAATACTTAGTTTTTATTTTTTAATCACATAAATGGTCTTAATGTATTATTCTAATCAAGCAGAGGAGGTCACAAGGGCATATATGGCTCTTTCAGAGCCTGGATCTCCGAATAGGGGAAAACAGGGTGGGAATCACTCTTTCTCTACAACCGTGCTACCTAGGGACAGAGTCGTATGACAAATTGTAGATGGTTGAAGAATCCATCTATATGATTGGTGCATGGTTATTGAAACTGTGCACATTATCCAGTAGTGTTCCTAGGGAGGTACAAGGTAACTCACGATGTGTGCATGGTTTGGGAAACCATACATGGAGATCCTGAAGGCTTGTAGAAAAGGAGAGGAACCTTGAACACTATTTGTGCACAGTTTGGAAAATTGTGCCCAAAAACTGTGCAATCTAGTTTTATGGAGAAAATGAACCTTTCCCCCATCTTCCCTTTTATGTTATATTTTGATCATTTACACTCTTCCTTTGGAAAGAACCTCCTCCCTTCTATTCCATTGAAGCTCAACCCATCTTCTCGTTCAATCTGTTGCTAATACTCCATCCGGAAACCATTTATTGATAGCTGAGAAGCATCTTATTGGACAAGGTTAGGCTAACCCCATGATTCTTTCCTTCCTCACTAAATTTCTCTATCCGTTAGATGCATGCTATTTCACCCTATTTTCATGGTATTAGATAAAGACTCAGATCTTCTCCAACCTACTCTAAATATAAGGTCAATACATTGAAAAGCATTGTCTACGATCCTATGGTATGTGGTCATATAGTTTCCATTTGAGTTTGGGACTTTTTGTATATAATCTCATTGTTCCATGAGCTATCTTTTGCTGATATCCCCTGTAGTATTAATTAAATTCATTCTAATAGAATCAAGTGTGATGAAATTAGTTAATTTAATCATGATTATTAGTTTAGATATATCCTGGTTTTATATGGACTTTAATTGGGTGATCAACATAAATTGTCCATTTGAGGCCAGTTTCCCAAAATTTCTATGTATAGTTTTTGTTTCTCAGGTAACTTTTAATTAGATTTTATCATTTACCCATTTGTATTTGGTTCAACCCATGTAACCCCATGGGTGTTCGTACCCCTTTGGCTTGGAATTTTCAATTTGACCATTTAACAATTTTACTCAAATTTTCCTTTGGTTTGTGACTTGTAGTTGAATTTTCCATGCTAGGAAAATGTTATAGATATATTATGTATGTTTTCCCCGGTGAGATAGCTTTAACAATAAAAATGAAATTTCTTACATGGGATGTTATCAAGGGATAACATAGCCTTTCCCTTTTCGTTATTTATTTATAATGGAAATGTATAATTGGTTTAGATTGTTAAGATTGGAATAATATAAGATAGTTTACCTTATACTATATGGATGAAGCGATGAGGAAATTTGTGCATGTTATACATATTAGTTTTTGAAATAAGGAATGCTTAATTTCATGCCAATTATACCTATATTTTTGTAGATAAAGTCATGTTGAAATTCATTCCAAATATACATATCATTATGTGGATAAATCCATGCTAAAAATTACTCCATATATATATACATACATATATAGAAACACACACACACCCTTATATGGAAAAAATGAATGAAGAACATTAGGAAAACCAAATAATTGTATGGACAAGAGGCATGATGACCACTATTCTAGTTATATATAAGTATGCAAAGTGAGTTGATCAGACATTCCAACATCAAGACGAATTAGGTAGACTCATCAAGAATCCTTTAGAAAACAGAGTTAGAGGGTAATTATTTATTCAATTTTTCATTACTTTCTTGTTGTTATAAACACACTATTCACATATGAGTGAAACTCAGATTAAACGTAAACACCATTGGTAGTGGCCTTATGAGATTTATCTGACACACCACTCAGGAAACCATTGGTTACCAATAAGACTATTTTCCTATTGGTATGCATCGTGGAAAGAACCCCTCTTCTATATGCCAATACTTATAGTTAGTCGAATCATATGATCCAAGGACCAATCATGGGCTCATGATTTTATAAAGCAACTTTTGAGATATTGTTTACTTTTGTACCAAGTATTTTTATGCTTGATCATGTTTTCTTATTCTCATTTTTTACCTGCATTCCATGCATGGATATTTGTATTACACACTGCCTATGAGGTTTTTTTATCTTATTCAGTATTCAGTTTTATCTGTTATTCTTCCACTACTTATATAACCTATCTGTTTGATTATGGATCAACTAATGATTATTTATTTTTCATTTTATTTGTACACTAACATGGGGTTATAAGCTCCCCACTATTTTACTATTACACCCCACTGCTTTTTAGTAGCCCCTAGAAAATGGGATGACACGCTACATGCCATGTGGAAAACTAGGCTCGGGGCACAGGTTACATTTTAGACGACTCTGAGAAGTCACAAAGTTGTATTAGATGGGATTATAATCTTATTTTACTATTTTATGACAATATAATGGAGATTAAGAACACTTGGGACTTATTCACAAGCCATGATTGGGCATCACAAACCCATGTATGGGGTATGTACCTAGTTTCTAGAATTTTGAATGTTATTTATTTTGTTATTACTGTTGATATCATTTCACCATTGAGAGATTAATTGATATTTTGATGTTATTTATACTATTGATATTGGAATTTGGAGTTCATTTCTCAACCTACTGAAATAACAGTGATGTGTAGATCATGCATCATGATAGGAACAATATGAATAGGCCATGAAAATCTTCATGTCACATTTAATTTTATAGCAAAACATGCCTATTTGATATTATTTTTCCTTATTTCACATATAAAAAATTGTGCTCACACCTTTCTGTAGGATTTGGATCCTTCAATGGTGTGAATTTAGTGGGTTCCACCCTTTTATTCATAAGGTTTATGGGTCTTTATAGATTGATAAATGGCATTCCAACTAGCTGAACCATTTGAGAAATGATATAATCACATGTTTAAGAGTAATTATAATGTTAATGGCTTCCATATGAGTTTCATATTTTGATTCATAAGGTCTATGGGCCCTTATTGGTAGGAAAATGACATATCATTGGATTTGAATTTTTTAAGTGATATATAACATGAGAACAAACTTTTTCACATGCCTAACTAGAAACATGACCCAAACCCAACCATAGTAGTGGGATGTGGGTGTTATTCATTCTTTTGGCTAGTATGATATATCATAATGTCATGTCTGAGCTTTTGATGTTTCCATAGAGGCGTGTTCATTCATATAAGAAGGTTTTAGTTCCTATCCTGGTTTTTTGAGTGTAATCCTATAAAATAATTAAATTTATTTAGAGAAATTCATTGGGAATTATAGAATCATGCTGTCAGGAGGTCCCCAAGTTTCTCTTCTTAAAGGCGGTAATGATTATGATCCTAGGGTGGCAGGCTTTGAGACACAAGTTGGTCTTGCTATCAAACCACCTATAGTTCCTCCTTCTATACTTGAGTTAGGTGCTGACACTTGGTTTTAGGTGGGATTCTTGCATATGATGTAGAATATGAATGAAGGAGTGTGACATTCCTTTTTAATAGAAAATTTGACTTGTGAGTTTTGGAAGTAGCATAAAAATACTTTCTCAAGAGATTGCAGACCACTCACTGTTGATTCCTGGATCGAGGTGATCTTTTCTATCATTGAGCATGTTGAGACACCTACAGTGATAAGGGAAAAACTAGATGATTACATGTTACTGACTTGGCTAAGAGGTGTTGTGATGTCATCAACCTAAAATAGTAACATTGAGAAATGGTTTCGGATGACTTCCTAATGGTCTTCTCTGACTACTTCTTTCCCCAGACTCTAAGGGATTATAGATCTAGAGAGATAATGAATCTGCAGTAGGATAACATGTCAATTATTGATTATTCATCCCTCCTCATAGTTCTGTAGTTTTATGGTCCTTCTATAGCCACTGATTACCTTCGAGATGCTAGGCAATTTGAGGATAGGTTGTGTTACTCCATCTGGTCACAAATCAATTTTTTCTGACTGATGACTATTTCAAATATTGTCTACCAGACGCTAATTATAGTGCAGAATCTGAGAGATATTGAAGGAGGAATCCAGGGAAGTTCGTGGCCTGAGGCTTCCAATGGATCTTATTCTAGAGAAAAACAGTTCTATGAAGAATATCAAGAAGGTGGGGGTGGTCAGGCTCCATTTACAACATTTCTTTTATCTTCCATCAGTGTGGGGTGCCGATAATTTATAAAAGGAAATGTCCAAGGAATTTAATTGAGTTTAGAGGAAGTTTTATAATGGGCCATCTCTATTTTTTCATCATCTTTTTTCCACCGGTGCCTAGGGATCAACGAGATGCACCTACTCCACAGTCCGGAGTATAATCAATATGATCACAAAAATGAAGAAATTGGAACACCACAGGTCGATCTGGTCATAGTGGTGGTTGAGGTAGAGGCCACTAGACTTATGTTTATCAATGCTAGAAGAGTGGAACTACTCAAAGAAATCAAGTAGTGACTCAGGGACATGGTATAATCTAGTTACATGAAGTCAAGCCTACATCGCATAAGCAGAGTACCCGAACATCTTCTTTATGAGGTATTATTCTAGTAGCCTATACTTTAGTGTTATCCATATTTGATACAGGGGCATCTCAATCATTAATATATGAGGAAATCATGGATATTCTAGTCCTCAATGTTGAGTAATATCTTGGAATTATTATGCTAGTTACACCCTAAGGAATCCATTCAAAGGGTGTTCTCCATTTTCAAAACAGTCTCTTTGAGATATGTGGTTACCTTTTGGAATGGAACCTAAATGTTCTCTACATGATGGGATTTTATATAATCCTTGATAAGGACTAGAAATATCCCAATAGTTATTGTATTGAATTCTCTCATCAGAGGTTGTCATTTACATCAATAGAGGAAAATTCACACGTGCATTCGGGAGAATGGGATGTCTGTGTGACACGAGAAGGACATGAGCTGTTGAAGTTGGGAAGTGTTACGACATAGGTTTCTTGTCATCAACATGACGACTAGTGGCCAAAACCCACCATTTTCCTTTATTAGTAGAGAATTTCAGAGAAGTTTTTTTGAAAAATATTTGTCCTACCTCTAGTGTGAGATGTAGTGTTTTCTATTTAACTTCTACTAGGATCAACATCAGTGACCATTCCAACTAGTAGGATGGAACATATGTAGAATCAGATCTCAATATTTAGTGGGAGGATCTGGAGGCGGATGGTTTTATACACCCCATCACATCTCGTTGGGGTCAACCTGTCTTCTCTTCCCAGAAGGCAGACAATATCCTTATGCTTTTCATGGATTACTATCGGTTGAATCTATTTTCTATCTATAAGTGGTATCCATATCCTAGAATAGATGACCTCTTTGAAAAGATTTGAGGAGAGAATGTGTTTTCAATGATAGATTTGATGTTGTGCTATCATTAGGTGAATTTCAGGAATTCATTCATACATCAAAAAACTTTTATGATTATGTATTCTCTTTATGAGTACCTTGTTATACCATTCAAAATTATGAACACACCTAATGTATTTATGGATCTTATGAATCAGGTTTTTACTCATATCTAGATTCATTTGTGTTTTTCTTCATTCAAAATATCTAATTGTATTCTCTCTCTAGACACAACCATGAAACCAATATTGGGATCTTTCTGAATACCTTGGGAGAGCACCAACTCTATGATAAGCTTAGTAAATTAAATTTTTGGATCAATAAAGTTCTCTTCCTAGGTCATATCATCTCAGATCCAGGAGTTTCAGATAACCCAAAGAATGTGAGGGGTGTGTTTTTTTGGCAGCATCTCATAAAAGTTATTTTATATTTTGAGTTTCTTGGGACATTCCAAATACTACATATGATTTATTCAAGATTTATCACACCTTGTATCACCAATTACGGATTTGATGAAGAAGGGTGTAAAATTTGAGTAGTCAGAATCTTATAACTAATCCTTTCAAGAGTTGAAGGGTAGGAAAAATTTAGCGATGATACTGATTCTACCAGATCCAATCATGTCTTAAATAGTCTATTGTGATGCATCATGTATCGAGGTTGGATATTTTTTGATGTTGGAATAGAGATTTTTTGCGTATGGTTCTCATTAGTTGAGTCATTGTGAGAGGAATTACCCAACACATGACATTGAGCTCGATGAAGTTGATCATGCCATACATAGTTGGAGACACTATTTTTTGTAAGAGTGTTTTTTGGGGTTCCCAGACAACAAGAGCCTAAAAAACATATCCAATCAGCGGGATCTGTATATCAGGTAGCATAATTGGGTCATGTACCTACAATTTTTTGATTTCAAACTTACCTACACTCCATGAATGTAAAATTTAGTAGCCGATGCTCAAAGCTGAAAGACTCATACAAATGATGTTTAGTGATCAAACGATAAATGGAAGCATATGGACATATTCTTGGAGATACAAATTGAGTTTCAAGAGGACCATAATAAGAATATTCCCTCATCCTTAGTGGTGACATATACTATTCATGAATGAGAAAGTTTAATAAATATATCTAATGAAAAAGGTCTTGTCCTATGGGAAATTGTTTCCAATAAAGATACATCTTCTATTTGGATAGTAGACAGGGATGATACTCTTTTGTTCTTTGGGTGTGTATGGGTCCTAACTGACTTCAGAGAGGAGATGACAAGAAATTTCCATGCCTCATTGTGGGTGGTTCACCTGGGTGTCACCAAAAATGTATTGAGATCCTTGAAGTCAATATTAGTGGCCCAACATGAAGCAATACATATCTAGTTTCATCCCTATATGTTCCATTTTTTAGAAGGTGATGGTGGAAAATTAGCATCAATCATGGATTCTATAGTCATTCCCCTTTCTTGAGTGGAAATGGGATGATGTTTTGAGGGACTTTGTGATTGTTTTACCCAGATCAACTCTTGGAAATATCATAGTGTGGTTTTTTGCCTATATAAAGAAGGTCACCCACTTCTTACCTATACAGGGGACATTTTCTAGAGATGATCTTGGATGACATTATGTTATGTAGGTGTTTGGTCTTCATGGAGAACCTCATTCTATAATTACGAACAGAGACAATAATTTCCCATCATGGTTCAAGAGAGGGATGAAAAATGCATTGGGTAAACAGTTACTTTTGAGAATGGACAATCACCTATTGATAGATGAAAAAACATACCATACAATTCAGGTTCTTGATAATATGCATCATTTGTTAATTCTTGACATTGTGGGTTACTGAGAGAAACACATTCCCCTCTTCAAGTTTTCTTATAATAATAGTTTTCAGGGTATCATTGAGATGGATCCCTATGAAGCCATTTATGGTAGGACATATTACTCACCTCTATGTTGGCATGAGGCATGGGAAGTAGTTTTTATTGGGAATCATCTCATGTAGGGGACATGAGAGAAGGTCTAGTTTATTCGTAAGCATATGTTGAAAGCTCAGTCTCGATAACAGTATTATGCTAATAGACACCGATGGTCACTTGAGTTCGAGGTCGGAGACTGAGCTTTCATGAAAGTATCACCTTGGTTGGGGAATAGATGTATTCAGAAGCAGGGTAAGATATCACCATGATTTGTTGGATCATTAAGATTGTGAAGCGGATCAAACCGCTGGCTTAACAATTGCAACATACTTATAAATACTAAGTTATGCACAAGGTCTTTCATGTAACTCAGTTTTTCTGATTTTATCTAGAACAATCACACTTATTTTAGCTAGATGAGTTAGAGCATGATATGGGTGGAGGCGATAGGGGTCATGTGGCCTATCAGGCTCGGGGAACAAGTTACATGGTAGCCATGTCTAGGCTATAACACAGTAACATTTTTAGGTCTTGTCCATTCATCAAACACTTTTATTTTTGTAGAATCAACTATTATTATATCCTTATTTACAATGTTCCCATGAAAATAAATCTTTTTTAAAATAAAATAAATTTGATAAATTGTCTTTATAACCTATCATATTTAAGAGTTTGAAAGATAATCCTTAAATGTTTTTCATGTTCCTCTTAATTTTTTGAATATTCCAAAATATCTTCAATAAAAAAAACAAAAAAACATAACCAAATATTCACAGAATATTCTATTCAAAAGATCAATTAATAAATCTGGGGATTTTATCAACAAAAAGGGAATAAAAACAAACTAAAAATGACCCTATTTAGTTTGAAAAGTATTTTTTATGATTTAATCATTTTTAAGAATCAACTGATGGTATCAAGATCTCAAGTCAATCTTGGAAAATAATGAGCTCCCTAGATATGATTAAAAAAATTCATTGATATAATGATATGGATACTTATTCTTAATATTAATTTTATTAAAATATCTATAATAAATACAAAGAATAATGGAACCATATTCCTTTTTATTAAACAAAATAAGGTCACCCTATGGTGAAGTTCATGGATGAATGAAGACAATATCAAGAAATAGCTGCAACTGATATTTCAATCCACAAATATCCATTTGAGCCATTAGATATGGGGATTTTGAAATTTTTATAGCTTTAGGATCCATTTCAATAGAAAATTCATCCTCAAAATCATGTATAATACTGGTCAACTCATCAGAAAAAACATCAATATATTCATTTATCTTTGGAAAATCATTCATCTAAATAGTTCCCTTCTTTTTAACAATATGAACAAGATAACATTCATTTCCATATTTAAATAGTTTCTCATATTACTGATATGTTATTAAATTTTTGGGTTCATTATTATATAAATATTGAATCTATTTCTGAAAAAAACATATTTATCTCTGCAATCTATCGTAGCATGAAAAAAAGAAATCCAATCCATACCCTAAATAGCATCAAACTTCACTAGAGGTAACACAATAAGGTTTATAGGTAAAATATTTCCATATAAAAAGAGTGGTTTTTTATTATAATATATATTTTCCATTATATTTGTTTAAGTGTTTTTACCATGAGTTCTGGATTATTTTATTGAGGTGGAATTTCCAATTCAATAGAAAATTTCTTTGAAATAAAGAATGTGTATACCCTGAATCGAAAAACACATTTTAAAAATCAATAAAAACAAGAAATTTATCTGATAACACATCAGATTTAAGCTCCAAAACTTCTGATCTAGTTGAAAATGATTTTTTAAAACCCTTATGCTTCCAATCTGACTAATTCCTTTCCCGAGTGACTGTATTTGGACACACATTAGCAAAATAACTCAATATATTACATTTAAATAATCATTCTAAAAGATTCACATTAATTTCTAAATCATATTCTATACACTCATGAGACATGTTCCCAAACAATCCACTTCGGTACTATTTCCTAGAATAAACTTGATATTGTCCAAGATGCATTTTACAACAGTGTTCAGAAGAAGGGGAATAGATTTTCATAGCTATAAATTTTTTTGATGAGTTATTCCCCATAGCCATCCAACCTAACTTTTTCTTATTCATGTCAAAACACGGAAAACATATGTTAGAAAACTCAATTTCAAATTTTTCATCACAACAAACAGGTTTCTCATATCGTTTAAACTCTCATGAAGCCAAATATCTTTATAAAAACAGTTTCAAATTTGAGTAATTTTAATTAATTTTAATATCAAATTTCCTGAGTAAAATCTGGTTTGTATCTTGAAATTCTTGTAAAATTGGATTCATATAATGCCACCTAATCATAATATTTCTACTTTAATTCCAATAATAGTTTCTCCATTCTATGTTAAATAGTTTTAAGAAAATATATTTCAAGAAATACTCCATAAATTATCCCATATGAGACCGTCAATATCATTTTCTCTCTCATATTCTTAACAAGAGACCAAAATTTACCTGGTTCACCATCAAAATGATAAATGGATACTATTACATTTTGTAATTATGAACATATAATGTAACCAAATATCTTTTCTAGAGAATTGATCCATACATGGGCAATCACTAGATCTTTGGATTCCCTAAATGATGGAGGACATTGCCTCCTAAAATGATCCACAAAATACTTTTTTATTCCTCGTAAAAATTGTTCCTCTCTATCATGGATACCACCACCATTTATTATTTTATTGAACTGTTCCATTATGATCACAAACTTATTAGTTCCAATTCCTGCCATTCCTGGCTATAGATTCAAAAAGATATCATCCTCTTGGTGTATTCCTACTTCATCTTCCATGGTTCTTCTACAAAAAAACCATTATGAACATACACATCCTAGATGATGAAACATGGTAATCTTTAAACTCTATATAATTTTAAATCAACCCTAATGTAAAAAATCATTTACGGTATTCTATTGACATCATCCTCACCCCTAAATTTATATAATCCTACATTTGATACCATTTAAAAGGAAAAATCCTTAAAACATAAATATTAATGAGTTTTATAGAATATCATATATTCTTAGACATCAAGGATCTTTTCTGGTTAATAGTTCTAGATAATTAATACATAAAACATACTTAAAATCCCATAATCATATATGTGGAAACTACTAAGATAGTGTCTATTTTTTTTCAAATAACAAAAACATTAAAATAAAACATAATATCATTTAAATATATTCATAATATTAAAATTTTATTTCTTATTTATCATAAAAATCCTTATAACCTATGAAAAACAATTAAAAACATGAGATGTGCATAAAAATATTAGTAAGGGATACATTGAAAGAAATAATTAGTCATGTGAAACCATAAAATCCAATAGAAATCATTTCATAAAAACTCATTATCATGCATAGAAACATCATTTAGTTTTTTGGGGTTATATTTACCTTATCTATCTAACAATCACCCTTACACATGGAATAATAATTCAGTCATGTTCCATCACTACAGCCCTCAATGACTTAGAGAGATATAATGGGGATCCCATATCATATCTTGAGATAGATTGGCCTCAACCCAACATATATTAAGCTATAATAGAGATCAACCCATCATATCATGAGATAAATTGGGATTAACACAACATAACTTTGTCCAAGGACCATATCATGAATAAAACACTTGATTAATCATTTATACCCTTGGGAAAAATACCAATGGAATGTCCCCTAAAAATATAATATAATTACAGTGAGAATTAAAATAATGGATAGAATATGTGTATACACTATAAATACCCACAATATATTATAATATATATAATAATTCATCACATGAATAATCTTAATATCCCATAATGAATGATGTAGGAGGTTAACCCAATAGATGAACATTAGATTAATAATTACTTAAACTCATGTCCGTCTTACCTAAATCATCATTTCACCTCTTGTATTATGGTAAAAAGTTTTTTATTAATATGTTAAAGAAGCCTAATAATTTTTATAACACCAAATATGATAATTTAATAACATTATTCCAAAAAAGTATTAATAATATCTAGTTATTTATATTTTTTCAGGTGCGTTCATTAAATGGTTTCCATAGTGGGTTTGTAAAAGATTATATTATCGAGGGGAAATAAAACAAAAGAAGGGGAATGATATTGTTTTATTATTTTTTTGAATATAAAATTATAACATAAATCAATTTTTATCATATATTATGATGAATCATTAGATAAAACATTAATGTTGTTTAGATCATTTTGGCTGTTCTTTGAGAATCATGAAATTGTTTCATTACATACCATTAATTTTATGCATATATGTTAATTCCCAAATTTTTAAGAGGATATAAAATACACATTAAAAAATTTAAACCATTAAATGGATTTATAACTAGCTTTTATGTATGTGATCAAAATTTATAACATGTCATCCTCGATTTTGGTAAATCGATATATCGAAGAAGGTGTTTTTATTTTTTGAATAAGAGGAAGTTGAGAAGAAAAATGATGTTGAATTTTTCCATAAAAATTATAAAAATATAGAATATATAATACACAAGAGCTTCCATGCCTGTCAGATAAGGGGATGGGAAGAGAGTATAAGAAAAGAAAAAAAATTGAAAAAAAATTAAAAGAAAATGAAATAGGATTTTTACCTCTTGGTCTCTTCTCATGGAGATCCTCCTAAAGGCCTTTGGTTTTAGACATTTGATGACACTAGTAGATCTAGGATGTGGGGAATATCCTTGTAATTAATATTGGTTATAATTTAGATAATCTTTAATGTTTGAGAGGTGTGGGAGTAAGAGTGGGTGAGGGTGTTATTTATAGTGGAGGAGACAAGAGTTTTCCATTATTTTAATCATTTGTTCAATATTTTTTCTTAAGAATGTGAATAGTGATGATTAATGTGAAAAAATAGTAAATAGGGCATGTAGTTTTGAAAAATTGGTTTTATCATTAGACATGATGCTCGGAATATTGTATTTAATATATAATATATATATATAGTAAATTATAGTATTTCACTATTCACAAAAATCATGTATTTCAGAAAAATCCTAAATATTGACCCATATATTTTGTAACACCCCAGGATTTCAGAGTGTGTTATTTCTTAAAAATAATTCAATAACTTGCACTACACGCAACACCGAGTTCAATCACACCATTAAAAGAGGTCATGAATAGTATTAACTACATTTTGAACTTATATAATCCTTATAATTTTAGAATCCCTATTATGAGTTTCTTAGTCATATTGCAAGAACAGATTCATTTTCAGTATTTCACTTTTATCAACTTCTAATAGTGAAACCTTTTTAAATACAATATTTTAAACTTTTTGACTAAATGGGGACATCAAAAATTTAAAATGAAACACCCCAAGCTTCCACGGTACGTTTCCCTTCGAATAATGCGATAACGTGTGTTGTACGCAACCTCGAGTTCTAACACACACCACAACTAATTAAACTAGCCGTTGTGAATAGTAATACCTACTTTTTAAAATTATATATATTTTATATTTCAAAATGGACTTCATTTTTGGATTCGGAATATCTAATTTAACCTAAGGTGAAATTTTGGTACATTTCGGATAACTTTCATATTTTGATGAATAGTGAAAATTACTAAATTTTAATTAAAAACAACTTTTTTAATCAAAATAATTAATAGTGATAAATTATGAATTTGAGTGGTTTTAAAGTATATTTAGAATATATTTTTACCATTTAATATAATGTTGGTAATTGGACATAATTTTACAATTAAACCGAACATAAACGAGTGTCAATCTTTTGATAGTTATTATCTCTTAAAAACACGCTTTTTGTTTTGACAGCGGGAATTAATTTTAAATTAATTTCTGCCACTTCTGTGTTTTGAATTTTGGAAAATGGATTCCATATTTGGAATCAGGATGTTCAAATTGTGTAAATAGGTAACTTTTATTTTTAGACATTTTGAATAATTATTGCGGTAAATATTTTATTTACCATGGTTAAGGGTAAATCCGGTAAATAAGGGTTAAAAAATAATATTATAATAATACTAAATTACCCTAAAACGTGTCTTAACCCTATTTGTTGATACATGGTCGACCTTGGGAATCTTTGGGTCTATTTTGGGACCCCATGGATCCACTTGTAAGTGATAATGACACATTATATTAATAAAGTTAAAATAAAAATAAAAATGGCATAAGCTTACATCTTTTAGAAGAACAATTGTTATATAGGGTTATACATGTTGGATTTTCGATTATAAATATTCATTAGAAAGATAAAAAGATTTCCTACATAATGATATTTTATTTATAATTTTTAGACATTAAATAATTTATTTTATTTTAGACACAATGATGATGCAGTAATTACTAAAATAGTGAAAAATTAAAATAATTGATCTTATAAATACCCAAATAATTATAATATGAAACTTTTAATGAATTAAACTAATTTTATATGATAATATGATATATTAGGATTGATTTAATTGACTTTTTTCTAAGTAATCAATCTGTTAGGAGTTTCACAAAAATAAACTATTGAATAGTGTCAAAATTGACATAAAAGAGTTCTTAAAACAAATATTATATTATTAATTGATATTAAATTCCTAAAAATCTAAGGTTCGGCCAAGAGACTTATATTATGATAGGTTCCTCATTAATGGACCACTTGGGGGTCGCTTGGATGTATATAGTATGTTTATTAACCTTTTTATATAAAAATACAAAGAGACATTGTAAAAGTGAAACTAATTAACTTAGAGTTAATACTTAAAGATAAGGTTAATATAAGTACCCAAACCTGTCTAAATTCTATTGGTTGAGTGGTTTTCGACCTATCCCCACCTTAACCTTTGAATAGTCAACTTTGGAGCCATTAGAAACCGAATATGAATTTATTATAAATTAATATTTCTAGCTTTTCCAAAGGTGCCCCTCACCCCTCTTATAAAAGGGCACTCCTCCTTCTCATTTCTTCACACCTCTCAAGCCACTTGGCTCGTCCAAACTCTGCCCAACTAAGCTCCCCACATCCCTCTCCTCCTCCTTGAAGCTTCCCCTTAGGCGGAAAGCAATTCAAGAAGTCCTTTGGTTCCAACCAAAGTGAGTTACCTAAATTTAAGGTAACAATTTCTCTTAAAGTATTTTCATTTATTTTGCTTCTCCAACCCCCAAAATCTTTTTATTTCCTTTCTTTTCTAACAACACCAGTATCCTAAATATACTAGGATGTTGTTATAAGAAGGATTAAAACTACACATACACACAACTCCATCTAATGGATGATGAACATAATGTTTCTGTGGATGGCAAACTAACGCCTTACGAAACAATGATTGTTCAAATACATCTTACCACCTCTCATGGTGGCCATTATGATGGAACTGTAATTAAATATGATATTAATGATATATATTTTATATATAAGCTTCTTTAATTCCATTTTATTTCATACCATTATTCGTTTCATGTTGTATATACATACGATAATTTCATTTGAGGAAGTGCGGACTACCGCCCCCTTAAAATGATATGACTCGTTCATACCACACATGGAACGTATAAAGGATGATGTTAATGAACTTAAGTAACATATATAAAATATTATATTATACTGGAATAGTAATATACCTATGTATCATTTGGATTTGATTCTTTTAAAATAAAAATTAAATGGAAGTAGCGTTCGTGCGTACGTACGGACTACCGTCTCCACGAACGCGATAAGATTCATTCTCCATCGTATCCATTCAAGTATAATTATCATTTTATGATTTAAAAATGATGTTTAAGGACTTTATATCATTCTGGATATGAATAATATACAACCTATCCTTTACAAACATGTCGAACGTAACAAAACATACAAAAGAAAACAAGAAAGTTCACACCCGAAACAACGATAATACTAAGATATTATTATCAAATCAATATTAAAAGATCATATATGATATCATATTGATGTATATGATTATTGTATAATTTAATAACAATTTTTTAATTATTATACAGGAGGTTAACATACCATCGACTAAGAGAAAGTTCAAGGTAAGGGTTATTTCACAATCTCTTCATTATCCGAGGTTGTTTATACGTAATAATCTACTGGGATATCTTTATCATCCACATCCATGTTTCTTAAAAATGTATTTCAAAACATTTTTACTATTTACAAGAATATGGGTTAAAGTCATTTATACCCTTGTTTGACTTTTTATAAGAGGTTTATAAAGGAATCTTTCCGTCGTTTTCAAAACAAGGTCCTTTTTAACCTTTTCGACAGAATTGAGGTAAGAATGTTTTTTTTAACTTATACGGCGGGTGCGGTTATTTTACGCCGTTATAAAATCGTCAAAGCTTTCCTTACAAGCTTACAAGAATATTTTCAAGAAAATGTTTTATTTTATATGGCTCGTAAATGATTTCAAAAATAGAAAGAGATATTTCTCTAAAAAGTGTTTTGATTTCATCTATGTCAACATCCTTTAATGGATTTTACGCTTATTTGAAGTTGATTTATTATAATACAAAACTTCTTTATTGTATTGAAGGTTTTGTGATATTTTTGACTGTGGATGTGCTATTTTATACCATTCATAGTTTATGGTGAAACTATTGACATTTCGTATGCTAGTTTTAATCCGAATGTTTATGTTATATTTCAAACTTTTCTTCAGATGAATGTGCTAAACAAGTATGTTCCGGGTTGGGGACCGGTAAAAGTAAGCCCTCCAGGTTGGGGACTGGTAAAAGTAAGCCCTCCAGGTTGGGGACTGGTTAAAGTAAGCCCTCCAGGTTAGGGACTGGTAAAAGTATGCCCTCCGGGTTGGTGTCCGGTTATTAGAGGCACTCCGGGTTGGTGTCCGGTTATTAGAGGCACTCCGGGTTGGTGTCCGGTTATTAGAGGCACTCCGGGTTGGGTTCCGGTTAGAAGTAACCCCTAGGTCTTGGGATGAGGCCTAGACAAAGAAATTAACGTTTAGCATTATGCATTCCATAATTATGAAAGTGGTTATTGATATTGCATGTGATTATTCGATTAGTAGAATATCCATGTGAACAAGTAAATGGCATTATTTCATTTTACTTTTGCCATACTATGTTGAAGTTCAATTTTAAAAGGCTTTTGTTTTAGTAATTCATTGCCTTAAATGTTTATGATTATTTTGAATGTTCCGCTATATTGTTATCCTTACTGGGCATTTGAGCTCACCCCTTTTCTATGTTTTATTTTCCCAGGTAGTGAAGAAGTAAATTATGAATGACTTGCAGGGATATTATGAGGGGTTAATAGTGTGGATAAGAAGACTTTGTTGTTGTAGTGGTTTTTCACTTTGAAATGTAATGTAAAACTTTATGATTATATCTAGTGTTTCCAAGGCTACTAAACCAATCTGTCTTTCGAGATTTGATCTTTCTTGTGATCATGCCAATGTTACGAAGTAATGCACCGACTCTGGGTAGCTGGGGTCGGGGCGTTACAGTTGGTATCAGAGGAAGTTTAGTACAAACCTTGGTAGCTAGATTTAGATAAACTCTGATTAGAGCACGTAGACCTAAGATGAACTTTGAGGATTAGTAGAAAATAACTTCCTAGAATTTTGGTATTGTAGAGATTTTGTGAGTTTTCCGAGCAATACATCCCTGTCTGGATACGAGCAGGTAGAGGCGGCTCTGGCACAGATGTACCTAGGGGTAAAACCCGAAAACACCGCTTTGAGCTAGACTCGAACGGGAACTGGTGCACGACAACGGGCCTTGCTGCACTCTTGGTTACGACACTCCCGGGGGATATGCTAAGGATAACTATCATTATCTTTACAAATCATTATGAAGGGTTTATGAGTATATACTTCCTCAAAGAAAATATTTTTTATGATTATGGATTATATCTATAAATAGTTCAATTTATGTTAAGTGTTTTATAAGTATGGGATTATGTATTTTGATTCATAAACTAATCTAGTGTATGCCATTGTTTAGAAATGGTGCCTAGTAGAAGGAATGGGAAATCCAGAAATGCACATGATCCAAAGAGAAGGAAGGATCATATCTTTCATGGTCTTAAGGTAGAATTTATAAGAGAAATAGTCTCCCATGTATTATCATCATATGAAGAAATAATATCATGTGTTGATAAGATAAGTAAAGAGTTTACTGAGTCCTATGTCTTTGAAGGGAAGCAAGGGAAGAAAAGGATGGAAGAGAGAAAGATGGATAAAGGAAAGAGGGAAAAGAAGAATTTTCCCATATGTGGTAACTGTGGAAAGAAACACCCTGGAACTTGCCTGAAAGGAATGGGAGTTTGTTATAAGTGTGGAGGAAAAGGGCACAAAGTACGTGACTGCAAGGGTAAGAAAATGGTTTCAAATGTACAATGCTTCATTTGCAAGGAGTTTGGACACTACGCGAACCTATGTCCCAGTCATCAGACTATGACGCAAATGATGCTATTGGATAATAATCAAGTTATGATACTACCACAGATGAAGAGGAATGATTAGAGTTCTTATGTTGATTATGTCAATTGAGTGTTGTATCAACAATGTACTTGTTATAATAATTATGGAGTATATAAGGATTGTACTGCAGTACTATTTCATTAAGGACTTGAGATTGTGTGGAACAAAGAAAAGTGACTCAATAGAAGGATAAATTTTTGGAAAATATATGGTTGAGAGAATGATAAACCATAATATAGTTCTGATACCGAGGTAGTGATTTTCGAATAATACATGATTATTTTGGAAAAAAATATATTGGATATTCTTGACTACCTTGGAACTGATTAATGATTTGTATATTCCATCATTGTTGGGGTTTAAAACATTTTTGGATTGATGAAGTATATCCAGCATTCTATATGGAATAAGGGGGCATGAATGTAATCAATAAGGAATATGGTAATACATGATGAAGGTATTCATATGCTATTGCGGGTTAAAAAGGATCTATATTATGTTTACCTTCCTTATAAATGTTGGACTGTGAGTTTGGACAGAAGTATTTTGGATAGTTCTAGTTTGGATTATTTTGGATTACCATAAAAGGAAAACCCGGAGGTTGGGCGGCAACCCGTCACGTCCGGCAAGGCTGCGAGACTTGAACCCGCAACTGAAGGGCGACAAGGGTGTATCACCTACCACTGGCCCATGAGATGTCCTGGATTAAATAATGTTGTTTTTTTTAAGATCTGGTAGATGAATTATAAATTCATTTATTTTGGAACCCTGTACGAATAGTATAAATAAATAAAAAATTACATTCTATTATCTTTTAGAGTGAAAGATGAGTTTTTGGTAGAAACTTATTAATGGATAAAACTCTGATTATAAAGTAAGTATATCTCCTTATGATCTTAGCCAATCTCATAAATAAATTCCTCAACATTAATAAAAGGTACTTAGAACAAAAATGTTTCCCTAGATGGTACCTTAAATCATCACTAATTTATGGCTTTGGGATTGTTGGCCTTTTCATAGCCATGTTCTCTACCACTCTCCATCAGATAATTGATGGTTAGATTTCTCTTCCATATCCATATTTTCCTACATGGAACCCTAGTATGTGTTATTTTCGGTAATCTTCATACTTTCCACTCTTTATTTTAAATAGAGGCCTCATTAATTCATTTTTCGATGTGGGATTTCAACTAAGATATTTTGAAATGTCAAAAATGTGTTGTCCCAATACCCTATATTTTGTTGAACCGATGGTACTTCAAATCATCATAGATTGATGAGTTTAAGGACCTCAATTTTATACTTGTTTGTGATTGATGACCTCAATCACTACCTATAAATATTTACGTTTTTCCTCCAATTATATGTCTCTAATTGCCACCAATGTTCTCCTAATCGAGATCATAATTTGGTGGTGACCCTTTCATTTTTCTTTTCCTCATATTAAGACTAAATTTTGGTAACCCAATTTCCGATGTGGGTTTTCCCACAAATATATTTTCTACTTTCAACCTTTTATTTTCGAAGATCAATTTCAAATTGCGAGGACGCAATTTATTGAAGGAGGGGAGAATGTAACACCCCAGGATTTCAGAGTGTGTTATTTCATAAAAATAATTCAATAACTTGCACTACACGCAACACCGAGTTCAATCACACCATTAAAAGAGGTCATGAATAGTATTAACTACATTTTGAACTTATATAATCCTTATAATTTTAGAATCCCTATTATGAGTTTCTTAGTCATATTGCAAGAACAGATTCATTTTCAATATTTCACTTTTATCAACTTCTAATAGTGAAACCTTTTTAAATACAATATTTTAAACTTTTTGACTAAATGGGGACATCAAAAATTTAAAATGAAACACCCCAAGCTTCCACGGTACGTTTCCCTTCGAATAATGCGATAACGTGTGTTGTACGCAACCTCGAGTTCTAACACACACCACAACTAATTAAACTAGCCGTTGTGAATAGTAATACCTACTTTTTAAAATTATATATATTTTATATTTCAAAATGGACTTCATTTTTGGATTCGGAATATCTAATTTAACCTAAGGTGAAATTTTGGTACATTTCGGATAACTTTCATATTTTGATGAATAGTGAAAATTACTAAATTTTAATTAAAAACAACTTTTTTAATAAAAATAATTAATAGTGATAAATTATGAATTTGAGTGGTTTTAAAGTATATTTAGAATATATTTTTACCATTTAATATAATGTTGGTAATTGGACATAATTTTACAATTAAACCGAACATAAACGAGTGTCAATCTTTTGATAGTTATTATCTCTTAAAAACACGCTTTTTGTTTTGACAGCGGGAATTAATTTTAAATTAATTTCTGCCACTTCTGTGTTTTGAATTTAGGAAAATGGATTCCATATTTGGAATCAGGATGTTCAAATTGTGTAAATAGGTAACTTTTATTTTTAGACATTTTGAATAATTACTGCGGTAAATATTTTATTTACCATGGTTAAGGGTAAATCCGGTAAATAAGGGTTAAACAATAATATTATAATAATACTAAATTACCCTAAAACGTGTCTTAACCATATTGGTTGATACATGGTCGACCATGGGAATCTTTGGGTCTATTTTGGGACCCCATGGATCCACTTGTAAGTGATAATGACACATTATATTAATAAAGTTAAAATAAAAATAAAAATGGCATAAGCTTACATCTTTTAGAAGAACAATTTTTACATAGGGTTATACATGTTGGATTTTCTATTATAAATATTCATTAGAAAGATAAAACGATTTCCTACATAATTATATTTTATTTATAATTTTTAGACATTAAATAATTTATTTTATTTATGACACAATGATGATGCAGTAATTACTAAAATAGTGAAAAATTAAAATAATTGATCTTATAAATACCCAAATAATTATAATATGAAACTTTTAATGAATTAAACTAATTTTATATGATAATATGATATATTAGGATTGATTTAATGGACTTTGTTCTAAGTAATCAATCTGTTAGGAGTTTCACAAATATCAACTATTGAATAGTGTCAAAATTGACATAAAAGAGTTCTTAAAACAAATATTATATTATTAATTGATATTAAATTCCTAAAAATCTAAGGTTCGGACAAGAGACTTATATAATGATAGGTTCTTCATTAATGGACCACTTGGGGGTCGCTTGGATGTATATAGTATGTTTATTAACCATATTATATAAAAATACAAAGAGACATTGTAAAAGTGAAACTAATTAACTTAGAGTTAATACTTAAAGATAAGGTTAATATAAGTACCCAAACCTGTCTAATTTCTATTGGTTGAGTGGTTTTAGACCTATCCCCACCTTAACCTTTTAATAGTCAACTTTGGAGCCATTATAAACCGAATATGAATTTATTATAAATTAATATTTCTAGCTTTTTCCAAAGGTGCCCCTCACCCCTCTTATAAAAGGGCACTCCTCCTTCTCATTTCTTCACACCTCTCAAGCCACTTGGCTCGTCCAAACTCTGCACAACTAAGCTCCCCACATCCCTCTCCTCATCCTTGAAGCTTCCCCTTAGGCGGAAAGCATTTCAAGAAGTCCTTTGGTTCCAACCAAAGTGAGTTACCTAAATTTAAGGTAACAATTTCTCTTAAAGTATTTTCATTTATTTTGGTTCTCCAACCCCCAAAATCTTTTTATTTCCTTTCTTTTCTAACAACACCAGTATCCTCAATATACTAGGATGTTGTTATAAGAAGGATTCAAACTACACATACACACAACTCCATCTAATGGATGATGAACATAATGTTTCTGTGGATGGAAAACTAACGCCTCACGAAACGATGATTGTTCAAATACATCTTACCACCTCTCATGGTGGCCATTATGATGGAACTGTAATTAAATATGATATTAATGATATATATTTTATATATAATCTTCTGTAATTCCATTTTATTTCATACCATTATTCGTTTCATGTTGTATATACATACGATAATTTCATTTGAGGAAGTGCGGACTACCGCCCCCTTAAAATGATATGACTCGTTCATACCACACATGGAACGTATAAAGGACGATGTTAATGAACTTAAGTAACATATATAAAATATTATATTATACTGGAATAGTAATATACCTATGTATCATTTGGATTTGATTCTTTTAAAATAAAAATTAAATGGAAGTAGCGTTCGTGCGTACGTACGGACTACCGTCTCCACGAACGTGATAAGATTCATTCTCCATCGTATCCATTCAAGTATAATTATCATTTTATGATTTAAAAATGATGTTTAAGGACTTTATATCATTCTGGATATGAATAATATACAACCTATCCTTTACAAACATGTCTTACGTAACAAAACATACAAAAGAAAACAAGAAATTTCACACCCGAAACAACGATAATACTAAGATATTATTATCAAATCAATATTAAAAGATCATATATGATATCATATTGATGTATATGATTATTGTATAATTTAATAACAATGTTTTAATTATTATACAGGAGGTTAACATACCATCGACTAAGAGAAAGTTCAAGGTAAGGGTTATTTCACAATCTCTTCATTATCCGAGGTTGTTTATACGTAATAATCTACTGGGATATCTTTATCATCCACATCCATGTTTCTTAAAAATGTATTTCAAAACATTTTTACTATTTACAAGAATATGGGTTAAAGTCATTTATACCCTTGTTTGACTTTTTATAAGAGGGTTATAAAGGAATCTTTCCGTCGTTTTCAAAACAAGGTCCTTTTTAACCTTTTCGACAGAATTGAGGTAAGAATGTTTTTTTTAACTTATACGGCGGGTGCGGTTATTTTACGCCGTTATAAAATCGTCAAAGCTTTCCTTACAAGCTTACAAGAATATTTTCAAGAAAATGTTTTATTTTATATGGCTCGTAAATGATTTCAAAAATAGAAAGAGATATTTCTCTAAAAAGTGTTTTGATTTCATCTATGTCAACATCCTTTAATGGATTTTACGCTTATTTGAAGTTGATTTATTATAATACAAAACTTCTTTATTGTATTGAAGATTTTGTGATATTTTTGACTGTGGATGTGCTATTTTATACCATTCATAGTTTATGGTGAAACTATTGACATTTCGTATGCTAGTTTTAATCCGAATGTTTATGTTATATTTCAAACTTTTCTTCAGATGAATGTGCTAAACAAGTATGTTCCGGGTTGGGGACCGGTAAAAGTAAGCCCTCCAGGTTGGGGACTGGTAAAATTAAGCCCTCCAGGTTGGGGACTGGATAAAGTAAGCCCTCCAGGTTAGGGACTGGTAAAAGTATGCCCTCCGGGTTGGTGTCCGGTAATTAGAGGCACTCCGGGTTGGTGTCCGGTTATTAGAGGCACTCCGGGTTGGTGTCCGGTTATTAGAGGCACTCCGGGTTGGGTTCCGGTTAGAAGTAACCCCTAGGTCTTGGGATGAGGCCTAGACAAAGAAATTAACGTTTATCATTATGCATTCCATAATTATGAAAGTGGTTATTGATATTGCATGTGATTATTCGATTAGTAGAATATCCATGTGAACAAGTAAATGGCATTATTTCATTTTACTTTTTCCATACTATGTTGAAGTTCAATTTTAAAAGGCTTTTGTTTTAGTAATTCATTGCCTTAAATGTTTATGATTATTTTGAATGTTCCGCTATATTGTTATCCTTACTGGGCATTTGAGCTCACCCCTTTTCTATGTTTTATTTTCCCAGGTAGTGAAGAAGTAAATTATGAATGACTTGCAGGGATATTATGAGGGGTTAATAGTGTGGATAGAAAGACTTTGTTGTTGTAGTGGTTTTTCACTTTGAAATGTAATGTAAAACTTTATGATTATATCTAGTGTTTCCAAGGCTACTAAACCAATCGGTCTTTCGAGATTTGATCTTTCTTGTGATCATGCCAATGTTACGAAGTAATGCACCGACTCTGGGTAGCTGGGGTCGGGGCGTTACATATTTTTAGGTGTGTTGAATTTAAATTGAACTCTATTCTATAAAAATAAGTTTCTAAAAATGGTAAATTTTATTTAAAATAATCCTAATTTATTTGAAAAATTACAATTTTAAAACTATAACTCATTTTATAACACATAGAAAAATTAATCAAGGTCACATTAAATAATATTTTAAATATTATACAATAAAATAATAATTTATGATTTTATTTTATGAAGATAAATTTTCATTTAAATTATTTATTTATTCAAAATGTTGTAATTATATATTTATTACATAGAAAATAACAACAGTCATGTAATGATAATATTGTCGCTTATAAGATTCATATTTTATTATACATTCATTGGTAGGGTTAATATTCTTGTTTCCATTTTATTATTCATAAAGTTCAAATTAATATTCATAAGGGTAACATTACTATTCATATGGGTAGGTTACTACTCACTAAAAATTATGTTTATCTAATCAGACTCCAAATAACTTACTGATTGCAACCGTGCATGTCTGTTTTTCGATAGTCAAATCCAAAAAGTTGAAATATTATGTTTAACATCTAGTTTATAACTATATGATTAAAAAATATCTTACTATGAAGAGACTCATTATTTCATGAATACAATTTATTTCTAAATACTAAGGGTGATATAAAAAATGGGAATGAAATGTTGATCTCATAGCCATATGTCAAAAATTCTCCCATTATGAACATGCTCAGCCTCACACCCAAATGGGTATCACTGACTAGAAATATCAGAATATTGAGGACTGATGTAAAGATTAATAACATCCCGATCTCTGTGAAGGCCTAGAGTTTTACCTTAAAGTACCACTCTTCATACTGACCCTATTCAAGGAGGGCCCAGTATGATCTATGATTCCCCTATTCAATTATCCGCTTATACTATTTTGGACTTCTTGGAACCCAAACCCTATGCATCATGAAAAATAAAGAAAACCAAGTAGTGAATGAAATGTTTGGATGAATACAGGTTTCCTCATTCCCTTCAACACATAGGACCCCATAAATTTCTTAGCTATAATTTGGGGCTTCTTTATAACCTGTTGTGTGTTCTTCAATAGTTAGAATTTGTCATATGTCTTCATATTTATAGAGATAATACAAATTTTTTTGAGGCCACATTGGTCGATTCCCACCGTAGCATGATGGAGAGTGAATTTTCTACTGTTTGGTTACAACCATATTAGAATATTTGGTATCATGTTTTATTAGTGATATATGTGGCCTATAAAACGCAAACTTCCCCATATACTCTAAAATTATGAATACTATCTTCGAAATCAATGCATGTATGGTGAACCAAGAAATCCCATGCCCATTCATTAGAAACTTTTCATGTAATATGCAGGTCATATTGGTTCCATCATGTATGATTATTAGGAAATATAGTAGGGGATAACTCATTAGAATAATTCTATACTCAAAATTTTCATATTGGTTTCTAGAGGGTGAATACTAATATCAGATTGATATCCCTGATAGTGTGACTAGTGGTCAAAATGGTCAACTTGATATACTCCAACGAACATCTAAACTGATATCCAAGAGAGTAAATATTAGAAATCAGTATGGATACCTTGATAAAAGAATCAAAATTTAAAAAGGGTTCATTTTTGATAGTTGGTACTCCCTTTTCTCCAATGTTAGGAAATCCACATGGACTTAGTACATGAATTATAATTATTCTACTTATCAAAGACCCAAATTATCTTTTATTTCATTCCTCTGAGATGTGACTACTTCATCAGCTTCAATATCCATTTGGAGAGAAATTTATAAATTTAGTAATTTTTTATACAATAAATATATTTCACTAAATTTATATCGTACTATTTTTAATTAAATATTTGACATATTATTTCTTGAAAAAAACTATCACATAAATTTGTATCTTGTATAAGCTAGTTCAGGAAATATCAAGTATAATATAATCTATGGATTTAACTTTTAGGACCTTTTTATAAATCTATGTTCTAAAAATAGAGATTAAATGATCAATTTTATGATGATACCATTGTCCTATTTGGGGGGATTTACATGAGTGTAGAGGATAACAACACAAAATTTCAATGTTTTACTTAGAATTTAATAATTTTTTTCCTTTTCAGAAACCATTCATGTGGAGGGGGTATTTAAAGAAATATAAAATGAATCCAGTTTTTTAAGAAGAAATAAAACTGTCAGAAGAAATTATTGTCTAATGTCTAGAGGTTTTCAAAACATGAAATTGTGCGAGTCCACAACTCGTAACTCCATGAACATATTGACTTCCATATTCATGTAATTATTCTAAATACTCATTGTATGTTCCATGAAACAACCATTTCCATGATATTGAGTCTAATAAATACATCCAAATCTCACCATTTAAGCATGAAACCTTAAAGGGTATGATGATAATGCACCCAACTTTCACAACATTGAATTCCATACATTTGCGCAACCCAATGCCTCCATGGATTCCAATAAGTTACAATATAATTTAAATTACTTATTATAATAATTAAATTTTATTTTATTGTTCTAGAGATATTATTTCCCAACTTACATCAAGGAATAACACACCTTTCACAATACCAAAACCATTTTTAATGTCATAGTTTCATGAAAAACTCAAATTGAGAGAAACTAAAACGTCAATGATCAAAAAAATTTCCTCTATTTGTAAAACATGCATTTATGATATTTGGGACCCCATGTTTCCCAAACCCATCATATTTTGGTTTAAATCATGACAAATATATAAGTATGGATGTTATTATTGATTTTAATCTCTAAACCCTTTTTACAATACATAGGTTTGGTGGCCTCCATGGACTGTTCTTTTAAGAATAGTCGCTCTCACAAACATAACATTTATATGAATCGTGATATAAGAATTATTATAACATGATTCTCCTAGGAGAGGTCTAGGTATAATAACATGTGTATAAACCACATCATGTATCCTTCCCTATCCAAAGAAGCACCTCATGTTTTTCATTTTGTGTAATCCCCAACCATATACCCATCAGTTGTCTTACCCCTGGTATACCCAATGAGACATGATTATCGAACAAAAACATAAATTTTTATGAACCAATATATGTATGGATTTTCCCCCTTTCATGACATAAGTTTCCTAACATCATGATATTAAATTGCATTAATAGGTACTCTCGTATGATCTTAATATTTGTAACATGAAGGATATGGGGTTTTATTCATGTTTTATATATTAATATATATATGAAACTTATTTGAGGATCAGTCATGATTTTTAGACCAATATATATTCTAAATTGGGATGGTATCATTGATTTATATTCATCTTCTTGATGTATACTCAAACTCTCAATAGACCTCCAAAAGTATCAATGGTAATATAAAATGAGAAAATCACTACTTGATTTAAAATATAATCATTTATTTATATGAAATGCATAAGTGGGTCCATCCCCACTAGATATTAAACCATTACATCCCTTACATGGAAAGAATAATTGGAATTTTTCCTTGTATAATGAGAATAATACCCCCTATATTTCATAAATAAGATAAAACACCTCTACTGATCAATTAAAAAATGTTATTTTATCATGTGAAAATCAAGTGGATCCCAAGGATATTATCATGGGGAAACTTATGTATTGATCCAATGCTGCCTTATGTGAGGAGTATTAGAATCAATTATGATGACATAGGATCTATATACACATTCTTGAGGTGATGAGACTATGATTCTCCCTGACATAGGTGATTATCCTTGGATTCTTTACATGATGATCATAACATTCCCTGTGTGATGAGAACATGATTCCTTAGGTAGGTAGCCTATGATTCTAGGTTATGTGAATAAGTTTCCCAGAGAGATGAGTTCCTGAAGGATCATGGGGAGAGAAATAGTTTCCTTGAGTGATGATCACATGATACATTTGGCAATGAGGATAATACGGATTATGTGACCACCAAAATATTCCCTCATAATATTTCATAAGGAATACATTTTCATATTCCAAATATTTCCAATGAACTAATAATCTCCGATCATATAGTGTCTCATTTCTACATCCACATATAAAATAATTACAAATTTCAATATCAAGATGTACTATAGTAGTGTACTTATGAGAATGTATTGAATGTTTAAGAGAAACATATAAGAGTAATTGAAATCCAAATATGAATCCATGTGGGGATGTATATACATACCATCATCACATTCAAATTAGAGTGCTAACATAGTCAACCTCAGAATTTAAAGGATATCTACTTTTGGAATGAGGTATTGAAGGTCCGAAATCATAACTATCCAATGAATAATATAATGAATGTGATCCTATTTTAATGTAGTGTAAAATAGTTTTTCCAACATTATATCTTTCTTTTTATTAAATAATATTGTGAAAGATTATTTCCTTGATAAGGTCTATAATGATTCATTTTAGGTGTATATCATATCCTTCCACTATGAAACCTACTAAATTATGGTCAAACAAGAATTGATATGAGAGGAAATTTTATATTAACCACATTGGTCTATGGGTTGAAACATGATGATAGAAAAAAGATAAAACTAAATAAAAATATTTTATACTCTAAAGTTGTTGAATGTTATCTTCATCAACCTAATGGAAAGGGATATTTAGAGTTATTCTAGTGTGAAAATACATAAAATATATAACATTTTTGTGTGTAAAAAACAATTAACTATCATGATTATGTAATGAAATACCATTTTAATGGTTTTATAGAAATTAATGTGGTGATTTTCTTTGACATTGACATAGATACCTTGGAATAATGGGTGGTGACCATCACATTTTTTAGGTTAATTTTAACATTTATGTTTATGATAAATATAGTTTTAATCAATCAATTTGGTTTTAAGTAAACGAATTGTATATAAATTTCTGTAATAATCTATATATGGTTACATAGGTTTTCAAGTTCAATATAGATTTGTGTGGAGTATGTTAGTCATATTATAATGATAAAAGATTATGTTTTATGATTGTTAGTTGATAATGGGGATCAATCTTGACAGTACATTATAATAATTTGGAATTAGATATTCATTTGATATCTAAAACACAGTCATTTTTAGAACATGAACCTTATTATGTATGGAGTCCTGTAAATTTCAGGAGAATCGGGCCATGAGAACCAATACTAGTAGTGGATGGAATTTTATTTTAAATTAAATATATAATAGAGAAAATGATAAATTCATATATTGAATGGTCATGTTTAGTTTTGGTAAAACCATGTTATTTTCACTAAGGTAGGATTTAATGGATGGAATATTGTAATTAATCTAAAAATATGAGATATTCCTAATATATAAATAATAATTTGATGTAAATCTTGGTCAATATTCTTAGATGCAGTTATTAAATTTATTAGAATCTAATGGGAAATGATGGAAAAAGTATTATTAGAGTGCTCAAATGAAATATGTTTTTTAATTTCATTTATATTGTGTTGAAATATACTCAATGATTTTTTATATAAAAAATGGTTTTATATTAAGAACTATGAATTCTTAGAATGTGTGGTTATTTGATTCTCTTGGGTATCATTAGGCGAGCGATGGTATAAGATATACTATAAAAATATTATTATAATAGTTTTTCATTTTTGATAAACTATTTATGGATAACTCTTAGTATAATGAATGATCATGATGGATGGAAATATTAGTGTCACAATTCAGGATCCACCAATGAACTAAAATGAAGCTAACAATGTGGAATGTTCTTTTGAATTCTTAAGAATTTTCATCCATATTATAATTATTTTTTTATCATGTGTGTTTTTTAGTTTATGTATTTAATATGATTAATCATAGCTAGAAGGTGAGAGGGAAATCTATTATCAAGTTGAGAATTTTTCAAAAAACTCAAATAATATTCAAGAGATTCAATGGGGGTTGGAGACAGACCCAACATGACATAAGAGTTACACAAATAGATAAGGATAAACTCTATACTTTGTGGGAGGACACTAGGTGTTTTGAGAGTATCAAAGTGGTTAAGACAACATATATTTATATGGTAAGAGAAATTATTTTCTATTTTATAGGTTCATTCACGATTATTGAGTGGATCCGTATAGAGGAATATCATTTTAGGCATCCTCAGAGATACAATGTTATATATGATATTTTCCTCATCTTTCAACTATAAAAATAGTAGTTAGAACCATATCATGATATCAATTTAGAAAATATAGATTTGGAAAAAGAAGCAACATTCAAGGAGAAACTAGTATACATAGTAGAACAATGAGATAATATACCTCATTGGATGAAGGCACCCATAGTACAACTATATTAGATAAAAAAATGCATTCATCAGGATAATTTGGAGTGATATGTTCATGTTTGGATCAAAATATTTAGCATTTCACCTACATGCCTTGGTGATTCATCTAAATGTTGAGAAGTGGTATAGTGGAGAGGTTGTAATGATCTTTTACACCGACATTTGAATCAGATTTATTTCTATTCATTTACCAATTATTTTGATGGATTTTGAAAATTAGGGTTATTGGTGGAGGCTAAATTGTTTCATTTTAGGAAAAATATTAACAGGTAAAAATATTTCAACGTTGAAAAATTCCATTGGGTATTTAGTGGAAACATAGTTAAGGGGTGCCATGGTGGACTATCTATTGGATGATTTCCCATAGTTGGGTATTGTACTTCCTCGAGGTACCTAATGGTGGTGCACTAGTTACCTGATAGACACTAACATTATTCTTTTTAAAAATTATATAAAATAAAAATAATGGTAAATTTTTAAGAATTTGGATTCCACCATTCTACAGTGTGACTGAACCCAGCTCTCATGCCAATGTTTTGTAACCATTTAAGTAAGTATTCTCCCTAATACAATCTATATGTCACGTAAAATTTATACCATTGGATATCTAGTGGTTAATTTAATACATCTCTTTGATATATTTAGGATTTCACACATTGTTATGTATTTCTATACTATAAATTACTAAAATAATTTATTGTCCACTTTTAGGTTTTAGATCTGTTGATTTCAATTATATCAAAAACAAATAATAATGAGGGTTTTAATATTATACAGTTAGTGGTATTAATATTTTCCTTTTTATTTTACTTGAATTAAATGCATTGATTGTCATATAGGTTTTAATGGGAAATTATAGAAGTATATAGATAGAACCAAATTTAGTTTACTTGTAAGTTAAGTTCTATATAATGAAATTTTTAGGAGGTAAGTTATCCTATTAGATTTTAAAATTTATTGAATGATATTCAATAACTATGTTCATTACACAATGTGTGTGGTACCATCAAATTTGTATTGGTCATGGGTTCTCTTTTATATATCATGAGTTAGTATACCTTATTATGTACCTTTTAGTGTTACTTGGTTATAGGTAGCTCATGTATATGATAGTCTACTAGTTTTTATCCTAGTGGTGAGATTTTTTAATAATAATTGGATGAAATGACTTGTTTCTACATGATTTGGGTGAGAGGAAACTCATTTTATAATGATAATTACATGAGATCATTTTAACTTGTGTTTGGGTGTTGAAAAAAAATAGTTTTGAAGTGTTCCAACCAATTACATTGAGTATTACTGGGATAAAAATGATTTAAGTATTGAAATATTTATATGTGGATATTTTGTTACAATTATATCCTTAATTCCCTTACCATGAGTGGGATTGGGCAAAATAATAACAAAATAAACTTATTATTTGAAAACGGTGGAATTGGGAGTGATGGAAACCAATTTATTTAATATTGGAGTAAGGGTGGCATTATTATGTTTTTTTTGAAAAAATTACCTTTACATTAGTGATGAGTTGGGTGTAATTACAAATGAGTACATGGAATAAAATTACTATGAAGGGTTTTCTATAGAGACATCTTAGTGTTGCAATTTGATGGTTATGGATTGGTTGGGGATTATTTCAACTGAGATATGGGGATACTAGACACATCTTGTTGGTAAGTTATTTACTGATCCAACTTCCTTATATGTGTTATCTATAGATTCACATATACACTACTTAAAGAATGTTGGGTCTAAAATTTGGGTGTCTCCATACTACTCAGTGCCATAATGAATTATTGATTTTGTTTATTTTGTTGTCATATCATATTATTCATGAACCCATATATTATGAATTTATTTAGGGAAATAATTTTTGTGGTCTAATTAGTATATTTCTTAAACCCTTCATTTTCACCTTCATGGTCATATGGACATCATATTTAGTGGGACACCCCAACACTAGTAACCAAAAACTAGTCATTATTTCACTATGTCTGCAGAAAATAAAAGGGATCTCATTTTGAAAGGATAAAAATGTTCAATAGTCATGGGAATGTAAATACATATATTATTTCCACATTACTTCTAATAACATGAAAAAAATAAAAAATTCTAGTATATACTTTATTTTCTCTTCTTGTAAACCCGTGGAATCATTCACATATCCCTTATTAGTATATTGGTGAAAGGAAAACATAATTAAGGGTGAGATGAGATTCTTAGTAAATAAACACATAAAAAATATATTATAGAATAAATAAATCACGAATAATATGGTATAGGTAAAAATAATCAAATATTATATATATAAATAATATCATAAAAAGGGGATAAATCCATGGATTAAATATGAACATAAATAAACATGTGCAGAAAATAAGTAATTTCATAATGATAGACTGAATAATAACATAAATAAAAATCGTAACATCAAGACCCTATACCATGAAATCATACATAAATTGGTATAGCACATATTAAATACACAAAATAGTTGGGAAAATGAGACCTACTGATTCATCAATGGGCGATAATGATCTATTACCATCACATACTATTTCATATTCATTCATCATAAGAGGGAACTGAATAAAAATTAAATACAAAATCAATTTAATCATTTGTATTGAAAAAATATCATATGAAATTTAAATAGTATCCCCAGTCAATAAATTAATAAATATGATCGTAATTTATACAATGTAATATGGTGGTTGATATCAATACAATATATCCAATTAAAGTACAAGATTCGTCAAATGATGTTAATATATATTGAAAAAATTAAATATTTCACTAGGAAGTTTTATGAGGAATAAGAAATTTTCATTTTTAATTCACTTATATTATACTGTAAAGATTTATAGATTATTATGAATAAAATTTATTTTAAAATAATCATTGTAACATGTAAACAATGCTTCAAATATATACAAATATTCAAGATAGTGTGAAAATATGATCATCTTGTAGGCATTGAAATAAATAATATATAGAAACATTTGGTAAAATGTTCCTTATTCAGAAAATATTAAGAATATTAATTTTAATTGTTTATAACAAGTCAATCATCAGATAAAATTATGTTAATAAATTGTTTTATAATAATAAAAACGTTCCTGATTTTTTTTAAAATATGGAAATGGAATAAAATGATTCCCATTTGAAATTAATGGAACATTGATTTTCATTAAAATTATAATTTCATAATATTTATTTCTTATTGAGTGGAAAATTAAATTACCTAAAAATAATCATAGGATAGGAAAAGAGATAAAGATTAATATAGAAAGATCACATAATTCCTAGAATGGAAATATACTCCTATGAAATTATAAATAATGGTGTGATGGTGAAATAAACATGTACCTTAGGTATAAAATTCCTTCAAAGAGAAATTATCATTCTGTATTATAAATTTAAATTTATTATATATCTATATAAAAACAATATGGGTTGTTATTTTATCATATATGATCCAATTTTAATAATTCAACAAATTCTTTTTGATAATTTTTTATTAAAACAATTTTTTACGAGTGTAACGTCTCATTATCCTCTTTTAGGTATTCATCGTCTCTCTCTCTATTTTCATTTCCTTCTTTGGTGGGGTGATGTTAAGGGTTTCTGAGAAGGGAGATCATTTTTTGAAAAAATGGAATACTTTTTTGGATTTATGTCTGTTGGTATTAATGATATTAAAAAAAGTGTTAATGGATTCCCTAGGTTCTAGTCATGTTTTGAGAACTCTAGAGTTCATTTTAGGTTTTCATTGTGACTTTATGTTTTTTTCTATCTTTTAGAAGTTTACACTTCATGGAATGATTTGATGCCTTGTATTGGTCATAAGGTAGATGTCATGAGTTTGGATCAAGGAATGAACGGGCTACATGACATGTATCGACATCACACCATGTAATTGTGAACAATTAAAATTTTAATCTACGACGTCGTGTTTTTCTAATTAGACATGTTAAAAATGAAATATACCATGTTAAAGGATGAGAGACTGTTTATTTATCAAAGTAGGTTAGTTGTAAGATGCTTCACATTATTTTTTATTTTTTTCTTCTGTTATGACCACGTCTCTCTTGACCTAGGATCTATCCATCGAAATTATTGGTAACTTACTATCAATCCAAATCACATCATTCCAAGAAAGATCATTAGGGTTATTGTTTTATAACTCTCTGGGTAAGTGGTCTACCTATTTCTTCACTTTCCATGATCGAATAAATGTCGTTATTCTATGTTTTCAAATCTGTTGGTCTTTTTATTTCATTACTTCAAGATATTATATGTGAACATCATCTAGGTGATGATATTTTTCTAGTTAAAATGTGGTGTATGTGTGTTCTTTGAGGCAAGTTATAATCTACATTCTCCACAAACCATTTTCATTTTCAAATTAATTATAATTTATGAGGGATAATTCAAGGGCATCGTTTATGGTCTTTTCATTTTTCAATGTTAGTTTATCCCTATAGGGGCAAGTGTCACTCGAGTTTGAGGTTAGTGGTTTTATCTTTTTCCCATGTTGGATGAATTTTATTGATCTAGTTTTTATAAATGATTTTATAATTGAAATGGAATGATTGATTGATTAATTTTTCTTGTGAAAATGAGTTATTGATTAAAGATGGTTTCCCTTATTATTGTAAAATAAAAGGATTCACAAACGAATTTTGAAATGCATTTATGAATTTTTTTGTGTCATGGTTTTAATTAATTTTATTTGATGAAATGGTATTGAAATTAGATAACATGGGAAGCCCTTGGTATTTAGGTGGATGTTGTTCTAATAGGTATCATTACTTTGTTGGGGGTTCACTCAAGGGGTATTCCAATATTCTATATGCACGTTTTTCTGGGTAATTGATAGACCTATTGTGAGGTTCAATTGCAGTGGTCTCCTCTAATGTCGAGATTCAATGCATATATCTATATAGTTGATGAACATGATTGACTATGATTTAGTATGAGTATCCTAACTATCCTAACTTGTAGTAGTCCTTGGCATGTTATCACTGGTGATTTGGATTGTTCTTATTTGGTATTTACTTCCATAGATTTGAAATGATATTTGATATGTTATTTCTTATTATTTTACTACTTTGATTTAAATGAGATTCTTTGAAACTAGTTTAATAGATACATTTGGGAACTATAAAAAAGGTGAAATGTTTTTTTGACACTTTTGAAATAAATTTTTTTAACTATTTATCACGACTTACTTTTTTTAATGGAGAGGATGCTCATATTATTTTATAGAATCATGGTATGGAACACATTTGGTGGACCATATTGAGGCTATTAGTTCACACCCGGAGAACACCTTCGATAATGAATTGACCTTTCTATGTCCTTCGTTGTACGGAAAGGCAGGGCTCTATAGTGAGGTGGTGAGGATTCATTATGTTGAGTCTATGTAGATTGTTTCAAGATGTTAGGAGGTTTCACACACTATTACATAGATAATCTATTTTTTATTTCCCTTTTTTGTTTGACTTGCTCTTGGATATTGTTAGCTGCATTTGAGTTGTATAACTTCTAATGTTTCCTTTTTTATTATGAAATATATACTTGTTTATCAATCCACTATTTAAAAACATCGATTATATATATATATATGTGGGTCTGTGTGTTTGTGTGTTTTTGAATGTTTTTTTGTTCATTTTTTTCTGTGTTTATGGCTGTGTGTGTGTTTTCTTTTTCAGGTTGGGTGAAATCATTCCCTCTAGTTGTTGTTGATGCACATTTGTATGTCGATAGCCACTGCGGATGAAGAATTTCCTTCAAGTATATGATTATTCGGGTTAACTATTTTTTGAGAGGGTATATAGTTCGGGTTCATAACACATTGGTATCAAAGGTGTTGGTTTTATCTCAAGATTAGGTATGTTGGGATGTCTATTAGACTAAATATAATATTTTGAATAATTGACTGTTAGGATGCGGTGACTGCCTCACAAAATCTTGTCATAATATGAATCAAATTAACATGGGATTTTGGGATGTGTGTCTCTTATTTTTATTTCTAGATTATTATCTTATTTTTTCTTAATTTTTTCTGGATTGAATTAACATTGTTTTTTATCTATTCATTTATTTTATATTGGTTAGATACAATATTCCCCCTATTTTTTCATGGGCTCTTTAGGTGGGTAGTGAGTATGATCATGAAGGAAATCCACCTCAAGAATAGAAAATTATTGAGGGTATTGTGTGTATTGATATTACTAAAGAAAAAAAATGTACCATAGGTCTAGAATGTATTAGATGAGGTATAATAATTTGTTTTATGCAAAATGGAATAATCATGATAGTTCTTATGTGAGAATATACCATCCATTAAGGGTACAAACACATAAAAAG
Organism: Viscum album; assembly: GCA_963277665.1. Taxonomy (NCBI): domain Eukaryota; kingdom Viridiplantae; phylum Streptophyta; class Magnoliopsida; order Santalales; family Viscaceae; genus Viscum; species Viscum album. Next base: position 1,110,655,308 of record OY728158.1, read on the forward strand.
AACCAGATGTCTGTTTGGAAAAGATATATATTATCATAGGATTACTAGATACACTGAAGATTATTAAGGTGATGTGTTATGTGTTTAGAAATGAAGATCCCAGTAATTAGTGTTGGGATTCCATGGTTTAGGTAGATAAGAATGTGAGTTTCTACCGAAAGTGTTTCACCGATCACCTTTTCCGGTAGTTTTTTCTGATGTCACTAATGATGTAGAATAATATGTAGTCACTCTCTTTCTAATATGGAGAACGTTTGGTGTATGTATACACCAATTAGTTTAAAGTGTTGGTTCATTTTTATCAAAAGGTTGTAAATAAAAACCTTCTATAATATCCATTGATCTTGTAGGGCTTGTGAGTAGATATCGTATCATAGGTATTTATGTTAATGATTTTAATCTATATAGATACATTATAAAGGTCTATGATTGTAGAGATTAATATTCAATGTATTTTTTGTTATTCTTTCCCATCTCATCCACCCATTGGTAGAATCTATGTCGTGCAGAGTAAAAATAAGAATTTTTAAGGTCATAGAATGTGTGATGAAGGTGGTTCTCATTGTTAGGTCTCCTTTTCACCTTTAGTGACATCTTGTAGTATTAACCTTAATTTTAATTATTGTGAAAAGGTTAGTCACACGTGAAATTATTACTCCAAACTAGTATATTTGTGGAACTGTTGTGGATGTTATGGTCATATGTGGTGTTTAAATCAAGTGATATATATTCTTTATTATGGTCAAGGATTAATGAATAAAAAGGATACTAAGAGATAGTCATACGAATAAAAGAATAATTGTCTCCATCTACATGTTTTATGAGTTAAGAACCTTTACGTAGTAGTTGAGTTTTTAGTGGAGGTATTTTTGGGTCCAATGACAGTGAGAGGTACTCTATTTATTCCATTTTACATATAGAATAATTTATTAGATAAAGGTTCCTCCACCTCATTTATATTTTTCCATTTTTTATATTAGAAAATTTCTAATAGAACTAATGTCCTTTTTATGACTCCTCATGGGATGATAAAAGAGATGAGGTTTTAATTTTCTTCTGATTCAATATAGATAGATGATATATAATTAGTATGATATTTCCTCATTCTTGATCTAGATCTCTTTGAGGTCATTATCAGGATAGTTTTGATTCTTTCTCATTATGACAAGGTTAATTGTCATCATTACCATGTATCTTTAATTATAAATGATGGATATTCTTGGATGTTTTAGGGAGTGTGGGATTCTTGGAATTTTTATGTCTGACCTTCTATCCCTTAGCATATGGATTTTTATTAATCATACATGCATTGAATGTCAAGTGGGCATGATATCAATATTTATTGTAATATATCAACTATCTTTTCAGCCTCGCTATTAGTTTTAGGATGATAAATTGTGACAATTCATATCACAGGGTCAAGAGCCTTATAAATTATATTTCATAATTTTGATGTAAACTATATATCGTGATCAGATATAATAAAAATAGGTTGACTGAGTATTCAAAAAAAAGTAATATTGAGCTGTGTAAGACACTAAAGAGGTATTACATCCATTATAATGAATAAATTATAGGTCTTTGTAAGAAGATCAGCGATATGACATATAAAGTAATTCTTTCTCGGAGTCTTTGGTAATGTATTGACAAAGTCCATAATAATATTATTCCATTTCCACCTAGGATTAGGCATAGGTTACATTGATTATTTATAATATTATCTCTATCTCTTTACCAATTGAAAAAATAAAAATCATGATACATAGTCTATAATTTCATGTTTCATATCATCCAACCAAAAATGATACTTCAAATAATGATAAATTTTTCCCCTATAGTGCATAGAAAAATTTGAGATATGGGATTCATCTAATAATTATATCTTTATATCATCTATCAATGAAACATATATCCACCTCCCAAATATTAATATACCAACATTATACATGATGTATTCCAACTTTATATAATTTAAAACTATGATTTTCATTTAAATATTCACACCATCATACTCAGAACATTTTATTATTTTAATAAGGGTGTTTTAGAAATAATTATGAAAATATATTATATTTCCCCACACATAATGATCCCTTTATCAATATTTTAAAAATCAATGATTATATTTTATTCTTTAATCATTATTTTTATCAAACCTACTTGATATTTCCTATTTAATTAATGAACTATCTTATTTTCCCTCTTAATATGGTTGTTTATAAGTCAATCATAATCCATAATAGTAATAACCACAAACTTGGACTCATGTTAATCTTTTTAAATGAGAAGATTTATTTAAAACATTTGTGATACATATATATTTCACAACATTCAATTTATTATTAATACATATATAAATTCTATATAAATATTATGACTACCAACTCAAAATAATTGGTTGGATAATTCTATTCATGAATAATTACCAACATTGATATGTAGACTATAATGATATGAAATAAAGGGATTTAATTATTTATTTGGTAATTCCATTCCAAATAATTTTTTAAAAAATTTATGGAATCCACATTCAGGTGAATTGGTAACCATACAAGGGATTTAACTAAAAAAAATCATATTCCAAATGTTTACCTTTCAAAATTAAAACCTGAATGAAAAATTCAAAATTCATACATATATAATTTATTGGGAGCTTGTAAGATGTTACATCAAGATGAGAACTACCACCCTATCGTTGATTCCACCCATTAGTTCAACCTTGATATTCCATCATTGTCATAAACACACCCCACCAAAAGAGATATATATTAGCATAAACCAAAAAAACAGAACCACTGAAAATAAACACACCAAAAAGATTCGTTTGGAACCAATACGAAACAATGAAAATACACCATTTATAGAACATTATTCAAGACTTTTGAAAATATGTAGCCCCCTTTCTAGTATGGAATGGCCACTAGGAGAAACAACATATAATTCCATTAGAAACCCATGGAATGTAGCCTGCATCATTCTCAACATCTGGAACAATAGAAACTAATCAAACTACACATCACAAAACCTATATGAAAATCAATATACCAAGCCTAAATGGTATGAGAGGGAAGATCAGAAATAATGATCATTGTTTTAAGTGGACAAGTCTTAAAAAATGCGTAACAATATTCCATCATAACTTCATAAGGGAATATCCATGTCCTTTTTTATGAATCACTATATTACAATTCCATCAATTCTTGAAGGAAAATTAAATATTAAGTTAATAACCAATATATTATGCAATTGTTTAACTTTTTTATAATATTTTAAATATATAAACATAAACCCTTTATATTTGAACATGGTTAATAGGTTATCTTATAATGAATTGTTTTTTGAAAAATTCATTGATACTTCCCTGATAATTCTTGGAAACAATATACATCAGTTATATTCATCTGTGTTTTGATATTATGTCACTACCTTTGTCTTTTAAGAACAAATTGATATTCAATCCTTAAGGATATTTCTATTAATTGAAACTTACTAAATCTAAAATTTACATTTTCAAAACATTCAATATAACTCATTTTCTTAGAGAGTCTTGTGATTTATTCGAAAATGGATCTTATTATCATTATATATTTTAGTTAATATTAAGATATCATCATTAAAAAACTCAATTAAATTATAGAAACAAAACTTGAATACTATTTTTATCATATCTTTACAAATAGAGATTGAATTAGTCATTCCCAAGATAATTAATTAATTAATACCTCATATGAAATGTTATATTTGGAATATCCTACTTCATTATTTATAATTTATTATACATAGAATGAAGATAATTATTTTAAAAAATGTTTAACTCCTTGATGTTGATGAAATAATTTATCAATGTGGGGTAGGGGACACTTTTTTAGTGACATAATTTATTTCCCTCTAATCTATATACAACCTCACAGAGCCATTGATCATCTTAAAAAAGAATAGGGGGTAGTCATTATGAAATAATGGGGGGTATAAAGTTTTTTATCACACATCCTGTTCATTTATTTCTTCAATCTAGTAATCATGTTATAGAAATCCTATTTGGATTCATAAATATATGTTTTTCCTTGAGGATGTGATAAATGATGAACTCAGATTAATTCTTCTGTGGATTTCCAGGTAGTTCATTCAAAAAAACATTAGGTAATTGAAAAATAATTGGTATATTCTGTATTCTAATGTTACATTTTCTATTATATACTAAGGATTATATCAATTACACCTACTTTTATAATAATATTTTTCACAAGAGGATTAGTTTTTTGTTTCAAAATGGATGAGAATTAACTGGCATATCATTGATGTTGTAATATTTTCACTAGGTGTCTTGATTGAAAATCACCCTATTAAGATGGTAGGTAAATATTTTATTTTTATTGTAAACATGGAAGACATAAAATAGTTTGAAGATACATAATATATGAAATAATTTTGTAATTTTTGGATATAATCAATGAACCACCACTATATATTTAGGAAAGTTAAACTTAAATATATTGATCACATATGTTTTTCCTTTCTTGAGTAAAATTTCTATAACCCATATAGAAATAATTTGAATAGCTCCCCATTAACTAAAATATGAAGAACTAAATATTGGAGACCGATTTATTTCTCTTATAATCCTGAGAAATTTGGAATTTCAATCAATATATGAAGAAATTATCATTCTGAGAAGAATGTATCATTGTTAATACTTCAACAATTGTTAAAAAAGATATATTCCACCATTCTTATATCCCCTTTTAAAATTTTCCCTTTTTTAGAGTACCCATTCACTCAATTTTTTTATTAATTAATTTGGAAAAAAAAGAATTGTATTATTATTTATCTATCATTATGGAACTTGATACAATCTCTTAACCTAAAAATATAAAGGAAAGACTAATTACCCTCAAATTCATTTTATTATCCCATATAAGAGATGATCAATATTCCGACCTGAATTTAAATATATTCTAGAAAATTACTTGTTAAATTTTCAAAGAGAGATTCATATTCAATAATATTTTATCCACTATTTTTTGTTATATTGAAGTATTTCCATTATATATCATATCAATAATAATGATTATTGTATTTATTGAAAAATATATCCTTGAAATAATTCTAAATAAAACCCTTTATTTCTAATGACTCCTTAGTGTTTTTGATCAATCAAAAATATTGATCAATATCTCCCTTAAGATGATAAACTACCATGATAAATGTCCCTCTTTTAACACAACCCATTGAGAGAAATATATTCTACATGGAATTCATATATTGTTCAAATAATAATAGATTAGTATTTCCATTGAATTATTGAGGTTGATTATATATTATGTGGTTCAATAATATTACACCATGTTAGTGTTTAGAAGGCTTCTGGATATGGGGAAGGTTAATAGTCATAAGCTTTGTTATCTTACCCAGTAATGTTATAATTTTTATAATCAATACTCATTTACTTTTTTAGGATGCATATATATACATAAATTATGTACATTAAAATGGTTTCTACTCCTTCTTATAGGCTTTATTTTTAAAAAAGGAGGATACAAAATTTTCTCACAACATTTGAAGTTTTAAATCATTGTATATTATTCTAAATCTGGTGTAAATATAACCTATAATGAAGATTTATTTATACCTAGGACTAAAATTATATTCTTTGTCACTTTTTCAAAATATTGAAATCATAAAATCATTTTTAAATAAATTATAGTTCTTTTTTAATGAGAATGTTAATCAACAAGAGCTTATCCCATGTGAGTTTCTATCTAGGTGTGTTGTCTTAGGCCCACTCATCCGGCATTGGGGATAATCAATTTAATACCTAATATAACCATTTTAGAGTTGTTACCTATAGTTTCATTTGTGTTATATTGGGATTACCTTTCTAATGTTTAGATAGGTATATAAATTCCTGGAAATCCACACAATCTGCACTTAACAAAAAATTGTGATATTATCATATACTAAGACCAATCCGATGATTCTATCATAGGGTTATATTATTTAAATTATATTTTATTAAGTCTAGTTCCCATGGATTATTCTAAAATTAAATTGATAACAAATATAAAACCATAAATCTAGTAACCTGAATTTTGTTGTCATTAAAGTTCATTAACATAAAATTTAAATGATTATATCATGATTAATCAAAATGTTTTGTAGTCTTGTGAGAATAAATACATACATGATTCTCAAATTACATTTTAAAACATGATATAAAACATAAAAATTAAAGTGATGAATTTATTATTTATTATGGTAAAACATTTAATTCAATCAAATATTCATTCATGGTTTTATAGGGAATGGAAAACATGATAAAAGGTGAGATCACTTGGTTAATAATGTAATGTTCATGACAAAAGAATTTATATGATTATTAAATCATGGTTAATGTCCCAAAGATAAGAAATAATCCAATATTATATATAACTAATTTTATTAAAGGGGAAAAAAATATATTGATTACATAATAACATTAAAAATCACATATATAAAAAACCTTGATTCATAAATACATAATATATATAACAAAGAATTATAATATAACATTCAAGGACTTGTTCCAAGACATTATTTGCAAATTGGTAATTTATATTCCAAATACACAAAATAGTTTGTCTCATGAGACCTACCAACACACCGATTCATTAAAACATTCCCCACTCATCACATACTATGTCTAATGAATTCATTATATGACATGAATGAATAATAATTAAATGCATTTCCAATATAATCATTTTATTGAAAAACTAGAATATGAAATGTTGATACTTTCCACATTCAACAAAAAAATATGATCACAAGGCTTATATATTAATATGAGGGATGGTATCAGTATATTATATCCCTACTAAAGTATAAGATTTATCAGAGGATGTTGAAATAGATTAAAATACATTTAAAAGATCATTGGATGATTTATTAAAGAAAAAAAAATTATTTTAAAACCACTTACAATAAAATCTAAAAAAACAAGAATATTATGAAAAAAATCTATTTCAAAAGATCCATGGAATAATGTGATGGAATATTCAATTTATCAAATAGTCATGATGGTGGAAAAAACCATTTCTCTATTGACTATTTTTAACAATATTCCATTCACACCTTCTTTAAAAAGTTCCACATTGTAAAAATGACAAGAAGATTTATTTTAAAAATATTATAAAAAGTCAAACATGGGTAAATTTTTCTTAATCAATCATTTAATAATATTAAAAAAATCAGGAATAAATTCTAATAAAACTATATAACGAAGAAAACGTTTCATGAAGGAAAATAAAAACAAATACCATTTTAGTTAAAAATATACTTTTTTATTTTTAAGTACATAGTGATATTACAATAGAATAAAAAGTTTCCCCCAAAATAAAAATATTATAGTAAGATAAATGGTGTTTATGATTGAAATATCATATAATTACCTAAATAAAAACATAATCATTAAAAATCTTGAATACCAAAGTGATTATTAAATAAGCCCTTACATAATGTAAGAATTTATTCCTATGTTATTTTAACATTACGAATAATGAATTTAAATTTATAATAAATCAATTAAATAATCATTTACAAAATTATAATTCCATATATAATCCTATTACAACATGTTAACACCCTTTTATTAATAATTATATACAAAAAACATCATCTTTGATTGTTAATTATTTAATTTTTAATTTATGTTTTGGTTTGGTGGTCTCAGTTCTTTGAGATATTATATAGTTAAATAATTTAATGAATTTTACTCATAAAATAAATATTAAATAGATTCATTACATAAATATTTATAAACATAAATTAAATTAAGACATGAAAAATGAATCACATCGCTTCGTGGAGGTGGTAGTCAATAAGTACACATGAGGGATTCCATATTTTAAAACACGTGAAAGGGTAAGAAAAAAAATTATATATTATCTTTAAATAATAATAATTACATCCTAAATATAATATATATCATAATTTTTTATTCATATATTATTATTACTAACCATAAGTGGAAATGTCGAAAAATTAAATACAACATCTTCGTAAGGTGGTAATCCACAAGCACACTCGAAAGATATTTTCATTTTACATTGGATGATTAAGTAGATTAAAAGGGATTAAACCTAATAAAAAATTATATGTGATATAAATATTCCATTATTTCATAATTTTACGAGATTTTTGAAGGAGTTAAAATAAAAAAGAAAAAAGAAAACACCCATTTGAGAACTAGATATCTTTTTTAGACCTCTATAAGATTATACCGAAATAATTATTAGGATGGTGTTATGATCAATATATGACCTATAAAACATGGAAAGTGATTTATTTAATGGATTTGAATAGGTATTTTAGGATCACAAAGGCTATTTATGTGTGGAAAAGAGAGGAGAGGTGGTGGCCCTTTGTTTGTGTGGGGGAGGACAAAATTGGATGTTTTTTCAAAATATTAAAATATATAAATGTATTACATAATAAAATCATCTCGAAATTTAATCATTTTTAAATATGAGATGATATATTGTATAAATATGAACATACAAAAATATTAGAAAAATTCATTAATATATTTTCACTCGTATTATTTTAGTTTATTCATGTTTTAAGTCTTTTAATGGGAACTGAATTTTTACCAAAGTCAATATTAATTAAGAAAAAAAATATAAGTGTCCTAATTATGTATTCTAAAAAAAATTTAAATATAAATTACCATTTATAATATTTATTTTTTATGAGTGGAAGAATATAATCGTAAAACAAACTAGTAAAACACATTGAAAAAAAATTCAATAAAACATAGATTAATGTATAAAAATGATTTCATAGAATTATAAGGCTTAATATAGATTAAAATGGAAGGAATTGGATTATTTTAATTAAAAAAAGAATTATTTTTCATTAAAATTGAAAAAAACTCAAATAAACCACATTAATACATTATTAAAAGAGAAGAAATAATTTCTTTAAATGAAAAAACATTAATTAGATATCCTAAAAGTTAAGAATATATTTATAAATCTAAAATTATATTTTAATATTAATGATATTTCATTATAAATATATATTTTTTTAATAAAAAATCATTTTTAACACTTAATTTTATCCAACAATCATTATAATATCATAAACCTGGTAGTTTTGTAAAAACAATATTTTCACTATTCACCTAATAATAATGTATTTCTGAAAAATCTAAAAAAGTCACCACAATCAATTTTTTACATGATAAATTCGAAAATGATAATTTTTTTAAAAAAATTAATTTTTAAATAAATTAGTATCTAGTTATTAATAACATTATTTAACAATGCTATGTGTTTTATACTATAGTTACTTTAGGAAAAAAATATAACATACTATAATTGAATCTCATTAACTATAGTAATGGAATCCAATTATGTACTAGGCTTGAGGATTTATTATTGAGTTAGATTTATAGATGGGATTAGGAAATATGACTTAAAAATTCCTAGAATAATATTTATCATTATATATATATATATATATTATTTTTTTCATTTTGGACCATAACATATACGATCAACCGATGATGAAATTTATATTATGATTTATGACTATATAAAATTTTCTTTTGGTTTATATTTTTTATAACATAAGTTTTTTTATGGTTGAAATATCATATTAATATCAATATTATAATGTTATATTATAGATGGTGTTTTGTTATTATTTATCTATTGTCTATGGATAACTAATAGATGATATATTATCCCTCTTACATTGGTAGATGCCCAATTTTAGTTAGAAGCCTCTACAATGAAAGGATATATTATTGCGAAAATGTAGCACCACCTAAATTTCAACTATTTGAGAAAACCAATCTAGGTATATTACATAAATCATGTTCATTCATTTTTTATTAAGTTAAATAAGTCATGTTGAATCAAGTAGTATTGAATATTGTTTTATGTTGACTCGATCATGTCATTCTGAGTTTATTCATTTTATATAAAGTCATTTAAAAATTGAGTTATCAAATAATCATGATAAATTGACAATTTCTTGTTTCAACAATACCTAATGGGTCACTTAATTTTTTGAGAGATTTGATGTAATTAGATAAATGTCTTGTGTTTATATTTAATATATACATGTTTTCATCAAAAGATGATTTGACCTAAACATGAACATATAATTAATAACATCCATTATATCAAATAATACCATCACATTAGAAATATCTATTATGGTCAAATAATGATCTACCAATCATTTCATGTAATTATAAACCTTCTCAGTTACTATTTGGGGCTTTTTAATTAAAATATATGTGCACACAACCCTCATTTAAAATTAATGGAATCGATATTTTTGTAATAAATTATGAAAAATATAACTTGTACCAACATGAGTAATGTAATCCAGTTTAATTTCCTAATTCAACCCTAATATGAATATTTTTTAAAACCTTTCAAAAATACCCAATTTTGTGAATTGAGTGATTCACTATCAAACCATGATATAAAACAGGAAAAACGGTATTTTTATCTAATTACTTTGAAGATAATTTCTTAGGCACCATATACAATTTAATGATATATAAAATTATAATAACGATGTAAAGATTATTTATAAAATGTAAGGGATAAGGGCTTTGGTTCTAACATGTATAAATGGAGTGGGGTTAGGGGGTTTTTACAAAAGTACCTAAGAAAAATTATAATTTTCATTTATGAAATTTGAATCCATAGACCACCATGAAATTGATTAACCAATATCCTCCATGTTTTCAACCAATATAAGGTTTGTCAATGTCTCTTTAGTGGGTTTTCCACAAAAATTGAAAACACCCGGATTACTTGATGCCACACAACCGGGTACCCAAAATTGTCTATAACACACATACAACAACAACACCCTACTTTATCCAATAAAATATATAATGTATCTATAAATTTTTAATGTTTTTATAACTACATTAAATATTAAATATTAAATAACCATGATTAGAAGATAAAAATCAATTTAAATTTTGGGGTATCTAGCAGAACCCCTAAATATGGATCTCAAAACTAAGAATAATCTTCAAGATTCTCTTATGTAGAACTTTAAAATAAGGATATATGATACTCAAAACTCATTTATGGATCCCTATTATTTATTAACATGATATAATTGTTCCCAAATCAATGTAAGTTCATATCTCAAATAGTTTCTTACATTGATTCCTCATATGCAAAAACATTTCATCAAAAAATGAACTCAACCACAATTCCAATTAATTAGAACGGATCTTCTGTAGAAGGTTCTAGTTGATTCTCTAATAAAACCAAATTCAGTGAAATATCAATATTCTTATCAAAAATTTAATAAATAGTTCATTCCACATCAACAAATATTTCTCATCCATGTTTGTACTTGAAGAAAAATCTAATTAATAATGTCTAACTCTAAAGATTGACTTCTTTAATGTATAATGTCTTATTGTTTTCATTTCACTTCAAACATTAAAATTCAATTCATCTTCCCATGATTTATAGTCTCTCATTTCTTACATGGTTTACAATAAAATGATTTAGTTTATTAAAAATAAGATCTTACTTCATTCATGAGAACTATTATTCACAAATCCAAGGTCATATGTGGACCATTCACAGAATTCTACACCCTATTAGTTACCGTAGGAAATAAATTATCTTGATCATTATATATCAATTCAAAATTCTAGGGTCTCTCACTCACCAAATGTTATTTGGATCATTTAATTCCATTATCTATGAAAAATCATTGTCATAAACTATATATTTTCTACACATTTAATCATAAAATGTCACTATAATCACACACAAAAACATGGTTCTTACCATTGAGTGATTTATATGTTAAACCTCACTATATGGTTTCCTATATTGGCATCCCATAAAATATTATGTATAAATATTTTGATTCAAATTGAGGACCACTATAGACAATATTATCTCAACATAACACACAAACCCATACCATGAGCCTCACTCTAGGATATAAAGGTATCATGATGTTCCTAGCCACCACTGTCTGTTATCACTAGTTATCCATCATTACAACATAAAATTCCTTAAAGAGATTGAATATACAAACAGATCAGGTAAAACAAAGAAAAAACATTCAATAACCCTTAAATCCCCAAATCTACAAAAACATTTAAGATATAAATCCTCATTAGTGACCTTTAATCATTTCCTTGATCTAATCATGTTCAATCCTACTACCGAATTCAAACCTCCCTATGTAATATAAAAATTGTGTTTTATAAACCTCCCATTATTTCCATAGATAAGACACACCTCTAGTAATTCACTCCAACTCTATGGTTATCCATAAAATATTTTCCACTACTTAAAATTTAACAACATCTTAATCCACTTGAATAACATGTCATTATTAATATTAATTGAAATATGAATTACTTATATTTTGATCTTATTATCATTATCCATTAAAACCATATCATTTTTATGAATTATACATGATTGATCCTTTTTTTAAAAAAAATATAGTTTTTTATACTTCTCTTTATGATAACCATTTATCACAATTACTTCAACTCATAAGATAATCAACATAAAGTGGTAACTATACTGGGTTTCCTACCATTGATAATGTATTAATCACCTATAAATGAAATTTTTTGGATTGATTATACTCATATATCAATTCATAATCCATGGTTAATTGTCAGATGATCATTCTATAATTATTTATCAACTAACTATATCCTCAAACCTTATCTAAGTATTTGAATATTGTATCCCATATCCAAGAGATCAATAATACCATATACACTATCATGAAAAACTCTATTTTCTAATAGACATTTTAAAAAAAGAACATTCTCACCAAAACAGCCTCTAGTGTGATCTATATCTCACAATCATTATTTCTCTAGGTTTATCATGTAATTAAATTTTCATTAATCCATACAACATAAAACTCCTTTACTTAAACATTCATATTGTAACGCCCCGACCCCAGTTACCCAGAGTCGGGGCATTATTTCATAACATTGGCATGATCACAAGAAAGATCAAATCTCGAAAGACCGATTGGTTTAGTTGCCAAGGAAACACTAGATATATTCATAAAGTTTTTCATTGCATTATGAAGTGAGAAACTACTACAAAAACATATTGTCTCCAAAGTCCACACAATTATCCCCTCATAATATCCCTACAGGTCATTCATAATTTACTTCTTCACATCCTGGGAAAAATAAAACATAGAAAAGGGGTGAGCTCAACTGCCTAGTAAGGATAACAATATAGCGGAAACATTCATAAATAAGAATAAACATTTAAGATAATGTATAACTAAAACAAAATCCTTTTAAACTTGAACTTCAACATATTATGGCAAAAATAAAATGAAATAATTCCATTTAATTATTCACATGGATATTCTACTAATCGAGTAATCACATGAAATATCAATAACCACTTTCATAATGATGGAATGCATAATGCCAGACTATCATAACTCCATAGCCAAGGCCTCGTGCGAAGACTACAAATAAGATTTTGTCAAGTCCTTGTGAGAAGGCACTAGTTTGTCTCATGAGACCTACCAATGCATCGAGGAGGTATAGAGGGCTCCACCCGTCCCATATTAAGTCCAATGCATTTCCATATGAAATAGTTTAAACATAACATAAACCTTTGTATTAAAACTAGCATATGAAATGTCAATACTTTCACCATAAATCATTAATGGTATAAAAATAACACATCCACAATCAAACATATCTCAAAACCTTCAATACAATATAGAAGTTTTGTATCATAATAAATCAACTTCAAATTAGCGTAAAATCCATCAAAGGATGTTGACATAGTTGAAATCAAAACTCTTTTTAGAGAAATATTTCTTTCTATTTTGAAATCATTTAAGAGTCATATATTTATAAAACATTTTCTTTGAAAATATTCTTATAATCTTGTAAGGTAAGCTTCGACGATTTTATAATGGCCAAAATTAGCCGCACCTGTCGTATAGGTTAAAAAAACATTCTTACATTAATTCTGTCGAAAAGGTTTAAAAGCACCTTGTTTGGAAAACGACAGAAAGATTCCTTTATAAAACTCTTATAAAAAGTAATATAAGGGTATAAATGACTTTAACCCATATTCTAGTAAATTGTATAAATGTTTTGAAATACATTTTTAAGAAACAAAGATGTGGATGATAAAGAGATCCTAGTAGATTATTACATATAAACAACCCGGGAAAATGAAGAGATTGCGAAATAAACCCTTCTTGTACTTTTCCTTTATTGGGGGTAGGTTAACATCCTATATAATGGTGAAATAATTTTTATGAAATTATACAAGAATCATAAACATTAATATGATATCATATATGATCTTTTACCAATGATTTGTTAATAATATCTTTGCATTATCGATGTTTTGGGTGTTTACTTACTCATTTTCATTTATATGTTTTATTACATAAGCTTTGTTTTTCATTGATAGGTTGTATCTTAATCATATCCAGAATGATATAAAGTCCTTATATACGATTATTAATCATCAAATGAGAATTAGACTTGAATGGATATGATGGAGAATGAATTTCATCGCGTTCGTGGAGACGGTAGTTCATACGTACGCATGAGCGACAATATCATTATTTTGATATTATAATAATATATAATTGGATGGTATATCAAATATACAGAATCATTATCATGTTAAATTTATTATTTACATGAATTAAACATCATTATTATAACCATCCATATAATAATTTATTGTATAACAATCACACCACGACGTGGAGAGGGTAAGTCGTACGTACGCACGTATGGTGAAATGTTATTCAAAGGATGGATTGAATACTGAATATGATTGTACCATATATATAATAACATCACAGTATATATAATATACTGGAGTTATTATTTTAGAATGGTAATAACAATGAAAGAAGAAGTGGAAGAAGAATGGAACTTGAAAAAGGGTGGTGAAATCATTACCACTTCTTCGGGTTCTTCCTTTAGATTTGATCAAAATGGCTCCATAGGATGGCCTTATGACTAAATTAAGGCCTCTAGGATGAATTGAGGGAATTTGAGAGAGTATTTGTTCAGGGTTTGGCCGAACCAAAAGGAATTGAAGGCTTTAATTAATGAGAAGGGTGATTGTCCTTTTATAATAGGGGTGAGGGGAACCTTTGAAAAAGCTAGAAATATTATTTTATAATAAATTAATATTCGGTTTATAATGTCTCCAAAGTGTATTATTTAAAGGTTAAGGTGGGTATGGGTCTAAAAATACTTAACCAATATAATTTAGACAGTTTTGGGTCATTATATTAACCTTATCTTTTAGTTTTAACACTTAGTTAATTAGTTTGACACTTACCAGGTCACTTTGTATTTTTATATTATATGGTTAATAAACTTACTATATACATCCAAAAGACCCCCAAGTGGTCCATTAATGATACACCTATCAGTATATAAGTCTTTTGGAAGAACCTTAGATTTTTATAAATTTAATATCAGTTAATAATATACTATTTTTTTTAAAACTCTTTTATGTCAATTTTGACACTATTCAATAATTTATTTTTGTAAAAATCATAACAGAAGTATTACATCTAAAAAATTTAATTAAATCATTCCTAACATGTCATATTAACTTATAAAATTATTTTAATTCATAAAAAGTCTCATATAATATTTCTTTGCGTATCAACAATATCAATCATTTTTAATTTTTAACTGTTATGGTAATTACTGCATCACCATTGTGTCATATGTAAATTAAATTATTTAATGTCTAAAAATTATAAATAAAATACTATTATGGAGGAAATCGTTTTAGATATTTAATGAATATTTATATTCTAAAATCCAACATATCTAGCCCTATGTAATAATTGTTTTTCTAAGGGATATATGCTTGTGTCATTTTTGTATTAATTTTAACTTAATTAAAATAAAGTGTCCCTATCACTTACAAGTGGCACTATGGGGTCCCAAATTCGACCCAAAAATGCCCATTGTCAAAAATGTATCAACTAATAAGAATAGGACACGTTTTAGGGTAAATTGTTATTATTATAATATTATTTTTAACCCTTATTTTCCGGATTTACCCTTTAACCACGGTAAATAAAATATTTACCGAAGTAATTATTCAAAATGTATAAAAATAAAAGTTACCTATTTAAACAATTTGATCATCTTGATTCCAAATATGTAATCCATTTTTCCAAATTCAAAACACATAAGTGGTAGAAATAAATTTAAAATTAATTCCTGCTGTCAAAACAAAAAGCGTGTTTTTAAGATATAATAACTATCAAAAGATTGATATTTGTTTATGTTCGGTTTAATTGTGAAATTATGTCCAATGAACACGATTTTATTAAATGGTAAAAATATATTCTAAATAAACTTTAAAACCACTAAAATTCATAATTTATCACTAATAATTATTTTGATTAAAAAAGTTGATTTTAATTAAAAATTTAGTAATTTTCACTATTCATAAAAATATTAAAGTTATCTAAAAAGTAGCAAAATTTCACCTTAGGCTAAATTCAATACTATAAATCCATAAATGAATTCCATTTTGAGAGATAAAATTTCCAAAATTTTAAAAATTAGGTATTACTATTCATAACGGCTACTTTGATTTGTCGTGGTGTGTGTTAGAACTCGAAGTTGCGTACAACACACGCTAATGTATTATTCAAAGAGAAGAGTACCGTGGATTCTCGGGGTGTTACATTCTCCCCTTCTTCAATAAATAGCGTCCTCGCAATTTGATATTTTTCTTTGAAAATAAAGGTTGAAAATAGAAAATATCTTTGTGGAAAAACCCACATCGGAAATTTGGTTAATAAAATTTAGTCTTAACAAGATGAAAAGGGAAATGAAAGGGCCACCACAAAATTATGACCTCGATTTAGAGGACATCAGAGGAAATTATAGACATATAATTGAAGGAAAGACGTAAATATTTATAGGTAGTGATTAAGGTCATCAATCACAATCAAGTTTAAAATTGAGGTCCTCTAAATTCATCAATCTATGATGATTTAAAATACCATCGGTTCAACAAAACATATGGTATTAGGATAACACATTTTTGATGTTTCAAAATATCTTAGTTGAAATCCCACATATAAAAATGAATTAATGAGGCCTTATTTAAAATAAAGAGTGTAAATTATGAAGATTACCGAAAATAACACATACTAGGGTTCCATGTAGGAAAATATGGATATGGAAGAGAAATCTAACCATCAATTATCTGATGAAGAGTGGTAGAGAACATGTCTATGAAAAGGCCAACAATCCCAACTCCATAAATTAGTGATGATCTAAGGTACCATATAGGACAACATTTTTGTTCTATGTTCCTTTTCTTAATTTTGAGGAATTTATTTATGAGATTGGCTAAGATCATATGGAGATATACATAGTTTATAATTAGAGTTTTATCCATTAACAAATTTCTACCACAAAATAATCTTTCACCCCAATACATAATAAAAATAAAAAATACTCTATTTATCCTAATTGTATAGGGGTACAAATATAATGAATTTATAATTCACATATAATACCCTTTATGTAAAGAATCAACATTATACCATCCAAGAACTTCATATAGCACAATGGTAGGTGATAAATCCCAATTGCACTATAGTTGTGGGTTTGATTCCCGCAGCATTGTCCGACACGACGGGTCGTCACATGGTCTGCATGTTGTCCTTTTATAAAAACCCAAAAAAAATAACCTTTCAAACATAATCCATTCCAACCATTAGAGTTATCAAAAATACTATTATCCAAACTCACAGTCCAAAATTTACAAGGAAGCTAAACATAATAAGGATCATTTTTTCTAGGTAATAACATGTGAACGCCTTCCTCATATATTCTTTTACAACATCGAAACATCCTGAATTACAAAAATCAAACATCTCTTATTCCAAAATCACTACCTCAATATTAGGACAATATTACGGTTTATCTTTCCTTCAACCATGTAATTTCCAAAAAAAATTAACTCACTGTAGAGTCACTTCTCTTAGTACCATAAAATCTCAAATCCTTAATTAAATAGTACTACAGTACAACCCTTATTTATTTCCAGAACATCATTGATACAACACTTAAATGAAATAATTCTAAAATAACAACATAAGAACACTAGTCATTCCTCTTCATCTGTGGTTGTATCATTATTTTATTATTATCCAATAGCATCATTTGCGACATAGTCTGATGACTGGGACATTGGGTCGCATAGTGTCCAAACTCCTTGCAAATAAAGCATTGTACATTTGAAACCATTTTCTTACCCTTGCAGTCACGTACTTTGTGCCCTTTTCCTCCACACTTATAACAAAATATCATTCCTTTCAGGCAAGTTCCAGGGTGTTTATTCCCACAATTATCACATATGGGAAAATTATTCTTTTCCTTCTTCCATTTATCCATCTTTCTCTCTTCCATCCTTTTCTTCTATTGTTTCCCTTCGAAGCCATAGGACTCCGAGAATTCTTTACTCATCTTACTAACACATGATACTATTTCTTCATATGATGATAATACATGGGAAACTATTTCACTTATAAATGATGACTTAATACGATGAATGATACGATCCTTCTTACTCTTTGGATCATACGTATTACTAGAGTACACATTCTTTCTACTGGGCGTCATTTCTATACAATAGCATAAACTAGGTTAGTTTATGAATTGCAATGAATAATTCCATAATTGTAAAATACATTACAAAAATTGAACAGTTTATTGATATAATCCATAATCATAAAAATATTTTCTTTGAGTAAGTATATATTCATGATCCCTTCATAATGGGTTGTAATGAAAATGAAAATTATCCTAAATATATCCCATGGGAGTGTCGTATCCAAGAGTGCAGCAAGGCCCGTTGTCGTGCACCAGTTCCCATTTGAGTCTAGCTCAAAGTGGTGTTTTTGGGTCTTACCCCTAGGTACATCTGTGCCAGAGCCGCCTCTACCTGCTTGTATCCAGACATGGATGTATTTCTCGGAAAACTCAAAAAATCTCTCCAATAAAAAAATTCTAGGAAGTTTTTCTATACTAATCCTTAAAGTCCATATTAGGTCTATGTGCTCTAGTCAGAGTTTATCTAAATCTAGCTTCCAAGTTTTGTACTAAACTTCCTCTGATACCAACTGTAATGCCCCGGCCCTAGTTACCCAGAGTCAGTGAATTATTACATAACATTGGCATGATCACAAGATAGATCAAATATCGATAGACCGATTGGTTTAGTATCTTTGGAAACACTAGATATATTCATAAGGTTTAACATTACATTATAAAGTGAAAAACTACTATAACAACATATTATCTCATTAGTCCACACAATTATCCCCTCATAATAATCCTGCAGGTCATTCATAATTTACTTCTTCACATCTTGGGAAAAATAAAACATAGAAAAGGGGTGAGCTCAAATGCCCTGTAAGGATAACAATATAGCGGAAACGTTCCTAAATAAGAATAAACATTTAAGGCAATGTATAACTAAAACAAAAGACTTTTAAACTTGAACTTCAACATAGTATGGAAAAAATAAAATGAAATAATTCCATTTACTTATTTACATGGATATTCTACTAATCTAATAAGCACATGAAATATCAATAACCACTTCCATAATGATGGAATGCATAATGCTAGACTATCATAACTCCATAGCCAAGGGATCATTCCAAGAATACAAATAAGATTTTGTCAAGGCCTTGTGCCAAGACACTAGTTTGTCTCATGAGACCTACAGATGCATCGAGGAGCTATAACGGGCTCCACCCGTCACATATTATGTCCAATACATTCCCATATGAAAAGGTTTAAAAATAACATAAACATTCGTTATAAAACTGGCATAGGAAATGTCAATAATTTATCCATAAACCATGAATGGTATAAAAAGAGCACATCCACAATCAAACATATCACAAAACCTTAAATACAATATAGATGTTTTGTATCATAATAAATCAACTTCAAATAAGCATAAAATCCATCGAAGGATGTTGACATATATGAAATCAAAACTCATTTTAGAGAAATATCTCTTTCTATTTTGAAATAATTTAAGATTCATATATTTATAAAACATTTTCTTTGAAAATATTATTATAAGCTTGTATGGGAAGCTTCGACGATTTTATAACGGCGGAAAATAGCCGCACCCGCTGTATAAGTTAATAAAAACATTCTTACCTTAATTCTGTCGAAAAGGTTAAAAAGCACCATGTTTGGAAAACAAAGGAAAGATTCCTTTATAAAACTCTTATAAAAAGTAAAACAAGGGTATAAATTACCTTAACCCCTATTCTTTTAAATATTATAAATGTTTTGAAATACATTTTTAAGAAACCTGGATGTGGATGATAAAGCGATCCCAGTAGATTATTACGTATAGACAACCTCGGATAATGAAGAGATTGCGAAATAAACCCTTACCTTGTACTTTCCCTTGGTTGGGGGTAGGTTAACCTCCTGTATGATGGTGAAATAATTGTTATTAAATTATACAAAAATCATATACATTAATATGATATCATATATGATCTTTTAACATTGATTTGTTAATAATATCTTAGTATTATCGTTGTTTTGGGTGTTAACTTACTCATTTTATTTTATATGTTTTGTTACATAAGCCATGTTGTTCATGGATAGGTTGTATCTTAATCATATCCATAATGATATCAAGTCCTTATATACTATTATTAATCATCAAATTATAATTAGACTTCAATGGATACGATGGAGAATGAATCTCATCGCGTTCGTGGAGACGGTAGTCCGTACGTACGTACGAGCGACAATATAATTCTTTTGATATTAAAATAATATATAATTGGATGGTATATCATATATAAAGAATCATTATCATGTTACATTTATTATTTACATGAATTACATATCATTATTATACCCATCCAAATAATAATTTATTCAATAACAATTACACCATGACGTGAAGACGGTAAGCGGTACGTACGCACGTATGGTGACATGTTAATCAAAGGATGGATAGAATAATAAATATTATTGTACCATATTTATAATAACATCACAGTATATATAATATACTGGAGTTATTATTTTAGAATGGTAATAACAAAGAAAGAAGAAGTGGAAGAAGAAATGAACTTGAAAAAGGGTGGTGAAATCATTACCTCTTCTTCAGATTCTTCCTTTTGATATGATCAAAAGGGCTCTATAGGATAAATTTATAACTAAAGGAAGGACTATAGGATGAATTTAGGGAAGTTGAGAGAGTATTTTGGCAGGTTTTGGCCGAACCAAAGGGCATTGATAGTTTGAATTAATGAGAAGGGTGAGTGTCCTTTTATAAGAGGGGTGAGGGGCACCTTTGGAAAATCTAGAAATACTATTTTATAATAAATTTATATTCGGTTTATAATGGATCCAAAGAGTATTATTTGAAGGTTAAGGTAGGGATGGGTCTAAAACTACACAACCAATATAATTTAGACAGGTTTGGGTCATTATATTAACCTTGCCTTTTAGTTTTTACACTTAGTTAATTAGTTTGACACTTACCATGTCACTTTCTATTTTTATATTATATTGATAATAAACTTACTATATACATCCAAGCAACCCCAAAGTGGTCCATTAATGATACACCTATCATTATATAAGTCTCTGGGCCGAACCATAGTTTTTAATGAATTTAATATCAATTAATAATATACAATTATTTTAAAAACTCTTTTATATCAATTTTGACACTATTCAATAATTGATTTTTGTAAAAATCATAAAAAAATTATTACTTCGAACAAAGTTAGTTAAATCATCTCTGACATGTGATATTGACCTAGAAATTTTTTTTAATTCATAAAAAGTCTCAAATAATATTTATTTGGGCATCTACAATATCAATCATTTTTATTTTTCACTATTATGGTAATTACTGCATCACCATTGCGTCATATATAAATTATATTATTTAATATCTAAAAATTATAAATAAAATACCATTATCTAGGAAATTTTTTTATATTTCTAAGGAATATTTATAGTCGAAAATACAACATATATAACCCTATGTAATAATTTTTTTTCTATAAGATATATGCTTGTGTCATTTTTGTATTCATTTTAACATAATTAAAATAAAGTGTCCCTATCACTTACAAGTGGCACGATGGGGTCCCTAAATCGACACAAAAATGACCATGGTCGAACATGTATCAACCAATAAGTTTAGGACACGTTTTAGGGTAATTTTATTATTATAATATTATTTTTTAACCCTTATTTACCGGATTTACCTTTTAACCATGGTAAATAAAATATTTACCGAAGTAATTATTCAAAATGTATACAAATAAAAGTTACCTATTTACAAAATTTGAACATCCTGATTCCAAATATGGAATCCATTTTTCCAAATTCAAAACAAAGATGTGGTAGAAATAAATTTAAAATTAATTCCTGCTGTCAAAACAAAAAGCGTGTTTTTAAGATATAATAACTATCAAAAGATTGATACTTGTTTATGTTCAGTTTAATTGTGAAATTATGTCCAATAAACAACATTGTATTAAATGGTAAATATATATTCTAAATATACATTAAAACAACTCAAATTCATAATTTATCACTAATAATTATTTTGATTAAAAAAGTTGATTTTAATTAAAATTCAATAATTTTCACTATTCATCAAAATATTAAAGTTATCCGAAAAGTACCAAAATTTCACCTTTGGCTCAAATTGATACTCCGAATCCAAAAATGAAGTCCATTTTTAGATATAAAATTTCTAAAATTTTTAAAAGTATGTATTACTATTCATAACAGCTACTTTGATTGGTCGTGGTGTGTGTTAGAACTCGAAGTTGCGTACAACACACACTATTGTATTATTCAAAGAGAAGTGTAAGATGTAACCTTGGGGTGTTACACATATAATTTAAAGATTTAAAAATAAAAAATAATGTTATAAAATCATTATTAATACTACACCTTCCACACCGATACACTTAACATGGATATAAAACCTAAAGAAATAATAATAGGGTTCACATTCTTGTAAACACACAACCTCACTTTAAAAATCAAACACACTTTCTAATCAATATAGAATATGTACTTCTATACTATTTAAATCCAAATAAAAAATATTAGTACCCCATCACATAGTTTGGCTCACATCATACAATACGAAATACCTCATATAATTCTTCATCATGAAATCTCCCCCCTATATAGGAAGTGATAACCAACAATATCATATCCCAAAACCCTCCCCAATACCTCATACACCAAATATAAACACTATTTAAACTATGGAAATATATAATCCAAATGTTTTAGTCCCCTAACTAATCAATATATCCCACTATCATTCTCAATCAGTTTCTAAAAAAAGCAACTATATTGATGCAATACTTATTGTCGGGTCAACTTAAATTTCAATTTAAAAAATGAAATATAGTATGAAAATTGGGTATTGGTTTCTAATATCATGGAGGTAGAGTAAAAATAGTATAATGTAAATTTAACTATTTTTTTAATATTTTAATATTTTGAAATCAGGGAGAAATAAGGATATATGATGAATAAAGAAAGATAGAGAATAAGAATATTGATTAGTTGCATTGAATAAAATATTTTTTTTCACAAAACCAACTAATATGCGGGAGATTACAAAAATATTATTTCTACCTCATCAATTTTTAAATATTTACCTATTACAATCTCACTAAATTAAATGAGAAATGTCTTACCTCGCTCAATTATCATCAAATAGTAAAATAATGATAACTCATCATTGAAACATATTTTTTTACGAAGAAGTATGTTGTAAATAGTTTCTATAATCTATGATATATCTCTATGAATGAACCAAACAAATATAAATTTTATAGTTCACCCTTTCCAGAGAGGATACTAGTTAGGGGATGAAAAGAATTTAGTACGATGAAGTAGAAAAAAACTATTAAGGAATAATAGATTCTAACATCAATCAATTAACTATTAATTTTAAATTCATATTATTCAAGGAGAATAATAATGAAATTATTTTTATAAATTAAATCCAAAATATAACCTTAATACTTTAGATTACAAATTCAACTAAATCCCCACAAATGTAGGTAGAATATCATAATTCTATGGAGGAAGTAATACAAAACAACGACCTAATAGAATGAAATTAGAATGAAAAAAATATAAGGGGCATCTGAATCCCACAAAGCGGGATTGTAAAAATTGGTAATATAGTGTAAAACTCAAAGTACATTACAATACGTCCTGAAATTAACTAAAAAATAAGAAAAAATAATAGTGTCTATGCCATGAATTATAGAGAAGTAAACTAACTAAAATTAAATTTCCAACCATAAGTATTAATAAGAAATCATGATTAAACATCTCTTTTTTTGTAATAAAAACTACGATTACAAAATCCCATGAATCATGATATTGGGAAGTTACCCTCATACAAATAACAGCCAAAGAAGGATAAAATAGACCAAAAAACCCCAATTCAATTTTATAGCACTCATGGACTCAATAAATAATAAAAAAATAATAAAAACTCTATATTTCGGTTCTTGAATATGTATCGTCACACACCCCAAACATATTTGGATAGAAACACCAGCAATCCATCTCAAATAATCTCCAAACTCTGATGAACAAGAAACGCCATTGAGTAATAATATATATAACAACATGTCAATCTATTACACCCACATCATAGAATCTATGTTTACATAAGTATAAAAAACTGGATGATCTTAATATTATATTTCTAGAAAGTATCACTCTTGATTATCTCCCAATTTATTCCAAATACAAATAAAAAGCAGAGCTTATTACACTATGTCAATAATTGAGTAGTTCCCAATAGTGATCTAATGCATGGAATAAATTCAAGATATCATATATTCTATCTAATATACATCTTTTCCAATAAAATATCTCAAGTGGAATCTAGATTTATTCACATATAACCTAATATATTTAATTAATTCTTGGATTTAAAATAAATTTTCGGAAACTCTTTATTCCAATATGAATTAATAAAATTTTTAAAATACAAACAAATTAAAATTACATAAGAAAATTGACAATATTTTATTTATATAATTGATATTAAAATTAATTTAAAATATATTTTACTAAAACATTAAATTTCTAATTTAAAATAATACAAATAAACTTTTTATTATCTATATCATTCTAGTTTACCAATGTTAAAAATGTGCTGATTCTCTATGATCTTTTATTGTCCTATCTCCTCTATAATATAATAGAAAATAAGTAATAAGACATATTTTATGATTAGTAAAAAATCACATATAAAATGAAACTTTTATCAATGATTGTTTTTTAGCCTAAATAAACACTTTTCAAAATATTGTTTTTAGAAAATATATTTTGAAAATATATTTTTAAAAAATATCAAAGAATATATGGTGATGACTCACACTAGACCCACAGACCCACCCCATATCAGATCCCACACACATGTATGCCCCTATCCATGTAGGTCCCACCCCATATGTGTAACCCCACTCCCTAAAATATGAAAATAATTCATAAGTGTTGAGATTGTAACCCATACCTAATGTAATCCCAAAAAAACCATTACAATAAGAAAAATTGAATTTACTTTTCATATGTTTAAATACATATCACAATATATTATAATTTTAATATATATTTAAACCAATATATTTATATACAATACTATATATATATATATATTAGTTTATTAATAAAAAACATAAATATATATAATCAAATATACATTTATATAGATATATACATATCTATACATATTTACAATATAAATAAAATGATTTTATTTTCATTTTAAATGAAATTGATATTATTTTTTTTATTTACTATTATTTCTTTAAAAAAACATTAAGTATCTAAATATATTTTAATATTCAATTATATAACTGAATTTTTTTATGTAAACATATTAATAAATAAATATATATATATTTATATATGCAAATAAAAATAACATTATAATATGAAAAACAATAAAATTTGAAAACCATAATAGTCATTTGAATGTAAGGCCAAAGAAGAAATTCAATTTACACTGAAAAAAGATAATAACACCCACTTAAACTCTATCAAATATACCATACATAAGGTATCCCAACAAAAAAATCACTAATTGAAGCCTTTCATGCCTTTTTTGACTGTGAGAAAACAAGGACTCAAGTCCTCCTTAATTTAATCCATGTATATCTCTTCATAGGATTCCATTTGTCATATATTAGAGTCCAAATAGACACCCATATCAAATATATTGATATATTAATGTTCAAGCATTGTTTTACAAACATCTTATGAGATCAATTTTTAGATTATTATTTTTATCTTGAAATTTAATTTAATTTAATTTATTTGATACTCATTAGAAAAGTATTAATTTATATCAATTTTTAAAGACTTTATAGACTAAGTTTCACTAAATATATTATATATTATGTTTAAATTCATAATTAGTCTTATAAAGATCATGTTTAAGAAAATATAATATTTTTATATTCATATTTATTTCAATATAAATATATTTATATGTTAAATTATGATGTTAAGGCCAATTTTTTATGAATGAAACATTTTGGTAGTTCTAAAACAATCATTTTTTCTATAATTAAGATCATACCTTAATCAGTGCTAAAAAAGAATTAAAAAAAGAAAAATTTTCAAAAAAGTTATATACGTTAATAAATGTGACCTTTATCAACTCATTTAGCTAGCATTGATAAAACTACTCCCTTTATCAGTTCTTTTTTTAGTGTTGTTAAAAGATAGATCTTAATATATTGAGGTCAATAATAGTGTTATATTTTATTATAATAAAAAATAACTTATTTAATATAATTTATATTTATTCACACAAAACATGTGAAATATGAAAATATGATTATACAAAGAATATAATAAAATATTAATGATTATATGAAATGAAATTTAGAGATAATATTCATTATATTCACGTGATATCACTCCACCACACCCATATTTTTCACTCTTGAAACAATTTACTGCAATAACCTGTATAAAATCAATGTCACTAGTGGAAGAGACTGTATTCAATGAAACATTTCCTTATTGGGCATTAATTATATCAATTTGATTTTCATTTATATTTTAAGAAAGTTATTCATTAATAAATGATCCACCCATTGAAAATAACTTTATGATTATTTAATTTTATTTCCTTAATGTTAAATGATTTAAAAGGGAGATTTCATCTACCATGAAAACATAAAATCATTATATATTATATATAAAGCCCTAAAACCTCCACTATCATGACAAAATAAACATTAATCAAAGTGGGACTTAATTTTGAACTCTATAATTTTATATTGATATTTTTAAAAATTTAAAACTAAGTCTTGACAGTGTATTGAATGAATATCGTGTCAAATAAATATATATATGGTTTAAATATCCCTGAATTATACTTATGAAATAGTCATTGTCAACTCCAATATATCACTCCCTATATTCTTTGGGGGTTTTACAAACATTATCATGTAACAATAAAAAATATTAACCCTCACAACTATTTTTCATTTTTTATTTTAACTTTTAGAACAATTTTTTGGTCATTGAGGGGAAAATAAATTTTATATGTTTTTTAAACAAAACCAAATTTTTTTCATTAATATATATTTTAATTTCACTATATTACAATGTGTTACTTCTATAAAAACAATGATATTATATATTCTTTCCCATAAAATTCTCTCTCTATTTATATTTAATTTTATGAAAGAGAATTATTGGTTGTAATTTTGTTTTTAATGTGGATATTAACAATGTTTTTCATGGTCATCAAGGATTGAAAAAAAAATATGTATAAGGTCATGAATTGAAAATCAATGTGCGATACAAATATAAATATATTAATTATCATATTAAAAAACCCTTAATGTTTTTTATGGAAACAATTATTTCAATTTCAATATTATCACTCAATGTTC
Organism: Viscum album; assembly: GCA_963277665.1. NCBI lineage: Eukaryota > Viridiplantae > Streptophyta > Magnoliopsida > Santalales > Viscaceae > Viscum > Viscum album. Next base: position 1,110,683,340 of record OY728158.1, read on the forward strand.
AAGTTTTCTCAAGGATTATAGAAATGTATGAAATTTAAAATAGGTATAAAATCCTATTCGGAATGGGGATTGGACATTATGAAAATTTCAAAACCATGGGATTCCCAAAAATTATAAAATTTCATTATTAATTAATTTATCATAATTTCATACAAATACTAACATTAATATTATTTTTTTACTTCATATTATAGAATTAATTAAACTAATGTCTTGATTATTCAATATTGAATTAATATATATTTTTTATCATGTAAAAAATAAACCAGCACACATAAGCTACACATTCTCCAGACCTAATCCATGACTTTTCCTTAATTCAAAACATTTAAATAAATATAATATAATAATAAGAAATGATATAAGAACATGAAATTAACTATGTAGGAGAGAAAAAACCGATGTCATGTTACTCACTTGGTTAGAATGAAAACTATATTTTTCTTTGTTCTAAATTGATAGATACAAAATCACAACCCTTTATAATAGCATATAATTAAAAATAATAAAAATTCCTAATATTTTTAACATAAAATGAAAATTACATGAACACCATTATTAATAAAATGAGAAAAATATAACAATGATTTCTAAATTGTTGTTTTAGACACAATCAGATTGCTTACCTATAATAATACCTTTACAAATATCATTATTTTTCAAAAAAGGAACAAAAAAATAGAAATAATATATTTTTACAAAGATCAAAAAATATATACAATCATAGAAAATTAATTTTTACAATAACTAATGTTTTTTAGCCAACATTTAAAATAAAACAACAATGTTATTATACTAATATTAACTAACGTAAAATAATAAAAGAAATAAATGTAACAAATTTTTTGTTGAAAACCTCAAAAAGGGTTCTATTATGGATAATATCAATGATTATATATTTATATAAATTTAACCCTAGACAGATAGTCGATATAGTTACCAAAATAAAAAAACAACATTGAATTTTCATTATATTTTAGGTATCCACTTCTCTTTTATTGATCTTATCGAAATATTATGAGGACAGTTGAAAAATAAATTGGGAATTGTTGACCATTTTTTCAACAATAAATCCATTAATAGTTTCCCTAAGGATCATATAGATCTCAATATATTTCATTATAGGTTCAGGTTAATTCTGGTATTCACTCTCTAGAAACATGTATCTTTTTGCTGATTTAGAAAAATTTTCATAGGAAGAGTTATTTTTTAGTCCCAGATTAATAAAATTATAATCAGTTAAATAAAAAATAAAAAACCCTAATGTATAATTTTATACAACATATCCTCTTATATGATTAATTATCTTTATATAAATTCTATTTAATACGCTATAAATTTAATCTGCCAATTCTTTCCTCAATGTATACTTCATCATTGGTGTAATGAAACATATAATGAGTTGAGAACTATTGAGATAGATGTTCTCTTTCTATAATTGGTGAAAAATTTAATAGATTACCATTTTTTTCTAGAAATCCTAAATGATTAATAGATATCTCAAAGGGTCTTCATCTTAAAAATATTAATGAATGATTTCATCTCGGTATCTGGTGTGGGGTTTAATGAATATTGTTCAATTAAATCCAATGTTTCCTGTACTTGTTCATCAAATTGACCAATTTTAAAAACATTATTTATTATTTCTATACATATATGGTTATTGTAATGAACTTTTAATTTTCCCTCTTTTTATCAAGTCTTTCGCTATGATATTAGTAAATTAATATCATTAATGAATTCCATATGAAGTTATGAAACTCTACATTTTGGTTTGATTATTTCCATTTCATATAATGTTATGAAATATCTTCCATATCAATAACCTGTTTATAAATATTTAGGGAAGTAAAATTATAAACTGAATAACTCATTACTAGCATATTAATTTAATGAATAAAAATAAAAAACTATGGAAGGAAAATTTAATTATTTCAATATTCTATATGTGACTCATGTAAAATAACACCAAATTCTATAGAAGACCCATCACAGGGTTTACTCAAATATTAATTTACACATACAAAAAAGTAAAGAATAATAATTCACCAAATGGGTTTTTCAAGGGGAGAAAATGCAATCTAAAAAAATTGTTCAAATTATTATTTAGTTTTTGAGTTTTATGATATGTTAAAAGTATATAAAATCATTTTTGAATGATGATCATAGAATGTAAATATTTTTAAATATCCATAATATGTTGGGAATGAATGTATAGTTAGAAAGAATATAACTAATCATTCCTTAGTGAACTAAAAATCGACTACACCTATTTTTTATTAATATTTTTACTCTAAAAAAATATTCTATTGAATGATAAATGTTTTAAATAGCTTAATAAAATTTACTTTATTTAATGATGAGAAATAATCAATAAAAATATCACCATGTATGAAGCATTAAATACATATATGTGGATAAACATTTTATTATCACTATGAACTAACCATAATACTCTTTGATTAATAATTTTATTCTTTATTTTCAAATATTTTTTATTATTTATTGTGAATTTATAGTATGTTTATTAGTTAAATTTTATTTTAGATATTTCAGTATGTTCCGAGAATAATAATAAAATATTGAACAATTATAATTTTATTTCATTCATTTTATATACATTTTGAAATATGATTTTATGCTATAAATCAAATTTGGATTTTGCTTATAGTCAATGGTGGAAATATGACTATCTAAGATTAAATGATGGAATCGAAGGGATTTATATGAAATTATTTAGAAACATTGTTAGAAATAGCATAATTATGTTTTTGACATCAATTACCAATCATGTGAACTCATATATTTGTTATTTGTGATAATTCATAGAGGAACTACATTGTAAGGTCAATAATATAAGTATTCAAGAATCATAAATAATTAATATTTTTACATAGCCTATTGAAAACCCTAATGTTGTGAAAAATCCAAATTTATACTACAACTGAACCCTATCTAAAAAATTTATAATATCACATAAATTTATTTTCTCAAAAGGGAATCAGCTTAAGGATGATTAATATGTTGACTTTCTGAGATAGTGATATTATTAATTATATGTAGTAGAAATACCACAGAGAGTGAGGTGATCCAACTCTCTGTGTGTAAAAATATAAGGAAAATAATTTAATCTTTTTTCCCCTCAAATCCAGTAGCACTTCCTCTTAAAATAGTGAACTCAGTATAATATAGAATATATACCTAATTTGAGATTGTGAAAATTTGAGACCGTAATAGCTTTTGAGATTCATTATTTTAGGGGAATTTGAACTGTTTGGTGCTCAAGCCAATTATACCATCCCAACAGAGAAGATTAATCCATACCCATAGTGAAATGCATCTAATATATATTTAATTTAACTTATTGTAATGAAACCAAATTTCCAATCCCTTTTTCATACAAAAAAATATTGAGTCTAATGAATCATAAAATTATAGGTGGATAAAATACCAATGTTCAATCCATAACATTCCCATCATTATTTAGGTGAGTTAGAAATAGTATAAAGGGGCATGATAAGTCCTTTTAATGTTTAATAGATAAGGTGAAAGGAATTCCATGAGATATGGACCATTTATAGAGCTTTATGGTCACATAAAATAAAAACTTTCATGGGGGACCAAATTGGATTACCATAAATACCTATATACCAAATCATGTAAAATAATACGGACATGTCCTGGTGGAAGTCAATCTTGGGGAGAGATATACTAGGCACTTGAGAAATACTAATTGATACTGAAATAAGTTGAAGTGATGTTATTATACACATGGAATGAAATAAAGAAATACTATTAACAAGAATTAATCACATCGATTAAAGTAAAATTATAAAATGGAAACCACTATTAATAGATAAAGGGATAACCAATATTATAATATGGATTAGGAATAAGATATAAAATAACTAACGAGAAGAACCCTAAATCATAGAGAATCATTATTTATCTATATCTTTTTTAGTATGATAATGAGTGGATAAATTTATTATTAGTATTGAGTTATGTGATAATTTTTATTATTCTTAAGCCTTAATGAAATGATGACTTACTATTTTCCCTTTTTTTCATGAAACAATACTAGATTGACAATAAACTGCATGATTCATCATTATTGATTGAGTTCATTATTTATGATGTTTATACCATGTAGTTGAGTGAAAAACTAGGATCCCCAAAGAATTAATGTCTCCTATGTGGCATAATAACAATTATATTATAGACAAAAAACTAAATTCTCATATTGTTTTCATCACATGTTACCTTCTAAAAACCTGGAGATGTACTAAGAAACTAGATAGTATATCGATGGAGAACGAAAAAAAACAAGTTATCTTGATAATATAAAATCAATGATTTCAAGTAAATAGAGTGATAATAAAACTAATCCCAAAACCACAACTATATATTTATTGATAGAAAAAAATCTTTTTCACATATTGTATGCCCATATCCACAACAGTTTTTCATTATGACATAGTTTCACACTAACACACACTCTATTTATCCTTATTTTTTTCCTTTTCTCCCTCTGGATATAAACAATTAACATTAACACCATTTTTATATTTTATTTTGATAAAATTATATCAATATTGTAAATTCCACCAAGACATTACCTAAAAAAATTCTTATGGAACTCATAGAAAATGATCTATAATTTTCTTGTGTACATGCACGGGGATGTGTAATGACCACTGAAAATTTATAGTTTAAGATTGTATGGATCCATTTATAGTGAGGTATGTTTAATTGTATATATTAATGTATAATTATTATATAATATTTTTAGATAGTGTATATAATCATTGTACTTTTTCAGATTTTAGGGATTTGTCATATTTTCAAGCTATTAATACATTCATTGTGTTTAGGGTTCTTGTGTATATAAAGATCACTAAGTACGAACCCCTTTACTGTAATACATGAATTTGAAAGATACTATCACTAAGGTGTTACTATAACTATGAGAGACGAGGTAGTGCATAATTTGATTATAATATACTAATTATGAGAAGTAAAAAAATTTACAGATGAAATTATCTAGATGTATATATTTCACCAAGACTAAGAGACTTCTTGTTAATAATGTCGTTGGAAATACATCTTATTTGAAACTCACACAAAATTCTATGAATTATGAGTTGAATCAATAATAATTATAACACATACATACCTTCAATGGGATGAATTTTGATTATGTAATTACTTTTTTAAATGACCATTTAACTACTACACAATATATTCAATTAAATGGAGTATTAGAGGATGAATTAATATTGGGATATTCCCTTACTAAATGAATGGATAATACCAAAATATTATTTTATAAAATGAGGACACCAATTTTATTACACATGAATACATATATAATTAATTTATAAAAACATTACATCTAATAGAAATCACCATGAATTTGAGGACATGAATTTCATGTTTTGGATTGAAGGATCATTAGATATTCTATGAGGCCTGTGAGAGATTAAATTATTATTAATAACATTTCCCTCAACGTGAATCTCCTCACTAATTATAAAAAAAATTGATGAAGTTATATTTTCCATTGGAAAAAATTTAATAGATTCCACTGATGGTAGTTATTATGTAGATAAGATAATTTAAGAGATTTATCATATTTACTACACGAATGAAATGAACTATAACGGAATATTATATTAAGAATAAGGTTTTAAATAAAGTAATTGAAACATAATATATTACTATATAAGCTATAGATATGAATAAAATATGGAAAATCATGTGTCAATGATATAAAGAAACAACCAATGTAATAAGTATGATAATATTTTTTATGGTACCAAATTTTTTATTAATTTTGTATTTAAAAAAAATCATCATTAAATGATATCGAAAATTGAGTTACATGTGTATATATGGGAGTAAAATTGTGAGAAATTACACAATCTAAAACACCTATATGTTAGGGTGTAATAGTCAACCAAACCATTCATGGAAAGAATAAGGTTATTTCATATGGACATTCAAAATTCTTGGGACACAAAAATTATCAACGGAGGATTCAAAATGTAAAATATAATAATTATGATTAATAATCTATAAAAATTGTTCATTGAAATAATAAGATGTTTTGAAAATTATATAATATCGATGACCATCATGTCATTATGAATTTTTTTATATGAATAAATAATTCTAATTTTTCTAGGATTTATCGATTGATTAGAGGTAAAAAAACTAAAATCCATTACATAAGGATATAACTAGGATAAATTGAAATTAAGATAATGGGAGATAAATGGATGCTTTTAAATACCATATTGAGAAACAGAGGGGAAAGTATCCTTGAAAATATAATTAGTGGAGGGGAAAATAATATAAAAATATGATAATAATATCGAATGAGATAAATTTAGAGCTTAAAATAAATAAAGAGATTATTTCTAAGATAGAGGATATTATTTTAATATATAAGAAAAGGGAATGACTCCTAAAATAATTGATAAAAATAACAACTGAAAATAAAGGCGTTATAGATGAGTGGTTCAAATGTTAGATGATTTTAATGCCAAGTCTTCTGATCCACCTTATCTAATCTCATAAAATGAGAAAGTGCTAAAATTTTGTAGGGGTAGTTACATTCTACTATTTTTAGGTGTATCAAAAATCATAAGTAATATAATAATTTAAGAATATTTTTCTAAAGTCCTCATGTACAAAATGTACTAAAAATATAATTTCTAGCATTAGTAAGATTGAATAGTTTTCTATATTAATATTAGTAAAATAGATTAGTACAATGATATAATAGAAAATCCCAAATAAATTAATGGAACCTAGGATCTTCAATATTCCCTATGTTTTTGTGTGGGATAAAACATTAATACGATTAGTGGGATTAACAGATAATGTAAACATAATTTATTTGGTCGTATATATAGAATCTAAAATTGTAGAAATTATTCCCATAATAGTCTCACTAAAATAGATATAAAAATACATTACATACCCCACATGAGTTATTAAATAAAGTTTACCAAGACTTTTAAGACTTATTAGAGTTGATTATTTATTATTTGATATTGAAATATACATGTAAGTGAATTATATCATTGATATACACTTTATATCTATGAAAGCTATTTTGATTAATTTCCCGCAATGTAATCTAACATTCATAGTGGGATAAAATAAGGATATAATAACTTTTTCCAATCCATGAAATAACCACATGGGTTATAGAATAGTTTTTTAGTCGACATTTCCAATCAAAATGTTAAATAGTAATTATAGAATTATTTATATAGAATTTTATCTAATGAAACCTCATATTACATTATGGACCAATATGAGTTGTGTCGATTCTATTTCATAAATTAAATATCTTTTGTATTCTTTGATTTAATGAATTATGAATGCAGTATATATATTTTATATTCCTATTTATATAATTTTTATGAGTGTATGAAGATTATATCATCCAACCCACATGTTCTAAAATATATAATATATAATAATTCAAGTTTATAGATCATAGTAAATTCACCTAAAATTATATAAAAATTATATATATTTTGTTATCGATTCTGTGTTCATTAGAAGTGACCATTTTTTCAGATATATTAAAAAATTCAATTAATTATTTTACATCCATCACCTAAAAATAGGAGGTCAAGGAACCGAGGAACTAAAACTGAAGAAAATTATTAGTAAACATTAAAGATTTGATGAGATTTTCAATTCTTTAATATCTTCTGATAAGTTTATTTTTTTAGTGAAATTTATATTCTTCATTTGTGTGGGGATTAATTGAAAAAGTAATTGGTTTTATTATTATAATCATTTATATTTTGATACTTATGATAAAGAAATTAAATTTTATAGGAACTTATGAATTTGATATATTTTTACAGGAAATGTTCATGGTTTTGGAAATGTGGTGAGATTTTTAAACAAATCTATCAGGATAAGAACTTTTGTTTTTGACCTTCTAATAATTTATGCCTTAGTAAAAGAGTTTTTGATTATGATATGTTGATAAAAAGGGTATCCATTTTAGAATTTATTTATCATTTTAACTAGGTATTGATCCTCCTACAACATTAGATCAAAACTGAAGTGTGGCATCCTTCCTTTGTATTTCATAACTTTTCAGTTACATGGTAAAAACAAATAATCTTTTAATGTTTTGTTTTTTTTTGGAAAAATGTACACAATTAAATAGGAAATTTAATATTATTTAAAACCACATTAAAGGATTCATCATTGTTTCATCCTAAGTATATTTTCTGTATCACATAACATTGGGACAAACATCAAAGGAGATGGTGAGCACAAGACCCAATAAGGGAAAGAAAAGGAAATAGTTCACATTTGATCATGAGAAATATCAACAAGAACATGGGGAGTATAATACATTTTTGAGAAAATTAAAAAGGCTCGATTCGTGAAAAATTTGAACCATAATATGATGATGTGGATAAAATATTTAAATGATACATTCATAAGCATACACCATGTGTTGTCATCGAGGTGTCGTACAAATCAGTAAGGTTATTCACCAAGGTATTGTAAAACATGTTATCTCTAGAGATTAAATTATTTCCCCAATGTATTGGAGTTCTATCAAAATATAGGCTTTATATGAATTAATTTAAATATGATCTACTAAGATTATAACAAATTGTTTCATTAATATCCCATGTTGATTAAAATAATAGGTTTTATATAAAAATCACGAATTTTTAAAATGAGTTTAAAGACAAGAATATTAGGAAATTTTTAACCAAATAAAATGGAATGAGGTTTTTATCTATATCATTAATAGAATCAAATAAATAATTTTAACATATTGGTGAATGAGAATTGAAATTCTAGATGATTTGGTATTCAACCAATTAATGTAAAATGGAATTTCTTAAGGAGAAGAGAGAAGTTTTCAGATGTTAAATCCTAATCATTAACAACATAATATGTTATTTTAAAAAAATGTAAAAAGAGAGTGTATATGGTCAAAAAAAATTATAAAACATCATTTGGAAGTATGGTAATTAAATAAAGGAAATATGTGAGAGTTTCTATATTGATCAAAAGATATATACATAAATAGTTTCTACAAATGAAGAGAAATGAATGATATTTCCCTTACCACAAAGAGTATTTCCTAAAACATAAGGATCAGAACCATGGGGGATTGAGGAATAAATGAGAGTTAAGCTATCATTTATTCTTTAAGGATGAAATTTTTGTTAATGGAAATGGATAAATGGGTTGGAATTTATAAACAAATAGGTGGATTTGTTTATTATTTTTATAATTTAGCCTTTGGACACCAAAATAATGTTAAATGAAAAACCATGGGCTTTACCATGTTATTTTACCCTAGTATTTCACACTTGGGACACCATTTATGTTATTTTAATCCAAATGATTCATAAAAAATTTCATATTACTTAATTTTTCCTAGAAAATTATAATTTCATCAAAATAAATATTTCAATGTTATTGTTTCCACTTTTGAATATGGAAATTAAATTATATGTTTGGAAATTGATTAAAATATATTAAAATAAAATATATTAATAAAACAAAATATTTTATGTCATTGATTCTGGGTAATTAAACATTATATCATTATGATATATTTATTATGTCATTAAACATACAGAAAATTCAAACTTTATTTCTACTATTCGTGAAAAAATAATGTATATTAGAATATTTTCATAAATCCAACCTAAACTAATTTCCACCATCTGATTTAAAAAATGAAATTTTTTTACCATTAAAGTTATATATATATGATAATTTAAACATCTAAATATAAAAATACTAATTTATTAAAAATAACATTATATTGAAAATGGATAGGGAATTTTTAGACACCTGAAAAAATAAGATTATTTTTACCTATCTATTTAAAAATGATGTTTCTATCATAATACTTAATTGAAATGAATATTATTTAGAATATCATAGTTTTTAATAATAATTTATATATTTTATGAAAGGAATATTTTGTATATGAAAATTAAATTGATCAAATTCATTATATTTTTTATTATGAAATATTATTATTAGAATAGAATTGATTGAATTTTTAAAAAAAATTAGAGTAAATTTTAATTCACTAGGTCATCAACAAATAACCCCTTATGACACATTAATATTACGTAATGGAATGTTGTGTGATTGTTATAGATTCATGGGGTCACTTAGCAAACATTTCCTGAGTGGTTGTTTCAACAAACATGAACATCTCTCATATGAGATTTCTTTAAATCTTCACTTATTGAGGCTTGGTTTGGGGTTGGTCAAGAGTGAAGCCCAATAATGTTACCTCACAATCATGTTCTGAAAAATGGCATTTTTATGTCCTGGATATACTGGTTGAGTCCCCATTTTTTAATTTATTCATTAATTATCCTTTGTCATTTCTACATAATACACTAATTATAATGTTAATAATGTTATCAAGTGTATTATTTTCAATATTAATATTACTAAAGATCATAATTAATTAGTTTTTATATAATGTATTAAACCATATAGTGATATTTAAATTCTCACTAACATCTTTATTAAATAGATATCATTTTTTTGAGTACAAAATAAAATAACACACATTTTCTAGAAACAATTGTCATTCAAAAGGTTAATTTCATTACATTCAACCCCTTAATAAATTTCAACCCCCTAATTTGATATCATCATTTATATTGATAAAATGGGTGTATACTTCTAACTCAATGATACATATTTTTCCCATGCCACTTCTTCATATTTATGGATCCTCTACAACACATTGACAAAGTGGGTAGTCTTATAGCGTAGAACCATGTCTCTACAGTACAAGATCTCCATTAGATGCTTCTCATAAGAGATGTCATGTTCCAATTGTACCAAATCTAGATTTAGTACTTGTTTAGGGTCAGATATGTTATTCCTTAAGATATATACATGGAATACATCATGAACATGATCTAGGTTAGGTGGAATTTCTAGGCGATAGGTCACTCCTCCAATCTGATCAAGAATTTCATAGGAGCCAATGTACTGAGGGATATGCTTCATTTTCATACAAAACCACAAGAAACTCTTCCATAGTAAAATTAGAAGGAATTATATGCCACTATGATCAAACTCTAGGTCCCTTTGATTTATAACATCATACCTCTTCTACAGACCACGAGTAGCCTTTATGTTCTGTTACACCTAAAAAATATTTTATATTATCTCTTTTATAGATTGATGGACAAGAATATTTCTTTCACCAACGTCATCCCAACATCTAGGAGTTCTATATCTATTAACATATAGATATCCATAGGGTTCCATTTGAAAACTATAATGGAATCTGTTGTTGTATGAGAACATAACTAATGTGATATGTTAATAACATCCACATTTAAATACCATTTAGCATGTTCTCAACATGACCTCAAGTTTCTAAGTAGTCATTTTAGATTGGCCATCAGTTTGGGAGTGATTGGTTGTACATGAATTCAGTTACGTATTCCAAGAATATTAAAGTCTTCTCCCAAAATTTGATGTGATCCATTGATCATGATAATAATTGATAGAAAGACATATTATAATAAACATCAGCTATTTATTTACGTTTTTCTAGGCATGATGTTCAAGAGATAAATTTTTGGGAATAGAAAAAAAATTGGTAGTCATGGTGCGATATTACACTTTAACCCATATTGATTCATTTTTTTGAGGTTCTCATGAGATCTAGGAAAAAGTACATAGTGATATTATCATACATCCCTGTTGGGGTTGGATGTGGTTGCAATACTACTTTAGGAAGTTGTCACACCACTCTCCCTTGTTTTCACACTAGGCAACTTGTAGTGTAGACGGAATCATCCCTTTTCATGTTATCCCAAAAATAATGGTCATGATGGACCCTATAAATTTTAATTCATCATGGTTGTATTAATAATTTTGAGATATGATATTCATCCATCAAATCCTTCTTTATTTATAGAATATATAGAACACATAGCCTTGTATGTAAATTCATCACACCTTCATGATCAATATTGAACTCAAGAGACCTCTCATTCTTTATAACCTATACCTTATTTTATAATAAATGATATTATCTTTTATATTTCGTGATATTATATAGTTTTGATTGTTTAGAAATCATTTTTAATATGGTTGATGATTTCTATTCCCATACAATTACTATTTCTAGTTTTACATGGTTTTTGATAAAAGGATCTCCTCTAATACACATCATTGCTAAAAAAATATTATTTTTCCTACTTAATTAATTGGTGAATATTTTTCTCTTATTGGGTGAAAATGAATTGAACTATTATATATATTAATATATTTCATCGATCTCATTTGTCTCATGTTAAATTCCATTTTCATTAAAATGTACTTCAACAATTGGTGGTCTATGTATATATCATGTTTATCATAAATAAAGATAGTGCCTCTATATATTTAGATAAAAAATCAGTAGCTACTTATAGATCATGTTTAGGATAATTGTAATCATTAGGATTCAACTATCATGATTAATAAGTAATCACTGTTTCTTTTTTCATGAGGATACACCCATGCCCTTTTATAGATTCATCGCTAAAATTAAAAAATCCTTCTCTGATATAGGGTATAGTTAACATATGTGTAATTAATAATATCATTTTCATTTCGTGAAATCTTTCATCACACTCATTTTTCTAGATAAATATGTCCCCATTTCGAGTTAACTTTGATATTGGATTATAAAGTAGAGAAATATTTTTCACAAACCTCCTATATTATCCTTCTTAATCAAGGAAGAAATGAATCTTAGTTACTATTGTACGATGAGGCCACTCCTCAACAAAATTTTTCTTGGTAACACCAATTGAGATTCCATCATATGATATAGTCTGTCCTATGAAGGAAACATATTGTAACCAAAATCCACATTTTATGAACATTCCACATAGCCTATTCTTCATCTATATTTTCAATATAACCATTGGATGACCCTATTACTCTTCAGGAATATTACAATATATCAGAATATAATCAATAAGAAAACAAATAATTTAACAAGTTATTATAATGGGAATATTGACCAATGGTCCTAATTGACCAATTGGTATATGATGTTTGAAACCCAATGTTCACATTTCCCTTTATACTCAGTTCATTATTACGGTGATATAGTTTTGTTATGTATAAAATAAAATAAGACACAATTTCTGGAAACAATTGCCATTCAGAGAGTTTGGGTTATTATAATTTTTTTTTTGGATATGGACTATTTTATACATCAATAAAATACATTTAGTAGTATAAAAAAATTTATAAAAATCCAACATATCATTTACATTGTATGTTGTTCTTTATATTTTTTCCAATTTTTTATTTTCTTCGATTACGTTTTATATTTTAAATCATTTTATATTGTTATGCATTAGATTTATGATGCTATTATAATTAGTTTTCAACCAATAAAATTACTACTTTATATTTATTAAGTAGTGAATATTTTTTATGTTTGTGAGAGATTAAATTCTCATCCCCTCTTGATACTTCCATATAAGGACAATACATGTAATCAAAATAGAGTTTTTATCATTATTTTAATGATAAAAAACATTATGTTTCATAGAAGGTATCTAAATTTTTATTTATAATGAATAATTACTAGAGAAACTATTTTTTCTATGTTTTCTTTACATATGGAATAAATATATAAGTTAAATCCTAGTCTGACACACATATTTGAAAGATACTATTTTGAGCACTAGAGAGAAAAAGTTAATGAATATTTTATTAATACTGGTGTAGATAATTACTAAATGATAGTTCATATCTAACAGACTCAAAATAATGTAATTATTAATTTTACTAGAGAGGTAAAGGGTGAATATTAATAAATTACAACCACTGGAAAAAACTATCATGTTAGAGTCTCAAAACATATATAATCATATATATTCTTTTGAGATAGAAAAAGTCTAATTGGAGGAAATTAAAAATTGCAGATTATAGAGCATTAAAAGTATTTGAGACAATACAAGATATCTTAAGATCATAATATCTTTCCTTCATATTTTCTTCAAAGAAAATTCATTTATCAAATTCAGAGATGGGTTGTGATTATTTTTAATTATTTTCAACATCTTGGTGAGAAGGAAATTAATGATGTTCTATTAGTTAAGAATATTATTAATATAATTCTAAATAAATGTGAATCTATGTGGAAAACTATTAATTATATGGTGTAACATATAAATATTATCATGATTATATCGTCAGATCCTTTATGAAATATGATAATACATTGAATCAATATACAAAAAAAGTGAAATAAAAGAATATATTCACAATCTCTTCTAGTAATTAGGGAGTTACAAAATCAAAAAATTCTACTGAAATGAATTCTTGTAATCTTTGTGATGATATTAATATAAAGCTTACTGAAAGAATGTTTTTTCAAATACTAATGAAAATAAAAATGATTATTTTGAAGAAGAAATTTAAAAATTTAACCCAATAGGTTAAATAAGATCAATGTAATATTTATGGAATAAGTGAGGATAAAAAATATTTGGATTTCAGTTTTTTTGTGTAAGAATCTTGGATACAAGAAACAAAATATTATATCATTAAAATTGAATAAGATTGAATCTAGAGGGCCCATTAACCATAATAGAAATAAATTTTTGAGAGATATGAATAAATTGAGTGGTAGTGGAAAATAATCTTTCAACTATCGTTCATAATATGGCGACATCTAGAAGACAACCTGTTTTTATTAGATAGTTCTCTTTAACGAAATTTTTTTATAGAAAATTAAAATGGTTACTTTAATTATAATATGTCTATTTATTATAATTATCCTTATTCATTTTAATACTAATATAATTCACAATCATTCGAGGATGTGGTTTAATATGTGAGTAACCTAGAGAAAAGATATATACTTTTTATAAAATACTATGATCAAGAAAATGAATATCTTTCATAAAATTATAGTATTTCAACAAATATTTCACTGTTGAATATAATAATTTTTCAACAATATCTAATTAATATAAAAATGTAGAAAATATTTATCCGAATATTGAAAATCATAAGAATTTTCATTTTATTTTCACTTATGAAAGGTATAATTTCAATAAACATTTCAGATACTTGAAAATATCTAGTACATCCTCCATAATTTGTTAACAATCTTATGGCGTGTCATATTTCTGAAAAATTATATATTTTGTAATGTGTACCCCCTTTTTACTAAATATTGTTGTTGTAGTTATTAGAAATGTTTTTTCACTAATAAGGTTTAATATTTTTGAATATGTAGATATTATATTAATAATGTGGTTTCATATGATTAAGATAAAATAATTTTATAGATATGGCTTACAATAGTATTTTTTTATTTTTTTGAATTGAAATGTTTGGCTAAGAAATTTTATCCCCGACTTCTTTCAAAGAATTTTTTTACAAATACCCAAAAACATTCTATATTTATATATGTTTTTATATATATTTGAATAGAGAAAAGTTTATGTTATAAAACATAAAAAATATAAAATGTGGAAATGATAGTTTTTTAGACAATGCATATGGATATATCATTATAAAATGTGATTTATCAATACATTGGGAGATAATAGTTTTAAATGTTTTGTATATTTAAAGACTTCTGAACTAAATTATTATCATAATCAAATTATTGAATTTGGGTTAACCCATAAACATTGGAAATAAATATATACAATCTCTAGTTTATAATGATTTCATATTATATTTTAAAATATTAATTATAATGTGTACAGTATAAACATATATGAATATACTTTTTCCATATTCCTTTCATAAGTGTAAGAGTAGGTACATCATGTCATTGTAATAAAATATGAGGACACTATAATTCATCAACCTCAGTAATGATTTACAATAAGGTACTTGGGATTGATCTTCTAGCATATAAGTTTATATATTCTAGAGTTTGTTCCCACATATAATATTTTATGAAATATTTGTATATATTTAGACCTATTGGTGAGGTCTCAACTTTTGGAACTCTATATTTTGTGTACATGGATCATTGTAGACCAATAAAAAATAAAAATGTTAAAAATGAACAAATTTATAAAAGATCAGTTATAGACAAAAGAGTTTTTATTGATTTTATGAATCATAATATAGATATAAGGAATGACCGTTTAAAAAAAATCAAATATTTGTTATTTTTTTAAATTTATGATATTACATTATTGATAGTCATGAGGGTTAATATAATATGTTTATTGATATAGTAGAATAATATTATAATTTTTTTACATTTCTATAGGATTATTTTACTGTAAAATAAATCTATTTGTTTTGAATACTAATCCTTCCTTATTCCAAATTTTAAAGATTTAAATTTTCTCAAGTATGGTTGAGTGAATAATTGAAGTGTTTATGGATGAATTTTTATTGGTTATAAGGAAATTTTATGAGACCCTTTAGAATCAAATGATTTTATTACAATAGTGTAAAGATATAAAAAATTTCTTAATCATAAAAATTCCATTTCATAGTGATGGAAGTCATTTTTTTGACATGTGACCTATAAGGATGGGGTTAATGTTTATAAATCAATGATTAATTTGATACCTACTATATACCCTACAAACCAATGAAGGTAGTGTTAATATTTTTGGGTCATCAAGTATTCTATAAAATACACATAATAAACTTGTCAAATATTTTTATATAACTATGTCTAAAAACAATGAATGAATTGAAGTTTATACTTTTAATGGAAATCATGGGCTCAATTGAAATATTTAAGATAGGGTTAATTTTAGCCCTAATCATCACTAAACAACATTATAATTTTTTATATAAAATCATGCTATATTCATGTGACATTATAGTAAAAGATATTATCTTTTGGAGAAAATAAAATAAAAATCATTTATTAATTTATTCTCAGATGTTAGTTATCCAATTTCAATGGAATCTTGAATAAACATTGAAATATATTCTTAGAGTAGTATATTACATATATAAAGGCATACTATACCCGTTTTTTTATGTAATTAATGTGTTTACACTAAACAATTAACATTGATGTATAAATTTTCAGGGTAGGAACAAAACCCATGGGTAATCGAATTAGTGTTATTATTGCAAGAGATGGACTTGTAAATTTAATATAGCAATGGGGATAATAAAAAAGTTTTATATCATCCTTCAAAATTGTAATATTTATTAATGTATAATTTCATTCTAATAAAGGGAGAGTTTTTTATGATATGTTATTAAATATCATAATAAGATGAATTCCATGTTGTTCAGATATGAAAAAAAAAATAATTTTATAAAGGATGCATGAAGTATTGAAGAGGAAAAAGAAGAAGATATTCTAGGCTGATTTAAAGTATTATCTTTCTGAAGAGAAATATTTTTTTAAAAAGACGTGCTAATAAAAATATTTGAAGAATTTTTCCATTATAATATATTGTATTCATATCAAATCATTATTATTATTTTTTATGGGAATCACATTAGAATATATAAAAGATTTCATGTATGGGGTCACAATGATGATTCTATTGCATTTCCATTTTCAATGTTACAGGGGATAATGTTCGGAATTTTAATTATTACTAGAGAATAGAAAATATAGGTAAGAGATAAGGCATTTAAATATTTGGGATACTAAAATTAGAAACCATTTATATACGTGGACTGTATTTCATGGGTCTATTTATAATGTCTTAAAGGAATGTGAATATACATATTTCAATGAACTATGAATCCAAGTGAGTAGTGTTGGGACCAAGTTTGATAAAGATGATTTTCAAAGGTATAAAGTTGTATTTCTGTGTATGTTTTGGTTTTCAAGCAAAAGAACTAAAAAAACATTATAAAAGTTGATAATCTGACTAAAAATTATATTCATAACAACATACTCATAATTCTTACAAAATTATGTCTTTATGAGAATAATTTTTCTAAAATAATTCCCCCATAGGGATCACCAAGATTCTAGAATGAATTAAAGGTCACAATGAGACGTTTCATTAGAATTTCTCTGGATCTCATGAATACCTGACACTGCATTACTATTTTTTATTACAAAAAATAATACATTGTCTAAGAACATGTGATTCTTTCCTTATAAGGAATGGCGGAGTGATATAAATCATATTGAGTTTCATCTTATATGGAATGATGCTACTAGAATGATGGGTTGTTCTAACACATTCAACTATAAATCAGAAGATGATTAAGATGATATTCAAAATATTAAATTCCATTAAAGTATTTATGATACTAGATAATGTTTTTAAAATAAGTAAGTGGATGATTTTAAAATCATTTGGTCTCAGACCATTAGTTTGAGATCACTAGACTCCCATTTGATTGAAGGTGGTGAATATCCATTGAAATGATGAAAATGAAAGCTCTAGTTTTAGTCAAAAAAATAATCCACAAGAAATAAGGCATCCGAGAAAGATGATGGCAGGTATCATAATAAAAAAAGGAGAACAAGTTATTGATGTCTAAGATACCGATTCAAGTATATTCTATGTAGTGTTACACTGATAATCAAAGGAAAAAATTATTTCATTGGGGAGCTGTTGGGACCAATGAAAAGGTAAAATGATGTTTATTTTTCTGGAAATGATATGGGTGAAGAAAAAAATGACTAATCAATAATGTGGTAAATCATTTTCAGGAAGATAAATTGTTGTTTGTTTTCAATTTTTTCAATAGAAAAGAAAAGTACTCCAATATGTTTTAAATAAAATGATTTGTTTGTTGGATACATTTTTAATTAGGTTAAGATCCACGAGACAAGATTTGACCCCGATAAATTAGAGGGATGAACAGACAGATCCTATGGATTCTAGCCGACACTAATATCTCCATCTAATGCAAGATCCTCAGTTTGGTAAAAATAAAAAGGGTATTTTTCTAGATATTTTTTTATTTTTTTATAGGGGGCCTAGAAGCATTCTTCATGATGTTTTTAATAATGGGTTTCAATTTATGTGAAGAAAAATAATGGAGAAATTAGAATCAAAATATTTTTATTCAATTATTATGAAGCATCATAATGGGAAAATTAGAGAGGAAAATAGAAATGAAACTGATGTTTGTAATGAAATTTTAATACTTTAGGAAGATTTGAAATTATTAAATTAAGTGTGAGAATAAATGATAAGAGTTAAGTAAAATATAAGAATAAAAATATGTAGCTGAGATAAAAGAGAATTTCAAGATTTTGTAAAATATGGTTGAGTAGGAAAAATGTTGGAATCTTGCATAAAACATAGTTTCTTCACCTAAAAATAGAGAAGGTACATTGTACATTCCTAACACTTCTATTATTTCAAAATGAGGAGATAGAGGCTCAAATGTTCTCTAGAGAAGAAGTTTTAAGATTGGTATTACGTGAGGATGTTTTCTAGATTGAAGAAAGAAATGAGAATATAGAATATACAAATCATTATTTTCCAAAATCAGACATATTAATCAGACTAGGATTTCTAGACTAAGGTAGGTGTTGTTCAGAATAATTTCAAGTGATATTTTGACAAAGTTATATTTCTATATTGTGAAATAAGACTAGGGAATTGGATTATAAAATTGGATTATGTATCATTAATATTTATAGAATAATTTTATACCTACTGATTGGTATATTAGAGAATAATATTTTTAGGGTCTTATTTGTGATAGTTGATCAAGTAGCACGATAACTTGTTTGATATAAAAAATCAATAACATTATTTCATTATACTTTTAGCACACAATTTTTTCTATAGAAAAAAGTGATACACGTGTGTAAGGGAGTATCAAATTTATTTTATTCCGCATAATTTTTTTTTCTAGTGTATTTTGGGGTATTTGAATGTTTTCGAAACCATAACAAATACATATGTACTCTTATTTATTAGTAAACATTATAAATTCTTATGTTAATGTGGATGTGTGATTATATTTTCTTCACAAGTTGGAAAATCTTTAAAAGTAATAGAACATTGTTTCAAATGGAAAGAAATATAAAAATTGTAAGATATCAGTGATTCATCCCTGGTGATACATTGATATTGTATGGGGAGACTCAATTGGTATCATAGCCAATGATTCCCTCCATGTAATCTTTGACGATGTGTTGAAGAGAATTTGGTGGAGAATTTGAGTTGTGTCAAAATAAAATGTATTATGGTCTATAATGGTAAGAACTATCAATTCAAGGAAGTTTGAATGTTGCATTCTCTTATGTATCTTGACTATGATGTTCTTTATGTGATAACATATGCATTTTTTCTATTTGATGATAAAGTTCCAATTACATTTTCTTAAAACAATAATATTCAGAATGATGTAAAAGACAATAATTATTTATAGTCATCACCTTCTGAAATTAGGTTTTCTAGAGAGAAGGGTGTTTTTACGGGTAAATATATGTGGAATAAGTTGAAAAATATTTATAATGGAGATACAAGAATTTGTGATGGAAAAATGAAACATCTAAAAGCTGAAGTATTAATATATGAATAATAGTCAGTATGAATCAATTAGAGACTTTATATCATGGGTAAAAGACATTTTTAGCAACATCAGATGTCTTAGTGAAATGTTTAAGTATTCTACAGTTTTACAAAAGATATTACAGATTCTCCCTGATATGTTCAATTTCATGGAAACGTCACTGTTAGATAAGGATCCAGAAACTCAGTCTTTTGATGATCTTCATTGTACACTCAATACATATGAAATGATAAGGGAGAAAGATATTAAGGGTGCAAAAAATATGATAGAAATATTTATTTGAAAGCTGTAAAAAAGAAATGTATTAAAGTGCTCTTCTAGAGGATGGTGTTGCTGAATATGGCTCTGAAAATGAGGTCTATAAATATCCTGATAAAATTTTGACCATGATTTTGGAAAACATGTGAAGTTATTTAAGTAAATATATAGGGGAAAATCACTTTATATTCATTGAATGTGGAGACATTGGTAATATTTTGGGTAATTTTCCTAAGAAAAACAATTAAGAGGACAATGTTAAAGAAGGAATATGGCCAAGAAGGTTATAGAAGAAACATAAGGATAAAGATAAATCATTTTTCCATATGGAATGTTTAAAATTTATCAAAATAAAAAAGGAGAATTTTCTTATCTATAGATGAAGACGAGGAAGATAGTGAATCTACATATTAAATATAATTTTAAAAATGTGGAGATAATAAATTTTTTTAAAATAGTAAAAATTAAGTATTCAAAAGAAGCATTTCTAAAGAATATGAAAAAACACAATTTAAAATTCATAATAAATAATAATTGAAAGATTTTATAAGAAATATTAAGAAGCTCTAAAATGATATCAAGAATTTGAAATGTGAAAACTCTTCATAAAAAATCAAGAATGATTCCCTAATGAGAATGTTATGATGTTTGAAGATGTTGATGATATAAATAAATATATTGAGAAAAAAAGTAATTGTAATGAATATATGTGCACAAAATTTATTGAAAATGAAAAAGACTTCTAACCTATAAGAAAATATATTCTAATCTGGACAAAAGGATAAAAAATTAAGAAAATGCATTGAAGTCAATAAAATCAATGGAAAATGTAAAACTGATATTGATAAAAATTTAACTTCAATGTTGGAGATGAAATAAGGATGTGCTTCCAAGAATACTAAAGTAGGGAATGTTATTTATGTGGCTAAGAACAATAATGTTGACAAGTAATAAGTTAATAATAATTACATGTATGAAAAGGTTTATATTAAATCTAGTTAAGAGAAGGTTGAAATGAACCCAATATGATGAAAATATTCTGGTTAATAATAAATTGTTTGGTGCTAAACATAGATCTAATAAGAAATATATAAATATTAATGAGAAGCATGTTGATAACACTGTTTGTATTTATGTTTTTGAGGTAAATATTTTTTATATTGATACATCTAGTATTGAGTTAGATTAAAAAAATTTGAAAATAATTCTTCGATCAATCAAAAACATTAAAACTATTCCACAAAAAACAAAAGGAAATGTTTTAGGGGGAGACAATCTATTAAATAGCTGAATTATGATAAGTAAGTATTGAATAAACCCAAGAAAGATAGTGTGAAAGATGAAAATATATTTCAACCCTAAAAAACTATTTTTAAATGATGTGAACAACCTAGAAATATTGTAAAATTATTTCTAGTTTTGTTACTAACACAAAAAAATTTTCTTAACAATTATGAAAAGATTGATGTGAAGAATGATAAAGAGAGGACAAAAACTATTATTATTAAAACAAGTTTGAAGGTTATAAAAGTAGAAAGGCTATGGATCATGGATAGTGTATTTCCACTCTCAAGATAGTAGATTTAAAATTAATGAATGATGTGAATTTATTTAATAATGGAATATTGAAATTTGGTAACTGTGAACCTCTCAGAATCAAATTTGTTAGGGAAACCATCATTGGGAAATAAAAATTAATGTCTAATTTTTGTTTTTGGTTATGGTTTGGAACACAATATTATAATTTTTTCGTAACTTTTTAATGAAGGAAAACAATTTATTTTATGGAAATATTGGTTTTTTTGAAATTTAATGAAGATGGAAATATAGTCACAAGAGGACTACGTGAAAAGGGGAACTTAATTCATATTGGTGAAAAAAACCCTTTTTTCTTAAGAATGGTTGAAGAGAATCAACAGTGGCATAAATTTTTTGGACATATGTTTCAGAGAAACATGAATATGTTATAAAAGAGATGCAATGTCTATGGAATTACTAATAGTTTCAGATGAAGTTATTAATGTTTCACTATTTATCAAAAAGTAATGAAAACAAATTAATTTCATAAGAATGAAGAAATGTGTTCATAAAAACACCTAGTATATTTCTATTCCAATATATATAGTCCAATGAGAAATTTATAAATTAATGTAGATAATTAATTTATCACATTCATTGATGTATTTAATTAAATTGCTTGTGTTAGGTATATGAAATATAATTCAGATGCTCTAAAAAAGGATAAAATTTTTATGAGGAAATTTGAGAAGATAGGTGAGTATTTAGTGAAGAAGTTGTGAATCGATAGTAGTGGTGATTACAAAAATGAAGAATTTTTATATTATATTTGGAATAATAGAATTCATCATGAGTTTATTACACCTTACACTTCTCCAAAAAATGGCATCACTAGAAAGAAATGTAGAAGTCTTGTTGAAAAGGGGTGGACTATATTAATTGAACATGGTCATTCTTATTAATTTTGTAGGAAATCCATTTATACTGTTGTGTATACTCAAATGAGATTTTTAAATAGGCCATGTTCATATATGAATCGATTAGAAATGTTTTATAATAAAACTACAATTTTTAAACACTTATGAGCTTTGGGGAGTTCATGAATTTCAATGAATAAAGGTGGAACACTAGAATGTTTGAGTAGAGAGGTGAAGGTACTATTTTTCTCTTCTATACTCTGGAAGGAAGTGAAAACAAATGTTTTTGTAGAGGAATATGAATAATTGTTCATTCTATTGATGTAAAAGTTATTTAGAATGATGAGAAAGAAAAATAATCTCATATAGACAAGGAATATGAACATGATTTATGAAATTTTATTAACAATTATGATAAGGATAATAAAAATTATAATCCTACTCAAGAAAAATAATTCAACTCAGATGCATCAATTGAAAAGGAACAATATACAAAATACCATACATGGATGAAAAAGAATGCAGAAGGTTAGAATATATATTTTTATTTATAATAATGATTCAAACAAGTAGAATATAAAAATATGTTTCACACATTTCTTTGAATTCAAAATTATATATGAAATACATGAATAAGACTTTTGAGCGTCATATATGGAGTCATTCTATGAATGAATATTAGGATCTAAAAGAATAGAATGATACATAAGAACTCATACATAATCTAGATAACAAAAATGTTTTAAGTATAATTTTTTTTTTGAAAAAAGATGATTAATGTAGGATAATTATTTAGAAGTAATGAATTATTAGCATGAAAAGTATACTCATAGATTGATGGTATTGATATTAATGATATGTTTTCTCCATTGGCATGGTTATAAACAATCAAATGTTTTCATTATATTTATTTACAATAAATAATCATTAATTTCCATATGGATGTGAAATTAGTATTTTTGAACTGTGTTGTTCATGGAGATGTTTACATTGGATAACCATGTGTATTTTTTGGGCAAAGATTAAAGTTGTGTGTGGAAGTTAAATAAAGCCTTATGTGTGGTAAAACATGCTATGAGTTAATTGTATTCCAAATAATAATTTTTTTTATGGAAGATTAGTTTTATTAATGGAAGGGTTGATAAGAATCATTAAATCAAATCAAGTCATGAGTATTCCATCATTGTAATTTTTAATATTGATAATGTTATCGTTTTTGGGAATAATTAATGAAATTATGAAATATTTGATGAAGAAATTAAAAAGTGTTTTCATATGTACAAAATAGAGTAAATTAAATACTTTCTTTTGTTAAAATCCAACAACATAAGAAACAAATATTCTAGTCTCAAGAAATGTTTGAAATGTAACATCTTATGAAGTTCGTCATAGAAAATTCTAATCTAATATTTATAACCAATTTTAGAATAAACTAAGTTCTCAAAATAAAAATAAAACAATAGAGTTCATCATAAAGAGTTTCAGAAGCGGAATGGATGTTTTATATACTTAACTATCTCAAGACACCACATTTTTTATGTTTCTACCTCACATTTAAGATATTAGAGTGAAAAAAATTTAATCAAACTTTTTGGAAGGGAAAAAACTCTTAGATATATCCAAGGAACACCAAATTTCAAAATCAGGTATGATAGATTTGAATGTATTTACTTCATTGGTTATTCAAATGCTTACTAGGAAGGGGATATTGATGATAGAGGGTATACCTTAGGTGGTGTTTTATTTACGGGGAAAAGTTAATTTAGTTTTCATACAAAGAGACATGATTCTATAACACTTATATGGTTAAAGATGCATATGTTTCTTCTACTTAATCTTCCACCAAACTTTTGTGATGAAATACTAAATTGAATTATTTTATTATTAAAGTGAAGCTACCCTTCCACATGGGATTTTATAATAAATGTAAAATCATCCTCTTGAGTAATATAATAAAACATTCGATCAAAACATGTTTATATCAAATATCATTTCATCAATGATAATGGTGAATAGATTGAATTAATGTTGAATTATGTTCCAACATAAAAACATTTGATGAAATTTTCACAAATCCTTTATCAAAGGATGATTCTAATAAAATGTGGTTGAACATTTGTGTCCAACCTCTTTCTCATGAAGGATGTGGCTTTTTTCCCCTCTATCATCTTATCATTGGATATTGTTTTCAAGGGGGAGAATTTTATCATAAACTTATCCATTGAATACATGTTAATAAATTTAAGGAATCATGTATAATGTGGGATTAGTTTGTAAGCCTTGAATTCAACATGTAGATTTGTGAACTATTCTACCTATTTTTTGTAGTGGTTATAGGAAAATTTTATTCATAAAATTTCATAAAGTGAAGAAATATTTGAAGAAAAGATGAGGAAATTTCATGAGTTGCTAATTTATGTGTAACATGGTTTTTCTATCAATAATTATTCATTCCTATAATGATTAAGCTCACGTAGTCATAGAATTATTGATAAGAAATCCATAGATTGAGGTCAAAATGTATAGTGATTTAATAATCTTGTTTGAAAAGGACATATAAAGGGGGATATTATTGCGACCATGTTGGCTATAGATATTTTTCAAAAGATAAATGATTTTTCCTAAGAAATTTAAATTTTTAATCAATGAAAATAAATTAGTAAATTATTTAAATTTTGAAAATTGAATGGACCATCACATTCAATAAATCAGACTCATAATGGTTAAGAATTTCCATCTGTATGAGTTGATGTTTTCTTGATGAAAGTATCATCAAACTGATCGTGGGTTAAAAATGAAAGGATTATCCTAAAGAGAAGTTTGTTGGGATTCCTCCAAGCTTTGAACATAAAATAATCTTTTTTTATTAATTGTAATTCAAAAAAATTATAAGTTGTCTAAAAAGCGATTGTGCTTTACATTTGAAGGAAATGGGGAGTGCTTTGAATCTTATTGATGTTCATATTGGATTGAAATACACTGCTGGAAGGATGAGAAGTTCAAATTCATTACATTGTAAATTAGGTGATAAAATTTTTATCATAAATGTTTTCAATGTCATGAAGGATTTCATGATACAAGATGAAGTGTGTAGAAGAATGTTGTGTCAGTAGTTAAATATTTATAGTCTTAGATCATTAGTGTGAGATCCCCAAATACACATTTAATGGAAGGCTATGAAGATTGATGGAAAAAAATAAAAAGAAATAGTTTGTATTAATTTTAAAAAATAAACCACACGAAATAATTATTTAGGGAAATATGTTAGACTATATCATAATATAAAAAGAGAATATGTAGATGATGATGAATATATTGATCACATTCAATAGGACGTAGTGTGCCACGATTCATAGGAGGTACAATTTCTTTTGTAGGGGAGTTTTTTGGGACCAATGAAAAGGAAAAATAAAATGATGTCTGCTATAATTGATGTCCGTGAAGAAAGATAAATATTGATCCACATTATATTGAATTATTTTAATCATATTTAATTGTTGGTTATTTTCAATTGGTTTAATAGAAAATAAATTAACACAAATACATTTTCATTAGAATTATTTAATTCTCTGATAAATTATTAATTCGGTCAAGAGACACCAAACCAGATTAACTCTAATAAATTATAGGTAATTATATGAAGATCCATTATATATATGCTAATATCTATAGCTTTATATAACACAAGATCAATGATCTAGAAAAAACAATAAGAAGGGTATTGTTTGGATATTGATAAAAGTGTTTTCAAAGAGGTTATATAATCATTCTTGGTGAAATTTATAGAATGTTTTTCAATTTTAATATCTCATCACCTAGTAAGGATCATTAGTGAGAGATGTTTTGATTTAGTAGAAAATCATCTTATCAATGATAATACATGTGTTTTTAGGTGATTGAATTAGAGTATAACTTCATAATGAAGGTATTAAAATTGTATGATTGTATTTCAGTTATTTTGTATCATCATTATTGGGAAATCATAAATTAAAATCAGAATCAGAATAATATATTAAAAAGAAGAATGAAGCCAACTAATGTTGCGAAAGCATTCAATAATGGTTGATAAGAAATAAGAATAGTTAAGAATCATTGATAATGTCAAAGGTCATGTCACAGTTTAATGGAATTTAATTACTTTGTTTAATTTCATTGAGTGGGATTTTTTTTCAATTCAACCGAAACGGTACTTTGTTCACCAATAAAAATAGGAAGTACATTGTTAATTATATACACTTTTATAATTTCATAAAGAATATATAAATGATCTAGAATTCTAGTAAGAATATGTTTCCATATCGGTATTAGCTAAAGTAGTTTCATTGATAGATGAAGGAAAAGATATGATAAATGATCGTAATTAATATTTTAGGATTCGAACTATGTAATCATATTGGACTTTTCGGAATGTGTTAGAAGTAGTTCAAAAAATTATCTAGTGGTTTTCTAAAAAAATATTTTGGAATTTAGAAATCTGACTGGGAAATTGGACTAAAAACCCAACTAATTTTCATTATGATTTTGAGAAGGCATTCCTTCATGCTACTCGGTAAGGAAGTGTATATACTTTTTTGAATATCTTATCTATGAATGTTGATCATGCAGCACTGTAACATGTTTGTTGTAAAAATTGTATTACATTATTTCATGATATATAAAGAACATTAATTATTCTATTGAACACATTTCCACACTAGTGTAAGGTAATATATTTGTCATTGTATTCGACACCAAAGGATTTTCTTCTAGTGGATTGTTTAGTATTGGATTATTTCCAAACAATACCAAGGCTATATATAGTATTGTTGAGAAGTAAACCTTTTAAATGCTTATGTCTTATTGGATGTGTGATTTTTTTATTTAGAAAGGTTGTAAAACATTAATAAATGGTGAAGGTCATTCCAAAATAAAGGAATCACAAAGTGAAAAGATATCAATAATTAACCCCACCCCCATTCATTTAATCATTGATCATGGCTATCAATTATTACGAGTAATCCAATCCGATGAAACAAAATTGTTTCCTCAGTTATGAATTTAATAAGAATCGTATTTTATTCAAATATGGATTTCAAAAATAATCCATTTATTATAATATTAAGGATTTTTATCAAAGTGAGTTCCATTCATTAATGGGGAAATATGGATAGAAATATAATATATTAGCAAATTATCATCCATAAATAAGTGGTTATGGTGAATTTGAAAACAAGTCGTTGAAATGGATTATAGAAAATATGTTTTATAAATTATGAATCTATTTTATATGAAATCATGAGGATTTAATATCGAAAAGAAAAAATATAATTCATGTTATTAATTAGAATGGATCCATATATATTTTTACTAGAAAAATAATTTCATTTATTGGTTAGAACTGAGCAATATTTGTTTTTGGTAGTGAATGATGTATATATAAATAACATGACTATAACTGAGAAAATAAAATTTTATATGAACAAGCTGGAGGAAATCAAAAATTTCTCTAATGATAATGAAATAATTTTGATTAAATGATATCATATATTTTATAATATGTTGATTAAAATAATGAATTTTAAGGACGTAAAATAGACCATATTATTTAGTTCAATGCTTATTTAATTACCATGAAAGATAAATCCCAATGGTTTTGATCATCCAAGTAATTTTATATTAGCATTAACTGATGTGTGATTTTCATTAGAGAGTAAGGATAAACATTCATAATTATTTAAAATAGATTAAATCCCTAATTTGATGGTAGAAAGGTACTGAAATCTACTATTATAAAACTGATAGATGAAATAGTTGATGTATTTAGGCTAATAACATTAAATAATGTTTTATTATGATGAATCCTAAGAAAAATATTTTAATTTTTGGTATGTTATTTTAAGAAAAAAAATATTTCATAAAAAGAAATATATTAATTTACATTTAAAATATGAAAAAATAAGAAGAAGACAAATTAATGTTTAGAA
Source organism: Viscum album (assembly GCA_963277665.1). Lineage (NCBI taxonomy): Eukaryota > Viridiplantae > Streptophyta > Magnoliopsida > Santalales > Viscaceae > Viscum > Viscum album. Next base: position 1,110,712,504 of record OY728158.1, read on the forward strand.
AGTGACAAAACACACACATCATAGTAATCAATATAATAAAATTATAGTATTATATTCTTTCTAATATTTCAAATTGATTTAAATTAATTTTTATATGATATTATTCATTGCATCTTAATATATTTTTTCATATTTTTTATTGGGTAAAATCTAATCACGGGGGTTAGTTAATGTGTTTTTTTTATAGGAGGAATGAAAAATGATAAATTCTTTCTTATCAGCTATAGGTGAAAAATAAAATATAAATAAAATATTATAGATTTTAAAGACCAAGGTTAGTGATGATTATTTAAATTATTTTAGTTAGATTAATTTATGAACTATATATACTAGAATTTAGAACTCAAAGATGGGTATATTATTTACTATAAAAGTGTAACATTTATGGTTTCATATTAAAAACACCTCATCAAGTCATATATAAAGGGGTAAATTTTTTAATTTGTAATAAACACGGTTTTAATATAACATAACTTTTAATAGTGAGTGTTAGTGAAAATTAAATCAATAAGTAAGATTTAAAAGGAATATATGAGAATGTTTCACAACCTTTCCCTCATGATTGATTTATTATTATTAACAATATGTGATTCCTATTTTTTGTATGGTATAGTTTCACATTATTGAAACATAATTAATATGTTAAATTCATAATAAATTTATTAATAGAAAAAACTACACACCTTGGTATCATGGAATAAGGATTGGAAGGGGAATTTTGATCCCTAAAGGTGATGGGGTTGAGAAATTATTATTTTTTGTAATTTGATTAATGTGTGTGTGAAGTTAAACAATATATGAGAATATTTAGGGAGAGAGATATAAAATATTTTATATTATAAGATAACGATTAATATAATACATAATTATTTAAAACTCACAAACCCATGACTCAGAGATGAGATGAGGAGAATCTATATGAATATTTTGGGGAGTATTTACTTAAGGATAAACAATATCTTAACTATGGGAAATCATATTACTAAATATCATTCATTATAATTTTTTAATTTAACAAAATTTTCTATTGTGATTCCATTGTAAATATATTTTTAAAATTATAGTGTATATTTTCTAGGTGTTTTCAAATATGAATAAAATATTGAACATTTATGATTGACAATTCAGTCATTTAAGATAAATAATTAAAATATGATGTTATGGATAATTAACTTTAAAATTATCAGGAAAATTCATATAAAAAATCTCTCTAGGTAACATTAAATAATTGCATCAAAGTGAAACATTTTGAATTGATTACTAATGTATATTAAGAAAGTACACAAATATTGTATCCATTAATTCTTAATAAAGAATACTCACATCTTCACCCTAAATATCCATAATCTTGAGAATAGTAAAAGAAGACCAATACTTATTATTTTTAAGATCATTTAAGAATTATAATTTAATTATAGAATTCCACAACCCCAAAAATAGTGATTCATAAAACACTAACAAAGGTAGAGATAAGATTAATGTTATGTGATTGAAATTCATAGGATGGAAAAGTTATCCACTATTTAGTGTGCATAATGTAAGTAATATGATGTATCCACTATTAAATATAGTACTTGGAGAGATACCTCTTTTAATAGTGAACAAAATCCAATACGGGCTGTATCTACAACATAATATAGTGAAAATTCCATATCACAATAGACATTCTAATGCTCTGTTTTAGTATATGTTAATATTTGCAGCCCATAATCTAATGTTACCATCTAAAAACCTTAGTGTCTTTTAGGTACGGTGTGATGTCCATCCAATGTTTCATAAATTGATATCATCAAAAAATTGTCACACATTTAGTGTTTATTGGTTACAAAATATATAAAATTTTGAATATAATATAAACAAAAAAAATTTATTAATAAAAAAATCTATTTTGATTCATCACAAGACCGAACTGATTAAATTTATCTCTAAGGTGTTTAAATTATTCCCATATAATGCATAATAGGGATGGAATAAGGGATTACAATCCATGATAACCATTTCTATTTTTTAAGGTTACATATAAAAAAATAAGTCTCATTACGGCTAGTGAAAACACTGTTTATAAATTGATAAAAAGTATTAATGAAATAACAACTTTTAGAGGTTGAAATATTTACTAAGAAGACAGATTTTGGGTACCTATAAAAACTAATAGAAGCTAGTGAAAAGTGAATTCAATTTATTATATATATGGTGTGATCTGAATTCATTATATTTATATGTTTTAATCACATGATTTTCTTGATAAATAGAAATGAAAAAAAACCATACATTTAGAAAGTGATATCTTATTTTAGGAACTAAACCAAGAAGAAGATACAGTGAAATAATGTAAAACAACCCAGAATAATAAAGAACCATTATATCTCTCATTTTTATTTTATTTGTTTAATATGATCTTGATTGGATAATTTTATAATTCAATTCCTTCTATATGGTGTTTACCGATACTATCAATATTCAATGATTTGATCAATTTCTAAATTTTTTTTCATTCCTAACTCTCCTTGAGCCTAACCACCTTGTGAAAAATCCTTAAAGATTGGATAAAGTGACAATGATTGAATTAAATATTATTTATTTGAGAGAATAAGTAGGTTCTATAAAAAATGATTGTCTTCTAAGAGATATATTAATAATTAGATTATATAATTAAAAATAAATTCACTTATTGAACTTACTATGAAAAAAAATATTGAGATATAATGTTTTATAAAGCGGTTAAACAGTGTTTTGATATATCACTTAAAATAATGAGTTATCATGTTGTTATATAATCAAATAACTTAATTAAAATCCATGAGATATTATAAAACTAATCCCAACACATCCTTTTTCACCTCATAGAAATCTAAAACCATTTTTATTAAACATGTACTCATATTTACTATATAATTTTATGTTTACTTATTTATAAACCAAATAAGATATTGGTTTTCCTATTTATAATTATATTTCCCTTATAATATACCCAACACACACTTTAATCATTAATATTTTTCACATAATTACACATGGATTTTTAATTTCACTAATTTTATCCCCATGGAAATAAAATATATAACACAAATATATTATTAAAAAAATATTATGAACACTTTTATGATGTATTGTATCTAACAATACCAATTATACATCAATCATTTTTTATTTTAAAATGCATACTATCATGAAATACAAGTCATGATAAAAAGTTATGAATTTATAAAAAAATATGATGAAAAATTTTATAGGGAGTAATGGATCATCACCTCATACAAAAAAAATCAACTTTTACCTAAAAATATGATAAAAAAGGGAAAATGAATGTTTTTCAAAATATATAATCAAAATTTAGATTAAAACCCTTTGAAGAGGAAAGAATATTAAATAGACATGGTTGGAGGTATAAGTTTATAATTATATAGAGGGATAAACTTAGAACTAACATGAAATTGAATTAAATTATAATTAAAATTATGAAAACATAAATGGTAATAAAATAAAACCTAGTAGGAATTATCCTATGAAATTTGGAGATAATAAAAAAATCCATATCATAGATCCCACCATAAGGAATTATCTTAAAAAACAAGATAAATAATAGAGTGAGTCAAAAAATATTTATAAATAGTGGAAACACATGAAATTATAGCTTTAATATCAAGTATCAACATGGAATACAATATATGGAAACATTTAAATTACTATTTAATCTTATATTTAGTCTAAGAAATATATTTCTATAGTTTTCCACATAATGGATGCTCATGAATTACATCTCACTTGGGCTTATTCTTGTTCAACATATCCTCTGCATCTGAACTACCACTAGTAGCAATTTTTGATGAATATTGACAATATATGTATCCCATTGATTATGTATATAAGCACATGTACACTTGAAATTTTTTTAGATGCTCAAAAATAATAGAATTTATCATTTAGTAGGAAAAATATACTAAAAACAAGCTCAAAACCATCCCATAATCAACTGGAACATAAAATGAACAATAATAAATCCCATGTAATATTGATCTCTTGTAATGAACCTAGTAGAAATAATTCACCACGAGCACCATACTAAACTAGTAGGGGTCAGTGAATTTCAATTTTTGGTACAACCAAAACAAAAAACTATATGCTTTATTTTTTTCATATCATATTAATAATTGAATTTGTCAACCAGTTTTATTTTTTATTTTTTAGTTAGAAATTTATCATAACCAATCATTTATTTTAATTTAAATTTTCAGTTACAAATTCAAATTACATTATAGTATTTTTTTCGTAAGCATAAACTAGATAGATCAAAACTTAAAATCATCAGTATACATAATTTGTTGAAGAAATAAATCATTTTAAAAAATATATATTTATAAACTACAATGACATTGAATTACCTATAAATTATCATTTCATAAATATGATTTTAATAGAATTTTTTAAATGGAAAATAAAACTAATATGAAAAACCATGATATATATTGAATATTAAATATGACTACTAAATATTAGATTCTAAATTGGGGTGCTAATTTTATGTAACCTCAATAAGAAAGTAAAAAAAAATGGAATTCTGATATAGAAGTATTCCATAATAATTCCATATGTAAAAACCTAGAAGGGAGGTTACTTTTCTAAGAATTACCTTAACTAATCCTAGGACAAAATTGTGTAATTATGGTTTGAGGAAAACTATATTCATGAAAAGTTAAAGATCATGGTCATTTCCACAAGACCCATGCTATTTAAACCACCCCTGAAAACTATTACGAAAAAATATCTAATTGTTCTATGACACATGATGTTAATAGGGGTAATTTAAGTTGAAATTTGTATTACGTCGAAATTTAACAAAATATTTAAATGTATTAATATATAATGAATTTATATAATTCTTGAAAGTCAATTTTGAAAAATTCAATTTATGCATAAAAAATGTATTTTTTTATTAATTGGAAATTCATTTCAGGGAAGTGAGTTTATTTTAGTTTAGTAATAAGAATATTTATTAACAATAAATTAATTAATAATTTATAGAATATATAGTAACTGCAATAAAATATGTTTTTATGCACTAAAATATTTTCACTAAACATTAATTTTTTAATTAAAATTAAAATTTACATGTATTAATTTGTAAATTAAAAAAAACTCACATTTTAATTTATCATACCCATATATTCTTAATATCATTTTTTGAGATTTTTCTAAAAGCTAGACATGTTGGTTAATATTGTAAAATATTATTTAAAAAATAAAATTATTTTATAAATTTTTTATTTTATAATTTTGAATTCGTAATTTATGAAAAAAATTTATAATAGAATAAATGTATTTTAATGGGAATTTTATTTTTATAATTATATTTATTTTGGTAAACCAATATAGTAAATTTTTTAATTTTAGTAATATATTTTTAAAATATTTTATATATAATATTTATTTAGTATTTTATAAAAAAATCACATTTTAAAATTGAAAAAAAGGATTTATTATTAAGAATCATTTTTTCAATTATATAATTAATATAATTTTATATTTTTGGACTAAATATTAATTTACCAAAGTAAAAACTAGTTGTCATGGAGAAAACTAAAATGTAAAAATTGAGTAAACTTAGAGGTAGAGGGAATAACATGTTTGAAACATATTTCCATTGGAATTTTGGAGTTATAGATAGATTTTATCTCCAATACAATCAATTATTTAACAATTTTCAGCCACTGTCCTTGAGAGAGACTTACTATTACTGAAATGTTTTGTATAATAAAAAAAATGTCATATTATTTCTCCTATAAAATGAGAACTCCTATAATAAAATGAACTTACCCAGATACCAAATAATTCTATTTCAAAATATTACTAAAAACTCTTACACACTTATTTACACCATAAAGAGGTTCTTGTCTCCTCAAATGACTATCCATCAATGATTTAATACCCTTTATAGATGATAAAATCAAAGATGTGATGTATAAGTTCATAACATATCATTTTTGTTGTTTTTGATTTATTTAATTGATTTCATTATTCCTCAAATATAATTTCCAAATATTATAATGATAACATACGTATAATTATTATACACTTATGTTATTATAATGATCCTACAAAAATTATCCAGTCTTCCCTTTTCTATTAAGAAAGACCCAAACCTGAATCATGTGTTTTGAAGACAACGACATTCATGATGAAATTATTTTTTTCTTCAAAAAAATACATGGACATAACTCATGAGATATTTATTATATAAATATGATATTAAGGATAATTTTTTGATTAATAATTTACAATTCATCTTAGTCTTTTTCCCCATTCTATGGAAAATAAAATTGATAACCATGCCTACATGTGGACTACCGCATCGACGAGATGATTGATTTCCATTTTTTCATTTCATATCCAACAGAAATGGATGGTAATAGAAATATATTAATGGAAATATATTATTTTCAAAATATCATTAACTTTTTGGTATGATATATTGGGTAACATATCAAGGATATAATCAACAAAAAAATATTGTAAATTCAATTATTTCAAATAATTGTAATTTGAGGAAAATAATTAATTTAAATTAAATAATATATTCATATCCGATAATTATTATCCTAATTAAATTGTAATTTTGGAAAACAATACTGATAGATCCTAAATTAACTCATTATTTTTTTGGTGTAATGATATGACAACTAAATCACCTCATAATCATCAATAATAATTGTATATTCCTGACAGTGTTGGTTCAAACACATACTTGAACAATGATATATAATTATATCATGTATGATTAAGAAAACCTAATTTCTCGTACAATATAATAGAAATATAGAAATATTTATTATTTTTTATGAAAATTATATATCAATATACAACTAGTTAATTAATAAAACACCATTCCTATGTTGAAAATCCCCAAAAATGATCATTTTCAATTTCTTATTCTTTCTTAAAGTTGAAAGAACACATGATATGAAATAAAAATCATAAATAATAAAAATTCATCCATTTAAATAGATTTTATTAACTTTAAATCATTAATTTTTGGAGAGTAATAAATAATAACATCACTCTAATGAAACTAATAAAAATGGTATAATCTATAAACAACCAATGTGGGAAAATATGAAAAAGATAACTAATGTTCCTATAAATAATGATTATAAATAGAAAATATAAATTCATTTCTGTATAAATATTGTTGTCAAGTAAGTTATAAAGATATTTATTTTTTTATGTGGATGATTAGAGATAATTCAACTATGAAGGGAAACAAGGTAAGGTTTTCTTTATCTCAAGTCTCAATTCCTTAAGACATGTTTAAGATATAAACCTTATTTAATATTCATTGAAATACTTAAATTTTTATTTTAAATTTTTATAATTATTGTCTTATATTTCATGATATTAAAAGTTTTATTTATATTTATACAACAAATATTGTTTTATTCAAATATTACAAAAGATGTAAGGGTTGTTTATGACTAAAATCATTCCCTTGAGTTGAAATAACTATTATTTGATTATAAACATTGAATATTGAATCAATTCAAACTTGTGACTAATTTATATTTTATTTAAATCTTATTTTATAGGTAAATCAGGTATCAAACCAAATTATTCTTCCTTTATGAATCTATTTCATCTAAAATTCTTATAGTAGTGAATATTTCTATTCACTTTTAATTCATTTCATTCAATATCCCTGAATTTTTACTTCCTATTAGTGTTCATATTTCATTAATAGAAGATCAATTTGTTTATCTATAATGATACTTTTATAACACTTAATAAATTTTAGTCTATTGGTTTCATAATATATTTATTGATATGGGTTTGGAAAAAAAATTATTTCAAAAGATAAAAGAGGGATTCTATCGTTCAAAAAAACTTTATCTTACACATTATATTTTTTGGATACCATTTATGAATTTTCAATGATATTTTATTTTTAATTATTAATAATAAATTTTTTAAAATAATTATATATCAATTTATTTTTTTGAACTTAATTTATACTGCAATATTTTCAATTGTTTTTTGATAAAAATTTCAATTTCACACATATTTACCCTATAAGGATTATCTTTTACAACGTGGTGTTTTAATGAACCTATATATGTAATTTTGATATGATTCATTTTAGAATATGATATTTTTGTTATCTTAGTATTCTATAGCTCATGATATATGATGTTTTTGAATATTTTAGGATACCAATTTATTTCAATTGTTTAGGTGGAATATATATATATATATAGTTCATGATTGGTTGGGTATTATATTACTATCAAATGAATTTTTTTATTCTCATATATAATGAGATTTTTTGTAGTGTACATAATGAAAATTTTAACAAATGTATGTGCATAATGAGTTTCCTCACATTTCATGTGTAATCTTAATGAGTGTTTTCACGTCGGCATGGGAAGATTGGGTTTTCCCACACATGTTTACAAATTCATATGGATGTGTCAAATTTTCATGTTTTTTATAAAGTTATTTCAAATGCTCTATATTCATTTAATATCACTTAAATTTATTGTTTTCATTATTATGACTTATTTTTTGAGTATTTCTCACGTTTATGTCTTGTTCAAATGTTATATGATTATTGAAATTGGTTTTGATCCTTGACAGATCACTTATGATTCACAAATGATATTTTAATTATATATACTACTCAAATATTTTTTTTATGATTATCATATATAGACATATGATCATTTATTGTGATATTTATGTCACCCTTAGGTTCTCATTTTTCTTATGATATGTTTTTCCATTATAAACATTTGAGATAGATCCTTTAGTATGTTTTAAATCCTATGATTATAAATATGATTATATTATGATATCTTGAAAAGTATCTATAGAATCATAGTTATGGTGAAATGTTAATAAGTATTTTTATATAATATGATTAATTTTAAATTCATGAAGACAATATACATTTTTTGTTTTAATTATGTGGCTTTTTATGTGATTAATTTTTTAAATCAAGAAATAATTCTAATATTTACGTTTTATATAGAACGAGTATCTTTCATTATTATTAATTAATAGTTTTTTTATTTTTAGAGATTACTTTAGTTAAAAAATATTTAGGGTTATAGATGATTTTTAAAAATAGTAATAATCACTAAGTTTATAGAATAATATCCTAAAATGTTGATAAAGGGTTGAGAAGATGATTTTCCCAATAAATACTTATTTTTTAGGATATTAAATTTGGATATATACTGTAGAATGGTTTTGTTTTGAGGTGATAACCCAAAAAAGGGTGTACTAGTATTCACTCAATCATCACCTGGCTCATGAATGATATTTATAACTACACACATGGTTTGAAACTTCAATGGTGTATTTTTTTTTTATCATTATATTTTTTAAACCGCTATTAATGACTGATTTCTTAGTTACATTGAACGATTATGTTGAGAATTTTAAGTTACCTCAACATAATATAACATAGATAAAACTAATATTTAAATAAGTTCAAATAACTGAATTATAGGCCGATAAAATAATATAAAAAATGAATATTATCATCTATATTCAATTTATGAATATGATAATCCCCCTATAATTTCAATGTTTTTTACTCATATCGATGCTTCCAATTTTACTAATGTCTTGAATTATAAGGATCCATTAGTGTAAAGGAAACCATGAATATTACCTAAATGAATAACCCATTATAATGGGATTTAGAATTAGAAATATTTTGATTATCCCAAACTATGATTGATGAAATATTATTAAAAATAATAAAGTAGTGGAATTCCTTGTCACATCAATAAATTGAACAATATAGTAACATAAAAGATCTAGAGATGAAGATGATTATGTGAATAGTGTTCAATTACCTATAAGTAAAACATGTTGGAAAACCACTAATGGAATTACCACATGGACCTTGAAAGATGTATTACATATGGGATAGGTGTATTCTAGCTTCAAACTGTCATAGAAAAATAAAGAATCCAGTTAACACAACAAGAGAAGAAGTTTTTATTCCAAAGAAACCAATACAAATTTAATACCATAAGTGTAGAAAGAATTATCATTACCAAATGTAGTTTCCAAAATACATGGAGAATAAACATGATAAATATGAAAACCACCATAATCTAGAGAACAAGTTGGAACCTTCTGAATATCTTTTGATGAGGTATATTTTGATTACAAAATCTCCCACTTTAGAATTGTTATTATGGGATGTTAAATATATAATATATATGTTTCCTATATTTATTTATATGTATAATACACTAATTTTCTCTTATCAAATTAAATATCACGTGGCATGATGGTTTTTTTATAAATAATTTCTATTAGACTTTAAATCATTGTATGGTCCATTTAGATGAACTTTATTAAATAGACTAAATAGTTAAATATAAAATCTATATTCACCTATTTTTATATGATTACCCAAAATATAGTCACTATTAAAGATGAATGTGGGTAGAAAACAACAACAATAATCCTCCATATATAGATAAAAAAACCACTATAATAGGAGATGTGTAAAAAACCAAACTGGGTCGACCCTAAACCGCTAATTTGATCCAGCTTGGAACATGGTTTATAGGCATTCTCGATCATCTCGGGATGATTTGTGAAAAAATGGAATCATATAAGGGTAGAAATTCTATTTTATGGTTGTTCGGTATTTCATATATAAGATTATTAGAATATAAGATTTCATTCATGAGTAGTTTCTTGATCCCCACCTAATTGGAACGACACTAGATTTTCAATTATGTTTTGGGGTGGTTATGCCTCAAAATCCAATCATAGAACTTAAGATTCTTCACTGATTCTTATGTTTGTTTTAACATTCTAATTGGTCTAAGAGGAATGAAAAGGGGTTCATGGTTGTAGTTCATGGTTTGGAAAACTATGCACATGTGGTGGAATTATATATATTGAGGACCTATATACACATACGAATGGTTTACAATATTCAAAATAGTGCGGCAAAGCTACGTGTAGAATTTGTTTCTCTTGTTTTTGGGATTTTAAACCCAAAAGTCTCTATTTATTCTATTGTTTCTATATGTTGTGGATTTCCGTTGGTTTAGGGGTACATCCATGAGATTCTAAAGTATTTACTCGTTTATCTATAATGATTTTTGACATGAAAATATCATTTCATGGAATTGGTTTGGTATTGTATAGAAAATGGATATAGAAAATTTCTTGGGATTTTTTATGTGATTTATATTAGAATAATTAAAGGTGGTTTCAATTATTGTTTGGTATATCATTAAAATGGATTAGAAAATTGTAATATCTATTTTATTCAGACATTGGAATTCCTATGAGTGCTCAGATATATGTATATGGATGGTTTTTTTAATGTGTGTAAGGGTGGTAAAACTAGCACAAGGATGTCAATATTTTTTAGGATTCATGGGATATAAATTGTAAGTGAGTATCTTTAAATGATTTTCTGTTATTTGAAAATGTAATATTAGTGGTTGGGGTTTTCAAAAGGGAGATTTAATGATTTCGAAAATAGGGTGTGGAGTGATTCTTTCTTTCTATTTCTTAGTATTTCTTTTTGAATCCTTTGTTTTTTATATTGGGTGTGATTTTGAAATGGTGTTTAAATCTAGATTTATGATTGAGTTTGGGATTTGGTGTTTTAGTTTGGTATTATGTAATGGTTTTTCCATACATTTGGTTTTTAGGGTATACCCCCAAAGACATATAAGTTATTTTGAGAAACACCTATGGGATGACATATAACCATGTGTTTTTGGTTAGTATAATTTTTCCAAATATATTTATATTATTCTAGATATGGGGTCTAGTGGTCCTCAATACCATGATTTTGTGTGATCATTACAAGATTTGAACCCTTTACATTTATTCAGGTAGCATGAGACTCATAAATCTAAGGAATGGTTAAAATGTATTTATGATATCTTTATGAAACATGAAATCCTATACCCTGTTAATCTAATTTTTTTTGACATTTTTGTTCGAAGGCCCAGGCTAGGAGTGGTGGAATTCCGTTTACTAGTCCAAACAGAAAATTGTCCTTTCATGGGAAAGATTCAAGGGCTTGTTTATCTGCATGATTTTATCTATGGTCATGAAGTTACTGAAGGATAGGGAGTTGTAAAATCTCAAAATTTGTTATCCAATGGATTTAGAGTATGATAGGAGGTTTTTTTGATGGATCCATACCTTCTTTAATTTTCTAAATATGGATCCCTAAAGGCACAATTCTTGAAAAATGGTCATTAATTAGAACTTCTTAAGAATGTTTCATCATTTCCTAATTCTTATGTAGAAGTAGTGAGGTATGTTTTTCAGATCATGGTTGGTTTATCCATAGATTCAATGATATTTTATGTCATACGATTCCCTAGGGGTAGTGGTGGTGGCTCTAGTAAATGGAGAGAGAGGGAAGCTTTGTCTGGGTTATATGAAGTTTCATATGTGTTTCTTCTTTCCAGAATCATCTGGGTTTAATATATTTGTGTTCCAATAGTGTTGAAAGATGTGGAATATGAATCCATAATGTCCATAAGAACCAAATAATGTTTATACATGTGAAATCATAGGTCATCTACAACGGTTTTGTTGGGGTGTTTCTTGGAAGTGACATGGATCCACATACAACCCATCAAAGGACCCCCACCTAACTAGAGATGCGTGGTGCTGATGAAGACTATGTTTAGAGTATCATTTTTTGATAATGTATTTTTTGGGATTTTTATTATGGTGGGGTGGTATTTTATTTTTGGAATTGGGGAAAGATGATAAATTTTATTTGGAAATTCCTATGCATAATAGATATTTCAATTAAGAAATAATGAATCATGTGGCTTTGAAATAGTATAAATTCTTGGAATATGTGTCATCATATATAAAATTGGTTTGTAATTGAATTTTTTACCTTATTAAACTATGAGGTACCAATGTTTAACATGTGTTTAAATTTTTTTTTGAGGCCACCATAGAAAAATAACCAGGTAATTCCGTATTGGTTGAACTGAAGTCCTAATATGGGTGGAGGACAACATTGAAGGACCCAATGATGAATTTCATTTTCAAGGATTATCGATGGAGCAACACCTTCTACCCAGCAAACTAAAACAAAAAAATGGTAACTGGTCAACTAATTTCATGTTTACTAGGATAGATCATCAAAAAAATCTCGAATTGACAATAATAAGATTATTTCATGATATCTAAGACATGGGTTGGGGTTTTCAATATTTTGAGAGCACACATAGAGTTTTTAGTCCCATGATCCTTTCTATTGTGTTTTTTAGTTTGGGTTTTTATTCCTATTGGTTATCCCTATATATATCAAGTTAGTACCTCTAGAATGTTCATTAATTATTATGTGTAATTTAGAGTTCCGGGTCTTGGATGGAGAAGTGACTATTTGTCCAATATCCTTTCTATATATGATGTTTCATTTTTGTGGAGTTTGCATATTCCTTATGTTTTGGTTGGCTGAATATTTTGGGAAATATCAGGGAAAGAAAATTTCAATGGAGGTGAAAATGTCACACCCTGGATCAAGAGAGCCCTATTTTTATAATATTTGATCTATTTTGGTTTCTATATGTTTAATCTTGTTAATTTAGAAAGGGTAGTCATGGGCCCAAGAAAAGGGTTCCACACTGTTGGTTCGTTATTAGTAAAACCCTTGTAACAGACATTTTGAAACCGTGTCAAAAAAGAGGGTCTATCAAAGCTACAAGGATATGCAGACAACTATGTGCCATCTCCCTTCAAACCATGCAGACTAGATATAAGAACTATCAACCCCACATAGTGAGCCACATGACCATGTAAACACTCCTAGGAAGTCATGCAGATTCTACCATATACAAGAATAGACCATCATAGGTTGGATGATATTGTGGATGCCTGTGTGTCCAAACTATGTAATATTCTAGGTCACTAATAAATTGGTAATTTATCACTTTTCTCTTATTATTTCTAAACCACAATAATTCATATTACTCCACATTCATCCCTAGTAGGAATGGATATCCACCAATTCCTCTCCCATGGATTCATCTTGTTCTATATGGTGGAATATTTTAAGTTATTCATGCCTTGAGGTAGATATTATAAGATAATCCTAGCATAATCTCCCTTCTTCATTTCCTCATTTTTTATCTTCTTCTTTGGCTTCTAATGACCATAAATCCATATTTTCTTGTTTTTAAATTATTGATTTTAATCTTATATACTTCAACTTGGTACATTTTTCTTTATTGGGATTCTTTGAATGGATTTTAAGTTTCCTCCATCATGATAATCAATCGTTGTGGTAGGTTACACCTATTTACAAGATTTTAGCATGAATTCCATGATTTAATGGTGTTTTAAATTGGTGTTTTATTTTTATATGAAATGTATATGTTATTTAATTGTTGAGAACCTTGAAATATTATTCTTATTGTCTTTATAAACGATTCATATATTATTGAACCTGAATTTTATTGATGTCAATACTTGAATCATGATTTTTTATAAATGTGTTGTGCCTAAAATTGTCAATTGGTCCTATCAATGGTTTTAGAACTCAAAATCCTTGGGTATTATTGTATTCTAAAGTGATATTAATTATTTTAAAATACTGAGGCATGATTGTAACTTTGATTTTTTTTATAGAAGTGTAAATCCCCACTTGAGGGATTCCCATTGATTTGTAATTATGGTTTATGTGTTAGTTGTATGATTTGTGATATGTGAACTATTTTGTTCCTTCTTTATCTATGAATTGGAAAATGATTTTTTATTATGGTTGTAGTTTGGAGGTGAGAAGGTGGGTGTGATTTTGTGTAATTATAGTGATATATATATATATGTATGTATATGATAGATTGATAATAAATCACCTTTATTTTATTATCATGGGAATCATTAGGTATTTAGTTGGGAATCTAGGTACAAGTACAACACTAGTTGAGATTATACACTGGGTAGTGGACCCAAGTTGATACTATAAATGCCTATGGGATGCGCCACCTGGTAAATCTAGTGTGAATGTTCTTGAGTCCTTGGGAAGTGTTAATTGAAAACCGGTACTATAAGGGATACAATAGGAGAAAGTACCTGTATCATTTTCATATGCCATATTGACCACCACATAAGATCCCATGACACTGTATTTTCATGTACCACATTTTTCCCAATTTTACTGTACCTTTACAAAGTATAACCCCTTCTATTCATTCCATATTAAAGTACCTTTTTCATCATTTTGGTAGATATTTAGGTTTTTGCCTATAATAATTTTGAATATTTTCATGTATATTCCCAATGTCAGGTGTTGATATGGCGCATGTATGCATTCCATAGAGAGCCACATTGTGGTAATTTTAAAAAATATTAAATATGTTCTTTCACGTATGAAATTTTTTTATGGAAACATAAATAAAACCCTCTCAGATTCACAGATTTGATTTCTGATCACACATTTGAGTTAGGATATCCTCATTTACCCTAGGTACAACATAATGTTTTCTATGACATATGTTTTTGATAGGGTAATAAATAGTGGTTTAATTAATTAAATGATAATGTAAATAATTAGTTAAATCCAAACCCAATTACCTGCATACCTCGCGTTGGAGCAACATAAGGGGATGCTACATATCTCTTTCTCATTCTCCCTTATCCTCCCATGGTGATGAAGGAAACCACCACTGAATAATCAAATCAAGGTACCATTGATCCCGTTTTTTGATGGAAATCATCATGTGATCAAGAACAAATGATATCTGAGCACCGTTATTCAATCGAGGATTCTGTATTACCGCATTGAGGTAGGCGGTTTTGATTTCTCATTCCAATCCCATTTTTTGGGTTTGTTTTAATGCTCTAGAGACAAATTGGAATTATATATGATCCATTCATGGTAGATCTATGTTTTTTGGGTCGAATCAGGTTGAATCCGACATTTATTAAAGTTATTCATAATTGGAATTACTGACTACATTGAATGTAGTACATTAAAAAACTCCATGTCTGAATTCCAATTTAGAGATTATAATAATTAGAGACTATATTCCCTGTATATTTGTTAAAGACCATGTTGTACCCTGATTAGTGTAGCCATCAGACTTGGCATGAGAAGCCATGTGAAAACTATATGTTTGTGCACTAACCCATGACCAATGTATATGGACATGCGGTATAGTACATGACACGAGTTGAACTACCCATGTAGGGTCTGATTAAATAATGACATGTTGTGTACCTCCTATACACTCTATATACCCACACGCTTGTTGGAATGCTTGTATTTCAGTTACATGTCTAGGTTCCTAGGTTTACTAACACACTATGTGTGCCCTAGTGCATTCCATGTACTACTAGATGATTTCATTGAGATTATCTGTATTTTGTATCTCATTATTTAGGACGTGGAATTAATCTTTTGAGAAGATTATCATGAGTTTTTTTCCATTTATAATGTGATGGTTTACTCGGTCTTGGCCAACAAGATACAAGGTGGCATAATGCTTATGTAGTCGTCAAAAATCAGGGAATTTAGGACAAAGTCATTTTCTTACTCTCCTATTGGGGATTATTCTATTGAAATAGATAAATATTCAAGTAAATATTAGGATGGTTAGAGATGGTGTTTCTCTCTTGATGTGGTTCCCTTTGGCTAGGTCGAGAGTACTGTCACCTTTTAGTCACTCTTTTTTCATTTGGGTTATTGGGGAACCTACTGAGCATTTTTATACTCACCCCTACATAGAATTTTCCCACACAATTCTTGGGTCTTGTGTAGACCACAAGCCTTGTGACAGAATCCACATAGGACCCATGGAAGGTAGATCTTAATGATCAATACTAAACATGGTGTTACTAGAGCTATGCCGAAGATATTTCTTGTAGATACTTTTTGAAGAAATTTTTACCTTCTGAGGAGTTCAGATGATTTTGATGTTTTTTGGTGGGCACTTGTTTTGACCCTTTTACTTTAGTTCTTCTCATGTATTCATGTTTGGGATAGATGTATACATGCATTTATGTTTCATCTTTGTTTTTATCTACACTATTTAATTCATGTGTTTGTGGGTGTGTGTGTGTGTATAGGTAATTCAAGAAAAGACTTCCTCAAGTATAGTTATGACATTGCAACTTGTCACAAACCCTAGACCTATAATGGTGGGGATGGGGTAGTCGCGTCTTGAACCCTGTCATGGGTTGGGTCATGGAAGAGTTGTATTAGAGGTTGTTCCATGGGAATTTGTTACAAATTTGTCCATTAAGTGGATTTTGTTGGGTTTAATAATGATAGTGTTAGGATGTTTTGATATTGTCTCTAAGGATAGAGGATCTAGTATTAGGCTGGAAACTGATGTATCTGTTCATTAGAACCCTAAATACAAGTTTTTGACATGGTTAATTATAGCCCTACTTGTAAGGGAAATTAATGCAACACACATCATTTAGGTTTGGGTTTTTGGTTTTCTTGTCCTTCATAAGAAAACTCACTAGATATTCTTTTTGACTATGGAGTATCATGATTCTATTTTATTATTACTTTGTGATGACAACCAGATACGATTTTAAGTCATGATTTTGATGAAAATCTGCCCAATGATGAGGCTTCGATGTCGGGAGAAGATTCTATAGCGTTACCTCTGGGTGATACGCCATTAGGGCCACCACCTGTTGGGAAGCAGGTTTTATTATCATTTCATGTCGAGGATGAGAATAGGCTAAGTACGCTAAAAAAGTTCTAGATACAATTAATTCTTAGGTACCGAGGTGATCCATACCCCCCAAGTAGTAGATAACTAGATCAAGGAAGTCACATGAGTTATCCTCTTAGTGAGGACACCTTCTGATCAAATGGTTGTCCTAGCGGTGAGCCATCAACATGGTTCAATAGAGAGATGGTTGAGTTTACTGATGCAGCCTCATAACGTAGTGATTCTCACATGGGAGGAGTTCTAGCATCTATTCATGAAATATTTATACCCTACAACATTGAGATAAATACATATAAAATTGCTTATGTAGCATAAATATGTTAGAATGATAGTGAAAGAGTATTTGATGAGGTTCACAGACCTGTCATGATAATCCCTAGATATGGTTTGGGATCTGTTTTTCAAAGCACGAACCTTCAAGCAAGGCTTATGCATGGAGATGAGGGAATACGCGATTCCATTCTGCATTCCGTTATACATTAGGGGTTTTGGAACAAGAACTAGAAGTATATATTTTCTTATAATAGGAACTAGTGGATTTGGCCCAAGGTGGTAATCGTGAGGGTGAGTCTTCTAAAACAGTTGGCAGACAGATGGTGATGTGATAATGACATTGGAGGCATACCCATGCTGGGTTTTAGAGATTTGGAACAATAGTATATGAGTATCACTATGGAACATTCCAATTGTAGGAGAGGTGGTGCTGTGCTTGATACTATGGATGAGATATATCCATAGATTTCCCAACCTTCCTTGCCATTTAGAGGGAGACGACTAATAGGACACCTTGGAAAAAGAAGCACTTGAGCAGGGTGTTCTACAAGTTGGAAGACAAGGGA
Source organism: Viscum album (assembly GCA_963277665.1). NCBI lineage: Eukaryota > Viridiplantae > Streptophyta > Magnoliopsida > Santalales > Viscaceae > Viscum > Viscum album. Next base: position 1,110,731,048 of record OY728158.1, read on the forward strand.
GAGGAGTTTGGATACAAGTAAGAGGAGGTCCATCCCAGACACATTGAGCTAGATGATCTGAACAAGGATAACTGCAGGATATAGAGGCATTCAAACCATAAGCTCTTTTGATGAATAGTGGTCTAACTTGTGCATTTTCTACATTTTGAAGTAGAAATTATTAGACACTTTTATGTGTACTAATTTCTTTCATCATCTTGCACGAGTTGTAGACTAGGGTGACACAGAGTGTTGGTAGAACCCTACATTGGTGTGGATCAACGTATCTACGAATTCATTAGAAAGTGTGGTCCTTCCCCACCAAGAAATGTTTTTGTAATGGTGAAAAAACTATGCAGGTGATTCAGTGCCACCAAAAGCAGGAAATATCAAGGCATGGTGGATGTGCCTTTATGAATTGTGTTTTTAGGGTGAGTGTGAGTAACAGATAGAATTTCTTATAATTGTTCCATGGTGGTATAGTTTGACCATATTATCCAAAACCTGGATTGGTTCCCTACCATCAATACTCTACTAGGATTCCACTAGTGGGTGTGGAGGGGTTTCTAGGTTTAGGCTACTCTCTTGCTAAGGGGGGAAAAGACACATGAGGTATGTCATGTTCTTTATATGTCTACCATGACTAGGTCAGATGATTTTCCCTCCTCTCATGTGGTTTGGTACCCTCACATACCAAACATTAACCTAGAATGCATCACATTTGAGTAGGTCATGGGACTATTCATCCTTGTGAGGATGTAAACTGTGGGGTTTATTCAGCGTCATCATGAGGTTCGTATGGTGGCATACCACTAGACCCCATGACTATAGATGGACCATGGGGCATAGTTCTTTTTTTACCTATCGAAAATAAGGATACATGTTCCCATTTTTTTCATGATTTTGGCCTGGTAATAGCTGGTTATAAGAGTTTGTTTTTCTTGGTGTCCATTCCTTGTGTGTGTACATGGAAGAATTTAGAGAACACTTAGTGAGGTTGTTGGCATGGAAGTCCCTATAATAGAGATCAATTCCTTTTCTCTATTACTATAATTTTTTTAGTATTATAATATTTGAAGTTGGTAGTGATTTAGGGAAATCTGTGTTATCCTATAAGACATTGGAATATTTCCATGAATATTCACAAATCCAGGCGCTATGTCGGCGAAGGTATCACAGTTTCCAAGATCATTGACATAGTGATTTTTATAAATATTAAATATGTTTTGTCCTTCACAAATAGATTGGATGGAAATGTAAATAACACCTACTCGGAGTCTCAGATTGGATTTTTGGGGACACGGGAGAGTCCATAACTCCACATTTACCCAAGGAATGATATAATGTTTTCCATGCAATAATTTTTTATGGGGTATTAAAAAGTGGATTAATTTATTAAATGATAATTTAATTAATTAATTAAAACATAATGTAATTAACACCTTCCCACACATTGGAGTGACACAAGTGGAGTCCATATATTTCCCTCTCATTCTCCTGTATCACCATTGTTTCTTCCCATTAGTGATGTTGATTATCAACATATTTATAATACAATAAATCATGGCGCCATTCTTCAAACAAGGGTTTGACATTCTACGGTTGAGGTGGGTGGTTTTTTTAGTCTTGATACTATTATTTTTCTTTGTTTTAAGGTTGTAGTTCCCAATTATAATTTTATATGATCCCTGCAAGTTAGATCTATGGATTTTGGGTTAAATTGGGGCGAATCAGGCATATTTGAATGTAATTCCTTACAGTAATTGCGGACTACATGTTTTTTAGTCCATTGAAACACTACATTTGTGACTTCTTATTTGGGTGAGATAATATTTGGGTACTACATGCCATGTATAGGGGTTACAATCCATGTAAAACCCCGATCTGTGTGGACATGGGACCTGACATGGAAAGCTATATGAAAATTATTTGGTCGTGCACTAACACATGACAAAAGTACAAGAACATGTGGTCTGGTACATGTAGATTAGTTTTACTAGACAACCATGGGAACATTGAAGATGTACATTGTATGTACCACCTATACACACAATGTACCCATAAATGGGTTAGGAATCGTGTAAGTCAACTACATGGCCAGGTGATCGAGAAGATTCATATAGAGTGTACTACTAGGTGATATCTTTGAAATCATCCTCCTCCTATGTATATTTTTCTAAGACTTGGATTTAAAATTGTGAGTATCCTATATTAGGTGTTTTCATGGTACAATGTGAAGGTGGCATCGATTTTAACCTATGAGATACAAGATTCTACAACTCATGGGTAGTGTTGTAAAATCGTAGGTTGTGGGATGGATTTTTTCCCCTACCCTCCTATTGGGGATTTATCTTTTAAGATAGTTGAATAGTGAGGTGAAATATAGATTCATTTGAGATGGATTTTGTATCTTAAAGGGGTTCCCTTTGGCAAGGCCGAGTGGACTATTGCCATTCAGCCTACCCGTTCTCATATAGGTTAATGGGGTGCCTACATTGTATGTTTTTACTCACCCCTACATGGGATTTTCTTGCACATGTCTTCTGTCTTGTGTATACCATAATGCCTTTTGATGGAGTCCATGGTGGACCCTACTTAGGTGAAGCATAGTGAGATAGACCAATTGAAGTGTTATTAGAGGTGTTCTGAGGAGACTTCCAGTAGTTACTTTTGGAAGAGGTCCCCTCCTTATGAGTAGGTTAGTTACACTTATAGTTTTTCTGTGGGCCCTTTTCTTTCACTTTTTTACTTAAGTTCTTCGTCTATACACTATTTTGATATAGATGTATTCATGAATTTTAGTTTCATATTTTTTATACCTCTTTACATTCTCATCGAAGTGTTAGTTGATGCATGAGAACATGTATTTCTGTAAAAGGTCGTCCTTAGTTTAGTTATGCCTTCAGAGCTTGTCACTAACCCCTATCCTGTGGGGGTGGGCATGGGGGTAGCCACAGATCGAACCCCGACATGGGTTGCGTCGTGACAGAGTGGTATCAGGGGATATTTATTCCATGGGAATTTACATAGACTTTTCCCCTTAAGAGGATTTATTTGGATTTCTTTGAGATAATGTGTGGATGTTTTGAGTTTGGATCCCAGGATAGAGGTTACTTTGTGGGTGTGAAGATCGATGTATCCATTAACTAGGACTCTGAAAATATGATTTTCAACTCTACACCTTAGAGCGCTACACATATAGAAAATTAATAGTTCAGGCATCATGTATGGCTATGTTTTTTGGCCATTATTATGCTTCTTTAGTCATCTCCCAAGACATACTCTTCTATGGTTGTGCATCATGATTCTATTTTAGTATGCCACCATTATTTCATCCAGATAGGATTCTATGGAGTGATTGTAGGGAACTGATTCTGTGGAATTACCTATTGGTGGTCCACCAGTAGTGCCACCACCTATTGAGAATATGATGTTTCATTCATTTTAGGACATGTATGGGCATAGGTTGAGTATGATACATGAGTTATAGAGGTAGTGACCTCTAAGGTACTAGGGTGATCAAGACCCCCAAGCAGCAAAAGAATGGCGTGAGGATGTCATGTGAGTTTTCCTCTTAGTGATGAAACCTACCGATCAGATTGTTTTCCTAGTGGTGATCCTTCTATAGGGTTAGGCCAGCTAATGGTGTATTTTTTTGTCAAAGACTCATGAAGAGGAGATGCTCACATATTAGGAGTTAAAGCGACTCTTCAGTGAAGAGTTCTACCCTTCCACATTGAGATAAATACATATCTAGGGGAATTTTCAGCTTTAATAGGGTATCATGGAATTGGTGGAGTTCTTAAAGAGATTCACAGACCAATCATGATAATCCCTAGATATGGTTTGATATCTCTTTTTAGAGCATAGACCATTAACAAGGGCTACCGCTGGGAGATGATGATGCTCGTGATTCCGCTATGAATCCCCACACATGTTAGGGTGTTAGATAGAGATATGGTGGTTGAGAGTTTCTTGTTAATGGAATTGGAGGTTGTGACCTGATGTGGTAGTCACAATGTAACATCCCAGGTAAATAATGAATAAAACATTTTCATATTTATTAATATTTATGAATTAAATATTAATTTTACATTAAAGGGGTTGCTATGTTTGATAGCGTACCCGATACGCAACAAAGAGTTTCGTTGAAATCATACGATGCACACTAGTAATAAAATAATATTATATTAAATGGTAGTTAACACATAGTCGTTGTATTGGTGGGAACAGATATAAATAACTAAAATATGATTATATATGTTTTTTAAAAGTTTTTACTTTTATCTAATAAATGATAAAGGCTTAAAATACGGAAAGAATTCAATTTTAGGCGTATATGCCCTAGTTTTCACTAAAGGTCCACTTAGCGCCTTTTGATAGAGTACCGTCATTAAATATAGTTTTGTTCACTCTTATATATTCTATTGGACCAAATAAAACTCTTCTTTAGAATTGGGACATCAAAATTTACTTTGTGTAAATTTTTTGTATTTTTCCGATAAAGTTCATTTTTTTACAGAATAGTGTAAAATGTTGTATTTTAATTTAAAACCTCATTTTAATCTAATTTATTTATATGATTAGATTATATTTTGAATTGGTTTTAAAGTTAAATTAGAATATATTTTTACCATTAAATCTAATAGTGGTCATTGGAATTAATTTCACTTTGAAATCGGATTTAAACTAGTGTCAATCATTTGATACTTATTGTTTCATAAAAACACGCTATTTGATCTGTCTGTGGGAATTAATTATTAAATTAATTAATGCAACTTATATGTTTTGAATTTTGTAAAATGGACTTCATTTTTGAATTCGGAAAATCAACTTATATGAATCCTGAACATATGGTAAAAACACCCAGAGGGAATGTTGAGACAAAAAGGAATTATAAGAACCTTCATATCATTGTGTGTGGAAAGAATCTACCAGAAAACCTTATTGTTTTACCTCTAGTAGAGTTTGATGTTATTTTGGGCATGGACTGGCTTTCTGTTTATCATGCTAAGATAGATTGCAGAGGTAAAATGGTTTCTTTTCAGAAAGATTTTCAGTTTGTGTACAAGAATGAACCCTTGCTTTTGATAACATATTAGGAAGTTGAGAAACTAGTATAAGATGGAAATTAATGTTACCTTGGACATATTGTTGAAAATAAAGGAACTGTTCAGATTAATGATGTACCAGTGGTAAATGAGTATCTTGATGTTTTTCCTGATGAGTTTCCTGGTATTATTCATGATCGGGAAGTTGAATTTACTGTAGACTTAGTTCCTGATTCTAAGCCAATTTCAAAACCCCCTTATCGAATGGCTCAAGTTGAACTTTTAGAGTTAAAGAAGCAATTGCAGGAGTTATTAGATAAATTTTCCATTGGACCTAGCACATCACCATGGGGTTCTCCTATCTTGTTTGTTAAAAAGAAATATGGATCAATGAGACTTTGCATTGATTATAGAGCCATGAATAATATTACTGTTAAAAACAAGTATCCTTTGCCTCATATCGATGATTTGTTTGAACAGCTCCAGGGAGCTCAGTATTTTTCGATGATTTATTTGAGTTTGGGGTACGATCAGTTGAATATAAAAGAAGCAGACGTTCCGAAGACTGCGTTCCACACTAGATATGGCCATTATGAATTTTTAGTTATGCCTTTTAGGTTAACCAATGCACCTGCTGTATTCATAGACCTTATGAATATAATTTTCCATGAGTTCCTGAATAAGTTTTTGGTTGTTTTCATCGATGATATTTTGGTGTTTTCTAAAAGTAAAGAGGAGCATGAAAGTCATTTAAGGGTTATCTTACAAACCTTAAAATAAAAGAAACTATATGGAAAATTCAGCAAGTGTGAGTTTTGGTTACAACAAATTTCTTTCCTGGGTCACATTGTTTCAAAAGATGGCATAACTGTTGATCCTTCTAAAACAAAAGTTGTTGAAGAATGGACAAGACCCACAAATGTAACCTACATCTGTATTTTTCTTAGTTTGGCAGGTTACTACCGAAGGTTTGTTGAAAATTTTTCATGGTTATCTAGTCCAATGACTAAGCTAATTCAAAAGGGTGCTAATTTCATCTGGACAAAAGAATGTGATGATTATTTTCAGGAGTTGAAAAGAAGATTGGTGAATGCTCCAGTTTTGGCACATCCTTCCAGCAATGGTGAGTTTGTTATATACAGTGATGCTTCGTTGAAGGGACTTGGTTGTGTCCTTATGCAGAATGATCAGGTAATTGCATATGCTACACGTCAGTTGAAAACTCGTGAGGTAAATTACCCTACACATGATTTGGAATTAGCTGGTGTTGTTTTTTGCATTAAAAATTTGGAGGCATCATTTGTATGGAGTACAGTGTGAAATATATACTGGTCAGAAAATATTAAAGTATATATTCAATCAGAAAGAGTTGAACATGGGATAGAGTAGATGTCTGTAATTAATCAATGATTATGAATTTACAATTCATTACCATCCGGGAAAAGCAAATAAAGTGGCTGATGCTTTGAGTCGAAAAAGTAATGCTTCATTAATAATGTTGCATTTGGAACGAGATCCTTTGGTTTTAGATTTGATGAACTTTGGCACAGAAGTTGTTGGTGTAAGATGTTCTTCTATTTTGTTTTAGGTATCAGTGAAATTTTCTCTATGAGACAGAATCAAGCAAGCATAGAAGAAAGACAGTGAGTTGCAGAAAAAGGTAGACATGGTTTAGAAGGGTAAGTTTCCTGAATTCAACATTGATAATGATTGTGTTTTGGGGTTTGGGAAGAGATTATGTGTCCCTGGTGATTCACAGTTGAAGAATGAGTTGTTATGTGAGGCTTATAGTTCCCCATTTTCAGTTCATCCTGGCAGTAATAAGATGTACAGAGATCTGCTGGAGTATTACTGGTGGGATGGAATGAAAAGAGATATTGCTGATTTTACTGTGAAGTGTTTGACTTGTCAACAGGTTAAAGCAGAGTGGAAGTTACCGAAAGGTATACTTCAGCCTTTACCAGTGCCAGAGTGGAAATGGAAAATATATCCATGGACTTTGTTGTGGGATTGCCGAAGACCCCTCGAGGTAATAATGCAATCTGGGTTATTGTTGATCGCTTGACTAAATCTACTCATTTCCTTGCTATAAGAGATACTTTTTCCCTAGATCAATTTTCCCGTTTGTATCTTAAAGAGATAGTCAGGTTACATGGAGTTCCCCTCTCCATTGTATCTGACAGTGATCCCAGGTTCACATCTAACTTTTGGAAAGGCCTTCAGAAGTCGTTGGGTACTGAATTAAATTTTAGTACAGCTTTTCATCCACAATCAGATGGGCAGTCAGAACGAACAATTTAGACCTTGGAGGATATTCTACGAGCTTGTTCGATGGATTATCAGGGATGTTGGGAACAACATCTTTCTTTCGTTGAGTTTTCTTATAATAACAGTTTTCATTCTAATATACAGATGGCACCATTTGAGGCATTATATGAGAAGCGGTGTCGAACTCCAACTTTCTGGGATGAAGTGGGTTAAAGGAAGTTGATGGGACCAGAATTGGTAGAAGATATGGCATAAAAAGTTCAGTATATTAAGTAACACATGAGAACAGCTCAGAGAAGGCAGAAGAGTTATGCAGATAACCGGAGGAAGGATCTATCTTTCGAGGAAGGTGATCATGTTTTTCTCAAGGTTTCTCCATGGAAAAGTCTGATGAGATTTGGTAAGAAAGGAAAGCTGAGTCCAAGGTTCATTGGACCATATGAAAGTCTGGAGAGAGTTGGATCAGTAGCATACAGAGTGGAATTACCTCCGAGTTTATCTCAGGTACACAATGTTTTTCATGTTTCAATGTTGAGGAAGTATATGCCAGATCCGTCTCATGTTTTGAGTCCAGAGGTAGTTTAGCTGGAAGAGAACCTATCTTATGAAGAACAACTAGTCCAGATTCTTGACTGAAGAGAGAAAGTGTTGTGAAATAAGGTAATTCACCAGGTAAAGGTTTTGTGGAAAACCATATGATTGAACAGGCAATGTGGGAATCTGAAAATGCTATGAGGGAAAAATACACCCACTTATTTTGATAAGTGAAATATATTGCGAGAACGCATATTCACAAAAGGGGGGAAGGATGTAACATCACCGGTAAATAATGAATAAAACATTTTCATATTTATTAATATTTACTAATTAAATATTACTTTTACTTTAAAGCGGTTTCTATGTTCGATATCATACCCGATACGCAACAAAGAGTTTCTTTGAAATCTTACGTTGCACACTAGTAATAAAATAATACTATTTTAAATGGTAGTTAACACATAGTAGTTGTATTGGTGGGAATGGATAGAAATAACTAAAATATGATTATATATGTTTTTTAAAAGTTTTTACTTTTATCTAATAAAAGATAAAGGCTTAAAATACGGAAATAATTCGATTTTAGGCGTATATGCCCTAGTTTTCACTAAAGGTTCACTTATCGCCTTTTGATGGAGAACCGTCATTAAATATAGTTTTTTTCAATATTATATATTCTATTGGACAAAATAAAACTCTTCTTTAGAATTGGGACATCAAAATTTACTTTGTGTAAGTTTTTTTTATTTTTCCGATAAAGTTCATTTTTTTAATGAATAGTGTAAAATGTAGTATTTTAATTCAAAACCCTTTTTTAATCTAATTTATTTATATGATATGATTGTATTTTTAATTGGTTTTAAAGTGAAATTAGAATATGTTTTTACCATTAAATCCAATAGTGGTTGTTGGAATTAATTTCACTTTGAAATCGGACTTAAACTAGTGTCAATATTTTGATACTTATTGTTTCATAAAAACACGCTATTTGCTCTGACAGCGGGAATTAATTATTAAATTAATTTATTAAACTTATATGTTTTGAATTTTGTAAAATGGAATTCATTTTTGAATTCTTAATATCAAATATATCTTAGGGTGATGTTTTGGTATTTTTCTGAAAAACTTCAATTTTTGATGAATAGTGAAACCACTAAGTGGTACTTAAAAAACTGATTTTTTGTTTAAATGAAATTTTACGACCTCTGTGTTTTGAATTTAAAAAATCCGACATACATGGTTTTCATTAAGAAGTAAAATTTGGTTCAGTGGGATTAAAATAATTTTTTTGGTGAATAGTCACTTATTAAGATTTAATCGTGATTAGAGGTAATTAGTGTAGTTTAAGGTAAAAATAATGTTTTAATAATATGAAATGAACTTGAAACATGTCCTAACATTATTGGATGTGTCATGTCCGACCAAGAAAATACATGGGTCATCATGGGGAGCCCATGTAGCCACTTTAGTTAGAAAATGACATTAATTCCTTTTTATTTAAGTTTAAAATAAAAATGTCACAAACATCAGTTGTTTTACTAAAACAATTTTTTCATGGGGTTATACAAATCAGATTTTTGACTATAAATATTCATTAGAAATGTAAAAAAATTTCCTAAATCATGATAGTTTTTTTATAATTTTTAGACATTAAATAAATTAAATTATTTATGACATCATGATGATGCAGCGACTACCTCATTAATAGAGGATTTAAATAAAATGAAATGATAATGTAAAATCTATGAACTAAACATGTCCAAAACCTATTGGATGGGTGGATTTAGAACCCTTATCACCTTAGCCTCGAAAACAATCATTGTGGGACCATTAAAATCCTAAACACATTCTATAATAATGTAACATTTCCTTACTTTCCAAGAGTACCCCTCCTCTCCTCTTATAAAAGGCCCCCACCTCTACCACCTTACCCAAACTTCCAAAGCCTTTGGCTCCGCCAACCCCTACCCATTTTTTCTCTCCAAATCCCTCTAGTACTCCTTAAAGCCTCACTTTGGGAATAAGTCTTCCCAAGGAAACCTTTGAGCTCAAATCTAAGAGAGTTACCCAATTTTAAGGTGATGTCTTCACTTGTGTTCTTTTGTTTTATTTTGCTTCTCCATCCCCCTAAAATCATTTTATTCATTTCTTTTGTAATAACTCCAGTATCTCCAATATACTAGGATGTTGTTATAAGAATATTTCTAGCTACACTTACACACATCTACATCTAATGGTTAAAGAACATACTATTTCTGTGGTTGGCGAATTTCTGCCTCACAAAATGATGATTGTTCAATATTCTTTTAAACACCTTTAATGGTGGCCATTAAGATGTCACTAAATTTATATATGATATATATTATGTTTATGTTTTCCTTATTCTTCTTTATTTATCATTTGTGGTTGACCTTTGTGGTTTCCATTCTGGGTAAACACGATAATTTCATTTTAGGAAGTGCGGACTACCGCCCCCTCAAAGGGATGTGATTCGTTAATTCCATATGTGGGACGTATAAAGGATGGATTTAAAGTTATTATATATGATGTTACATTGGAATTATAATATACCTCAATATCATTATTATTTTTTTCCATTAATGTATGAGATAGAAATGAAACTAGCGTTCATTCGTACGTACGGCTTACCCTCTCCATGAACGGTGAATATCATTTCATATCCACAAATGTAATGTACTATTATAAGTACATATATATAATTGATATATATGATGTATGTTACATCTAAATGATTTATATAATTCTGGAATTAAAATATACATACCTCTCATTTAGTTTTAATTCCATTAATATGACATAGAAATGAAAGTAGCGTTCATGCGTACGTACGGCTTACCGTCTCCATGAACGGTGCATTTCATTTCTTACCTATAAATGATTATGTGATATTATAAATACATCTATATGCTGGATATATATGATATATATGATATCCAAATTAGGAATGTCATTCTGGATATAAAAAACCTTTGACCACATGAACAACATGTAATTGTAAGAAGTCCACTTTCGACTTAAGAACCAAATATCGACAACACAATCATTATTAACTTAAATGATTACATAATGTTTATAACATGATAATAAGTGATATAAGAGTAATAATTAACTTTAAGAAGGTTCTTAATCAAGTAGAAATTAACTTTAGTTTATTATTCATGACATTAAAGAGCGATCGAGTCAAGTCAGACCCGAGGTAAAGGACTTCGTCTCAATCTCCTTTCTTTGAGGAATATTTCGTTTTATACCCAACTTTCTTTTATATGGTGTATAAAACCCTTTGAAGTTTACTTTTATAAAGAAGGAATCTTATTTTACGAAGAGTTTTACAAAACGACAAAAAGGAATGTTTCTTTTAACGTACGCAGTGACAACGACCTTTTCCGCCGCCGCGAGTATTATTTGGTCATTGGATTCCTCAACAAGCCGTACTGTTTTAAAAAAGAAATAAATACCATATACTCTTTTATGTATTTTGGTATTGAAAATGGTTTTTATAATGGATATGTTATGTCAATATATTTATGTGATATATTGACATCAAAGTGTGAAAATGTTTTCTTTCCATTATATTTGTTTTATGATTTTATATTGGTACTTGGACATTTGACGGGTGGTTACATGATAAACCATATGACGGGTGGTGCCATGAATACCAGGATGGGTGGTTACGTTATAACCTCTAATGCATTGGGTATGGAAGTCGTCCGTATGGATATTCCATAATGTATGTATGGAAGTTGGCCGTATGGCTATTCCATTAAGTGATATGTGTGGAAGACGATCGTATGGTTATTCCACTTAAGTATGTTTATGTCCCAAGTTACCTTTATATGTTATGAGTTCTTTATATGGTTTTTATGGTAATAATTTGGTTACAAAAGGGTAAGTAATTCTCTTTTATTCAGTGAAGAGTTTTTACTACTTCATAAAGGTGAAAAGTATTACTTTGATAAAGTATACATGGTTTACTTATTGTTTTGATAGACTAACAGTTTTTATTCTTTGTGTATCCCTTACTGAGCTTTTTATGCTCACCCCAAGTTTTTTTTGAAATGTTTTTCACAGGACTTAATGTAGAATAGGGTCAATGGATGGGATCAAGGGAAAGTCATGCTATATAAAACATGGAACCAGACATGTTTCTTTTTAAGAGTTTTTTTTATTCTATGGAAACTTGGTAGAAGTGTCTGCTTTTTAAATCTTTTGAGATGTAATAGTTATGTTCTAATTCTCTAAAAATCTAAACCTGAAAAGATCCTCGATGCGAATTATTCATTTAATACATTATTATGTAAGGTTTAAGGTCGGGGCCTTATTGTTGATATCAAAGGTCGGTTTAGACAACTTTAGGAGTTAGAAATGTGTAAAATTATAAGTTAATTTATGGTACGATTAAAATGATATAGCATTTAAAGATTACCATGTTGCTTCGCCTAAGATATTTTTGTGTTCAGAATGGTTTTCCATAGAGGAAACAAAGCAGCTATGATGGGATGACATCAGGAGGAGGACAACCTTCCAAATCAGCAACCAGAGATGGTCGAATCCAAACTGAATAGTTTGTTGCAGTGATGGCATAGTTGACTCAGGCTATAAATGGTGGTGGTATCCATGCACGAGATCATCCAGATCAACCACCGAGGAACATGTTAGTGGTGGAACATTTCTTGAGGAAACATCCCCCATCATTCATTGGATCATCGGAACCTATGCAAGCTGAAGGGTGGATTAAAGCACTTGAGAAGATTTTTGATGTCATGGGGTGTTCAAAACATCAAAAGGTTAGTCTTGCTGTTTACCGTTTTGAAGGTGAAGCTGATCAGTGGTGGTCGATGGTGAAAAATATCAGGGATAGTGATGATATTGATGATCTTCACTCGGACGAATTCAAAGGTATGTTTCTTGAGAAATATTTTCCTAAGGTGGTTCGTCTTAGGATGGAAAAACAGTTCCTAGAATTGAGGCAGGAGGACGACTCAGTGGCTACATATGAAGAAAAGTTCACTCGATTGGCATGGTATGCTCCAAACATCATACAAGATCATGATAGTAAAATAATCCGTTTTAACTCAGGGTTAAAGCCAATGTATCGAAGGGCTTTAGCTTCTCGTGAGTTCAAAAGTTAGGAAAAACTTGTTCGATGTGCTGAGAAGGTGGAAATGGAGTTTACCGATGATTAGGTGTTCTTTGACAAACAACAGAATAAGAGGTCCAGATGGCAGGTAAAGGGGAAGAATTCATCAAAGAAGCAATGAGTTAAGAAAAACAAATGTCCATCTTGTGCTAATTGTGGTAAAATGCATCCTGGAGAATTTTTATCCAAGTCTGGTAAGTGCTTTCGGGGTGGTAGGTCTGGTCACATTGCTCGTAACTGTAAGGAAGATGATCAAGCTGGCAATGAAAAGCCAGTGGTAGGATGTTTTAAGTGTAATGAAATGGGTCATTATGAAAATGAGTGTCTAATGAAGAACTCAACTGGGGGAAAGCAGGCAGACTACAAGCAGAAAGTGGTGGTGAAATCCTTTGCAACAACTACAGAAGATGTTGGGCCATCGAATGAAGTAGTATCAGGTACACCATTTTTTTGTTCAGATTATGCCAGTGTTTTTTTTTTGATTCAGGGTCTACACATTCTTTCATTTCTGAGAAGTTTTCTAGTAAATTGGAAATTCCATCTCAAGAAATGAACCCTGAACTTATGGTAAAAACACCTACAGGGAACTTTGAGACAAAAAGAAATTATAAGAACCTTCCTATCCTTGTGTGTGGAAAGAATCTCCCAGAAAACCTTATTGTTTTTCCTCTAGTATAGTTTGATTTATTTTGGGCATAGACTGGCTTTCTATTTATCATGCTAAGATTGACTGCAGAGCTAAAATGGTTTCTTTTTAGAAAGATTTTCAGTTTGTGTACAAGAATGAACCCTTGCTTTTGATAACATATCAGGAAGTTAAGAAACTAGTAAAAGATGGAAATGAATGTTACCTTACAGATATTGTTGAAAATCAAGGAACTGTTCAGATTAATGATGTGCCAGTGGTAAATGAGTATCTTGATGTTTTTCCTGATGAGTTTCCTAGTATTATTCATGATCGGGAAGTTGAATTTACTATTGACTTAGTTCCTGATTCTAATCCAATTTCAAAACCCCCTTATCGAATAGCTCAAGTTGAACTTTTAGAGTTAATGAAGCAATTGTAAGAGTTATTAGATAAAGGATTAATTCAACCTATCACATCACCATGGGCTGCTCCTGTCTTGTTTGTTAAATAGAAAGATGGATCAATGAGACTTTGTATTGATTATAGAGCCTTGAATAATATTACTATTTAGAACAAGTATCCTTTTCCTCATATAGATGATTTGTTTGATCAGCTCCAGGGAGCTCAGTATTTTTCAAAGATTGACTTGAGGTCGGGGTACCATCCATTGAATGTAAAAGAAGCAGATGTTTCTAAGACAGCGTTCCATACAAGATATGACCATTATGAATTTGTAGTTATGCCTTTCGGGTTAACCAATGCACCTACTGTATTCATGGACCTTATGAATAGAATTTTCCATGAGTTCTTGGATAAGTTTGTGGCTTTTTTCATCGATGATTTTTTGGTGTTTTCTAAAAGTAAATATGAGCATGAAGTCATTTATGGGTTATCTTACAAACCATAAAAGAAAATAATATATATGGAAAATTCAGAAAGTTTGAGTTTTGGTTACAACAAATTTCTTTCCTAGGTCACATTGTTTAAAAAGATGGCATAACTGTTGATCCTGTTAAAACAAAAGTTTTTGAAGAATTGCCAAGACCCACAAATGTAACTGAGATCCGTAGTTTTCTTGGTTTGGAAGGTTACTACCAAAGGTTTGTTGAAAATGTTTCATGGTTATCTAGTCTAATGACTAAGCTAACACGGAATGGGGTTAAGTTCATCTGGAAAAAAGAATGTGATGATTGTTTTCAGGAGTTGAAAAGAAGATTGGTGAATTCTTCAGTTTTGGCATGTCCTTCAAGGAATGGTGCATTTGTTATATATAGTGATGCTTCAATGAAGGGACATGACTGTGTCTTTATGTAGAATGATCAGGTAATTTCATATGCTTCATGTCAGTTGAAAACTCATGAGGTAAATTACCCTACACATGATTTGGAATTAGCTTCTGTTGTTTTTGCTTTAAAAATTTGGAGGCATCATTTGTATGGAGTAAAGTGTGAAATATATACTGATCACAAAAGTTTAAAGTATATATTCACTCAGAAAGAGTTGAACATGAGACATAAGAGATGACTGGAATTAATCAAGGATTATGAATGTACAATTCATTACCATCCGGGAAAAGAAAATAAAGTGGCTGATGCTTTGAGTCGAAAAAGTAATGCTTCATTAACAATGTTGTGTTAGGAACGAGATCTGTTGGTTTTAGATTTGATAAACTTTGGGATCGATGTTTTTGGTATTGAATGTTCTTCTGTTTTTTTTGCGGTATCAGTGAAATATTCTCTATCAGACAGAATCAAGGAAGCATAGAAGCAAGACAGTGAGTCGCAGAAAAAGGTAGAGCTGGTTTAGAAGGGTACGTTGCCTGAATTCAACATTGATAATGATTGTGTTTTGAGGTTTGGGAAGAGATTATGTGTCCCTTGTGATTCACAGTTGAAGAATGAGTTCTTATGTGAGGCTTATAGTTCCCCATTTTTAGTTCATCCTGGCAGTACTAATATGTACAGAGATCTGTGGGATTATTACTGGTGGGATGGAATGAAAAGAGATATTGCTGATTTTACTGTGAAGTGTTTGACTTGTCAGCAGGTTAAAGCAGAGGGGCAGTTACCGAAAGGTATGGTTCAACCTTTACCAGTGCCAGAGTGGAAATGGAAAAATATATCCATGGACTTTGTTGTGGGATTGCCGAAGACCCCTCAAGATAATAATGCAATCTGGGTTATTGTTGATCGCTTGAATAAATATATTCATTTCCTTGCTATAAGAGATACTTTTTCCATAGATCAACTTTCCCGTTTGTATCTTAATGAGATAGTCAGGTTTCTTGTAGTTCCCCTCTCCATTGTATCTGACCGTGATCCCAGGTTCACTTATAACTTTTGGAAAGGACTTCAGAAGTCATTGGGTATTGAATTAAATTTTAGTACAGCTTTTCATCCGCAATCAGATGGGCAGTCAAAACGAACAATTCAGACCTTGGAGGATATTCTACAAGCTTGTTCGATGGATTATCAAGGATGTTGGGACCAACATCTTTCATTGGTTGAGTTTTCTTATAATAACAGTTTTCATTCCAGTATACAGATGGCACCATTTGAGGCAATATATGGGAAGCGGTGTCGAACTCCAGCTTTCTCGTATGAAGTGGGAGAAAGGAAGTTGATGGGAGCAGAATTTGTAGAAGAGATGGCAGAAAAAGTTCAGTTGATTCAGAAACACATGAGAACAGATCAGAGCATACAGAAGAGTTATGCGGATTACCGGAGGAAGGATCTATCTTTCGAGGTAGGTGATCATGTTTTTCATATGGTTTCTCCATGGAAAAGTGTGATGAGATTTGGTAAGAAATGAACGATGAGTCCAAGGTACATTGGACCATATGAAATTCTGGAGTGAGTTAGATCAGTTGCATACAGAGTGGCATTACCTCCGAGTTTATCTCAGGCACACAATGTTTATCATGTTCCAATGTTGAGGAAGTATATTCCAGATCCATCTCATGTTTTGAGTCCAGAGGTAGTTCAGCTGGAAGAGAACCTATCTTATGAAGAACAACCAGTCCGGATTTTTGACCGAAGAGAGCAAGTGTTGTGAAATAAGGTAATTCACCAGGTAAAGGTTTTGTGGAAACACCCTATGGTTGAAGAGGCAACGTGGGAATCTGAAAATGATATGAAGGATAAATACCCTCACTTATTTTGATAAGTGAATTAAATTGTGAGGCCACAATTCCCAAAAGGGGGGAAGGATGTAACATCCCAGGTAAATAATGAATAACAATTTTTCATATTTATTAATATTTAAAAATTAAATAATAATTTTACTTTAAAGGGGTTGATATGTTCTATAGCATACCCAATACGCAACAAAGAGTTTCTTTGAAATGTTATGTTGCACACTAGTAATAAAATAATATTATTTTAAATGGTAGTTAAAACATAGCCGTTGTATTGGCGGGAATGGATAGAAATAACTAAAATATGATTATATATGTTTTTAAAAGTTTTTACTTTTATCTAACAAATGATAAATGCTTAAAATATGGAAAGAATTCAATTTTAGGCGTATATGCCCTTGTTTTCACTAAAGGTTCACTTATCGCCTTTTGATGGCGAACCGTCATTAAATATAGTTTTGTTCACTCTTATATATTCTATTAGACCAAATACAACTCTTCTTTAGAATTGCGACATCAAAATTTACTTTGTGTAAATTTGAGGTATCTTTTTGATAAAGTTCATTTTTAATGAATAGTGTAAACTGTTGTATTTTAATTCAAAACCTCTTTTTAATATAATTTATTTATATGATTATATTATATTTTGAATTTCTTTTAAAGTGAAATTAGAATATATTTTTACCATTAAATCCAATAGTGGTTGTTGTAATTAATTTCACTTTGAAATCAGACTTAAACTAGTGTCAATCTTTTGATACTTATTGTTTCATAAAAACACGCCATTTGCTCTGAAAGTGGGTTTTAATTATTAAATTAATTAATGCAAATTAAATGTTTTGAATTTTGTAAAATGGTCTTAATTTTTTAATTTGGAATATCAAATATAGCTTAGGGTGATGTTTTGGTATTTTTCTGAAAAACTTCAATTTTTGATGAATAGTGAAACCACTAAGTGGTACTTAAAAAACTGATTTTTCATTTAAATGAAATTTTATCACCTCTGGGTTTTGAATTTCAAAAATCTTACATGCATGGTCGTTATTAAGATGTAAAATGTGGTTCAATGGGAATAAATTTTTTTTTTTGCTGAATAGTAACTAATTAAGTTTTAATCGCGATTAGAGGTAATTAGTGTAGTTTACGGTAAAAATAAGGTTTTGATAATATGAAATGAACTTTACAAATGTCATAACATTATTGGATGTGTCATGGCCGACCATGAAAATAAATGGGTCAACTTGGGGACCCCATGGAGCCACTTTAGTTGGAAAATGACATTAATACCTTTTTATTTAATGTTAAAATAAAAATGTCACAAACATGTGTTGTTTTACAAAAACAATTTTTACATGGGGTTATACAAATCAGATATTTGACTATAAATATTCATTAGAAATATAAAAATATTTCCTACATCATTATATTTTTTTTTATAATTTTTAGACATTAAATAAATTAAATTATTTATGACATAATGATGATGTAGTGATTACCTCATTAATAGAGGATTTAAATAAAATGAAATGATAATGTAAAATCCATGACCTACACATGTCCAAAACCTATTGTATGGGTTTATTTCGAACCCTTATCACCTTATCCTCGAAACACATCAATGTGGTACCATTAAAATCCTAAATTCATTCTAAAATAAAGTAACATTTCCTTACTTTCCAAGAGTACCCCTCCTCTCCTCTTATAAAAGGCCCCCACCTCTAACACGTTACCCACACTTCCAATGTCTTTGGCTAGGCAATCCCCTGCCCCTTTTGTCTCTCCACATCCCTCTATTACTCCTTGAATCCTCACTTGGGGTAGAAGTCTTCCCACGAAAGCCTTTGAGCTCAAATCTAAGAGAGTTACACGATTTTAAGGTGATGTATTCACTTGTGTTCTTTTGTTTTATTTTGCTTCTCCAACACCCCTAAACTCTTTTAATTCATTTATTTTGTAAAAACTCCAGTATCATCAATATACTAGGATGTTGTTATAAGAATATTTCTAGCTACACTTACACACATCTACATCTAATGGGTAATGAACATTCTATTTCTGTGGTTGGCGAATTTCTGCCTCACAAAACGATGATTGTTCAATATTCATTTAAACACATTTAATGGTGGCCATTAAGATGTCACTCTATTTATATATGATATATATTATGTTTATGTTTTCCTTATGTTTCTTTATTTTTGATTTGTGGTTTACCTTTATGGTTTCCATTGTGGGTAAACACGATAATTTCATTTTAGGATGTGCGGACTACCGCCCCCTCAAAATGATGTGATTCGTTAATGCCATATGTGGGACGTATAAAGGATGGATATAAAGTTATTTTATATGATTTTATAATGATATTATAATATACTTCTATATCATTATTATTTCTTTCCATTAATGTATGAGATAGAATTGAATGTAGCGTTAATACGTACGTACAACTTACCGTCTCCATGAACGATGCATTTCATTTCTTATCCCCAAATGTAATGTACTATTAAAAGTACATATTTATAATGGATATATAAAATGTATGATACATATAAATGATGAATATAATTATGGAATTAAAATATACATACCTCTCACTTAGTTGTAATTCCATTAATATGACATAGAAATGAAAGTAGCGTTCATGCGTACGTACAACTTACCATATCCATGAACAGTGCATTTCATTTCTTACCTCTAAATGATTATGTGATATTATATATACATGTATATGCTAGATATATATATGATATATATGATATCCAAATCAAGAATTTCATTCTGGATATAAGGAACCTTTGACCACACGAACAACATGTAATTGTAAGAAGTCCAATTTCGACTTAAGAACCAAATATGGAAAAAACAAACATTATTAACTTAAATGATTACATAATGTTTATAACATAAAAATAAGTGATATAAAAGTAATAATGAACTTGAAGAAGGTTCTTAATCAAGTATAAATTAACTCAAGTTTATTATTCAGGACATTAAAGAACGATCAAGTCAAGTCGGACCCGATATAAGGGACTTCGTCTCAATCTCCTTTCATTGAGGCATATTTCGTTTTATACACAACATTCTTTTATACGGTTTATAAAACCCTTTGACTTTTACTTTTATAAAAAAGGAATCTTTTTCTACGAATCATTTTACAAAAAGAAAAAAAGGAATGTTTCTTTTAACGTACGCGGTGACAACAACCTTTTCCGCCGCCGCGAGTATTATTTGGTCATTGGCTTCCTCAACAAGACATAATGTTTTTAAAAAGAAATAAACACCATATACTCTTTTATGTATTTTGGTATTGAAAATGGGTTTTATAATGCTTATGTTATGTCAATATATTTATGTGATATATTGTGATCAAATTGTGAAAATGTTTTCTTTCCATTATATTTGTTTTATGATTTTATATTGGTACTTGGACATTTGACGAGTGGTTACATGATAAACCATATGACAGGTGGTGCCGTGAATACCAGTATGGGTGGTTACATTATAACCACCAATACATTGGGTATGGAAGTCGGCCGTATGGCAATTCCATTAAGTATGTATGAAAGTTGGCCGTATGGCTATTTCATTAAGTGATATGTGTGGAAGTCAACTTTATGGTTATTCCACTTAAGTATGTTTATGTCCCAAGTTACCTTTATATGTTATGTCTTATTTATATGGGTTTTGTGGTAATATTTTTGTTTCAAAAGGGTAAGTAATGATCTTTTATTCAGTGAAGTGTTTTTACTACTACATAAAGGTGAAAAGTGTTACATTGATAAAGTATACATGCTTTACTTTTTTTTTTGATAAACTAACAGTTTTTATTCTTTGTGTATCCCTTACTGAGCTTTTTATGTTCACCACAAGTTTTTTTTGAAATGTTTTTCACAGGACATAATGTGGAATAGGGTCAAGGATGGGATCAAGGGAAAGTCATGCTTTATAAAACATGGTACTAGAAATGTTTCTTTTTAAGAGTTTTTTTTATTCTAGGGAAACTTGGTAGAAGTGTCTACTTTGTAAATATTTTGAGATGTAATAGTTATGTTATAATTCTCTAAAACTCTAAACCTAAAAAGATCCTCAATGTGAATTATTCATTTAATTCAATATTATGTAAGGTTTAAGGTCGTGGCCTTATACACAAGGTTGAGGCATTTGTAACAGATTGCAAACAAAAGATGACAAGATCACAAAATAGAAAGAATACCCATGCCAAGACTCAGACACGAGGACATGTAGCACATGAGAAGTGCTAGGGAACAATTTTTCTATAGGAGATGTGTTGTTATGATTTTGATAGAAGGGGAAATATCACTCGAGATTGTTCAACCAACCATGCCACTGAGAGGGAGCCAGATGACTTATCACATTGGCAAAGGTAGTTCCTAGAGCAGGGAGTTACACAAGACGACAGATTAGGCGGAGGAGTTGGGATGACAACAAGGGGTGGTCCATGCCCAGACAAGGGATATGAAGTATTTGGTAAAGGATAACAATATTACATAGAGTACTTCGTCAACAAATAATTGAGGTTGAATAGAGTTACTAATTGTCTCTTTAATTCTTTCCATGGTAGAAATTGTTAAAAAAATTTATGGGTACTCTTTCCTTTCAGCTTCTTGCTCAATTCATATACTAGGGTTATAAGGATGTTGGTAGTACCATGTGTTGGTGCTTCCCAACATAGATTATAATTCACAATAAATAGAGGTCCTTCCCCCACCAAGACGTGTTTCTTTGACCTAGATTAAATATGATAGTGAGTCAATGCCGTCCAAAGTGGATAGTATTGAGGTGTTGTTAATGATACCATATGACTTGTATTTTTGGTGAGAGGTTGAGAAATGTGTATCCTTTCTTAGAATAATTCAATAGTGTTAGAGTTAGACCCTATGTTAATTCTATAGTATGGATTCATTTCCTTCCATCCGTACGGATCTAGGATGGTCTTGGTGGGTTTGGTGAGGTTTTTTGGTTTGGGATACACTTCTTCTAAAAGGTGAAAAGACACATGGGGTATTCCATGTGATATCTATGTCAATATTATCAAGGTTGGATGAGTCCCGCTCCTCTATTTTCTGTTGGTACGCACACGTGCTCAATGTTAAACTTGAACACACAACACATGAGGAAGTCATGAGACTATGCATCCATTGGTGGATTTCGAATTTGGTGTTTTATCTGTATATGCATGAGGTTATCATGGTGGTGCACCATTATACCCCATGACTTCTGGGAGACCGTGGTGCATAAAGCATTTTTCACCTACCATAGTTAAAATAAATGTTTCTATTTTATTCATGATGTATTCATCGTAGTAGTAATATGAATGAGTGGTCTGTACTTGGTCTTCTATCCATTAGTGAGTTCTCAGATGTAGTGTTAGAACCCTTGGTGTGATTTCTGGAGTGGAAGTCCCAATAGTAGAACTCAGTTCTATTTCTATGTGCCTATACATTTTCTTTTCTAGGACAAAAAGCATTGAAGGTGGTATTGATGTAGAGACCTAGGTATTTGCCTATAAGACATATGAATATTTTAATGAATATTCACAAATCCAGTTTCTTTATAAGTGTAGGTATCAAGGGTCTATATATCCTCGATGAGACTATTTTCAAAATATTAAATATTTTTTGTCATGCTCGTGTAGTTTGTATAGAAAAATAAATAACACACTCTTAGAGTTTCAAATAAGATTTCAGAGGATGTGGTTGAGTCTAGATCACTACTTTTACCCTCAGTGTAACATAAATTTAACTTATCCAAGAGTTTTTAACTGTGAATTAAATGGTGGTTTAATTAATTAAATTAGAAATAAATTAATTATTTAATTAAAAACTAACTGAATTACCCTTTTCCATCACAATAGAGTGAAATAAGGGGAGGCTGCATCTCTCCCAATTTTTCTCCATTATCATTCCATGGTGGTGAATGAATCTTACAACATGTCATAGAAGAGAGTTATCATTGATATCCATTTTAATTGTAGATCATCATTAGAACGAGAACTCGAGTGATCGAGGAACTTTTCTTTAATTGAGGCTTCAACATTCTGCCATTGTGATAGATAGTTTTGTTTTCTAGTCCTGATCAAATTTATTTGTTATTTTTTATGGTTCTAGATCCCAATTGGAATTTAATATAATCCATGATCGGATGATCTATGTGTTTTTGGTTGAATCAGGGAGAATCAATCATTTTTGTAGGTTATTCCTAACTAGAATTATAGAGTACACAATGTGTAGTTAACTAACACATTCCATTTATGACTTCCTATTTTTGGAAGATAATCATTGTGGAATAAACACTGTGTATATGGGATTTATTTTTGGTAGTTCTCCAATCATTTTGTACATAGGATATGTCTTGGGAATCTGTGTGAAAACTACATGATCAAGAACTAAAACATGACAAAAGTACACGACTATAGGGTCCGACACACAAACATGGGTTAAACTACATGGATAGTGTCATATTGAAGAGGAAAACACTATGTAACTCTTATAAAAATTCTGTACATATACATGGGTTCTAAAATGTATAATCTAATTAGAAAGGTAGGTTCTCAGTCAGACTCACACGCCGTGTGTGCCCCAGTGCATGCCATGTACTACTTAGTGATATCTTTGATACATTCTACCATCCAAATATCCTCCTCTAGGACTCAGATTTATGATTGTGAGTAGCTTATCTAGGGTGTTTTTTATTATTGAATTTTATGGTAGAATTCATTTCGGTCTATGAGATATGAAGTGGCATGATACTTGGGTAGAGGTGAAAATTTTGGGCTTTGGGATGTAGTCTTTTCCTTACACTCTTGTTGGGGATTCTTCTTCTAACTTAGGTGACTAGTCTTGTACTGCGGAGGATGATTAATGATGGAGTTTCTATCTCGACGGGGTTCACTCTGGCTAGGTCAAGTGGATATTCAACTTTCAGTCACACCATTTTCTAATGGGGTTTTTTGGGTGGCTATTGAGTATTTTTATACTCATCCCTAAACCTGGTTTTCCTGCACATATCAATAGTATTGTGTAGAACACATGATTTTTGAAAGATTCTATGGCGGTCCTAAGGCAGGTGGAGATTAGTGAGCTAGAATGACTGAGGTGTTACTAGAGTTGGGATGAGGAGTTTTCTGGAAGAAAAATTTGTTAGAGATCCTCTCCTTCAGAGCATGTCAAATGCCTGTAGAGTTTTTTATGGGTGCTTGTTTTTTCATTTTTTCTTTAGTCCATCTATTGTACTCTAATTTTTGAAATTTGTATGCATTCATTTCAGTTTCATAAACTTAAATCATTGCTTTGTTTCATTGTGGTGATTGCGGGTTCTTGTGTATGGGTACTTCAAAAAAAGATTCCACATGTTTAGTTATATCTTTGTTGCTTTTTGGCAACGCCTAGCCTATGGGGCGAGCTTTTGGTAGTCGTGGCTCAAGCCCCAGCATGGGATAGGTTAGAAACTTTTTTATCATTGAAATGATATTAATGAAAAAAATATAATATTTTAGAAACTATTTTAGAAATGTAATGGAAAATGTATTTTCTTAAAAATTGAATCCTTTAATTGGTTTTTAAAATAAATAGAAACAATTATTATTATATATCTTATTTTTAAACTAGAATTACCAAATTCAATTTTAAAGGTATGGAATAGGTTTTGGGTTATCCATGGTATCCCTCATAAAAATAATATTTCTCATTCATATATTATTTATCATTTTTGAATTCAATGTTTTCTCTTAGTTCTGGATTTCACAAAGAGTGAACGTTGTTTCCTTGGAGGATGAAACTCATGAGGTCACATAGTTGTGTGTTCAGTTTTTTATTTATTTCCTGCTTCTAGTTGTTCATTATATATCATTTATTTTTTTACTTTTTTAATGTTCAATGTTATTCCTCATTTACCAATATTTAATGCCAAAAACATGTATCCCTTCCAAGAGGGTCAGGAAGCCCTCTCAAGCCATTTTGGAGGCCTCCACGGGTGGCCAATGCAGGGTCGACCTGGGGTGGTTTGTGTCAAGTTAACACAAATGTATAATTTTTTTTCATAAACTATTAATACATTTACATTGTATTTTTGCCGCAATGTTTCAAAAGATTTTGATAAAAACCTATCAATAGTGGATATTGAATAAAATCCCCCTCCACAACTACTAGTTCCACATTATATTATGGTTAGAGGAAGAAGGTTTCTACCTAGTGACCTCATCAATGGAAGAAGTTGAATATAATATTGAAATTCTAGAGCATGAAGTCTCTTTGAAAATGATTCAGAAATATTTCTGGTATTGGAATTCCATTTTTGGACACATGGAATGTTTCCCAAAGTGGACATGGTGAAGCATACACCACCCATCAACCACTAGACAAGAGAGTTTAATAGTGAGAGAAATATGAGTGCAATTGTAATATTTGGGTGAAGAGATGATTAGTTATATATTGAAGAATGAAAAACTGGTGAGTGATAAGATATATAGGGTTCACACTGATGGGTTTGAGATAGCTACACCAGAAAGAGTGGGAGGTGTCTAAACATGGTTCTCAATGAGCCTTATAAGATAGATAATAATTTTCCATTGACCTTATCATTCAAACTCAACATTCCACAATCACATAAAAGTTGGGGAAACCTGGGAGATGAAAGATAGGTGTATGTGGTGTAGATATTATTAAAAATAGGGAATCATATTTAATTCCTTAAACTGATTTATGATAATTCATCCCTATAGGTCTAATCTATGAAATCAATGGAAAATAAAACAGGTTTTAATAAAAACTAATGAGTTGTATTTTAGAAAAATAGGTAGTAAGAAACACAATATTTGTATTATGATTAATATACATAAATAGAACTAGTTAATAACTCATTATAATATTATATCCAATTTTTTCTTACAAATACTCTTTAATAAGCATGTTAATAAGTAATAATTAAAATTTTTGGGATATAATTTCTTTATTGAAGGGGAATTTAAAAACCCTGAATTTTATTATATATTATTTTGGATTTTTTTAAATAGAATGTTTCAACAAACAAACTAAAATGAAAAACCAAAATATATTTTTCATATAAATTAAAATATTAATCATAATCATTTAAATTGGTAGGTTAAACTAAAATCAATAAATATTGTAAGAATAAATGAAAATTTATGAAGAAGGATTCTTTATGAATACCATTTGACGTAATTTAGATGTGAGTTAACTTTTATGGGGTTTCCCTTGACCAATCATTGAACAATATCATAAAAGTTTTGTAGGGGAAAAAATCAATATGAGAGAAGTTTAAAATCCTGAACATTACATCAATATCCATTTTAGCTAAACAACCACCCCAAACATGAAACAAATATTATATAATTCTTAGGTCTTACACATTGATCATAGAGGATTATTTAATAAGAAATTAGAATTATATGAAAATGTTTTTATATGTATAAATATATCAAAAATATACTTTTCAAAAGTTGGTTCTAGTAAAATCAATTTATGATTCTTTTTTGAAATTCTAATTTTCTTTGAATGATGTAATTTTACTTTATTGAATATAAATAATATATATAAATACCATATTAAATAGTAATTTTTAAAAAATGAAGTTAATATACCAAAATTGGATTTTCTATAATAATATTTTTTGATAATTTTAATTATTATAAATGAAAATAAAATATATAAAATTGATTATGTGAATTTATAAAATAGTAATAATTTGTGGGCTTAATATGGAATTATTATATTTTGATGATTTTTTAATATTTTTCAAAAAATAATGATTTTTAGATGAATATTGTCAAATATAGTCTTTACAAATAACATGAAATTATGAAATTATTATTATATCATTATGTATTGATATGTTATAATACAATTTTATGGGAAAAAATATTTATTTAATTGGTGAAATGATAATTTTAAATTTTTTTAACTGATATTTGAAATTTTAGAATTTAGGTCATATATTTCAAAAACATGATTTTAACACAATCAATTATGTATATTATATTAAATTTTAAAAAAATGTAAAAAATTAATTAAAATATTGATTTTAAATTTGGAATCACTACGAAAAAATTATATTAGAAGAAACGTTTTATTTGGGGTTTTAAATGATAAATTATCTATGTAAATCTAGTTACCATGATGAAATACTAAATGGTAAAAGTGGATAACCTTATAGGCAATGTTCTAAAATGTTAAAAACATGTTTCTATTAGAATTTTAGAAGATTTTATTTAATTAAGATACTATTCACTCCATTATTTATCAATTCTAGACCCCAATTCATTGAGATGAGTTCCCATTAAATATAAAAATGGGGTGACTAGAAAGGGTTATTTTTTAATTTAGAGGGAGTTCTATGCCTCTATAAATATTTTAGCAGTGGGTACCCATAACCAATGCCAATGTGACTACATACTCTAATTAGGGGATGTTGTGGGTAATCCCTGGAAAAATGGGTCTGTATTTAGAGGTAGTTCAAATATAGGGATTTTTTAACACACTCTAAATTAGACCAAAATTAATTGTAAACAGAAGATTATGGTGGTTATAACCGCCCCTAATAGAGTTTGAAATTTCCAATTTTATGGGTTTTAATACAAAAACATCCCCAAAATACAGCTATTTTTTTCAAATTCTCCCACCTAGGAGGGACCCCATGACAATCCCACAGACATCCCGCAAGCACCATTGAAAACCTGTAACACCAAACAGATAACTCCCCATGCACCCATAAAAACCCCATAGAACAACCTATGACAACCCCACCTCAACACCCCTGAAATATTCCATGACACTCAACACCGCCTGACCACAAACCAACACCTCCATAAAAAACCCCCCCAAAACCACAATGTAGCCTAAGATAGATTGACATTGCCACACATATCTGTAGTACTTGACAAACACCTAGGACCAGACATTGTCTGTGGTACCCAGCATGGATGGATAGAGAACTGCATGGCTCAATGGATTAAAAATCCCCCATTTGGATTTGAATATGGGATCAGCGCGGGTACTGTAGAAGTACTGTTCACCGAGGGGTCCTTTGGTCCAAAAAATGGTCTTTCAAGCCTTGTATTCAGGCCACTTGGCCTTGGGCCTTCAGGCTATGTAATGGGTCTCCCTCTACCTAGTCTAAAGAGGTCTTTGATTTCAAATAATAAATTCAGGCTTCGGCCCCAACCTTTAAAAAAAATATTATATAAATATAAATAATATAATACATTTGTGTATAATATTTATATATAATATGAATTTGTGTATAATATATAAAAATTAATACATTTTCATATATAAATATATTTTTATACAAAATATTTAAAAATAAATTCATATTTGTGTGTGTTTGTGTGTATTTCTGTATTTATATAATATTTATATAATATTTATATATATAATATAATTAATATATAATTAATTTTTTTATATAATTATATATATGACTTTTTGTGAAAAAATAAAATTGTTAATTGTTAATTATTAATATTATCATTACACCTATTTTTTAAACTAAAAATGTTATATGTTTTTTTTATAAAAATGTATATTTATATATTTTAAGATTAATATTATACATAAATTATATTGAATAAATTTAAAATATATATATTTATGTATGTGATTATATAAATTTATATTATATCATGTATACACATCTATATATACGCATTAAATTGAATAGATACATATAATTAAAAATATATCATATAATTAACAGATATATATATATATGTTTACTAAATCAATTTATAAAAAATATGGTATGCTAAAATATATATAAAATAACTATAAACTATATATGAAATAACTGTCCAATATAAATTAATTTTTATATAATGTAATAGTTTATAATATAATTTATTTATAATAAAATTACATAAATATATATTTGAATTTGTATTGAATTTTTTTCTAAATGATATATATATATATATATTAATATAATATAAATTTATTAATAGATAAAAATACAAGAAATGTATTTAATATAACATTTTTACAATAACAATCACAATATAAATTTATTGTATTTATAAAACCCAATATAAATTTAATATATTAGATTAAATATATTTATAATTACATTTATATTATGTATACCAATATTCATATAAGTATACTTTTTTTTACATGTATAAGGATTTATTTAACGTATTAATTTAATGTCTTTATATATATCTGTTAATAATGCATCTAAATATTATTACATATTGTGCTAATGTAATTAATATATACACACATGCACATTAACAAATATATAATATAAAATATGAATTTATATGATAATTAATGTGATAATATAATTAAATATTTAAAAAGGATAAAAACCCATCTAATCGATGGGATTAACATTGGTTTTTGAACACCATATAATTTCTCAAATTAGGGGGGGTTAAGACCCCTATCTGTTGTTATAAATTGAAGGGGTTCAAAACCCCCTCTAATAAATTAAATTAGTAGGGGTTCAAACCCCCCCCCCCCTCTAATGACATAAAGTAGAAGGGGTATAAGACTCCCTCTAATAGAATATATTAGAGGGGTTCCAAACCCACTCTAACATATTAATTTATATGGTGTTAAACCCCCCTTTAATTTCATAAATTATAAGGGGTTTACAACCCCATCTTGTGTCATATATTATTGGGGGTTGAAAACCCCATCTAATGTCATAAATTAGACGAGGGTTCACTTTCCCCTATAATTTATATAATTCTATAGAGTTCAAAAGCCCTTCTAATATAAGGTATTAGAGGTTGTTCCTAAAACCTCAAAATGTTATTCATTAAGAGGTAGTTAAAAACCCCCTCAAATGTTATACATTATAGCATGTTCAAAACTCCCTTTAATTTATGATATTGGAGGGGTTGTGAACCACCTCTATTTCAATTTTAGAAAACAAATTCCATTATATATATATAACATCTAATATCCAATATATATATATATATATGATTTAAAATAAATCCAAACATATGACACCATTAATTTTTAATTTAACAGTTTTTTTCATATAACTGCCTCTAAAATCAAATCATATTTTGAAAAACTAATGAAAAAAGTATGTTGAGGTGGTTATAAACCATTACAAATTTGACGATTAGTGGATGTTGGGTAGAAACCCCTCTAATTTTAAATTAAATGGTGTTTTGCATAACTACAGATAAAAAACTCCCTTAATCTGCTTTGATTATTATTGTGATTATTGAAAATGTCTGGTTATGCACAAAAATTAAGGTCCATTTTCACTTATTAAATCAGAACATCCCTACTCAGATTATCTCACACTACAATAATTTAAATTTTTCACAAAATATATCCAAAACACTATTCAACATTCCCAGAAACCCTAAAATTTTTATTAACTTCTCAAAATCCCATACCACAATTGTTTATTCCTCTATATAAAGGATATAATCAATGACATGATGTATAAATTCTTACCTTTTGTTTTTTCTATTTCATTATGTTATATTATTCTTCCTAAAAATTCATTTCACCATCTTAATATTTTAACATTAGTATAATTTTTATACTGGTATGATGTAATTATTACATCAACTCAATAACAACCCTTCCCTTGTCCATTAAGAGAAAAACAATTTGAATCATGTGTTGTGTGGACAACCCCCTCTAAGTGAAATTTGTTATGTTTTCCATAAAAATATTACAAGGATGGAACTAAAAGTGAATTCAATATATAAATATGATATTAGTGAAAAATTATAACTTTTGTGTAATAATTCATATTATTTGTTTTTCACCCTATTATGAATAATTAAATCATAAACCATGTGTACATTTAGACTACAACATCCACGGGACGATGAATATGTGGGTTTCATTTCATCATGTCCTTACATGGATAGTAATGTTAATAGTTTAAAACAATTAATATGATGTTTATGATATCATTAATATTGGGTATCGCATATTAAGGAACCTATTAATCATATGATCAATAAAATAGTATTGAAAATTCATCCATTTAAAACTATCATACTAAGAGGAAAAACATTAATTCAAATTATGTACTATTTTAATATAATTTTCTCAATTATTCATATAATTACATTATAATTTTGATAAATGACACTAATAAATGGTAAATTATATCATTATTCTAATATTGTAGTTATATTATATCTATATCCCCTCATAATCACCGATATTCATGGTATGTCCATTATTGAGTCAGTTTTACCACCTATTTGAACAATGATTTGAAATTATTTCATGGAAAATTATCGAATAATAATTTTTAGTATAATATTTTATAATTATTTAATATTTTCTTTCTAGTTCAAGAAATGATACATCATTATTTAACCCATTTATGAAGAAAACAAACTCCATATGTTGAAAATCACCTAAAAATTTTCATTGTTAATTTCAGCATCACTGATAAAGACCAAAGTACTACTAAAATAATATGTGACCATAATAAATAATTATTATCAATACATCCATTTAAATTTAATTATCATGAAATATTTAATCTTTATGGAATAATGACTATCGAAACCACTCATATGATACAACTATAAATGGTAAAAACTATAAACACCCACTGTGGGAATATAAGAAAAACAAATATTTTTCATATAGATAATGATTATAAATGTACATTATAAATAAATTTAAATATGATTATGGTTCTGAAATAATTTTTTAAAATATTTATGTTTTTCATATAGGATTTTGGAGTGAATTTGTCTAAACACTGAAATAAGGTAAATGTATCTTTTTAAAAAATTTATATCCCTTTAGACATGTTTACACTATACAAAATGTTTCCTTCTAAATGGTGAAAATAATTTCAAAATTGAAATTTCTTATAATAAACCTATGATACTAAATAAAATTCAATGTTTTATTGAATTTTATACATCAAATGGGATTTTGATACAAATCATACAAATTGATGTAAGGTGTTTGAGTAAAACATAATTTTTTCAAGTTATAGACTGTATTATTTGAATATTATCATTTCAAATTGACCTATTAATTAATAATGATGTTATTTCATGTATACATCTTCTTTTCAAGGGAAACCTAGTTTCAAACCAATGACTACATCCCTGATGATTCCATTTATACATTCAAAATCAATTTATAAGAATAAAATATGTTACTTTTAATGAATTATTATTCCATATACATGATTTTACTTCCAAAAAATGTTATCCAATAAATAATTGATAATAATATTTTTTCACCATTGATCCATTTATTCATTTTAGTTTATTTAAAATCAAAGGGTTCATTATTCTTTTTTGGGGATGTTGGTTTTCAAACATTGGAATTTGAAAATCTAAAAATGGTGTCGATGTTCTTTCAAGTAACAAATATTATATCTCCCACTACCCATTTAAGATTTACATTATATATTTTTAATTATCATTTATTTTTAACCATTTATCACAAGGATTTTTAAATGATTATATTTTCATTCCAAAAAAAAGTTTATAAAGTAATTGTTAATTAAATGTTTTGAAATGTTTTGTAAAAACTTTTTTATTTTCATGTCTATTTATCCTCCAAGGTTTATATATTTGGAAAATGAGATATGATAAACAAATATATGTTATTACAATATTTTTCATCTTGAAAAAGGTGATTTTTATATTGTATTATTTATTATGTTCATGATATTTCACACTTTTGAATGTTTTAGAAAACCCATAATTGTTCCATGGGTTATTTATGATATAGTGATGATTGATTTTTTGTTGAACGTATATTTATGGATAATGATATATGTTTTCAAATACCCCCTCCAATTAATTCATTTAATATTATAACCCATGAGATTGTTCGACATGTACATAATGAGTTTTTTCAAATGGGTGTGGCCCTGATGGGTCTACACACATTTCAATCATGGATATTATGAGTTTTTCTACTATGGAATTAGTATAATGGTTCTGCGGACATAAATGTTCTTATTCTTATGTATGTGACAAATTTTCATGTATTTTATCAAGATACAATACATTTTCAATATGCATTTGATCTCCAATAAATTCTTTATTTTCATGACTAAACCATATTTTTAGATTATTCCACACTTTTTTTCATTATCACATGTTATATGATTATTGTTATAGGATTTGATCAATATAATATATTTTATTCTGCCATAATAATATTTTCATGATATATTTTCCTCTATAAATTTTTTTATTATCATATATGGTTTTGTGATCTTTTATTATTACATTTATGTCTTCCTCATATTCTCCTTCATGATATGATATTATTTTTCCCATACCATGATCTGAGATATTCCTTTTCTTATGTATCCAATACCAACATTATAAAGATGGTTATATCATTTGAAATATCTTGAAAAACATTTATAGGGTCATAATTATGATGAAATTTTGGAAAGTGTTTTATAATAAAATTTCTGTGTAACTAATATCGAACACACAAAACCTTTCATTCGTTGTGTTTTGAGACTATTTTTTAGATGCATTATTAGATTCACGAGATTAATGTATTATTTATGTTATAAATATCCTGATTCACATTATAAATATAAATATATTGTGTTTTGGATGGTTATAATAGATCATTGAGGTCATTTTGAATTCATAATTAAATGTAATTAAGAAATTATAAATTCTGTTTTCTTAATTTTAAATTATGAAAACTATAAACCAAAGCAATCTAATTTTTTTATTTACAAAAAATATTTTCCCTAAACAAATACATAATTTTTTTAAAAATTCACTTGTTTATTATATGATTTTTGTACAATATTTTATTAAACACCCATATTCCCACACATACAGACAAACAATCTGAGCCCACTTAAATTCTGTAATGGTGATGAACTCAATCCAATGTTGAGAAATAAAATATATAATTTTCAATGAAAATTTATCTAAGGATTATTAAAATTATAGTTGAACCTACTCCATATAAATATATAATGAAGTTACATAGGCATTTCTCTATATATTTGTATTAAATGAAAAACAATATTCATCATCATGAAAAAAACATACATTTCCACACACTAAACCCTATAACCGTCTCCTTAACTTCCAACCTCATATAACTAGAAAACAAATAATATAGAATCAATATTAATGTTAATCTTACTCCAACTATATATATTATATTAGATTAGTTTTAATATAGATAGGACACCATGTTAATAACATGGTACTAATAGTAGAACAATCACTAAAAGTGATCGAATGATTGGAATCAACATAATGAAACCCATATTTTGTTCAATGGGATCCTCAATTGGATAAATAATTAATTTTTCTTCTATTTTTATACTATTAATACCTAACGTATTTTACTACATTCTTAAACATATAAATAATTAGTTGCATAAGGATATTCTAATAGGAATTAAAAAATATTATAATTCCAAAAATAATTAAAATTACCCATGAAAATGAAAGAACGCAAATTATTAGAATTTGTATCAAAATGAAATCATAATATTTTATAACATGAAAATTAAATTTAAAATTGAGGTTTCTAATATATAAATACATTTCATTTAAGAGAAATTTATGTTTTTTCACTCAAAAATACTATGAAATACTAAAAATTTAATTCTTTCAACGATATAACAATACATACAAGAATATATTTAAGGAAATTAAAAAAGAATTATTCAATAAAACCTTTTCTTATGACCAATTATCTCATATAAACCTACTAAAAAACTTGATTGATCCTATCATGAGTCACATAACACCATATATATGTTCACATACATTACTAATCAAGAGGGGAATTTGACCAATCCTTCATTTCAAACAGCTCATACACACCCTATAATGTACTATCTATGCTTCCAAACTCAATCATAACCATGTAAAATGACATAATATATTAAAAACCCAGGGGATTTGACATCATAAATTATTGGGTAGTAATCCATCAAGGTGTCTGATGATTATTCCATACCACACTCAGGGGAACTAATTCTTTCACTACATTATATACATGGAATTTAAAATTTTGACTACCAATTCTAGGGATAACATCAAAAAACATGTGCACATGAAAAATCTTATTATATAAAATTTGTATACACATATAAATCCATAATAATTTGTTTATCTAATTAATGGACCCTGAGGAAGTTATTTTGGAAGACTTTATATAATTTTCTACTACTATTTTAGTTAACCAAAAAACATTTTCAAAATACCATTTTCTTGTAACACATAGTTATGAAAATTTCATGTGAAACTAAAATCCTAGTATGATGCATGTACACATTCCATCATTTCGTAGTAACAAAACAGCTAATACATTAACCATAACCAAAAAATATCAAAATTTATTGAAATCAGAAAACTATAATTAGAAAAAAATAATGAATAAGGAAAAGACCTCATAAATTGTCTTCATACCATATAAGTGTTTTCTAGATAGAAGTGTAATATTTATCCCATGTGTCGACCAACCAATCATTTTATAACAAATCCCAAAATAATAAATCAAATGAAAAATATTTCCTATGATATTATTTTTAATATACTTCGACTTAGAAACCACATATGGTCCATCTTGAGTGTAACATACTATGTTTTTAACCAGTAAAAAATGAGAAGAAAAAATGAAATTTTTTGGTGCATGGGGAACATATTAAATAGAGTCTTAGAAAATGATTATGATAATTCGAAGCCTTAATATGTTTTCTGAATGAGGCTTAAGGCCTGAATGTGGTCTATGTTACATAAATGAAGTTTGGGAGTGTCGGGCACAGAACCTCTCCCATTCTAAGAGAAACAAACTGGGAAAGAGGATTTTCTACACCATGTAGCCACATATGATAAACCAAGTGGACCTATAAGGGTGGTAAATGTTTTATATACTCCGTATATTAATGTTCATGGATGTGTAGAATTTATATAGTAAATTTTATTGGTGGTAATACGAGATAGACATGGTTTTCCAAACAGTGTGCCTTGCAAAATGGTTAGTTCCAATCGACTGGTAATAGTTTATAACTGGGGCACAGTTTGCTCAAAATGTCAGGCCAAACTATGTGGGGAATAGATCGAAGAAAACAAGAGCCACATAGTTCATTTATAGTAAGAATAACGATGTATAAAAACTATAAACCACATTTTATAGATGAAATGGCCACTTTTCAAATATACCCTTAAAAGGGTTTCACCTTTTTTCCTTTATCCATTTATCCATTAGATCCCATGTGTATACCTACCTCTTACTCTTCTCATCCATAGGGAATCTACTATATCCATAGACTGATTCAACCACCTTGAAGTGTGTTAGAAGAGTAACAGTATGTATAAGACTCATCATCCTATAATTCCTCATTTATTTTCATTTTTCTACACAATATTCATGCAAGATAATTCAACCAGTTTTCATGGAATTTAATGATTATTCTAATTTCATTAATTTTATTTCCAGTAAAAGAATTATATTGGATGGTGGGCCTTCCTATGAATGAGTTTGGGTGAAAATAAATTATCATTATTATACAATTTTTTGTTATACCGCACCCCGAATTTCATGATTATTTCTCCAAAATTATGTAACACATAAATTTAATTGCATAGATTTTTATATAGATACCCTTGGAGGCCCTTTTGATTTTTTTGAGGTTAATACAAAAATTATAACCTCCTTGTGGTTGTGTCCCTCAAATTAATTAATTATGAATGTGTTTAATTAACAAAACACTACTATATATGTCTCGTTTTTCTATAAAAAATAATCAAATGATGTTATAGTGAATTGGTTGAATTGATCTTTGGTGTATACCATAGTAGGCCTGTGTGAAATTATAAACTTTTTTACTTTGAATAGATTGGGTTGGAACGGGATGTAAAACAATCATAATCAAATTTATATGATGAAGATGTGTAATTTATAAGAAAACCCCTTTTTAATGTGTGGTGGACTAATTATTTAAATGGAATAATAAGATGAACTGGAAAAATGGGAAGTGTTATGTCAATTCACACTAGGCCCCTTCTTAATTATGATCAATGTGAATATTGTAAAATGATAAATAGTGTCATAATAATTTGTTTAATGGGATATCCATTAATATTCCCTTTTTTATTCTTGGAGTTAATGGATATATTAAGTTAATTATATCATGGAACAAGTGTTTAATTTGTCCTAATTGCATAGTTAAATTAGAAGTTATTATAGTATTAGGTAATGATTTACCCAAGAATGAAATCAATTATATTATGATTCTCAATTATAAGGTCCCTTATAATTAAGATACATGGTCATGGAATCTATCGGAACCAGGTCTCTTATGATTGCAATAAATTATCATGGATTATATGGGCATAACATTCCTTATATAATGATTCACATGAATGGAATCCATATGCATGGATTACCTTATGATTATGATACATGGTCATGGTGTCATTGGGAATGGAGGCCCTTAAATTACGATACATGAGAAGCGATTCCCTTATAAGATCATGATAATTGGGTATGGAATCCATTACTACACAATGACCCTCTTCTTACTACGCATGGACACATGATTCATGCCTTAGGTCGTATATTAAATTATGTATCAATATATATTATTGTATAATTTCCAACATATAATGTATATATATGGATATAAACAGTCATAGGTATAATGTGTATATATATATTATCACGGTGACTTTATTCCCTTGATAATTTGGCTTCATCCAATGTAAGTATGGTTATCCTGGTGTCCTTGAATATCCTGAGTTGTCTTGAATAAATTTATATTAAAAAATATACCATAATTTTGATATACAAAATTACCACATTTTTATATAAAAGGACTAAATTATACTATAAAAACCATTGGTGGTGGCCTAATAAGTATATCTCACACTCTTTTGGGATACTATTTGGTTCTTGAATAGATATCATCTGATTGTAGGTTCTGGACAATTTCTTATGCTTTGTGCTTTTATTATTTTACTAGGGAGACTATGATAACATGACTAAGATGGAGCTTATGATACTTCTAGAGATATACCTTGGGTATTTTTCCTTTTCATCGTATATAGTATATTTGTTACATTGTCTATGCATTTTTTTAAACATTGTATCATGTTCATGCTTTATTACTCATTCATTTACTATTGATGACCATTTTTATTATATTATTCTACATTCATTAATTATTTATACTATTGTAATTATTTCTGATCTAGAGGGTATTATATCCACCATATACCACATTAAAACCCTTACTGGAAGTCCACAACATCTAGAGTATAGGGAGGGATGCTAGACGCTATGTGGATAACAATCTTGGTGAAATGATATTGGGGCTATGAGGTACATATGTTACAAATGGAATCAAATGTGTGTCTATTTTTATTTTGAAGTACTATTTCTGGATGTTAGAAAGGCGATTAAGAATTTTTTAAGACATGGAAAGTATCTCGTGTCTGGTTCCAGCTAGCCCATACATGGGGGGACGATCATGTGTCATATGATGAGGTTGTTGTTCAATATTAGAGTTAGTTATTATTTACCCATGGTTGATTTTTGTACTTTATCTTCTTATTTATTTATGATTTATGAATAATACACTTGGATTGGTATGAAATGTGAGGGTTATTACACTCCTCATAACAGGATTGCCCTGATTTATATGTAGTGCATATACAATGGAATATAGATTTCATTATAGTTTTTCTTATACATGATGTTCTTTATACAATG
Source organism: Viscum album (assembly GCA_963277665.1). Classification (NCBI taxonomy): domain Eukaryota; kingdom Viridiplantae; phylum Streptophyta; class Magnoliopsida; order Santalales; family Viscaceae; genus Viscum; species Viscum album. The sequence goes on from OY728158.1 coordinate 1,110,769,512, forward strand.
ATTGTATAATTATTTAATATCCTAGTTCTATAATATACATTTTTGTATATTTTAGTTTCTTATCTAAATTTAAAAACCCATGATTTAATGAATTTTTATTATTGTGTTAAAATAATTAGTAATTATGATGTCTGAGTCAAACTACATAGGGTTTTACAATTATCTTGATGGTAACGCATTAAAATACTAATTACAACATGCTTGATCCATGTACATTTGTTTAATTTGATTGTGATTTAATTTTTTTATATTTAATATGTGATAAATTAGAAATATATACCTTGTTTGGCCACATTATAATGGGGGGGAATGGTGACCCATATATTCAAAAACTCTCTTATGGACATTTTGAATAATGGATTCATGTGTGATTACCCTATTATAGTTACATTAATTGAACTTGTAACCTATAAATGAATATACCTTCATAATTCATGAATTCTTTTTAATTTAAATAATCATTCATACTTATATATATATGTTGAGTTATACTTTATATAGAAATTTTTTTCTTTTATTAAGGTTATCACATCTATTACTTGGTCATGAAGTACCATATGACTAAAATTAGAAATCCACAGTTGGACCCAACCAAGAATTATAGGGCATGTTTCTTATGAGAAAAACCCATTAACCATGTCAAAAATCTTGAATAAAATAAATATTATTATTTTAATTTAAATGGACACAAACTATAACTCATAGAGTGTTAAATCCATATATTGGGAATGACATCCCATATAATTATACCTATAATTGCCTGAAGAGCCCCATGTAGGTCACCTTATTTATTATATTCCTTTGTACTGACCCCATGAAGTTATGATTACATAAATGATATGGAAAATTAAAATTTTGAAGCTTATTGTATAGTGTTACATGTAAATATATGATTTTGTCTTACTTGAGTTCCCTTAATTGATAATAAACAAGTTATCTTCTTTGGAGATTTTTAGTAAGAAGCATCAACCAATAAAATTTCCAATTTCAAAAAAAATATTTTACGTTATAGATAAGAAATTAAAATTTCCATTAACATGACCCAGTATCAGAAGCATTATGGGACGATTATATGGTGGGATAAAAAGAAATTATGATAAATTCACCTAATGTTGTTGGGACCAGTTAAATTAAGTACTTGGTACATTTGTTCTTGAAAAATGGTACTTAAAATAGATTTTAAATGTGATTCATGAAATTTAATAATATATGAGTATCATTTAAATACCTTAAAATGAATCATTAAACTTATTATAGATTGATCTCTTCTGTATGGGTTAACTTTGGAATTAAATTGTGTGGGAACATGAATATTAATAAAATAGTGATTAATGGAACGTTATATTCTATGTCACCAATTCTCATAAATGTAATGTGTTTCCTGTGTGATAGGTAATAATGATAGGTCACTGGTATGAGATTTCCACACATTATATTATACCCTTTTGGGTTAATGAACTTGTTCTAATTCTGGACAACCTGTGGAAGAGGTTAGTCGAAGACACTGATTTACTTATTAAGGTAAGAATTGTATGACATAAAATTATAGACTGATGCATGATAGGTGATTGAATATTTTTACTTACTCTTGGTGATTAATTTTCATTTGAATATATCATTGAGTTTTTTATTACCAAAAATGGTTTCTAGGTGCATGTCTTTCCAGGTTCTTGGACCAATTGACCTATAGTGGTCACACTATTAATGATTTATTCCTAGAAATGAAATTTTAAGAAGGTTGGTCATTCAATTAATCATAGAATAGGTAACATTACCATAAATAAATAAGAGTTACAAGGTTACTCTTAACATGTCCAAATACTTATTTTTATGTTATCTTGATTAGTTAGATGATGTTGATCGACACTAATGGGTGGTTGAGTCTGTTCTTGAACTGGGTGTTTTGGAATAGACATCCATTTTCTATGACAAGTGGTTCACATTATTTATATGGGGTAAATGATTGAAACTAAGTGTTGGTGAGTGGTTGGGTGCATACTAATGAATGATGATTTTTTGGATTTTATGCTTTGGGAATGGTGACGATGTGATTTGGTGGTAAAATATATGAATTTTCATGTTTGGAGGGCCGATTAAAATTAAATAGGTGAAGTTATATTTTGACCCTTAAAGAGACCTTGAATCATGTTGTTCTGATACATGGGGTCATGTGTCAGTAAATCAGTGTATATACTAGTTGTTTTATGCATGGATATGGGAGAACATCCCTTGTATTTTTATAAAATCTGATACTCCATGTGGAAAGGGAATCATGTGCCATTTTGGACATCATCTGATGTACTCTATGATAGTGCACCATCTTACCAAAATCTATCTATGTACCCTATTTTCATAAGAAAAAAAGGACTCCATAGGAGTTTTACATGAGAACAGTTTTAATGAAAATCCACTTAGTGCATGGTAAAAAATGGATGCTTAAGTTTGGTCACTATATGCGTTCCAATTTTCAATAGTACATCTTAGAAAATGTTCTATGAAAAAATTATTGAGTTAGGGGTGTTGTTTCATTATCACATATGGATGAGTAGATTTTTATCAATGGATTTTCATATTTGTGGGATTGATGAGGCCTGATACATTGTAATATGATTTTATTTCATTTAGCAATGATAAGGAGGATCATAAGATGGTTAGAGGGATGTCACTCACCAGTGGGAAACCATCACATTTGAAGGCATATGGAAACATTAAGACCAATTATAGGATGGCTGTTTTGTCTATCTTATTCCATTTGATATGTTTTTAAATGTATGCCTATTGTTCCAGGTATATTTTTTGTATCGATTCAAATACAATCAATTGTTATTAAAGATGTCGGAGTTAATACTAGGTTAGATTATAAATATCCATGGATCATGGATGATGATTAGTGTTGAGGGTTGTTCATTAGAACAATGAAAACTCTTCATATGATATGGTCCATCCAAGGGATGCTACAAGAAGTTTGGTATGGATTTCAATGAGCATTCTTAGAACTACAACAATACCCACGGAGATAAGGATTTAAAATCTAGTTGTCGTGAGACATCATCCAAAAGATCCAATAATTATTTAAATAGTTAACCAAAGCTAGTTCAAGTTGATTTCTATTTAAAATATTGGTGAGATATAAGATAAATCTCATTGGGTATGCCATAAATATGAGACAAGTGCAGCATAATGGTTTGAAACCACCCTTTAGTGAAAAAGATAGCTTAATAATGATAACCATAGTTGATTGTTATTATTCCATTTTGATCTAATTGAAAAAAATTGATGGTGTCCTCATAATTGATTTGATTCTTGGGCTATAAAATATTCTAGGTTTGTCACTGAAATTCTACATATGTGTTTCTATAGGAACTTTTTGTGGGAGTAGTATAATGACCTATAATTTATAGTATAATTCTAGATCCTATAGTGGGGAATGAAATAATCAAGTTTATGGAGGGAGACGAACCCATTACCATATCATATGGATTACAAGATCATCTAAGAGATCTATTAATCCTTCGATTTTAGTTTTGAGCATTGGAACATGATATAACAACATATGTACATAGATTTTTAAGTGATTCCATGAGTTATGTTGGGAATCCAGAAACACACCATAATAGTTTGAAAAAAGATTCCAGACATGAGTATGTCAGGTGTTTTGTTGTTGTTTTCTCATAGGATTCTTGGGGATGAGATGTGACATGGTAGGCAATTGTGACATCCTATTTTTTAAACCATTTGAAATCTGTAGAAGAAATTTAACTATTCATTTGATGGATGTGAATATATTAAATCGAGCCAAGGAACATGATTCTGAGAGTTAGAAAAATTAATTTTTTTCGAGGGTAATCGTATGAGAGTGGTCTCAAATGTGTCGATAAGTTTTTGGATAGTGGGGCCACAAACCACTAACATTTTAGAAAAAACATAAAGGCCTCATGGTTTGTTTAAACTGATTCCCCCCTCTGGACAAACCATGCATCTCTATAATGGATATTTCATGGTTTTTTAAACCTTTAAAGGTGGTGTAAATGTCCGTTAGAATGTATTAAGAAATATTTTGTTGTGGGAACATGGGATGCATGTTTTTTCCAAACCATGTACCTAACTTCATGGTTAGTCCCACATAACCAGTAGGACCGTACAATTGGTACAATGTTTTTCCAAATCAAGTGGCCAAACATTATGGGTATGTATCCTGGATATAATGTGCTATATGATTTGTGAATGATTAACCAAACAATGTTTCCAAACCATGAACATAATTTAAAGGGGGTAAATTGACTATTTTTACCTCGTCACATAAAATGTGTTTCATTGTTTTTTTGCTTCGCCATTTTTTTAGAATCTCCCCTACACAGGCCGACCTTCTCCAATAACCCAAATCAAGAAATCCCATATAATATTCATCTCATTTAAGCTCTATCGATCATATTAGAAGCCAATTGATATGCATAAGACACAGAATCCTTCTATTCCATATTTATTTCAAATTTTTAGTGCTATATTCATGTGAGTTAATTCACTATATTTAATGGTTTTTTATGATTATTTTGATTTAACATGTTCCATCATGTATCAAATAACAATATTGGATGAGTGGATAATCCCCATCATGATGTATGTTGTCTATGTGTTTTTCCTTTAATGTTTCATTATTTTATGTTATTCTCATTGTGCATCAATATGGATTTTCTGAGTATACCTCCTAAACCACATGAACTTTAAATTTAATTGCCTACATAATTTTATAAATACCATTGGAGGTACTTTGGATATTATTAGTGGTTAATACATAAACTCACACCACTCCATGGATTTCCCACTCACATTCCCTTGACGATTAAGGTGCATAATTTCCCAAACACCACTATGTGTGTTGGTTTTGGCCATTTTAAAAAATTGTGAAATGTGGTTTGAATCAATTGGTAATAATTGATCTTAGGTTTACACCATTCTAACACTATGTGAAATTATTAATTATTTCTTTGTAATAGAAGTGTTTGGAATGAGATGTATGTCTTTCTTAATCAAATGTGTATGATGTCCCACTTGATTGTATAATCAAAAACATTGGTAGTGTGTGGTGACCTAATTATATAGATGGAATGAAAAGAAAAACCATATAAGGGGATTTTTTTAATCTTTTATACACATGGAATTGTAATAATTATGATAAATTTGTTCTTTGGATAAATATTATATGTCATGTAATAATTTTTCTAATGGAATGTCATTTATTATTTTTATTACTTCACGATGTTAAAGGATTAATGAAGTTCATTATATTATAGAATGTGTGTATTTCTATGTCCTAATTGTATAGTTAAATTAGAAGTGATTATTGAATTTGGTCATGGATTCTATTACATTATGATACTCAATAATTCCATTCCATATGATATTGATTCATGGGAATGATGTCCCTCAGCCTAATTTACATTATGATTATGATTCTTAGGAATGTAATCCCCCGGCATAACATCCCTTACAATTTGATACTCTGTAATTAGGTCCCTTATGATTATGATAATCTAGTATGGATTCATTGTCCATATAATCCAACACATTATTATACTCAAAAATGGAGTCACATATATGTTCATGATAGGTATGTTACTCGACCCTTACTACCCTTTGACACTCCTGTGATTATGCATGGATTCCTGAGTTATGCCTTAGGTCTTCTCTAACAATATCTAAAAATATATATTAATGTATTTGTTTATATTTACAATGTGAATACATATAAACACACACACACACATACACACTGATATATATATATATATATATATATATTCATTCCATTTTATAAATTGAATATATATAAAAACACATGGTTACATAATTCAAAAGATAATCTTGATTAGGTCAAAGCAGTTATGGATGGATAAGTGTTCTAGAAGAACCTATCCTGACATGAATAAATTTAAATTTTTGGAACTAAATTACATTCGATATACCAAAAAATAATTTTATTTTATATACATAGAATATATTACACATTAGAAGCTATTTGTGTTGGCATGATGAGAATATTTCACACCTTATTTGGGCTTCTTTTATGAACCCAATCTAATATCATCTAATTTGAGGATTAGGACCATGGATTATATATTTTCAATTATACTTGTAAGCATTAGTTTCAGATCAGAATAATATGATGAACCGAAGGATATTCAAAGAGATGGACCATGGTACTTTTTTCCTTTCCTTGTATATTGTATATCTATAACCTGATATCTGTTTGTGGTTATACATTGTATCATGTTCATGTATTATTACACTTCAATTTATTGTTGATGATATATAGTTATTATATTATTTTGTTTTTATTTATTGTATGTTCCACTATATTTATTTAATATCTAGATGTTATAGTCTACCCACTGCACATCCATTAGTCCCTCACAACAATTTGGTATCCTTTGACATATTAGGAGGAATGTTTGAGGTCATGTAAAGAACCATCTCAAGGCACCAACATAGTGGATTTTAGATTTGGATGTTACATTGAGGAAAAAGATGTGACTTCATTTTTGGACCCCCATAATATAGAGAATACTAACTAGTGGAAATGGTAAAGATCATTAGGGAGAAAAGTAAATCCTTGGGAAGATAATGATAAAACAAAAATAAATAATATAAATTTCTCTCAAACATAATATCATATTAAAATATGAATTTGAAATGAAAATTAAACCATACTCAGTGAAACACACCCTAAAATAGTACATAATCCCATTTCATTTCATAATATCACTAAATAAATAAAGGGATATCTTGAATGATAGATCATATATAATTGATATATTCAAAAGGATCATAAATAAATAAATAGAGTTACTACTACAAAAATCCTTTGCCACACCTTGGAATTCATGTCACACACACATCAAAGAATTCTTACTAAATCTAGTGCAACTAGTTCATACATTTATAGATATCTCAAACATGAGGATTTCATGACCATCGAGGGGCATGTCTATAGTGAATGTATAAAAATAAGTAGCAGTAAAGAAAACCACTAAAACATGTAACAATATATATATGTATGTATGAGTTTATATAAAATATCATTTCAAAATCCATAACATTCAGTATATAAACACCCATATCATGTAATAATTTTCCTATCATACCACTACAATTATCATCCTTACCTTATTATTATAGTGTTGTTACACTATACTCATCAACATAATATCTACACCAAGGGGTTCTATAAAATAGGTAGTAATTCATTTGCCATAGTAACATTATATCATAGGACTTCGCAATATATAACGACATCTGTATTTGAAAAGGCACTAAAATATGAGATTCAAAACAAAAAATATCCTCTACAATCAATATAAATTATATTCCTTGAGACATCATGAAAAATTCCCCTATTCATATTTATAGTTGTCAAATCATTTTTTTTATTTTTCAGCATGTTTTCATTGTTTTAAAATTATGATTGACGGTTTGTAAATCTATGAAATTTTTTATTATGGGGTTTTAAATTAATGGATGATATTAACATTGTTTTTAACGTCTTCATGCATTTTAGTTTCTCTTTCTATAATATCCTTGAGTAAAAAAAATTTCCAAACATTTTATTTTATAACTCAACACCAATTTAATTTTTTTGCTGATTAGAGGCCAAACATAAAGCTTTATGTTGATCCAGTTTGAGCATTATTATTTAGGTAAATGGATTCAGTCAGTTCACTTATGATTATATGTTTTAGTTTATGGTGTTAAAGTACATCTGATGTAATGAATATTCATTCATTTTTTGGGTATATTTACAATTAACCATATAGGGATTATTAAGATGGAATAACATCTACATGGTGGGTTATGTTCTGTACTACATGTAGACAAACACATGCATTTGGGGAGTCATGCATGATGTTATATAACTCACTAATTATGGAACCATTAATATAGTTCAATCTATGTATATTTAAAAATAATTTTCAAAACGTAAATATATATTTTATGATAAACTCTACATGTCACCATATATAATATTTATTAGTGAGAAAAACATGAGAGGATAATGTTTCTTTGAAAGAACTGAATGTAACATTACACATTTTTAAATTTATTTTTATAATTTTCTCCCTCAATTTATATAGGGTCACGGTTAACTTGATTATCATTTTATTTCTAAACTATATTAGTCTGTGTATAAAATAATTCCATGTATAAGGAAATAAATATTCCAATAAAAATGAATTCATCATTTAATAAATATAGGATATGCCTTTATATTTTCTATTTTGTAAAAAAATTGGAAAATAATATAAGTAAATAACATGAATAATAAAATTAAACAAAATAGATTATGGAATTCTATAATCATTAAATATCTAATAATTACTATATAATGAAAGAGACTTTTCTCCATGGACTAATCATTTCTTCTTATGATTATATAATGAAATTGAATCCTTTTTGTTTCTTCAGAGTATAGTTATATAAATTCAAGGTAAATATTATAAATAAATTATAGATGTAATATTAAAATTATATGAAATAAAATTAGAAATTTTAGTGGTAAAAAAATCACCTAAAATAATTCTTTTATAAAATGTTTTTTCTAATATTTTTATATTTATTTTCATAAAATTATTATTATTTCTACATATATCCGTTTATAATAGTTCATTTATTATTAACACATAATTTATACTAATTAATAAATTATAATATAATATCAAGCACATTTATAAAAAAATGTATTTAAAGAATTAATTTATAGAATATATTTTAATTAATTCATGATTTTATAGAATATATATGTTATAAAAAATATTCACATATTGGTAGTTTTTAAATAAAAAATCATTACATATTTAATATGGTATTTGAAATAATAATGTAACTATTATAATCACACTGTTAGTATCAAAATGTATATGTTTTAATCATAATTTTTCTATAATATGTAATCATTGAAAATAGTGAAATAAATCTTAAATATGAATTTAGTTGTTCATTATTAATTTAATTATTTATTCCATATTTAACTTATAATATAAAATACCATTTAATGGTTAGATAATATAATTTACACATTAATAATATTTTATTAAGCATTTATTATTTTCATCTTAAAACTTATTTTATCATATTTAGAGACATATTATCATAAACATTGTACAAAAAATTTGATATTTTATCCATTAAACCTATTATGTAGTCATTCGAATATTAATGTAGTTGTTACAAATAATTCTTAATACACCATCATCATTTTATTTTATATTTCTATAATAATTAAATTTCTCATAATTTCATAATTATTTCAATAAAATTGATATAAAATATGGAATCAATATATTTAAATTAAATAATGGTGAAATTTTGATAATTTTTTGACAAAAAAATATTATCCAGAAATTACATTGATAAATACATATTGTTTATACCATATAAGAGGATTATGAGGTAATAACTTGTTTAGTGATATGAATGACATTATAAATGTATTATTAGTTTATAAAATATTTTTATATATTTTACTCAAATTTATAACATTAATATAAATATATAACTCATAATACATGTTTTATTTTATTTATAAATTTTTTCCATTTTAATAAATGGTTTACTTTATTTAAATGACAAAATACATTTTTAGTGTTTTTCATATGTATGGAATATAATATTTTAATAAAATAAAATTGTTTATATTTTAAATAATTTGTTAAAAACAATTTTAATTTCTATGTATGATTATTTTTAGACAATAATCTAAATTTTATACCAATAATTACTTGTTTATTCCTCATGATACATTATAACTTCCACCACCTCATTCCTAGTATATTCACTCTAAATCTACATATACTATTTCTAATTTTATAATATTTCTTTAGTATTTCCATGATAGGTTATTAATATATTTAGTGGGTTATATTTTTAAATTCTAATAGATTTCCATGTAATCGATGTGTTTTTTTCATCCCACTGTTTTCATTTTCATATTTATAGTTCATTTATAGTAACTGCTTTACATGTTCAGTAATCAAATGAATTGTTATATTATTTAAATTTAACTTACTATATATTTGTTTTACTATTAAGAGTTTTATTATTCTATTTCCATACACAATGCTTATAATAAAAACCAATCATCACCAAAATGATTTTTTATCCTTATAAAGAAAATTTACCGAGTTTGTTTGAAAATTTAATTCCCTAAAAACAAGAGGGTCAATCAACCATTTTTACTTTGTAAAGAAAGATCACATTACCATTAAATTTTCTATTTTGGTTACTTTTTGTTAGTGACCATGGATTCCTCATTTATGGTTATTTTTCCAATATATACCTTTATTATACGTTTATAAATTTTTAAAAAAGACATATTACAACATTTATTGAATAATCATTTTGATTAAGCATATTATATGTCATGATATTATATCATTATTGATATGGTAGGGTAAATTTATCAATTTTGTCATTATATTTCATTATTTTATTCAATATTCTATTTTCATCTAATTATAATTATAATTTTATCACAATAAATTTCCTTATGTTATAATTGAAATCCACTCAAACATAAACATGTCATGGAGAAAGATTTTACTATGATCGCCTTTATATGAACATGTTATATGAAATTACTATATTTATAGGTTCTCACCATCATATAAATAATATTTCATTGACTAAGTAATCCTTATATTTTCACAATCCTTCATTAGTCATGGAATAACTATAAAGACTGATATCATCTTAAGAATGTTTTATGTTTTCTTTATTTAGAATTAAATTCAAGTCATTAAAATAGATTTTTGAAAAATTGATGGGTGTGACCATAATTTTATAGACCACTATGTTAATGTTTCATATCTAGATATACAATTTATAGGGAAATATAATGATATTGTGATAATGGTCGTTACACATGTCACTAAACCCTATTATGATACATTGTAATTGGTGGGTATCCTTATCATAATATGTGTTATGATTATATATTTATGATATACATTCATACATACATACATACATACATATATATATATCTTTGTAGATTCCTTCATTATGTATGTTCCATGATTCTATATTATATTCCATGGTAATAATATATGTTTATAGTTTTACCTTGTGACCCTTAATGATCACTGTTTTTATAAAAGATCATCCATTACTTATATTTCATGACCATTAAATAATTTCCAATGTTTTTATATTTTTTTTAAATAGTATCTTATTATATTATTCTCTAATAGAACACCATTATATTATAATACGCTTACTAAGTGTCTATTATTTTCAAATTATTTATGATCCCCAATTATTATAAGGCCCCATCCTTAAACCTTACTTAATATTGAGTTATTACAAGATTACACATTGAAGATCTTTTCGGGTTTAGAGTTTTAGAGAATTAGATCATAAAACTTGCATTACATTCCACATATAAAAAAAGTGGTTACATAAAGATAGCATTCTTCTTTCCCATCAATGGAATCATATTTAAAATAAAACATGGATTCATTCTTTACACTTCCTTGACACTATCACCATATCATGTACCTTTCCCTTGACCTGTGAAAAACATTTCAAAAAACTTGGGATTATCATAAAAAGCTCAGTAAGGGTTATAAAAATATGGAAAAGAAACATGAGTTCACATATACATAAGAATGAAATCATACTTTTCCCATAAAACATAGGCACATTAACATACCTCATCAAAACATGAATAAATCATATAAATCATAAGACATAAAGGTAACTTGAGGCATTCATAACATTCTTACGTAGGGAGTAACCCTCTTGGTTACGTTTGGAATACCCACCACAATATATTCCCTAAATCTCTTCGGAGAAACCTTAACGTTTCACTCCTTCGCGTTACCCAATGCATTGGAGAGCTATATCGGGATCACCCGCCCTTAGTTTATCATGGAAGAACCCATCTTCATAATAATGCCCAAGAACCTCAACATAATCGTATCACATAAAACACGCATAGAGGAAACATAACATTTCAACCTTTCAATCACAAGATATTAATACAACACATTGATATAAAAACATTATGAAAACCAATTTCAATACCAAAATAAAAGAAAAGTAAAACATGGTATTTATTTTTCTCTTAAGAAGAAGGTATGGCTTGTAGAGGAAGCCGAAACTCGAATAATGGTCACGGCGGTGGAGAAGTCGTTGTCGCCGCATACGTACGACAAAAACATTAACTTTTTCCATTTAGTAAACGGTTTGTATAAAAAAGATTCTATTTTTAATAAAGGTAAAATTCAAAGGGTTTTAAACACTGTATAAACGAAGGTTGTGTATAAAACAAAATATGCCTCAATGAAAGGAGATTGAGACAAAGTCCCATACCTCGGGTCCGACTTGACTCGATCGTTCTTTAATGTCCTGAATAATAAACTTGAGTTAATTTCTACTTGCTTAATAACCTTTTACAATTTCATTATTCCTTTTAGATCACTTATTACAATGTTATAAGCATTATGTGATCGTTCAATTTAATAATGTTTGTTTTGTCGATATTTGGTTTTTAAGTCAAAAGTGGACTTCTTACAATTACATGTTGTTCGTGTAGTAAAATGTTCATTATATCCTGAATTATATTCATGATTTGGATATCATATATATCATATATATCCAGAATATACATGTATTTATAATATTACATAATCATTTAGAGGTAAGAAATGAAATGCACCGTTCATGGAGACGGTAAGCCTTACTTACGCATGAACGCTACTTTCATTTCTATGTCATATTAATGGAATTAAAACTAAATGAGAGGTATGTATATTTTAATTCCAGAATTATATTCATCATTTATATGTATCATTCATCATATATATCCGTTATATTCATGTACTTATAATAGTACATTACATTTGGGGAAAAGAAATGAAATGCACCGTTCATGGAGACACTAAGCTGTACGTACGCATGAACGCTACTTTCATTTCTATTTCATATTTTTATGGAATGGAATAATAATGATATATAGGTATGTTATAATTCCATTATAACATCATATATAATAAATTTAAATCCATCCTTTATACGTCCCACATATGGCATTAACAAATCACATCACTTTGAGGGGCGGTAGTCCACATTTCCTTAAATGAAGACATCGCATTTACCCATAATGGAAACCATAAAGGTATGCCCAAAATGAAAAATACAGAAGCATAAGGAAAATATAAACATATTATATATCATATATAAATATAGTTTCATCTTAATGGCCACCTTTGAAGGTGTCAAAAAAATGATGAACAATCATTGTTTCGGGAGGCCGATATTCGCCATCCACAGAAACAGTATGTTCATTAACCATTAGATGTAGGTGTGTGAAAGTGTAGCTCTAATACTTCTTATAACAACATCATATTATATTTATGATACTGTATTTGTTACAAAAGAAATTAACAAAAAGAGTTTAGGGGGTTGGAGAAGCAAAATAAAAGAAAAGGACTCAAGTGAAGACATTACCTTAAAATCGGGTAACTCCCTTTGGTTTGAGCTCAAAGGCTTCCTTGGGAAGACTTCTGCCCTAAGTGAGGATTCACGGAGTAAGAGGGGGAAGTGGAGAGACAAAATGGGCAGATTTTGGCCGAGTCAAAGGCTTTGGGAGTGTGGGTAAGGAGGTAGAGGTGGATGCCTTTTATTAGAGAAGAGGAGGGGTACTCTTGGAAGGTAAAGAGAAGTAACTTTATTTTAAAATCGTATTCGGAATTAAGAGGACCCACATTGATGTGTTTCCAGGATAATGTGATAAGGTTTCTAAATCCACTCATCCAATAGGTTTTGTACATGTGTATGTCTTAGATATTACATTATCTTTCCATTTTATTTAAATCGTTAAATAATGATGTCATCGCTGCATCATCAAGATGTCATAAATAATTTAATTTATTTAATGTCTAAAAATTATAAAAAAATACTATTATTTAGGAAATATTTTTATCTTTCCAATTAATATTTATAGTCAAAAATCGGATTTTTATAACCCCATGTAAAAATTGTTTTAGTAAAACATTTCATGTTTGTCTCATTTTTACTTTAAATTTAAATAAAAAGATATTAATGTCATTTTCCAAACATAGTGGCATCATGGGGTCCCAAAGTTGACCCATGGGCTGTCGTGTTCGTCCATGACACATCCAATGAGGTTAGGACATGTGTCAAGTTCATTTCATATTATTAAAACATAATTTTTACCTTAAACTACACTAATTACCTATAATCGCGATCAAAAACTTAATAAGTTACTATTCACCAAAAAATTATTTTTATCCCATTGAACCACATTTTACTTCTTAATTACAACCATGTATGTCTGATTTTTGAAATTCAAAACACAAATATGGCAAAATTTCATTTAAACGGAAAATTCAGTTTTTAAAAGTACCACTTAGTGGTTTCACTATTCATCAAAAATTGAAGTTTTTCAGAAAAATCCCAAAAGTTCACCCTAAGCTATATTTGATATTCCGTTTTCAAAAATGAATTATATTTTACAAAATTCAAATCATATAAGTCACATTAATTAATTTTATAATTAATTCCCGCTGTCAGAGCAAATAGCGTGTTTTTATGAAACAATATGTATCAAAAGATTGACACTAGCTTAAGTCTGATTTCAAAGTGAAATTAATTCCAACAACCACTATTGGATTTAATGGTAAAAATATATTCTAATTTCACTTTAAAACCAATTCAAATGATAATGTAATCATTTAAATAAATTATATTAAAAAAGGTTTTGAATTAAAATACAACATTTTAAACTATTCATTAAAAAAATGAACTTTATCAGAAAGATACCAAAAAATTTACACAAAGTAAATTTTTATGTCCCAATTCTTAAGAAGAGTTTTATTTGGTCCAAAAGGATGTATAAGAGTGAACAAAACTATATTTAATTACGGTTCTCCATCAAAAGGCGATAAGTGAACCTTTAGTGAAAACTAGGGCATATACGCCTAAAATTGAATTCTATCCATATTTTATGCCTTTATCTTTTATTGGATAAATGTAAAAACATTTAAAAACATATATAATCATATTTTAGTTATTTATATCCATTCCCTCAAATACAACGACTACATGTTAACTACCATTTAAAATAATATTATTTTATTATTAGAGTGCAACATAAGATTCCTAAGAAACTCGTTGTTGCGTGTTGGGTACACCATCAAGCATAGCGTCCCCTTTAAAGTCATATTAATATTTTATTCACAAATATGGATAAATATGAAAATGTCATATTCTTTATTTACCTGGGGTGTTGCATCCTTCCCCCCTTTTGGGAATTGCGTCCTCGCAATTTTTAAAATTGAGCTTGGAAACATCCTTAAAAGTCCCACATCGGAACAAGAGTCGGTAAAACAATCACTTTAAAATAAAGGTAGATAAGTACAGAGGTCACCCGAGTTAACCCATATGTAGAAAAACATGGACATGGAAGAATAAGCAAAGGGTCTTGTTCTTGAGGGAGAGTGATAGTAAACACGTCTAGGAGAAAGTTAACCATAAGAAAATCACAAAATTGTGATGGGTTAAACGGTATCCGATTCCCCAGTAGGAAAAGTTAATAGACAACATTTTTGTTTTAAGTTGCTTTTTATTGAGGAATTTATTCATAAGGAAACATAATCACTTATCATGTTGACTTTCAACTTTTACTAGATTCCTTAATCAAACTCATAGTTTTTCCAAAAGACGAGTATTTAGGGAGACTTGTTCGCAATAAGAGTACTATAATCAACTTCTAGAGAATCACCTAATCCACCAAATAGAACTATATACATCCCATGTCTTTAGGCTTTAACCAAAACCAAAACCAAAAAGGTTAATACAAGGTCAGATAATCCAGAAAAGGATAACTCATTAAAATGTAAATCTATGCTTAATCTCCAAAATTTGTCCAACAAAACCCAAAGTTCAACGAGGACCATCCGATAAACAATTTGTCCATAAATTTCTTCAAAGCAACCAATCTAATATTGAAACCCAAATTTTTGAAGGATTTAGTCACATAGTCTTCCATGTTAAATCATAACATTTATCTCCAAACAACATCAGTTGCACCTAAAGTCTCGTATTGAAAAGTAATTAACCTAATCACATATACTCCATGATAGGTTAATCATTTTCATAAATAACCCAAATTAAAATTACTTTTAATTCATAAAATCATATAACTAAAAAGAATCAGTCAAACTAACTAGGGACTTCACGTAGTCCAGTGGTAGGCGATAAATACCAGTCGCACTTTGGTTGTGGGTTCGATTCCCGCAGCTTTTTCTAATGCGACGGGTTGTCACACTGTCTGTGTGTTGTACTTTTCCCAAAACTATATAATTCATAAATCA
Source organism: Viscum album (assembly GCA_963277665.1). Taxonomy (NCBI): domain Eukaryota; kingdom Viridiplantae; phylum Streptophyta; class Magnoliopsida; order Santalales; family Viscaceae; genus Viscum; species Viscum album. The sequence continues at coordinate 1,110,785,903 of OY728158.1, forward strand.
TTCCCCAAAAAGAGATAAAATCATCAAAAATGGTCATAAAATATTTTAACCTCATGTTTATCTCATGCCTTTCATTTTCCAGCATATCATATAATAACCCATAATTACCTTAAAATTTAGGTTCATATAAAATCTAATGGTTACCTTTATAATTATTACCTGAACTTCCACATCGATGGGTTATCTCGTATATGATGAATTACAGAACATACCAAGGTTCAAGTGGTCGATCATGACTCCTTGATATTTGGTTTAGAACAACCATGAGTTTCCTCACTGCATCCTCCATTTTATCTAGTATCTTAATCAGAGAACCACCACAGTTTCCTTCAAACCTGTTGTCTCTTTGGTGCCTGCTAGATCCATCCATTCACTAAAAACAAAAATGTCAGTGTGAGTATATCAAAAAAACCATCTTGTATTAATGAGGAAGGTAAACACTAAGATATACTAACTCATTCACTTTATCTGAAACTAGGACTCTTTCTGAAATCCTAACCATTATGGTAATGTCACTTATGATTAAAGAATACCCTAACCTCTAATGTTATCTAAACCGACATCTGTTACCGACTATAAGGCCCCAGCCTTAAACCTTACTTAATCTTGAGTTATTACAAGATTACACATTGAGGATTTTTTTGAGTTTAGAGTTTCAGAGAATTAGATCATAAAACTAGGATTACATTCCACATATAAACAAAGTGGTTACATAAAGATAGTATTATTATTTCCCATCAATGGAAACATATTTAAAATAAAACATGGATTCTTTCTTGACACTTCTTTGACATTATCATCATATCATGTACCTTTCCCTTGACCAGTGAAAAACATTTCAAAAAACTTGGGATGAGCATAAAAAGCTTAGTAAGGGTTATAAAAATATACAAAGGAAATATGAGTTCACATATACATTAGAATGAAATCATACTTTACCCATAAAACATAGGCACTTTAACATACCTCATCAAACCATGAATAAATCATAGAAATCATAAGAGATAAAGGTAACTTGAGACATTCATAACATTCTTACGTAGGGAGTAAACCTCTTGGTTACATTTGGAATACCCAATACAGTATATTCCCTAAATCTCTTCATAGAAACATTAATGTTTCACTCCTTCGCATTACCCAATGCATTGGAGAGCTATATCGGGCTCACCCACCCTTAGTTTATCACGGAACCACCCGTCTTCAAAATAATTCCCAAGAACCTCAACATAATTGTATCACATAAAACATGCATAAAGGAAACATAACATTTCCACCTTTCAATCACAAGATATCAATACAACACATTGATATAAAAACATTATGAAAACCAATTTCAATACCAAAATAAAAGAAAAGTAAAACTTGGTATTTATTTTTCTTTTAAAAAGAAGGTATGGCTTTTAGAGGAAGCGGAAACTCAAATAATGGTCACGGCAGCGGAAAGTCGTTGTCGCCGCATACGTACGAATTTTTTTTCCCATTTTCCATTTAGTAAACGCTTCGTATAAAAAAGATTATATTTTTAATAAATGTAAAAGTCAAAGGGGTTTATACACTGTATAAAAGAAGGTTGTGTATAAAACAAAATATGCCTCAATGAAAGGAGATTGAGACGAAGTCCCATACCTCGGGTCCGACTTGACTCGATCGTTCTTTAATGTCCTGAAAAATAAACTTGAGTTAATTTCAACTTGCTTAAGAACCTTCTTCAAGTTCATTATTCCTTTTAGATCACTTATTTCCATGTTATAAACATTATGTAATCATTTACGTTAATAATGTTTGTTTTTTCAATATTTGGTTCTTAAGACGAAAGTGGACTTCTTACAATTACATGTTGTTCGTGTGGTCAAATGTTCATTATATCCAGAATTATATTCATGATTTGGATATAATATATATCATATATATCCAGAATATAAATGTATTTATAATATTACATAATAATTTAGAGGTAAGAAATGAAATGCACCGTTCATGGAGACGGTAAGCCGTACGTACGCATGAACACTACTTTCATTTCTATGTCATATTAATGGAATTAAAACTAAATGAGAGGTATGTATATTTTAATTCCAGAATTATATTAATCATTTAGATGTATCATTAATCATATATATCCATTATATTCATGTACTTATAATAGTACATTACATTTGGGGATAAGAAATGAAATGCACCGTTCATGGAGACGGTAAGCCGTACGTACGCATGAACGCTACTTTCATTTCTATTTCATATTTTTATGGAATGGAATAATAATGATATAGAGGTATATTATAATTCCAGTATAACATCATATATAATAAATTTAAATCTATCCTTTATACGTCCCACATATGGCATTAACGAATCACATCACTTTGTGGGGGAGGTAGTCCGCACTTCCTTAAATAAAGATATCGTGTTTACCCATAATGGAAACCAGAAAGTTATGCCCAAAATAAAAAATACAGAAGCTTAAGGAAAATATAAACATATTATATATCATATACAAATATAGTGTCATATTAATGGCCACCTTTGATGGTGTTAAATGAATGTTGAACAATCATCGTTTCGGGAGGCCGAAATTCGCCATCCACAGAAACAGTATGTTCATTAACCATTAGATGTAGGTGTGTGAAAGTGTAGCTGGAATCATTCTTATAAAAACATCTTATAGTATTTATGATACAGGATTTTTTACAAAAGGAATTAATGAAAATATTTTAAGGGGTTGGAGAAGCAAAATAAAACAAAAGGACTCAAGTGAAGACATTACCTTAAAATCGGGTAACTCCCATTGGTTTGAGCTCAAAGGCTTCCTTGGGAATACTTATGACCAAATTGAGGCTTCAAGGAGTAAGAGAGGGAAGTGGAGAGACAAAATGTGAAGTGTTTGGCCAAGCCAAAGGCTTTGGGAGTGTGGGTAAGGAGGTAGAGGTGGGGGCCTTTTATAAGAGGAGAGGAGGGGCACTCTTGGAAGGTAAAGAAAAGTCACATTATTTTAAAATGTTATTCGGATTTAAGAGGTCACACATTGATGTGTTTCGAGGATAAGGTGATAAGGGTTAGAAATACACTCAACTAATAGGATTTGTACATGTGTAGGTCTTAGATATTACATTACCATTCTATTTTATTTAAATCATTAAATAATGAGGTCATCGCTTCATCATCATGATGCCATACATAATTTAATTTATTTAATGTCTAAAAATTATAAAATTAATACTATGATGTAGGAAATCTATTTATCTTTCCAATTAATATTTATAGTCACAACTCCGATTTGTATAACCCCATGTAAAAATTGTTTTAGTAAAACATTTCATGTTTGTCTCATTTTTACTTTAACATTAAATAAAAAGATATTAATGTAATTTTCCAACCAAAGTGGCTTCATGGGGTCCCCAAGTTGACCCATGGGTTGTTGTGGTCGGCCATGATACATCCAATGATGTTAGGACATGGTTCAAGTTCATTTCATATTATTAAGACATTATTTTTACCTTAAACTACACTAATTACCTCTAATCGCTATTAAAAACTTAATAAGTTAGTATTCACCAAAAAATTATTTTTATCCCATTGAACCACATTTTACTTCTTAATGACCACCATGTATGTCGGATTTTTGAAATTCAAAATACAAAGATGGAAAAATTTCATTTAAATGGAAAAATAAGTATTTATAAGTACCACTTAGTGGTTTCACTATTCATCAAAAATTGAAGTTTTTCAGAAAAATACGAAAACGTCACCCTAAGATATATTTGATATTAAAAATTCAAAAATTAAGCCCATTTTACAAAATTCAAAACATATAAGTTGCATTAATTAATTTAATAATTAATTACCACTGTCAGAGCAAATAGGTGTTTTTATGAAACAATAAGTATCAAAAGATTGACACTAGTTTAAGTCTGATTTCAAAGTGAAATTAATTAAAACAACCACTATTGGATTTAATGGTAAAAATATATTCTAATTTCAGTTTAAAATAAATTCAAAATATAATATAATCATATAAATAAATTAGATTAAAAAGAGGTTTTCATTTAAAATACAATAGTTTAAACTATTCATTAAAAATGAACTTTATCAGAAAGATACCACAAATTTACACAAAGTAAATTTTGATGTCCCAATTCTAAAGAAGAGTTTTATTTGGTCTAATAGAATATATAAGAGTGAACAAAACTATATTTAATGACGGTTCTCCATCAAAAGGTGATAAGTGAACCTTTAGTAAAAACTAGTGAATATACGCCTAAAATTTAATTCTTTCCGTATTTTATGCCTTTATCTTTTATTGGATAAATGTAAAAACATTTAAAAACATATATAATAATATTTTAGTTATTTATATCCATTCCCTCCAATACAACGTCTACATGTTAACTACCATTTAAAATAATATTATTTTATTATTAGAGTGCAACGTAAGATTCCCAAGAAACTCATTGTTGTGTGTTGGATACGCCATTGAGCATAGCGTCTCATTTAAAGTCATACTAATATTTTATTCACAAATATGGATAAATATGAAAATGTCATATTCTTTATTTATCTGTGGTGTTACATTTATATAGGAATATATACTTATTACGTATGGTAAAAGAAATAATTATAATAATAGTTGTAAAAATTCAATAAGATTATTTTAAAACATATTTTACTATTTTATTTTATGTAATTTTCCTTATTACTAAAGACTGTAAACTATTTATTTTTTGTATTTTTAAATATATTAATTGATCATAGTATATATGGAGTAATATAATATTATTTCTAAAAATTAAATATTACAGGTATTGGGTATGAAACATATTTTCATTCCACTAATTCCATGATGTTCATTTCAACATCGTTTATTTAAATTTTTTAAATATTAAATTATTATTATTTACTATATTTACCATATTTGGGAAAAACTCCTATTAATCATTTAATATTTTTTTCACCTTGTATATTTACTGATCTTTTCTCCCAGATGAAACTTGATTTGATGAGCCATTCTCCTCAATCTCATTGCATTATATTCTATAGTGTTGAAACTACAAGTGAGGGATTAGGTGGTCATACCGGGAAGAAAATAAAACTTTAAAAACAATAGAAAACACAGAAGAAAATAAAAAAACATATATATTTCACATGGTGTGAAAAAATACCTAAATCATTACTCAAGTAATACAATACAACATAGATCGCACATATGACAATCCCATATTGACAGATCCAAAAATAATAAAATAAATCTTAACTTGAAACTAACTATGCAACAAATATTTCTCTAATTTAATGACCCATTTATTCCCATTGGATTTAGTGGGAAATTGAAAGAGCGCTGTCGTGGGCGCCCTCAAATGATTAGTGTGATTTGGGGTACTTAGGTGCAGCAGAGTGGCTGACCAAGGTCGTCTCTCAAAGGAGGAAGTGAATTTAACAAATTATTAGAGGTATTCTAAAAAAAATAATATAATAGAATAAAAACACTACTTTAAAGGATTGGGTTTTGTTTTAGTTTATGAATCTAGAATAAGTTTTCTGGAAGAAGATTGTACAATTTTTTTTTGTTTTTAGTTTTGAAATGAATTTCGATTAAAATGTCACAACAAGAAGATGTTTTTTTAGAAATCTATTTAAAAGGTGTAATCGATCTAACTCTACCTCTTCACTTTATTATTAATCATTATCATTTAAATTAACATTCACTTAATTATGATCCCTTAATTTGTTAAATCCCGAACCCTACAAGAATTAACTTTACCACGAAGATGATGTGAATTTAACCCTAGGCTAACTTCGTAACATGCAATCCCAGCACCCTGCTTTGATTGATGTTCTAAGATTAACTTATGGTCAGTGGTAAATTAAAAAACATATCCATTATGTAAATGAGGATGAACTGTGTTTACGGATTATATTTGAATTCTACAAATTTATCCCGTTTGGTCCTGTATTACCGATTAAGATCGCGCTCTCACAATTTACACAAAATCCCGACCTCGCGTGTTTTTTTATTAATTGTTCGATTGCTTTATTAGTTTCTTACTATTTAAAAAAACAATTCATGGATCATATTAAGTGCACTATATTAGCTCAATTATTCTAAATAATTAAATGAAGAGGGTAGAAGATAGATCGGTTACTAAAAGACTACTCTTCTATGGGTGGCGTAATCATCGTAGAAGCGTTTTGCATGTGCAAAGGTTTATAATGGGTATAACCCAATAACGCTTCTACTCAAGAATTCCAGCCCAAAGAGGAAGATTAAGATAAGAAGAAATTTAAACAAAACAGAAGAAAAGAGAAGAAGTAAATGAAGAACAAAGAAGTTTATTACACAAAACATTACAAAATGAAGAAGAGAAAGAGGCTTCGATGAGAGGATCCTTGCTTCAAGAGCTACCCCTCTTACAATGGTTGGAGAATTTGGGTGAAACAAATTCTCCTCTTCTTACAATCTCCCAATGCACGTCCCAACCTTTCCAAATGAGAAAAACTCTAATTTATAGAGGGGAGGGGAGGAGAGGTTATAAGTGGTTTCAAGTGTGAATTTGGAAATTCGGCCAAATATTTTATTCCAACTTTTACCGCCCATTTGACCCCCAAAACGCGTGAATTGGCCGGCCTTCAAGAAGGATAAAATTTGCGGATATGGGTCCTCTGTCTCCTCTCAAAATATGGGCTCAATAAAGGCCCATATGAAGGAGTTATGGCCGCAATATAAAAGCTTCTCCATTCTGGCGAGCCCAGCCCAACTTTGACTTCATGTCCCATTTTCAACCATCAAATGAACTCTTTAGCTCTAGTGTCTTGAATAAAAGTTGTATATAATTCAGTTAGGAACACCTTTGAAAAATTTAAATTTAATATAATAAAGATAAAAATATTTATCCTCGAAATACTACAGTGAACTATAAAGGGTAAAACTGGAATTTTCATCAAATATTCATATGAATGATCTAATCCCAAATACTTTCTAATTAAACATATTTAACAAAATGTGAGGAAATTATATCATTTATTATCAATTAAATATTCAATAAAATAGTGTTTTATAAACTCCCCCACACTTACCTTTTGCACTCCTGGGCAAAACCTCATATCAAGTAAACATCAATATCAAATCAAAACCAATTTTAAAACACATATCCTTAAGATCAATCAATTTCACACCAAGAATAAAAAGATATCATGCCTCATAAAAAACGTTTTTTCAAGTTCTCCATTTATATCATTCAATATATTTCCACTTCATTTATCCGCCCATTCACAAAACACTTACCTCGCTTTAATTTTTCTCATCACTCAAATATCAATTTTTTTGCAATGTCTTTCTCATCCAAACTCATACAAGTGTCACCATAGGCTTGATAGATTCCTACATCGCTACCTGATGTGAGTCAAGGACATATGATTATCATGAGGACTTTTCAGGTTTTTTCTGTGGCTTTCGGTTGGTAGGATTAAGATGTGAAAAACTCTGAGGCTGAATGAGGAGGGCTTGACTCTTTTGAAGCAAAATTGGATTAATCTAATTTTCATTTAAACATGGTCTTATATTCAATCCCCATAGTATTAATTCAGCTCCATAATCATGAAAATTCATGAAAGGTTTACACCATTCATCATTTCAGCATAAAAAATGTCAATCTTCTAAAACATGCATTTCTTGAAAGCTCCAGATGGGCACAACATTCCACCTCAATTTGAAGCTCCAGAAAAGGCACAACTTCACTTGTCATGAAAGCTCCAGAAAAGGCACAGCTTTCAATATAATGACTTTCTTTAGCAGCAAACACATCTCTTTATAATTTAATTTTCCGCCCAAAGTATCACAGAATGTGGCCGCAAAACCCAAGACAACTTCCCCCACACTTAAGCTCAACTAGATTATGCAATTTCACTTCAAGAGTTGGTTGGATAGGGAAAATTGTCTTGTAATGTGGCAATCCTAAAAGGTTGTGCATGGATTCTAAGGGATAAAAGGATTTAATATTCAAGGTAGGCCATTATAAAAAAGGATTTTTTGAAATAGGGGCTTTAATAGCAAACAAATGCCTCAATCATTTAAACCTAAGTACCTCAAACCCTCACGTTTTGACAGGAATAGATCAAATTCTGGTTAAATCAAGTATGGTTTGGTTCTCTCAAGAAGTGAGGTGAATGTAAAGAATATGAAAATAATGGTTCAGAAGCCTCACATGAATGTGATTTCAAATATAAAGACAGTGAGATGTGGCATGGGATTCAAAATTCGGTGTACATTCCATGAAATTACTAAATATTAGAACTTGAAACAAAGTCATTTCAGCATACATTTAAGCTTAGTTTCAAGGGGTAAATTGTTTCACTTATTGATATGGATTTAAAAATGTTGATGAGAATAATTTCAGCCCAAAAGTTTCAAAAATAGACAGAAAATTGTAAAATAAACACACAAAATTTGAAAAACACATATTTTTTTTGGTTTTTTTGAACAGGAAAACAATTGAAATTACTAGACTAAAAGGTTCCCTCCCCCACACTTAAAATATTACATTGTACTCAATGTGAACCTATGAGATGATATATGCACATGAAATGCCGAATTTATAAATAAGACAAATAATATAAAAGTGAAAGGGTTAGGAACAGCCTGATGTGATCAAGTGATTATGGGGTCATGCAGTGTGATAAAATCCACTGCATCAGAAGGATGTACCTCAATGTATCTCTTCAAACATTACCCATTGACTGTAAAGCTCCTTCTAGTGTCCTCTTGTGTGATCTCCACTGCAACATAAGGAAAAACATTAGACACAATATAAGGACCTAACCATCTGGAACGCAACTTACCAGGAATCAACTTCAGTCGTGAACTATAGAGAAGGACTTTCTCTCCAACATGAAACTCCCTTTGTTGGATCATTTTGTCATGATCTGATTTTGATCTTTCCTTGTAGAGCCTTGAGTTCTCATATGATGATAATCTAATCTCCTCAAGCTCTTGAATTTGCATCATTCTTTGGATTCCAGCTTGGGCCAAATCCATGTTGCATTTCTTTATAGCCCAATAAGCCCGATTCTCAACTTCCACGGGGAGATGACAAACTTTCCCAAAAACAATCCGAAATGGGGACATACCAATAGGTGTATTGTATGTTGTCCTATAAGCCCACAATGCATCATCCAAGAGCTTTCTCCAATCCTTCCTATTTGGCTACACTGTTTTCTCCATGATTTGTTTCAACTCACGATTTGAAACCTCAGCCTGGCCATTTGTTTGGGGGTGGTATGGTGTTGATGTTTTGTGTGTCACCCCATTTTTTCGAAGGAGGGAAGAAAAATTCCTATTGCAAAAGTGTGTCCCTTGGTCACTGATGATGGCCTTTGGTACTCCAAACCTGCAAAAAATCTGTTCTTTGAAAAAGTCCACATCAACATGAGAATCGTCCGTCCTGGTGGCCTTGGCCTCCACCCATTTACTCACATAATCAACAGCAACCAAAATATACAAGAAACCAGATGAACTTGGAAAAGGACCCATAAAATCAATGCCCCACACATCAAAAATCTCACAGAATAGTATGGGTTGTTGGGGCATCTCATGTCTCTTAGAAATGTTCCCAGTGTGTTGGCAACGAGTACATGACTTACAAAACCCATGGGCATCATGGAATAAACTAGGACAATATAATCCAGAGTCCAATACATTCCTAGCTGTCCGTTGGGGTCCAAAGTGTCCACCACATGCAAGTGTATAACAGAATTGCAAAACAGACTCAAACTCATGATCAGGAATACACCTCCTAATAACTTGGTCACTACACATGCGCCAGAGGTAAGGATCATCCCACACATAAAACCTAGACTCACTTTTTAATTTTTGGACTTGATGCTTCTTCAAATTTGCTGGGATTTCAGAGGAAACAATGAAATTAAAAAAATCAGCATACCAAGGATGCGTACCGGAGATGGTATAGGGAAGTTTGGGGAAAGTGTCCCGAAGTGGTACCTGGTCCAATGTGTCTTCCTCTAGTGTGTGAGTAAGCCTACTCATGTGGTCCACCACCAAATTCTCTGATCCCTTCTTTTCCTTTACCTCAATATCAAATTCCTGAAGAAGGAGCATCCAATGGATAAGTCGTGGCTTTGCATCAGGCTTCTTTAGGAGGTACCTCAAAGCTGCATGGTCAGAAAAAACAACTACTTAGTGCCCAATAAATATGAACAGAATTTATCTAAAGCAAATATGACAGCAAGAAACTCCTTTTCTATGGTTGTGTAATTTGATTGGGCTGAATCCAGTGTCCTTGATGCATAGGATATCACATGTGAACGCCCCTCCACCCTCGGAGACAAGACAGCTCCAACCGCAAAGTTGGAGGCGTCACACATAATCTCAAAAGGATTCTCCAACCTTGGGGGCTGTATGATAGGTTGAGTGGTCAGACGTTGTTTCATATCATCGAATGAATTCCTGCATGAAACATCAAACACAAAATCAGAATCCTTTTGAAGTAATCTTGACATAGGAAGAGCAATCTTACTAAAATATTTGATGAAGCACCGATAAAATCCTGCATGACCTAGGAAAGATCTAACATCATGCACACATGAAGGATATGGTAAGGATGAAATAATATATATCTTTGATCTATCAACCTCAATCCCATGATTTGACACTACATGCCCTAAGACAATTCCACGCTCTACCATGAAATGACACTTTCAAAGTTCAGGACCAGATTCTTCTCAATACAACGATTCAACACCTTTCCCAAACTAATTAGACATTCATCAAATGAAGACCCATACACTGTAAAATCATCCATAAATACCTCCATGCAGGTCTCAATAAAATCAGAAAAAATACTCACCATACATCTCTGGAAGGTACCTGGGGCGTTGCAATGTTCAAATGGCTCCTCCGGTAAAAAAATGTGCCAAATGGATAGGTGAATGTAGTCTTCTCCTGATCCTCTAGAGCTATAGGAACCTGAAAATATCCATAAAATCCATCCAAGAAACAATAGTGTGTCTTCCCAGCTAGTCTCTCAAGCATCTGATCAATAAATGGGAGGGGGAAATGGTCCTTGCGAGTGGACCGATTTAGTTTCCTATAATCAATACACACACGCCAACTGTTTTGCACCCTCATTGGAACTAACTCATCTTTATCATTTTTAACAACTGTAACACCACCCTTCTTAGGAACAACCTGAATAGGACTTACCCACTGAGAATCTGAAATGGAAAGATTATACCTGCCTCGAGCAATTTCTCAACTTCTTTTTTAACAACTTCCAGGAGGGTGGGGATTGAGTCTCCTTTGTGGTTGTCTCATAGGTTTAGTCCCATCCTCCAAGAGAATCCTATGCATGAAAATGGAAGGGCTTATACCTGATATGTCAGCCAAGGTCCTCCCAATCGCCCTGATGTTCTCCCTTCAAATATTCAAAAGCTTTTCTTCAAGTTCAAAAGGGATATTATTAGCAATGATAACATGTAATCTCTCACCACTCAACAAGTATGATTATTTCAGATTTGGTGGCAATGGCTTGAGTTCTAATGAAGGAGGGTGTAGTATTGATGGAGACATTGAAGGGACTGAAATATGTGCACAAAGAGCATCAGTATCAGAATAGACATCATCAAAATCAAAGAATAAATCATCAAATCCATCATCATACTCAACAGCCATTTCATAATCAGAGTGAACATGATCAAAATTAGAATATGATTCCATTTCAAAATAAAATCTTAGAGAGTCTTGTTCCATAGAAATGGGTGTGGAAGAACTATTAGACATCAAACAAGAACTAATACTCAGAATCTCCCTAAGCATAGGAAAATCCAATTCCATGATGTTTTTACTTGGTGGTTCAAAATGGGAGATAACAAAAGCAGAATGATCCTCTGAGGGGTACTTCATGGAATCCATAACATTAAATATCACAACTTCATCTCCAAAATCCATGAAAAGTGTACCCACATTGACATTTATGATAGTTTTTGCAGTTTTTAGGAATGGTCCACCTTAGATAATGGGGGCATGATAACTTACCTGATAATCCTCCATGTTAAGCACAATGAAGTCTGCTAGAAAGATCATGTCTCTTACCCGAACAAGTACATCCTCAAGAACTCCCGCTGGATATACCGTAGCTCTATTCGACAATTGCACCACTACTCTTGTTGGCTTCAACTCACCAACCTGCAAGGAAGAGAATACAGATTGAGGCATCACATTTATTGAAGCTCCTAAATCACAAAGTGCATCAGAAAAGTGCAACTCCCCTATGGTACATGGGATGGTGAATTTCCCTGGATCCTTGCACTTTTTTGGCATTGCTTGAGTTGGTGTAATTAGTGCCGAGACATTCCTTCCAAGGTTGATCCTCTCATTTCCCTTGAACCCTCTTCGATTGGTGCAGAGTTCTTTTAAGAATTCAGCATACCTTGGGATTTTCTTAATGGCTTCAAGTAGAGGAATGTTGATCTCCACACGCTTGAATGTGTCCAAAACCTCCTTTTTCATTGCTTCTTCAGCCATCTTCTTGGTTTGAACAACCCTTTTTGGAAAAGGATGGGTTTTAGGAGGAACATCATCAATATTTTTCTTACCTTTATCTTTCTCCTTGGATTTCTCATCAGTTGGTTTGGAATGCAGCTTCTCTGGAGTTGAGGTGAATCCCGGTGGAATGGTAGGTACAGATGTATCGTTCATTTGCTTCCCACTTCTCAATTTGATGGAACTAACATTCCCCTTTGGATTTGGAGTGGGTTGGGAAGGTAGATTTCCGGAATTCTTACTTACAAGTTCATGGAGGGCGGTGGCAATCTGGCTCATTTGAGTCTTTAACTCCCTCAGCTCCGAACTTTGACTCTTCAGCTCATTCTGTTGATTAAGAACAATTTTCTTCAAAAGATCATCAGTATTAGAATCTACCATTGGTGGGGGATTCCCTTATTGTTGGCTTGTTGATGCTTGGGCTTCAAATCTCCTTTGGGGTTGTTGGAAACCCTGCTGGTAAGGCGGAGGCTGCTGGAAGTTTTGTAGAAAGGGTGGCCTTTGTTGTTGTCCAGAGCCGTACCTCATGTCTGGAAGATCATTCCGCCCTTGGTTGTATGTTGGATCAAACTTATTTTGGAGATATGGTTGTTGTTGTTGCTGCTAAAATGGTCTCCCAGGGAACACTGCTGCATAATGTTCTGTTTCTTGGAGTTGTGGGCAACAGTCAGTTGGGTGGCTTGTCTCAGCGCAAATACAACAAGGCCTTGAAGGAGGGGGTGGAAATGACTTTTGTGCCAAAGAAATTTTCCCCACCATAGTGGTCAATTCTTCTAACTTAGTATCAATCAAATGACTTTCAAGAGAAGAAGGACTTACCTGATGTACTCCCCTGACATGTGGTGTACCTCTATCACCAAATTGATGGGATTTTTGGGCCATCTTGTCGATCAATGAATGTGAAGCTACTGGTGTCTTGTCCATCAATGCTTCTCCAGCCGCAACATCTACCATGCTTCTCTCCATAGGTGTGAGTCCTTTATAGAAGTACTGGATGAGTAATTGCTCACTGATTTGGTGATGTGGGAAGCTTGCACACAACTTCTTGAATCGCTCCCAGTACTCATACATTGACTCCCCTTAGGCTTGCTTGATCCCAGATATCTCCTTTCGAATGGATGTTGTCCTTGATTCTGGAAAAAATCTTTGCAAGAAAAGATGTTTCAAATCATTCCAACATGTTACATCTTCATGTTGCAAATAATACATCCAATCTTTTGCAGCTCCATCAAGTGAGAATGAGAATGCTCTTAATTTAATTTAATCATCAGAAAAATTTCTTGGTTTTATAGTTGAGAAAACCACATTAAATTCCTTCAGGTGTTTGTTGGGATCCTCACCAGATAAGCCATGAAACTTTGGATGAAGGTGAATTAATCCAGATTTCAATTGAAAGTCCGATTCGAGATTTGGGTATGCAATACAATTTGGTTGATAGTTAATATAAGGTGCATCCAACTCTCGAATGGTTCTATTAAGTTCATTTCCATTATTTCCAGCCATTGGTTCCTCTTTTATGTTTGAATTTGAATTGCTTCCAATTTCAATGTTTCCAGAAGAGATGAATTCACCAACTGGTTGAATATTGAAACTTCCCATAGATTGAGAATGTCTGATTCATTCCCTAAGGCTACGTTCAATCTCAGGTTCAAGATCTATGAGATCTTTGGGACTAGTTCGTGTAATAGATTAAATAAAAATGAAAAGAAAGAAAGTGGACCATAGTAAAAAAATGAGAAGTTAGAGTTAATGGTCCAAAAAGACGTAGAAGAAAATAAAAGAAGAAGAAGAAAAATCAGATTGGGTAAAGAAGGAAGAAAGAAGAGAGGAAGAGAATAAAATGTAAAATAAAATAAATACCTATAATTGGTTGAAATAATTACTTGCCTCCCCGGAAACGACGCCAATTTGAATGAGTGCTGTCGTGGGCGCCCTCAAATGATTAGTGTGATTTGGGGTACTTAGGTGCAGTAGAGTGGCTGACCAAGGTCGTGTCTTAAAGGAGGAATTGAATTTAAAAACTTATTAGAGGTATTCTAAAAAAAATGTAATAGAATAAAAACAGTACTTTAAAGGATTGGGTTTTGTTTTAGTTTATGAATCTAGAAGAAGTTTTCTGGAAGAAGATTGTACAATTTTTTTTCTTTTTAGTTTTGAAATGAATTTCGATTGAAATGACACAACAAGAAGATGTTTTTTTAGAAATCTATTTAAAAGGTGTAATCGATCTAACTCTACCTCTTCACATTATTATTAATCATTATCATTTAAATTAACATTCACTAAATTATGATCCCTTAATTTGTTAAATCCTGAACCCTACGAGAATTAACTTTACCACGAAGATGATGTGAATTTAATCCTATGCTAACTTCGGAACATGCAATCGCAGCACCCTACTTTGATTGATGCTCTAAGATTAGCTTATGTTCAGTTGTAAATTAAGGCACATATCCATTCTGGAAATGAGGATGAATTGTGTTTATGGATTATATTTGAACTCTACAAATTTATCTGGTTTGGTCTTGTATTACCGATTAAGATCGCGCTCTCACAATTTACACAAAATCCCGACCTCGCGTGTTTTTGTGTTAATTGTTCAATTGCTTGCTTAGTTTCTTACAATTTAAAAACATAATTCATGGATCATATTAAGTGCATTAAAGGAGCTCAATGATTCAAAATAATTAAATGAAGAGGGTAGAAGATAGATCAATTACTAAAAGACTACTCTTCCATGGGTGGCGTAATCATCGTAGAAGCGTTTTGCATGTGCAAAGGTTTATAATGGGTATAACTCAATAACGCTTCTACTCAAAAATTCCAGCCCAAAGAGGAAGATTAAGAGAAGATGAAATTTAAACAAAACTGAAGAAAAGAGAAGACGTAAAAGAAGAACAAAGAAGTTTATTACACAAATTAAAACATTACAAAAAGAAGAAGAGAAGGAGGCTTCGATGGAAGGATCCTTGCTTCAAGAGCTACCCCTATTACAATGGTTGGAGAATTTGTGTGAAAGAAATTATCCTCTGCCTATAATCTCCCAATGAACGTCACAACCCATCCAAATGAGAAAAACTCCAATTTATAGAGGGGAGGGGAGGAGAGGTTACAAGTGGTTTCAAGTGTGAATGTGGAAATTCGGCCAAATATTTTATTCCAACATGAACCGCCCATTTGACCACCAAAACGCGTGCATTGGCCGGCCTTCCAGAAGGATCAAATGTGTGGATATGGGTCCTCTTTGTCCTCTCCAAATATGGGCTCAATACAGGCCCATATGAAGGAGTTATGGCCGAAATACAGATGCTTCTCCATTCTGGCGAGCCCAACCCAACTTTGACTTCATGGCCCATTTTCAACCACCAAATGAACTCTTTAGCTCTAGTGTCATGAATAAAAGTTGTAGATACTTAAGTTAGAAACACTGTTTCAAAATTTCAATTTCAAATAATAAATATAAAAATATTTATCTTTGAAATACTACCGTGATCTATAAAGGATAAAAAACTGGAATTTTCATCAAATATTCAAATAAATGATCTAATCACAAATACTTTCTAATTAAACATATTTAACACAATGTGAGGAAATTATATCATTTATTATCAATGAAATATTCAATAAAATAGTGTTTTATCAGCAATGAATCATTAAATTTCCTTAAGCGACATCCCTAAGATGCCAAAGGATATAAAAAAATGGAGAAGGGTTTCAATAAACGTTGGGGAATATATACCATCCAACAATTCAACCACGACCAACAACCTGAACCAGACAACTATAATATGATTATTGACTAATTAAGAGAAAAATAAAAAATATCCTTTATAACAAAACCATCCAAAGTGTGAAACCATGGAAGAAAAACAAATCATTAAAGTAAATAGTGGGAAGACAACTAAAGTCTCCAAGATGACTGCAAGACTCTATAATCCATAATCACCATTTTCTAACATCAAAAAATTGACTAAGTATCACGTGGTAGGGAAAAATATATGTGATACTTTACCTTATATGACATCATAGAATATATCCTCTAAAAGTGAAAAATAGTTAAAATAAAGGGGTGTGTAAATAACTCAATAGGATTTACCTAATGACTTCACTACTCACCCCAATAGGATAGAAATGTAAGAAACATTTATATAAGACAATTTATTTAACCAATTTCTAAAAAAACAATGTATAACTAAATATATCAAGTCTTAAATACAATTAATAACAAAGTGTAAGAAATTGATATTTTAAACTAAATTTCTATCATGTCAAATTCTAGAAAAACAATGAAAAAGGGACTGACCAAAATTTCTCAATATCATTTTCTCATAACCATTCCATTTAACATTTTTCACACACCCAAACTTGCATCATTTGTTTTGAAAGTTCCATACCCATGAGTGGTCTCTTGTTCAATCAACTTATGTCTCACTAACACATTCCCCTAATCTAGGTCCATGTACCTTTTACCCCACTCGAAAAATTCCCTTATTCTATGCCTTTCAAGAATGAAGAACACAAAACCCAATCTATTAAAAAACCATTTCAAATATTCATTTCAGCAAATTTCAATAAAAATATTATTTTACTAAAAAACATTAAACAAACCCATTACAGACACCCATCCCATTTCAATAAAATCATACCATATATTGAAAAACATATAATCAAATCCATTTATAATAATTCCTAAAACATCTAATTTTAAAATCATGAATGAAGCATCATATTCATGAACAAAATTTTATCTACATTATCACAAAACATCATTGGTGAAAGTTTATAGAAATAAAAAGCAACCAATTCACTATAATTTTATCATAAATTAATCAATTTCAATGTATTCAAGTCAGTTTTAATAGGAGGAGTCGATTTTGAAGAAATCTATCTTGATCGTTTTGACGGAAATCGTATATAGGCGAAGACCGCTCATGAAACCTGATAATAATTCAATGAAACCACCATAGATCTCATTCACTAGCCTTATCAATAAAAAATATAAACATATATGGTATCTATAATCTTATATCTAACAACAATAGTTTATATATATGAATATGAGATGAGTGGTGAAGTAGATCTCAGAAAATGATACATGATTGGTGAAGAACAAGAACATACCAAAAGAATTGGGCTTATAAACACTAAGGAAAGGATGCAGATCGATTCCAATTTTATTAAGATATATTCTCCAACCTCCAAGAGAGAATACAGTATAGGTAGGGCGACATATGGGAAAAAATATCATAATGGAGTAAAAAATGTGTGGGATACAAATTTTTAGGATATCATATTGAACCCTCGAATGGTATAGTTGCATGGTTAGACAACCCATGTACTAAACGTGCCTTAGCTACTACCTAGGAAGACTGTTTCATGGCCTACTCAGAGGGTCTAACTAACCATGAAAAAACATTAAAAAATACTCTACCTCAAAAATTCCAAAACCACTTTTTAAATCATCGGGTTACTAATATGCTCCTGCAGGGGTTGGATAACTTGTGTGAAACCCGTGCACGTTCCCTTTTGTCCCAAAAACTGTCCAAATATGCTAAAAACACACATAAAATTTAACATTAATATTTATATATGTAAAAAACCTAAATAAATGATTTTATAATAGAAACTAATAGTGCTACATTTTCCCCAACATTGGTCTTTCCATATTAGGAAATTAGAATAACATCCTTTCCAAGAAATAGTTCTGACCACTGAATACTCATTTATTTGTCGTGTTCCCATGTGTCTTCCGGAATCTGACTATGTTTCCATAAAAGCAGTAATAGTATAACTCTATTTCAATGAATGAAATTATCCTTCCTATAAAAAATATTTATTAGGATATATTACAACAAAGCATCATACTCTTGTCCAACATGAACCTATCAGATCACATGGTCGAGATTAGGCTGATTTTTTTTCAATTGAGATACACGGGACACATTATGCACCGAACTAAATCATGGTGGTAACTCCAACTAATATGACACATATCCAAGACATTATATAATATCGGACGAGACAATGTATCGAGGTGATAACTTTTCCTACTTCCCAAAATGGCAATGTCCAAGCCATGGTTAGATCCTTAAGAGCACATGAACACTCCCAACAAACGACACCAAAACTCAGCGAAGATCTACATATGATTTATGACGACATTGAGTCATCATTGTTCTATTTATAATCAACTAAATATTGTTTATTGTTTCTGGGAAAATTCTAGGACCAACTTGTGAAGTCTCATCTATTTCCACCCAGTAATATGGTGAATGACAAGGTCACCTATACAATGCTTTGAAAGGAGCGATATATACAACGGAAGAAAAGCTGTTATTATACAAGAATTCCACTAATGGATCATGTTCATCCCACGAGAAAGAAAAATCCATTACGTAATCCCATAAAATGTCTTCCAATGTTAGTATCATTCTTTTTAGATTAGCTATCTATCTGAGGGTCATACACATTACTCATAGTCAACTATGTCCCCAGGGATTTCTGTAAGGATTTATAAAAATGATATGTGAACCTTAGATCTCTATCTAACATAATTGAAAATGGTCTTTCATGAGTCTTAACTACTTCATGGATATATAATTAATATAGATAAACCATCGTAAGGGTTTCATGTATAGGGAAGCAATAATCAAACTTTGTGAGATGATCCACTATCACCCACATTGAATCATGGTTCCAAACCATTATTGTGAGGCCTGTAAAAAATCCATTCTTATCTTTTCCCATTTCTACATAGGGATAGGTAACGACTACAACATGCCCATAAGTCAGTATTGTTTAACCATAACTAAAAGAAAATATAAGCACTTTGAAATGAACCAAGTAACCTTTTATTTCTTTCTGATCCACCAAAATTGTGCCTCAAACTACTTCTACATATTTTGAATTCAAAATTTACATCCCATTTTAGGTGGTGGTATGAATGAAAATAAATTTCTGGAGAGACATAGTTACAACCATCTGATTTTTAAACCCAAATTACAAACTTCAATCAAGCATCCATCCCTTAATGGTATCCCCACCATTGAGTTATGAACTCATAACCAGACATTCTGAATAGAATTTTTTTGATTCATTAATAATATATTCCAATTCAATAATCAAGGAAAATTAAAAAAAAATGAAAACATCACCACAGTCACCGCATTCAATATGCATGTCTATTAGGGCCGACATCAGCTACAAATTATATGAAGATTCTTATAGCAACGGAGTCTATGAGTGTCTACATAATGTATTATCCACCGAATTACCTTTTCCCAGTGCATACATCAAGTCAATGTCAAAAATATAAAGATACTCTATTTATCAAAATTTCCCAAGATTTAAATCTCATAGTGAGAAAATATTCATCAAGCTCTTATAATCCGTAAACATGGTGAATATATCACCAAAGTTATAGTGATTCCATGTATTCATATTATGGATGAAAGCAGCTAATTCCAAATATTATGTTGGGTAATTATTCTCACGCACTGTCAAAATCCTTTAACCTAAGAAACTATATGGTATCCTAGCAAGAGAATGTATCCCAACTTGGATCCCAAAGCATTACAGTACAAAACAAACCCCTATCCAGATTCTGTAAAAATCAAGATATGTGATGATGTATGATAGACTTTGATCTCTTGAAAACACTTTTGGAATTCCTCAGTCCATTGAAATGGGACATTATTCATTATCAGGGAGGTCATTGGTGAATCCAATCATGATAATTCAAGAATAATATATCATAAATAACCAATGAGACATAGAAGAAACTGTATCACAAAGATTTTTTTTGGAGGCTTCCAAGAGGTAACTTCTTTTACCTTATTTAAATCTAATTTTTTTTAAATTACATTTCCTAGAAAGAAAAACTATTGTATATGAAAATCTCACTTTTATAGTTTGGAATATAAATAATGGTCTCTCAATATTCTCAAAACTCTCACCATGTATTTCATGTGCTCATCTTTTTACCCTGAATACACAAATATGTAATCCACAAACACCACAACAAAAGAATATAGATATCTATGAAATATCTGATTCCTCACTACCGTAATGACTTATGGTTCATTTTTGATAGAAAAAAGTATTACCACATATTTATAATGTCCATATCTTCTTCAAAATGTAATCTTTATGATATCCTTATTCTTCACACACAATTGATGATGTACTGAACTCATTTTAATTTTAAATAACTACTAATATTCCATCAATTCATAAAATATATCATCAATTCATTGAAGTGGATATCTATTCTATATCATAACTTGGTTATGCAAGAGATAGTTTACACAAGACATAGAGTTCCATAATATTTCAATACAAAAAAGAAGGAGCTACCTATAGAGATGTGCTCCTCCGAATGAAACCATTTATTTACAACTCTTTTATCTGCACATTCAGTCCCCTTAGATTAATTTTTTCCATCCCATATGATATTTGAGAAATATAACTGTTTCCTAGGAGGTGATCAATTGTAAATTAAACTTCTCTTATAGGTTGTAATCGTATTAATTTGTTAGTATAAAATTTTTGGAAATTGTTATACAATTGATTGAAAAAAAGATTTTTTTCAATCTCTTCTAACAATGTCAATGTCAAAAATACCAACTGGTAAGAGTTTATTCCCACCACTGCAACCAAAAATGACATTATGCCTATATTTACTAACCTTTGTCCTCTAAAGAGATTATCAATGTCATACTCAGTTTTACCACTAACCATTCTATTATAATAGTCAATGTAAGCCTTGAACATTGTCATCCTATCCATACCAAAGAATAAATAAATGAAATTGATTCCCAATAAGGAGAAATCCCATTTCTACTCTGATCTATAAATTGTTAATGAACATGATCAACATATAATTTCTTTACATTCTATCTCACTGAGATGAGTAAAACATTTTAATATAGAAGGAAACATCACATATATTAAAAATAAAAAACCAACATAACTGGGCGAAATGAAGGATTTTGATGAAATAGAATCAAATAAAGCTTGCATAAGGGTATAATTAAATAGAATTATACCTCTCACCATTGATGTTCTAGCCTGATAATACACAATCACTTACACAGATCCATACAATTGCTTCTTTTCAGCACTATACTCCTCATTTCCTTGATGATATTTCCATTACAGATGAGTAATGGTGTTCCGAGAATCATCATGGCTAGCCCTGTTCAACTAACGTGTCTGTTTATACTCCAATCACCCCATCGAAGAATATGATGCTTGTGACACATGAAATGTGTCTCGAGTACGTGGCATCAGATAACATCGACAATCGCAATTAAGATTACCGTGATGCTTATAACTATAACATGATCTAGGTTGTTTTGTATACTCTCTCATTATGTGGTCAAGCAACCCATAGTGGAAACAT
This sequence comes from Viscum album, assembly GCA_963277665.1. Classification (NCBI taxonomy): domain Eukaryota; kingdom Viridiplantae; phylum Streptophyta; class Magnoliopsida; order Santalales; family Viscaceae; genus Viscum; species Viscum album. The sequence goes on from OY728158.1 coordinate 1,110,807,853, forward strand.
CATGATTTTTTCTTGGATTGTAGAGGAAGGTTCACTGATCCATCCATATGAATATATGTTCTTCTCCATCCATGGAAATACGTGTCCCTCTTCATGTTGCTCACAAAATTCAAGTTCCAACAATTTCCCATAGGTATTACCATACTTCCTCCTCCAATAGTTCCCGAGATATAACCTTCATTGGATATCTCTCTGTTCAACGTATCTATATAATCATTAATACATAGAACCACAATATTCAATGGAATATCATTCCTTATCTCTAATTAAAAGATTCATGCCTTTAAGGAAATAGTCACTACAACATTAGGTGAAAAGCACACTTAATTCATTAATTTTTCTATATATTCTATGATAGAGTGATTATCCTACATTAGGATCAAATATCCCATAATTATCTTGATCTTGAACGTGTGAGGATATAATTTTTTATTTACCAACTCCAAAAAACCCAACCAACTACCACCTTTATCCAGTTTAGCATGGACCTCTTGGTTCCACCCCTGGCATGAAAGATCCTAGAGCATATACATTTCTAGTTTGACATTAAACTCTGATGGTGTGGTTATGAAATCAAATATACAATTCATCCTATTATAACTCACCTAGACCTTTATGAGTTCAGAATCACCCTAAAAATGGGTGGATTCGGCTTCAAGAAATAGATGAAATGATCAACATGTCTTGGCTCTTCCCTTCAGTTTCATATGACCTAAGACTAAATTTTTTTAATGATATTATGAACCATCTCGTTGTTCACGTGTTTCTCAAGTGAATCCATATTCTCTATAGCTTCATATAGTTGGTTTCTATGATGCCTAATCGGTACCATTTTTTATACAAACAACAAACTCGATATAGCTCAATCTCTAGAAACTGAAGGATTAGAATTTCTTATTATATCACATTAACTATCAAAAAATTTCATTAAAAAATAATCCTTTTCCATGTTTTACCATTTTCCAAACATTTATTTCTCCAAGTGAAAATGAACCCATTTTCAAAAAATTTCAGCCATTCCCTTTTTCAAAAACATTCATTTGAATACAATTTCCACATTTTAAAAAATTTAAACAATGTATCACATCGTATATCATTTTTCCAAAAATTAATATGCAATCCCAGTTAGATGTAATTATTCAAATTCCTTTCATTCTCAACTCGTTGGTCAAACCTAGGACCACGAGATTCACATATCCTACAATTGTCTCCAAAACCCATACATACCAAACTCTATGGTAACTCAATGTTCAACATAAAAAAGGATAGAAATGAATTTTTTATGCTCCACATTTCATGTCCCAACAATCCATCTCATTTAAATTATTTTAACCCAAGGAATATATAATAATTAATTCAACTCTAGGACCATGAAACTGAAGTCCTCATGTTTGGAATTGAAAAAAAATACGATACCATTTGTAATAACCCACTTATTATTATTGGAATTAGATGGTGGTGAATCATTGATTTTACTTAAGAGACATCAACCAGACATGAAAGGCTGGAATTAAATGTCAAAGGGCTTCAATACAAGTGTGTGATGATTTAACCTCTATGATTCAAACCACAACCAACAACCATAACAAAAAAAGCTTCATATGATGCATGACTAATTAAAAGACAAGTCAACCAAAACTATTATAACAAAACCAACAAAAGTTTGAAAATATATAAGACAAAAAAGACATTAAAGTAAAATGTGGAAACAAACTAAAGACTCAAATATGACCACAACACTCAATGATCCACAAAATCCTTACGCAGACAACACTGAACATTCCAACTATCATGAGGTGATGCTTAACAGATGTGACACTTTAGCTTTTCCCATGTCCCAGAATATTGTATTTTCAAATTCACCATAGTGAATAATTAAGTGTACTTATAAAAAATATGTAGGTTTTCCATAATGAAATCCATACACATTCTACTATGATTGAAAATTTGGAAAAAAATTTATAAGACCATTAATATAAAAAAATTGTGCAAAATAGTTTATTACTAAATATAACTAGTTACAAAAACCATTAATAACTAAGAATAAAAATGTTCTATTTTCAACCAATATGGGAACAAGTAACATTTTGGGAAATAAACCCAAAAAAGGCTTTAAAAACATTTCTAAATATAATTTTTTCCATAATTATTCCATTTGACTTTTTCTCACAACTAAGCATGCAAGATTTTCTTTCAAATTTCCATAATCTTAAGTGGTCTCTTGTCTAATCACCATGTGTCCCACGAAGACACACCCTTGATCCCGGGTAATATACATTGTACCCCACTGGTAGAAATACCTTAATTAGGGTCCATCATTAATAAAGTCAGACAAAACCCAATACATGCCAAAACCATTTGAAATAACTATTTCAACCCAAATCTACAAAACCGTTCTTTTATTGAAAACTATTAAAGAAAAAAATTAAAAACAAATGTTCCATTTCAATTAAATAATTTATTTTATTGAAAACCACTAAATAAAATTCCTTTTCCATAATTCCAGAAAAATATAAATTTATAATCTTCATTTTAAAATTATGAATAAATCACATTATAAAAGAACACCAATTTATCACAATTTCCTCAAATAATCTTTTTAGAAGTTATCTAAAAAACAAAAAATATCCCAATAAACATCAACTTATCAAAAATTAATCAATTTTATTACATTAAAATTAGTTCTACAAAGATGAGATGAATGTGAATCCACCTACTTTCAGCATTTTGACGAAAATGGATAATGGACGAAGAACTCTCACGTACCAAGGTACGAATTCTGTAAAACCCCCTTAGATCTCATCCCCTAACATGTTAAAAACAAAATATAAACATATATGTCATCCAAATGCTTAGATCTAACCAAATAGGGTGTATATCAAAGAATCTGAGAAGTGAGGAGAAGTAGATCTATGAAAATGTGATAAGAAATATGAAAAACAAGAACTTACCACAAGATTAAGGCTTCTAAACTCTAAGGAGAGTCTTTGGATCGATAAAAATTTTCAGGGGAGAGGTTCTACAACCTCCAGGAGAGACGAATATCTATTTAGAGCCATATAAGAGAAATAAATGATCCACTTAGAGTAAAAAACATGCAAGATCTTCATTTTTAGGAACTCACTTTTACCACGCACATGGTTTAGTCATGTGGTTAGAAAAAATATTTGATAACAATGCATTAGATACTTCTTGGGTAGACCCTCACATGGCCTCCTTGAACATTATCCATATCCTTATGCACATCGTGCTAAAGTTACTCCCTCAAATTTCTCGAACCGAGTTATCAAAGAACACAGTTACTAATAGGATTTCCCCCAACTTGGAAAACTTTTGTATAACCCTTTCACCTGAAAATTATTCCAAAAAACTCTATAAACATTATCTATACTCTCTCAAACTTCAACCATAAACATTATATACATGAAAATTATAATGAGAGGGTTACATTAAAAAAACTAGGGTGATACCACTAAACCCCTTGAAATCTGTCCCCTGCATCTTCCACAACTATAGGTAGTATTCAATTGTTTCATGTCCATTACCATTGGATATGTTATACATGATATAGTCTGAGTGCGTCATAGAGGGTCTGTGTAGGGTGTGAATTTTAAATCTAAAGGCTAACCCTAATCGTGTCAACAAAAATTATCCAATTTTATTTGATTTTATGTAAATTGAAATATATAGAGGCCAATATAGTTAATACACCCTTATCTACACAATATTTTACCAATTAGTTGTTATCATTTTTCCTAATTCGGTAAATATAAATGTTGGATGTTGCACCAATGATCAGAAAAAAACTTGTCGTAAAATAATACACGACCCCTCATCTCATATCCAAGAAACATGTCATCTCTGTTTCCACGATTTCTAGAGAATTATAAATCACCAAATCCCACATCATAATTAACCTTCAAAATTTGATTCTTATTTTCCAAAATAAATTCTCACCTATATATGAAATAAATAATCATGTAAATACATCTCCCTTACCTGACGTAGACTATCAACCCTAATGTGTTCACATGTTTGATGGTAACCCATTTCCCAACTATAGATCACTATCACCCCTGAGTCCCTATAGCCACCTACTATGGTGTATCCATCATAAGTTTTTATGGTCAACACCATCACCCTAATCCAGTTATGTATAAATGATACCACTATGTACTAGATGTCAACACAACTACATCAGTCCTTATATATGTCATTGTGAGTCCAATGGACATAGGCCCATAGTTAGATGAATCACGAACCATTCTATGAATACAACATAGAAAATATATATCTCCTCACTGTCAACTAATGGGATTTCACCATCACACATTGTGATGAACCCAAACTCCCCATAGGAACATAGTTCTCACCATTCACATTACCAAGGAACGACATCAATAAACACATAAAAAGAACCAAATATATTTAATATAGGAAATAAGTCCACTAAAAAATAATTATACCAACCATGATAGAAAAATATATAATTATTTTATACTATCAGAACCTATAAGTGGCTACCCATATTCATTTCACACAAATAATGGATACTGAAAGTGGCTCTATTTCTGATTGAACACATAACCATACCCATTCTAGGAAATAAAATTTTGTATAAAAATATGTATAATAAATTAAAAAATATTGGAACAACCTAACTATTATTTTATGGATCCTTCATGTAGAATTACATCAAACAATTTGACTCTAGCAGGTAGAATTTGAGTATCTAATAGAAAATTGATAATATAATGATTTTAGATGAAACACTATATAATGGTGAAAAATAAAAAACAACCAAAGGGAGGTCCTTGAACATTAAAAGTAATTATTAAATGATATTTATATATCAATGATATAGTATTAAACTAGTGAGATCCCACCAAAGGTAAGAGAGGAATGTGTGAGAGACAATACTTTCATGACCAAGTTGACACGGCTCAAAAAATTCCCTCTATCATTAAAAAACATTAATTATCTATTTTTAAAAATGAAAAAAAAACAAAGAAGAAGGGAATAATGTTCATGTTCCTCTAAAATTATGTACGTAACATACATCGGATACCCATTCAATGAAAACTAGATAGATAAAGGAAAACATAAAGCCACCCTAATTTTTGTGGGGTCACTAGGTACCCTATACCAATGTATCGAGTACCCGGTGGAAGCTATATTCAATGAATCGTTTATTGTATAGAGATAGTATACATGAAACCACCACATAGGCCTGCACTAACCCATCTAAATAGAAAAAAAAATTGTAGTGACCCCAAAATTTAATATATAAATATTAAATTGAATATGATGAATACTTAGTTATAACATTACGGTCAATAATAGAACCTTAATGTATTAGTTTATTATGAGAATAGATACATAAAAATCTTATTTAGGAACATTCCTCTTCGTATTATATAAATTCATTCTCATTTTGTAAACTTCTTGAAATATAATACTTAAGTCATTTCATTATAACCATACGAAAGTAAACATAAGAATGGGTGAGATCAAATGATTTTTAAAGGTATACATTGATGATATCAACATGATATTCTTGGTATTTATGAGAAAAAAACTCTTCCTATGTATGATAAATTTATTTTTTATTGTGGATATCATATCTTGGATGAAAATAAAGTCCCTACAATTTATGATCACCTTTGGCAGCATGTTCACAGTTCTATTAACAACCCTTCAACTGTTCAAGAGGAAAGAGAATCCATCATCTATTGTTTCTATAAGGATAAAATGAAAATATTATGCACTATTTTTCATTTAATTAATAACTAATAATAAATTAGGCCTCTTTGGAAATTGCTATGGGTCCTTTCTTGTTCTATCAATGAGTCATGGTTAATTCTTTGAGATTTCAACTCCATTTTTCATGCTGATTAGAAAATGGGATCTGTCTTCAACTCGAGCTCTATCAAGGAGTTCAATTCTTTTGTTGAGGATACTAAATTAACTAAATTCAATATTACTAGGTACAATACACATTTTATAGAGAGTACCATAATGGAATTAGATCTAATAAGATTGATAGAGCCTTGGTGAATGATGCTTCATATGGATATTAGAGATTTATCTCATGTGTCACCCTTGAGATGAACAGCTCTGATCGCCAACCCATTTTGGATAGTCTACATGATAACGAGAAAATATTCCCATCCCTTTTAGGTTGAATAATGCATGAACATAGATTCTTTATTTCCATATAATTTTCCAACACACATGGTTCAAATGTGAATGGAATGACAACACAATTTCAATAATCTATTAACTAAAAAAATTAAATCTAAAATATGGGTTTGGAATAGAAAATGTTTAATATACCCTGATGAGGAAATTTATGCTTTATAACACTCTCTATATTCCATTTCAGAAGTCATCACTAAGAATAATTTCATCAAAGGTATCAGATTAGAGGATGGGATGACTTCCAAAGCTCAAAACCACATAAGTAACAAAGGAAACATCCTTAAATATGTTTTCAATTCCATGTGGATTAATGATGGGGATTGGAATAGCATGGTTTTAAATGAACCAAAAAGGCCATGAATGTCCAAAAAACCTCCATACCTATTGAAATATGGTCATCAAATTCTTAAGGAAATGAAAGATCTAACTTCTCACATCGATTTTTTTGGAGAATTTATTCAATGGAAAACCACATAATGGGGACCATAAGGAATGTATAATTACAAAGATGGCAACTAATGATAAAAACCAACTCCTTACATCAACCACATTTGGGCTCAATTTACAGGATTACTGGATGTCTGTGTCTCATCACTGATGGTCTTGTGCAAGGACAAATGCCTCTCCCTGGACTTCTTGTCGAGAGCCTTTGCAGAGGTGGAGGAGTTCGAGAAATAGACACTCGTTAATAATTATTTCTCTACAAAACCATCCTGAGTGATTTTCTAGTGCATTTTCTTATCTTGGGGCCTCCAATATTCCATCCAGTTCTCAGCTATTTAAAATAATTACTTCTTCCTAGTTATGTTATTTAAATATCATTACTTGCATGTTTTGTGTGGGTCCCCTCATGCATTTTGTCGCTGGTGATTCAGCCTATCTTGATGGTCCCTAGAAATTCATAGGGGTAAAGAGAACCTTGTAGATGTGGTTAGATCCACCTACCAGATTTTCCTCATCCCTTACCTAATGGAGGTTTCCTTAAGGTGATTGGTGATGATCATTGTGTATTTATATCCTATAATTCTAGGAAAATCAAGTGGGGAGGACGTCTCGGTTGAAGGTATTTGTGTCGAACTGAACAGTTCTCTGTCCCCCCAAAGAAAGATCTCTCTACCCGTGAAGGATGCTCTATTCTTTAATTAAAAGATCCTCTATCCTATCATCCCCAATTTTTTTCTCACATCCTTCTATAGAGGAACATTCTCTTGGTCCATCATAGATGATGGAAAGGATAAGGGATTCATCCTCTTGAGGTTTCGTCCAATAAGGACAGGATGTTGGTTTCTTCAATCCACTCCCCTTATGAGATTTTGTTGCAGGATGTCCTGACCACTGTTGACTTCCCATTGTAGGATCGTCCCTCTCATGCCTTGGATCTGAAGCATTCCTTAGGTCCTTCTCTCAATGATATCTCAGAGAAGTTCTATGGATTAGTTCATTTTGTGCGCGAAGGCACACCTCCAGTCTATGTCGATTTGGACTTGCCTCATCTTCTTTCATCTTTTCTTTCGAGGGATGTGTAATTGGAGACGTGATTGTATACAGTAAGGTTTTTTCCATCAAAACTTATAGCTCTTCTACACTTACCTTATGTCCTACCAATGGTCTTCTCTGATACTCCATGTACTCTCTATGAGTCATATCATTACTTTAATGGAGAACTTCTCGGTCCATCCTCCCTAGAATCTTTTCATTAAATTAATAGGTTTCGTAGCCATTTATCTACTCGAAAATAGTGAGAACTCCCCCACCAAAATACAATGATCAAGGATCATCCAATACCTACCCAACATGCCTTGTTTCTTCATATGATATAAAGGTGCCCGTTCAGGATGGATTTTACACTCAATTGCAATCATGGAACCACATGGAGATCTCATTCTCCCACTTCATTATGGATAAATGATTTGGGGCCATTTCTAGATCCCTATCCTTCCAATGATCCCAATGCTCTTCTAGAATGCATGCAGCCTTGGTTCCCCTGTTAATTTCTATTTCATATTGTCATAAATTTTAAAACAAATTTTTTTTTGTTGTTTCTATCATCGAGAATAATCAATGTCCTTCTATAATTTGGGACTTCACATGGATGATTTAGATTCATGACTTCTTTCATGAAAATTGTACTAAATTTTTTTTTGGATTTATTAGAACAATAACACCTCAATGGAGAAAGTTCAAGTGGTCAACCAATTCATCCCGACCAAAGTGATTATAGGCGACATCTTCTATTTCATTACCTTCATGTATGGGAGCTATGATCCCCTTCAATGATGCATGTTATGGAGTGACCATAACCTCTTTCTTCTGGGAAATCATCGAGGGTTTATTGGTGGGGAATTCAATATTTTCACTAACCTAGAGGAAAGGAAATGTCGAGGAACATTTCAGAGGATGTCCAGTAGGGAGTTTATGGATTTCATGGCTAGGAGGGGAATAATTTATTTTGGATTCTTGGGATATTTATTTACATGGTGCAACAACCAAAGGGTACATCATCATTCATGGGGCAGATTGGATAGATGCATAACCAATATGGAATCCATCAGAAATATCTCTAACACTATGGTTCATCACCTGACTCACAAAATTTATGATCACTCCCCACTATTGGTCTCGATTTTTTCATAACATTATCATCATGATAGTTTTCATTTCCTTCAAAAATTGGTCAAAAAACTAGGATATCAGGATATGGTTTGTGGTGTTTGTAATTCTATAGAACAGGGTGGACCGTGGGTGTCCATTCATGCTAAACTACACTGCCTCAAGTCTCATCACTAGGCATGGGAAAAAGACCTCACTATGGTAGATATTGATATTAATGATGACATGTAGAAGGTTTAGAGCATGAAAGAACGTTTGGAAGATGAGTGGGATGATCAAACTTTAGGGGTGCATTCTAATAGGAAGGATGATCTGGCTGTTCTGATACTATCTCAAGAGCGATTGGCTAGAGAATCATTGAGGAATAAATGGATATGTGTGGGAGATATAAACAAATCATTTTTTCATGCCTATGTTAAATAGAATAATTGACATATCAAATAGAACATTCATATTGATGTTGGATCTTATAGGGATAATAGGGATATTGTAGGAGGTATGGTTCTCTCCTACATCAAGGACAAGATGGCTAGTCCCAATAGTTGTATTCCCACTGGATATATATAAAGCAATAATGGGATATTCAGGGTTATTTCTAAATGTGTTTCAGATCAGGACAATGAGGGGATAAGTTCTCTTCTTGATGAGAATGAGATCTACAATGCCAAGCTAAACTATTACCAAGATAATGCCCCAAGATTGGATGGTTTCCTAGTTTCTTTATTTAGATCCTCATGGGATCTGGTTATGGTGGATCTTATACTGGACATCCATGACTTCATCAGGAGAGGGAGTCTACCGTGGGTTTCCTGTGGCACTACTATGATTATTATTCCCAAAAACCTGAACCCCTCATCAATCATGCACTATATACTGGTGTCTATGTGAAACATGCTTTATAATGTTCTTGAAAGTGTCATTAATTCCACTTTTTTAATCCATCTTCAATGGTGGATTTATGTAGAGAATCATGGATTTGTGAGGGGTCAGCCTTTCCTAGGTGCTATTTCCATTTCCCATGAAATGATCAGAGATATTAACTAAAAATTCCACGTCTCTAATGTGGCTCTCCAGATGGAATGAACAATGATTTTGACCATGTGGAAGGGTGAATCATCATCAAGGTGATAGGAGGTTTGGTATTTTCATTCTGGACTACTGATCTTGTTTTCAGATTTTGCACCTCCCCGTAGCTGGAGGGATCATTATTGGGGAAGTCATATGGTTTCATCAAAGAAATATATATTCTATAATAGATAGACACATTTTCCGCATGTATTTTCATCGTAACAGAATAGGTTCTCAGTCGGCGCATTCATTGGAGCATCAAAAAATGGAGTTATTATTGCCTATTGGAGGAGATTGAGGTCCAAAACCATTTCTTACATAATGTTTATGTATGACACCCTTATCTTTATTTATGTGGGGAGAAAATCTATTCGATGGTCGAACTACCTCTTTGAGGATTACTACCACCGGAGTGGCCCAATTATCAATAAAGAGAAGGGGATCTAATTCATCTCAATTAACTACACACCTAGAAATATTTTTGATTTTCTACTCACCCTTTCAATGAATAAAATATTATTTCTTATTAAATACCTTGGGGAACCCATTTCCCCTAGATGAATACATATTTAAAACTTTAATTTTCTTATCAGCATGATCACAGAGTGTATCCACAACTCAAAAAATAGGTTCTTGTCCTTTTGGGGCTGCGTTGCTCTCATATATAGTGTTCTGTTGGAATCTCCAATTCACACTCTATCAATTGTTATGGATCCAAAGGGTGTCATCTACAGTATAGATTATATCATGGATTGTTTCATTTGGGACCCTATTGAGGAAGGAAAAAGGAATTGGGCCTCATGGAGAAGGGTGGAAGGGCTTTCCATGGAATATTGTATTGACATGCATAGCTCGGATGACACCGTTAGTTTATTTCAAGAATGGTTGTCATGGGATGTTCTAGAAAAGAGTAAGTTGTGGGGGAAAATAATGCACCCAATATTTAGTAATAATTCCTTGGTGCAAGGACTTGTTTCTTCATTATGGATTAATTTATTTAACCTCATCTGAGAGATTCATTTTCACTTCCAATAGAATATTTAAAGGGGTGGAATTTCATTCTAGACCCATAATTGGGTAATTAATATGCTCAGTTTCTTGAGGTACCTTACTCACACCATCTCATTCAGGGAGGCTAGCATGTACTTGGCCCTCATCAAGGTTGTGCTGGATGAGGAGCAACAAACTATATTCAATCTCATTGTCTTGGCACAGGACCCCGATCATTGAGTTTTCACTCCATCTTCCTTGGGGGATTTCACAACTATGGATTATCATCGCCCTCAAGTCATAAATGATGAACATGATAGTTGGTATTAAACCCTTTTGTCCAATATTGTTATTTCAAAATACAATTTCATGTAATGGAGGATCAGGTACTGAGCCATACATCAGAACGATAATATCAAATGTTGTGGTATCCCATACATCTCTCAATGTTCTTTTTGTAATGTATACAAGGAGTTAAGTTCTGACCACCTATTCCTTAGGGGTGACTGGGCATGTGAAGTGTGGCATTTCTTTGGGGAGTTCATAGGCACCCATGACAATAACCTGGTGGATATCAAATTCTTGGATTGGTGGTTCTATGGTTCGAGAGATAGAGGTCCGGATGAGACGGTACACTCAGTGATCCTCAATGATGGTTGTTGTTCTATATGGAAATCTATAAATAAATTTAGACATGATGTAATTTATTTATATGGTAAGTCTATCATCATTAGGAATAAGATAATTCTTATTGATATGGCTTGGAACAATGGAAACTGGAAGGATTCCCATCCTTTTGGTGGATGATTCCTTGTACACATGATGCCTAGGTAGACATAAATAGTACCCTAGGCCTCTCGGTCTGATAACATCCACCCTCTAGGGGATATTGGATCAATACTAAATGGTATTATAGGATGTGAATCTTGCATAATGTTGGGGTTCTCTGAGACTCCCGAGGATCGGTCCTATTGGCATTCTCCTCATGCTTGGGCCATGGTTCCTCTTTTTAGGCTGAAGCCAAGGCTATATATGTTTATGGGTATGAATCTCGGCCACTAAAAGGCTTAAATTTTATCAGAATTTGAAATGGACTAAAAGATCATCCACGATGTCCTGAATGATATTTATTATCCTCCATTGTCTATTATCTATATTATCAGAATGTGAAATGGAATGATCACCAATAACATTAAAATTATCCACTATTGGCATGAGGGTAACCAAGTGGCCGACCATTTGGCTTCGATGGAGGTCCCTAGTATCTATCAAGTATAGCTGCATGATATTATAATTTTGAAAACCGAAGGGGTCAAACTAATTAGAGGGGATCTATTGGCCTAACCATTTTAGACCTAATTAGGCCTATTTGTTTTTGTTCTTGGTTGGATGTCTTGTATCATTCTTAATAAAAAAGTAAATTTGATGATGATTGAAAAAATTTGGCTTTGTTCATGGAATAATCATAAAAGGGATATTTGATTTCAACAACAGAATTTCTGAATCTTATTAAAAACTGAACAAATATAAGAAACACTATGCTCAATAAATACATATGTAAATATTTTGATATGATGTGTTAATGATTTATATGTAATGTTCTCACATGTTTTGGCTTCAATGAATAATTTATTAGCTGGATCAATGCTCTTAATGGGTGTTCACACATTTATATTTAAATAAATGGATTCCCAAAGGGCAATTACAGGGGATCAAGATGGGTGGGAAAAGGAGACCCCATATTAGATACCATTTATGTCATTTTAGAAGACTATATATTCGGGATATTACTTCATATGATGAAAATGATAATTTTATATCCTTTAGAGAAGAACGAGGTGTTTTCCCCCATCCCATCTATTTCTTACTGACAACATTATCATCATTACATAGGGATACATGATGAATATCAATAACATAAAGATATATCTTCTTCATTATGAACATGTATCAGGCCAACAAGTCAGCTGGAGAATGTATTTTATTAACATTTGCAAGAATATTTTAACCTCTAGAAATATTAACATGGCAGAGAGGGTTCATTTCCTTTTATATATAATTCAATGACCGCATTTTGGGGAAGGTCACATTCTTCCTAATTTATCAATATTCTGTGTCAGGTTATAAGATCTTTATCATCATGGAAAGGTAAATACCTTTCAATTGTTTGAAGAGCTTTCCATGTTAAGTAATTTATCATCTTAATGATGGTATACTTCTTCTTGGTTTAGTCTTAGCCTACAATATTCATCAAAACCATAAATTAATTCATGTTAAAATTCATTTTGAGTGGAAGTATTATAGAGTTAAATATTTTACTGTTATATGGAAATAGTGTTGAATGACTTATGGTCCTGGGGAAACAAGATAAAGAATATGGCCCTCTTCAAAAAACATTTCCAGAATCAATTTTTTTTAGAAACTTCTTAACTAGAAATTATAAGCCTTGAATTTTCTCATATATATGTTTTTTGAGGAACTAAATATAGGGAATATCTCTTACATATATTCCTCGATATCTTCTAGACTTAAGGAAGTCTTGCACATGATTTTTAAGAACAATTACTTTTTGGTCAATGCCAAATTTGGACTCATGTTCTGGACTAAAAACTAAACTAGCAGCCCTCTTATTGATATGACTGATTTCATAGATCATGACATTTATTATAGTATTTATATCAATGATCATATGGTTAATATGAGAACTCTTCCACCTGAGGATACACAATACTTTTTTTGTTATGAATTATCAACCCAAGAATAATGTCCTATATGGGAATAGAGATTAAATGGGATGCTTGTCATTGAGGGTTTTTAAAAACATTATATCAAGGTCCTAAACAAAGGTGTTAGGTATTTGAAAAAAATGGTTTATTACCACTAGGTTCACTCTTTTTTAGAGAATTTCCATAAACAAACACCCTATTAAAGAAAATCTATAGAATATTTGTATATATTTTTTGTTATAAGTTTGTGACCTACCACCAACACTATGAGGATGTGAATCATCAATTTCATTTCATCCAAACTGCATCCTCTATTTGGAAAATCATTTTTTGATATTTTTGGGTTCTTCCACCATAGGAAAATGTGATCAGTGACTTCGTTCATGCACATCCTAATATCTTAATGTAAAAGCGGCTCGACATGATCTTACAAGTGGAATTTGTTGAGTTGGTTAATGTAATATATAGTGGAAAAACAATTTTATTCACAATCAGGATGGAATCAATGTAAAACCATCCTTTTCTCAAACATTGATTACAAAAAAACATGCTATATCACTAAATTTTTAACCCTAGAGAAACTTAGTGATGTAGCATTGTATGATGAGGAGACAACAAGATAATTGATGACTTCCCCCACAACACTACATTATTAAAGTCTATTTTATCCATCACTTGGCTAGATGGATAATGATTAATTATGATGGATCCTAAAAAAGGAATCTAGGACAAGAAGGTTTTGTTTATGTATTGAAGGACCATACTGAGGATGATATTGAATTCTAGTACAGTTCTTATGGAATTGTTATATCCATGGAATCAGAGACCAATGGTATGGTTAATGCATTAAGAACATCACAACAAAGGAACATAAATGAAATCTGTTTTGAGTGTGATTCTATACCCATTATCTAGGTTGTCAGAAATGGACATGCACGACATTCATGGAAGCTGACAGAAAAATGTTTCATGCTCCATGATTAGGTTTTACCAATGAGTTACAATATCATACCTCCTTATCGTAAAGACAACACAATAGAAAATTAACATTCAAATAAATGAATGCATGAGGTTGTTTTTTTCTACTATAATTATTCCTAATGATCTACTACAAATGATTCAAAAGGATAAATATATGGGTCCTACCTTTTGAAAATTGAAGCTTCTCTTTTTATTTTCTAATAAAAGAACATATGATATCGTATTTCTCAATAATATCAATTGAAGTTCATATGAATGTATAAGATAAATATTTTGGTATGAGATATGGAACATAACATAAAATGTTCCTAACAAATCAATAATATAAATATGAAAGAATAATTTTATAAAACATTATCATTTAAAAATACGTGGATCATAAGAGTTTGAAATCATCATAAATCAATAATGGACCATAATTTCATATCATAAGAAAAAAAATCATTATATTGTGGCACTATCATAGGTATAAAATAAATTTCATATATCATGGATCACTACCAATTTTATCAAATCATATTATATTAGAAATAAACACATATTTTCAATGCCATAACAGTCCATCCATCATCACATATTTCCCATTGTTATTAAGACATCCCAACCAGTTTTATATAGTTCATCAAGCACATCTACTTGTTTCAAATAATTATATAATGAGATATCAAAAACATCACAATACATTATAAGGTGGTGTAATTATGGGCATACACATCACATAATAAAAAATATACATATGTGTCTCACAATATCCTAAAAATCAGCATATCATCAAAACATAACTGATGAAAAGGTAATAAATTTCATAAATATTTAATTATTTTTTATAGCATTACCAATGAGAAACATTTGGGTTCTATAAATATTTCAAAAAAATTCATTAAAAAACATAGAAATAAGAAAGATTGTATGCCTAGATAATATACCAAGAAAACCATAATTAAAATCAAAGGATATTATAATACATGAAAATTACATTAAAATTACCACTTGAATAATTTTTGAGAAAAATACCCTTTTCATGTTGAAGTAAATTCAATAAAATATATAAATTTCCAAAATATTATGGAAAAAATTTTCTTTTAAAATAACCATGGAAAATTAAATGGAGGTTTCAAATCCCTATGTTGCTGTCATTGTGGGTTATTCCATTCATTACGTCAATGTTAAAACACGTATTCCTTTTAATTTTTTGGTAAAAATTAAAAAATACCTCATTCTGAAAATGAAAGGAATATTCCATTGAAATATTTTCATAAAAAGATAAAAATGGATAAAAATAAATTTTACAAATAATCGGGGAATTAAAAAATCATGCAGGTAAATATTCAATGAATACATGTATATGGAAGAAAATATTTGTGACTTAATAATGAAACATAGTTTGTTTTCCTTAAAAAAGTCTTTTAGTCCCTAAGTACATTATGTGGGGAAAATAAAAGAATTTTTTTTTACTTTATTGAAATAACCAGAGGATAGAAAAATTAAAGGGATTTATTTAATATTTATTTTATAATTTTATAAATGAAAATTTAAACATAAATTGTCCTGAATAAAAAAAGACTGATATGTAAATATCATTCCTCAATTCTTGTCCCACTTCAAAAATTATGGAAACTCAAATATAATAAATATATATTTATTTTAAATATATTACAAAACCATAATTAAATATTAAATAATATACATGACTCACTTATATTATTTTATAACCATTTTATTACCATTTTTATTTAAATTAATGTTTCAAGTGATAATTTCTTCATTTTACTTGCATATTTTTGTTCAACAGTATTGTTCTATATAAATTCATAATAAATAAATTACAGATAGATTATTAATCCTGAACAAAATACCACCTATATTCATTATATATATTTTTATATTTATCCATAAATGGTTGAGATAAAAAATTAATTACACCATTCATGGATACGTTACGCTCTACGTACATATGAACACAGTTTTCACTTTTCAATGGATTGAATGAAATAATGGTAAATAATAATTGAAATTTTCAAAATCATTATTTTAAAATATATATCATATAATTTTATTAAAATATTATTCTTTACCATCCATCTAAAATATAATTAAAACACTTATCACATCTCTTCATGGAGGTGGTAGTCACACATATGCACAAGAGATGTTGTCCTTTTCCAAAGGATTGGAAAAAATTGGAAATGGTTATTCCATAACCAAAATAAAAAATAAAAATATTTGTGATATTTATTTGATTATTTTAAAATTAATTCCCTATAGTTATAGGAGGTATACATTGAAATGAAAATTTAAAATTCTCCATTTAGAGTTGTTCGACTTCTTTAAAAAAATTCTATGGCTTACACAATAATCATTGAAAAGATGTTATTTTGGAAATAATAGATGCACTGGGATCTGATAAAAGAATATATGATGATCTTAAGGCCATTCATGGTTGATATATATGCCACAATCATTGTTAATAAGGATAGATAAGAGGTTACTTTTTATAAGTGGGTGGTGAATAACTCTTACAATTTCTTAAAGTGTTAAATGAATATTAATTTTTTTTCATATAAATATGGTTAAATATTAATATAATTTTAATATAAGGTAGGAATGAATCAAGATCTTATGGTACAATAAATGTATAATAATTTTTAGTTATTTCTTTACTCTTATATCTTGGTTTTGGACCCTCATTAACTATTTGAACAATTACTTAAATATCAAAATTTTCTATTATTTTATGGTTAAAATGTGATCTTAAAAGGACATCCTACTCAAAAATTTATTGTAGTAGATATTTGAAACCATATTCCATTAACATGTCTGAAAATTTATTTTTATAAATTTAAAATCATTTAATAATATTTTTTAAAAAGAATTATTAATATCATTTTTGGAAGTTGTTATTTGATTTGACAATGAAAACTGAATAGAATCAATGTAATTTGAATGTAAATAATTCAAAAATTCCTATTAATTTTTGATATATTAAAAAAATTTGCATCAGAGAATAACACCCAAAATGTATTACATCTAATATATTTAAAATATTTTATTTTATTTTTCTATTAATTAAAGAAATACTAGGTCAAAATTATGTAAGAATTTAAAGAAATTGTTTTGCTACAAATAATTAAAAATAAAATACAATTATAAAATAATTTAATAACTTTTTTTAATTAATATTTATAAATGAAATTATAAGATTTTATATTTATTGTTTTTTTGTAAATATATTTAAGTTAAGAGAGTGAAATTTTTGAATTTATTCTTTTCCTAAATGAATTTTGGTTGTATTAAAAAAATAAATATATCACATGTTGACATATATTTGATAATAATATAAAAAATAATGAGAAAAATATTAAAATAGAACATATTCATGTTTTTTGTTAAATTTGGATCCATATTAGATTGGTTTTAAAAATAATGAACCCATTATACCTTTTACCTTTATAACAAAAACATACTACAAATAATATTCACAATTACATTAGAATAAGGAAAATATTTATACAAAATTACCAAATGATTACAAATATGGAATATGTATCTCAATATTTGATTTCAAAAAATAGAGAAATTAATTTAACAAAAAATCAAAATAGAACGGAAAACATTTTTTAAAAATGATACATTTTTAAGTGTATAAATATTTTTATTCCAAATGTAAGACTAAAATTTATTCCAATGAATGTAGTGTAATTATTTATAATATTATAGAACTAAATTATTTTTTAATACATTTTAGAAAAATTGATATTTTTTAAACTCTTTAAATATTTTTATAAATTTATTTTAATGAAAACCATCATTATTTCATATTTAACTAGAAGATAAATGTTATCTTATAATCCTAATAGTATACCTTATGTTATTTATAAGATATTTATTTAAAAAATGATAACATTCTTTATGAAATAATAAAATAAAAAAGTTTATGAAATTTATTATTATATTTCTTAAAAAAATAAAAAAACCCATATTTAGAGAAAAAGTGTTTTTGATGAATAAAATGACATTAAAAAATAGTATTTATTTATTTAGATTTAATTAATAATTTTGTATTGAGTTTAAAATAAATAAATAAATAAATAAATTTCATAATTTGATTAGTTATATTTATACTAATTTTTTCGTTGATAATAATTAAACTAGAACATTTAGAAATTATATTCAATAGTATAACAAAGTTTGACTAAACATGGTGTTTTTTGTGAAGAATTATATTTAATAAATCATGTTTATCTATAGAGAGCTATATCATAAAATTCCAAGTTGTCACATTCCATCCATCTTAAAATAAATTTTTATAACCAAAATTACGTCACCTAGATACAAAACATTGAAGAAATATTTCTTTCCATACATCCCCAGTTTCCTAAGTAACCTTCGTTAATTTATAGTTTATCTATAAAACTATTACCTCGTGGGTGCTATTTATTCTTAGAACATTATCTCTAAAATCCTGAATCTCCACCAATTATTCCAATAAGAGACTTCTTACTCAAGGGATATGACCTTTGTGTTGAATATTTTTGATGGATCGAGTTTGTAGTTCCTTAGGAGAGAAACAATGATGACAATAGGAACTTGTGATACATTCAGTTGAATTTACAAATAATAAGATACCATCCCATTATGATCACGAATTTGAATGTGTATATCATATCTATTTCTTAGTTTTCTCCTACTTCTGAATATCAGAACCTTGTTCCATGGAAATATTCATATGTTCAATATTTCACTATCCTTGAACTCAAAATCATTCCATTGATTTCCGGAAAATCATTTATTCCTCTCTAAGATACCATTATATTCTGATGATTATATTTCAATGTATTGAACATCCCCTAAATTATATTGAGTCCAAATAGATTTATTTCACCAACTTAAACACAACTCATTGGAATTATACATTTCCCGCCATAATGGAATTTATATTAATCCATTTGAATTATTGATTGAAATATAGTATTCTAATAAAAGTCAAATATAAGAAGGTTTTTAGCACATCAAACATTGAATTCTAGAGAATAAGGACTCAAAATATATTCCAGGGATTAAATGGTTCCCTCAAACACACTATTTATCTCATGATGATATGTAGTACTGAAACAACATTATTAATAAAGAGTTTGATTAAGAATTTTCTAAAATAATGATGTAATGTTTAGATATTTATCATATATAATTGAATTTGGTATCCTTGTAATATTAAAATTTCCTTAATTTATAACAAGGAATATTGATAATGAGATAAACCATCTCTAATTTTAATTAAAAGATATAAATTTTTAAGAAGATTGACTATAACAAAAATAACATTGTTCACTTTAGATATTTTGTGTGGTTTTATACTGAAATCCAAAGTAATTTTTTCAAATAATATTTAGATATCACTAATGGTAGTAGTATCCTTGTAGAATTCTATCTCACAACATTGACTTACTGACATACTAGGTATTAGAATACATATACTATTATATCAATTTTAATGTTTCACGACTAGAAATTTTATTTTATATCTATAAAAATCTAGAAAATCTAGGTTTAATAGAGAACAATGATCACTGATCATTATAGAATATACCCTTCATCATGATTGGTTTTGACGGGACACAAATATAATTCAAAACCCTTATCATTTTGACAATATCATGGTTTAACATAACACCAATCAATACATTCTTCTATAGTTCTACCTCCTACCACTATGCATTTGGAGTCACCACAGGGGTTGATGGTTGAGTATTAATCTATGAAACATAGTATATTACCCTTTAATTGTCATTTCAACTTCAATATGATGAAAATACATAAGTATTCGATCTTTTTTATTCCTCATCACAGACAAACTAGAATGATCCTTATTACTCAAAGCATCAACTACCTAGTTTGGTTTCCCTGGGTGGTAATATATTTTGTAGCCATAGTCATTAATCAATTGAAACCATCATATCTAGTTCATATTCAAATATTTATATGCGAATATTTACTTCAATCATTTATGATCTGTATATAAATAAGACCTTTGGTGATAATTTTACTTCATCTATGTTTTCATGGATAAAATTACCCATGTCTGGTCAAAATTAGAAGTCATGTAAATTTTATTATGTATTTTTAATTAGTGTTAGGAATATTCTCTCACCATATCATTATTTTTGGTGAAACATATGAATACCTTATTTGATTATTCCCCATAGATCCAAAATCCTTATCTACTATAGGTTATTATTATCATATGTTCACTGAATAACATTCTCTTCAGTAACTTGATTTTTTATTAAAATTTACATGTCTACTACAATATAAAACTATTTTGACTCATAATTTTTAGTTGAATTGATAATCATAATATATTTATCATATATTATCAGAATTATGCAACCATCTAATGAAAAATATAGATATCTATAACCACTTTTGGTATTGGACACTTCTCAAAAACTGTTTTCTTTAATGAATCCACCTTAATACCCTCATATGAGATTATATTTCCCACAAATCAAACATTCTAGTTCCATTATTCATAGGTGGTATATTTTTCATAAAAATTATATTTCCTTTGTCCTGTCAATGAAATTCTTAATATGTCTAAAATATTATCATTACAATTTTTATAAAAAGGATATCATCTTTAAAGACTACCACAAACAGATCATATTAATATATAAATACTATATTAATCAAATCCTTGGGAATATCATGTGAACTAACATGTCAAATGGAAGTACTAAAAATTTATAATTCTGATATCTGGTATGGAAGTATGACATTTGTATATCCTCATTATTAACCCTCAACCAATGAAATCCTAAATGAAGTTCAATCATGGATTATTATTGATCTCCCCATAATTTATTAAGTAAATAATCAATATGGAGTAGAGTATACTTTTTATTAAGATTGATCAGGAAATTTTCTCTACAATAAATGAAAATCTAAATTGAACCAACTTTCTTTTTAACAGAAATAATTGTTGGAGCCCATCACAGAAAACATGGGCATATGAATCTCTTTTCAATATTCTCCCATAGTTTTTTTCTCAATTGAAAATAAATTGATGTAATTCTTTAATAATTATTTGAAACATGGTTATCAGTAAATGATGGATATAATTTTGATTTTATATTCATTTTCTATCTTTATCTCAATGAAAAACATAATAAAATCATTCTAGAGATGTCATAAATTATGACGTATTATTTTCAATTTATGACACCTTTGGTTTATCCTGGGTAATAAATTGATATTATCTATTAAAATACCTCATAATGGTTCATAATAAAAATGTGAGGGATAAGGAATATCCCTTGATATTTTCAAATAAGGTGTGAAGTTAGAGAACATTCTCTATAAACATGAATGATATATAATATATACATTAATAAACACTACTTGGATTATTACCCCTAGATTCATATTTTCAAAAAACACAACCACTTGTTGTATCATGATAGGGATTTATTTATAGGAAAACCACATCATCAATATTTTATAAAAACTTTATGTTGTTATAATATAGTTGGATTATCCCAAAGGTTTTCATAAAATTTATATATTTATAAATTGAAATTATTAACTAAACCTACTCTAATACCGTCTATATATGCTAAATGTTTTTATACATCGACATTATATATTTGTATTAGAATATTTATTATATTGATTTATGATCAAAATGAGGACCATAATGTTTTAGTTTATTTGGAAAATATTTACATAAAAATATTATTTCAAAGTATTATTCATCATCAATAATAATATTATTATCTCTTTGTAACCTTCTTTAAACATAGTAATTAAAACCATTTTTTATATCCTTGGTAAAGGATACAAAATTATGGGTGGTCTTAGTTTCTTAGTAAGGTCAAAAATTTGAGATATAATTCAATGATAATATGAATTAATAAATTAATCATAATTTTATGAGATCATGAAAATAACAAAAAATGTTAATTCCTAATGTAAAATATATCATAAAGAAGGGTTAAAACATAAAAATATATCATTTAAAAATAAATGAATCAAAATAGTAAGTAGTCATCAAAAAAGGATATATCTTTTTTTTAGATCATAAGCATTGAAATATTTCATAAAAGTGTGGCATCACTATAGCCAAAGAAACCATTTAAAATTTCAAGTTTAACTAACATGACTATAAAGTCATAGAGGATCAGGAATCAAAACCTATTTCCCATGTCTGAAGAGATCAGTAAATCATCACATATTTTCTATAGTAGACTATGAATCCCTACCAATATCCCATAGTGGATGATGTAGGTCGAGTAGTTTGTCAAAATTAACTCAGGAGATACAAATAATAACAAAATTAATTCAAGTGATATATAATTAATAGACCACACATCACATAATTAATACCATACATACGTGTTCTATATTATCATAAAACATACATTACATCATCATAACATAATTCATGAAAAAGAAACATGCGTCATAAAATTTCTATATTTCATCTTGGTGTAATCCATGTAAAATAAATAGGTTTCATAAAAATAACATAATCAAAATCATAAAGAATACAGATAAATGATAATGATTATAAAATTGAATTGTGTCCCAATAAAATCATCATTAACATCAAAATATGTTATTATTGATGAAAATTACATTAAACTATCTCTAAAATATGTCTCGAGGAAAATATCCTTTTCTTTTTGAAATACATTATTTAAAATAAAACAATTTCCAAAATAATATATACAAATTTACCTTTAAAATAACCATGGATGATTTTAAACGAATTATTAAATCATTAAGTGGGAATTTTTTTCATTTTGTGTGTGACAAGATAAAAATTCTCTCACTATTTTTGGAAAAAATTTAAAAATACATTATTTGGAAATTAAAACTAGATTCCATTGAAATTTTTTCATAAAAATTACAACATGGAAAAAAATTTACAAAAAAATTATTGGAGAATAATAAATATCAATTTTGAAAACATTTTAATAAATATATGGGCATTGAAGAATATATTCCCAATAGAGTAATAAAACATAATCGGGTTTTATTAAAACAATTATTTTCTTCTCTTGATTATATAATGCTAGGAAGTTGAAATATAATCATTTCTCCCACAAAAATAATGAAATGAGAAGAAAAATAAAATTTATTTTTCATATAAGGATCATATTATTTCCTCAAAAGACATTAATTCATAAACAATCCTAAATAAAATTGGATTGGGCAATAAATCACATACCACAGGTATCGTTTGACTCATAGAAATTCAATCATCCCATATAAATAATATATTGTATTATATATCTATTAAAGGACCATAAATATATATCATACCATATTAACTTTACTTGTAGTTTTTATCACCTGTGTATTAACAATTCTTTATGAAAACAACTCTTCTTGGTGAAAGCTGCTTTGTTTTCTTGCATTTTTTCGTTCGGCAGTCCATGTTAGTGTACTTTGATTCTAGTTATATCATCTCCATAATGGTAATAATGATACAAATATAATATTATATACATTATATATGTAAATTTATATTCATCCATAAATGGTATATAAATATTAATTAGATACATCATTCATAAAGATGGTAGGCTATATGTACACATGAATGATGTTTTCACTGTTTGAGGGATAGAAAAAATGATTGTAAATTTTAATTCACCTTTAAAAATAATTATTATATCATATATATTGTATATATTAATTAATTTTTCTATATTACTATGCATATAAAATGGAATTGAAATTTATTTCCCATTAATTCATGTAGATGGTAGTGCACAAGTACGAACAAGCGACATTATCATTTTCCCACCAAGGGAAATAAGGGGAATAATGCTCATAAAATCATTAATATAAAAATAAATTATATTAAATATACTAATATATATATTTTTAAATGAAATGTATATTTTTTTTTATATGACGTATAATAATAAATAATATTGGAAATGCTGTATTGGGATTCATTCCTCTTCATTGAGAAACCATCATTATTCTACACATTATGATCTGAATTGAAGGTATTTGGTAAAAAAATATGTAATATTTAGTGAGGGAATATATTATCATATTTGGTTCAGTTTTGGATAATCAATAAGGCTCAAACATTTGGAATGATGAAAGAGAATATTTTCCCTTTTATATGCGAGTGGTGGAGCACTAATGATAATTATTAAAGGAATAAATTAATATAAATTAATTTTTATTGAATAATGTATAAAAATATTTATAAATATAGGGTAATATTTTTATTATAATAAATAATTCCAAAAAATATAATAATATCATATTTTGGTTCCATTTGTACATAAATATTTATGTTTTAACCCCACATTAAACCATTCGATAATTAGATAAATACCAAGGTTTTCTACACTTCAATGAAAATAACGTTACCATAAAAGGAATAGTTACTCATAAAAGGACCATTGCCTATATTTATAACTATATACCATTGATTTTTTATAAGATAGATATTTTATGAATTTTCAATCATTTAAAAAAAATAATTTATTATAAAATATCATTAATGCCATTTTGGGAACTATTAATTTAATTTAAACATAAAAACATCAGGGTCCCAATGTAACTAAAATAAAAACCATTAAAACATCACTGAAATGGTTTATTTATTGAAAAAATTCATTTAACTCAATAATTCTTCTAAATTTTATTATATTTAAAATTTTCATATCAACTATTCTATTTTTCTATTAACTGAATAAATATTTCATTGGTGTTGAATACGAATTTAATGTAATTATCCAGTAATAAAAAATTTTAAAAAATAAAATGATAAAATATTAAAATAATATTTTAAATAAACATTTATAATTGATATTATCCTATTTTTATACTCATATTTTTTAGAGATATTTAAATTAAATAAGGTGATATTTTGTATTTAATCTTTTCTTAAATTATTTTAATAATTGTACAAAATTAAATATAGAACTAGGTGGCCATAAATTTATGAAATTAATGTAAATAGATGATATAAAATCACCAAAAAGTACAAATCAAGAATTTTATTTAATTTTCAACCTTATCACATTATTTTTTACAATACTTAACACATTTTTCCTTTACTATGGTGAAGGATATTCTTATGGTCACTATTCACAATGAAAAATAATAAAATATATATTTTTTTAAAATATAGAGCACATTATTAAAAATATTTGATATATTTTTCACTATTAAATTGGTATAATTGGTTTAAATTAATATAATGAAAAAATTTAAAATGCAATAAAAACAGTTTTTTAATAAAATTATTTTTTAATTATAAAAATGTTTTTAATGAAAAATTAAATAATAAAATTAATTTCAATAAACTAAATGGGATTATTAATAATATTTTAGACCTTATTTAAAATTAAAACCATTTTAATTAAAAATAATTCACTAAAAGTTATTTGATGAAAAATATAGTTTTTAATAATAATCAGTTTTTATTTTATATTGACTGTAAAAAATTTATTTCTAAAAAATACCAACAGCCCACTCAAAGATAAGTATAATTTTTTTTAACTAATGATATTTTTTATCTAATGAAATTTCTAGATTTTATTAAAATTAATTATAATATCTTCTCACAAAAAATAGCTGAAAACATCTGGGGAAGAAAATATATTTTTGAAGAGTAAAATGCCAATACTAAAAATTGGGTGATTATTTATAAAGAATTTTTTTATTTATTTTTACATAGTAGGGCCTATATATATTATAATTTGTTTAATAATACCCATACCTACTAATTCAATTGTTGTGTGATAACTTTTACATTATATAATAAAAATTCAATAGTATAACATAGTTGTTTTTAACTTTATGATGTGTGTAAAGAATCCTATCACAAAAATAAATTTTATTTATGGAGAACTACAACATATAATCATAGTGTTAAATACTAGACCATTTACACATGATTTAAAAAATATTGATCTCAAATGACCTCACATAGATATCTGGGCTATTATGACATCCCAATAGTAAAAAACCCATTCTCATGATGTCTCCAACTATGACACTAGCCAACCCCAAAAAAATCATATGATTACACCACACAACACACTAAAAATATCTCGATAATTTGAATACATCCATCCATCCAAAAATTAAATTACTATCTAATACAAGGGAATTTATTCCATCCATGGGAACTTCCATTCATTGGAGTCAAATACCTAGTCCCATCATAACCAAGACAATTAATTTCATGATAGTATTGTACATAATCATCATAAAAAATTACTAATTTAATTAATATCCACAAAAATCATCATTCCTTAACCATAAGATTAAAACACATCATACTTTATGATAATAAATCATTCATTACAACCAAAATCCATGTACAGATAAAAAGCATTATGAACCATTACTCATCATTAACAACCAAAATCACATAATCACAACATACCTTTACAATTTACATCACTATAAAAATCATTGAATATAATGGATCTACTATATGTATTTTCCCAGAGAATTTACTTCAGTGTTTGGTCCTCCCTATATAGTCACTCTATAAATTATCCCATTCACCCATTATTGACCACATATTTCTATTCCACGGTTTGGGTGTATATATTACCTCTACATAATAGACCTCAACACTAGTAATAATCCTACCATTGAAAATTCTATATGAAAAGATTCCAAAATTCTACATAACTGCGTGATAATTTAACAAAACCACTTCAGATTCCCTACCTATATATATATATGGAATATATCATAGGAATACGATCACATTGATTTTATATGTTCCATGTCTATCCACAATCATAATATCTAAAATATTACCCACCCAATGTTATCAATAATGCCCTTTTGCTCTAACTTCTTTACTAGGCTTCTTCATTATCCAACATTATACTTCCTTAAGGCCCAATAAAAGCCTCAAATGGAACCACTATCAAACTAGGTATAGTAATATAAATTTGGTTCAACATTTTGATCAATAATTGGTTCAACAACTAATAAAATGATGTTCATATAACGATATATACCCATAAAATGTATTTTATTTTGACCCACCAGGGCCCCACTTGGGATACCCGTATTCATAGAGATAATACCAACAAAAACATCATTAATGTTAGGGTTTTTTGAGTTTCACTATATCGGGATGACATATTAATAGTAGGAATTACTCTATATTAACATATAAAAAAAATACAACTCCAATAAAGAATTTAAAAAACAACACCCATAGGATATACAAATAATATTTACAACTAAATAAAATAAATAAATCAAATAAGAATTAAAAAAACATCCCCATATTGTAATGAATAAATGATATATAAATATGACATGCATAATACACTAGGATGATCCTTATAATTATGAATAATCTTCTATTGATCAACCACTACAGTGATCCCAACTACATTAGGGATCATCATGATCCACCATGAATCTCCATGACTCATAATGAGTCTTCTCCAAACAAACATAAATAGATCCATGTATACCAATACCATCTATGATATGTATGTCATTTTCCCATACGCAACATTTTTCTACATAAGGCATACTCAAGGGTAAGTATAAACATACCCTCTGGGATGGAAAACAAATCTAAAAGGAAACACAATGAAAAAATTATTTCCATCACTTCTCATAATAATGAGTAATTAGATGAATGAAATAGTAGGATAATCTTGAGATGATCTAAAAAATAATTATCAAGGACACATGAATGATCCCAATCATCTCAAATATATATAATGAAAGATGAATCACATAAGTAACTAAGGTTTTTTAGACCACTAATGTTTATACAATGATTAGAGATAATAGTATTACTATATTTTATATCACAAGGTAAATAACTAGGGTAACTAAGGACTCACATGTCTTGATGAAATCCATAAATCTCTACATATCCAAATAAAACACCACCACTAAATCCCCACATTTTAGACCTTAAAAATCACCAAAGAAAGGCCATCATTCAATTGAATAAAACATCATTAGAATAACCAATATCACACCCCAAATCTTGTTTCCAAACTACCTATGAAAATTAACTCATGTAATCTCACTATAATTAATATGTGGGACCCATTACTCAATTATTATTATGATACATTAACAAGATTAACTTTCAATAGGTGTTTAATTAATTTTTCATGTTATAATTAAATCTTCTTAAAGGAGAAATTCTAGATAATGTATTTCCCTTGATTTTTCTAATAATGGAAGAGGTATCTTTGAGTATTGGAATGTTTTTAAATGATATGGTGTTTTTAGGATAGGTAGTGAAGGATGATATATGTTCATCAAAATGTGGGTTATTTGGAAAATTGATGAACAGAAGGGAAAAATTCTGAATATACATTTAGAAATCAGTTAGGTCAATTGATTGATATAAGAGAGTGAAATTCAAAATGATATATCATATAGGACACCATGATTATTAGAGGTAGATGAAACATGTTTTAAGACCAATCACTTCTATTATATAAGAAATTTGACACATGAATTCTAGTGAATTATACATAGAAGTTTTAAATATTGGTATTTTCCAATTAAATTACTATATTACTTATACATTTTGGATAATAAGATTTTGGATGTATTTTCCATGGTTGTAGCAGAAACATTTACAAACCACATAATCTTTTTTTTGTGTATTAACTATTTTCCCATTAAATCAATTATTTGAATACAAGTTTGTGAGTTTTTTGAGGAGTTTTTAGATATTAAAAATATTCTAGTGATTTTTGTGGAACAATATTTCTCATTTTTCTACTCTAAGGAGATGAAAGTTCATGTGGTTTGAATTAAACCTCACAGAATTTTTGGTGTGTTTAGGCATTTGATGAATTCTAGTTTGTAGTCTAAGATATTTCATGAAATCTTGCTTCTAAATATATAGTATCAAAACATGATTGAAATCATGTTTATTCACACACAATATTATGTTCTATAAAATTCATTAATTCAATAGAATTTTATTGATTACTGTTATTGTTACTATTATTTTTGAGAGATTAAAATAAATTAATGAAATGCATAAAATGATAAGTTTATAAAACAAATTGGTTTCTAGTGGATGAAGATAGAACATTTTCTCACAAGAAATGTTATAGAAATTCACATAGGTGAAATCAATGTAAAAAAATAGAGAAATATGAATGGTAAAATAAAGAGATGAAAGAAATCATATTGGTTATGATGATTATATTACAAAATATGTCCATAAATATACAAGAGAATAAGATAGTAAATGAGATGATTGTGGCCACCATTGATATATATTAGAAACCAAAGACACTAAATAAGTGTCCCTAATGAATAGGTTGATTGTTGTGAGGTTATCAAAATAGAGGATAATAAAGGATCATGTGAATGATATAAATATGATTACAAGAAATCTTGAAATAGTGCAGTTAATTTGAACAACTAATTTCATGGTCATCTTTCTATGTTCATCAGTACTATAGTTATGGGAATGAATGAATATAATCATGGGTAATTAATACTGACAACTAAATAGGTTCATGAGAAAATTTGAAGCATGATTTT
The DNA here is from genome assembly GCA_963277665.1 of Viscum album. NCBI lineage: Eukaryota > Viridiplantae > Streptophyta > Magnoliopsida > Santalales > Viscaceae > Viscum > Viscum album. The sequence goes on from OY728158.1 coordinate 1,110,837,972, forward strand.
GAAGAAATATCGAATGTTAATGGATGTTAATGTTCCATATGGAAATTATTATATTGTCTATTTATGGGTTTTAACACCTTGGAGGAGAAATATTTTGTGAACATAAAATATATAAAGGGACATGAGTCAAGGAAAAATGACTAGTTCATGTCCGACTGAATAGAAATATGGTAATCATGGAAACCCAATTAGGTATTATAGAATTCAAAAGGATGTCACTATAAGTGACACTTCTATAAGGAAAATACCATAAGTTTACATGTGAATATAGATAATTCATTACCTATTTTGAATGTTATAGAAGAGTCATGAGGGGTTTACTATGGAAAATATTTCTATTATATTAAATAATACTAATGCATGGAAAAATATGTATCATGAACATTCACTATGGTTCATATAAATGAGAATTAAGACCTATATGTTATTTAAAATAAATATGTAAATATACAGATGGATGTTATGAGTTTTTTAGTGTTGAATGATGTAAGAACCATTTCATGTCTATCAAATAGTATCATTTATGTAGCATAATGCCACGACCTGTCCTCGGGGCCCATGCCGTGACTACCCCAAGCCCTCCTTCCATAGGTCAAGAGCTGGCGACTAGCACCAAAGTCGTAAATCCCAGTATAATGGAAGGAATTGATATTATAAAAGTAAACAAACAAAACATAGTACACAAGTGTAGTAATCACTAAGTAAAACTGAGTACAAAAGTAAGTGTTGAAAAGTAAATGGGCTTGTATAAAAACCGAACTAAAAGTACAATAAAACTGAAAAAAAATACAACAACTTTAAAGTAAAGCAACAACCACTGAGTCATCCCCTAGAAATCCCACCTAAAGGGTGGGTATAGATAGTCTCCTCAGCACCTCGGGTCTATCTGTCTGCTCCGAGTATGACTCAACATGTGGATCACCTCTGGGTACCGTCTATGTCTACAAGTCTCTACCACAATCAGTGTTGTCCATCATCTACATACAACACAATGTAGTTCGGGCATAGCCCCTGTAGGGGTGAGTATAAAAATACTCAGTAGGGATCCCAAGACCCGCGAAGGTCTCCCAGAATCCACGAAGGATAAACCACAAGAAAAGATACAATCACGAAGTATACACCAACTCTACTTAGGTATATTCCAATACATATACCTAAGTCATCAATCCAGTTCGGCTCCAACTCTTGATCCCAAGAACAACCCAGTCCACACAGGAAAGAAGTCAATCACATCCATGGGAATGATTGAAAGTCAAGACTAATCTAACACAGGTATACTACTCATGATGAAGGATGTATTTGATTAGATGTAGACTCTAAATCATCTCCTCTACCGAACCAATATAGGATCCCTGTAGAGAATTCATCACTGCTGAACGCATGTAGGATCCAAGTATTGTTGTCCTCGCTGCCGAACCGACAGAGGATCCAAGTACAGTAGTCGTTGCTACCAAACCCACGGAGGATCCAAATACATTCGTCATTGTTGCCGAACCCAAGGAGGATCCAAGGACAGTGTTCATTATCGTCGAACCCACGGAGGATCCCAGTACGGTAGTCGTCGTCGTCGAACCCACGGAGGATCCCATTACAGTAGTCGACTTAGTCGCAGCCAGCTCTTGGGTTCCCGCACACAGCACGCTCGATTCCGGGAGTGTCCACTCCTCGTGCAAAGGGTTCAATACATCAACTATCTTGAATATTATTGTTGATGTATTCTGAAGTTCCATATCATCAAAAGGACCCCAACGCGACAGGCGACGCGTCAATCGGACGCCCGGTCTGAGAGATATCAGCCTTTCCATTCCAGTTCCCCAGATAGAAATACACCCATTTCTAACCTAGAAATTATACAAATTTGACAAAAATTCACATAGAGTATCTCAAAAATACAGTATCGTTGTAAGGGTCCCAGTTCCGCAGACGGCACGTCGATCAGATGCGCGGTCTCTAAGATATTCACGTTTAAGTGAATACGGGCTCGAAACGTTCAGCCTAGTGGGTCCACGGGTCGGGTTATCCCAGATTTGGTGGGTCTGACCCGACAGGGGTGTCCGACCGGCCCGATGAAATGTGTGGTCTCGGCCCGAGGGGCACGCTCCGACATGAGAAGGCGCGGCCCGAACCTGCCTGGCACGACCCGAAATGGCGCACTGAGTCCTGGCCCGGCGTGGCCCGACCCGACGCGGCGCGGCACGGCCTGGCGGGGCTTGGCCCGGCCCGGTGTGGCCCGACCTGGAGGAGCGCGGCCGACTAGCTGAGCAGCTCAGCCCGAGGGGGCCATGCGGTCCGAGGTGGGGGGGGGGGCTGGCTTCCTAAACTGGCGGTGCCAAGAAGTGCCGCCCTACCTAACCATCCAACCGAAGCTGGGTGGCCTTCTTGGATCAAGCGGCCCTCACGGGCGGGCCACGGTTCATCCAGCACGACACCCTCTTGGCACAGTGGATCTCCTCCACCCGGTCGGCCGATGACCGACCAATTCATTCACCGAATCCACCTATGCAATGCGGGACGCAGTCTTCCACAACGCAGTGCCATGGGGTGTCGCGGTTCATTCCTTCGGCGCAGTCGGCTTTGGCCTGCTGGTTCATCATCTATTGAGGGGCCCGTAGTTTCGGGACGCGGTTCATCCCCACGTGGCCGGCGCACGGATGCCTCTTCAATCATCGCTGCCATCCATCTTGTCACTGTCACCATCTAAAAAGAACAAGGTTTTATAGAGGGTTGTCGTGTCATCTTCGTTCGGCCCGTGCCCTCCACGTTAGGTGGTAAAACATAGCCAAGGATGCTCACTTTTATACAACAAGAAAAATGAAATAATTTATTTTAAATAAATTAAGAAAACCCCCTACCTCGAATAAGGTTTTTTCGTCATAGACACGGAAAGTGATGTCGCTCTGTCAATGTTAGAGGAAGAACTGTCGTTGTTGGCCAGTTCCCCGTGGCGGAGTCTCCTCCCTTGACGTGGAGGAAAAAGAGTATTGAAGAATCGTGGAATGTTCTTCACCGAGTTGTTCTTCGTTGAAGGATGGTGTTCTTCATCGGAGAAGAACCCTATCCTCTATTTCTCAAGAGCTCTCTCCCTTAAAACAACAAAATCCCCCAAAAATAAAATAATAGGCTAAGGGTATTATTTTACTAAACCATGAAATTGAAAATTCAGACCACTTAATTAATTAAATGAAGAGGTTGAATTCATTAATTATGGTGTGTTGGAAAACAATAAAGAGTGAGAGAGGGAGATGAAGGGTTCTCATTTAAAAGGGGAGTTGTCAAAGAATTAATAAAGGAGGTTTAAAGGAGTTTAGTTAAGATGAAATGATGTGGCCTGTGTGGGACCCAACTCACAAATATACCCACATGGGAAGTTATGTGGTTGTGGGTCCCACCCTTAACTCCCCTTTGTAGGATATTAGTACCACAGATATAAATAAATTTGTGTACTACCAATTTTATTTATTTTATTCTAAACTCCAAATTATTAACCTTCAACCCGCATAAAACGCAACTGCAATAAATGTCCTCTTAAGCGAATACTGGTGTTTCGAGTTCATCGGTGCCCTTAGATTTCAATTCCGAGCACCAGTTCAAAAGATTGAAAAACCCGCACGTACGTTTTCCGAACGTACCTAAACAAAACATTAGAAATTGATTCCGTGCACACTGGGCCTCGGAATCAGGTGCCGTAAAAAACTGCGTACTCATAAAATTTAAAAGAATTTAAGAAAAAAATATCCTTGAAATTTACGGGTCTTTACATTAACCCCACCTCAGGGCTTTATGTCCCTGTAAAGATATAACATAAACTAGAGAAACAAATGATGGTACTAAGCATGCATCTGAGCCCCCCCGTTCCCATGTGCTCCCATGGAGGTTCCCGTTATTTCAATGAATGTGCACCAGAGGAATCGATCATCCACATAGGACCTGCTCATGTCGATCCTCAATCTCCACTAGAAACGCCGTGAATGTAGCTCCATCATCGATGTATAGCTCTCCATGATCGATGATTTTTGACGGGTCATGCACGTATCTCCTTATCTGAGATACGAGGAAGACGTCGTGCACCCGGTGCAACTGAGGTTGAAGGGCTAGGCGGTAAGCCACCTCGCCTAACCCGCTGAGGACCCGGAATGGTCCTATAATGCACAGAGATAACTTGTCACCCCAGCCAAATCTCCATAGGCCTCTTCGAGGTGAGACCCAAAGGAAAATGTGGTCTCCATCCTCGAACTCGAGTGGTCTTCATCTAATATCGGCATAGGACTTCTGTCTGCTCTGTATAGTCTTCATCCTCTTATGGATGATCTAGACCTTCTCCGTCATAGCCTGAGACATCTCTGGTCCTATAAGTGCTTACTCCCTAGGGTCAGTCCAGCACAGAGGTGATATGCAAGGTCGGTCGTACAATGCCTCATATGGTTCCATCCCGATGGTGGAGTGATAACTATTGTTGTATGAAAATTCCACCAAGGGGAGGTGATCCTCCCAGATACGACCATCGTCTAGGACACATGCATGGAGCATGTTCTCGAGTTCCTGTATGGTCCTCTAAGTCTGTCCATCCGTTTGAGGATGGAAGGTGGTTCTCAGATGTAGCTGTGTCCCGAAGGCCTCCTACAACCCCTTCCAATGCCAGGAAGTAAAGAGATAATCTCGATCAGAGACGATAGATGATGGAACACTATGAATCCATACAATCTCTTGAATGTAAATGTGTCCCAATCTCTCTACTGATCCCTTTTCATTGATCGGTAAGAAGTTGTCCAACGTGGTGATTCAGTCGACGATCACCCAGATAGAGTCATTTCCTCTGGATGTACATGGATCCCTCGTCACGAAATCCACGGATATCCCTTCCCACTTCCACTCCAGGACCTCTAAGGGTTGTACCAAGCCTACTGGAACCTGGTGCTCCGCCTTCACATGATGACAAGTGTGGCATCGTGAAAAGAACTCTGATACAACCTTCGTCATGCCTAGCCACCAATGCTGTCGTCTGAGATTCATGTATATCTTCACCACTCCTGGATGAACTACAAGAGGGGATGTGTGATAATCCCTAAGAACATACTCCTGTAATGAAACTGGTACCATTGTACATCCCCTGAAGAGGATTAGGTTCCCACCTCCTTCAGAAAACCCATCAGGTGCTTGCCCTATGAATATCTCAGCACGTCACGTCACACAGTAAATGTCCCAACGATGTGCCTCTCTGAATCGCTGAAGGAGTTGAGGATTTACTGTGAGTAACTATTGAAAAACTCCTCCATCTCTATCCACAAAGGATATCTTCAACATAGTTAGCTGCTCCATCACCTCCCCAAGTAGTTGTATGCCCGATATCTTGGTGAGAGAATCAGCTACTACCTTCCCCTTCCCAAGACTATAGAATATCTCAAAGTTATAGTCCTGGAGGAACTCGAGCCATCGCTGCTATCTCAGGTTTAGGTCCTTCTACGAGAAGATGTACCCGAGACTCTAGTTATCAGAGTATACTGTAAAGTGCTCGCTGATAAGATAGTTCTGCCTCATCTTCATGGAGAAGACCACTGATGCCAACTCCAGGTCATGGGTAGCGTAGTTCTTCTCATGCTACCTCCAATGTCATGAACCATATGCGATCACGGCTTGATCCTACATCAGGACACACCGGAGTTCGTTCCCTGATTCGTCATAGTAAACTATGTACCCAACACCCTCCTTCAGTAGCCTCAATATGGGCGCACAGGTCAATCCCTATCTTAGCTTTTGAAATCTCTACTGGCATCTATCTGACCACATGAATGGTTTCCCCTTCTTCATTAATGATAAAAGAGGTGATGCTACTCTGAATAAGTCTGGTTAAAATCTCCAATAGTACCTAGCCAGACCTAGGAAGCTCCACACCTATGTCACGCTCCTAGGTGGCTCCCAAGAAATTACTGCCTCGATCTTCACTGGGTGCACTGCATACCCAGCCTCTAAGATGATGTGTCCCATGAAATGAACCTCTCGAATCCAGAACTGGAACTTTGAGAGCTTACCATAAATCATGTGGTCTCGGAGTGTATTCAGTACAACCCGCAAGTGGTAGGCATGCTCCTCCATAGTATTTGAGTAAATCATAATGTCATCGATGAAGACTACAACAAAACAATCATGGTATGGCTGGAAGATCTTGTTCATGAGACTCATGAAAACTTTTGGAGTGTTGGTTATGCCGAAGGGGATAACCAAGAACTCATAGTGGCCATACCAACACCTGAGGCCATCTTCTGCACATCATCTTCTCGAAAACTGAGCTGGTGATAGCCTGAGCTATGTTCTATCTTCGATAACCATCATGCTCCCTTGAGCTGATCAAAGAGGTTATCAATCTTGTATAGTGTATAATTTTCCGTTACGGTCACCTAATTCAGGTGACGGTAGTCGACACATATTCGTAAGCTCCCATTCGCCTTCTTGGCGATTAAAATCGAAGAATCCCAGGGTGAAACACTGGGTCGAATAAATTCCCTTCACAGCAAGTCCTCCATCTATACCCACATCTCATGAAGCTCTGCAGGAGCCATCAGATATGTTGGAGTAGATATTGGTGTTGTCCCAGTGTATAGGTCCATATTGATGTATACCTATCTACGTGGAGGTAGTCCTAGAAAGTCATCCGAAAAATGTCTGCATACTGATCCAACATAATAGGAAAACTCAGACTCCACACCTCAACTGCTCCTATGATGAGATTAGCCCACTAATGTGTGACCAGCTACCCTATCCTCTGCATAAGTCCATCTTTCAATGTAAAGGGTCCCTTCTCGTAGGTGAAAGTGAACCTGGTCCCATCCATGCGGACACATTGCACTTTGCGCCTAATGTAGTCAATCTGAGCATAGACTGTAGACAACCAGTCCATACCCAAGATGACATAATAAGGACTCGACACCACTACAAGAAGATCCTAGTCGAATCTCTCACCTCCTAGAGTAAGATCACACTGCCGAAACCAGTGCGTAATCGTCATGTCTTCTCCTGTAAGAGTATCTAGTCGTAAGGATCAAGACAAAGACTCCGTCATAATCTCCATGCTCTGAAAAAGTGCAGTGGAAAAAATAGAATGACTCTCTCAAGTGTTTATAAGTTCTGAAGCAAGGGTGGAGTAGACATAGATAGTACCTCACATCATCTGAGGTGTGTCGTGGTAATAGGCCTCGACTGCCTAGAGTTGAGACTTCCCCTGTCTGCCAGTTCCTAGTGGTCGTGGTGGTCCTCTTGGTGGTGGTGGTGGTAGAGCCTCACAGCGTCGTCCACCACCCACTGCTCGGCCAAATACTCTTTCGCGTCCTCCTACTCCATGCGGACCGCCATAGTCGAATCTCTACCTCTGCATGGGTGGTCCCTCTAATATCTTCTTCTCATCCCCATGGTTGGTCGAGCAGTCCCGAGCCAGGTTACCCTGCCCGCCGGATGCATAACACTGCTTGCCCCTCGAATGGATGGCTCTGCTTCATGTTCCCCGCACATTTGAACCAGTATCTTGAGGTTGCCCACCTAATGGCCTGATATTCTTGGACCTCTGGGAAATCTTTCTATTGTTGGATATAGAAGACTCCCCTATGTGTGTCTCGGTGGTAGGTCTCGCTACTGGTGTCGGATCAACGAGGAATCTCTCCACAAGAAGGGCTCGCTCCAGTACTCCTTCCTATGGTGGGATGCTAAGGGAGATCATCGATGCCCTGATCTCAGGCCTCAGTCCCTGCTCAAAGGTTCAGGACCTGAAAAATTGGTCATGTACCATGTCCATGGAGTTGCGTGAATGTTCGGTAAACCCCGTTGAGAACTAGGCAACTGTCATGTTGCCATACCACAGATGAAGTAACTCCTATATGCGCACTGCACGAAGGGTGGCTAGAAAAAACTCTAAGTGGAAGAGAATCTCGAAGTCTGTCCAATGTAGAGATGCCTTGCGTGCACTTGGAGAATCTAGCTCCATCACCTACCTACTGTTGCATGCTGTTGACCAGTGGCAAGTATCGCCTTAAGCACAGTTGGTGTCCCTACCAATCTGAAGACTGTGACGATAGCCTCTAGCCAATCCTCAGCTGCCTGAGGGTCCGTCTCTCCGCTGAACCTGGGTGACCTCTGTCTCTAAAACTCTTGCAGCGCACTTAGTCGTCCTGCACCCTCTGCTGCTGGGGATGGTAGTATCAGTGGATCAGCGGGTAGTTGTACCGCTAGTGCTTACGCTTTGATGGGGCCCTACACCGAGGCCTCATCGTTGGGTGGGATACCATATCGTACATGGCTTAGAACAGTAGTTGGCTGCCTTCATGGGGCCATCCTAAAAAGAAACAGGTGCGCCACAGTCCAACAATATACCTAGGGAGCTGAGACAGAGTAATTACAAAGGAAAATTTTGAAACACACATGCAATAAATGTTTTCATGCACTGAGTCAGAAATCAGAAGTCAGGGTCCTGGTTTATGGATACGTCGGACGCCGCACCAACACTAGACTCGTTGGAATGATAACCACACTCAATAATTTTAACACTATTTCTTCACTAGGAAGAAATTATCATAGTCATGAGTTCTACGGTAGAAATGACTCCTCTAATAACAATTTGTCATGACCCATACTCGGGGCCCATGCTGTGACTACCCCAAGACCACCTTCCATAGGCTAGGGGCCGGTGACTAGCACCAAAAGCGTAAATCCCAGTAAAAGAGAATGCATTTCCATTATAAAAGTAAACAAACACAACAGATTACACCAGTGTAGAAAGCACTAAGTAAAATTGATTACAAATGTAAGTGGTGAAAAGTAAAAGGGCTTGTATACAAACCCAACTAAAAGTACAGTACAACTTAAAAGAATGTATAATAGCTACAAAGTAAAGCAGCAACCACTAAGTCGTCCTATGGAAATCCAAACTGAAGGGTGGGTACAGATAATCTCCTCAGCACCTCGGGTCCGTCCGTATGCTCCGAGTACGTCTCACCAAGTGGATCATCTCCGGGTACCGTCCCGCTCTACAAGTATCTTCCACGATTAGTGTTGTCAGTTCTTTACATCCAACACAATGTATTGTGGGAATAGTGTGTGTAGGGGTGAGTATAAAAATACTCAGTAAGGACCCTGAGACCCTTGAAGGTCTCCCAGAATCCACGAAGGATAAACAACAAGAAAAGATACAATCATGAATTATCAAACAACTATAATTAGGTATATTCCCATACATATACCTAAGCCATCAATCCAGTTCGGCTCCAACTCTCGAGCCCCAGCACAACCTAGTCCATACAAGAATGAAGTCAATCACATCAATGATAATGATTAAAAGACAAGACTCAGCTCACAGAGGTATACTACTCACGAAGAAGTGTGGAGATGATTAGATGTAGCCTCTGAATCATCACCTCTTCCGAACCCACGTAGGATCATAGTATAGATGTTCTCACTGTCAAATCCATGTAGTATCCATGTACAGTCATCACCGCTGCCGAACCCACGGAAGATCCAAGTAGAGTAGTTGTCGCTGCCAAACCCACAGAGGATCCAAGTATAGTCGTCATTGCGGCTGAACCCACGAAGGATCTAGGAGCAGTGGTCATTGTTGTTGAACCCACAGATAATCCAAGTATGGTAGTCATTGTCATTGAACCCATGGAGGATCCCAATAGGGTAGTCGACGTAGTCACTGCCAGCTCTAGGGTTCCCGCACACAACATCCTCGGTTCTGGGAGGGTCTGCTCCTCGAGTCAAGGGTTCGATACATCAATTATCACGAAGTCCATATTTGATGTATCCCGAAGTTCCGTCTTGTCAGAAGGAACCCAACATGATAGACGGCGTGTAAATCAGATGCCCGGTCTGAGATATATTGGCTTTTTCGTTCCAGGGGCCTGGTTAGAAATGTGCTTGTTTCTAACCTCGCCGTTATCCAAAGTCGTCCAAAACTCACTTATATTATCAAAAAATGATGGTATTGTCGTAAGGGTACTAGTTCCGCAGACAGTGTGTCGATTGGATGCGAGGTTTTTATGTTATCCACATTTAAGTGAAAACTGGCCTGACCCGTTAATCTTAGTGGGCTGACGGGTTGGTTTAACCCAGTTTTGGTGGGTCCGACCTGGTAGGGGTGTCAGACCGACCTGATAAAATACAAGGTCTCGGCCTGATGGGGTGCAGCCCGGTCTGAAGCGGCGCAGCCCGGTCCGGCCTGGCCCGTCGCTGCGCAGCGCGGCCTGGCTGCAGCTCGGCCCTAGGGGGGCTGAGCAGTCCAAGGTGGGGGGGCGCAACCCCCCTACTGTCCAAACCAACGGCGCCAAGCGGCACCGCCCTCCCTAACCGGCTGATTCTCAAGCATCCCACATGTCTAGGACTTTGTTCATCCGGCGCGACACCCTCCTAGCGCCGCGGATCTCCTTCGGCCGGCTGGCCAACGACCGGCCGGTTCTTCGCTCGAAGCGGCCCACGAAACACGGGCCGTGGTCTTCCACATGGCAGCGCCGTGGGGCGCCACGGTTCCTCCCTTCGGCCTGGCCGACTATGGCCGACTAGTTCTTCTTCGATTGATCAGCGCGCGGTTGTGGGTCGTGTTTCTACCGCATGCAGCCGGCGCACAGATGCCGCTTCAATCGTCACCGCCATCCTTCTCGTCGTTGTCTCCATCAAAAGAGTACAAGGTTCTATAGAGGGTCGTCAGGTCGTGTTCGTTCATCCCGCGTCCTCCGCATTAGGCGGTAACAGATAGCCATGGATGCTCACTTGTACACAACAAGAACAAAGAAATAATTTATTTAATATAAATTTAGCAATCCCCCTGCCTCAAATAATGTTTGTTAATCGTAGATGTGGAATGCGATGTATCTCCGTCAACAATGGAGGAAGAACCGTCGTCATTGGTGAGTTCCCTGTGGCAGAGTCTCCTCCCTTGATGTGGAGGAAGAAGATTATTGGAGAAACATGGAACATTCTTTGCTGAGTCATTCTTTGTTGACGGTTTCTGTTCTTCGTCGGAGAATAACATTATCCTGTCTTTCTCAAGAGCTCTCTCCCTTAACACAACAAAAGCCCCCAAAAATAAAATAATAGCCTAATGATATTATTTTATTAACCAATGCAATTAAAAATACCAACCACTTAATTAATTATTTGAAGATGTTGAATTCATTAATTAAGTTGTGTTGGAAAACCATAATGAGAGAGAGAGGGAGGGGAAGTGTTCTCATTCAAAAGGGGAGTTGTCAAAGAATTAATAAAGGGGGATTAAAAGAGTTTAGGGAAGATGAATGGTTGGGGCTCGTGTGGGCCTCAACTCACAAATATCCACACATGGGATGTTAGGTGGTTGTGGGTTCCACCCTAAACTCCTATTTGTAGGATACAACTACCACATATGTAAATAAAATCGTGTACTACTAATTTTATTTATTTTATTCTAAACTCTCAATAATTAACATTCAACCTGGATAAAACTCAACTGCGGTAAAGGTATCTTTAAGAGAATACCAGAACTGCGAGTTCATAAGTGCCCTCATATTTCAATTCTGAGCACCAGTTCAAAAGATTGAAAAACCCACACATACGTCTACTGAATGTACCTGAACAAAACTTCAGAAACTGATTCCAGGAACACCGGGCCTCGGAATCAGGTGCCGTCAGAAACTGCATACACGTAAAATTCTAAAGAATTTAAGAATAAAAATTCCTTAAAATTTACAAGTGTTTACAAATAATAGTATAATTATAGTAACGCCATTAATTTTACTAATGGTGACTAGAAATTGACTTGAGTATAGATGGTAGTGTGGAAAGGAGTGAAAGATATAATGTATTATTATTGTAGATGTTATGATGAAATTGAAATAGTTATATCCACAACTATAGATAATAAAAATGTTATGATTTGTAGGAGTGGTCACCTTAGTTATAAGAACATTAATGTTCTAATAGGGAATGAAATACAAAATATCAATCACACATGAATTAGAAGTTATGGGATTTTTATGCTATGGAACTAATAATAGGTTCCATTCAATTTTAATAAAACAATTCCAAGAGATCAAAATCTAGAACTAGTTCACTCTAACATATAGGGGATATATTTAATCAGATCTCAATATTGATATTTTTACATCATCAAAAACATTGAGGATGTTATAAAGAATTTTTCGAATTATTTCATTAAAAATAAATTTTTTAGATCCTTGGTTTAGTGTAAATCGATGGTAGAAAAAGAAAATTTATAAAATTTGAAATATATAAGATATCAATAAATTGGTGAATACAATAATGGTTACATAAATTTACATTTGTACAAATATCGAAATAAAACTAGAATTGATAACTCCTATGAAACTAAAACAAAATTATTTACTATAATGAATGAATCTGACTTTGATCAAAATGATTCATTAACAAATTAGGATTTTATTTTTAATTATAATTTTAATTAAATAAAATGATTAATAACATGCTTCACATGAAAAACCCAACCAAAATAACAATGTGATAATTTAAAATAAAATAAAAAAATATAACTATTATAACGAAGTCATTGAGAAAGATGGTATAAATAGAATAAATTGTATTTTAAATCATTAAATAAACTAGAATAGTTGTAACCAGGTCATTGGATCCTTCTTTATAAAGATAAATTTTATGAACATGGAAAATGGTATATTCACCATGATTTCCCATGGACAATGCATGAGATTAAATCAAACAAATATGTAGTGAGATAAATCATTTGTATGATAAATGAAGGATTGGCGAAATTTCCACAAGATCCATGTTTGTTGAAATAGCATACAAAAATTCTACTAGATAATTTATTAGGCATATGTATTATTTTAGAGATCTTAAGAGGTTATTAATGTAGAAACTATGATGATACATACAAGTTATTATCATTGTAATTAATTATTTACATGTCACATGTATAATATTAAGTTTATATTAATACTTTCAAGTACAAATAATTTTAATTTTTAATTATAATGAAGTGATAAATTTCAAATTAATATTACTAAATAACTAATAATATTATGTTATGATAAAAATGATTTTTATTAAATTTTCTTTTCAGACAAGATATTTTATGAAATCAATTTTTTTTCATAATATGGATCATTTATAAGAATAATATAGTAGAAAAAATTTAATTTGTAATTGATTTGATAAAATAATAATAATAATAATAGATTTTAAAATGTTATTTTCCTATGAATATTATTTCAATTACATTTTTATATAAATGTTAAAATCTAAAATTTTAGAATTATATATGGTAAAATGATCATTATTTTCTAATCAATAATTTCAAATTTAGAATAGGGCTATTTTTTCAATATTTTCATGAAATAGTTGTTTTTTATGTGAATAAATTAAAATATACTTTATACCTATATTGTATCATTTTTAACATTTTCATAATGTAATTATTGATAAAAAAATTATAAAAATATTTTTATGAAAATTAATTATTTATTATGTAAAATGATTCATTTGAAAATATTATGTTGAATTTATAAGCTTCATGTTTAATATTTTTGAACCTAAGTAATATCTTACTCAAATAAAAAAATTGTTTTTTATCAATTTTTTTACTAAGTATTAATAAGGGAAAATTTAGTTTTATTTATATTTTAAATCCATTTAAATATTTTTATTAATAATAATGCAATTAATTTAATTTTTAATGAACAAAAGGGATAAATATTTTTAATCATAATTTTCAAATTTAAAAATTCACTTTTCTAAACATTGATTTTACCTGTTGTGTATGATAATATTAACGTTCATTTCCCCCACACAAAGAATTTTTTATAAAATATTTTTCACTCTTTGTATTATAATTAATAAATTATTAACAAATTATTTTTTTAATATTTTTAAAATTATTATTCATCAATATTTAAAATAGAGTTACTCTATTAAAGGAAAATTAAGGATAAAGGGATCAACAAGGGGTAAATAAAAAAAACATGAATCAAGAATATTTTTTTATGTGTGTCTCAACCAAAAAATATCTCCACTCCATTATTTTCAACATGGAAATCCTCTTTCCATGTGAAACATGTCCTCCCCATATATTAAGATGTTATATTTATGGATATGTAATTCCCATAACTTATGAAAGGGCCCATACACCACCTATTTAGGGCCACTATAAAAAGTAAAATTCCTCTTGAAAATAAAAAAATATTAATTCTATTATATAAATTTTCCACAAGCATAATAAAATTTCCATATTGAAATTTTCCATAGTCCTCCATTTTTTTGATGCCCTCCAAGGGAATGATCAGGTTCTCAAAGTGTGTACAAATCACTCTCTAAAAAATTTTCTTTTCTATCAATCACATAAAAATATAATTTTTAAATTTTTATATAATTAAATTACGTATATCATTATAATTAATTTTATTCTATTGAAGGAATAATTATCATTTTCATTTATCCTTTTCCAATATAAAAACAAAAACATTATTCCTGAGTATGTGAGGACTACCACATCCATGAAGAAATATATTCATATTAAATAACCACTATACAAAAAAAATTTAAAAGAAAAATTTAATGAATAAATATTAAATTTATAACCTTATTAATATTCTAAAAATATTAAACAACCCATATATTATTTTAATTCTAAGAAAACTAAAAACACCATCCATGTGTACGTGGGTATTATAACCTGTATAGAGCAGTGTATTCCATTTTTAACCAAATTGCAGGGATATAAATAAATTATATTTTAGAAATATATATTAAATTAATTAGTAATATACTAGAAGAATATGTTTCTTAAACGAAATTACAAAATTAATGATTATTATAATTTATTTAGTTTATAGTAACAGAAAAACCAAAAAATGCACATCGAGGATTCTGTTTACGTGAACTACTATTATTGTTTCCATCAATTGATCATGAGGAAAAATAAATCATCCAATAAAAGTGATTACAATATCATTAAAAATTTATTAATTATAAACCTAGTATAATGGAATATGTTTCTATGCATCCAATATAAAACATTAACTAAATAATAAAAATTATAAAAACACGATAATAAAAATAAATGTTAACTATGTAATGGATGATTATAATTAAATATTATAAATTTAAATATTAATATTAATATAAATGGATATGTTTTTGAAACATTTTATTACGATAGGTTATAGGATAAAGGATACTAAATAACTTTTATTAAAGTCAATAGTAATGATAAATTATATTGTTTACTCTATTTTCAATCACTAACTTGTAATTTTTCATTTTAATAATTTTTCTTATAAGATGGGTTTTTAATGTATTATTACATTATATTTAATTTATAATCCATTTTCATAGTATTAAAATATATATAAAATAATTGTTTTTCAAAATATAACATACTTCAAGAATTTTTATGGTTATAAGGGTTGTTAATAAATTTACAAACACTGATGGCATTTTTCGTGTCATATACATATGGAACAATCCGTTTATTATTTTTATAGTAGTCACTTTTTGGTTAATTGAGAACCCTAAAAACCTCCACAAACCGTCCATACAAACCTCAATTACCCACTTAGATAGTCAACATTCCGCATACTAAATTCCAAATTCAAAATCCATCTTCCACCCGTTAACCAAGTTGCACCACTACAGACTTCCAAAAACCACAAAATTCAAAATTCAAATTTAAAGTCATCATCACCCATGATTAATGCATCTACTTTGAGACACAAAACCATCACGATGGCTTTCCGATCATCCAAGACACACCATCGTCACATCACCCACCAACCATCACTGTCTTCATGTGAACATGTCACTCATCACTGTTGTCACCATCCCTAACGTCCACTTCTATAACGTGTCATGTACGTTGCAACATTATCTACCATAACTCCTTCGAGAACCATCCACTGAAATTATTTTCCATTTTCACAGACATCAGTGTCATTATCGCCACCCCAAACATCCCATGCAGGCTGAATACAATATAAATCCCTCAAACCAGAGCAAGACAAACCCAAAAAATTAAAACCAAAAACCCCAAAACAACAATGGTGTCAAACAGAAAAACCTTCACCTAGATCTATTGATGTCGCGAAGAAGAAAACATAACCATCACATCATGATAAACATATATAAATTGAAAAAAATAAGATTCTTCACCATCATCCAATCAAAAACATTACTAGGATAAGAAACATCTGAGGCGAAACCCCACCCCCAAGATCGAAGGACCATCAGAAATCTGAGATGAACCATAGGAGAAGAATCCCAAGAATCGAAGAGAACCAACTCGAGATGCAATAACCGAGACCAAGTTTCGGAGCCACACTACTGATTCATTCCCATTGATGATATTCTCTACCACTAACAACATATTCAATCAACCACAAACACATTCATAACAGTCCAAAATGCAGTTCAGTATGCCGGGAAAGACATAAAGAGCAATGATGGGTGGTCGAGTCAACATGAATGCCACTGAACATCCATAAAAACATATCCAAAACCACTAGAGAGCCTTTCAGACAAACTAATGTGGGTTTTTTCATAATGGTTCTAAGGATAAGTTAATTATAGAGACAATCAAGGAAAAAAAATTGACAATAGATAACCTTGTGTCACCGAATAGCTGTAGATAAAGAATGGAAAGCAATGAGTAGAATGAAATCCAAAATCAAAAATAAAACCAATGAATTGGAAGACCATTTTGGATAACTAAAAACTGTGATGACTAATGCATGTACCATCAACGAGGAGAACTAGACCAAGTGAGGAAGTTGTAGGGGGATGGTAGGAGAAAACCTAGAGCTCGAGAAGAGCTCCATCTGGAGAAAAAGGCTCCTTCAACTCATATTAATACACTATATAATGTAATTAATACCACATTAGAATATATTGTTATTATTAATTTTATTTCATGGGATTTACATTTCTTTTGGATGAATCCCATCTTTCAATTATGATGATTTTATTGTTACCAATTCTGTAAGGGATTCCTATCTCAACATTATTTCTATAAAACATAATCTATTTACACAACATTTTTTTATAATGTATTATATATACTACCCTATGTATTCATTTTACCATAATTCAATGGATTTCGAAATATATATGAAGTTCTATTTTCAAATTTATATTCCTTATTTGATACTGTAGTTATAATTGATATTGACAACTAAAATATTCTTTTATTGGTTTATGATGGTTCTTCTTGAAATTATATATTCCATACAAGGGTTATTTTAACATTTAATTTTACTATATAGTATTTTGTCTTCCTCTCATGGGAAAATGATTTTTTAATTCCATGATCCATCCATGAATAATTTCACTCTCATAAAATCATAACATTTTTTTAATAATTCCAATTCCCTCTAAATAATATATTTTTATATGATGTCAATATGTTCTATTCCCAAAACTTTTATCCTTAAATTTTCTATCACAATTATTTTCTTTCTATTATGATATTCGAATTTTCCTTTTCTTCTTCTATATAGTATGTTTTATTATCCAATTATACAATATGTGTTTTAATAAAATCTTTTTTAAAATATTTAATCGGTCAATTTTTTCTTAATACTTGGTTTTGTCAATTAATGAACATTTTCATTACAAAAAAATTTATTTATTTTTTCGGAATTCATTTTTAAAAGTTCCTTTATAAGGTTATGTTGTTTAAATCTTTTAATATTGCCATTTTGAAAATGGATTTTTAATGTGACCCATAGGTTCATCATTTACTATAATGTTAATGTTGTTTTCTGGAAAATATTTCATAGTGTAACTTCAATTTTCCCCTATATCTCAAATGTATATATTTCCATAGATATTATTTTTCATGAATGTGATTCTAATTTGTTTTATAATATTTTAATTCATTTGAATTAAACCCATATTATTAAAATAATATAATTATTGACCCAATCTTATTTGGTATCATTTTAATTTGGCATCATAATTTTTTTTAAATGATGTGAAGATATGTCCTTATTTTGAAGATTCATTAGGGATGATTCTGAATAATACCTTACACATTATTTATGAAGATTTATTTTGACATTTTTTTTAATTTTTCTAGTGAATATAATTAGTTTTATATGCATAAATTTAAGTGATTTTTGGAAAAATAATGGTATCATTATGCCATAACACACATGTTAATGGCTTTCATATTGTGAAGAGAATGTTAGTAATACTATAGTTCTCCAATGCACTAGGTAAATTGTGAAATCTCATGAGATAATTATGTTGGGGATGAACTTGAATTCCATAGATCAATATTATGGAGAAAATAAATATTAATCTTGATGAGCTATATTTCGGTAGATAGGAATGTTGTTCCTAATGAACATTGTTTTGGAAATTTGGAAATTGATTACTATTGGACGATTTTTTGGAATGAATGAATGTGAATAATGATGAACCATTTTTTGTTGGAATGAATGTAATTCATGGTGAGCTATGTTATGGAAGGCATGAATGTGATTCCAGATGACTAATTTTTTTGATTCTTATGATTGTGGTTAGGACTCACCCATTTGTTATAAAAATGTCTCATGTTATGATATCTTATATATTATGTAATGTGCATATATTTATACCTTGAATTATTATTTCTGATCGAGTTCATTTGGATATAATTTCTTAATAATATCATCAGGATCCCAGAGAATGATCTTATACTCATATACATAACTTATTCTCACACATGGTCCTTATTTTCAATCTCTTATGATTACCATTATCACGAATTTGACGACACCTCATTATTATTATTCCATTCTCCATGTTATAAAGATGAGTATAACTTTTGATTATACTTGAAGGGTGACTAGGGTTGATCAATTATATATAAATTTTCATCATTATTACACAATATGTTTCAAATTTACTAGTCCTAAGAGACAGTAATCATTTGAATCATGGGATTACATGTTTATTTGAGAGATATAATGTTTAAATCATATAAATTATGAAGAATAATTTTTTGTTTATATTTTTTCAACTCAAATGTTATCATGTTTAGTGGTTAAATTATTCTTTTTTTCCCAGATCTAGGAGTACTATTTTGTGGTGTGAATAATATAATTCATGCATATATATTTTATGTTATTTCAATGTTTTTATTTTTGTATCTAAAAAATGAAATCATTCCAATATTAGTAATGTACAATTTCATTGTATTTTATTGAAGGAAGCAATATATTTATAAAGAAATACTGAAAAGTGAAGATTTTTAGATCTAAAGGACACTCTGCATGCTGAGTGAATTGAAGCTATGTGACAAAACATTTGAGAAGTTGAAGCAGAGCTGGAAATATTGACCAGAAAGATTACACATTCTATATTTAAATTACACACAATGACATTATCAAGGTAAATAGTACAATCAGGATAATCCCTGAATAAGCCAACATATATGTCTTGTATTTAAATTACATGTTGTTAAATTCATCTATAATGACATATATGAAAATTAATGACACCTCCTCATGAAATGGATATTAAGATATTACACATTGTGTAACCCATTTACACATCCTAACGATTGTGAAGAGCGTAAAAATAAATGAAGACATGGTCTAGGATTGGGGGTATTTCCTATAAATTAACCCCTCAGCCAAATGTTCATGGGGTAATGAAATATGAGTGAGAAAATAGATGATTTCTAGGTTGTTTCACACATAGAGTGACAATCTGGAGCCCTGTTCACCACCGTTATTTTCCACTATTCTTCTTCGAGTACCCATGTTGCTCTTTGTAATCATTCCTATCCTAACAAATGTGTTCTAATTATTTCAAGAGACGTGATTATAGGGGGATTTTTTTTATAGGGTTTTTTTAATTTATAATTAATGTATTGAATTACTTCAACTCCTTCAATTAATTCTAATTCATTCTCTTTTTTCAATTTCCTGACCACTGCTTACATTTTGAGGTTATATATTTCATTGTATAAATTCATTTTATTGTTTTCTATAAGTTCATTACAAAATATATGTTAGTTATATTTGAAAAGTGGTTTGGGTCCCCTATTTCAATGATTCAATATAGTATATGACCATTACAATTGTGCAATCACAAGATTAGTGCATGATACATAGACATAGGATCCCGTATGAACAAATTGCAACCCCAAACCAGAATTAACCACAACCACCACAAAATATAAATTTTTATTAAGAATATTTGAAGAGATGTGGGAAATCATGGTTCACAAAACATTGATACCACTAAATGCTTAAAGAACATAAAAATGATTAATAAAAGGACTAAGAATATTATAATCAGACACTCTATATAATTTCAACTGTAGAGTACTATCCTGCATGTCTAGATTATAGCTAATACACTCTTCAAGGTGGGTGTCCATTATATCCATTGTCTAAATGAATTTATCAAAGTTGATATTGAAGTGGTTAAAACCTCAAGCTATGATTTGGTCTTGTTTGTCCCACCCTGCCTCTTGCTCTACTTTGGCATAAACTCACAACCTTATTTCATATATTCTCTCGATCTCTTATTTTGAAGCGTTGACCTAAACCACTTTTTCAATCATTTATTCCATGGAAAGGAGGATGTATTTGAAGCAGTCCCCTTCTTCTTCTTCTTCAACTACTATTTCTTTTCCACTTTGTTGTCCACATTACCCTTTATTTAAGGATTTTCATTCTTCGTTTTCACCCTTCTTATCCAACCTAGTTTCCATTGGCTTAGGAAATTGGGAATAATCTTTCTATCGCTTTGATTTTTTCCACTTGACCATAATGCAATTTTCGGAGTCTCGGTTTTTTTTTCGCCCTTTCTTCTACAACTATTAATCTATTAGACTCATTATGTACTAATAATGTTTCAATGATAAAAAATCATATTCAACATGGTTAAATACTTAAACTTATTTCAAATCATGTGTATTATATCCAAGTATTCTCAGGATTCATGAAGATCAATTCAAGATCATAATTGCTCTACATTCAGTTTAATTACATTATATTATCTTTTGAATCAATTTATAATGATTTATCTGAAAAATATTTAAGTATAATCCATTATATGATCATCATTGGTTATGTCTGAATACTGTTATCTTGAAATGTTTCAGACATCGTGACCATGAGACATCGTGACCATGAGACACCGTGACCATGAGACACCGTGACCATGAGACACCGTGACCATGAGACACCATGACCATGAGACACTATGACCAGGAGATATCATGATTGCAAGACACCGTGAAGAAAACACATTGAATCAGACATCGTACACATTGATACATTGTGACCATGAGACACCATGACCATGAGACACCATGAAGCAGACACTTTGAAGAAGACATAGTGAAACATAGTCAATAAACATTGAGACATCATGACCATGAGACATCGCGACCATGAGACACCATGAAGTAGACACATTGAATCAGACGCCGTAAAAATTGAGACACTGTGACCATGAGACTCTGTGACCACGATACACTATGCCCATGAGACACCATGACCATGAGACACTGTGGCATTCAGACACCGTGATCAATCTAGACACCATGTTAAGGAGACACCTTTTACATGACATACTGTGACACTATTTTGCTAATATGTTTTTTGTTTTTCAATTTAATCTCTAACAGTCATATTTGATGATATTAATTCACTGACATAATTAAAGTTTCATTGTAGACATATCATATGACAGTATGAGGTATGATATGTAGAATACATGCAACCTGTCGGCCCCAACACATGATTTCAATGATAAAAGAAATGTGATGCTCAGAAATAAGAACACACGAGAAAGAAAATCAAACGGGAGTAAGGACCATAATGAAGAACACACATAGAAAAAAATTCAATAAAAGGCCTAATTCTTGCATCTTGGCACTACTGAAGAACAAATGAAGTATATTTGAAGTCTAGATAACATTTTCACATTGTTAAACCTCACAAAGAACACAACATGAATTGCGACACTCTGTTTTACAGATGAGGACTCGAACTCTGCATCTGCTTCATCTTAGAAGTCCAGAGCTATAATGATCAACACTCAGAGCACTTCTAAACCTATCACAATATTTCAACTCAATTGTGTATATTTTTATTAACTTTCAATCAGTGTGTGTTTCTGTATAACAACACACTCTGTCTCCAACATCAAACTGAAAAATACAGGATATCCTTACTGAAACACTGATTTACCATTGTGTATACCGACAGAAAAGTGTGGAAGAGGACCCTGTGTGGCGTGGTAGTTTGTACCCATGAAGAAAAATCGAAGAGGTCACTGTGTGGCCTACAAGTCCTATAAACTATTGTTATCCCCGATCTAGGGTGTCTATCAAAGTATATTTAATTAAACTGCTTGGTGTCAGGTGATTACCATGTAGAGTGGATTAGGTCCCGACTTGAGACTTAACCACTTGTTTCATATCCGCTGTGCTTCTTAATTTAGTTTTATCTGTTTAACTACTTTTCTTCATAACTCAAAAATCACTAAATTCACTTTGAATGTTAGTCTTGGAAATAATTTATAACTGTCTTGCCTTGGTAGAATAACTTCAAAAGTATTTTTAGTAATTAATATTAAGAGTATTGAGAACTAATCAATCTTCTAAGATGTTATTTAAACAGTCAAACCCTTATAATAGTATAAACTTGATTTACTTGGATGTATCTAATCTATTGGGGAAAAACCTTTTAGAAATAATTTTTTCCTAAATTTTTTTAGTCACTCAATTCACACCTCCCCTCTTTAGTAATCTACTCTGAAAAACATTTGGTATTAGAGGTAGTTTATTAGGACTCTATTTAATCTTATTCAACTGTGATTGTAGTTGATCCATAATGATATGTAAATTTCTATTAATTCAAAATTTATAGCTCTTTTAAAGTAATAATTTATTATGGATAACATATTCGAAGGTGTGGAATCCAACAGACCACCATTTTTTAATGGAACCAATTATTCTCAATGGAAAATTAATATGAAAATTAATTTAGAGAGTATGAGTTTTTAAATTTGGTCATCCATTATAGATTAATATAAGATTCCTACAACTGATAGAGTAACATTGGATAAACCTACCAAAATTGCCTGTAATAACCACTACAAAGCTATGAATGCTTCATACTTATGCTTAGGAGATGAGGAATTCAATTGAATTTCTTCTTTTAAAACAGCCCATGAAATTTGGGATACCCGGTCTATCTCAAATGAAGGAACATTTTGTGCAAAAGAGATGATACTTAATACTTATGCTATTAAATATGATATTTCTAAAATTTAACAATATGGACCTATCTCAGAAATCTACCTTAGGTTCAATGAGATTGTCAACACAATGATTTCTCTTGGAAGAGTAGTCACTACAATGGAACAGATCATGGTAATTCTCAGTTGGCTTCCTGATGGATGGATGGGAACCTTTGTCTCTATTAGAGAATCATTCAAAATCAGCAAACTACCTATCAATGAACTCATTGGGAAACTGATGATGTATGAGGATGAGTAGAAAGTCAGAAAGGATGAGGAAGATGAGCCAAAGAGGAAATATGTTGCATTCATGACCACCACCTCTAATCATAACGACAATGGGAAACTAGAAGCTTCTAAAGAAAATTTTAGTGATGAAAAATTTTCATCAGACACTGATGAAGAAATGGCTCATTTAGCTAGTAGATTTAAAATATTTTACAGGATGAAGAACATTTTCAGAACGCCTTACTTCAAGGGAAAATATGAACAAAAAGGAAGTTAGAAAAAGGACTGGAAAAGAGGTGACAAGAATGATGAAATAATCTTCTATGAATGTAAGCACAAAAGGAATATCAAGGTTGACTATCCAAATCTCAAATACAAAATGAAATATAAGGACAAGGATAGGATGTTTAAAAAGGAAATGAAAGAAACTTAGACTGCTTCTAAGGATAGTTCAAGAGACTTAGTGACATCACATGCGTAACATGCTACCAAATCCAATATTTGTTTTATGAAAAACACATCTGAGGTATCACTAGACTCTCATGTACATGAATGATACTATTATGGAGATAAAAGTGACACTTAAAATATGGCTTATGATGAAATTTTTTAATACTATAACATGAATGAGGAAAAATGAAATAAAATAAAAGACAAAAATAAATCATTATAGAAATAGCATGCTCTTATCATAACTATTAAATCTGAACTCACAACTAAAAAAGTGAAAAATTCTCAACTACTCAGAGAAAATAATGAATTAAAATTGTCTAATGAGAAATAAAAGAGTAACCTAGAAAAGTATACAAATGGAAAAAATACCCTTACTTAAATTCTAGGAAAACAAATTGATCTTAAATACAATACTGGCATTGGATATTAACATGGAAAAATAAATTTAGGTAGAAAAAATATTGTTTCAAAATCTAGGACATACAATTTTACTTCCAGTTCTGGACACAAATCGTCCAGTTCAAGTCATGGTACATATTCTACTCTTTCATGTTTTTGTGGACCGAATAGAATATATTTTTCAAATACAATATGTAATTACTATAGGAAACCTATGAGGAAAATATGGGAATCTAAAGAACTTATCACTAATCTTACTGGACCCAAACAATTATGTGTACCAAAATCTAATTTTGATTTATCTATTTGGAGGAAACCTGCTTAAAGAGTTCCTATAAAATTCTATGGTACTTGGATAGTGGATGTTCAAGAAACATGATAAGAGACTACTCATGCTTCAAGAACCTAATAAAAATAGATGCAGGACATGTCACATTTAGTGACAATGCCAAAGGAATGATTATTGTCCTCGACCAAATTGGTAAATCTAACTCAGTTTTATTTTCTATTGCACTGTTTGTTGATGGATTAAATTATAATTTTCTTATTATCTCACAATTGTGTGATGATGGATTTCATGTCAGATTTGAAAATGATGCATGAAATGTCTTTAATTCTAAAGGTGTATTAATATTTTCTGCATTAAGAAGTGAAAATGTTTACATTGTTAACTTAAATTCATTAGCTTCTAAAAATGTTTCATGTTTATGTGTATTTCATAAAGTGTCTTGGCTCTGGCATAGGAGACACAAAAACTATAATGTTCACTCTTGTAGAAAGCTAACTAGAAAAATAAAAGTTAAAGACTTACCCATACTAGAGTTTCCAAATGACAAAGTATTTAATACTTGTCAAAATCAAAAACTACACAAAGTATCCTTCAAACCAAAGAAAGAAGTGTCAACTTCTTAACCTCTCGAACATGTTAAAATGGATTTGTTTGGACCATCTAGTGTTTCTATTTTATATGGGAAGCACTATGTTTTTGTTCATGTAGATGAATTCTCTAAATATATATGGACCTTATTTATGGCTCACAAAAGGGAATCATGTTCTTATTTTACTAAATATGCCACATCTATTGAAAATCATAGTTACCTAAGAATTAAATACATAAGATAAGATCATGTCCGTGAGTTTTAAAATCAAGAGTTTGAATCCTTTTGGTCACAAAATGCAAGTAGTCCCAATTTCCCTGCCCCTAGAACACTTCATAAAAATGAGTTGTGGAGATAAGAAATAGAACCATGCAAGAGATTGATAGAACAATGCTTAATGAGTATGACCTACCTGTTTATTTTTGCGCTGATTCTATCAATATAACATGCTACAATAATCAATAGAATTTTGATCTAACCTATTCTTAAAAAGACTCCTTATGAGTTATTGAAAACTAAAAAACCCCAAGTATAACTACTTCAATGTTTTTGGTTGTAATGTATATATCATTAATAATAACAAAAGTCTTGAAAATTTTGCATCCAAAAGTGATAAAGGTATCTTTTTAGGATATTCCTTGTCCAGTTTAGCCTATAGAGTATTCAATAAAAGAACTAAATTTGTTGAAGAATATATTCATGTACAATTTGATGAAACATATCCACATGAGCCTAAAACCATTCATGAAAACCTAGAGGATGATGTATCAAATCAGAACATTAATCCAAAATATTCAAACCATTCTGTGAAAGAATCTGTGAAAACATCTTGTTCTGGAAATTCATTAGAATCAAGTCACAATGAACCTAAATCTATTGATAAACCTGAAATCAATAGTCCTTCCTTTTCTAGAGTAGTTAGAACTCTTATGAACCATCCCTTGGATGCTGTTGTAGGAGACTTAGACAAATGAACTCATACAAGATCTCCTCTTAGAAAACAGTTTGAACATCAAGTCTTCATGTCACAACTTGAACCAAGAAAAATTAACGATGCTATTAATGATGAATTTTGGGTGTTGTCTATGAAAGAATATATTAATTAGTTTGAAAGGAACATATTTTAGAAACTTGTTGAAATACATAAGGAAACATTCACCATCGACACTAAATGGGTGTTCAGAAATAAGGTAGAAAAAGCTAGTAACATAGTTATAAATGAGGCTAGATTAGTTGCACAAGGCTATAGTCAAGAAGAAAGTATTCATTATGAAGAGAATTTTCCACGAGTAGTTAGTACTGAAGCATTCAGAATCTTTCTTCTCTATGCTGCACATCTGAATTTCAAACTATAACAAATGGTTATTAAAATTGCAATCTTAAATGGGTGTATATCTAAGGATGTTTTGGTGGAACAACCCCCTGGTTTTACAAACCCCCATTTTCGAAATCATATCTTTAAACTATAAAAATCTTTATATATATTAAATCAAGCTCCCAGAGCTTGTTATAAGTGTTTGAGTACTTTCCTTATTTCAAAAGGATTCATAAAAGGAATAGTTGATCATACCCTTTTTATAAAACGAATTTCTAATGATGTTTTAGTTGTTCTAATATATGTTTATGATATTATTTTTGGATCTTCAAAAAATTATTTATGTGTTGATCTTTCTAAAATGATGCAAAATCAATTTGAAATGAGTTTAATGGGTGAATGGAAATTCTTTCTTGGATTTCAATTCATTCAAAATAGTGATGGAATTATTTTAACTCATTGTAAATATACTAGAGATATTCTAAAATTTTTTATATTGGATATCACTAAAAGTAGTGACACTCCCATGAGTACCACTTGTAAGTTGGATCTTGATAAAGAAGAAAAATTTGTTGATTAGAACACTTATAATGGGATGATTGGAAGTTTAATATATTTAACTGCTAGACATCCTGACATTAGGTTTTGGGTGTGTATGTGTTTTTCTATTCAAGAAAATCCTAAATAATCTCATTTAAATTATATAAAGAGAATTTTCAAATATCTGAATCATACACCCAATATAGGACTGTTCTATCTTAGAGGATAATCATTTGAAATAGTGAGTTATTCTGATGCTATCTTCAGTGGTTGTAAGATAGATTGAAACAGATCCTCTGGAACATGTCATTTTTAGGCAAGTTATTAGTATCATGGTGTAGTAACAAATAAAATTTTGTTTCCTTATCTACAACAGAATCTGAATACATAGCTATTGGGAGTTTTTTCCCAAATATTGTTGACGAAACACACATTACTAGATTATGGGTATCAATTTATCCATGTACCTATAAACTGTCACAACTCAAGTTCTATTAACATCTCAGATGATCTTATATCACATTCTATGAAAAATAAAATTGAGGTAAGACATAACGTTTTGAGATATGATTATCAAAACTGGGGTATCACTTTGTAATTCATTGGTACTACGTATCATCTTGTGGATATATTAACCATACCACTAAATTCGGAAAGAATATAATACATCATACATGAACTAGGCATGGTAATACTCAAATAGATATCATACTATTTTGTGTCTTACTATTCGATATCTTACTATTTTATACTTTACTGTTTCACGATAATGGTTTCTATGTTAGTGTTCTGCAATTACTGTCTAACAATTACTATCTCTCCATAATCTTCATGTTCACTTTATCACCGTAATGGTCATTCACTGTATCATTGTAGCGTGTATTTATTGTATCACTGTAATGACCAGACACAGTCTCACTATAAAAAATTATTTATTTATTTATGGTAAAAACCCATTTCATGGTAATTATCCTTTTAACATTTTTGTTTTCCCACACTTTTACATTTTCATCATTTGGAATTCATAAATGATAAAATAATGAAAGTATCACTTGATTATTCAAACAATATTTCTTCTATTTACTAATATCGAACCCTTCTTCAACCCTACTACCATTTTCTCTCTCTCGGACCTTCCATGGATTCCTAGGATAAAGCGCCCTTCATCGTCGACTCCTAAGAAGTGCAGATCAAAGAATAATAAGATTTCACCTAACCTAGTAACCAAAGGACCTCTAAATCCTAATCTAGAAAACCGATTTGTCGTACCTGAGAAAGAGGTTTTACCAAAATGGCTACTTTCCATTAAGTCTTTAGTTTTGAATGTTTTAGGACAGCAAGCCTAGTGAGAGTGACTTTAGAAGGAAGACAGAATTTTCTATCCAATGTTGGTAGCCTAGTTTTATCAATATGTAAAATTCTCTTTTGATTGTAGTGATTGTTATGTCGTGAGAAGCTGGATCAATAGGCAGAGATTCTCATTATCTTCGAGATTATGGGTTGCATTCCTTAGGATACCTCATGAAGGCATCTATGAGGATTAACAGAGAGGACCTCCACCTTCAACAAAATTCATTGATCTGGAGGATTTTTTTGAAAGCCTTAACAATAAATGGCACCCAGATGAGAGCCATTTCTTGCTGAAATAGATGGAGAATCAATGCTTTTTTTCAAGTTTTTATAGAATCTGGTTTGTCCAAGAAATTGTGATTTTGTTGTTTTGAAATACTAGGACGTGTTTCTAATTAATCTTATGAAAAATTGGCATAAGATTAACCAGTGCAATTATATCATACACTATATGTGTGATCTAAACAAAGTCATATCCATGTTAACTTCCATTTTTTACTCTCAGCTAATCTTAGCCATGCTTCTTGACAATGGTATTGTTTGAACTAATGAAGAAGTAATAAGAGGTTGTTAATTCTTCCTCTAAGAAGCCACTATCAAGAGGATGAAGATATATTAGAATCCATGGAAAAAATAATGGATGGAAGACGATGATATAATTTATGAAAAATTAAATCCAGTGAAACAACCCTCAAGACCAAAAAATATTTCTGATCCTGGTTTGGAACCATAAGAGATTGTTGAGTTTTCTTCTTATGAAGAAAAAGAGGTTGATGTGCCTCCTAGAGAAACTGTCTCTATTGAGGGAGACAGCCCTCTTGTTCTGCATGATGTTCATGAAGAAGGACCTGCTCCTAAAGATGCTATTATTCTAGAAGATCAACCCGATGTTGAAATAGAATCTATTACCAGAGAAACTAAGACGAATGCCTTGGATGAACCTATAGTGGAAGAGCTACCATTTATACAAGAAACTAACATTAATGAACTCCATGATGAACAATCTGTTTCTAAAATAATCCATTCTGATGAAGAGAGGATAGAGCTTGCTTTTTAGATGGCTAGACATGAAATGGGTTAGGAACTACGAGCTGATTTAGTGGAATTAAATCAATACCCTAAGCCACATAGTCCTGAGAAGGATGCAACCGTTGAGGGGGAGCATCCCCCAAACCTGAAAACTGTTGAAGTACCAAATTCAGTTGATTCGAGTCCTATAGCCACTCAATATATGTTTCTAGCTCTAATGATGTGGATGATTCTTATCAAGTCTTAGTAATAGTCCTTGACATTTCCTCTTTGTTCCAGTTGAAATCAATCTCTAATTTTTCCCCTGCAAAAGAACCCAAAGCGATATCAGTACCTGTTTCCAAACCTTCATCAGGCCAACCATCTGTGGTGAGTAATGATGATCTAAAGAACTTTGGTTCTACCCTCTTCTCTTGAGTTGAGAAACTCCAGAATTCCCAACCTCTTCTTGTGACCAATTTAAGTGATAGAGATGCCTCACTGTTGTTGGAAAAGATAATCTGAGAGATTAAACCTAAAATGCTTAATGAGAATCACGAAGTTGGAGTTGAAAACTGGCTACATAGCGTTGAATTAATGACTCCAAGAGGCATGATTGAGGATATGAAAAAAGATATGCACAAGATATTAGAGCTTGTTTCTCCTACTGTAGAACCTTCTTTTACTCAAACACCATCAGTTGTTGTGTCTTAGATTCAACCTTATCTAGCCCCATTAGATGAAAAGATTGCAGAAAGAAACAAACTGATTGTGAAAGAGATGAGAAAGCTTGTTGTAAATCATAACAAACTCACTGAAGAATATACGAGGTGTCTTAAAAATGTGTTGAAACAACTGAAATCTCTAACCACCACTATCAATGCTTCTAATGTTCAATCCCCTAAACCATTTTTAGACAGTGATCTTCTTAGAATAGTAGTCAAAGACGAGTTTCAGATTATACCTAGCGGTTTCAAAGAAGTTATCAAGAATAGCAACCGAGTTCATGATCAAGTCCAAATCCACTCAAAAATTTCAATTGATGCTCAGTAAGAGATTTCCAATAATGTGGATATCTACTTCAACCAAATCTTCTCAAAGATGGATATGAAAAATAATTTCATGTATCTTGTGGAAAATCTGAGAATTCCTCCTGTGACTCAAGATTTCAATGCCTAAGTCCAAAAGCTCGCAGAGTTTTCTTGATTGTTGGATAAATTTATGGAAAATAAGGATTATTTTGAGAAATCCATACAGTATGGTGGGGAGATCATTATAGATTTCATTAAGCTTCTGAGGCCTTACCTTCATGTTCAGAGTACAACCATTGTTTCTCCTACAACTGATCCTCTTAGACACGGGTTGGCTACCTTCACCTCTACCATATCCTCCACCACTATGTCTGTCACCCAAGAACTTCGTCAGATCAGGCATGTGATCTTTGATCAAATACAGCCTCAATCTTTTTCTTCTCTTACTCTGGCTCCATATGTTTTAAGGCCTTCATTTACCTTCTATATCAACCACCTCAATCCCTTCTTCTACCTTGACCACTGTTCCTATGGATTCCTCTTCTACTGTTGCTGCAAAAGGAAAAGAGAAGGAAATCTCATGAAGAAGACCAATGATTACTACATTTTATAGGAATTATATTTCTTTTGTTTTCCTATTTTTTGTTTTTATATAACCTTATTTGCTTTAATGACATGCGTAATTTTCTTAACTTCTATTATTCAATCTTTTTTATACTCCCAAAGGGGGGGAAATCTCTATAAGTTAGACCTTTATCTGTATATCTATTATTGAATCAAAAATATATTTTAAATTTACATGATTTTTGATCATTAAAAGAGGGTATATTGTAGGACTCAACATGTAATAATCATTTTTTATTGATCACAAATCATATTCAACCTGGTTAAATCCTATAAATTATATCAAATAATGTGTATTATATCATAAAGTATTAGAATGATTTAAGAAGATCCATTCAAGATAGTAATTGATCTATATTTATTTTAATTACCATTTACTATCTTTTCACTCACTTTATATTGATTTCTCTGACAAATGATTAAGTCTAATCCATTCTATGATCATCATTGCTTAATTATTAATACAGTTATCATGAAATTTTTGAGACACCGTAAACATTTAGACATCGTGAACATGAGACAATGTGACCATGAGACACCGTGACCAAGAGACACCATAACCATGAGACACCATGACTACGAGACACCATGTAGAAGACTCCAACAAGCAGACACCGTAATCATTGAGACACCGTGACTATGAAACACCACGACCATGATAAACCGTGAAGCAGACACTGTGAAGAAGACACCATAATCATTGAGACAATTTGAACATGAGACACCGTGACAATGTGACACCGTGAAGCATACACAGTGAAGAAGACACTATAAACATTGAGACACTATAACCATAATACACCTTGACAGTGAGACATCGTGACTATAGGAACACTGGGATCGCGAGACACCATGACCATGAGACACTATAACATTCAGACACTGTGATAAATCCAGACACCATGTGAATGAGACACTGTTTCCATGGAATATTGTGACAACGTTTCCTAATATGTTTTTTCGTTTTTCAATTTTTTCTCTAATGGTAATATTTGAAGATATTAATGCACTGAAATAATTAATGTTTCATTATAGATATATCATCTTATAGTACGAGGTACGAGATGCACAATACATGAAACATATCGGCCCCAACACATGCTTTCCATGACAAAAAAAGTGCTTCCCAGAAAAAAAACATACGAGACAAAAAATCAAGAGGGTGTGAGCACCAAAAAAAGAACAGACTTAGAGAAATTTTTTGAAAGGAAGGCCTTTTGCATGAAACTCGACACTGTTGAAGAACACATGAAGAATTTTTGAATCCTAGAGAACATCTTTTCATTGCCAAACCTCACAAATAACACAAGATGAATCATTACACTCTTTTTTACAGATGAGGTCTCGAACTATGCATCCACTTCATCTCAGAAGTCCATAGATACAAAGATCAACACTCAGAACAATTCTAAACCTATCTCAATCTTTCTTCTCTATTATTTATCTTTTTATTATCTTTAGAGAAGTGTGTGTTTCTGTATAATAATACACTATGTCTCCCTTATTAAACTGAAGGATCCAATATATCCTTACTCAAACATTTATTTTCCCTTGTGTATACCCATAGATAAGTGTGGAGGAGGTCCTTGTGTGGCTTGGTAGTTTGTACCCACAAAGAACTATGGAAGATGTCCAAGTGTGTCATGGATAGTCCTACGTATTATTGTTTACCCCGATCCAAAGTGTGGTTCAATGTTTATTTATTTAAACTACTTGGTGCAGGTCGATCACAAAGTGGAGTAGATTATGTGTCGGCTTGAGACTAAACCACATGTTTCATATTTGCTATGCTGCTTAATTTATTTTTCTCTATTATAGTTCTTTTCATCATAACGCAAAAATTACTAAATTCAATTTGATAGTTATTTTTGTAAAGATGTTATAAATATCTTGTCTTAGTAGAATAACATCAAAAGTAGTTTTAGAAATTAATATTAAGAGTATTGAGAACTAATCAATCTTTTAAGAAGTTATTTAAACAGTAAAACCTTTATAACAGTATAACCATGATTAACTGGGTTGTATCTAATCTATTGGGGAAAATTTTATTAGAAATATTTTATTAGAAATTTTTATTGTTACTCAATTCACCCCTCCCTCTTGGGTAATCTACTCCAGCCAACAGAAGCCCTTTCCCTCGAATTATTTCCAAAATATCCATTGAGAATTGGTTGTAGCTGTTGACACCCGAATCATCCTCCTCTGAAGTGAGTGTTGGTTCTTGGACATCCAGACCATCAAAGCGGTTACCCAGAACCACAAATAGACCTTATTTGCGAGGGCTCTGCATGAAAAAAATACAACACCAATCCTTCCATAACCTCAATGGAATTATTCTTCCCTTCACTCACTATCATCAACTGGACTGGAGGTTGTGGAGTGAGGGTATTGGGTTCTAAGGGACCCAAGACATTCACATCATTCATCATTACTTGTCCAATATGTGCTAATTCTGTTGACTCCTCCTACAGAATTTGAACAGATATCTCAGCCTTCATACTAGTTTTAACCTCAGTGGCAGCACAACTAGACATCCCCTAGTGATTAAGGACTTTCACTTTTCACTTGGAGGCACACTTTCTGGGATAATATAGAATCCAATAGCCTGTCTAGGTGGTTTTTTCCTCTTTAGCACATGGTTCTTGCAATTTGAGGATACCCAGGTCCTGTTTCAAATGGCTAAACAGCTCCACCACTAGTGGATTTTTTCTCGACCTACTAGCCTTGAATGTTATAGAATCAAATTGTGAGGTTTTACCATGGTTCTCCCTCATTACAGTAGAAATTTCATCACGTCTGCATCGTGGACCAACATAGTATTCTCTTTTATCTGATTGATTAATAACTATAGCATTGGAAACCGAGACCGTTCCAAATTCCATAAGATGGGGAGGCTCAATCTGGGAACATCCATGGAAGAAATGATGACATTTGGAATCCTCATGGGCTAAACGATTATATCCATAACTGAAGGATATCTCAGAATCATAATATACCATCTAGTTCTAGCAGAGCTCTCCCTCTATCGTAATGGTAATGGATTTCAGCGGGCCATTCGATATATCAGCTTCAACACAGATCCTCAGTACAACGGAATGGAATATGACACTGGTGAGGGAGTGAAAACATAGATAGCCGCCAACAAAATTACCTATCAACCAGAGGATCTTCTGGTTATAGAACAGCAATGGAATACTAGGTAACAAAATCTAGAGTGTTGTGTTTTGCGAGTCGTGTCTCAGGTGAAATCATAAGTCCACCAGAAGAGGGAGAACCTAACTCCTCCAATAGAGCGTGGATAAAAGTCCCATGCAGCAACATGGTCCAATTAATTTGATAAGCGTACATGAATGTGTCTCACATCTAACAGACCAACAACTACACGATCTTGCAAATTATAGGATAAAAAGATGAACCGGTAGAACACATCAACAGAGGGGAAATTCTTTCCAAATCGGGAAACCAAGGGGAGATCCAGCAATACTGTGGCTTCTGTGAACTCTAGGGGGAAATTGGAATCAAGAGAATCCCATTTGAGAGGTATTATACCTTAGGGCTTATTTCGATCAGAGGGAACAGAGGGAGGTATGATGGTTCTGTGAAGTGGGAAAAAGAGGTAGAACTGGGAGGAAGCGATCGCGAAGGATAAACTCCCAAGCACATGAACCTAAAAATCAATTAACCTGGAATGTCTCTCTATTGGTATCAAAATAGTTAATTTATACTACATTATTCCACATTTCTCCAACCAATCAATCAATTTAAATTTCATCCTCTTTAATTTATTTATAAAATACTAGTCATCTCTATGGGAATGAAAATTAGACTTATTGTGTACTATATTTTTAGTAGTTTATTGATGTTTAAGGAATTATTAATTTTTTGTAGCCCTGATGTAATTAATGACCCACTACAGGATGTCATGGTTCCATTAACATAAATCATACTGATTAATTCAGGTATTATCAAGTAAATATAGGTAAAATCAATCAATATGGATATATATTTTTCAAATTATATTCTATCATATTCTATGTCAAATAGTCATTAAAAAGTGTTTGGTTTGAGAATCTATCAGATTTTTTACATATTAATGTCGTTTGAATGTTTTGATTTTGTTTATATTTAATCAAATGATATATACAAACTTGTTTCATAGCCTAATGTACGTTTTATTTTTTAGTATGGGAATTGAGACTTTAGTTTCAAAATATGGTATGATAGAAAACATCAAGTCATCAAGATTACAAAGAAATAACTTCAATTAAATGGCTACATGGAAGGAGTAAGACATGGATAATTTATAAGGTGAAAAAAATAATTTAACTACTACAGTTCAAGTTTATATAATGGAAATTAACAAGAAATTATGTGTTTTTAGAACATATGTTACTATAGATTTTCTAGATGTTTGAATAGAAAAAGTCATTCCAAAATTATCAAGGTCTTCTAAAACCTATATTAAATCTCCAAAAGATAGGAAAATTATAATATCTTTAAAAAAGGCAAAAAACTATATGTATTAAAATGATAATGGTCTTATATTGAATTGAGTTGATATTCTGGAGTAGGACCCCAAGTCCAATTGTATGGAGTTGATCTAAAGTTTCAATTTTTAATGGATATATTTTCACATGAAGACATCAAATAAGAGATATAATTAATTAATCTAAATAGTTGAAGCCAACAATAAATGACGAAATGGATTCATTAATGTTTAATGGTACATGGAAGTTGACTATATTTCTACAAGGGAAGTGAGAACTCAACAAATTTTTTTACTTATTTGGATGGAATGATATACTATAAGTGGAATATACAAGGTTCCACTAGTAGGGAGTGGTTTACAACATTTGTTGGATGTTTACTTCTTGGATGAAAAATCCAATGGTTTTTAAAATATAAAACAATTACATAGCATTCATGTTTTTTTCTTCCAATTATTTATCATTACAGTTTTATTGAAGATGCAATTTTTTATTGTGTCTTAGAGTAGTACATTTACATGGTGTAGAAAAATAGATTTATTGTTCATCACAATAAGGGTGATGTTTTTATGATGAAATGAATCCATTATAGATTTAAAAAAGAAACTTAATAGTGGAATTAACTGTTTGACGAATTTCAATATGAATTAGGGCTCACATGGAGTAATTTTTATCATTAGAATTATCTAATATAGTTGAATGGTGGGAAATTCATCATAGTCCTTATATATTTGTATGGCATATTATTGGTGGTTTGGTGATTACATGGAATTTGGATATAAATTGTTATGTTTTTAGATGAATCAAATTCAATGATTCGAGAAAAGATATTAATAACTTGTTTATGGGGAAAGAGGTAGATTTATGTGGCAGACCATTATATTTATCCCAAAATGGATAAATCTAAAGGATATTTTAAATACTTGGGATGTATAGATGAATTATTTTCATTACTATACATATTTGAAACATAATATTTTCCAAGGATGAGGTGCATAAAATGGATATATAGTGTTTTCCTGGTGAACCATAATATCACATGAGAGGGGGGTGGGGTGAATCATGGTGAGTATATTTAACCGATTAAGTTAAACATAAAATTTAGTTCTTTAATTATGTTGGTCAAACCATTATCATTTTTATGGTGTGTGAATCTTTGATTTATTACATAAATATATACTCAATTATGTAATGTATTTAATTAAATTGAAACATCACACACTGATTTTTATAAGGTTTACCCCTTATGTGGGAGACCTAGGAATTA
Source organism: Viscum album (assembly GCA_963277665.1). Taxonomy (NCBI): domain Eukaryota; kingdom Viridiplantae; phylum Streptophyta; class Magnoliopsida; order Santalales; family Viscaceae; genus Viscum; species Viscum album. The sequence continues at coordinate 1,110,874,799 of OY728158.1, forward strand.
TAAAATATAGTTATTATCTCAGTAATTATATTTTCAATTTTCTTATATGTGTAAATGAATTTTATGTTATTATAAAAAACCAAGATTAATGTATTTATTTTGAAATATGAAACCACAATATTATGCACGTGTTTGATTAATCTTATAAAAAACTCTAACCTCTTGGTAGGAATGGGGTAATTATTTATATTAGAACAACCATTATTCATAGGTTATTTACAAACATCTTCATGAATGAACTTCATCTTCCTCTGGACATATGATAGAATCAATTCCTTGTTATCATTTTCTAAACTTTTAGTAAAACAAAGATGATCCCTCACACTTCCTCAAACATCAACATATATTAGACTTCCACATGCCACTTACTTACATTGGTCTAAATGTTATTATAGTAAAATTAATTTGGATCTATCAGCCGACTCCTAAAAACATATAAATATGGTCTTATCATTAATTTATCCATTTAGATCATTTGGAATATACTTAATTGGATGCCCTAACTCTATTATGATTCATTATAATATCAACATCTCTCTCAATTCATTTTTAAAAGTACATTTCTATGGAATTATTTCCCCCCTTTAAATAGCCAATATTCATATAATAAATGTAAAAAAAAATTGATTCAATTTAAAACTAAAAATAACAAAAAAAAAATATTTAGTTAACTCCCTTTAATATCTTCATAGAATATATATGTTTTAATATAAAAACTATTACAATGATATTAGTCAATTACCTTCATCTTATCCTTTAAGTTTGGATTCAATTTAAAAAAATTGCATCATATATTTCAAAATTTGGGAATTCATAATAGAACTATCATAATGATTTTGAATTCACAATGTTTATGTGATGTCCCTATATATCTTTTGGTTAACTCACTTTCATAGAAATTAGTAATTATAAATTGGAATTCATTAACCCCTTTATTTAGTCAATACTCTTCTTTCACTCAACTCAATCATAATAATCATTTATAACAAATAACAATATTTCCATGATTTGTTTTATACAAGAGGTATAAATACATTTCACCTATAATATATTTTAACATTATAATGTAAATCCTTCTTCTAAGAAGGTTATCTTCTGATCATCATATCTTTTGATTGACTGAACCTCTATTATATGATGATTTTAGTTCTCAGGAAGCCATTCTAAATCATTTTCATTCACTACATAATTAAATTTTTATTCTATCACTTCAAGAAATATGTTTATCATCATTTATATTCATTATTATTTCTATATCACAAACCATTTGGTGCTTCATCTCATTATTTATAATTAGACATCCAATCAATATCTACATTAATCTTATATGGAATTAGTTAATCTTATTATACCATTGAATTTCCTTCACTTCAACTAATATTACTTCTAGTAATATCATAAATCTTCTTGTTACATTCTTTGAGATTATTCAGAACTACAATTTCATCCTTCTTCTTCTGATTTTATTACAATTTTGATCATATTATAATGTATCATTTTAAGACTTCTCCTTGTGTTTTTATTTCAATGAATGAATAGTGCGGGTATTTTCTGACTAATATTCAATGCTTTATGTTAGATCAACATTATCTGTTATTATATAATCATTAACATCCATATATCCTCTAACATATTATGTTTCAATATATATTATGTTAAGTATTTACCCATAGGTGTATCTTGGGCTACATTAAAATTTATTGAAACAAAAAAATTCATGAGAGCTAAGAATCATTATAGGGAAAACTTCAAATTATTTTCACAACTGATCAATATAATGGATGTTTTCTATTCCTTGGGCTGATTTATGATTTTGAAAATTCATGATTAATTTTTTATTACTGATATACTTTTGGTCATCTCATTTTTCATATTCCAAAATCCTAACATTAATGAAACATTTCATTCTCTAGAAATACATTATGTAAATTCTATTCAACTAATTTTAGTAATATTTACAGTTGACAGTATATAAATTTGATAAGTTCTTAAATATCCCCATTCACATGAATCAAAATTCAATGGGTGATTTTAATTCTCAAATTTATTTTCTATTCAATTTACTTGTGGTAGATAATGTTTCATCAACCATCAATAGTTTTTATTTCAATAAAATAATTGTTTAACAATAATAATTTAATTAATGTCTTCTAGATAAAAATATCTACAAAAAATAATTCTTCCACTCAATACCTCTATGGTATTTGTTCTTCATCCTTTAACACGAGTCAGGACTAAAAACATTTTTAACAATATAAATAATTTTATGGTTTTTTGTGTTACCAGATATAATTTTGGTACTATAAACTCTAATATATCCACCAGAAATACTATGTTAGAATCCCTTTATTCATTTTAGTGGTATGTATCATCAATAATTTATTAATATATATCATCTCATCATAAATTTCATCATTCAGTAGTATAAAATAAATCATTTGTGGGTTTATATATAAGGGTTATACCTTTTGATGTGTGAACATTTGGTAGTTTTACATTCAGATCACCAATGCGAACCTCTTCATTAATTTTTACCACTAAAAATTCCATAATCCATTGGAAAAATATAATATTTAAACATCAATATCTAAAGGTATCTTCAGTTTCCCAATTTTTATTTTTTAAAAACCAATTATAATCTAAATACAAGGATATTTATGCCCAATATTAACAATAAAGTAAATGTATCGTCCATCCCATTATTATATGAAATTTAAGTAAGGAACCATCATAATTTATCTTATTTTAACATAATGTTCAATAAGAGTAAATGTAATTATTTAATTACTTAAGAGATAATTGACATCAATTTTCTTGATGAAATATACAAAAAATTAATAAACTACATTTTTATGAGATCCAAGATCAATATAAAAAACAACAGAGATAAACTAAGGCATAAATACTAGACATAAAATATTCACCAAGTGATACAAGAACAAAAAAATTATTCTTGTGGTTAACTCAATTATTTTTTATAAAAAAATATTTTCAATAAACTTATCAAAAAACATATTAAACCATTCAACCCAAAATATAGGTCTCTTCCCCTTTTCAAAATTCCATTGAACTTTTCATTAACGGATAAAGTACCTTCCCTTAATTGAGAAATATATTTTTATATAAGGATATGTTGTAATATGAATATACATAAAAAATAATTGAAACCAAAATCCCAAGATTATTTTTCATAGTTAACTTCATTATCATTTGTAATTTCTTACATTGGTTTGTTCAATGACTCATTATACCAAATTTTCAGAATTTGGTGTATGCGAATCATGGTATTCAAGAATTTGGCTCTTCAATTTTCTTCTAATCAATTTTATAAAACCACTATTTTTATCTTTTCTTCATATAAATGGGAAAAAACTACATTCCATATTTTAGGGTTATCATTTAATTTCTTCACCATTAATTAACTTTTCAATTGAAGCATTTAGATTTTGTGAGAATATGGTAGTTCTTCAATAGAATTTAATTAGAGGAAAAGGTCTGAGAAATAATTCTCATCCCATAAACTACCTTTATATAAACCTTTATTTAATTCTTTCTACCACCCTTTTTCTCCCAATAATTTCATTTATTTTTTTCACAAATATTTTTCTCTCACTATTAATTTAATCTTTTTACAGTTATTTCATTTGAAATTCTTATTTAAAGTGCCTTTATCTAATATTTTTTTTATTAAACTTCCATTGGTTATATTTTTCCCCTTTCTATAATGTTATAAAAACCATTAGAATATATTTATATTTATTTAACCACTTATATTTCTATTTCCCAATTAATATTATATCTTTTTATGAGTAAAATGGTTTTGTATATAAACATATCCTCTCTATTAAATATTGGCATGTATTTTTAGTTGTGTGACCAACCCTCAATCACCTTAAAAATACCTTCCTATCTTCCTATAGGTTACTCCTCAATGTTTACTCTTAATTTCACTTGACATACAGAATTATAATATTATTTTGTATTTATAAGACTGAGTGAATTGTCAACATGTGATTTATTCCGTTATGTTTACCATTTATCAATTGATATTAATTATTCATTAAGTTAAATTTTTATTTCACAATAGATGTATAATTTTTTTTATCATGAAATCATTCATGCTTTTCTTCAGGGGTGAGTTTTTAATCATAACATCTCATTATTTATAGGTTAAGGAAACATTTTCATCAATCATATCAATATTATTATTTATCAATTATTTTTTACTTTTATTGGATCTACCATAGTTGATACTATTAGATTTAAACAAAAACTCATAATCACCATGAAAACTTCTTCTAAAAAATTCATATAAATATAAATGATATTCAAATTAGATTGATGTAAACAAATATTCCTAATTTTTTGTACATTGGTTTCCCTTATCTATGATCTTATTATATTTTATTCTAATAAAACCTATTATAAGTATAACTTATTTTTCATTAGATAATTTTTCCATCAATTAGTAACGTAGGGTAAATTTTTTTTAACACTAGATATATGCGAAAAGTATGATTTCTATCCCTTATATATTCATATGCTTGGTGGAGGTATCTTCATGAATTATTATAATAACATCAATTACCTAGTCACCTTATAAGAAAAATATTTTTATTCATTTCATCTATTCATCCATTTTCAATATATGATTTGTTTCTCAATAATTTTCCTCACCCATTGTAGTTTGAAACTAAAATTATAACATATACTATTCAATGAATTTTAACTTGTGGAAATGGTTTTACCATGACTTGTGGGTAAAACATTTTTCTATTTATTTAAATATGGGACTTAAAATTGTTTCATATTCTTCATTAAATTATATTGAGTCTTCTCATTACACGAATTTTCCTTATGAATTTCGAATTATAGATCTTATCATATGTTTAATAGAAGACTCTTCATGAGGTTATTCTATGTTTTTTAATTTTATCTCCAACTAGAGAAAACGTATATTAAAATTATATTTATGATAATTAAAAACATTACATTATCATCACATTAATATTTTAATTTTTTAATATTTTCCACATATAAATACTCTCTTATTTTAGGGAATGATGAAGTGCATTTTTAAATTTTTCTTGTTTTCTAGTTGATTATTTATTCCATTTATGATTTCGTTGTTTGATTCGTCCATTTCATCTATTTTTTCATTATGTAATTCCATAAAAATTAATTTATAATAGAAACTACTTCAAAATTATTATTTATTTTAGGATAAATGTGTCATTAAATCATTAGATATATTATTTCTTTTCTACTATAAGTTCTGTGAGATTTTTTTCATTTTTGGAACTTCTTAGCTGATATACGTACCATTTCATTGTTATTATATCTATTAGTGGTATTTCTTTCCATTATACCGTTATAAAAGAATTTATATATATTTGATAACCTCAATAGGTAAATTATTCATTAAATTTGTGATTTTAGTTCCATATTCATCAATAGTTTCAAGAGACCCATTATCTATTCATCTTGAAGATGCTTCATCTAAATAATTAATTTCTAAAGATATATTAATATAACTTCTTATAATTTTATCTTTAGGTAAAAAAATATTTTATTTCCATTGATTCCAAGTGGTAATCTATGAGTTATTTTATGATTCGTTATTCGTTTGGTATTTCATGGTTTTGGTAGCATCCTCCACACCGAATTAATTTTGATATCCTCAGTTCATGCATAAATTTTTTATATTTTAGTACAGGCATCTATATATATTTCTGTATTATTAAATTTATGTGAATGATTTAAAATAATTAAGACAAAATTTGAATCCCATCCGAGGGAACCAATGCTATGATAACACATGTTTGACCTAGTGAAATTTGGAGTCACCCTTAGAGGGGATTGGGGGGTGAATCAATGGTGAACACCTGTATTGATTAAGATTAATATTTTTTAATTAATTTATGTTGATAAATCAACAATTACTAGTTATGATGTATATATTATTGATGTGTGGACCTAAAAAACACTCTTATACCATGTAGACAATATAATGGATATAATAGATATTGGTTTTTAAAATATTTTGAACCAGTGTGGGAATATCATTCATTTTTATGTCTAGTTATAATCCCAATGGGTAGATTTTTTATACTATCAAAAGTGTTATGCATGTAGTAGATCTTATATAAAGAAATATCCTTCTATATATCTTTTGAAGGGGCGGTGATGTTTCTACAAGAACCACTAATCATCAAAGTTTCTTCATAAAATTTATCACAAATGAAAATTTGAATGCCACATAATCATCCACTAGAGGCCAATGTAAATTGGATTTTACTATTATTGTAGTAAAATAAATATCCAAATCCATAAAATTTATTTATTTATTTTTTATGTAAATTCTATAGGGTCGTTCCCGAAGTCAGTATTTTTATAGCTTCATAAAATTCAATCCATAATTTTCACAATACTCTTAAGAACATGATATTACATTATTCTCAATCTTTTGGATGTTTTGATCTTTGAAAATATACAAGGCCGATTTTTCACAAACATATATGTATCTAAATAACCCAATAATATATTTTATTTATTTTTTATTAGACCCCTTATCACAAATGATATTCCCCCTTTATATAAGAAAAAATCGTATGACAAATATTGTTAATGAAGATGATCAAAGTTGAAACTATTTTCCAATGAAACCATATACAAAAAAAATTAATTATAACCAAGAATTTAAGGTTTTACTGGAGTCCAAACTACAAATATAATAGGTATGAATGATCTTTGAATCATCCACTAATATTATATTAAATAAAACACATTTAATTCATGAATATGGTACATTGAACATGAACCTTTACATCGCCATATTGGTCATCACTTCATAATGTTTATATGATGTAACTCAATATCTTCTTATCAAATAACTTTTATATACATCAGTAATTAACAAAAGGAAATAAATTTTTTCATTCATATTGTTCTTCCACTACTTCAACTGAACTCAATTTTCTATAGCCATATTTAATCTAAATAAATTTGAAATGGGACTTTTTCATCAAAAGGTGTGAATTTTTCTTACTTACAGTATGTTAAAACATCATCTTGTAGCTCCATGTTCTTATAATATAAACTATATCAACCCAAGAATCTCACACATCAATATTACATCTATTTAGATAAATATTCATGACATTAAACAAACAAACAACAGATGAACATTGTATTTTAGTCTATTTGGATACATGAAATACAATATTCACAATTCATGAATAATATTTAATATCTCATTTATAGATCTTAACACATTAGTAATCATACTTATAAACAATTATTAACAACTTGGGGAAATAAATCATAATAAATAGTGACCACAGATGATTCTTAATGGTAAAAAAGAGATATACATCAGTGTATCATGAAAATTAGGTTATGAGAACTTAATATAACATTTGAAAACCATACCATGCATTTCAAATATCATAATAACGAGTCATGTCATGAATATTGGATTTATATTGGAATTTAATAATATATAAATTAAATAACATGATCCATGAGACACAAAATTAAAATTAAATATTTTTTTCATATATATATTTATATAAAATTGTATTTTAGAGCTACCGACTTAAACACTCATTATGTGATAGGCTTGGGCTAACAATTTGTTTACCATCTTCAGTCATGAGATGAAATACTATATACCAGTTTTTTGGATTGGGATTACCTCCCGAGTACCCATTGATAAAGTAAATCGTTAATAATTAAAAAATTACATGAAAGGAAAAATATGTCCTTCATGTCATCTAATAAAAAACACAAATATGTGTTCCAAAATATCATCAAACATTCATCATATCTTAAACCATGATATTAAATAGGTTTTGAAAACATTTCATCATTTCATAACAAGTGGAAAAGTGATTGGTTTCATAATAATTTCATATTTTCATCAAATTATAAACCTTGAAAAAGAAGTCGGTTCCTTAATTATTTTTTTTCATGGTATAACAAGTGGATGAGAAAAGGTTTCATAAACATATTTTTATTATAAACTATCCAGATAAATAATAATAATCGTATCCTTAGATTATATACCTAGTAAATAATATATAACATCATCTGATACCATCATTGATTAAAAATTATTTCGAGAGGGGATTCTGAAAATTTATTGAGGAACAAATGTTTTTTGAAAATTATTTTTTTTAAAACCTAAAACATTTTGAAAATATATTTCCTATAATATTACATTGGAAACTAAAAATAGATTGTTTAAAAATGTTTTAAAACATTTCTTATGAAATGTATCCTTCATACCATGGAAAAAGTAATAACATAAAAAAATTTAAAAATCTTTTAATTATAAAATAAACTCAATGAAATATTTGTAAATATTTAATAAAAATAAATTTCATGTTGAGGGGATCTTTTCCTCAGCTCTTACATGTTAAAATAATGCTTCCTTTCAATTTTTTGGTAAAATTTATCTTGTAAATATTTCGTAAATTATATAAATACTACTCTAATTTTTAATATTAAAATTAAAACATTTTTAAAAATTACTTTTAGATATAATAATATAATATTATAAAATTTTAATAAATATTTGAATTTTTTTTATTGAAACATCTTTCGGAGTGATGAGAGATATTAATTCAAATTTAATAAAAATATTTCTCGATTAAATTAATTAATAAATAAAGGAAAAATTGCACTATTAAATATAAATATAGAAAATAACCATATGAGATGATAAATCATGTGTTTCATGTGACCTAAAAATTATTATTTCATCATTAGAGACATAATCATAAACAATCCCTATAAATGGTGATATTATAAATTAAAATCATTACCACATCATCAAAATTTATATATATTGCCCGTGAAAGAGATATACTAAAATTGATATATAAAAACAAATAATTTACATTATATTAAATATAAAATTAATTGTTTTATTATTTATTCACCACTTAAAATAAATAGATGATAAATATGATAGTGTCCCACACATGTAAAATGTTAGTTGAAAATCACTTACCAGTTTAGTAATCTTTTAATCTATATCCTTAATAAATTGAAAATGAAAAATTAAACATATATAAAATAATGGGATTCAAGATAATACATTTCAAATGGGTATTATATAAATTGTATAATAGAAAAGAGTGGTAAATTTTTATGTCTTTCAAAAATAGAAGAGAGAGTAGAAATACCTTACTGCATTGGTAACTTTTAATCCATTAAACCCATGAAATAAAGATAATAAAATGGATATGTAAACAAACTATAGTTTAATGAAAAGAACTAAAAAATTAAATTCATGGTTATTTTATGAAGTACATAAATGAAAAAAGTTGTGAATGTAGCATATGTATCACATAAAAATAAAATTCGGATGAAAATCCTTCACCTTAAGTCATGTCTTCCTTAATACACATTAAAACACCATTTATAATAAATATAAATTTATTATAAATATATTACAGAATAATATTTATATATATCATTCCATATTATATTTTATTCTGATATTTTATGACATGTTTATTAAAAATTCTGGGTTAAAGTCAGATTTCAGGCAATAACATCATTTTTCATGTAAGATTTGATGTTTTATTATTAGTTCCCATATATTGATCATGGTTTTATAATCTCCATTATTTTATATGTTATATAAATATTAAAAATGATCAGTATAGATGTATTAATATTAATCCATAAAATTTATGAATATAAAATGAAATACATCATGCATGGAGATGTTATGCCATACATATGTATGAATATTGTTTCCATATACTTATTACATTAAATGAAATAAAGTTAATTAATATATTATCATTATGTAATAATTTTTATTTGATTTTTATCAATATTTTAAATACATTCTTATTACCATCCATGTAATTTGTAAATGAATCAATTGCTTTGCGGGGCAGTTGTCCACCCGGCACACAGGTGATGTTATCATATTCCCACAAAATAGAAATAAGGATGGTATGTGTGATAAAATATTTATAGAAGCATAAAAATATCATAAATATCATAGTTAAATAATAAATACATCAATATAACAAGAATTTATTTGTGGTAATTCAAAAACTAATGATGTTGGTTCATGAGGCTGTTGTTCACTGTAAACATGGAGAATGATTTCGTAAACCCTTTTGATTGAAGAATAGGTTTTTGTTGTTGTTTTGATTAAAATATCAACATCTAATTCTATTGAATATAATATGTTTACTATATCATAATGTTATAATTATAAATAATGTAGGTGTATGATAAAATAAATGAAAATGCATGTTGATGAATGTTACCACTTTTTCGGGTATCCTCCTTAGGTTTTCAGAAAACGATTTACTAGATTAGATTTATGTAAGAACTAAGGATTATAGGAAGAGAGGATATAATTTTAAAATTTATTTCGTCTGATAAGTTATGAACCAAAAGGGTATGAAGTTTTTTGGAAGATATTTGAGGGGGTGGCCTTTTATAAGAGAGGTGAGTGGAATAGTTATAATTGATTAAAGGAATAAAAGTTTACCCACATTTTCACAAGCCATAAGGTTGAAAATATCACAAATTATAACCATATACATGATAAGGTCTCAGTATTTTATGAAAAATATATTTTAAAATTTTTTATTGGTTTTTAACTCTTATTGTTTATGTCTAGCCACATTGTAAACTCATTTTTACATTTACCGTTGTAAATAATTTTTACTACTTTTACTATTTATTTGGGTAAAAAATTTATTTTGACTTTATTATATAATATAAATTCTTATGAATCCATATATTGAATATATTTTTCCAAATTCCAGTAATATATTTGGAAGATTTTAATTTAAAACTAAGCTCACTGACCTGATAAGAAAACTGGATTTTAAAGTGGATATATTCTATAGTTTGAAATATTGTTGTTAAATATTTCAAAATAAAAATTACAAAAATTAAATAAATAGTATTAATGGAATTAAAATTTAATTAATATTATTTTAAGATGAATTTAAAATAAAATATATCGTTATTAAAAATTTAAATGAATATTGACTTTTCAATTAAATCCATTATCTTTCACTATTCAATAATAAAAATTAATCTTTCATGAAATATATAAAAAATTACTCCAATATAAATTTAAAATAATGATTTAATTTTTTTAAATAAAATATATAAAATTTAAAAAATTTAAATTCAAAAACGAAACCTACATATGCTACAAATAATTGGGTTTTCAAGAAGTGTATTTTTTATGTAAAAGATTATTTTTTATTAACTCTTTGACACATAGTAATAATTTTGTTAATATGAATTATTTTATTTGATATATAATCTATAAATTTCACTTAATTCTTTCCTCATTAGGGATTATTTTAATTAATTAAAATATATAATCTTTATTCATATTAAATATAGTATTGACACAATAACCATTTTTTTTAAACCCAATAAGAAATTTATTATAAAATAAAATATAATGTTTATCAAAATTTAAATAAGTGGATTAATTATAAAAAATTATAACTATGTTACATTAGAAAATATTTATGAATTTAAAATACTTAAATATTTGTAAATAAATTATGTTTTAACTAAAATATATATTTCAAACTATTCTGTGGGAACTCAATATTTAAAAACAAATAAAAAATTTTGAAATTTTCTGATTTTTGGTATGATTATTTAAATAAACAATGATAATTTATAATTTATTTTCAAATTCCCTATAATATTATATAATAAACAGTAAAAAATCATTTTTTAAGAAAATAATTTTTTAATGGATATAATCACTTTACTAAAAAATATTTGATTATTTTCTATGTATTTTTATATAAATTTAGATTGAGTAGGAAATTTATATGAATATTTTAAAAAATAAATAATAATATTTATACCCATATATTTTATTTCAATGTTATAATGAACATATTTAAAATAATATTATTTCATGGTTCATTAAATATTGGTTCCCATATCATGCACACTATTAATGAAACACATTGTTCGGTATAACATAATAAAAAAATGTTTCATATAACAAATGATATATTATTTGTTTTCTGCAACTCAAAATATTTAAATAATTGAATTCATTTGAAAAAATATTTCACCAAATATCGGGTCATTACATCCTTTTGTGATAATCAGATCTTCTGATTTACTCATCCTATAAAAGATAATGCTTTCAATTTCGATAAATTTTGGCCTCCATATTTTTATTATCCGAAAATTTAATTTTTTTGCATCCATTTGTCATGGAATCATTCTTCAATCAGGTTCATCATTATGTCTGAATCTCTATAATTAAAGGGCATTATTTCATGGTTTAACTTTTATCTTTTAATTAAAATTTTATTCAATCTTTTGGGGAACTATTTTATCTTATGAATTATTGAATTTTTCATCATATTAAGATAATTTTAATTCTAGTGATAACATAAATATTACTATTATGTACATGTAAATGCTATTACATTATAACTTTTATTCCATTAACTGACCAACATAAAATTTGATCATCTTTTATACTATCATATTTTGTATTCAACTTGTGAAATTATTCCAATGATTTAGTAGTTCATGAATCATATGAAAATTCATTTAGCCATAATGTCATCTCAACAATCTCAGAGTTCATAGTAACTTTATCTTATGAAGATACTCAATATTATTTTATTTTTGGGTATCTTATAATAGAATAGATTTTTATATGTAAATTATAATACACTAAATAACAATACTTTATAAAAATTAATGGAACCAACTCTCCTTATAAGGGAAAGTCCACTTAACATTCATTAAGGTTCAATATTAGTGGATTTTTAAATTCATCAATTTTTCTGATCCTTACAATAGTTGTAAACTCTTCATTATTTGCTGAGTTATTTTTTTCAACATCACTTTAAAACTTCTATTTCACTGTATCCATGCAATTATAATTTCTCTAAAAGTACATTATGTATCATTCTATCAACTAATTTTGGTTTTATTTAAATCACATATTCATTATCTCTAATGGGGTTATAAATATCCCCATCTCTTAACATCACTAATCAATTGGCATTTTTTATATCCCAATGATTAACCATTTAGATTAAATTCTTTATAAATTTCCCCTTTGACATTCCACACAATTTCTCTCACATTAAGAATGATCTTACCATCATCATATGTCTTCAATCATAGAGATATCCACATCTTAGAAACCCAATTATTCATCTTAACAAATAATTAATGGTTATTATTAATACTTTATTACTTGTCATGAATACATTTAATTTCAACATAGTCAATAATTTAATTCATGTCTATGTATTCTGATTTTTTGATGTCATTGTAATCTATATTTCAATTTTTAAAAAAATAACCTAACAAGAATTTGATTCTGACATTGACAATATTCTTCAAAAAACTAGATAAGTCACTCATTCCATCCTCATTTTATCTTCCAACACTATTAATTTCATCTATTGTTTTCCTACATCTATTGGATTAACCTTAAAGAGTGGGATTCTTCAATAGTATTACTTCTTGAACACCCATAACAACCTTGATTTTCATCTTAATGAACTAATTTTATAGTATCAATTGACTACATATTCAAAACATCATCCTTACCATCTATTGGTACCTTTAAATTGGAAACATGTATTGACACATTTCCAATTAAATTAGCAATCAGATGTTTCAAGTATGTGATGATTTTTACAAGGGTTGGAATTCCCCTTTTTAAGGGATTGGTACGTTAGTTCATGTCAAAGCATTGAAGGGAATATATGGGACTATGAAATTAGATCAACTAATCCCGGAATAGTTTAGAATATATAATTATTTTATTTTTGGAAATATTTTTTCTTTAGGTATTCATCGATTTTGATTTTGTGTGAATTCAGAAACTCATATGTATATAAGAGCTTTTGTGTTTAGTTTAGCATGATAAACTATAATTTGGATGTCTAATTTTAAAACCTATTATAACAATATACAACATGGAAGCATAAAATATATCATATATTTGAATAAAAATGGATTTAGATTAGAAAATGTTCTTTCTAAGGGAAATAAGAATGATTTCAAAAGGATGTGTGTTGTTATTTGATAATCAATGTGTACTTTACCTTGATTTAAATCATATTATTTATGAATTACTGAATCACATTGCCCTAGAATTTCATATCATTTTGAATATGAATAATAATTTACTTTTAGAGTTACATTAGATATCTAATAATGAAATTTGGGAGACATATTCATGAAGGATTTTGTAAAAAAATACTAATGAAATATTGTGCCTTAGGTAGACATGGGTGAATGGAATGCTACAGATAAACTTACAAGAATACTATGGAAGGAATGATTCTATTTTTTTAACAATGTGTTGGATTATTCCAAGGAGTTCTATGATAACAGTCTTCAATTGGAATATTATTTTGGAATTGGAGAAGATATTAATCTTGTTCAAATTGAATCTATAGAAATGATATTTTTTGGAAGATTCATTGTCCTTTATGGTTTTTACTATCGTAGTAGGATCGCCAAGTGTATGAAAATATGTTTAAAAAACAATGTTCTTTAAACTGGAGGTATAAACAATTTTTTGTTTACTTGGAAGTGGGTTATACTAAAATTATATGAACATATGTGACTTTCTATTATTCTATTTGTAGTAGGTAGTCATATTGAAGAATGATATAGGGGGATGATTGTCACCCCGATCCATCAGATATAACCCTATATTTACTAGAGTTTGTATTGACTAGTTTGATAGACTGATAACATTAAAAAAATAGAATTGAAACCACCCACATTTAATTTAATTAAAAATAAATGTTCCAAATATCGAAAAATATTTATTGATTAATTATATACGTTTTAAATTTTACATAATAATTTTTTAGTTGTATTCTTTCTGGTATGTAGGAAAAGATGTTCTGACTGTATAATCATGGACATGTACTTTTTTCCTGTTTTTCCTCCTACACAAAATAATGTGTGTGATTTGTTGAAATGAGTGTGTTGAAGGTGAGACTATATTAAGTGATCATAATTTAATGTAATCCCTATTTATCGTACACTATGGTGTGAGATGTTCCCATGTATTTTAGACCATTGTGTAGAAATTCTAGTGTGTGTGATTTTTATTTGAATGTGGGTTCCTTCTTTTAATGATTTCAGTACTTATTTATTCCCTAATATTTCAACACTAGTGGAGGAAACAAACCCCATGTAATCTCTTATATAGAGGACCCATGCCCTAACACAACCATGATACAAGGGGAGTACCAACCAAAATATCAGTATGATAATGACACCTGAACCTCACCATTAACCCTAAATATATTATCATGAAATCTATATATCTCACCACACAAATAGCCTCAAATGGATGAATGAAGAACACCATTGTAATCTATTCTGAATAAATATTTAGGAAATGTTATATATTTATTGAAAATGTTATGTGGGTAAATAATATTGATTCTATTATGTAAAGAACAAAAAATGATACATCATTGATCATAAGGATTATTATAGAAATTAGAATTATGAACCTATTATTATTTTTTACTGTTTGATCCAAATATTGAGTTCAAAATTACATAAATGGATTATTTATCTATTATATCAATATAAGTATAAAACAAAATGAATAGAGTTAGTAATAATAATAAAATTATTATTACTATTACTATTATAAAATACAAACAAGTACATATGTATAAGGAAATTGGGACTGAGGTATCGTACACGAAATATATAAAACAAAATATCCCAAAACAAAATGAAATTTTAATATTAGTGTCATTGATACCTTTAGTAAATTTATTTTCTCATAAAAAATAATTTTACATAAAAATGATAATGAAGGGGTTTCATGACCTTCCATCTCATACATGCATAGAAGAAAAATGCATGCCTCACATCACCCATTCATGCATTTAATAAATTATTCACTTTACAATTCCCTTGACCACACCGAAATATACCACCTATGGTTTCTCCCTTTTTTCATCTACCTCCACCGAAGATATCTGCTTTCTAAAACATTTTTACCAAAACCCACTATACGGGCAAGTCATTCACTATGCTTCTATCGTCCACCTAAAACATGATTTATGCTCAATTGTGTCACCTATCACAGTGAACACGGTTGGTGACCACTATCAGCACATGAGAGAGTGATTAAAGGGGATATTGAGAGAAGCTATGAGAGAGATCAAAATTTAACATAATAGATCCTTAATTATTGACAATAGACCCACGTTCATGTCAAATATCGTTAATCAAATATACCACAAGAACAAGGTGATGAGATCTATTAACCATATTGAAAAAAAATTATCATTAACCAGAAAAATCATGAGGAATATTGATAAAAAATAATAAAGAAATAAATAAATCATGATGAATGTGAAATAAAAATATAATCTAATACCTGATATATATATATATAGGGGATAAATCCAGTTTAATTATTATGAATAGAAATTTAAATAAATAATAGACCATAAGAGAAATCATGGATCCCTACGTCAATAGAATAATTTAAAATGATTTATTCCATTATTGATGCTAATATCTCATTAATCACAATCATAAGATCTAGTTTGTTTCACCCATCCAATATCATATCCATTAAATTTGTAATTAATCCATGCCCCTCTCTTGGTTTTAGGATAGTAATTAATGAATCACCTGTTATAGGTAGCATAATTTTGTCTAAATAGACATCAACCAATGGATTTTTATTAATTAATTAATTCTGTATATATTTATTAAATTAATTAAACAATCATATGTGGTGACCTTGACATATGTACATGAAGAAAACTCAATTTATATCACCCATAGAGAAAACAATTATATTGGATTCATCCACAATCTCAATTGAATAATCTTCAACACCATCTAAGAGATATCATCATTTCTTAAGAATTACAGAGGTTAGGGAAAAAATAATATTTTTAATAAATTATTATCTATTTAATATGAAACACATAATTCTGTTCTATCTTAGAATATGGTTAAACGTCACCCCATGTGGTTAATAGAACAATCAGATAAATGTTATTTCTTTTTTTTCTAAGGTAAATTTGTCATTTAAATGTGATAACATCTATTGGATTTTAAACTCTAAATTGAGCTGGGTATTACTAGGGAAAAACTAGTGTCACTAAATAATCTCAATATTTACAACATTTAATCTACATTAAAGTAAAAACTAGTGAATTTAAACATGAATGCTTATTAATACAATTAATAAAACCACCACCTTTTCATAATCATTCATCAACAACAGGTGTTTGAGCTCTAAAATAATATGGTACTCAACTCCCTAGAAAGGAAAAATAATCACTCATCAATAAGGATACCAACTCGAGTAAACCTAATAAAATTCAATGAAAACACATGGATTTAATTTGATAAAGTAGGTATAAAATAGGGAATGATGAGTTTCAAAATAATTATATAAAAGAACTCAGAATTATAAGGATGTTGTTGGTAAAAAATGTGGCCACTAATATCCCAGATAAGAAGAATATAAATGTAATGATGGTGTCCCAAGTGTATATATATGAAAAAAAAGACAATAAATGATTTTCCCTAATATAGTAATTTTATGAGTGGGGTTATTAGAAGGGAGGCCAAAGAAAAATCACGTGGAAGGCATTAACATGATCTAAAGCCACCTTCAATTATTGAAGGTAAATTTTAAAAAAAATGTCTATGATATCATACTAATTTCATCACTACTATATTAATGGGAATTAATGACAACATTCATGAGTCTTTAATTTAGAATAACTGAATTGGATTATGAGTATATTTCAAACATGATTCTGAATAAATATCTAAGGATAATGTATGTTTGTGTTATTTAAAGAAATGCTTTTATTATTTATAGAAGAGGGTTATCACTGTATAGGTGAAATAATTTTGGACTACATTATAAATTAAAGGATATGAGTCAATGAAAATTAACTTGTTAACTATCACTTATAGGAATTATTGGAATCATAGATATTTACAATGATACTTGAAAAGTCCGAAAGAAGTCACTAATTATCCCAATTCAATAAGAAATATTATTATATTTTTTATGAGAATGGAGACGATATACTATATAGTTTCAATTTTATAGTTCTATAATTGGTGGATTATATTATGAAATAATTCTATTAAATTAAATAAAACATATGCATGGTAAAATTTTATGAATAATATTTATCAGAGTTCATATAGATGACGATGAAGACATTTATGTTATAAAAAATGTATATTTTAACATCTTGATGTAAGATATGAGTTTTTTATTGTTTATGGAAGTAATAAAAATTTCATGACTATGTAAGAGTATCATTTATGTAAGATAATTCTCTTATTCTAGGAACGTCACTACTATTTATAATGGATTCAAGAAAAAGACTCGATGATAGATGATAGTTGAAAAAGGAGTTAAGGATAATATGTTTTATCACATTTGATGTTGTGGTAGAATTGAAATTTATATATCAACAACCAAAGAATATCCTCCAGTTTTGTTGAGTAGGATTCATCCCCTAATATACAAGAACATAAATGTTCTAACATGGAAATTAATACTAAATATCTATCACACAATAATAATAAGTTGTGAGAGTTGTGTGATAGGGAAATAAATTCATGTTACATACAATGTTAATGACCCAAATTCCAAATCCCGAAATCTGACATTAGTTCTCTTTGACATTTTCAAGATAGATAAAATCTAATCCCATATAGGATATATTTATATCATAAAATTAATTGATTATGTTATAAGGAAGGTTTAGATTTAATTCCTTTAAAATAAATAATATATCTTTATTTCATTATTGTTTTTGGAATTCATGGTAGTAATGGACTATGGATAAAATTTGAAATATATCATATATGAATACATTGTGAACGCAATTAGTGTTAAACCAGAAAACATAGGTTGAAAGAATCGGACAAAACTAGAAATGATACAACATAAGATACCAAAAAATGGTTTAGATTAACAAATTAATTAGACATTTTATCGAAAAGAATCTTTAATACCCTAGTATTTTAGTAATAATTTTCCTTTAAAATAAATAAAATTATTCATATCTTTATTTGCACACAGCACCCACCCTAAAAAAATAATGAGACTTTAAAATAAATTTAATAAATATAACTGTTATAATAACTATATTGAGAAAGATTGTATAAATATAATAACACATATGATCAAATTAATAACGAAAGTAGAAGAAATTGAATGAGGTTGTTGATGTCTTTATTATATGTATAATTTGTTACTAATATAAAAAATGGTATTTTCATAATGATTTTCCAAGGAGAGGTCTTGAGTTGAATTCCAAAAATTATGGTATATGATTAATTGGCTGCGAGGGAACTGAATGATTAAGGAAATTTCCCCAATAACCATGCTAGATGAACTGCCATCCATGAATTCCACCATGGATTTTATTATTATTAGGTCTTATATAGATATCTTTAGAGGTTATCAATATAAAAATTGAGATTATAAATATATGCAAATATCATTGTAATAATTCATTTAAATGTCACACATATTTTATAAATTTAACATTAATTCTTTTAAAGAATGTAAATGTTCATTTTTAATACAAATGATGTGAAAAATTCAATTAATGTTTCAAATAACTAATAATGTTTTTAAATGATAAAAATGATTTTACATCAATAATTAAATTTTTATATGTATTGTTTTACGAAAATAAACAGCTTTTTTATAACAGATACTGTTTAAATTAAAAATATATTAATATTTCTCTAACTAGTAATTGATATGTAATTATTATTTGAGAATCAAATATTTTAAAATGATATTTTTCTATGAAAATAAAAAACAATATATTTTTACTTCAAAGATAAATTCTTAAATTTTTTAATTTGAATTTTTTAAATGATAAATATTATTGAATTTATGAATTAAAAACAATTATTTGCTAAATTTGTGTTATATTTTAAAAAAATTATATTTTTTCAAAAGTGATAAATATTGTTTATACGTATATTGTAGAGTTTATGAAATTATCCAAATATTAATTATAACTCAAGAAAATTTAGAACATTCTTTATGACAAACAAATTATATAAGAATTAATGTGATTATTTTATGAATATAATATTGGAATTTAGAAAACAAATATTTAATATTTCTAACTTTAATTTTTATTTTTAACAAATATATTTTTTATCATATATTTTAATTGTGTATTAAGAAGGTAAAATTCTATTTCAACTATATTCAAAATCCCTATAAAACTATTTATTAATAATAAACAAACCAATATTAATTTTATTGTAAAAAATCTTAACATTTATGCTAAATAGAATATTCATGTTTTAAAATAAACATTTTCAAGAAATGATTTTTGGTGCATTATATGAGATAATAAAAAATTAGATTTCTCTCAAATGAATAAACATTATTGTATATTCTATTTTAAACATTTAAATTCAATTTTTAAATATAGTTAATATGGATCATTTCATGTTTTACAAATATTTTTTTTTTCCTGTTCTTAAAATGGACATAATGCAGTAATGTAAAATAAAGTAAAAAATGGATTAAATGGGTTAAAAAACCATAAACATGTAATAAAATTTATTCAGATGTGTTATTGAGGTTTTTTATACCCAAAAAAATCTCATATCCATTATTTTCCACATTTCTATCCAAATTTCCATGTAAAACAAGTTTTATAATTATATTAAGATGTTAAATTTATAAATATTTCGTTACATTCACTTATAAATAGAGCCTTACACTACATCATTAAGGTCACTATAAAAATATAATTTCTCCTTAAACAACTAAAAATGATAATTTCATTATATTTTTAATCCACAACCATTATCTTATATCGATATGAAATTTTCCAATGTCCCCAATTTCCATGAATTAATCCAAGGGAAAGATCAAGTTCTCAACACAGGTATTAATAATCCATAACATATTTTGTTTTCTATCTATAAAAAAATTTACATTTCAATATAATGAAAATTTTATTATTATTAAAATTAATTATATTATTTTTATAGAATAATCATCATTTACCATTTCGACTTACCCCATAGAAAAATGAAAACTCCATTCATGCATATGTGCAGACCACTAACGCTATGAAGCAACATGTTGTGTTTTTCCATCACTTAAATAATATTTTATTTAAAAATGGGTTTTAGTAAACAAATATTAAATTTATGAAATTATTTATAATATGGAAATATAAACCAACTCTCATATTATTTCTAATATATTAAAAATAAAATTATTATTTTTGTGTATGTATAAACTACCATCTCTATAGAGAAAACATTTTTTATTAATCAACATACGTGGATTAAAATAAAATAATATTTATGAATACTTTCTATATTAATGAATAAGCTATTTTATTAATATATTATTGAAATTATAATATACATATTAATGATCATTATCATATAATTAGTTGATATTAGTTTTAGTAACTAAAACAATCTTGTTGTGGAATATATTCTAAAAAACCACTATATTAGTTTCCACCCTTGGTTCATGGGGATGAATAAAAAAATAAAAAAATCTGATTTATACAATTTTTATAATCTATTTTTTATGAAATTACTATCACGGAATGGGTTTTTAAGATTCCATAATTAAAAATGCAGCAAATAATAAAAATTATTAACAACTGACATTGAAAATAAATGTTATATAACAAATAAAAGAATGTAATTAAATATTTCATTTGTAATAAAGTGGAAATATAAATTCATAAGTTTCTGAAATAATTTATTAGGATGTTTATTTTTCTGATAAATGAAACTAAATTAGTTTCATGGTAGCCTACAGTAAATGTAATGGCTTCTATTAACAAAATTTTCAATCATTGACTTATAATTACTCTTCCTAAATTTTATTATTATATGTTGGATTTTTATATCGTTTTATTAAATAATTTTTAATTCAATTTTTTTCTGGGTAATAACATTTATATAAAATAATCCTCTTTTCAAATGTTATAGTGGTTATGAATTTTGGTGGTTATAAGGGTTTTTGTCTCAATTTCCATTCATTGTGGCCTTTTTTGATGTTTTATGCATATTAATATTTTATAAATTATAATTTATAACCAATTTTATTATATTCTTAGTATTCATATACGTTCATGGTATTTAAATTTCTTAATCATCAATCCCTTAATTAAATTCTCTTGATTTTATTGTTACCCAATTTGTAACGTATTATCTTCTAATCATTATTTATCTATGACTTATTACATATTCACATATTTATTTTTCATGTATATTGTATATAATATGATATTTATTTGTTTTACTATAAATCAATCAATTTCAAAATATATATGAAGTTATATTTTTTAGGGTCATTGAGTTAGGTGATAAAAAATTTATAAATGATATTGATAATTGAAAACATCATTCATTGATTTATGATTTTCATCCTAAACTTATTTCTTCCATACATGAGATCTATTTCCATAAAATTATATTACATACTATATTTTCTTCTTTAATGGGTAAAAATTAATTTTCAATTCAAGGATTCATTCATGATTATTTTCATTCTCATAAAACTATAATGTTGATAAAAATAATTTTTATTCCCTCTAAAGAAGTTATTTTTATTTTAGGTCCCTGTATTATCTTCCTAAAAAAGTTATGATTTATATTTGGAAACCTATATATTTCTTATCTATTATGATATTTATATTTTTTTCCGCTTCTAAAAAATAAATTTTAGAATCCCTTTTTACAATGTGCGTTTTAATAATGGTGTTTTTAAAATATTAAAAATTTTATTTCCATTCATGATCAGATGTTTAATCATCCAGTTTCCATTTCATTTATATAATATTTATATCATTTCAAGGACTATTTTTTCGATGGATCACTTTAAATGTTAATTTTTCAAAATTCATTAAATTCAACATTCTAAATTTGATTTTAAATCTGTCTTAAAACTTCATCACTTATGAAAATGATAGAGTAATTTTTGTGAATTTTTTTTCACATCCATTTTCCTCATAATAAAAAATTTCATTATTACATTATATATTATTTTACATGAATTTGCATTTAATTTTATTTATATTATTTTAATTCTTGGTGATTAAACTCATTGTATCAAAATAGTCTAATTATTGATCTAATTGTATATGATACTATCTGAATTAGTAATATTAAAAACAAGTTTTTCAACTATGTTAGCATCCATCATTGTTTTTACTCATGACTAGGGATATGTAATTATGATATAATATCCTTTATTTCTTTATATTGCTTATTAAATATTCTATAAATGTTTCTCAAGAAGCTTATCTGTTGTACATTGTTATATTTATATGATATTCGCAATATGAATGTAATCATCATCTAATTTCACATATGTATCTGGTGATCATTTTGTAAAAAGTGGGAACAAAAATATATATTTCTATAATGCATTAGGTAAATTACGATATCTCTTGAGAATAAATTGGTAGGATGAAACTTTATTCCCAATGCACTATATTAAGGAAAGAGGAAATATTATTCATGATGTGATACATTATGGAAGAAATAGATGTGATTCTTAATTAATGATGTTTTGGAAAGTACAAAATTAAATCCCACTGAACTATGTTTTGGTAGGAAAGAACTTGATTGTGGATGAACTATATCATAGATTTAATCAACATGATTACATATTAAATATTTTTTGTTTAATATTCTAATTGTTTTGGTACACTCTTATGTTATAAAATGTTCTTATGATATGAATCCTTATGTATTATGTTATGTTGATTTATTTATAACCTGATTTATGATTCATGATCATGTTTATTTGGTCATAATTTACTCCTATTGGGTTTATGAACACTGATCATGATCCAATACCCATGATCAATTATGGTCATCATTTTTTATGTTTTTTTTACCCTTAATGAGAATTTTAAAACATCACATTATTCTATTTTCAATCAAAATGTAATGAAGATGAGTTTATGTTTTTGATAATTTCATAAGGGCTTATAGTGTAGATCAATTATAGGGAAATTTTTACTATTATTGTAAATTATTTATCATCATTAAGTAGTCCACAATGAAAAAAACTATTAGTTCATTGGATTATGGGTTAATTTGAGATACATATTATTGAAATTATAAAAATGATATATAATAATTATATTTTTATCATTGTTCTACCCATCATTTATCTAATAAAGCCTTTATAAGAATTTTTCATGGAACAAGATCTTGTAATACTGGTGTTTTTACCTTATAAATGCTACATATAAATGATTTTGATAATTCACATGTAAATATAGGTGCAAGAAATCAAAATAGTTAAATACTTATTTGATTTGATTATATCATATACTTTGTGAAAAAGTAATTCAGAAGGGTTGTGGTTTTTAAATCTCTCTGATTTGGGCTATCTTAATGAATATGTAAGTTTAGATTATATTAACATTGATGTCAATGATAGAGAAAAACAATGCAAAATAAAAATTTATGTTTTCATGGTGGGTAAGGGAATGGATACATCACTTTAGAACTGTGGTATGAGGACAGACAACATGTTATCAAGATTCTAAAAATTCTGTTCAATGAGATGTTTATGATGAATGGATAATACTTGTATGAATTAAAATTTGAGAGAAATAATTTAACTACAATATATATCATGTTGAAATAGTTTAAATTACCATAATTTTAGATGATTATGTGAGACAATTTATTATTATAGATTTAATATATGTAAAAATAGTAGATGAAATTAAATAATGATGAAGGTATTTTGAAGCCCCATGGGAATCTTCATGATTTATGAAATTAGTATGTGTTTCACAAACATATATGGAATAATAATTAGATTTATTTAAAAGAAGAGAGTCTAATAATTAATTAATAAAATATTATAGAGTAAGAAAACCTGTCCTATGGTAAGAGGATGATCTAAATTTTTGATTTTCAAAGGATATTGGATAACTAGAATACCATGAAGGTGATAATATACTCAATGAATCTAAATAGTGGTTGTCAATAATGACGGAATAAATGGATTCCTTGTAGTTTAATGGAACATGGGATATGAATAGATTTATATAAGGGAAATGATCTCTCATGACCAAATAGGTTTTATTTATAATTATGTAGTTTATATAATTAGAATATAAAAGGATTTAATTGTAGTGAAATTTTTCCAAAAAAAATTGGGAGTTGTTTTCATGGAAATCTCATTCAGTAGTTGTTAAATTTAAAATAATAAAATGACATTTAATTTATTTTTATCCAATGATCTATATATAATCAATTTATGTAAAAACTACATTATTTTCATGTTTTTGACTATGATATTAACATTTAGTAGTGATATAGATTTTACATTCATCAGAATAAGGGTGTTATTTATAATTTTAAATTTATACCTTATTGATTGAAACAATATCCTTAATAGTGTAATGAGATGTTTGATGAATTCATAGATAAAGAAGGATTCACATAGAGTAAATATTATCATTTATATTATTTAATGTTGTGGAATGGTGAGAAATTCTTAATTATCCTTTTAAATATGGATGAATTATTACTAGTGTTTTTGATGATTTCATGGAATTTATTGATAAAGAGTATTATTTTATAATATTCAAAATAATGTATATTTTACAATATAATAAATTCAAGGATATGATTATGGGAGGATATACGATCTAGAACATTGTATTATGAAATATCGTTAAATTAATGGAAACATGGCATGCAGATTCGTATAGGTTTTCACCCCATTGTGGGATACCTATTCCTTTCACCATGTATTTATTATCCCTATTATTAAATTTTCACATTTCTTATATTTTTTACAGTGTGGAATGTTTTTATCCATAACCCCAGTGTATAGCTTTTATTCTAATATCTGAAACCACAATATTATTCATTTGATTGAGATATATCTTTAAAAACTCTATCAACAACCTGATATGAATGGTGAATCTTTTATATTAGAATAAAACTTATTTTTAAGTACTTCACAACCATCCTCACTAAGAAAACATTTAATACCCAAAAACTAGTTTTAAAATCACATTCTAGACATCCATTATTTTTTTTGTTAAACTAAATTTTAAGATCCCTCACAATATCTGAAACATCAATACATTTTACTTGTATAGTTCTGTTCAAGATGTTAGCCTAGATATTCTTTTGGTGAGTTGAATTTAGAGGTAATACTCAACTCTTAAATACATATTCTTCCATTATTATAATTTATTTAACCCTTATGATCTTTTTTAATATATATATATATAATAGGATACTCCCACTCTATTATGATTCATAATAATATCAACATCTCTCTCAAATATTTTTTATCAAACCCTATATCTTGAATTATGTACCACAATTAAAAACCCATTATTACAGTAATATCTATGGTGATATTTTTGGATTAAATTTGAAACTAAAAATTACATAAAACTTTAGTCAAATAACATCAATAACATTTATGAATATTCGGTTTTGAATCAATAAAAACTCCAAAAATTCTATGGGTCAATGTTCACTAACTTATCCAATAATATTGGATTCGATTAAAAACATTCATTTATGAATATCATAATATGTTACCCTTTATGAAATATTCATAATGATTGTGTATTATAAATTTTTATATGATGTCACTCAACACCTTATGGTTAAGTCACTTTCATATACATTTTTAATTTCAACATGGACTTTATTAACCCCTTTATTTGTTTCTTTTACTTCATTCAAATGAACCAGTAAAATGAAAGCCATCAGTACATAGAAAATTGTCAACATGAATAGTGTTTTTCATGTGTTATTTATTTTTTCACTTTCACAATATTTTTATATTAGCATGAAGATCTATCTTATATTAAATTAATCTTCATATCATTAAATATTACATTTGAATGAGCCTCCAGTAACTGATGTTTTTTGTTTTCATGAATATAATATTAATAATATCCATTCACTACATAATTCAATTTATCTCTTATCCTATTAACACATATGATTCTCAACACAAAATTTCATCAATATTTCAATCTATCATAACATCTACTACTTTATCTAATGGTTTATCATCAAACATCCAATCAACAAAACATTATATTCTTAGGCACCATCCCATATTTGTTTTCCTACACATTATCCCTACATTATATAAAATTTCATTGAGTAATATAATGATATTCATATTACTTTATTTATATCATTCAATGTTATCGTTTATTCATTCTTTTTCTGACAGTATGATAATTGTTTCATATCTACTAGTATCACTCTTAATTTTCATCTTCTTATGTTCTTCTACTGAATGAGTTATTCATGTCTTTCCTGACTATTTTTCATGTTTTTATATCGGATCGATATTATCAACTACCATAGTATATTTATCTTCCATATATATTCCAAGTTATTGATTTAAATTTATCTTATTTAAGTAATTCTTGAACTGGGGTTTCCAGTTCTATAATACACTATTGTAATTTTAAAAATTTATTAAATCCAAATATATTTATTAGGTGATGTTGAGCTTGAATTCTTCAAGGAAACGTATTAGGTATTTTTTTCAATTACTTAATGTGTTTTATCATTTTGATAATTCTTGATAATTATTTCTTAAACATGTGACTTCTATTCATATCTCCATTCCATATTCTAGATTAAAATCATCATGGGATCTTTTCATTCACCAGTAATATATTATGGAAATTCTAATCAAATTATTTTACCAATTTTTTACAAAGATCATAAATCTATTCAATTGGGTATTAAATCTCCCAATTCACAATCATCACTATTCAATGTGTAATTTTATATCCCACATTTATTTTCCCTTCAATTTACATGTTGTATATAATGCTTCTTTAACCATCAATTATTTTCCAACGCATGAATATATATTTAATAGTAATCAGATGTATTCTATCTTCATGATCTGAACATAATCACATACCACTTATTTATCTCAATAATTATATGATCATTCTTATTCATCCTTTAACACAACGCATGAATACATTTATGTTAAAATAAATCACCAATTTTATGGGTGTTGATGCTTCTTGATATAGAATTAAGATGAGATCGTTAATAAATCCATCAGAAATACTAACTCAAAATCCCATTAATGTTTATTGTAGTATATGTCCTACATATTTTATATAACTCACTCAGATCTCCATCAATATATTAATCAAGTACTATGATTTATATCAATGATGTTTCTATATTTAATGGGTCCACCTTTATAATTGGGGAAATTTGAAATTCCTACATTCAAAACACCCATGGACACAACATCATTCAATTTACTCACATAATTCTCCATAACACATTAAAAAAATGTAATAAATGATTATCATTATCTAATGATATCTTAAATACCCCAAATGTTTATTTTAATTTACTTATAAATGTTAATTCAATTATATTTATCCTCATTATTGAAAATAAATTCAATGTCTAGTCTATCCACTAATTATGAGAACATTAAATGATTAAACTTCATCATTTTTCTTATTTTACCATTATCATTAATATAACAAAAATTAATTATTGAATTACGTAAGAGGTGGATGATGTAATTTTTATTAATTTAATATTCCAATAATAATTAATGTTTAAGTTTATCTGATCCATTTTCATAATAGAAAACATGTGTGATAAACTAAGACATCAATGTTCCCCATAAAATATTCATCATGATATTCAACCTAAAAAAATCTTGGAGTCAAATTAATGGATTTAAATGGAAAATATGTTTATAACCATCACAAAATATAGTTAAAAACATGAAATATAATTATTTAGTCACTTTACCTTTACAAAATTATATTGAATTTTACATCAAATGATAATTTTCATCCCCTTATTTTTAAAATATATTTTTATATATGTATAATAGGTAATATCATTATACTTCAAATAAAAATATAACACAATACATAGTTTCTTTATCTTACGTGACTTCATTATCATTTGTAATTTATACATTTGGGATATTATATTATTAAATCCAACATGTCTAAAACAATTAGTGTCTTTTATTCATCGTTGTTTAGAATTTGGACATTCAATATTCATCAATTCCATTATCTAAGGCCACAAGTTTTATTTTCAATCTCCATAAAATGGTGAAACTAAAATCCCTTTTTCTAGGATTTCCCATGAATATCATCACCCTTAATTCCTAATTAATTGAATAAATTTAGTCAAAATAAGAATATTTATGTTCTTAAATTAACATTAATTATAGAATAATGGATGAGAAATAATTCTGAACCCAAAACGCCGATTAATTTAACCTCAACTTTATTCACAATACGACCCTTGTTTTACCATAAATTTAATTCATTGGTGGAATAAATTTTTTCATTTCTCTTTATATTTTCACAATGCTGGGGGGGTTCTTTTGAAATTATTCTATAATTTCCCTTTCCATTTGTTTTTTTATTGAAAATATCATTTTGGTTTTAGTTTACCATACAATATAGTTACACAATATTTTAGGCAAATTTTTTAAATTTACACAGATATTTCTAATTCTCAATATACTTTAAATCTTTTTGTGCATGATTATTTTTAATATATATCAACTTAATATCCCCATGTAATCATAGGATGAATTTTTATCTCTCTAAAAAACGTTTTGGCATCTTCTAAATACAATATTATCTCCTAGTAAATTACTCTCAATTGGATACTCTTCATTGAATTTACCTACCACCATTCAAATATTCTTGTGTATTTCATTGATTGATTAAATTTTTATACATCATACTGATATGAGTAAATTTCTAATTCTTGGATTTCTAGTAATTTTATATGATGTTTATATTTCTAACAAAATTAAATCATAATTTTATTACATTGGCATATTTCGGGGTCTTTTAGAGGGAGAATTTTTCATTTTAAATTTATATTATTTACACATGAAGGAAATAGTATCATCTATCGTATATATTTTTTCTTATATAGATTTAATATTTTCCTTTTATTGGATCAAGTAGAATTGTTATTGGTAGATTTAAACCAACAATCATCATCCTTATGACCACTTTATCTACATCTTCATTAGCACATTTTAAGATATTAAAATTTATTGGATGTAAAAAATTTCATATTTTGAGTAATTTTGTTGCCCAAATTTGAATTATTATAATATTTTATTTAGTAAAACTTATTATAATTCTTATTTTTTATATAAATAGTTTATAATTAGTTCCAACAATCAATAACATAATGTCCAAACTTGGTATAACCTATGAAGTAACAAACATGTGATTTTCCCCCGCTTGTATTTTCTATTCTATTGTGGTGGTATATTTATGATTTTAAACATAAAATTCATAATTCAAGACAAATTATTGGGAAAAAAATTCCATCATACCTTTCAGCCACATTTCATGATACCTTGACTTTATCATTAATTTTACATTCCAATTATTGTTTGTAACTAAAATTATAACTTTTATTACTCAATGAATTTGTATTAAATAAAATAGTTTCCTTAGAGTTCAGGGGTTCATTTTTCTTCATTTTATTTTTATATGGAACCTCCAATGGTTTCTAATTCATCAGGAAACATTTTTAAGTATTCTCACAAGAATTATTTTCCATATAAATTCTAATAGCGGATCATACCTTAGATTTATGTGTAGATTCAATACGAAGAGCTTAAATGTTTTTTAATTTTCTTCTCCAATTAAAGAATCATTAAAATAATTTTTTAGTTTAAATCATTATGAAACATTATATTATCTACACATTTATCTTTTAAATATTTTATCTTTTACATATATAATTTACTGACCTCTATCAATTAATGATCAAGATCCTTTATACATTTTTATGATATATAGTTTAATATATATGATATTTTCAATTTCTTAGTTAGTATCTTACAATAAATGTCACATCACCCTAAAAAATTATTTAATAACAAAAATCTAGCATAATCTACATTTCAAATCATTTTTAATTAATGAATATTATTCATTGAAAATTGGGATAGGTTGGTCCTTATCTTTTACATGTTCTATGAGAGTTTCCATTTTTCAAACTTTTTAGCTGATAGTTATACCATTTAATTGTCATTGTAATTCAAATGTGTGATTCTATCCAATTGTCCCATTATAAATAAATATAAATATATGATTGCCTCAATCGAATATTTCTTCAGGAATACTAGATTTCCGTGTAATATTCATCTATAGTTTTAACATAACGATGATCTCTACATCTTGGAAAATTTTCATTCAATGAGTAAATTTTTATTGATCTATTAATAAAATTTCCTCTCTATCAATATTTATGTAATAAAAGATAATTTTTCAATTGATTCAGATATGTAATCTATAATTTCTGTTATTTTTTTTAATTTTATAGTTTTTCTTGTTTTGGTATAATCCTCTTTGTTTACATTATATGGAATAACCGTTGATTTCATTAGATCATCATAACATTCATATCTTATAGTATATTTGTCTATGTAACTTCTAGATTTATTAAATTCATTTGAATCATTTAAAATAATTACACAAAATTTAAATCATATTTTAGGGAACTATGCTATGATACCACATGTCAGTCTTAGTGAACAATGAAGTCACCCCGAGATGGTATTTGGGGGGGGGGTAAAACAAGGGACACCAACATGTAATGATTATGTTTACATAATTTTTTATTAATTTATCTTGATATGTCATTAGTTATTATTCAAGATGTAGAGATAATTGATTTTTGAACATAACATAAAATCTATTATATAATAAAGATAATGTATATGAAATATCAGAGATTTATATTTATGTGGTTTGGAACCAATGTTGGCATCTAACTTCTTATTTTTTCTAGTTATTATCTGAGTGAGTATATTTTCGTAATTCTCAATATTTTTAGTCATGTAGTCTAAATATCTCCTTATAATATCCGTCTATATCTCAATACTATGTGTGGATATTTTAACACTAGAACTAACATTCTGCATGGTTTCTTCAATAAAGTCGTCATAGATGAATAATTGACTTCCTCATAAACATCAAATAGAAACACATGCATGTCAGAATATCATAGGATTATAATAATCAAAATTTTAGATTCCTTCAAAATAAAATAATATTTTATGTCATTAAATTATTTATGTCCGTTCCTAATGTTGGTCTGGCTCTATATTCATTAAATGGAATGTATACCTATCAGTAAACTCATAATAATTTTATGTTATATTTTTCTCACTATCTTGACCTTTTGATATTCTAAAATATGAATGTTTGACTTATCACTTGAGTAAATATTTCTAAACTACACCATTATCACATATAATTTTTTTTATAAGATCTAGTATCTCAAAGTATATTCCCCCTTTATATGGGAAAACATTCTATGATAAATGTGGGTAATGTAGATGATTCTATTTGGACTCTTATGTAAAGAAACCTTAAACCAAAACTCATTAATTAGATGTAAGAATATAGTGTTTTTATAGAGTCCAAACTCCCAAAAATCTAGGTATTAATGATCATAAAATCATCCAGTAAGTTGATATAAAATGAAAAAAACATAATGGATATATTTCACTGAACATAATCCTTAACATCGTAATAATGGTTATGACTTCACAATTTGTTAATGAAGATACTCAATATTATCCGATCAACTCACTTTCAAAGACATATGTAATTAAAAGAGAGACATTTATTTTTCATTAATGTAGATATTATACTTCTCTATATTAGAAAAATCTTATGTTGAATTCCTTATTTTGAATAAATTTGGCATGCATATTGTGTTTTAAAGGTAAAAATTCAGTTCACTTACACAATTTTCAATCATCATATTGAATCTTTTGTTCTAATTATCCCAACTATTGCGACCCATGATTCTCACACATAGATATTACATATCCTTAGATAATTTTTTTTACAATACAAAAATACATTCCTGTAGACCATTATTGTTTAGAGACTTTGGAAAAAACGAACACAATATTCTTAATTCATGATTGATCTTAAATTTAACCCATAAATATCTTCCAACATTAGTACTCTTAATTAAAAACCCTTATTCCTAAAATGGGAAAATTAAAAATTATAAAGTCACATAATAGTTTATCTATAGGGGTAATCATAGGAGACACATTTGTGTGAAATGATGATTACAGTTCCAGAACATGAAAAATACATTAGAATACCATACAACACATATCCAAGATCATAATATTGATTCTTTTATTAATTATTGGAAGTTGTTAGTACATGGATTATAATGATATTAAAATAACAAGAGATATGAGAGAATAAAATTTGTATAAGACATTGAATTTTTTATTACAGGTAAACATAAAAAATAGTCTATCATAGATACCCCCAAATACATTCATAACTTGTTAGGATATGGAATGTTATACATGTACCTACTTTGGGATTGAGATAACCTCACATGTACCCTTCTAGATAATATATCATTAATTAATACCCAATTAGTTTTACAGATATAAATATCTCCCCATCCACAAAATGAAAATTATACATATTTGTGCCACAAGATCATATAACATTAATCATATCAAAATCCGTTAAATGAAATGAGATTCATAAAAATTTCATCATATAATAACCAATAAAAAAGAGACATGTTTCATAATCATTTCATCATAGCATAACCCTAAAAAATAGGTGGGATCCATAATAATTATATAATTCAATAAATTATAGAATATAAATAGATTTCATAAAAACCATTTCAGAATAAACAATTCAGGGTAATTGTAAGAATAATATCTTTAGTTCATTTCCCCAATAAATCATAGATACCCTCAAAATATGTCTTCCTAGACAAAAAATTACATTGAATAATCATTTCAAAAATTTCTTGTGGAAAATAAATTTTCATTGAAAATACTTTTTTAAAAGATAAAACCATTTAAAAATACATTTAATTGAAAATATCCCTATAATCATATAATAGAAGATTTATAAATATTTTAAAATAATTACTAAGTAAAATATATTTTCACTTTGAAAACAACTTATTAAAACATTAAAAAATATTTGTATTTGAAAAATAATCGTGTAATAATATAATGAAATGTTCAAATGAAATAATGGTTTTGATGATGGGAAGTTTCGTTCATGTTGTACATGATAAAATAATAATTCCTTTAATATTTTCCATAAAAAATGAGAATTTTTTGGAAAATGATATGATGATTAATTTGAAAATATTTTTTTATAAAGACAACAATGGTTAAAATTTCCAATTAAAACTCATAGTACAATAACAAATCATTCCTGAAAACGTTTTTAGGAAAACATGGTTCTGGAATAATACAGACTTCTATCGAATGAGAGATATAAATTAAGAATTTAATATATATATGTTCTAATTTATTTTATGTACAAGAGAGAGTTAAATGTTAATATTACTTGAATATATCATAAATAAATATAGGAGAAGATAATTCATGATTTTATTCTGATATGGTTCATAATATTTCATCATGGGAGACATGATTATTAATAATCCTAATAAATGATGAGATCGTATCACAAAATTTATACCACATTAGAAACATATAATTGAAATCACAATGAAAGAGATACACTCAAATGGATATGTATAAAAAAATAATTTCTAGTATATGAATAATAAAATACATTCGAAAGAATTATATACACCACATACAAAATTAAATTATGAATATGCAAGGTGTCTCACATCCGTAAACAGGGAGACAAAAATCCCATACTTATTTAGTAATCATTTAAATAAAATATATAATAATGAATAACATAAAATGAAACATTTAATATGCTAAAAAAAATTTGATTCAATATATAATATTTCAAATGGTAGTATACACACTACAAAAATTACATGAGTGGCGAATTTTTATATGTCTCCCAGAAAGAAAAGAGAGACTATAAATCCCTTACTACATGGTTACATTTTTTACATAACACAAATAAAATATTGAAAATAAAATTAATATTTAAATACCAAAAAAATTTATCGACTATAATAAAAAAATAAAATCATGTGAATTATATTCACGATATAAAAGAATCATGTTCTATATCTAGAATGTGTCTCACATAAAAATAATAATGGGATGAAAACCCCATACCATAAGTCTTAAATTCCATCACACATGATCAAATATACTATATAATAAAACATTCATTATTATAAATTTATTATAAAAAAATAAATATATATATCATCCAATATTTTATTTCCTTATGACATTTTATTAGCTGTTTATTAACAATATCTTGTTAATGTGACATTTCAGGTAATAACTACATTTTTTTCATGTAAGTTTTGATATTTTAGACATAGTCATATTACATTGATCATTGATTAATAATATCCAAAAAATTCACCATGATATACATTTCATATTTATTCATTATATATCTATTTATTGTAATACATAAAATTTAATGATGAATAAATGAAATTTGCCATTCATGTAGACGATTAGACATACATACAGATGAATGTTGTTTCCATATTAATTTTATTTTGAATGAAATAAAGTTAAATTTTATATTATCCATAAATAATCTTTTTTAATTAATATAAACAACATTTTTAATTAAAACCATCCTTATTAACATCCATGTATTGAGTGAATGAATCAATCACTTTGTGTGGTTGTATTCCACCCTACACATGAGTGACATATAGTATTCAAAAAAATATAATGAATGATGTTAAGTGAGATATAATAATTGATAAATAATAATAATAATATAATAAATATAATATTTAAAATATAAATATATCATTATAACATTCTTATAGATGTGGTAATGGAAAAAACAAATGATATCTGTTTGTTAGTTTATAGTCCTCTGTACACATGAATGATGATTTCGAAACAATTTTTATTGAAGTGGATACGGTTGTAGGTCATTAAATTAAAATAGAAACATATAATTATTTATTATATTGAAATTATATTTAATCATCATGTTATAATAATAATTTAAGTAGGTGTAAGAATAAATAATACAAAAATGATCATTGTTAAATATTACAACTTCTTAAGGTACCCTCCCAAGGTTTATACTAAAAGCATTACGACGATGGATTCATGTAAAAAATATGGATTATATGATGTTATCATAGAATTTGTGATTTTTTTGGTAACTTATTTGTCCAACCAAAAGGATATCAATTTTTAAAGAAGAGAGGAGTGGGGGTAACTTTTTATAAGTATGGTGAGTGGTACACTTGTAACTATATAAAAAAGAAAAAAGTATAGGTTTGTTTTTATGATTCCAAGAGGTTAAAAAATGATCAAATTAAAAAATTAGACATGATAAGATTAAAATAAGAAAATTTTACATATTTTATACAAGCATAAATGAAATATCAACCCTTATCATTTTAGATTAACCTTTCAATAAATCCATTTTCACCTTAACCATAGTAAATAGTTTTTTACTTTTATATATAATAAATTGGGTAAAAATTTAATTTATCTTATTGGATAATATTAAATATTATAATGCCTTTCCCTCAGTTACCCAATGTCGGTGCATTATTACATAACATTGGCATGATCACAAAAGATCGAGTCTCGAAAGACCGACTAGTCTAGTAGCCTTGAAAACACTAGATACATTCATAAGTCTTACATTACATCATACAGTAAAGAACTACAACAACATAGTCTCCATAGTTCACACTCATATCCCCTCAGACTATCCCTGCTGGCCTATCATAAAATATTTCTTCACATCCTTGGAAAAATAAAACATAGAAAGGGGTGAGCTCAGATACACAGTAAGGATTAAAATATAGCAGAATCTTTCATAAATAAGCATAAACATTTAAGGCAATGTATATCTAAAAAATCTTTTTAAACATTATCTTTAGGATAATATGTCCAAAAAAGATGAAATAATTCGATTTAATTATTCTCATGGAAATTCTACTAGTCGAATAATCACATTTATTATCAATATCCACGTTCATAATGATGGAACACATAATTCATGACTATCACAACCACATATTCAAGTCCTTGTGCCAAGACTACAAATAAGAGTTTGTCAAGTCCTTGTTCCACGAAACTAGTTTGCCTCATGATATCTACTGATGCATCGGGAAGCTAAGGAAGGCTCCACCCATCACTTACTAAGTCCAATTCATTCCTTATATGAAAAGGTTTAAATATAACAGAAACATTCGTATTAAAACTGGAATACAAAATGTAAATACTTTACCCATAAACCATGAATGGTATAAAAATAACACATCCATATTCAAACATATCCCAAAACCTTCAATACAATATATAATATTTGTATCAGAATAAATAAACATCAAACAAGTTTAAAATCCATTAATGGATTTCGACATAGATGAAAATTATTTGTAATACACTTTAGGAGATGTATCCCATTTTATGAAAACATTTAAAATTCACACAATTTAGAAAAGAAGAAATTTAAATACATTTTTGAATCAATGTGTCACATACCACATTGGCACTTTTGAATGTAATTAAAATTTTAAAACATTCATGTACATTTAAATAAATCCTTAAAACCATTTTGAAATCATGGAAATTATTAAAAATGGTTTAGAAGAATAAATCATTAAAAAATTTAAAATGATGTTTTAGTAAAAAGTACCTTAAAATAATCCCTTTCAAAACTATTTTATTAAATATGGACATGGATAATAAATATGTCCCAGTAGATACATACGTAAAAACAACTTCATATAATAAAGAGATTGTTAAATTATCCCTTACCAATTTCGTAACTTACGAAACATACATCCTATCAAAGAAGTATCATACAATGAATATGAAATAAATATAAATTAATGTTTATTACACAATGAATACAATTATGGGCATTATATACACCACACATAATGTAATAGTGGCAATATGGCATGAATCTCACATGAATTATGAGTGAGATGAAAATCCCTTACCTTTAACATTTCTTTAGTCAAGGGTACGTTTAACCTCCTGTATGAATATCATAGTATGTTATTAAAGTATACCAGAACCATATTAGTATTTATGATATAATACATGATTCATTAATGACTTTATAATACCCATTTAATAATAATTGTCATGTTAAATTTACAATTTGGGTAATAATCGCTTTCTTTATTGTACGTGTTTTGACTTTCTACTCTTGATTGTATCACTTAGACCACGATTTAAATACTTCTTGAATATAAAACATGATTTATATATCATATATATTTAGAATATAAATATATATAATAGAAATATATTAGAAATGAAAAACACCATTTATGGAGACGGTAGTCCATACGTACGCATAAATGTTGTTTCCGTTTTCATATCGTATTGAACGGAACTAAGTTTATAAGATATATGTAAGTATATATATATATAAATATATATATATCTCTAGTAGTATAATTATTTTATACATTACATACTTATTAGTAATATATATTTTTATAATCGTCGATGAATGGTGATTATGGAAATGAATCTCATCACATTGTGGAGACGGTAATCCGTATGTACGCACGAGAGACAATATCATTTCCTTAAAGGTGTGGAATTCGATGGTATATTAATTTTACAGAGACATTATCATGTTATTTTCATTATTTATATACATATTACCCATTATTATATCGATCCAAATTACATAATGTTGAATAACAAATTACACCACGACGTGGAGACGGTAATCCGTACGTACGCATGCATGGTGACATTATCATACATAAGATGAGTAGAATAATGAATATAGTTGTGCCATATTTATAATAACATCAAAGTATATATAATATACTAGAGTTATTTATTTTATTATGGAAACAATAAAGAAAGAGTAAGTGGAAGAATAAGAGAACTTGAAAGAGGGTGGTGAAATCATTAATTGTTCTTCAAGTTCTTCGGATTGATTTGATCAAAAGGGATACATAAGATGTCTTCTAGACCAACGAAAGGCCTCTAGGATGAAGGTATGAATGTTTTGAGGATATTTGGGAAGGTTTTGGATCATCCAAATGACTTTGGATATAAGGCCTCTGCCTTATAAAATACTTAATATTGAATTAAATGAATAATTCACATTGAGGATCTTTTCAGGTTTAGAGTTTTAGAGAATTAGGACATAACTGTTACATCTCAAAAGATTACAAAGTAGACACTTCTACTAAGTTTCCATAGAATAAAAAACTCTTAAAAAGAAACATGTCTAGTTCCATGTTTTATATAGCATTACTTTCCATTTATCCCATCATTGACCCCGTTCCACATTAAGTCATGTGAAAAACATTTCAAAGAAAACATGGGGTGAGCATAAAAAGCTCAGTAAGGGATACACAAAGAAAGAAAAATGTTAGTTTTTCAAACATAAAGTAAACCTTGTATACTTTATCAAAGTAATAACTTCACCATCATGAAGTAGTAAAAACTATTCACTGAATAAAATATCATTACTTACCCATTTGTAACCAAAGGATTACCATAAAACCCATATAAAGAACACATAACATATAAAGGTAACATGGGACATAAATATACTTAAGTGGAATAACCATACGGTCGACTTCCAGACATACCACTTAATGGAATAGCCATACGGCCAACTTCCATACATCCATAATGGAATAGCCATACGACCGACTTCCATACCCAATGCATTTGAGGTTATAACGTAACCACACATCCTGGTATTCATGGCACCACCCGTCATATGGTTTATCACGTAACCACTCGTCAAATGTCCAAGTACGGTTATAAAAATCATAAAACATAAAACAAATATAATGGAAAGAAAACATTTCCACACTTTGATCACAATATATCACTTAAATATATTGACATAAAAAATCCATTATAAAAACCATTTTCAATTCCAAAATACATAAAAGAGTATATGGTATTTATATCATTTTAAAAAAAACATTACGGCTTGTTTAGGAAGCCAAAGACCAAATAATACTCACGGCGGTGGAAAAGGTCATTGTAACCACGTACGTTAAAAGAAAAATTCCTTTTTGTCGTTTTGTAAAATGGTTCGTAGAAAAAGATTCCTTTTGTATAAAAGTAAAATTCAAAGGGGTATATACACCGTATAAAAGAAAGTTGTGTATAAAATGAAATATGCTTCAATGAAAGTAGATTGAGACGATGTCCCTTACCTCGGGTCCGACTTGACTCGATCGTTCTTTAAAGTCCTGAATAATAAACTTGAGTTAATTTATACTTGCTTAAGAACCTATTTCAAGATTATTATTCCTTTTATATTACTTATTTCCATGTTATAAACATTATGTAATCATTAAGTTAATAATGTTTGTTTTTTCGATATTTGGTTCTTAAGTCGAAAGTGGACTTCTTATAATTACATGTTGTTCATGTGGTCAAAGGTTCATTATATCCAGAATGACATTCCTGATTTGGATATCATATATATCATATATATCCAGCATATACATGTATTTATAATATCAAATAATCATTTAGAGGTAAGAAATGAAATGCACAGTTCATGGAGACGGTAAGTCGTACGTACGCATAAACACTACTTTCATTTCTATGTCATATTAATGGAATTAAAACTAAATGAGAGGTATGTATATTTTAATTCCAGAATTATATTAATCATTTATATGTAACATAAATCATATATATCCATTATATATATGCACTTATAATAGTACATTACATTTGGGGATAAGAAATGAAATGCACCGTTCATGGAGACGGTAAGCCGTACGTACACATGAATGCTACTTTCATTTCTATCTCATACATTATTAGAAATAAATAATAATGATATAGAGGTATATTATAATTCCAGTATAACATCATATATAATAACTTTAGATCCATCATTTATACGTCCCACATATGGCATTAACGAATCACATCACTTTGAGGGGGCGATAGTCCGCACTTCATAAAATGAAATTATCGTGTTTACCCACAATGGAAACCATAAAGGTAAACCACAAATGAAAAATAAAGAGGCATAAGGAAAACATAAACATAATATATATCATATATAAATAGAGTGACATCTTAATGGCCACCATTAAAGGTATTTAAAAGAATATTGAACAATCATCGTTTCGTGAGGCAGAAATTCGCCAACCACAGAAACAGTATGTTCATTAACCATTTGATGTAGATGCTTGTAAGTGTATCTCGAATTCGTATTATAACAACATCCTAGTATATTGAATATACTGGAGTTGTTACAAAAGAAATGAATAAAAAGAGTTTAGGGGGTTGGAGAATCAAAATAAAACAAAAGAACACAAGTGAAGACATCACCTTAAAATCGGGTAACTCTCTTAGATTTGAGCTCAAAGGCTTCCTTTGGAAGACTTATGCCCAAAGTGAGGCTTCAAGGAGTAATAGAGGGATGTGGAGAGACAAAATGGGGAGGGTTTGTCCGAGCCAAAGGCTTTGGAAGTGTGGGTATGGTGGTAGAGGTGGGGCCCTTTTATAAGTGGAGAGGAGGGACACTCTTGGAAAGTAAGGAAATGTTACTTTATTATAGAATGAGTTTCAGATTTTAATGGTCCCACATTGATGTGTTTTGAGGATAAGGTGATAAGGGTTCGAAATCCACCATCCAATAGATTTTGGACATGTGTAGGTCTTAAATTATCTTTCCATTTTATTTAAATCGTTAAATAATGAGGTAATCACTGCATCATCATGGTGTCATAAATAATTTAATTTATTTAATATTTAAAAATTATAAAAAAAAATATCATGATGTAGGAAATATTTTTATATTTCCAATTAATATTTATAGTCAAAAATATGACTTGTATAACCCCATATACATTTTTTTTAGTAAAACAACTCATGTTTGTGAAATTTTTATTTTAACATTAAATAAAAAGATATTAATGTCATTTTCAAACTAAAGTGGCTCCATGGGGTCCCATGTTGAACCATGGATATTCTTGGTTGGCCATGACACATCCAATAAGTTTAAAACATGTGTCAAGTTCATTCCATATTATTAAAACATTATTTTTACCTTAAACAACACTAATTACCTCTAATCGCGATTAAAAACATAAAAGCTACTATTCATCGAAAAAAATTTTTATCCCATTGAACCGCATTTTACTTCTTAATGACAACCAAGTCTGTTGGATTTTTGAAATTCAAAATACAGAAGTGGTAAAATTTCATTTAAATGAAAAATAAATTTTTTTAAGTACCACTTAGTGGTTTCACTATTCATCAAAAATTGATATTTTTCAGAAAAATACCAAAAATTCACCCTAAGATATATTTGATATTCCGAATTCAAAAATGAAGTCTATTTTAAAAAATTAAAAACATATAAGTTTCATCAATTAATTTAATAATTAATTCCCGCTGTCAGAGAAAATAGCGTGTTTTTATGAAACAATAAGTATCAAAAGATTGACACTAGTTTAAGTCCGATTTCAATGTGAAATTAATTCCAACGACCACTATTGGATTTAATGGTAAAAATATATTCTAATTTCAATTTAAAACCAATTCAAAAGATAATCTAATCATATAAATAAATTAGATTAACAAGTGGTTTTGAATTAAAATACAACATTTTACACTATTCATTAAAAAATTAAACTTTATCGAAAAAATACCAAAAATTTAAAAAAAGTAAATTTTTATGTCCCGATTCTAAAGAAGAGTTTTCTTTGGTC
Organism: Viscum album; assembly: GCA_963277665.1. Taxonomy (NCBI): domain Eukaryota; kingdom Viridiplantae; phylum Streptophyta; class Magnoliopsida; order Santalales; family Viscaceae; genus Viscum; species Viscum album. Next base: position 1,110,917,531 of record OY728158.1, read on the forward strand.
CTGTAGAATGTATAAGAGTGAACAAAAATATATTTAATAACGGTTCGCCATCAAAATCTAATAAGTGAACCGTTAGTGAAAACTAGGGCATATACGCCTAAAATTGAATTCTTTCCGTATTTTAAGCCTTTATCTTTTATTAGATAAAAGTAAAAACATTTAAAAAACATATATAATTATATTTTAGTTATTTCTATCCATTCCCACCAATACAATGGCTATGTGTTAACTACCATTTAAAACAATATTATTTTATTACTAGTGTGCGACGTAAGATTTCAAAAAAATTATTTGTTGCATATCAGGTACGCTATCGAACATAGCAACCCCTTTAAAGTAAAATTAATATTTCATTCCAAAATATTAATAAATATGAAAATGTTTTATTCATTATTTACCTGGGATGTTACATCCTTCCCCCCTTTTGGGAATTGCATCCTCACAATTTTATTCACTTATCAAAATAAGTGGGGGTATTTATCCCACATAACATTTTCAGATTCCCACGTTGCCACTTCAACCATATGGGTTTTCCACAAAACCATTACCTGGTGAATTAGCTTATTTCACAACACTTTCTCTCTTCGGTCAAGAATCTAGACTCGTTGTTCTTCATAAGAGAGATTCTCTTCCCACTGAACTACCTCTGGGCTCAAAACATGAGATGGATCTGGCATATACTTCCTCAACATCGAAACTTGAAAAACATTATGTACCTGAGATAAACTCGGAGGTAAAGCCAATCGGTAAGCAACTGATCCAACTTTCTCCAGAATTTCATATAGTCTAATGAACCTTGGACTCAACTTTCCTTTCCTACCAAATCGCATCACACTTTTCCATGGAGAAACTTTGAGAAAAACATGATCACCTACCTCTAAAGATAGATCTTTACTCCGGTTTTCCGCATAACTATTCTGCCTCCTCTGAGCTTTTTTCATGAGTTTCCGAATGAACTGAACTTTTTCAGCCAACTCTTCTATCAATTCAGGTCCCATCAACTTCCTTTTACACACTTCATCCCAAAAAGCTGGAGTTCGACACCGCTTCCCATATAATTCCTCAAATGGTGCCATCTGTATACTGGAATGAAAACTGTTATTATAAGAAAACACAACCAAAGAAAGATGTTGGTCACAACATCCCTGATAATCCGTAGAGCAATCTCATAGCATATCCTCCAAGTTCTGAATTGTTCGTTCTGACTTCCCATCTGATTTCAGATGAAAAGCTGTGCTAAAATATAATTCAGTACCCAACTACTTCTGAAGGCATTTCCAAAAGCTAGAAGAAAACCTGGGATCACGATCGGACACAATGGAGAGAGGAACTCCATGTAACCAGACTTTCTTTTTAAGATACAAACGAGAAATTTGATCTAGGGAAAAGTATCTCGTATGGCAAGGAAATGAGAAGATTTAGTCAAGCGATCAACAATAACCCAGATTGTATTATTACCTCTAGATTTCTATGGTAATCCCACGACAAAATCCATGGATATATTTTCCCATTTCCACTCTGGAACTGGTAAAGGATGAAGCATCCCTTCCGGTAACTGCCGCTCTACTTTAACCCACTGTCAATTCAAACACTTCACAATAATATCAGCAATATCCCTTTTAATTCCATCCCACCAGTAATACTCCCCGCAGATCTCTGTACATCTTAGTACTACCAGGATGAACTGAAAACGGGGAACTATGAGCTTCACATAACAACTCATTCTTCAATTTTTAATCACAAGGCACACATAATATCTTCCCAAACCTCAAAACACAATCATTATCAATATTTAATTCAGTCAACTTACCCTTCTGAACCAGATCTACCTTTTTCTGCGACTCATTGTCTTCCCTCTGTGCTTGCTTAATTCTGTCAGATAGGGATGATCTCACTGATACCTGAAACAAAACAGAAGAACTTCCTGCACCAACAACATCCATGCTAATGCTCATCAAATCCTTAACCAAAGGATCACGTTCTAAATGCAACATTGTTAATGAAACATTACTTTTTCAACTCAAAGCATCAGCTACTTTATTTGCTATTCCTGGATGGTAATGAATTGTACAATCATAATCCTTGATTAATTCCAGCCATCTCCTTTGTCACATGTTCAATTATTTCTGAGTGAATATGTACTTTAAACATTTGATATCAGTATATATTTCACAATTTACTCCATAAAAATGATGTAGACAAATTTTTAAAGAAAAAACAATAGCAGCTAATTCCAAATCATGTGTAGGGTAATTTACCTCATGAGTTTTTAACTGACATAAAGCATAAGCAAGTACCTGATCATTATGCATAAAGACCCAGCCATGTCCCTTCAATGAAGCATCACTGTATATAACAAACTCAACATTCCTATAAGGAATTGACAAAACTGGAGCATTCACGAATCTTCTATTCAACTCATGAAAACAATCATCACATTCTTTTGTCTAGATGAACTTAACACTTTTACGAGTTAGCTTAGTCATTGGACTAGATAACCATGAAAATGTTTCATCAAACCATCGGTAGTAACCTTCCAAACCAAGAAAACTATGGATCTCAGTAACATTTCTGGGTCTTGGCCATTCTTCAACAACTTCTGTTTTAGCAGGATCAACAGTTATTCCATCTTTTGAAACAATTTGACCGAGGAAAGATATTTGTTGTAACCAAAACTCGCACTTTCTGAATTTTCCATATAGTTTCTTTTCTTTTAAGGTTTGAAAGATAACACTTAAATGACTTTCATTCTCCTCTTTAATTTTAGAAAACACCAAAATATCATCGAAGAAAACAACCACACACTTATCCAAGAACTCATGGAAAAGTCTATTCATATGGTCCAATAATACAATAGGTGCATTGGTTAACCCAAAAGGCATAACAACAAATTCATAATGGCCATATCTAGTACGAAACACAGTCTTCGGAACGTCTGCTTCTTTTACTTTCAACTGATGGTACCCCGACCTCAAGTCAACCTTTGGAAAATACTGAGCTCCTTGGAGCTGATCAAAGAAATCATCGATATGAGGCAAAAGATACTTGTTCTTAACAGTAATATTATTCAAATCTCTATAATCAATGAAAAGTCTCATTGATCCATCTTTCTTTTTAACAAACAAGACAGGAGCACCCCATGGTGATGTGCTAGGTTGAATGAAACCTTTATCTAATAACTCATGCAATTTTTTCATTAACTCTAAATGTTCAACTTGAGCCATTCGATAAGGGGGTTTTGAAATTGGCTTAGAATCAGGAACTAAGTCAACAATAAATTCAACTTATCGATCATGAATAATACCTGGCAACTCATCGGGAACAACATCAAGATACTCATTTACCACTGGCACATATTAATCTGAACAGTTCCTTTATTTTCAACAATATGTGCAAGGTAACATTCATTTCCATCTTTTACTAGTTTCTCAATTTCATGATATGTTATCAAAAGAAAGGGTTCATTCTTATCCACAAACTGAAAAACTTTCTGAAAAGAAACCATTTTAGCTCCGTAGTAAATCTTATCATGATAAACAGAAAGCCAATCCATGCCCAAAATAACATCAAACTCTACTAGAGGCAAAACAATAATGTTTGTTGGTAGATTCTTTCCACACACAAGGATAGGAAGGTTCTTATAATTCCTTTTTGTCTCAACATTACCTCCGGGTGTTTTTACCATATGTTTAGGATTCATATCTTGAGATGGAATTTCAAATTTACTAGAAAACTTCTTAGAAATGGAAGAGTGTGTAGACCCTGAATAAAACAACACATTGGCATAATCTGAACAAACAAACAGTGTACCTGATACTACTTCATTCGATGGCCCAACATCTGCTAAAGTTGTTGCAAAGGATTTTAACACTGATTTCTGCTTGTAGTCTGGCTGCTTTCACCCAGTTGAGTTCTTCGTTAGACACTCATTTGCATAATGACCCATTTAATTACACTTAAAACATCTTACCACTTGCTTATCATTGCCTGCTTGATCATCTTCCTTACAATTACGAGCAATATGACCAGACTTACTACACCGAAAGCACTTACCAGACTTGGATAAACATTCCCAAGGATGCATTTTACCACACTTCTCACAGGATGGATACTTTGTTTTCTTACCTCTTTGCTTATTTGATGAATTCTTCCCCTTTTCCTGCCAACTGGACCTCTTATTCTGTTGTTTGTCATAGAACACCTGATCATCGAAAAACTCCATTTCCACCTTCTCTGCACATGAAACATGTTTTTTATAACTTTTGATGTCACGATAAACTAATGCCCTTCAATACTTTGGCTTTAACCCTGAGTAAAAACGGTTAATTTTACTATCAAGATCTCGTATGATGTTTGGAGCATACCTTGCCAATTGAGTGAACATTGGTTCATAAGAAGCCACTGAATCATCCTCCTGCCTCAATTCTAGGAATCATTTTTTCATCCTAAGACGAACCACCTTAGGAAAATATTTCTCAAGAAACATACCTTTGAATTTGTCCCAGTGAAGATCCTCAATCTCATCACTATCCCTGATATTTTTCAACATCGACCACCACTGATCAGCCTCACCTTCAAAACAGTAAACAGCAAGACAAAATTTTTGATGTTCTGAACACCCCATGACATCAAAAATCTTCTCCAGTGCTTTAATCCACCCTTCAGCTTGAACGGGGTCAGATGATCCTCTGAATGATGGGGGATGTTGCCTTATGAAATGTTCCACCATTGACATGTTCCTCTGCGGTTGATCTAGCTGATCTCATGCATGGATACCACCACCATTTATAGCATGAGTCAACTGTGCCATCCCTTCAACAAACTGTTCAGTTCTGATTCCGACCATCTCAGGTTGCTGATGTGGAAGGGTGTCTTCCTCCTGATGTCGTCCCAACATAACTGCTTTGTTTCCTCTACGGAAAACCATTCTGAACACATAAATATCTTAGGCGAAGAAACATGGTAATATTTAAATGCTATATAATTCCAATCATACCATAAATTAACTTATAATTTAACACTTTTCTATCTCCTAAAGATGTCTAAACCGACCTCGGATACAAACTATAAGGCCCCGAACTTATATAATACTTAATATTGAATTAAATGAATAACTCACATTGTTGATCTTTTCAGGTTTAGAGTTTTAGAGAATTGGGACATAACTGTTACATCTCATAAGATTACAATGTATACACTTCTACTAAGTTTCCATAGAATAAAAAACTCTTAAAAAGAAACATGTCTAGTTTCATGTTTTAAATAGCATTACTTTCCCTTGATCCCATCCTTTACCCTATTCCATATTAAGTCCTGTGAAAAACATTTCAAAAACAAAACTTGGGGTGAGCATAAAATGCTCAGTAAGGGATACACAAAGAATGAAAAATGTTAGTTTTTCAACCATAAAGTAAACCATGTATTCTTTATCAAAGTAATACCTTCAACATCTTGAAGTAGTAAAAACTCTTCACTGAATAAAATATCATTACTTAACCTTTTGTAACTAAAGGATTACCATAAAACCCATATAAAGAACACATAACATATAAAGGTAACTTGGGACATAAACATACTTAAGTGGAATAACCATACGGTCGACTTCCACACATATCACTTAATGGAATAGCCATACGACCAACTTCCATACATACATAATGGAATAGCCATACGACCGACTTCCATACCAAATGCATTGGAGGTTATAACGTAACCACCCGTCCTGGTATTCACGGCACCACGCGTCATATGGTTTATCACGTAACCACCCGTCAAATGTCCAAGTACCATTATATAAATCATAGGACATAAAAAAATATATTGGAAAGAAAACATTTATACACATTGATCAAAATATATCATTTAAATTTATTGAAATAAGAAATCCATTTTAAAAACCATTTTCTACACCATAATACATAAAATAGTATATGTTATTTATTTCATTTAAAAAAACATTGCGGCTTGTTCAGGAAGCCGAAGTCCAAATAATACTCGCAGTGGCGGAAAATGTCGTTGTCACCGCATACGTTAAAAGAAACATTCCTTTTTGTTGTTTTGTATAACGCTTTGTAGAAAAAGATTCCTTTTGTATAAAAGTAAAAGTCAAAGGGTTTTACACACCGTATAAAAGAAAGTTGTGTATAAAATTAAATATGCCTCAATGAAAGGAGATTGAGACGAAGTCCCTTACCTCGGGTCCGACTTGAATCGATCGTTCTTTAACGTCATGAAAAATAAACTTGAGTTAATTTCTACTTGCTTAAGATCCTTTTTTCAGTCTTATTATTCCTTTTATATCACTTATTTCCATGTTATAAACATTATTCAATGATTAGGTTAATAATGTTTGTTTTTTCGATATTTGTTTCTTAAGTCGAAAGCGGACTTCTTACAATTACATGTTGTTTGTGTGGTTAAAGGTTCTTTATATCCAGAATGAAATTCCTGATTTGGATATAATATATATCATATATATCTAGCATATACATGTATTTATAATATCACATAATCATTTAGAGGTGAGAAATGAAATGCACCGTTCATAGAGACGGTAAGCCGTACGTACGCATGAACGCTACTTTCATTTCTATGTCATATTAATGGAATTAAAACTAAATGAGAGGTATGTATATTTTTATTCCAGATTATATTAATCATTTAGATGTAACATACATCATATATATCCATTATATATATGTACTTATAATAGTACATTACATTTGGGGATAAGAAATGAAATGCACCGTTCATGGACACGGTAAGCCGTACGTACGCATGAACACTACTTTCATTTCTATCTCATACAATAATGGAAAGAAAAAATAATGATATAGAGGTATATTATAATTTCAGTATAACTTCATATATAATAACTTTAAATCCATCCTTTATACATCCCACATATTGAATTAACGAATCACATCACTTTGAGTGGGCGGTAGTGGGCAATTCCTAAAATTAAATTATCGTGCTTACCCACAATGGAAACCATAATGGTAAACCACAAATGAAAAATAAATAAGAATAAGGAAAACATAAACATAATATATATCCGATATAAATAGAGTGACATCTTAATGGAAACCACTAAAGGTGTTTAAAATAATATTGAACAATCATCGTTTCGTGAGGCAGAAATTCACCAACCACAGAAACAGTATGTTCTTTAACAATTAGATGTAGATGTGTGTAAGTGTAGCTCGAAAGCTTCTTATAAAAAAAATCCTAGTATATTGAAGATACTGTAGTTGTTACAAAAGAAATGAATAAAAAGAGTTTATGGTGTTGGAGAAGAAAAATAACACAAAAGAACACAAGTGAAGACATCACCTTAAAATCGTGTAACTCTCTTAGATTTGAGATCAAAGGCATACTTGGGTAGACTTATGCCCAAAGTGAGGCATCAAGGAGTAAGAGAGGGATGTGGATAGACAAAATCGGGTGGGGTTGGCCGAGCCAAAGGCTTTGGAAGTGTGGGAAAGGTGGTAGAGGTGGGGGCCTTTTATAAGAGGAGAGGAGGGGCACTCTTGGAAGATAAGGAAATGTTACTTTATTATAGAATGAGTTTCGGATTTTAATGGTCCCACATTTATGTGTTTCAAGGATAAGTTGATAAGGGTTCTAAATCCACCCATCCAATAGGTTTTGGACATGTGTAGGTATTAAATTATCTTTCCATTTTATTTAAATCATTAAATAATGAGGTAATCACTGCATCATCATGGTGTCATAAATATTTTAATTTATTTAATGTTTAAAAATTATAAAACAAATATCATGATGTAGGAAATCTTTTTAGATTTCCAATTAATATTTATAGTCAAAATTCTGACTTGTATAACCCCATGTAAATTTTTTTTAGTAAAACAACTCATGTTAGTGACATTTTTACTTTAACATTAAATAAAAAGATATTAATGTCATTTTCCAACTAAAGTGGCTCCATGGGGTCCCCAAGTTGACCCATGGATTTTCTTGGTCGGCCATGACACATAAAATAAGGGTAGGACATGTTTCAGGTTCATTTCATATTATTATAACATTATTTTTACCTTAAACTATACTAATTACCTCTAATCACGATTAAAAACTTAAAAGTTACTATTCACCAAAAAATTATTTTAATCCCATTGAACAGAATTTTACTTCTTAATGAAAACCATGTATGTCAGATTTTTGAAATTCAAAACACAGAAGTGGTATAATTTCATTTAAACGAAAAATCAGTTTTTATAAGTACCACTTAGTGGTTTCACTATTCATTAAAAATTGATGTTTTTCAGAAAAATACCAAAAATTCACCCTAAGATATATTTGATATTCCAAATTCAAAAATGAGGTCTATTTTAAAAAATTCAAAACATTTAAGTTACATTAATTAATTTGATAATTAATTCCCGCTGTCAGAACAAATAGAGTGTTTTTATGAAACAATAAGTATCAAAAGATTGACACCAGTTTATGTCCGATTTCAAAGTGAAATTAATTTCAATGACCACTATTGGATTTAATGGTAAAAATATATTCTTATTTTACTTTAAAACAAATTAAAAAGATAATCTAATAATATAAATAAATTAGATTAACAAGAGGTTTGGAATTAAAATACAACATTTTACACTATTCATTAAAAAAATGAACTTTATCAGAAAAATACCAAAAATTTACACAAAGTAAATTGTGATGTCCCAATTCTAAAGAATAAATTTATTTGGTCCCATAGAATGTATAAGAGTGTAAAAAACTATATTTAATGACGGTTTGCCATCAAAAGGCGATAAGTGAACCTTTAGTGAAAATTAGGGCATATACGACTAAAATTGAATTCTTTCCGTATTCTAAGCCTTTATCTTTTATTAGATAAAAGTAAATACATTTAAAAAACATATATAATCATATTTTAGTTATTTCTATCCATTACAGCCAATACAGCAACTATGTGTTAACTATCATTTAAAATAATATTATTTTATTACTAGTGTGCAACGTAAGATTTCAAAGAAACTATTTGTTGCGTATCGGGTACGCTATCGAACATAGCAACGCCTTTAAAGTAAAATTAATATTTAATTCGTAAATATTAATAAATATGAAAATCTAGTATTCATTATTTAACTGGGATGTTACATTGGAGGTGTGATTTTGAGAGAGTGGGAAGTGTCCTTTTATAAGAGGGGTGAGGGTCATTTTAGGAAATGATTAATGTATTAATATATTATTCAATAAAATTAATTTTATAATAGTTGAAAATGAATTTATTTCAAGCCTTAGGTGGTTATGGTTCGAAATCCTTTCAGCCAATAGGTTTTAGACAAGTTTAGGTTACTATTTTAACCTTATCATTTAGATTTAACTCTTAGTTAAATAGTTCAACTTTTACCGCGTCTTCTTCTATTCATACTCTATATGGTTAATAAAATTACTATATACATACAAGATAACATCAAGTGTCTCATTAATGACATATATAATATTATTAAAGCCCTTTTTCCGATCCTTACATTTTTAGGAATATTATGTCAACCAATAATATAGTATTTGTTTTAAATATTAATTTATGTCATTTTTGACACTATTGGTATTTTGTTTTTGTGGATGTCATCACAACATGATTACTTCGAACAAGATACATTGAATCAGATCTACCATGACATATTCACCTAGTAAATTCGTGTATGTCATAAAAACTTTGAAATTATATTTATTTTCATATTTATAATACCATTTATTTGATTCTTTCGTTAATAAGGTAATTACTACATCATAATTGTGTCAAAAATATATTAAACTATTTAATGTCTAAAAATTACAAAATAAATACCATGATGTAGTAATTCTTTTTAGATTTCTAAATAATATTTATAGTAAAAAATATTACTTATATAACACCATATAGAAAATTAATTACTAAAAGATTTTAGTTTTTTTCAATTTTGTCATTACTTTAAATTAATTAATCTAAAGGGTCATCATCATTCATAAGTGGCTCTGTTATAAGGCCCTAGCCTTAAACCTTACTTAATCTTAAGTTATTACCAGATTACACATTGAGGATCTTTTCATGTTTAGATTTTTAGAGAATTAGATCATAAAACTTGCATTACATTCCACATTTAAACAAAGTGGTTACATAAAAGATAGTATTCATTTTTCCAATCAACGGAAACATATTTAAAATAAAACATGGATTCTTTCTTGACACTTCCTTGACACTATCATAATATCATGTACCATTCCCTTGACCTATGAAAAACATTTCAAAAACTTGGGATGAGTATAAAAAGCTCAGTAAGGGTTATAAAAAGTATGGAAATGAAACATGAGTACATATATACATAATAATTAAATCATACTTTACACATAAAACATAAGCACATTAACCTACCTCATAAAATCGGGAATAAATCATATAAATCATAAGACATAAAGGTAACTTGAGGAATTCAAAAAATTCATACGTAGGGAGTAACCCTATGTGTTATGTTTGGAATACCCATCACAGTATATTCTTTAAATCTCATCATAGAAACCTTAACTTTAAACTCCTTCCCGTTACCCAATTCATTGGAGAGCTATATCGGGCTCACCCTCCCTTAGTTTATCACGGAACCACCCATCTTCATAACAATGCCCAAGAACCATAACATAATCATACCACATAACTTAATCATAAAGTAAAGATAGCATTCCCACATTGCAATAACAATATAACATTTTAAGATATTGAAGTAATGAATCCATTCTGAAAACCATTTTCAAAACCATCTAAAACATTTAATAAAGATATTTTTAAATCAAAGTGTCCCATACGACATTGAAGATTTTATCATTTTAAACCATTAATATCCATATAAATAAATCCTTAAAACCATAATGAAAACATGGATATTAATGAGAAATATTTATAAGATTAAATGATTAAAACATTTAAAACGATATTTTAGTTAAAGGGTTTTTAACAAAATGAGAGACACTTGAATATAATAATTGAGGAATAACATTTAATCAAAACATTATAATATCATGAGAATAAAGGGATTTATGATATATTATTCCAATGGACAGTATATATACCATATAATAGTGAATTGGTTCATAACAACAATTAAGTCTCAATAGAATTGTAAAATGAGATGAAATCCCTTATAATAAAGGTATCCTTAAATTAAGGACGAATCAATCTCATAATTATGTGTGACAAATCTAAATACACCCAATATGTGTGGTTATTAAGTGTAAAACAACCAGAGGTCATTCACACATATTCATAGAATTACTTATTCAATAACTACAAGTTGAACCCAAAGAAATCGAAATTTGGTTAAGAAGTTCCCTTGGTAATATTCGACAGCCTAACGACGTCACTTTATGATTCATAACATTAGTTTATGAGAGAGAAAATGGTATATCATCACTTGGACATAAAATTTACATCAATAAGGATATATAATAATATATCCCAACATAAAAATATATAAATAAAATGACATAACAAAACAAGTCTTTTTAAAAGAGGATTGTGAAAGGTTCCCTTACCGATTTGGGAAACTTTCAAAACGTACACCCCATGAAAGAGGTGTAATACAATGAAGATGTAACTATCCATAAATGAGATGGTATTATATAAATAGTAATATAATGGGATGTACATACAACACACAAAAGGAAATAGTGGCCAATGTAGCATGAATCTCACGGGAATAAAAAGTGAGATGAAAATCCCCTTATGCAAATTCAGCAGCCTAACAGCGCAACATAAAAATTACAAAAATAGATTTATGAGATAAAATAGGGTCTCTCATAATATTAGAATACAATTTACAGAAATAGGAATATAAAATAATATCCCCCAACATAAGAAAGATGAGTTTAAAAAAAGTTACATAAAAAGAGTACTTAAAAAGAAAGAGAGAGGTAGGATTCCTTACCTCGGGTCCGACATGACTCGATCGATCTTTAACATCCTTAATAATAAACTTGAGTTAATTTCTACTTGATTAATAACCTTTTTCAACTTCATTATTACCATTATATCACTTACTACCATGATATGAACACTATGTAATTATTTAAGTTTATAATGGTGGTTTTGTAGATCATTGCAACTTGAGTAAAAAATAAACTCTTTATAATTACATGTTGATCATGTGGTAAAATATATAATATATCCATAATTATATTCATTATTTAGATATCATATATATCATATATATCCATTATATACATGCATTTATAATATTACATAACATTTAGAGGTAATAAATGAAATACACCGTTCATTGAGACGGTAAGCCGTACGTACGCATTAACGCTACTTTCATTTCTATTTCTTATTTAATGGAATTAAAACATAATGATAAATAATAGTATTATAATTCCAGTATTGTATCATATATAATATCATTAAATCTATCCTTTATACATACCACATTTGTTATTAACGAATCAAATCACATTGAGGGGGCGGTAATCTGCACTTCCTAAAATGAAGATATTGCGTTTAACCATAATGGAAACCATAAAGTTATGTCATAAATTAAAAATACATAAGCTTAAGTAAAACATAAAAATATTATATATCATATATAAATATATTTACATCTAAATGGCCACCTTATAGGGTGTTAAAAGAATATTGAACAATCATCGTTTCGTGAGGTAGAAATTCACCATCCACAGAAATAGTATGTTCTATAACCATTAGATGTAGGTGTGTGTAAGTGTAGCTCGAATCCTTCTTATAAAAACATCCTAGTATATATAATATAGTTTATTTGTTAAAAAATAAATTAGTAAAAATAGTTTATGGGGTTGGAGAAGAAAAATAAAACAAAAGAACACAAGTGAAGACATTACCTTAAAATTGGGTATCTCTCTTTAATTTGAGCTCAAAGTCTTCCTAGGGAAGTCCTCTGCCCAAAGTGAAGATTCTAGGAGTAATATAGGGATTTGTAGAGACAAAATGATCAGGGTTTGGGAGAGAAAAAGGCTTGAGAGGTTTGGGTATGTTGGTAGAGGTGGGGGCCTTTTATAAGAGGAGAGGAGGGGAACACTTGGAATGTTACAAAATGATACTTTATCTTCAAATGAGTTTCTGATTTTAAAGGTCCCACATTGATTTATTTCGAGGATAAGGTGGTATGGGTTTGAAATATACTCATTAAATAGGTCTTTTACAAGTGTATGTTATAGTTTTAACATTATCTTTTCATTTTATTTAAATCCTTTATTAATGAGGTAATCGATGCATTATCAGTAGTCATAAATAATTTAATTTATTTAATGAATAAAAATTAAAATAAAAAATTTCATGATGTAGAAAATATTTTTAGATTTCTAATTAATATTTATAGTAAAAAATATGACTTGTATAACCCCATCTAATTTTTTTTTAGTAAAAAAACACATGCCTGTGACTTTTTTATTTTAACTTTAAATAAAAAGTTATTTATGTCATCTTCAAACCAAAGTGGCTCCATGGGGTCCCAATGTTGACCCACAGATTTTCTTGGTCGGCCATGACACATCCAATGAGGGTATGACATGTTTCCAGGTCATTTCATATTATTAAAACATTATTTTTACCTTAAAGTACACTAATTACCTCTAATCGCGATTAAAAACTTAAAAGTTACTATTAACCACAAAATTATTTTAATCCCATTGAACCACATTTTACATCCTAATTAAAACCATGTATGTCGGATTTTTAAAATTAAAATCACATAATTGGTAATGTTTCATTTAAACGAAAAATCAGTTTTTAAACTACCACTTAGTGGTTTCGCTATTCATCAAAAATTGAAGTTTTTCAGAAAAATACCAAATATTCACCCTAAGAGGTATTTGATATTCCGAATTAAAAAATGATATATATTTTACAAAATTAAAAAAATATATTTTTCATTAATTAATTTAATAATAAATTCTCATTGTCAAAACAAATAGCGTGTTTTTAACAAACAATATCTATTAAAAGATTGACACTAGTTTGAGACCAATTTCAAAGTGAAATTAATTCCAATGACCACCATTAGATTAAATGTTAAAAATATATTCTAAATACACTCTAATATAAATTAAAAATATAATATATCCATATAAATAAATCAGATTAAAAGGATGTTTTGAATTAAAATGCATCATTTTCGATACAAATGATCTTTATCGGAAAAATAACAAAATTTTACACAAAGTAAATTTTGATGTCCAAATTCTAAAAGATGATTTTATTTTGTCAAATACAACATATAAAATAGTCAAAAATATATTTAAAAAGGGTTCTCCATCAAAAGGAGTTTAATCGTCCTTTTAAACAATATTAGAAGATTTATGATTAAAATTGGATTCATTTTCATTTTAAGACTCCAACATTTATTGGATAAAAGTAAAAATATATGACAAACATATATAATAATTTTTTAGTTAGTTCCATTCATTCCCGCCATTACAATGGCTAGGCATTAAATACCTTTTAAAATAATATTATTCTATTATTAGAGGGCAACGTGAGATTTCAAATAAACTCGTTGTTTCGTATTGGGTGCGCCGTCGAGCATAGCATTCCCTTTAAATTAATATAAATATTTTATTCAAAAATATGGAAAAATATGAAATTTTTATATTCTTTATTTACCTATGGTGTTACATCCTTCTCCCCTTTTGGGAATTGCGTCCACGCAATTTTAAAATTAGGCTTGGAAGCTTCATTGAAAATCCCACATCGAAACAAGAGTCAGTAAAACTATCACTTTAAAAGAATGGGAGAGAAGTAAAAATGTCACCTGAGTTAACCCATACTAGGATTCCAAGTATGAAAATATGGATATGGAGGAAAAAGAAGGGTCATGCTCTGATGGAGTGTGATAGTAAACATGTCAAGGAGAATGTTAACAAAACAAAATAAAAAACTTCTGATGGGTTAAACGGTATTTGATTCCCCAGTAGGAAAAATTAATAGACAACATTTTTGTTTTAAGTTACTTTTTCACTGAGGAATTTATTTATGAGCTTAACTAAATCATAAGGAAACATACTTAATTGTCATTTTCACTTTCAACTTTTACTATATTTCTTACACGAACTCATATTTTCTCCAATAGACGAGTATTTAGGATGACTTGTTCACATTAAGAGAGCTATAATCAACTACTAGGGAATCACCTAATCCAAAAAGGGAACTGTATACATCCCATGTATTCATACCTTAACCAAAACAAAAACCCAAAGTTCAAAAAAGACCATTCAATAAACATCTATCCACAAAATTCTACAAAGTAAAGCAAACTATGATTGAAACCCAATTCTCTAAAGGATTTAATCACATAGTCTCCTAAGATAAATTTTAACATTTTTCTCCAAAATTAAATCAGTTAATCTTATAGTCTCATACTGAAAAGTAATTAACGTAATCACATATCCTCCATGATAGGCTAATCATTTCCATTGATAACCAAAAAAATTCAACTTACTCTTTATTCATAAAACCATCTAACTAAAAATAATAATTCAAACTAACCAGGGACTTCATGTAGTCCAGTGGTAGGCGATAAATACCAGTTGCACTTTGGTTGTGGGTTCGATTCCTGTTGCTTCGTACGACGCGACGGGTTGTCACACGGTCTACGTGTTTTCCCTTTTCAAAAACTATATAATTTTATAACATTCCTCAAAAAGAGATAACTATAACATATTTTAACCACAAAGGTTATCTGATAACATCCATTTTGCAACCCAAAATGTATTAACCAGTGATTTCCTCAAATTCAAGGATCATATAAACCCAATGGTTCTTTCTAACTATATCCACAAAAGAAAGGATAATTATTCCTTGAATAAACCTTTCGTATATCAAACATCAGAGTTACTATAAAATTTCTTCTAATGTAACCCCATCAACAAAAGAGACTTAATACATCTAAGAATTTCACCATCCTAAAATCTATCATAACCCTTGAATCCCTTATATGATGACTTCTTACACTTTCAACATTCGTCATGATCCATTAGCCATTCCTTTTCAACTTATTTTGAAATACTTCTTTCCTACAAAAAAATCATGAATCATATCCTAAGATTCCAATAATAGGAAAACATATGTTAAGAAATAATCCATATCTTTCATTCTTCATTGTCGGTTTCTTCATCCTCAATCAGAATGGCATTAGGTATTGGTAAAAGAATATTTGTATGATCATGGTGACCCCGTTCCTGAAACGTCTTCGTAGGACATGTGTTTTCATAATGACTATGCACACCACATTTAAAACATTCAATTGATCCTTCAGAAATAACTTCTTTCCCTTTCATAGAGTCAACTAGATGCTTCCTTTTTCCATTGCAAGTTATTGCTTTATGACCTTCATCTCCACATCTATAGCATCTTTCAGTCCCATAGAAACATTTTCCTATGTGTTTCATTCCACATATTTGAAACATAGGTTTTTGAACATACTTACCTTTATGATTATTTACTAAACTTCCGTAGGGATTTGTTTCTCGCATACATGATGCCTTATAAAAATCACTAAGGTTCAGGTGGTCAATCATGACTCTAGATAGTTGGTTGAGGATAACCAAAAGAGTTCTCATTGCAGATCCCATATCATTCAGTTGTTCTTTCATAAAACCGTCACCGTTTTCTTCAAATCAATTGTTACTTTGGTTCCTGCAAGATCCAACCATTTACTAAAACCAAAAAGGTCAGTGTGAGTATATCAATAAAATCATAAAATAGAAAAGAGGAAAATAAACACCAAGATATACTCATCCAAGTTATCTCAAACTCATTATAACATTAAAAAAACGATGAATCCATCTAATATACTAACCATTGTGGTTATACACAACTTGTCACTTTTTCTGAAACAACACTCTAACCACTAAAGTTATCTAAACTGACCTCTGATACCAACTATAAGGCCCCAGCCTTAAACCTTACTTAATCTTGAGTTATTTCAAGATTGCACGTTGAGGATCTTTTTAGGTTTAGAGTTTTAAGGAATTAGATCATAAAACATGCATTACATTCCAAATTTAAAAAAAAGTGGTTACGTTAAAGATAGTATTCAATTATTCCATCAATGGAAACATATTTAAAATAAAACACGGATTCATTCTTAATACTTCCTTGACACTATCATAATATCATGTACCATTCCCTTGACCTGTGAAAAAAATTTCAAAAACTTGGGATGATCATAAAAATCTCAGTAAGGGTTATTAAAAGTATGGAAATGAAACATGAGTACATATATACATAATAATGAAATCATAATTTACCTATAAAACATAACCACATTAACCTACCTCATAAAATAATGAATAAATAATAGAAAACATAAGACATAAAGGTAACTTGAGGAATTCATAACATTTTTAAATAGGGATTAACCATCATGGTTACGTTTGGAATACCCATCATAGTATATTCCCTAAATCTCTTCGAATAAACCATAACGTTTAACTCCTTCGCATCACCCAATGCATTGGAGAGATATATAGGGCTCACCCGCCCTTAGTTTATCACAGAACCACCCATCTTCATAACAGTGACCAAGAACCATAACATAATCATAGCACATAACATAATCATAAAGGAAATATAACATTCCAACACAAAAATAACCAAATAACATTTTATGATATTGAAATAATGAATCCATTCAAAAAACCATTTTCAAAACCATCTAAAACATTTAATAAAGAGATTTTTAAATCAAAGTGTCCCATCCCACATTGAAGCTTTTATCATTTTAAACCATTAATATCCGTATAAATAAATCCTTAAAACAATTTTGAAATCATGGATATTAATGAGAAATATTTATAAGATTAAATCATTAAAACATTTAAAACGATATTTTAGTTAAAGGGTTTTTAACAAAATTAGAGACACTTGAATACAATAATTGAGGAATAACATTTAATAAAAACATTATAATATCACGAGAATAAATGGATTCATGATATATTATTCCAATGGATATTATATACACTATATAAGATTTAATTGGTGCATAAAAACAATGAAGTCTTAATATAATTGTAAAATGAGATGAAATCCCTTACAAAGAAGGTATCCTTAAATTATGGACAAATCAATCTCATAATTATGCATGAAAAATATAAATACACCCATTATTAGTGGTTATTAAGTGTAAAACAACCATAGTTCATTCAAAAATATTCATATAAAGATATATTCAATAACTACATGTTGATCCCAAAGAAATCGAAATTGGGTTAAGAAGTTCCCTTGGTAAAATTCGACAGCCTAATGGCGTCACTTTAAGATTCATAACAGTTTTTGATGAAAGAGAAAATGGTATCTCATCACATGGACATAAAATTTAAATCAATAAGGATATATAAGAACATATCCCAACATAAAAATATGTAAATAAAAAGACATAACAAAATAAGTCTTTTTACAAGAGGAGTGTGAAAGGTTCCCTTACCGATTTGGGAAACTTTCAAAACATACACCCCATGAAAGAAGGGTCATAAAATGAAGATATAACTACCCATAAATGAGATTGTATTATAAAAATAGTAAAATAATGGGCATTACATACAACACACAAAAGGAAATAGTGTCCAATGTAGCATGAATCTCACGGGAATAAAAAGTGAGATGAAAATCCCCTTATGAAAATTCGGCAGCCTAACGGCGCCACATAAAACTTCCAAAAATAGATTGATGAGATAAAATAGGGTCTTTAATCATATTAACATACAATTTACCAATATCGGAATATAAAAGATCATCCCCCAACATAATAAATATGATCTTAAAATAAGTTACATAAAAAACAGTACTTAAAAAGACAGAGAGAGGTTGGATCCCTTACCTCGGGTCCGACTTGACTCGATCGTTCTTTAACCTCCTGAATAATAAACTTGAGTTAATTTATACTTTCTTAAGAACATTCTTCAAGTTAATTATTACCTTTATATCACTTACTACCATGCTATGAACACTATGTAATTATTTATGTTAATAATGGTCGTTTTTTAGATCATTGTAACTTGAGTCAAAAATAAACTCTTTATAATTACAAGTTGTTCATGTGGTAAAATATATATTATATCCAGAATAATATTCATTATGTAGAAATCATATATATCATATATATGCATTATATACATGCATTTATAATATTAAATAACATTTAGAGGTAAGAAATGAAATGCACCGTTCATGGAGACGGTAAGTCGTACATACACATGAACGCTACTTCCATTTCTATTTATTATTTAATGGAATTAAAACATAATGATACATTATAGTATTATAATTCTAGTATGGTATCATATATAATATCGTTAAATATATCCTTTATACATACCACATATGGTATTAACGAATCAAATCACTTTGAGGGGGCGGGAGTCCACACTTCCTAAAATGAAAATATCACATTTAACCATAATGGAAAACACAAAGGTATACCATAAATGAAAAATACAGAAGCTCAATTAAAACATAAACATATTATATATCATATATAAATATAGTGACATCATAATGGACACCTTCAAGGGTGTTAAAAGAATATTGAACAATCATCGTTTCGTGAGGCATAAATTCACCATCCACAGAAACAATATCTTTAACCATTAGATTTAGGTGTGTGTAAGGGTAGCTAGAATACATATTATAAAAACATCATATTATATTGAAGATACTGGATTTGTTACAAAATAAAAGAATAAAAAGAGTTTAAGGGGTTGGAGATGCAAAACAAAACAAAAGAACACAAGTGAAGACATTACCTTAAAATCGGGTATCTCTCTTTGATTTGAGATCAAAGGCTTCCTTGGGAAGACCTCTGCCCAAAGTGATGATTATAGGAGTAATATAGGGATTCATAGAGACAAAATGAGCAGGGTTTGGCCGAGCCAAAGGCTTGAGAGGTGTTGGTAAGGTGTTAGAGGTGGGAGGCCTTTTATAATAGGAGAGGAGGGGCACTCTTGGAAAGTTACAAAATGTTACATTATTTTCAAATGAGTTTCAGATTTTAAAGGTCCCACACTGATTTATTTCAAGGATAAGGTGGTAAGGGTTCGAAACATACTCATTCAATAGGTATTTGACAAGTTTACGTTATAGTTTAACATTATCTTTTCATTTTATTTAAATCCTTTATTAATGAAGTAATCGATTCATAATCATGATGTCATTAATAATATAATTTATTTAATGCCTAAAAATTATAAAAAAAATGTCATGATTTAGGAAATATTTTTATCTTTCTAGTGAATAATTATATTCAAAAATATGACTTGTATATCCCCATTTAAAAATTGTTTTAGTAAAACTACTCATGCTTGTGACATTTTTATTTTAACTTTAAATAAAAAGTTATTTATGTCATTTTACAACCAAAGTGGCTCCATGGGGTCCCCAAGTTGACCAATGGATATTATTGGTCTTCCATGACACATCCAATGAGGGTAGGACATGTGTCTAGGAAATTTCATATTATTAAAATATTATTTTTAACTTAAATTACACTAATTACCTCTAATCGTGGTTAAAAACGTAAAAGTTACTATTCCCCAAAAAATTATTTTAATCACATTGAACCAAATTTTACATCCTAATGACAACCATGTATTTCGGAGTTTTGAAATTCAAATCACATAAGTGGTAATGATTCATTGAAATGAAAAATTAGTTTTTAAACTACCACTTAGTGGTTTCACTATTCATCAAAAATTGGGGTTTTTCAGAAAAATTCCAAAAATTCACCCTAAGCTATATTTGATATTCTGAATTAAAAAATGATGTCTATTATAAAAAATTCAAAACATATACGGTGCATTAATTAATTTAATATTTAATTCCCACTGTCAAAACTAATAGCGTGTTTTTATGAAACAATATCTATTAAAAGATTGACACTAGTTTGAGTCCAATTTCAAAGTGAAATTAATTTCAATGACCACCATTAGATTAAATGGAAATAATATATTCTAAACACACTCTAATCTAAATTAAAAATATAATCTTTTCATATGAATAAATCAGATTAAATGGAGGTTTTGAATTAAAATGCATCATTTCCAATACAAATGATCTTTATCGGAAAAATAACAAAATTTTACACAAAGTAAATTATGATGTCCCGATTCTAAAGAAGGAATTTATTTTATCAAATACAACATATAATATTGTCTAAAATATATTTAAAAATGGTTCTCCATCAAAAGGCGGTTAATCGACCTTTTAAAGAATATTAGAAGATTTATGCTTAAAATTGGATTCATTTTCATTTTAAGCCTCCAACATTTATTAGATAAAGTAAAAATATATGACAAACATATATAATCATTTTGTAGTTAGTTCCATTCATTCCCTCCATTAAAATGTCTAGAAATTAACTACCTTTTAATATAATATTATATTATTATTATAGGGCAATGTGAGATTTATAATAAACTCGTTGTTGCGTATTGGGTACGCCGTCGAGCATAGCATTCCCCTTAAAGTAATATTAATATTTTATTCAAAAATATGGATAAATATGAAATTGTAATATTCATTATTTACCTATGGTGTTACATCCTTCCCCCCTTTTGGGAATTGCGTCCACGCAATTTTAAAATTGGGCTTGGAAGCTTCATTGAAAATCCAACATCGGAACAAGAGTCAGTAAAACTATCACTTTAAAAGAATGTCAGAGAAGTAAAAATGTCACCCGAGTTAACCCATACTAGGATTTCAAGTATGAAAATATGGATATGGAGGAAAAACAAAGTGTCATGTTCTGATGGAGTGTGATAGTAAACATGTCTAGGAGAATGTTAACAAAAGAAAATAAAAAACTTCTGATGGGTTAAACAGTATTTGATTCCCCTGTAGGAAAAATTAATAGACAACATTTTTGTTTTAAGTTACTTTTTCATTGAGGAATTTTTTTATGAGCTTAACTAAATCATAAGGAAGAATACTTAATTGTCATTTTCACTTTCAACTTTTACTATATTTCTTACACGAACTCATATTTTCACCAATAGACGAGTATTTAGGATGACTTGTTCACATTAAGAGAGCTATAATCAACTACTAGGGAATCACCTAATCCAAAAAAGGGAACTATATAATTCCCATGTCTTCAGACCTTAACCAAAACAAAAACCCAATGTTCAACAAAGACCATTCAATAAACATCTATCCACAAAATTCTAAAAAGTAAACCAAACTAAGATTGAAACCCAATTCTCTAAAGGATTTAATCACATAGTCTCCTAATATAAATTTTAACATTTTTCCCCACAATAACATCAGTTAATCATATAGTCTCATACTGAAAAGTAATTAATGTAATCACATATCCTCCATGATAGGCTAATCACTTCCATTGATAACCAAAAAAAATCAACTTACTCTTTATTCATAAAATCATCTAACTAAAAAGAATAATTCAAACTAACCTAGGACTTCATGTAGTCCAGTGGTAGGCGATAAATACTAGTTGCACTTTGGTTGTGGGTTCGATTCCCGTAGCTTCGTCCGACGCGACGGGTTGTCACACGGTCTACGTATTTTCCCTTTTCAAAAACTATATAATTTTATAACATTCCTCAAAAAGAGATAACCATAACATATTTTAACAACAAAGGTTATCTGATAACTTCCATTTTGCAACCCAAAATGTATTAACCAGTGATTGCCTCAAATTCAAGGATCATATAAACCCAATGGTTCTTTATAACTATATCCACAAAAGAAAGGATAATTATTCCTTGAATAAAGCTTTCATATATCAAACATCAGGGTTACTATAAAATGTCTTCTAATGTAACCCCATCAATAAAAGAGACTTAATACATCTAAGAATATCACCATCCTAAAATCTACCATAACCCTTGAATCCCTTATATGATGACTTCATACACATTCAACATTCTTCATGATCCATTAGCCATTCCTTTTCAACTTATTCTGAAATACTTCTTTCCTACAAAAAAATCATGAATCATATCCTAAGATTCCAATAATACGAAAACATATGTTAAGAAATAATCCATATCTTTAATTCTTCATTGTCGGTTTCTTCATCCTCAATCAGAATGGCATTAGGTATTGGTAAAAGAATATTTGTATCATCATGGTGACCCCGTTCCCAAAACGTCTTCGTAGGACATGTGTTTGCATAATGACCATGAACACCACATTTAAAACATTCAATTGATCCTTCAGAAAGAACTTTTTTCCCTTTCATAGAGTCAACTAGATGCTTCCTTTTTCCATTGCAAGTTCTTGCTTTATGACCTTCATTTCCACATCTATAGCATCTCTCTTTCCCATCGAAACATTTTCTTATGTGTTTCTTTCCACATATTTGAAACATAGATTTTTGAACATACTTAACTTTAAGATTATTTCCTAAACTTCCGTAGGGATTTGTTTCTCGCATACACGATGCCTTATAAAAATCACTAAGGTTCAGGTGGTCATTCATGACTCCAGATAGTTGGTTGAAGATAACCACAAGATTTCTCATTGCAGATCCCATATCATTCAGTTGATCTTTCAAAAAACTGTCATAGTTTTCTTCAAATCCACTGTTACTTTGGTTCCTGCAAGATCCAACAATTTACTAAAACAAAAAAGGTCAGTGTGAGTATATCAATGAAATTATAAAATAAAAAACAGGAAAATAAATACCAAGATATACTCATCCAAGTTATCTCAAACTCATTCTAACATTAAAAAAATGATGAATCCATCTAATATAATAACCATTGTGGTTATACACAACTTTTCACTTTTTCTGAAACAACACTCTAACCTCTAAAGTTATCTAAACCGACCACGGATACCAACTATAAGGCCCCAGCCTTAATCCTTATATAATCTTGACTTATTTCAAGATTACACGTTGAGGAAATTTTCAGGTTTACAGTTTTAGAGAATTAGATCATAAAACTAGAATTACATTCCAAATTTAAAAAAAGTGGTTACATAAAATATAGTATTCAATTTTTCCATCAACGGAAACATATTAAAAATAAAACACAGATTCTTTCTTAATAATTCCTTGACACTATCATAATATCATGTACCATTACCTTGACCTGTGAAAAACATTTCAAAAACTTGGGATGATCATAAAAAGCTCAGTAAGGGTTATTAAAAGTATGGAAATGAAACATGAGTACATATATATATAAGAATGAAATCATAATTTACCCATAAAACATAACCACATTAACCTACCTCATAAAATCATGAATAAATAATAGAAAACAGAAGACATAAAGGTAACTTGAGGAATTCATAACATTTTTAAATAGGGATTAACCATATTGGTTACGTTTGGATTACCCATCATAGTATATTCCCTAAATATCTTCAGAGAAACTTTAACGTTTAACTCCTTCGTGTTACCCAATGCATTGGAGAGCTATATCGGGCTCACCCGCCCTTAGTTTATCACAAAACCACCAGTATTCATAACAGTGCCCAAGAACCATAACATAATCATAGCACATAACATAATCATAAAGGAAAGATAACATTCCCACACTGAAATAACAAAATAACATTTTAAGATATTGAAATAATGAATCCATTCAAAAAACCATTTTGAAAACCATCTAAAACATTTAATAAAGAGAATTTTAAATCAAAGTGTCCCGTCCCACATTGAAGCTTTTATCATTTTAAACCATTAATATCCGTATAAATAAATCCTTAAAACCATTTTGAAAACATGGATATTAATGAGAAATAATTGTAAGATTAAATCATTTAAACATTTAAAATGATATTTTTGTTAATGGGTTTTTAACAAAATAAGTGACACTTGAATACAATAATTGGGGAATAACATTTAATAAAAACTTTATAATATCATGAGAATAAATGGATTCATGATATATTATTCCAATGGACAGTATATACACTATATAAGAGTTAATTTTTTCATAACAACAATGACGTCTTAATATAATTGTAAAATGAGATGAAATCCCTTACAAAGAAGGTATCCATAAATTATGGACAAATCAATCTCATAATTATGCATGAAAAATATAAATACACCAAATATAAGTGATTATTAAGTGTAAAACAACCATAGTTAATTCACAAATATTCATATAAAGACATATTCAATAACTACAAGTTGATCCCAACGAAATCAAAATTGGGTTAAGAAGTTCCCTTGGTAAAATTCGACAGCCTAATGGCGTCACATTAAGATTCATAACATTTTTTGATGAAAGAGGAAATGGTATATCATCACTTGGAAATAAAATTTACATCAATGAGGATATATAAGAACATATCCCAACATAAAAAGATGTAAATAAAAAGACATAACAAAATAAGTCTTTTTAAAAGAGGAGTGTAAAAGGTTCCCTTACCGATTTGGGAAACTTTCAAAACGTACACCCCATGAAAGAAGGGTCATACAATGAAGATGTAACTACCCATAAACGAGATTGTATTATACAAATAGTAATATAATGGGAATTACATACAACACACAAAAGGAAATAGTGTCCAATGTAGCATGAGTCTCACGGGAATAAAATGTGAGATGAAAATCCCCTTATGAAAATTCGGCATCCTAACTGCGCCGCATAAAACTTCCAAAAATAGATTGATGAGATAATATAAGGTCCTTCATCATATTAAAATACAATTTACAGATATAGGAATATAAAATAACATCCACCAACATAAGAAATATGAGCTTAAAATAAGTTACATAAAAAATATTACTTAAAAAGACAGAGAGAGGTTGGATCCCTTACCTCGGGTCCGACTTGACACGATCATTCTTTAACCTCCTGAATAATAAACTTTAGTTAATTTATACTTGCTTAAGAACCTTCTTCAAGTTCATTATTACCTTTATATCACTTACTACCATGCTATGAACACTATGTAATTATTTAATTTAATAATGGTCGTTTTGTAGATCATTGCAACCTGAGTCAAAAATAAACTCTTTATAATTAAAAGTTGTTCATGTGGTAAAATATATATTATATCCATAATTATATTCATTATGTAGATATCATATATATCATATATATCCATTATATACATGCATTTATAATATTACATAACATTTAGAGGTATGAAATGAAATGCACCGTTGATGGAGACGGTAAGTCGTACATACGCATGAATGCTACTTCCATGTCTATTTCTTATTTAATGGGATTAAAACATAATGATACATAATAGTATTATAATTCCAGTATGGTATCATATATAATATAATTAAATCTATCCTTTATACGTACCACATATGGTATTAACGAATCAAATCACTTTGAGGGGGCGGTAGTCCCCACTTCCTAAAATGATGATATCACATCTAACCATAATGGAAAACATAAAGTTATACCATAAATGAAAAATACAGAAGCTTAATTAAGACATAAACATATTATATATAATTTATAAATATAGTTTCATCTTAATGGACACCTTCAAGGGTGTTAAAAGAATATTGAACAATCATCGTTTCGTGAGGCATAAATTCACCATCCACATAAATAGTATGTTCTTTAACCATTAGATGTAGGTGTGTGTAAGTGTAGCTCGAATACATATTATAAAAAAATAATAGTATATTGAAGATACTGGATTTGTTACAATATAAATGAATAAAAAGAGTTTAAGTGGTTGGAGAAGCAAAATAAAACAAAAGAACACATGTGGAGACATTACCTTAAAATCGGTTATCTCTCTTTGATTTGAGCTCAAAGGCTTCCTTGGGAAGACCTCTGCCCAATGTGATGCTTCTAGGAGTAATATAGGGATGCATAGAGACAAAATGATCAGGGGTTGGCCGAGCCAAAGGCTTGAGAGGTGTTGGTATGGTGGTAGAGGTGGGGGGGCCTTTTATAAGAGGAGAGGAGGGGCACTCTTGGAATGTTACAAAATGTTACATTATTTTCAAATGAGTTTCAGATTTTAAAGGTCCCACACTGATGTATTTCGAGGATAAGGTGGGAAGGGTTCAAAAAATACTCATTCAATAGGTCTTTGACAAGTTTACGTTATAGTTTAACAATATCTTTTCATTTTATTTAAATCCTTTATTAATGAAGTAATCGATTCATAATCATGATGTCATTAATAATATAATTTATATAATGCCTAAAAATTATAAAAAAAATATCATGATGTTGGAAATATTTTTATATTTCTATTGAATATTTATATTCAAAAATATGACTTGTATATCCCCATTTAAAAATTGTATTAGTAAAACTACTCATGCTTGTGACATTTTTATTTAAACTTTAAATAAAAAGTTATTTATGTCATTTTCCAACCAAAGTGGCTCCATGGGGAACCCAAGTTGACCCATGGATATTATTGGTCTTTCACGACACTTCCAATGAGGGTAGGACATGTGTCTAGGAAATTTCATATTATTAAAATATTATTTTTAACTTAAATTACACTAATTAACTCTAATCGCGATTAAAAACATAAAAGTTACTATTCACCAAAAAAAATATTTTAATCACATTGAACCACATTTTACATCCTAATGACAACCATGTATTTCAGAGTTTTGAAATTAAAATCACATAAGTGGTAATGTTTCATTTAAATGAAAAATCAGTTTTTAAACTACCACATAGTGGTTTCACTATTCATAATAAATTAGAGTTTTTCAGAAAAATACAAAAAATACACCCTAAGAAATATTTGATATTCCGAATTAAAAAAAGGTGTCTATTTTAAAAAATTAAAAACATATATGGTGCATTAATTAATTTAATAATTAATTCCCACTGTCAAAACTAATAGCGTGTTTTTATGAAACAATATCTATTAAAAGATTGACACTAGTTTGAGTCCAATTTCAAAGTGAAATTAATTCCAATGACCAACATTAGATTAAATGGTAAAAATATATTCTAAACACACTCTAATCTAAATTAAAAATATAATCTTTCCATATAAATAAATCAGATTAAATGGAGGTTTTGAATTAAAATGCATCATTTTCAATACAAATGATCTTTATCGGAAAAATAACAAAATTTTACACAAAGTAAATTATGATGTCCAGATTCTAAAGAAGGAATTTATTTTGTCAAATACAACATATAATATTGTCTAAAATATATTTAAAAATGGTTCTCCATCAAAAGGTGGTTAATCGACCTTTTAAATAATATTAGAAGATTTATGCTTAAAATTGAATTCATTTTCATTTTAAGCATACAACTTTTATTGGATAAAAGTAAAAATATATGACAAACATATATAATCATTTTGTAGTTAGTTCCATTAATTCCCTCCATTACAATGGCTAGGAATTAACTACCATTTAAAATAATATTATTTTATTATTAAAGGGCAACGTGAGATTTCAAAGAAACTCGTTGTTGCGTATTGGGTACGCCGTCGAGCATAACATTCCCTTTAAAGTAATATTAATATTTTATTCAAAAATATGGATAAATATGAAACTGTCATATTCTTTATTTACCTATGGTGTTACATCCATCCCCCTTTTGGGAATTGCGTCCACACAATTTTAAAATTGGGCTTGGAAGCTTCATTGAAAATCCCACATCGGAACACGAGTCAGTAAAACTATCACTTTAAAAGAATGGGAGAGAAGTACAAATGTCACCTGAGATAACCCATACTAGGATTCCAAGTATGAAAATATGGATATGGAGGGAAAAAAGGGTCATGTTCTGATGGAGAGTGATAGTAAACATGTCTAGGAGAATGATAACAAAAGAAAATAAAAAACTTGTGATGGGTTAAACGGTATTTGATTCCCCAGTAGGAAAAATTAATAGACAACATTTTTGTTTTAAGTTAATTTTTCATTGAGGAATTTATTTATGAGCTTAACTAAATCATAAGGAAGCATACTTAATTGTCATTTTCACTTTCAACTTTTACTATATTTCTTATACGAACTCATATTTTCTCCAAAAGACGAGTATTTAGGATGACTTGTTCACTTTAAGAGAGCTATAATCAACTTCTAGAGAATCACCTAATCCAAAAAAGAGAACTATATACTTCCAATGTCTTTAGACCTTAACCAAAACTAAAACCCAAGGTTCAAAAAAGACCATTATATAAACATATATCAATAAAATTATAAAAAAGTAAACAAAACTAAGATTGAAACCCAATTCTCTGAAGGATTTAATCACATTGTCTCCTAAGATAAATTTTATCATTTTTCTCCAAAATAACATCAGTTACTCATAAAGTCTCATACTGAAAAGTAATTAATGTAATCATATATCCCCCATGATAGGCTAATCATTTCCATTGATAACCAAAAAAAATCAACTTACTCTTTATTTATAAAATAATCTAACTAAAAAGAATCATTCAAACAAACCAGGGACTTCACGTAGTCCATTGGTAGACGATAAATACCAGTTTCACTTTGGTTGTGGGTTTGATTCCCATAGCTTCGTCCGACGCGACGGGCTGTCACATGGTCTGCATGTTGTCCCTTTTAAAAAACTATATAATTTTATAAAATTCCTCAAAAAGAGATAACCATAACATATTTTAACCAGAATGGTTATCTAATAACATCCATTTTGCAACCCAAAATGTATTAACCAGGGATTGCCTCAAATTCTAGGATCATATAAACCCAAATGGTTCTTTATAACTATATCCACAAAAGAAAGGATAATTATTCCTTTAATAATGTTTTCGTATATCAAACATAAGGGTTACTATAAAAAGTCTTCTAATGTAACCCCATCATCAGAAGATACTTAATACATCTAAGAATTTCACCATCCTAAAATCTACCATAACCCTTGAATCCCTTATATGATGACTTCTTACTCATTCAACATTTTTCATGATCCATTAGCCATTCCTTTTCAACTTAATCTGAAATACTTATTTTCTACATATAAAATCATGAATCCTATCCTAAGATTCCAATAATAGGAATACAAATGTTAAGAAATAATCCATACCTTTCATTCATCATTGTCAGTTTCTTCATCCTCAATCAGAATGGAATTAGGTATTGGTAAATGAATATTTGTACGATCTTGGTGACCCCATTCCTGAAACATCTTTGTAGGACAAGTGTTTTCATAATGACCATGGACACCACATTTAAAACATTCAATTGATCCTTCAGAAAGAACTTATTTCCCTTTCTTAGAGTCAACTAGATGCTTCCTTTTTCCATGGCATGTTCTTGATTTATGACCTTCATTTCCACATCTATAGAATCTTTCTATCCCTTTGAAACATTTTACTATGTGTTTCTTTCCACATATTTGAAAAATAAGTTTTTGAACATACTTACCTTTATGATTATAACCTAAAATTCCGTAGGGATTTGTTTCTCGCATACACGATGCCTTATAAAAATCACTAAGGTTCAGGTGGTCAATCATGACTCTAGATAGTTGGTTGAGGATAACCACAAGAGTTCTCATTGAAGCTCCAATATCATTCAGTTTCTCTATCATAAAACCGTCACAGTTTTCTTCAAATCCACTATTACATTGGTGCCTTCTTGATCCAGCCATTTACTAAAACCAAAAAGGTCAGTGTGAGTATATTAGTAGAATCGTCAAATAAAAAAGAGGAAGATAAACACCAAGATATACACATACAAGTTATCTCAAACTCATTATAACATTAAAAAAACGATGACTCCATCTAATATACTAACCATTGGGGTTATACACAACTTTTCACTTTTTCTTAAACAACATTCTATCCTCTAAAGTTATCTAAACCG
Source organism: Viscum album (assembly GCA_963277665.1). Taxonomy (NCBI): domain Eukaryota; kingdom Viridiplantae; phylum Streptophyta; class Magnoliopsida; order Santalales; family Viscaceae; genus Viscum; species Viscum album. The sequence goes on from OY728158.1 coordinate 1,110,948,283, forward strand.
ACCTCTGATACCAACTATATGGCCCAGCCTTAAACCTTACTTAATCTTGAGTTATTACAAGATTACACATTGAGGATCTCTTGAGGTTTAGAGTTTTAGAGAATTATATCATAAATCATGCATTAAATTCCACATTTAAACAAAGTGGTTACATAAAAGATATTATTCAGTTTCCCCATCAATGGAAATATATTTAAAATAAAACATAGATTCTTTCTTCACACATCCTTGACACTATCATCATATCATGTACCATTCCCATAACCTGTGAAAAACATTTCAAAAACATGGGATAAGCATAAAAATCTTAGTAAGGGTTATAAAAAGTATGGAAAGGAAACATGAGTACATATATACATAAGAATGAAATCATACATTTCCCATAAAACATAAGCACTTTAACCTACCTCATAAAATCATGAATAAATCATAGAAATCATAAGACATAAAGGTAACATGAGGCATTCATCACATTATTACGTAGGGAGTAACCCTCTATGTTACGTTTGGAATACCCATCACAGTATATTCCCAAAATCTCTTCAGAGCAGCCTTAACATTTAACTCCTTCGCGTAATCCAATGCATTAGAGTGCTGTATCGGGCTCACCTGCCCTTAGTTTATCACGGAACCACCCGTCATCATAACAGTGCCCATGAACCATAACATAATCATAGCACATAACATAAGCATAAAGGAAATATAACATTCCCACATTGCAATAAAATTTAACATTTTAAGATATTGAAATAATTAATCCATTCTAAAAACCATTTTCAAAACCTTCTAAAACATTTAATAAAGAGATTTTTAAATCAAAGTGACCCATCCCACATTGAAGCTTTTAGAATTTTTATCCATTAATATCCATATAAAAAAATCCTGGAAACCATTTTGAAGACATGGATATTAATGAGAAATATTTATAAGATTAAATCATTAAAACATTTAAAACGATATTTTACTTAAAGGGTTTTTAACAAAATGAGACGCAGTTGAATATAATAATTGAGGAATAACATTTAATCAAAACATTATAATATCATTAGAATAAAGGGATTCATCACATATTATTCCATAGGACAATATATACACCATATAAGAGTGAATTGGTGCATAACAATAATGAAGTCTCAATAGAATTGTAAAATTAGATGAAATCTCTTATAAAGATGGTATCCTTATATTAAGGATAAATCAATCTCATAATTATGTGTTACAAATATAAATACACCCAATATGATTGGTTATTAATTTTAAAACAACCAGTGGTCATTCACACATATTCATAGAATGACATATTCAATAACTACATGTTGAACCCAAAGAAATCGAAATTCTGTTAAGAAGTTCCCTTGGTAAAATTCGACAGCCTAACGACGTCACTTTAAGATTCATAACATTATTTGATGATAGAGAAAATTGTATCTCATCACTTGGACATAAAATTTACATCAATAAGGATATATAAGAACACATCCCAACATATAAATATGTAAATAAAAAGACATAACAAAATAAGTCTTTTTAAAAGAGGAGTGTCAAAGGTTCCTTTACCGATTTGGGCATCTTTCAAAACGTACACCCCATTAAAGAAGGGTCATACAATGATGATGTAACAACCCATAAATGTGATTTTATTATAAAAATAGGAAAATAATGTGTAGTAAATACAACCCACAAAATGATATAGTGTCCAATGTGGCATGAATCTCACCGGATGAAAAAGTGAGATGAAAATCCCCTTATGAAAATTCGGCAGCCTAACGGCGACACATAAAACGTCCAAAAATATATTGACAAGATAAAATAGGGTCTCTAATCATATTAACATACAATTTAAATAAATATTATTATAAAATAATATCCCCCAACATAATAAAAAGGAGCTTAAAATAATTTACATAAAAAAGAGTACTTAAAAAGAAAGAGAGAGGTAGGATCCCTTACCTCGGGTCCGACTTGACTCGATCGTTCTTTAACCTCATGAATAACAAACATAATTTAATTTCAACATTCTTAAGAACTTTTTTCAAGTTAATTATTACCTTTATATCACTTAATACCATTCTATGAACACTATGTAATTATTTATGTTAATAATGGTCGTTTTGTAGATTATTTCTACTTGAGTCAAAAATGAACTCTTTATAATTACAAGTTGTTCATGTGGAAAAATATGTATTATATCCAGAATTATATTCATTATGTAGATATCATATATATTATATATATCCATTATATACATGCATTTATAATAATACATAACATTTAGAGGTAAGAAATGAAATGCACCGTTCATGGAGGCTGTAAGCCTAACGTACGCATGTACGCTACTTCCATTTCTATTTCGTATTTAATGGAATTAAAACATAATGATACATAATAGTATTATAATTCCAGTATGATATCATATATAATATCATTAAATCTATCCTTTATACGTACCACATATGGTATTAACGAATCAACTCACTTTGAGGGGGCGGTAGTCTGCATTTCCTAAAATGAAGATATTGCGTTTAACCATTATGGAAACCATAAAGGTTTGACACAAATGAAAAATACAGAAGATTAAGTAAAACAGAAACATATTATATATCATATATAAATATATTTACATCTTAATGGCCACCTTAGAGGGTGTTAAAATAATATTGAACAATCATCGTTTCGTGAGGCAAAAATTCAGCATACATAGAAATAGTATGTTCTTTAACCAATAGATGTAGGTGTGTGTAAGTGTAGCTCGAATACATATTATAAAAACATCCTAGTATATTGAAGATAATGTATTTGTTACAAATGAAATGAATAAAAAGATTTTAGGGGGTTGGAGAAGAAAAAATAAAACAAAAGAACACAAGTGAAGACATTACCTTAAAATCGGGTATCTCTCTTTGATTTGAGCTCAAAGGATTCCATGGGAAGACCTCTCCCCAATGTTATGCTTCTATGTGTATGATAGGGATTCAGAGAGACAAAATGAGCAGGTTTTGGCAGAGCCCAAGGATTTAGATGTGTGGTTAAGGTGGTAGAGGTGGGGGCCTTTTACAAGAGGAGAGGAGGGGCACTCTTGGAAAGTTACAAAATGTTACTTTATTTTCAAATGAGATTCGGATTTTAAAGGTCCCACATTGATGTACATAAAGGATAATGTGGTAAGGGTTAGAAATATACTCATTAAATAGGTCTTTTAAAAGTGTAAGTTATAGTTTTAACAATATCTTTTCATTTTATTTAAATCCATTATTAATGAGGTAATCACTGAATCGTCATGATGTCATAAATAATTTAATTTATTTAATGTCTAAAATTTATAAAAAAAATATCATGATGTGGGAAATATTCATAGATTTCTAATTAATATTTTTATTCAAAACTTTTATTTGTATATCCCCATTTAAAAATTGTTTTAGTAAAACAACTCATGCTTGTGACATTTTTATTTTAACTTTAAATAAAAAGTTATTTATTTCATTTTCCAATCAAGGTGGCTCCATGGGGTCTCCAAGTTGACCCATGGATTGTCTTGGTCGGCCATGACACATCCAATGAGGGTTGGACATGTGTATAGGTCATTTCATAATATCAAAACATTATTTTTACCTTAAATTACACTAATTACCTCTAATCGCGATTAAAAACATAAAAGTTACTATTCACCAAAAAATTATTTTAATCCCATTGAACAACATTTTACATCCTAATGAAAACTATGTATGTCGGATTTTAGAAAATCAAATCACATAAGTGGTAAAATTTCATTTAAATGAAAAATTAGTTTTTAAACTACCACTTTGTGGTTTCACAATTCATCAAGAATTGAAGTTTTTCAGAAAAACACCAAAAATTCACCATATTCTATATTTGATATTCCAATTTAAAAAATGATTTCTATTTTAGAAAATTAAAATCATATATGTTGCATTAATTAATTTAATAATTAATTACTGTTGTCAAAACAAATAGCTTGTTTTTAAGAAACAATATCTATTAAAAGATTCACACTAGTTTGAGTCCAATTTCAGAGTGAAATTAATTCCAATGACCACCATTAGATTAAATGGTAAAAATATATTCTAAATGCACTCTAATATAAATTAAAAATATAATCTATCCATATAAATAAATCAGATTAAAAGGAGGTTTTAAATTAAAATGCAACATTTTCAATACAAATGATCTTTATCGGAATAATAACAAAATTTTACCCAAAGTAAATTTTGATGTCCAGATTCTAAAGAAGGATTTTATTTTGTCAAATAAAACATATAAAATTGTCAAAAATATATTTAAAAAGGGTTATCCATCAAAAGGCAGTTAATCGACCTTTTATAGAATATTAGAAGATTTATGCTTAAAATTGGATTCATTTGCATTCTAAGCCTCCAACATTTATTGGATAAAAGTAAAAATATTTGACAAACATATATAATAATTTTGTAGTTAGTTCCGTTCATTCCCGCCATTACAATGGATATGCATTAACTACCTTTTAAAATAATAATATTTTATTATTAGAGTGCAGTGTAAGATTTTAAAGAAACTCATTGTTGCGTATTTGGGACGCCCTTGAGCATAGCATTCCCTTTAAAGTAATTTTAATATTTTATTCCAAAATATGGATAAATATGAAAATGTCATATACTTCATTTACCTAGGGTGTTACATCCATGGTGTCCCCAAATCAACCCACAAAAGACCATGGTTGGCCATTACTCATCCAATATGGTAGGACATGTGTGAAGGTAATTTGGAATTATTACAATATTCTTTTTACCTTGAATTACCCTATTTAACTTTATCCACGGTAAATAAAAGTCAAAAGTTTCTATTCACAAAATTTTATTCTAATCTTATTGAACAACATTTTACCCACTAAAGTTAACTGTGTCACTTAGAATTTTGAAATTCCACTCACATAAGTGGTAATATTTAGTTTTATTTGATTTTTCAAATTATCCTAGGATGTTGGTAAAAAACCGTGAAAAGATCAATAACATTTTTATATATCTAAAATTATTATAAACAGACTCTAATGAATTAAATTGAATTTATATTAGTATTATGTAACTATTTTGACCTAAAATAAATTTTAATAAAATAAATAATTATTTAAAAAAAAATCTGGGTTTTAACGATAACTCTGTGTTTTCACTAATCATCAAAAATTGAATGTTTTCAGAAAAGTAAAAAAAAATTAACCCTAGGATAATTTTAATATTCCGAATCCAAAAATGATGTCTATTATAAAAAATTCAATACATAGAAGTTATATTTATTAATTTAAAATAAATTCCCGTTGCCAAAACCAAAAGGAGTATTTTTTAGAAATATTGACTATCAAAAAATTGACACTTCTTTATGTCCAATTTCAATGTAAAATTACATCCAATGACATGCATTGGATTAAATGGTAAAAATATAATCAATTTATACTTCCAAATCATGAAAATGTATAATTTAACACTGCAAATTATTTTGATTAAAAAAGTTGTTTTCAGTTAAAATATAGTATTTTTCACTATTAACCCAAATATGAATGTTATCAGAAAAACACCAAAAAAATTTTGAAACTAAATTATTATGTCTCGATTCTAAAGAAAAAGATTATTTTATCAAATTGAATATATTAAAGTTTCAAATATTGGATTTAAAATGTGTTCACTATTGAAAGGAGATAAAAGTTCATTTTTTTAAAAAATACTTCGTTTATCTGAAAAAAATTTATTTGTTCTTACATTATGTATAAAAAACTCATAATATGGATTCTAAAATTATAAGGATTATATAATTTTCAAAAATCATTTAAAACTATTCATAACTACTTCTGAAAGGCTATTTTAGTAAGTCGTGGTGTGCTTGTACTCGACCTTGCGTGTAGTGCATGTTATTGAATTACTTTGAAGAAATAACATACTATAAAATCTTGGGGTGTTACATTATTCCCTCCTTCAATAAATTGTGTCCGTGCAATTTGAAATTGTTCTTCTAAAATAAAAGGATTAAAATAGAAAATACCTTTGTGGGAAAACCCACATCGGAAATTGGGTCAATAAATTTAAGTCTTAATTAGAGGAAAAGGGGAATGAAAAAGTAACCACGAAATTATGATCTCGATTAGGAGAACATTGGTGAAAATTAGAGACACATAATTAAAGGAAAAACGTAAATAATTATAGGGAGTGATTCAGAACATCAATCACTAACTATTCTATAATTGTGGGACTCAAAGCTATCAATCTATAGTGATTAAAAACATCATTGGTTCCACAAAACATAAGGTATTAGGATAACACATTTTTTTAGTTTTAAGATCCCTTACCTAATGTTTATGAATTTATTTTTTCATAGAATAATAGAAGAATGAAAAAAATATACTTGAAAAGTAGAGTTCCATCTTTTAACTAATTTCTACAAAAAACTCATCATTCACTCTAAAATATATTAAAACATACAAAAAATTATTTTTATCCTATTCGTTTAGGGATCAAAAAAATGAATTTATAATTAATATATTAGACCCTTAAAAAAACTAGATTATTCAATCTAGGGAATCATGTGGGTCAGTGATAGGTGATACACCCTTGTCTCCCTTCGGTTGCGGGTTCATGTCTCGCGGCCTTACCAGATGTGACGGGTTGCAACCCGAGCTCTGGGATGTCCCTTTCATGAGAATCCAAAAATAATATCAAACTAGATTTATCAAAAATACTTTTGTCCAAACTCATAGTCCAAAATTTATAAGGTAGGTAAACACAATAAAGATCCATTTTTTCCACGTAAAAACATGTGAACAACTTCATCATGTATTCTTTTAAGACACTGCAACATCTTGAATTTCCATAAAACCTTATTGATTACATTAATTCTCCATTTTTCCTTATAGAATACTGAATATACTCTTTCTATTCAAAAATTTTGTAAACTCCATCAATTATGGAATATACAAATTAGTAATCAGTTTCAAGGTAGTCAAGAATATCCAATACAAATTATCCAAATCAAACATATACTATTCCAAAATCACTACTTTAGTATCAGAACCATATTATAGTTTATGTTTCTCTCATGTATATATTTTCCAAAAATTTAACATGCTATTGAGTCACATTTCATAGTTCTACACAATCTCAAGTCCTTAATGAAATAGTACTGCAGTACAATCCACATATACACCATAATTATTATAACAAGTACGGTGTTGATACAACACTCAAATGACATAATTTTTTAATAACAACGTAAGAACTCTAATCATTCCTCCCCATCTGTGGTATTATCTTAACTTGATTATTATCTAATAAGATCATTTTGGGAATTCTCTGATTATTTGAACATTGGTGTGCATAGTGTCCCAACTTATTGCAGATGAATCATTGTACATTTGAATCCTTTTTTACACTTACAGTCACATACTTAGTGTCATTTTTCTCCACACTTATTACAAATGACCATTCCCTTACGGAATGTTCTAGGGTTTTTCATCCCATAGTTATCACATATGGTAAAAGTCTTCATTTCTATCTTCCTTTTATCCATAATTCTCTCTTCCATCCTTTTCTTCTCTTTCTTCCCTTCAAAGCCATATGACTTATAGAATTATTTACTTATCTTATTAACACATGGTATTATTAATTCATGTGTAGAGAATACATGGTAGACTATTTACCTTATAAATGTTGGCTTAATACTTTGAAAGATATGATCCCTCTTCCTCTTTGGATCATACATTTTGCTGGAGTTCACATTCCTTTTACTGGGCGCCATTACTATACAATGGCATACACTAGGACAGATTATGAAATGTAATGAATTATTCCAAACATGTATAATACCTAATATAACCTGAACAGTTTATGGATATAATCCATAAAAATATTTTCATTGAGGTGATATATACTCATAAATCCTTCATAATGATCTGTAAATAAAATGAGAATTATCCAAAGCATAACCCCTGGGAGTGTCATAACCAAGAGTGTAGCAAAGCCCGTTATCCTGCAACAGTTCCCGTTCAAGTATATCTCAATGCGGTGTTTTTGGGTTTTACCCCTACATAAAACAGTGCCAGAGCCGCCTCTACCTGCTCATATCTAGACATGGATGTATTTTCATGGAAAACTCACAAAATCTCTACATTACCAAAATAATAGAAACTTTTCAATACTAATCCATAAAGTATATCTTAGGGTAATGTTATCTAATCAGAGTTTATCTAAATCTAGTTTCCAAGGTTATTGAAAAATTTCTTCTAATACCAACTGTAACGACGTGACCCCAGTTACCTAGAGTTGTTACATTATTACATAAAATTGGCATGATCACAAAATATAATGTCTTGAAAGATCTATTTTTTAGTAGCCATGTAATCACTAGATACATTCATAAGTCTTAAATTACATCATACAGTGAAAAAATACAACAACAAAGTCTCTATAGTCTACACTCATATCCCCTCAAACTATCCCTGCAGGTCAGTCGTTAAATATTTCTGCACATCCTGGGAAAAATAAAAAATATAAAGGGGTCAGCTCAGATGCTCAGTAAGTATAACAGTATAGCAGAAACGTTTATAAATAATCATAAACATTTAAAAAAATGTATAACTAAAACAAAAGCATTATAAACTTGAACTTTATCATAATATGGAAAAAATAAAATGAAATAATTCCATTTACTTATTCACATGGATATTCTACTAGTCGAATAATCACATGCATTGTCAGTAACCACTTTCATAATGATGGAATTCATAAAGCTAGACTATCATAAACACATAGTCAATGCCTTTTTCCAAGACTACAAATAAGATTTTTTTTCAATGCCATGTGCCAAGACACTAGTTTGTCTCCTGAGACCTACCGATGCATCGAGGATTCTTAATGGGCTCCACCTGTCACTTACTAAGTCCAATACATTCCTCATATGAAAAGGTTTAAAAATAACATAAACATTCATATTAAAACTGGCATACAAAATGTCAATACATTACCCATAAACCTGGAATGGTATAAGAATAACACATCCATTGTCAAACATATCAAAAAACCTTAAATACAATACGGATGATTTGTATCATAATAAATCAACTTCAATTATGTTTAAAATAAATAAAAGGATTTTGACATAGATGAAAATGATTTGTAATACTCTTTGGGAGAAATATCCATTTTTCATGAAAACATTTAAAATTCACACAATTTATAAAGGAAGACATTTAAATAGATTTTTGAATCAAAGTGTCTCGTACCACTTTGATACTTTTGAAAGTAATTAAAATTTTAATACATTTATTTCCATTTAAATAAATCCTTAAAAGCATTTTTAAGACATGGAAATTAATGAGAATGGTTTATAAGAATAAATCTTTAAATCAATTAAAAATATTTTTTTGAAAAAGGTACAGTAAAATAATCCCTCTGAAAACTATTTTATAAAACATGGTCATGGATTATAAATATTTCCCAGTATATAATTATGTAAAAACAACCTCGGCTAATAAGCAGACTGTGAAATTATCCTTTATAAATTTGGTAACTTATAAAACATACACCCTATAAAGGAAGTATCATACAATGAATATGTAAATACAGATAAATTAAATTGTATTACACAAAGAATACAATTATGGGCAATACATAAACCACAAAAAAGGTAATAGTGTCGATATGGCATGAATCTCACAAGAATAAGAAGTGAGATTAAAACCCCTTACATTGCACTTTTCTTTAGTCGAGGGTACGTTTAACCTCCTGTATGAATATCGTAGTATGTTATTAAAGTATACCAAAACCATATTAGTATTTATTATTGCATACATAATTCGTTAATGTCTTTATAATATCCATTTAATAATAATTTTCGTGTTAAATCCACATTTCGGGTAATAATCACCTTTTTTATCATACGTGTTTTAACTTGTTACTCATGATTTTATCACATAGACAAAGATTTAAATAATTATAGAATATAAAACATGATTTATATATAATATATATTTATAATATAAATATGAATAATAGACATATATATGAAATGAAAAACACCTTTTATGGAGACTTTAGTCTTTACATACGCATAAATGATGTTTCCCTTTTCATATCGTATTGAAAAGAACTAAGTTAATAAGATATATGTAAGTACATATATATATAAATATATATATCTCTCCAGTAGCATTATTATTTCATATATTACATAATTATTAGTAATATATATTTTTATAGTCGTTGATTAATGGTGATCGTGGAAATGAATCTCATCACGTCATGGAGACGGTAATCCGTATGTACGCACAAGAGACAATATAATTTATTTAAAGGTGTGGAATTGGATGGTATATTAATTTTACAGAGACATTATCATGTTATTTTCATTATTTTTATACATATTACTCATCATTGTATCCATCCAAATAACATAGTGTTGAATAACAAATTACACCATGATGTGGAGACGGTAAGCCATACGTACGCACACATGGTGACATTATCATTCATAATATTTGTAGAATAATGAATATAGTTGTGCCATAATTATAATAAAATCACAGTATATAGAATATACTGGAGTTATTATTTTAGAATGGAATCATCAAAGAAAGTGTACGTGGAAGAATAAGAGAACTTGAAAGATGGTGGTGAAATCAATACCTCTTCATTTGGTTCTTCATTTTGATTTGATAAAAATGGATCTTTACGATAAATTTATGTCCAAATTAAGTCCTCTAGGATTACGTTAGTATAGTTTTTAGGATATTTGAACAGGGTTTGGATGAGCCAAGTGGATTTGAAGGTGTGATATTGAGAGAAGGAAAAGTTCCCTTTATAAGAGGGGTGAGGGTCATTTTTGGAAAAGATTAAAGTATTAATTTATTATACCATATTATCCCTTTTATAATGGTTGAGAATGAATTTATTTAGATTCTTAGGTGGTTATGGGTCTAAATAATTTCAACCGATAGATTTTAGACCATTTTAGGTTACCATTTTTACATTATCTTTTAGATTTAACTCTTAGTTAAATAGTTTATCTATAATCATGTCTTCTTATATTCTTACTCTATATAGTTAATAAACTTACTCTAAACGTCCAAGAGAACCACAAGTGTCACATTAATGACATATATAATATTATTTGAGCCCTTTTTTTGATCAATGCATATTTAGGAATATTATATCAACCAATAATATAATATTTTTTTAAATATTAATTTATGTCAATTTTGACACTATTTGTTATTTTGTTTTTTTTGAAAGCCATAACAACTTGATTAATTCCAAAATAATACATTTAATCATCCCTAAAATGTTTTATTCACCTAGGAAATTCATGTATTTCATAAAAACATTGAAATTATATTTATTTTAATATTTATAATACCATTTATTTAATTCTTTCATTAAAAAGGTAATTAGTGCATCATCATTGTGTCATAAAAAAATTTAATTAATTAATGTATAAAAATTATAAAAAAAATACCAAGATTTAGGAAATCTTTTTCTCTTTACAATAAATATTTATTGTCAAAAATATTACTTATATAACACCATATAAATAATATTTACAAATTTATTTTTGTTTATGTCAATTTTGTCTTTACTTTATATTAATTAATCTAAAGTGTCATTATCATTCATAAGTTGCTCCATGGGGTCCGAAAATCGACCCAAGGATGCCAATTTTCTTCAATTACACATCAAATAAGTTTTGTACATTTGTTGAGGAAATTTTGAATTATTACAATATTCTTTTTACCTTGAATTACCCTATTTACCTTTAACCGCTGTAAATAAAAGTCAAAAGTTACTTTTCATCAAAAATTATTTTTATTTTATTGAACCAGATTTTACATAATAAGGATAACTTTATCTCTTGTATTTTTTAAATTCCAATCACAGTAGTGGTAAAATTATGTTTTATGTGAATTTGCAAATTTTCCATGGAGGTGGGTAAAAGACGATGAAAAGTTAAATAACATTTTTATATATCTAAATTTATTATAAACTGAATACAATTAATTAAATTGAATTTATATAGGTATTATGTATCTATTTTGACATAAAATAAATTTAAATAAATTAAATAATTATTTAAATAAAAATCTGTTTGTAAACAATAACTCAGTGTTTTTCAATATTCATCAAAAATTGAATGTTTTCAAAAAAATACCAAAAATTCACCCTAGGATAATATTGATATTATGAATCCCAAAATGATGTTTATTTTAACAAATTCAAAACATAGAAGTTATATTTATTAATTTAAAATTAATTCCCATTGTCAAAACCAAAAGGCTTATTTTTTAGAAATAATAACTATCAAAAGATTGACACTTGTTTATGTCCAATTTCAATGTAAAATTACTTAAAATGACCAGCATTGGATTAAACTGTAAAAATATAATAAATTTATACATACAAACCATTAAAATGTATAACTTATCTATATAATTTATTTTTATTAAAAAATCTTTTTTCTGTTAAAATATAGTATTTTTCACTATTCGCCAAAATATGAAAGCTATCATAAAAACACAAAAAATTTATTGAAACTATATTATTATGTCCAGATTATAAATAAGAAGTTTATTTTATCAAAATTTATATATAAAAGTTTAAAATATTTTATTTAAAAAAGGTTCACCATTAAAAGGTGGTAAAAGTACATTTATTTGAAAAATAATTACTTTATCCGAAAAAATTAATTTTTTCTTACATTATGTATAAAAAAGTCATAATATGGATTATAACATTATAAGGATTATATAATGTTACATATTTACTTAACACTATTCATAACCACTTTTGAACGACTGGTTTTGTAAGTCGTGGTGAGCTTGAATTCGGTGTTGCGTGTAGTGCAATTTGTTGAATTACTTTGAAGAAATAACGTAATATGAAATCATGGGGTGTTAAAATTATTTTCATTCCATATATTGAATAATTTTTCTAAATTTAATTCACACAATATTAAAATTTAAATGTAAAATTAATCCTACCAACATGATAAGTAAATAATAATTGAAAGAGAAAATGTTGGATAGTTTGAATAGTTTTTATGTATAATTTCAAAATATATTTTTACAAAATTAATTAAAAAGTATTAATGAATGTATAATTGAACTAATTTTACAATAAAAACAATTGAAAATATGAACTATCATTATAAATAATTTAAATGAAAAGGATGTTCTCAACAAAATTCATTATTTTTCACTATTCATAAAAAATCAATATTCCTAAAAAATTTATAATATTCAACATAATATAATTTTAAAAATATGTTTAAAAAAGTTGTTGAAATTTTCCAATAAATTTTATCAATATTGATTAAATTAAATTTTAAAAAAACTTACAAACATGGTGAAAATTGTGGGTTTTTAAGAACCATATTTTTCATCCAAAATGTGATTTTATATTATTTTTTGTCCAATAGTAATCCTTGTACGAATAAATATTAATAAATATTAATAAATAATATATATATTTAATTTAAAACATTCCTCATTATGGGTTATTTCACTTAATTAAAATGTAGATACATCATTCACTTTAATACAATTTTATGAATAACCGATATTTTTTAATCTCAATACTAAAATTATAGTAAAATTCAATATAATGTTGATTATTATGTAATTTTTTGGGTTAAATATTTATAAATAATACTTACGTTACTTTTAAAAAAATTATTTGTAATTTAAACTACTGAACTTATTAAAAATAAGTTCCATTGGTACGAAAAATTGTATTTTCACATAAATAATAAAGATTTAATGAAATATACCTAAATTTCACTAGAATTTTATTTTGATTTGTTGATTTCAAAAATTAATGGAATTTTACTAAAAATTAAATGATTATTTTCAATGTATTTATATAAAATTTTTTGAGTTGTGAATATATATAATTTTTATAATCTAATCAATAGTATTTCTACATTTCTATTTGAAGACTAGGTTATAACTGACATATTTATAATAACATTATTTCATGGTTTACTGAAGTCTTGTGTTTCATGTCAAGAACACTTTCACAGGAACTCATTTTTACGAGTAACAAAAGCTAAAACCAGTGTTGTATATAACATAAGATATACAATGTGTTATCAAAAGCTCAAAATAAAAAAAACAGATTTATTTGAAAAAAATATTTAAAAAAATATTATGTTATTACGTCTATTCATGATCATTTTATATTTTGATTTACAAAACTTATAACATCTAACGCTTTTAATTTCGATAAATTTTTGCTTCCTTATTTTCATTCACATAAATTTTACTTTTTGTTTCTATCCTTTTGATAGTACATATCTACATAAATAAAGGAATTAAGTATTTATGACTCTATATAAATATTATGATGCATGTCATAATTAATAATTTTTCTTATTTTTGACCATTTCCTCAATATTATGAGGCACCATTTTATCTCATAATGGATTCACTTTTTCATCATATTTATATTGTTTTACATATAATCATATCATAGATCGTATAATTACATTCTTCTCAATACTTCTACATTAGAATTTTTTCTTCCTTATTTCAATAATCATAACATTTGATTCGATTAGATGTGATCATAATTATTTTTTTTATTGTGTTGTTATTCTACAGAATTAATAAGGATTTCATCATATAACTTTTCATTAAACCATTATTTTATCCTAAAAGACTCAGAGTTAATAGTATCATTATCCACAAGACATATTGGGACTTATTTTGTTTTAGTATATTTTCTTTTAATTTAGACAATTTAGGTGTATCTTTGACAACATTACACTTCATACCAACAACTAATTCATCTAAATAAAATGAGTTCATAAGGGTATATTCACGATACATTATTTTCATATCAATTTTATGGGAATTTCGAATTATTCATTGTGTCTTATCCTTTATGTAATTGTAAATTCGACATTCCTTACTACGTGGGTTTTTGTTAACATTTAATTCAAATTTATGGATTCATAGTTACCCTGAAATTCTTGTTTCTTTAAATATAAATTATGAATATTTAAATAAACTATTTTTAGTTATAAATTACTGAAATATTAATTAACTCTAATTAGGTCATAAATATCCCCATTTCTCTACATTATAAATCAATGGTCAATTTTTCATCTCCCAATGATTAACTATTTAGATTACTTTCTCTATGATGTTCTCATGTAACCTTTAAAAAAATGTCATTAGCATCAAGAATGATCCATCAATCATCTTATATCATAAAGCAAAGAGATATCCACATCTTGGATAGTTAATTATTCAATTAAATTTATTGTAAAAAACCATTTTTCATCTTTTATAAATTTTCATGAAATAATTTCATTTCATCACCATCAATCATCTAATTGATGTGGAAGAATTTTGAATAAGGATTCCTTTTTATACAAAATTAAATTTGATAACAACATAAACCCAACATAAATTTCATACTTCTACTGAAATGAGTCCCCCAACATTTAGATAAATCAATCATACCTTTCTCAGGGTCAGTACTATTTATTAGACATTGCATCTATGGTTTTCCTATATCTAATGGTTCCACCTAATATTGTGGGAGATTTTACTATTATTTTTTCTGAAACCCCCATAAGAACTATTACTTTCAACATACATAACATATTTTCCAATATCAATTGACCAAAAATAAAATAATTCATCATTAACATCTAATGGGATCTTTAAGGAGGACCAATACAAGGAGAAAGAAAAATTCTAATCAATAGTCATATGTTTGATGTACTTGATGATTTGTACATGGTTTGGTAATCCATTTGTTATGGGATTATAAATTAATTTCATGTCAAAACAGGGAAGGTAACATAATGGAGAATTTAATTAGATCATCTAATACATAAAAGTTTTATAATATATACATATTTTTTTGGGAAAAAATTATTGTTTCATGGATTCATATTTTTTTGAGAATTCAAACACTCTGATATTCTTGAGAGGGTCTGTGATTACATTAATATGAACAACAATTAGTCATAATTTTTATTTTAAACCTATTTTTAATCTATACAAATCCAGTCCATACCATGTATCATATATTGTAAAAATGGATTTAGTTTGGTTAATGTGTTTATTGAGGGAGATCTAAAGGAGATCACAATGAGGTGTGATATTCTATGATAGTCAAAATGTAACATACCTTTCAATAAATCGTTGGTTTTATTCATTGATGAAGTACATTTCCAGAAGTTTCATTCTATTTGGAATATACTGAATGATAATGTTTTATAGTTATGAAAGATAGCTATGAATATAAATTTCAGTTTCATATTAATGAAGATGTTGGTCTAAAAATCCCAAGGGAATATTGTGCCTCAGTTAGACATAGGTGAACTGAATGTGATTGATAACACTACAAGAATTATTTAAATGGATGTATGCTATGTTATTTGATAATGTATTGGTATATTCCAAATAGATCCTTTAGAATATTCCTCAAATGGTAGATTGTATGGAATAAGATAAGTAAGTATTGTTTTTATTATTTTAATATATAAGATGGGTATGTTATGGAAAATTAATTATTCTTGATGGTTATTAATTTGGTAGTAGGATATCTTAGCCTAGATAATTCTTATTTGATGATAGAGTTCCATAATCTAGAAGTAAAAAATGATATGGGTTCATTTGGAAGTGGGATATACTAGAATCAGATGAACAGAAGTGATATTGTGTTAGTATACTAGTAGTAGGTAGTAATTTTGAAGGATGATATAGGGGTTTTATGTTCACACTAGTCCATTAGATGGAACCCCATCATTATTAGATGATGGTGTGACTAGTGTGAACTATATATAACTTATATTAAATAGTAGTGATACCAATTACAATGATGATAATTGTAAATTAAGGATCCATATATCGACAATTATTTATTGAATAACTATAGTTCTTGTATATTTTACATAATAATTTTTTAGTTGTGTTCTTCCATTGATATATGAATAAATATGTAAAAAGTATAATCATTTTGGACAGAATTTGTTTTCCTATTATTTCTCTAGATTCAATGCATATGTGTGGGTTAGTAGAAAGGTGGTGTGAGTGGTGAAACTCCATGAAGTGATTATTGTGTAAAATACTCCTGATTTATATACACTTTGGGGTGACGTTTTTTGGAATATTTAATTCCGTGGATGAGAAATGTGCACTTATTCATATAAAAAACAAGAAAAGTTTCATGATTGAACTTGATTCTTAAACCACAAGTTTAATCTATGAAACTAATATTGGGATTGAATTATTCATGTCAATATCAAGTGAACAATTCCATAAATGGACTATTGATATAATGCCTCAATATAATGATACAATCGAAATATGAGCTTCACTATTAATAATAATAATATTAGTTTTAGTTATCTTATAATAAAATTTATATAATTACACACATATATAGATATATAAGGAAATGAGTTCAGGGGTTTCATACATAAAATATATTAAAAAACTCCCCCTCACTTAATCGCATAATAAGATAGGTATATTTCATACTATTAGTAAATTTAATAATTATGAATAATATATTTTTACAACAAATTATCTATTTAGGGGTTTCAGGACCTCCCCTCTGATACATGCATATATGATGAAACATAACATCACACCACCTATTCTTTCATGTAAGTAATTATATGCTCTAAAATTCTATAACATCACCTAAATATAACAATTCTGATATATCCATTAGGTTATACACCACCACAAGGGAATCCTCTCTTATCCCCTAGTTCTGCCAACCCCATATTACTTCGCCTCCCTATTATTATGGTTTTATTTTCCACCTATAAATTGGCCTCTACAAAACCATGTCACTTGTCGCTGCCAAGATGGATTGTAACGAAATTCTATACAAGAGAGAAGGAATAAAGAAATCATATAGAGAATGAGATTCATATAATAAAATTACATAATCAATCCATAATGATTAAACATAAACCAATGAAATTATTAATTCCCAACACAACCACCATATGAATAGGGTTATGAGTTTTTTTACTATATTTTATAAAAAACAAAAATATGATTCACCAAACAAATAATGAGGAATAGAGATCCAAATTATCAATTTAACAAAAAAACCATAGAGAATTTTAAACACAAATATAAACATAATCATCAATTCTATAACGGAAGAGAAATACAATTTACGTATTTATCAATGGAAATTTTCATAAAGAATGGAGCATTAGAGGAATCATTAAACCTTACCTTAATGGCATAATTTACAATGATAGAATACATTATTATATTTGATAAATCATTGATCACTGTCACTATTTATAACATTGTTCTTCCATCCAATTTCATATCCAACCAATTTATATACACTCCCCTCTCTCATATATTTATACCAATGATGAATGACACATAATAGATTAGAAACAAAATTTGGACTAAATAGAAATCAACATGAGGTTTTCTGAAAATTAATTAATTATGTTAATAATAATTAATTTAAATAATTTCTCATATATGATGTCCTCAAAATTAAGACATGAGAAAGCTCAATATATATCACTCATATGGAATATCTACATCTAGGATGTAACCACACTCTCAATTTACCCATATATGAGATTTGTTAGGAGATGTAATTATTTCATCATAATTACACATGTATTAGATGAAAATATATTATTATTGAGGCCATTTCTAATACACAGTTCCATTCCGTAATTTCTTAGGTGTAAAATCCATAATGAGGTTAACTGAACCATCAGATAATTTTGCCTAGGATTTTTATATGGAAAATTTTTAATTTTAACAACCATAATTTCAAATGGATTTAAATTTCTAATTGTGTTATGTCTCAATAGAGAAAAACTAGCGTTGAATAAACACACTACATTGTGACCTTTTCATCCCTATAAAGTGAAAAACTCGATCTATTAGACACAAAATAATATAAATCCCATGTAGTATACCATAACTATTGAATGAATTGTTTCAACAGAAGAGTTCTAATATCAAAACAAACATTGTACTCAACTACATAGGAAGGACACATAATCATCCATACATAAGGATACTATATCTAAGGATCCAAAAAAACTATAAAAAAACATGCTGTAAATCTGATGAAGACTTTGTATGACTCAAAACCCCCAACCATTTCTAAGCTGATTGTTATCAATAAACATTGAATGAAAAAATAATGAACAATCAAACCAATTCAAAATAGTGTCCATCAAAATTGATTTCATGGTTCATATAATTTCACCCCCTATATTTTAAGACAATTCAATAATAATTTCATGCACTAAAAGATAATCAATGCCATAAAAAATACCGGGCACTTTTCAAAATTCCAAACTGACACTAAAAGGGTTTCTATATAGCAATTCCACTAGTTTAACATAAATTTCACCATCATCTCTTACCCTTGAGATGAAATATTTTATGTCAGTTTCTTCCAAATAAATGGTGGTGTAATAAGTTTCCTCCAACATTATTATTTAACAGAATCCTCTATTCCCATCCATATATGAAATTGTTCCACCAAAACTGTCAATGATATACTCATAGTGTTATCATATATCTTTTTCAAAATATACTGATGATATCAATATGAAGACTATAAACCATATTCCCTCACTCAATATCATTACAATATCATTTATGTGGCCAAATACAGTACAAGATATGGTGGATAATACCAACTATTCAGATGAGATTATTATACAATCTCTACCCCCAACATAACACTATTTCTATTAACCAAAATTCATAACCTAATGATAAGACCTCTTACTTGAATATATAACATGATATTTTATTTTATGGGCATACCCATAACATCTAATAGACATACCACAATGAGGGTCTTTCCCTGCTTGGGTGGTCTCCAGATATGAGGCCCTTCTTTATATTCAATATGATCATTATGAAAGAAGACTATGTACTTGAAGAAGTGGAAGAGATTCTCCAAACCATTAGAAAAACATTTTAGGTAAATCCCATGATAATTCTTGTTCACACATGAACACTAAATTGATATTGCCACTTTGGTCGTCCCTACTAGAAGAGAAGAATGTGGGGCTCCCATGATAGATTATTGGTGAGAAAAATCTATCACTTTCTGTAAGAACTAAATACTCCAAAGATAGATTCTCAGGTTCCATATTTATCTTTTATACATAGTGTCCTACTCTATATGTGATAACTTCCAAGACCTCAATATAAAACTATTTGTTTATCTAACATTATATATTTCACATTAGAAGTCCAAAAATACTTATTGAATATGAAACTCATGATATGATGGGGAACTAAGCCATAGGCACTGTTATGGTATAACAAGATATATACCTCAAATATATATAATATTACTGTAAAAATCACCAGAATGAATGCATCTAGTTTCTGATAAAAAAAATCCAAATCGGTTTCAATCATACTCTTCTAAATATTTTAAATCTATCACTATTAATTCATGTGTATATATACATAGGTCTACCATATAATGGTATATGTGGTCTAGATTTAATAGAATCCACCCATTCTTCATCATTCAAAGGGATTCAATTCTCTTCCATGCATAATGAACTTTAAACCAATATTCCTATCTGATGGGTTGTTGCCTATATATTATATTAATTCCTATCCATAACCATCAATCATGATTATTTTCCCATTTTTTGTATTATCAAAAATAAAAACCTGAAATGAATTATGAAAAGGTGATGAGGATAATAGAGATTCTTATAATCTTCCCTTTATATAATTTCCAATACATCAAGAACTATCAACGAAAAAATCCCTAGAAGGATACATGGCCTATGATAGTAATATATATGATATTACGGTTATCTTATACATGGATATAAATTCATGTTACCCATTTGTATATTTTTATTTTAGAAGATATGGTGCCCTGGACCATTACTCTTAGGTCCATTTCTAAAAACACAAAATTTAAAAACAAAATTTAGTGCCAATTAAGATGACCTAAAATACACTACAACAACTTTCACCTTAGTATGAACTCTCAAAATATTATCACATGACTTAGAGATCATTTTCGATTAGTTTCTTTGAGAAATATATAAATAAGTAATTAAATTTGCAAAACATTTGAATATCCCAACATATTTTAAATCCTATAGACTCTCTTCTAGAATTCCCACAAGCATTGCATATTATCATAACATGAGGAATTCATAATATAATAATTTGGTGAAATCAAATGATTATTAAGGGAAAACTTATTATAATTTCATAATGGTTTAGATCATAAAGAATATTACATATCAAGGGAAAGAAATAATTTTATTATTAAATAGAACATAGAAAAATACATGTTATCCCTACATCATGATAGAAGGATATGTAATCTGAAATGAAAAAACATATACCCTGTAAATTATATGTAAAATACTAAGACATTAGAAATTATTCAATGAGAATAATCATTAACATAAGATTATGACCTATGATTATGTAATAAAAAAAACAAAATTAACCATATGTCATGGATACCCACTCAGACATTCATCACATAGTAGGCATGGCCCAATAACTCATGTACCTTATTGATCATGGGTTAAAACAACATATTACTCCTTTCTATTAGGATGGACCCACTTGTATACAATTTATCTTTGAATAAATCTTACTATGTACCCATTGGCCTGTGATAAATCCTCTAATGTTACTTTTGTCTTGGTATAAATCCTAAAAGGTAAAATTTTGAGATCATGATATATAAAATTTAAAAATGAATTTAATTGTAATATTTAAACACATCCATCATTAATAAAAAAATATTTGTAACACATGAAAATAATTATTCATATTGTCATTAAGTACCTAGGGAAAGAAAAATTTGTTACATATCATTTCAATATAGTAACCCCAAAATAGAACTATATAATCAAAATGGTTGATAACCTAAATTTAATTACCTGAAAGAGTATATATTAATAATATTTATATGGCCATTCATCATAAATAGTGTCCAAGGAAATATATCCATTATTGATAATGATTAAATTGGTTTTGAAGTCAAATTTTTTTTTCTTGAAATAAATTTTATCTTCGCTGTAAAAGAAGAAGTTACATTCAACTTCAAAATTAATTTTTGAAATGGAATAGTGAGTCCATTTTAAAGCTATTTAATCTAAAAAATAAACATTAATAGTGTACCGTTGAAAAATATTTAAAAGATTCAAAAATTTAATCAAAAACCTGTAATTAGTTTGACCTTTTTAAAAATATGGTCCAATAATTGATCCTTAAAAATGAGATAAAGTTATTTAAAGGTGAATAAATTTTTTGAAAACTTTTAATATTATATATATATATATATTTATATATATATATATGTATTAAAATAAATTGTTTTATAAAAATAGATGGTGGAGAAGAAAAGAAAATATTTTATTTTGGTAGTATAAATTTTTTATTAAATTGAAATATTATTTTTGGAAAATAAATTCTTAAAAAATTTAGTGAGGCATACCATTGATTAATAGTAATGTAATTTATGAAGACCACATGATATGAAACATAAAAGGGGTGTTAAAATATTATTGACAACATTTTTAGTAATGAAAAATGTGGAAAATTAGAAGATATCATTATTTAATATAATGAGAATTATTCTAAATAATGATATTATTTTTGTGGAGTAAAATAATAAAGGAGGAAAATTTGAATCCAAAGTTTCATTATCACCTAATATATAGTGAAATTAAATGATATAAAATCTTAAGGTGTGTGAAACCAATCATGGAAAAAATATTCTTAAGAAGATACATTATAACTCAATCAAGGGAGTTGAGTTAATAAAAAACCATACAACATTGGTATATTTTGAATCATATGATATTTAAATAAATAACATTATATAGATCATTAATCATTATTATTTTAATGAACATGGAAAAATAAAGTCATTTGGTATTATGGACACCATATAACATAAATCTTGTTTTGTGATATCAAACATGTATCCCAAATTTTGACATAAGACCAGGAAACCCTTACAACGTTAAAAACATTTGAGTCTAATCCCCCTAATTATATTATTTCAAATAAATATTAAACAACATAAATAATTATGGAATAATGATAGAAAATAAAAAATTGGTTGTAGATAAACCATTTACAAAAAAACATGGTGTATAATAATAAATATTTATCTCAAAATTATGTTTCAGACTGATAACCCTAAACTCACATCGTAAATTCCACTCAATCACATGAATGTACACTATAAAAAAATAAATATATTAATAACCTATTTAAGGAACATATTAATATACATTATCTTTTATAAATTCAATTTATGATTATTATCTACATGTATATTTGATAGTTATTATTTATATTAAATATTGGTGGTGGGTAATAATTATTATTTTGGAATGGTTTAAAAATAGTCATGTTTGTATTCATTTTTATCCAAATTTTCATCATTCTTATATAAAAAAATATATTAGAATCGATTATTTTGTAATATTTATATTGATATAATTTCATTCTTGTTTATTTTTCATTGTGAATTTTGTTGATGAAATTAGAGACAGTAATGTTTCTGTGATTTTTATCAAATTAATGGTGATTTATTAATAAAATAGTTAATGTTAATGTTAAAATTAAAAAAACAAAAAAAAAATATTTAATTATTTAATAAATATATTATCATTAATTATTCTATCATAGTAGTTCATGATATTATTTTATAGCAATGTTAATATAGGTTATTAAAATGACTGAAACATGTATATACTATAATTGATGGACGTTTATGTTCATGGAAGTTGTTTTTTGTGTACAATATCATTATTGAAAAATAATAATGAATTTTTTAGATAAATTATTTTGGTAAATCATTTTTAATATATTTTAAATAATTACAGTGAAACTTAACAATAAATGAGATACTATACATCATAGGGGGTTTGTTCATACAAACCACGATTAACATTTTAATCTCAAAAATAATTATAAGGAAATAAAGTGGATTATAATTTTACTCATTAAAATCATAATTAATTTTTATATATCAAATTTATTATCAAATTTCACCCTTGTAAGCAGTGAATAAATGTGTTGTTGAAAAAGGGAAGCAACTGCTTCATGGAGTTAATAGTCCACATGATAGACGAATGACTATTTCCTTTTTCTAAATTGAAAAGTGTAAATGTTGTTAATTTTTATTAGATTATGATAATAAAATAAATTATAGGAACGTAATTATATCATTGTATAGAAATTTATATAATTGGATTTGTGAATGTAATATATTATGGAAAAGATGAGTCGAAAAACGGGTACAAGCATTGAAATTATTGTGTTTTCTTTAGAGGATTCCTCAAAATGGAGGTCTAAAAACTATATTTTTACCATAGTCTCTGGTAACATGAATATGAATGTAGTGTATGTAAAATGGAAATGTTTCAAGAGGATACCAAATTCATTGAGTGGTCTTGAAGAGTTACTGAGAGGCCCGTTTTATATGTGGGGAGAAAGACATTTTTGTAAAATTTTATTTTTAATATACAGATTGAACATGTTTCACATGTAAATAAGACTTAAAAATGGAGAATAATTGATTGAGGTATTACATAATTTTGGGAATACCTCAATCAGTCATTTAAACATATGTTTTGTGTCTTCTTTTGAAGTCCTTTACTCTAAGAATGTTGAATTTTACATCTTTTGGTATTAATGTGGTAAATAATTATTACCTAAAAAAATTATATTTAATGATTATAGATAAAATTTTATTCATTATATAATTTTTAAATAATGACTCAAAATATTAAATCCATTTTATCCGAAAAATAACTATTTTTTATGTAATATTAATATTAATATTAATACTTATAAAACATAAAAACCAAATTTTTAGAAAGGGATATATTTAAACAAATATATTTGGTGAAATTATCAATTTATTTAATAAATATTTTAGAAATAATATTAAATTTATATTGATTTCAATGAAATCTAGAATTTACTTCTCTAAATAAGAAAATTTAAATAAATAAAAAGAGAAAAAAAATTAGTTATTTGAAATTATTTATTCAGTAATAAAACAGTTGTTTTATATATTTCATTATAGTATTTAGAAATGTATATTTTTTAAATTTTTATAAATATTTGATATTGAAAATGTTTTATATGTTTTTAAGTTACTCATAAATATTGATATTCTTATAAATATTATGATTTTGGTAACAATAGTATTTTAAACAATCTAGTTAAAAAAAACTATTTAAGAAAACCCATTAAAATTAACAGTATAATTATTTTAGAATAAGAAATTGAAAAGTTAATTTTTTTATTAAAATTTATATTAATAAATTAATAAATTTATTTATTTAAATGAAAGTAAAAAATTTATACAAATTTTTTTTATAGAAATATTAATTTTTAAACATTATGAGTCTTTTTTATTATTTAATACAAGTTTATAAAAATTGAATGATAAAAAATAGTTTATAAAAATAAATATTTGATTATAATAAGTAATATTTTATGTTGATTTATTTAATTTATTAATTTAAATTAAAATACCATCTTTTTAAATTGTTATTTGAAGGGATTTTTTTAAAATATCAATGATATTGAAATTTTAATATAAATATTTTTAATTTAGTATTTTTTTCACTAATTATTATTTTCATCATGTTATTTTTTATGTAATTCTTTTTTATTGGGTGTTGAGTTTATTTATATTTTCATGTGAGACATGCTACAATATAGAGTGTTAATTAAAAGGATCCAAAATCACTAGTTTTTACATTTTACCCCCTAAATTAATTTCATTCTAAAAAATTTAATTATTCCTAAAAAAAGAAAATGGTTATTCTAGTATTAAAATATTTATCATTAGAAATATAAAATCTAATATGAAATCTAACTTACTCTCTTATGGTATATCATGTCAGTTATTATTTCTAAAAAACATTAATTTTTTATAAACACATATACTCATGTGTATATATACTATAATCATAGATTATCAAAAATAAAACATCACCAAAAACATAAAAACATTGAAGACATTAAATCAATGTGAAACACATATTCATGTATTAATTAACACTATCAATTACTATCACATAGTGTAAATCACTAGGCTGTTCAATCACATAATAGATAATATATATGAAAATACAACTAATTTGATAAACCTATCTAAATATTTCAGGAATCAATTATCAATACCAAGGTTACCAATGATAAATTAATTAATTCTTCAAAATAAATTAACCCATTATTATATCAACACGAAGCATATATTTAACTAAAGATTTATATATAGCTCAATCATGTGTTCTTAAATAGTTTTTCAAAAAATATAACCTTGTTATAAAATAATGTATCAGGGTTGTTGACACCATTTGAAATAAGTTTAAAATTACTAAAGGAAAACTACTCGAGAAAAATACTTATATATTTCACATAATTATAAAAATATTATAATAATCAAAAACATAAATGATAAATATAACTCGATAATTGAAATAGATATGATTATTATGATTTAATTTATATTACGATAACAACTTCACCACCTAAGATAAAAGTGAGACACACAACTTATCAATTATAAAAAGAATATAATATGATTATCAACTACTTATGTATGATATGCTATTATATTATAATTTATAGTGGTTTCAATATACAGACATATCCTAGATTTATTTATCTGATCTAATTACATCCAAATACTAAAACCCCAAATGTTCATCAATAAAATTTTTCTAAATGATCATATGAATTTGAAAACTAAATAATATGACATATTTAGAAAAAATACCTTCACTTCATCCTTTCATACTTTTAGTTCTATATAAATTATTTAATGAAATATTCTCTGGTTAATTAATTCCTAATCGTCAAAATAACAATAAAAACTATTAGTAATTTTCATAAAATATTCTACACTCAAAACTGTTGAAATCCATGAATTGAAATTCCAACATACCTTAATAAAAAAAGTGAATATAATCTAATAATTACCTTAACTAATGAATCTATTTGTTTTAATCTAGGTTACCTAGAATCATTCTATATTATAATATACATCATAATGAATTCTAAATACATCATAATTGGACATTATATAGAATGTGAATTAATCATAGCATATAAAATATTTGTTCCACACTATGTGTGAATATTGGACTCTTTTTTCATACACCATGTTATGATACAATTAACACCAAATCCACCATTTTTATTGTTATTACCCCTAATAGCATTTATTTAAATGTTATCTTCCATATGAAGTATTCAGATGGGATGCTATTTATTAGAAATCCTAACAAAAAATACTTTACAAAAATTTTGAGAAGTTATCATATACTTTAACATCTTACTATTACACAACTTTATGGATTTCACTACTGTCATCAAATCCTAATACCCAAAAATGACTAAACTTATCCTAAAAAACAAAATAATCATTTTATACTAATTGAAGATCCTTTTATTCACACTGTATGGTATGATTCTAAAAATAATAATTTTTATAAATGATTATTGATACCATGTTTGATAATACGAGTTAAGATATTGTAAATTTCATATTAGTATTACATCTCAAAATAGCCTCACATGACATGGAGAACCTTTTTGTTTAGTATCATTGAAGAAAGACTATATAAGAATTTTATTTTTCACCATATGTTAATATTTATCAATATTTGAAATAATTTAGACCTTGTCATAGACATCTAAAAAGTTAAACTTTTCTTTATAAATGTTTTAAAATAGAATAAATAAGAATGGGTTGAGCTCAATAGCTCAAGATGTGAAATGTTATTAGTATTCCATTAATGGTTGGATCTTATGAATTTGAGAATATATGGGAAGGGGATACATTTACAA
Source organism: Viscum album (assembly GCA_963277665.1). NCBI lineage: Eukaryota > Viridiplantae > Streptophyta > Magnoliopsida > Santalales > Viscaceae > Viscum > Viscum album. Next base: position 1,110,976,166 of record OY728158.1, read on the forward strand.
TTAAAAAAACATTAAAAACATATGTAGAATAAATATTATGAAATAATGAAAAGTAATATCAAATGAACAGATATAAATCATGGAAATTGTTTTAGGAAACATGATATAAAACATGATGTCTATAAAGGTTAAAAATTTCATGATTAAAATTGAATTTTTGTTCATGTGGATGGTTCATATTCAGAAATAGGAATCAAAACATGATTCCAAGGTTTTTTACAATACAAAGGGTGTTTTTAGATGAGGTTCAAATTTTGGGTGATTACATAAAGATATGAGAGGATGTTTGTAGAATGATGGAGTTCATTGGACTCACTTAGAGGATAATATAAGGGATTCACACTATGAATAGTAGATTCATGTTGTGAATGGGGGGAATAGGGAGAAAAAAACTATGATAAGATTCATAATGTGAATCTACAAATCACATCATCAAACAATTATTCTTTATTTTTTTAAAAGGGATCCCATATTTATCTTTGAAATTCGATAAACGTGTGGAGGCCAATTCACACAATCCTCACTAACTCTCTCTTATCTGTTCATGGATGTTCTTGAGGAGATGTTTTCATGGATTAAAGTTATATTCTTCCTTATCTACATCATCACTTATTCCTTTTATCCATGATGATTTTGGAATTATTTCAGTTTGCTGGTAACTATTGTGATTTCACCAAAGGATGAAGAAATCACTAGTTTTTATGGGAATTTCATGTTAACAGGACATAGGATATCTTCAGATGACATCAACTTATCATTGTATATTTTATATGAAATTTTTATATTCTAGTTTTTTTATTTTTTATTTCATATTTTTTGGGTAAAATTGGATAATGAGTTGAGTTTATAAGTGAGTTATTTTTCCATTCATTGGTAAGGGTTTATTTTGGGATTTGACCAGACACTCATTTTTGAGGGTTGTGTAAAAGGAGATGACCCCTGTGAGTTATTAGTTATTATTCCAACTTGATAGAATCTTATTTTTGAATGAAAATTGTTTTATTAATTATATTTATGTTATAATTAATTAATTTTTCATGTTTTGTGTTAGTTAGGAAGACACTAGATTTGTGGTGGCCAGTGGGGAATAGATTATCTGTCTTGGCTCATGGAAAATCTAGTAAGAGGTGATAAACTAATAATTTACCAATTAAATTAACTATTCCTTGAATTGGGTGGTATTTGTACTATCCCTATGGCCAAATTCATGTTGTATATATTCTGGTGGTTGTATATAACTATTCCCATAAGATGGTGGCCTTGTTAATAGTTAATTATCATTTTGATTTAAATAATTAGTTATGAATTAAATTGGAAGACTTGCGTGAGAACCCATGAACAATGAAACAAATTTCAATGGCTACAACATATGGATGCAGTATATAATGAGAAGAGACCTAGGCACTTGAACAATATAAATATGGGGGGTGTAAGGAGTCATGTAATGGATGCACCTAGTATTTTATTAAAGGACACATAAAATGTGTTATTTGAAGGTGGATAGACCTTAGGAAGATATTATTTTGTTCTAGATAACATGAATGGTCTGGAGTTAACTTGGATATAGAGATGGTCCTTGACCAATCTCATAATTCTATCACCAATATGGTATACCCCAAAGACCTTCAAGGCCATTTGATTACATTGGATACAATGGGGGATAAGAAGTCGTCATTATAATGGGAATTCACCCTAGATACCAGTTTTGAGTGATGATCTTGATCTTGATTAATCCACTATAATTATGAACATGGGGGAACTTTTTTTGGTACTTCAATAGATGACCATGTGTGAGTGTACGTGGCTGTGGATAGAGACAGTAACATGTGGAACCATGAACCTGAATAAACATTCAATCACCAAATGGTTGAGGTAATGGGGAAATTATTGGGAATTACCCCTTCCCAAGTTATATTATAATTTACTTTTGATATGTTATTTGATTTCCTAGAAATCTTGTGCGTTATCTATTATTCCAAAAAAATACTTTGACTGTGCGGGAGGATTTGGAATCACTTCATGAGAAGAAAGGAACCATAATTTACTAGATATATTTCAAATATGGTCTCACGGTATATTGGGTGTAGATGTTTGGATTTTATGGATTCCAATAATTTGTTAGATTTGAGAGTGGATTCCTAGAGTAGGATCAGAGGATCGAAAACTGTAGCATGTGTGGCCACATTTATAGTAACACCCATGATAGAAGAGAAACCTCTGATAATTTGTTACAGTTATTAATTCTAGGGTGTTTGGATTAAAATGATGATACTAATACACAATGGAGAATGCACATGATTCATGAAATTTAAACGGTGGTATGGGGGGTTAGGTGGTCGCGTATCCTTGAGTCCATATTTTTAGGGTTTTTAGGGTGACTGTTTGATCTCCATTATTGATCCCTATTATGTACCGTAAAGATGAATTGGAGAAATTATTCATAGTTCATCTAAAAAGCTATTAGTATTTTGATGCATAAGATATAGACAATGATATCGAAGGAGGGTATTACACTTTTATTTTATGGATCTCCTATGAGCCAGTTAGACCTAGATATCTAGTAATTTTATTCAAGAACTCTTTGACATAAGTCATTTCTCTCAGCTCAAGTATAGAAATGTATTACAGTGTGATTTATCTAGAGTTCCCAAGGATGAGGGACACTGGTAGACACTCCAGGGTCTTCAACACATTATGACAGAGTTGTCATAATGATATCAATAGTGAGATGATAAAGGTATATCTGTAGTGATGCGAATTTATAGACACACATTTACATTGGATATTGAATGTATGAACAATCATGGTTGTGGAACTGGGGATCAATGATTTATATTATCCAGGTATAATGATTATTTATGTTCCATTAGGGTAGTGGGGTTCCCTGTTAGTATAGTCTACATGACATGCATAGATATATTCTAGCATTTGAGTGAATTGTTATAGTTAGTGGTTTATTTATTTATTTATAGTTGTATTTTATTTAATCAAATCATGTCATATGCATGTATATATCCATTTCATGTACAATATTGGATCGTTTTAGTAGTTACTTATTGATTTATGGACTCATTCCCTACACTTGTTTCCATTATATTGGGGTACCGAAGAAGAATCTAACATGGTGGCATGAATAGCTTGGGAATTAGATCATGATTTTATATTGAGATAGATAACCTTATATACGAAAAGAGGATGGGGTGTGGTATGGATTGGTGCTATAATTGATCATCTCATGTACATTACTTCTTTTATTCTGTATATTTCATAATCCGAGTGGGTGACCAGTTATGTATTCTTGTATATCCAAATTTATATTTATTGTACAATGTTTTATTTATTTTGTTTTTTCTATAAACTCTTATGTGTATGATGTTTGGATATTTATTTTTCTATTTCACACTCTTTTAAATGGGGTATTTTCTCCTCATGGATCATTTTAAACCCCCAATGGGTATTCTGTAGCCTTCTACATATGGGGAGGTGTGCCTGAGGTCACCTGGTTGTGTAGTCCAGTTACTATACTAAATGATCCGTGGTGGGGCATGTAAAATTGGTTTAACGGATTTTTTATTGTCATTACTATTTATTAACTAGAATAATATTGTTTATGAATGGAGTCGGGAAAATTATTGGGACATCTTGGCATGGGGTCCATGGAAGACACCTCGAGCTGGCTAGCCACATGCCCTCAAGCATACCTCCCAGTACTCTAGAGGGTGCCGAAAAGTAGTGAGGGTCTAAAATGTTAATTTTGGGGAGACTATACCCTCTTTAATCAGAATAGAAATCCAACAAAACCATATAGAAATAACCAAGGGAAAAAGCGTATAAATTACCAGAAAAAATCCATTTTATATGATAACTAGAACATGAAACAAAAATACACAACTGAATGTTAAAACATGACATGACCATGGAAATGTCAAGTGTCTATAATGAAACAGAAAAGTAAAGACACAATGTCTCCATTGCAGGTCCTGAACAACATCTTGTTCCCTCTCCCATGTTCCAATACAATACAACAACCCATCTCATGGAATTTCCCTTATCCTATCATAAAACAAGAATTTTTACTCGTACGTCGATCAGGAAACCCAAATAAGGAGAGAGTACAACACAATAATACACCATAAATGGTGTCTAAAATTAGTCCAATATAAAAATAGTGCATGCAGTTTTATGAAGCAATATATAAAATGCATAATTCAAACAGTTATCGCATTTTCATTTAATGTTTAATGATAACATTATTACCAATTTTAATTGATGATTATAATTTGAATCGAGATTCAATATCATTAATAATTTGATTTACAACATCATGCCTATTACCCCAAATCTCAGTTTAATAACCATTCATTATTGTCATTCATTTGATTGTAGGTTTTCATGACTTGCACCACAACATTGTAGAGTGTAGATCTCCATGACTATCACTCCATAATCTCATACAATTTAGGTCTTCATGCCTAGCCCCACATAATATCATGATCAAATACTAATTAGGGAGGACTTCCATGTCCAAGTCTAAACTTATAATCATTCAATAATGCCATGTTTAGCACCAAAAAAAAATCTCAACCATTTATTCTTTCATTAATTTACAAAAATTTGCCAAATTATTTATTTACTAATCCAAAAAATAGTCAATCATTCAAAAAGCCATTAGTTAATTCAACAATTAACTAATCACATAACCCATAAATTAATTCATTAATTAATTAAAAAAACAAAAAAAAACTATTCCATAATTAATTATTCATAATGAATTATCCCTATCAAATCTCAACATGTCATTATTAATTCTCATAATTAATTATATTTGATCACATCATGGTACATAATTAATTCTCCAATTAATTATATTACATAGCCTATAACATTATTTCACCATAAAATCCCCCCAATTAATTATCTTAATAGAACTATTAAATATCTCAATTACAATATATTAATCCATAAAAATCACCAAAATATCAATTTTGTAAACTCTGATAAATTTTTCCATGATTAATTTATAAATTAAGAATCGAAGCATACTCAGTTAAATTCCACATTCCTAATTACTACAATTTAGGAAAAAATTATTCAATGGAAATATAGAAAACATATACTCACATTCACCTATCATAAATCAAGATTATGGGAGTTCTATATAGACCACCTACCTTTGTTTCATGGCAGAATTTTTCTAAATGGAAATTCCAAAAAATTTGAGCGGCACAATGTCGTTAATGAAATTTCGTATGTGAATCCCTAAAAAATTTAAGATCAATGGGAATCATGATCTCCAAAATCTAGATCTATATCCATAGTCCTGGATGTAGATCTCAAATCATGGGTTTAGATCCAAGAAAATGGGAGAGATCATCCACGAAAAGATCAGGACAAAATAATATAATGAAAGAACGAAGCTTCATGATGAAATTCAATTATTAGGAGGAGAGATGATATTCAAAATGGGTGTTCTACCTTAATGAATGACATTCATATCTCTATAGAATCATTCCAGATGGCTTTGGGAGCACCTAGAATTATTCAAGCCCCAGTAAAAGTCAAAATATAGAGGTTCTGGGTGTTTGGGTGATTTTAAAATTGTATTTTCAGAATTAAAATCTTATGCGCCCAGTTTCATAGGCATATGTGCATAGTTGGGGAAACCTATTTTCCAACTGTGCGGTCATCCACTACCCGCACAATTCAATGGCGCATGGTTCGGAAAACTATGCACCAACTGTGATGACTTCCTCTGTCTGAACTATTACCTTTCACATGGTTTGGCCAAGCCCTGTGAAAATAGTGCATAGCCCATGTCATCTCAAATTACAAAAAAACCTCACCCAATCACACCCCTTGTCATACCCCAATTGAAATGTTCCTAAAACAAAAAAAGTACCTGAAACCACACCCAAGATTGATCCAGAAAATGCTGAGATATTAAAATATTTACACCTTATAAAAACTCATCCTCAGGATACACTCCCTATCTTCTCTATGATTCTAAGACAAAAATACTGGGCCATTGATCCCTCTTGTCTACATCTCATTCCTATGTTTCCTATCGAACACTTCCACGTGGCCATATCAGAAGAACTAATGAACCGACCTTTCCCCATAACACTTTCTCACTATGACCCAACAGACATATTGGTTTCTCCTCAAAGAACGCAATTATCTCATTATCATCCTCTTACACATCAATCACATGAGAAGGGTCTGGGTGATACTGCTATACATGTGAGACGTGGAAAACATCATCCATAGCACTGAATTTCAATATAAGTTCTAATCAGTATGTCACTGGCCCGATTCCCTCCAACATAATAAACGGTCCAAAATACCTGGGCACTAACTTTCCCTACCATTGAATCCTAGGGTTACCAAATCCAAGTTACACTCGATGGAATACACAATACCCTCTATAAACATTAGGGGTCCTCTTCATCTATTAGTATACGACTTTTGCCTAATATGTTCTGTAGCCATACGTTTCCAAATCAATTGCACCTACTTTGATATACCCTGAACAAGACTCCATACACATAGTTGTAACTCACCCATCTCTATCCAACATATTAGATATCTACAAGGTCTACCATAAATTTCCTCATATTGTTCCATATGTATAGTTTCCTAATAACTGTTGTTATAGGAAAACTATACTAAATCATTGTACTTCAACAAAGATCCACCAAACTCAACACAAATACTTGAAACATATCTTCTAACACCAATACGGTATGCTTCAACTTCCCATCTTTCTAGGGGTGGAAGGTCATACAAAATACAACCTGTGTTCCATGTGCTTTATGTAATCCCTATTAGATATGTGATGTAATGAATTAATCATGATCTAAAACTATAGTCCATGGTACCCAAAGAAAATGATCTATCTCACTCACATACAGTTACCCAACTGCTCTAACATAATGTTTTCCCTAATAATAAAGAAGTATTCTACCTTCGTTAATCAATCCACAATGATCCAAATATCATCATTCTTCCTTGGAGTCATTGGGAGTCCTACCAAAAAATCCATAGTCATTTCATTCGACTTCTATTCCATAATAGGTAATGGATGTAATCGGTCTCCAGGTCCTTGATGCCCTACCTTCACCTGCTGATAGGTGAAAAATTTTCTTAAGAACCTTCCTATCTCATTTTTCATGTCTAGACACCAAATATGTCATCAAAGGCTCAATAAATATTTTTACCCCATGAGGTACATCCCACATTGATGCATTAAATTATCTAATGAGTTCCTCTCAAATACTCATAGGCAAAATAACTCATTTTTTCACAATGACAATATCACCCTCATATATTATACAATCTAATGGTGTCTCCCAAATTTCATGTATTTCTATTAAGTCAAAACACTTGATATCATTGCACATCCCATCAGTGATCCATATCAAAATTGTACACTCTACTGCTACATAAACCAGATTCATCCTCTCCTAACTCTCATGAACTACCACTTTCATTTCCTTCAACAAAGTCACCATCTTCCTCTCTACACTTGACTCATGTACCAAGTGAGTATGAGTTTTCCTACTCAATGAAATAGACTCACTATTACCCTTTTTCTAACTGTATTGAATGAAAAATATTCACCCAAAAGATAGTGTCACAAACAATTAAAACCATAAACCACTACTACTTACTCGAGGTCATGCGTAGCATAATTCTGTTTATGTGGACTCAATGATGAGAGCAATAAGAAATGACTCTATATCCTTGAAACAATATAGATTTGAGTCTAATCCAGGAAGTGTCACAATACACCGCGTACTACTCACCTGATTCATGTAAGATCAAAATTGGAGCAGATGTCAAGCACTTCATAAACTCATAAAAAGAATTTGTGCATGAACATTACCCAAAAAACATATCTCATTATTTTTTAAAACTATAAGCAGTTATACATAAAGGGAAATGTTTTGGATGAGCCCCTTGTAATATATTGTTATTCCAAAAAAGCATCAGATATCAAAACAATTCTTTGGATGCTCCCAAGAAATCACTGGATACACTTTTTCTCATCCCACATGCACACCATCATCTGAGATGATGTGCCCCAAAAAGTGTACATTACCAATCCCAAAACAAAGTTTATATAACATGGTGTATAGGTGATTCTATCTCAGTGTACACAGTTTGATGTCAAGATGATGGTAAATATCATCATGAGTCTTAAAGTACACCAAGAGCTCATCGAAAAACACCACCATAAGATAATCTATGTATAGATGGAAGATCATGTTCATCAGGGACAAAAACACTTATAGAGAAATTTCCAAGCCAGACGACATTACGAAAAACTTATAGAGGACATAACTGCTCCTAAAAGCAGTTTTTCAATATCAAAAGTCCAAACACTCGCCTGAGGATAACCTGACCTATGATCGATATTTGATAACACATAATCTACCTTCAGCTGTTCAAACAGATCATCGATACATGGAAGAGGATATTAGTTCTTTAATTTTATTTAACATTCTGTAATTGATAGAAAAGCGTAATTATATGTCCACCTTCTTTGCAAACAGAACATTAAATCCACTAGGAGACATACATGGCTGGATAAACCCTTTATCCTAAAACTCTTCCAATTCTATTTTGATCACTGGAATATTAGTCAGCACAATTCTATATGGTTGAATAGATACCAGCTTTGCCCCTAGCATGATCCAAATAGTGAATTCCACATCATTCTCAGGTGGAAACCCTGAAATGTTTTCCGTAATGTCATCTTGAAATACATCAAGTTCTATTAGAAGGTTTTATTTCCTACTAGTCCCATCCTCTACAAAATGACTAGAATCTTGGGATGTGAGCTCTCCCAGTTGTTGAGTAATTGGAACAAATTAGCCAGCATGGATATTTCATTCTCCACGGAGAATGTACTAGTCACCCTCTAGGGATAAAAATGTCACACTCCTATAGAAACAATATATAAGGGCTCCGTATGTGACTATCTAGTCCATACCCATAATAAGGTTGAAGCCCATTTTGTTAAGGACATACATTTCCAAAATTAAACTGTACTCTCTGATCTCAGGATATCATACCTTTAATAAATAGATATCCCTAGTTAGTGTTCCTTACGGTGTGTCTATATTCATCAAATAGCTTAAAGATTCCACCTCTAGGCTCAATAAAATAACATGATTTGTAGATATAATGGAATGGGAGGCACTGATATTAGTCAAAGTACCATTTGAAGTAGATGAAACTAGAATAGTACCTCTCAGTTTTGATGGACCATCCTTGCTCTCTATAAGTGCCAGCTGCACTCCATGTGACTGTCCTACCGCTCTTCATTGTGGTGTTTCCTGACTCCCATAAGCAACATCACTCTATAGATATAAGACCTCATTCTCAAAAGAACAACTTCTACTACCACCACCATGTATTCCTATAGAACTCCATCTGCTAGACCTATATCGTGTAGAAGACCCCTTTACCACACTTTGACACTGAGAAGCTTCTCCCTCAACACCACGATACTGTTGATTCCATCCAAAATTCTGTAGGTGTCCCATCTTTCCACATATTAGGCACTCCACTGGTGGTCAACGAGAATGTGTATTGTGGTTTCCTTGCCTACTACACTGGTGGAAAATAATATGGGATGGTTTTGGTGCTACTAATCTACTTGATTTTCCACCTTTCTTCCAACTATCCAGATGAAGATTCTCATAATTTCACTTACTACTCTTAGAAGTCACACTCCATGATCGTCTAGCAACCTTTCTAGTATTGGAGGCCACCTTCATTTAACCCTCTGAACTGATAGCCTGATTACCACTTCTAAGAATATTTTTTCCTAAAGATATTAACCTTGTACATAATTACACACATATTCCATCCTGAAATTTTTTTCCAAGGAAGCCTCATATTTTTCCAAAGCTATAGAAAACACTATAAATCCAAAAAACGTCCATTATATTACATTATGAACTTGATTACATGGGGAAGATGCATAAAATCTCCAGCCTTGTCTTATCTAAGCATGTCTAGATAGAAGTGCTCCAAGAAATTATCTAGAAATATCTTTCATTACATGTCATCAGTATGTCAAGATTGTTCCAGAATGTCCCACTAGCACTTCATTGAACCCCATATCAAATAAGAACCCAACTTGACCCTCCCCTCTACCAGAATCTCTAGTTGGTCAAGAATCATATCAATGGATTCAAAAAACAATTCAACTCCCCCATGCCCACCCACACGAGTAAAATTAGGAGGGTGTTGTAGCTGAAACTCCCTTTTTAACTCAGACATGCTTTTCTAAACCCTCCCCAGATCACGCTCCATGAATTTCATGATATGAGACATGTTCTCTTGGAAATTTTCTCTTTACTACTTATCTTTCACCAATAGTTCCTTATGACCTGCGTCTGGAAGTTCTTTCTAAGCTGTACACCTCGATCTCTCACTCAACACGCATCGTGGAGGCATATATCTAAAAATCCAAAAAACATCATAGGTATTATAACACTACCTTATAACATTTATGTAAGAGGAGAAACTAACACAATATATTTTGACAAGTGCATTCCATTTTTTCTCACTAAATGGTAAACACTGAGATTTTATCACTACCATTAACCATCTTAATCCACGTTCATGGTTAATAAGGTTACAAACATTCTATTTTATTAATTCAACCATTAATTAATCACATTATCTCAAATTATTTAATTCAAAAAATAATTAATTAATTATACTCATTTCATAAATCATGTTTCTCATTATACACCCATTTATTATCATTTTTCATTATTATTTAAATCTCACCACATTAAAAACAGATCTTGTTCAACTACATACCCATAACCTATTTCACCATGTGTTCCTCGATTGATGTAGGTCACAAAAACCATGGGTTCCTAGAATGATTCATGTTGACTCGTGTATCGTCCCTATTTAGTCTATGAATCAAAATTCAAAAAAATTCAAAACAGATAACACATCAGACGACAAGTGAATCTCCCAAGGTGAAATAACATCCAATTATAACAACAAACAACAATCATAACAATACCACCCTGAGACCTTAGATCTTCCCTCATGTATGGGTTTTCAACTCCCATGCAGAAGCTCATTTTCAAGCCTTGAATCTTCATAGTATCCTCTCTAACATTCAAAAAAGAGTATGACAAAATAAGAATAACAAAAATAAAACCTCCCTCGGATAGAAAATTGTGACGTCCCTACCTAGGTGCCATAGAATTGTTCTCCGAGCCGGTTGGACACATGCCCTAAAGCGCACCTCACCGTACACCATATCTTTCGGAATTGCAGAGAGGGTCTGGAAAGTCAGTCTTGGGTAGTCTATAATCTATTTTATAAGAATAAATCACCAATGGAATAATATAGCAATAATAATGTGTGGAATTATATAAATAACTAAAACAAATCAATTTCATATGAATAACAAAAAATGAAACTATTATACTCAACTGAACGGTAAAACATGCTCTCAACATAAAAATTACATCTGTCTACAGTGGAACTGAATTTAAATACACAACAACTCCATAGTTGGTCCCGAACCATTTATGGTTCCCTCTTCCTTTCTCCAATCCCATACAGTATCCTATCCAAGGTCCTTGCCCTTGTCCTGTCCTGAAACAACAATTTCTATTCTAGTGTCGATCAAACGTACTGAATCGGGTGTGAGTACCACTCCATAGGCCACCACTATCAATTTCTAAAATGAGTGTATTTAAAATATTGTGCATGCAGTTTTATGAATCAATATATACACTGCATAATTTAAAAAGTTAACACATTTTCATTTAATCTTTAATCATCACATTAGGCATTCTTGTTTATCATTTGAATCATTATTCCTTACTATTTATCATTTGGTTTTGGTCATCATTCATAGCTCCCCAAATCTCAGTTGAATTTTCATTCATTATTATCATTCATTTCATTCATTTAGTGTATCTAATCATGCCTAACCCCCATAATATAAAGAATAGTTAACTATTGGGGAGGAATTATGTGTCTATGTCCCAACTTCTAATAGGTTTAGAACACCATTTATAGCAAACAAAAAACCTCATCCATTTAATCATTCAATAATTTACAAGAATTTTCCACATTATTAAATTAAGAATACAATGATTAGTTAAACATTTCAAAGGCCAGTAGTTAATTCCAAAATTACATATGAACATAACCCATTAATTATTTCATCAATTAATTTATCAATAAACACAATTATCATTCTATAATTACTTTTTCAAAATTAGTTATCCATATCAAATGTCAACATGTCATAATTAATTCTAACAATTAATTATCCTTGATCAAATCGTTGAATATAATTTATCATGTTAGTTAATTATCTTTGGTCGATACTATGGAACATAATTAATTATCAAAATTAATTATCTTAAATATCCAAAAACATTATTTCATAATTAATTACCCCAATTAATTATCTTAACGCAACAATTGGATATCTCAATTAGAATATCTAAACACATAAGATATATCCAAAATATTTTTTTGGGAACCACCCTTCATTGTTCAATGATACAATTATCTATTAACCACTAAGGGAAACTCAATTCAATAACACCTTCCTAATTACTCAAATTTAGGAAAAAATGTATCAAGGGAAAAATATAAATCATATACTCTCATTAAAATATCATAAACTATAACAACAGGACTTTTACTTAAACCAACTACCTCATTTATTGCTGTAAGATAGCCCAATTGAAAATCCCCAAAATATAACTAGAACAATGTCGTCCATCAAGATTCTAATCAAAATTCCTAAACAAAAATAAAATTGATGTCAATCGTGATCATGAAAATATAGATATAGAACTAAAATCCCAGATCTTGAACTCAACTCATGAGTTTAGATCCTAGAAAATGTGGGAGATATTCCAATGAAAGATCAAGAAAAGATAAAATAATGAATGGGAGAAGAATCAGGATGAAATCCACTTACTAAGAGGGTATCAAATCATCAATCTGGGCTGTTGACCATGATGAACGGTGTTTGGATCCCCTTGGAATCCATCTAGAAGTCATTGGAACAACTACAATTTTTCATGATCGAGTGAATGTCGAAATATGGATGTCTCAAGGATTTTGGTGGTTTTAAAATTGGATTTTTGAAATACAGATATCACGCACATGGTTTCTTGGGCAGGGGCACACTGTTGAGGGAATCCGTGTGCCAACCATTCGAAATTTAAGTTCCCACAATGTTTGATGGTAAACTATTGATAAAATCAAACGCCAACTATACCGACATCTTCTGTATGCATGGTTAGCTTGTGAATAGTTTGGCTAAACCATGTGAAAACTTTGAATAGTCCCCAACAACTCAAATTCTATAAAAACCTCACCAAAACATACCCTGAGTCATACCCGAAACCAATGGTACACAAAAACAACATAAACTACCTGAAAACATGCACAATATTTCTCTAGAGAAGGCTAGGATCATACAATTGTGGATACTGAATTTTGGGTTATGAATAGAATTACTTGATGCATGTCTAGGTAACTAGGTGTTCAAAAATTTTGTTCATAGTATGTTATGATACATTTGATATTTATTCCAATTTTTGTGATTCATTTCAGGTTCGTGGTTTAGGTTTTAAATAGGAATATTGGATCATAGATCACTAGTATGAGATATGTTATATATTTTAATTCATAACATGTAGATACAAGAGCAATCTCATGCACTATGTCTTGGAACATAGGATTCACATATGACTCAGGGCCATACTAATTTGGTTTTTTTTCACTAAAGGTATTTTTAACTCTTAAAATTGTTATCATCATCACATAAAACATTTTTCCATATTTGGAGATGTTGGTATTAATCATAACTAGGCCAACATGTATATGTATTTTCTTTTTATGATAGGTTATGAATATCTATATTGGGATGATTAGATATGAATATATTATGGTCCCCAGGTGAATGGGACATGGATTGACAACTGTAATATAGTGAGATAGATGGTTATCTTGTGGGAAAACCATTGTGGGTTGTTATTAATTAGATTTGGTTACTTAATGTGTTAGTAAGAAATTATATGAAATTTTGTATTTATGGATTGGATTGATAATATAATTATCCAAACCATGTGATCATGTTACACTAGATACATTTCACCATTGGTTGATTTCAGTTGAATGTAAACTATTGGATTGTTTATTTTATGTTCTAGTAAAAAACATATATCTAATTTTATTATATATATTGGAATTAAGTACTACTTAAATGAACAATGTGATAGTGGATAGTGGGATGGAGATCACCAATAAAGTGGTATCCATTAAATGTACTATGTAGGATCAATTATTTATTATTTCAATGAAAACGTATATCGTGTTTTCCCATATAGAAAGGAATGTATTTCTATTTAACAGAACATAAAATTTATAGTTATTAATATAGCTTGGTAAATGGAGATGGAGGTAGATTTAGTATGTCAGTGTGACATGACTTGATTCTCACTTATTTAATTGACCAATAACTACATATAATGTGTTTTCTTCTATATATTTAAAAACAATCTACAAAACTAAACACATGGTTATGTTTTAATAGTGAATAATTATCTAAGAAGATGCCTTTTTATATGGTTGACCTTGGATGTGTTCTGATTATCTAGGGACTATTTTGTAGTAGAATGATTTGCGATAATCTGTTATTAATGGAAAAATGGATTTATAATGAAATTACGATTATAAATATGTGATCCAAGATTTGGTGTTTATCATGATTATCCCATGGTTGGATCTTGGTACAAGTGTGGTCAGTATGATCCTATGGGTTATAAACCATCATGAGACTCATTTTGATTTACAATGGCTTGGAGGGTGATCTAGACAAACTAGATAAGACCTTTTGTCTGATATGATAAGAACATTATGTGATAGATATGTCGGTTTAGAGTATAGGTAGACACTGCTGAAATGGAATTGTTTTTGGTTTTTGATAAGCCTATTGTTGGATTTATGAAAAAAAATTCTTTGGACATTGGCTATACTAGTTAAAATTATATGCAACTCATATAAGTGTGATTATAATTTCTATAGTTAGAAAGTATTGTATTTTATTCCTTTTTATATTGAGATGTCTTTTTTATAGAGGGATCCCTATATTGATGTGGAATAATTTAACTTATAATCTATGTTTACATTGTGTGAATTGAGATATGATGATATAAATGTTATATGTGAGTGTAGATTTGAGGTACTGAAATTTCATAATCTATTGAACATGTATATGTGGTGCATTAAAAAAGGTATAAGGTAATGAATATAGTGTAAAGTTCACTAATTGTTCATTCAGCGATTGAACCTCATAGTGGTTTCAAATTTAAATGGTGTGAATGATGAAATTATGGTTAATCATTAATATGATAGAGTGACCCTAGGTTGGATGGGTCAAGGCTGTAAAATGACCGATACTTGGATGGTAGTTATGTGTAAGTGAATTTGATTTTATATGACCAAGAATTAAATTCTAGACCATGGTTTGGATGAATAAATAGAATATTTAGTGAATTGGAATAAATATTGAGGTAATATCAGTTTGACCTAAGGGTGATTTGGGCAGTGAGAAATGATTTGGGACCTATTTGTGTGGGTGGTTCCCCATATTGTGATATAGTTCCAAGGAATAAATTTATTTTGTGAAATATTTCTGTGGTTAATCATTTATTTTTCACATGGTTCAAGGAGTGAATCAAGTTAATAAATTTTTTCTGATGTGTTTTGGGGTAAAATAAGTGAAAAAATTAGCAAATAGGCTTATTTGTGTGAAAATGCCTTCAATGAATGTACACATGGTTTTGTAAACTAGGATGTTAGTGGGGAAATTTGTGTGGGGACATTTTAGAAAAATTATATGTTAGTGGAATGAATTTTTTTTTTGAGGTCATGTTAATCGGTCAAAATGATCATTATGTTTTTTTTGGATGGAGGCTATCTGATTGATGGTTTTGGGTGAGCATAGTCATTTTATGAGGGAAACCATGTCACAAAAATATGGAGGGATTTATTTAGAGGGTCATTGGACCACATGAGGAAGCATTCAATAAGGAATTTCTATTGCTTGATAGTACAATATATTGTAATCAACATTTTTATCTAATGGTAACATTAGATATGACCATAGGATGGATGATCCAACGAACCAGACACCATAGGGTTTTTGGAGAGATGTGTGTGGTGATTTCCATATCATTATTGATATTGATACATGATCTGGTGGCTTGAACTCCAATGTAATGAATTTTTGGTGCTCAGATATTCATACTTGGAGACTATTGGGTATTTGAGGATTCTGTATTATAGATTGATTGTGAGTTTGAAACCCCTAATGGATGGATTTTTTTGTTGAATGCTTGGTGAGAATTATAAAGGGCGATAAGTATTATAATAGGTATATTTTAAAACACCTTCTCCATGTTAGTTTTAAAATTCCTAATCGAACATGAGATTTTCATTTAGTGGATACATTTTTCATAATAGGTACTTAGAATGAGATTTCAGGGGGTTAGACAACAAGAAAGGGCCTTTTTAGAAAAGTTTTAGGGATCGGTTGATGAGTCATGGGTTTCATTAGAATATGATGGGAGGATGTAGTGACTGAGAAACATTTAAGGGATGGTGTAAGGGATTAACATAATGAACATATTCATGGAAGGAGTGTCCAAAATAGGGATAACAAATATTCCATATAAATTCATACTTTGAATTTGGGTTCACGGAATGATGAGTAAATTAACAACATTAATGGATAAAAGTGGGGTGAAAACCATGCCTAGAGGATTCACATCACGAATCATGAATTCAAGCAATGAAACCTCATTTTATGGTATTTTAAGGGGGGATACACCAATTTTATTTGTTTGAAAAGAACACATGGGAGGCATACATAAAATCAAACCCCTTTTATTTGATTTATTTAAGACATTCGTGGTGTGATCAGACAATGATTTTAGGTGAGGTCCACTAATCCTCTCCCTCCACTCATCCCAATATCATTTACCACTAATTCCATTGTTTTCCTCATACAAATATTTTATAATGATTACAATAGTGGATGGTTAAATCCCCATTTTTTGTGGTTTTCATGTAGCCTAGATGTTGGAAATATCGACATTTCATCAACATATCTTCATTCATAGTATTATGCATAGTAAATTTCATCTGGAATTAATTTTGGGTATTTAATGATTATGCATTTTTTTTTTGAAAAAACATGTTTATATGATTGGGATCTTTCCTAGAATAGTTTTGTGTGTATGTTGGGAGTGTATAAAACCTTGTATTCCCTAATTTCCTCATGGATTAATGGATAATTGAGTATTAAATGATTATTCAAAATTTAGTACAATTGGATTAGAAAAGTAATTTTTTTAATTATTTATAATGATGTTATAATACAATAATTTGGAAATTTTGACTTGTGTTAGGGCCTCACATTGATTGGTGGTGGCTGGGGGAACATGGGATGGCTTTGATGGATATGAAGAACCCATGAAGAGGTTCCATACCAATTAATTGGAAAGTAATTTTTTATATTTGTGTTTGGTGGTCCTTATAATAGTTTTATGATTTGATCCACATTGAATATATGCATGTAGTTTTATGTGTCCTTTCTATTAAGGATGTTGAATTGTTATTAATAAAATTTTTTAATTTACCTTCAATATGTATATTTAAATTAAAATATTAAATGTGAGTGAGTACTCCTGAACAAAGAGATAAAGTGATAAGGCTAATAATGATCTTGGGTACTATCCGGATGCCTCATGAACCAATGGTCATGTCTGGAATTGAGAGGATTCCCAAACGCTGGGACATCACTATGAAGGGTGTGTGATGAGGCATGAGATGGGAAGACATAGATGGATTGTTGAGGACTATTAAAATGTGTTAATACTATGTAGATGGGCCAAAAGAAAATATTATATGGGTTATAATTAGTTGACTCTTCTAGAGTAAAGATTTTACATAGTGTGTGGAGTATGAACTAAAAAAAATCAATTGAATAATTAATTTAGTTTTATTTATATTCCATGGGGTAAAATTAATAACACTCCAATATAAATGGATTAAACAGATTGAATAGTAATATAATAAGATTGAATAAATTAATGAAATATGGAAAAAATGTGTATTGATACATTAAATATAGTTGAAGCATTTAAATAAATGAAATGCATCATGGATGTTTATAAAAATGGATGTGATCCCTCTTATTGTTAACAACAAAGTTTATACAAGACGCTAAAAACTATCATCCTCTCAATAGATTTATTAACACCTCAATGATGACTCTATCACCACTTTATGTGTATCATATTATTATAATTTAGATCAGTATCTTGATGATAGTGTAATCCTTCTGAAATAGGTTTCTTTTTTCCATCTCTAGTGATATTCATTAAGGAAACTCATTAGTGATTAGTGCACTTCATATATAGGTACATACAATTTTTATCATAATTAATTACAAATTTATTTCATCATATATGGATCATTTTCTCAAAAGATTCTTATTTTCCAGGTCCATATGATAGACATTAAAATGATGTAGTGGTTTTAAAGGGTATGCCTCTTTGGTAAATAAATGTTTTTTTTGAAGAAGAACACATTTTACAATATTTGAGATTGGATAATTCAACCACGGAAATAAATGAGAAAATATATATTTATATTTAGTAAATAAATATATATTTTATTAATTTATTTATGTAATTATTGTTCAAAAAATTGTTAATAAAATGAGAATAACATTAATGTTTAAGGATTATTGGAATCTATTTTATTAGTCTTTTTCAAATATGAAAAGTTTATTATTATTACTTTTTATTATGGAAATAAATAATGTATAAATTTTAATAAAGGGTATTGAATTTTGAATTTAATATTATTACTTATTTTTTTTATAAATAATGGATTTTTTATTTCAATAAAAATTTAAAAAAATTTAAAATTATTTTATCAATTAATTAACTAAAATTGTTTTATAGTTAACTAATAAATAATATTTTGTGTATAGTTTATAAAATTTTATCAAACTTAAAAAATGGTATTTTTAGAATACGTTAATTTATAAATGGTATATACATAAATAAATGATAATATTATTTAATTAATTATAAATATGTCAATGAAACATTTATTAAAAAAATTATCCAAATATTAAATGTTAATATTAAAAATTCATTTTACCAAATTATTTTTGTATGAATTTTTTTCTAAAAATAAAATTTTTATTTGAGATTCATAATGGATTATTTATAAATGGATATATAGTATATATAATTTCAAAATATACCTAATTTCATATTCTAAATATTGATTTGTTCATGAATAATTTTTTTGAAGTTGATTAATTTATAATGGGGCCTTATTTTGAGTAATTATCAATAATATTTTTGATAAATTTATAAATAGTTATTTGTAAATAAAATATAATTTATAATTTAATTATATAATTTATAAATTGACTATAAGTAATGAAAAATATTTTTTGGGAATTTTTTAGAATTTATAAGAACAAATGTTACATAAATTAATTAACAATAAGATGGTTTTGGTTTATCAATTAAATGTTTTTGAATTACATTAAAAAATAATCCATTAATATTGATGATTTAATAATAAAAATAATATTTTCAAATTAATATGATTCATTAATGTTATAAGTAATATTTTATGATATTAAAAAAAAATTAGCAAAAATTAAATGTTATCCTTGTAATATTCAAGTAAATTATTTATTTAATGATTAATAAAATACATATATTGGTGTATTTAAATCTAATAAATATGGTAAATATATAATTATATATATATATATAATTATTATTTTTCATAATTAATTCATTTGAAATTATTAGAATTAAAATAGGTCCTTCTTTAAAGATATTATATAAACTACATCAAAAAGGATTTTGTCTATCGATTTGATAAAATGCATAAATAATAAATTGATATTCCATATAAATGAATTATATAAAAATGTTCATATTGAATTAAGAATAAAATAGTTTACATTCCTACGTATATATTTTCCATAATGCTAGATTATTTATTAATGGTTTTATAATTAGATCATATATTTGAATTGTGTATAAATGGATATACCATGTTTAACTTTGTTTATTCTTTATATATTTATGGTTTATTCAAAACATTATTCCTTATTATTAAATTATTATATTATAAATGTGTATTTATTTATTTTAATTTTTATGTATATTCAATGAGAGAGATCCTTTCATTAGATCCTATGAATGAATCCTTTATATTTATTTTTCATATAACATGAGAAGAGTTTTTAATTTATATTATTAGATTTAATTTAGTTTTTACAAAACGTTTTTGAATATTTGGATTTACAAAATTCATGAAATGATATCTCAATTGAGTAAAGTCTCTTTAGGTAGGGGAACTTGGGATGAGACCACTTATCATCCCAGATGAATATGCCTTATCTGGAAAGATGAATGGTGATTATCAATCTCATTATTCTCTCGTCCATTACATGAAAATATAATGTAACTTATTACTTTGATGCATTAAGATATATATGAATATTCTTATACTCTATTTTTGGGAGAGAAATAGAATGTCCAAGGTTGTGAAAAAGTTATATATTAATGCAGTTTGATTGCATAAATCTGGTGGTTGGAATTTAGATTCCAAAAAAATCATTACAATCAAGATGTCAATAATTGGAATAAAAAATTAGTATATAATAATTACATAAGATGTAATAATTATGAATATAATATGCATAAAATTTATAATATATGGGTGATACCTTGAATGAAAACACCACAGATAATAAGGGTGGTATTCCTTAGAATGAAACACATGTAAATACATTGATCATCCAATTTTGTAGTTTCAGGCCAATGAAGGGTTCCAATACATTATCCATTAAAATCATAGGAATATATTTTTTATATTGGAAAATCATTTGGTAGATTCACAACAATTTAAGTTTTTTCCATTATAAATATCCAAGACTCCTAGATTATGCCTACAAGTCACCAATAACTAACTTCTTCATTTATTGGGAAAATGAAACATACGAAAGGGTAGAGCTCAAACACTCAGTAAGGGTAAGCAAAACAACGGAAGAGTATATAAATATTAATCTTGGTGAATAATTGCAACAACATGCCTATCCTAATAATAAACATGAATACTACTATGGTAGGAATATGATGTATGTAAATAATTCCATAATAAAACATAATCTAGGGTATTCTACTAGTCGAATGACCTCATGATCCATCAACATTATTTTCATAATGAGGGAATGTAAAATATCCTGCATTCTGAAACATTTTGTCACGGCTCGTCCAAAATGTCTAAAAATGATTAAGGCTATGACCAAAACCATATATCAAAATGGGAAATGCATTAACCAATTACACATCTAGTGGTCTCATGAGACCAATCGATGCGTCGAGGAGCTAGAGTGGGCTCCACCGGTCACTTGCTTTGTCTAATACATTCATCATATGAAAAGGATGAAATATAACAAAAGAATTAGTATTAAAACTAGCATACTAAATGTCAATACTTAATACATAAACCATGAATGGTATAATAATATCACATCCACAGTCAATCATGTCACAAAACCTTCAATACAATATTGATGTTTTGTATCATAATAAATCAACTTCAAATAAACTTAAAATCCATCAAAAGATGTTGACATAGATGAAATCAAAAGCTGTTTTTAGAGAAATATCTCTTTTTATTTTGAAATAATTGAAGAGTCACATTATTATAAAGAAAACATTTATTTTGAAAATATTCTTATAAGATTGTAAGGGATGCTTAGAATATTTTATAACGGCGGAAAATAGCATCACCAGCCGTATAAGTTAAAAAAACATTCGTACCTTAATTTTTTCAAAAAGGTCATAAAGTAACTTATTTGGAAAATGACAAAAAGATTCCTTTAAAAAAATATAAGGTCAAATAAGGGTATAAATGAATTTACCCCATTTTCTAGTAAATAATAAAAAAGTTTTGGAAAGCATTTTTAAGAAGCATGGATGAGGATGATAAAGAGGTCCCCGAAAAAACAACCTCAAATACTAATGAGATATGTGAAATTAACCCTTACCATGTAATTTTACTTGGTAGAGGGTAGGCTAAAATCATGTATAATTGTTATATAATTGTTATTAAATTATAAAAGAATTATATACATTAATATGATATCATATATGACCATTTAACATTGAATTGTTAATAATATCTTAGTATTATCGTCGCTTCAGGTGTTAATGGATTCATTTTCTTATATATTCTTTGTTACGTAAGTAATGTTTGTTCTGGATAGGAAGTATCTTATTCATATTAAGAATTTTATTATGTCTTTATACATTATTTTTAATCATCTAATCAAAATTGTTCTGGAATGGATATGATGGGGGAACGAATCTCATCACGTTTATGGAGGTAGTAATTCATACGTACGCACAAGAGAAAAAATCATTATTTTGATGTTAAAATAATATATAAATGGATTTTATAACATATATAAAGAATAATTATCATGTTATATTTATTATTTAAATCAATTATACATCATTATTATAACAATCAATATAATAACATATTGAATAACAACTACACCACGACGTGGAGACTGTAAGCAGTACGTATGCACGTATGGTGACATGTCATTTAAAGGATGGATAGAATAATTAATATGGTAGTACCATATTTATAATAACATCACAGTATATAGATGATACTGGAGTTATTATTTTATAATGGAAGCAAAAATGAAAGAGGATGTGGAAGAAGAAAGAAACTAGAAAGAGGTGACGAAATATTTACCTCTCGTTCTGGTTCATCATTTTGATTTAATAAAAAGGGCTCCTTAGGTTGGTTTATGAAAAAAGGAAGGCCTCTATGATGAATGGAGGATATTTGAGAGGGTATTTCAATAGAGGTTGTACAAACCAAAAGTATTTTAAGGTTTGAATTAGAAATACGGGGGAATTCCATTTTATAAGAGGGGTGAGCAGCACCTTAGGAAAATCTAGAAATATTATTTTATAATAAAATCATTTTCGGTTTCTAATGGATAAAAAATGGGTTATTTATTTTATAAGGTGTAGATGGTTCAAAAAAACTCAACCAATAGGTTTTACACAGGTTTGGGTGACTGTATTAACTTTATCTTTTAGATTTAACTCTTAGTTAAATAGTTTGACATTTACCATGTCTCATTGTATTTTTATATTATATGGTTAATAAACACACTCTATAATTCTAAGAGAACCCCAAGTGGTTATTTAATGATACATATATCATTATATATGCCTTTTGGCTGATCCATATATTTTTAGTAATATAATATTAATTAATACTATACCATTTTTTTAAAAAACTCTTTTTTGTAATTTTTGACACTATTTGGTATTTTGTTTTTTATAAATTCATAATAGAATTATAACATCAAAACAATTCATCTATCCAACCCTAATATGTAATATTAACCATTAAATAGGTTCAATTCATAAAATGTCTCAAATTACATTTATTTATACAATTATAATATCAATTATTTTATTATTTTATTAATTAGGTAATTACTACCTAATCATTATGTCATAAATAAATTTAATTATTAAATGCCTAAATATTGTAAATAAAATACCATTATGTTGGAAATCTTTTTAGATTTATAATGAATATTTATAGTCGAATTAATCATATGTGTAACTTTATTTTAAAAATGGTTTTGTTTCCATACGTTGAATTTAACACTTTTAACTCTTATTTGAATTAAATAATAATAAATTTCCTAATCTAATCCTAGAGGACCTAAAGGATCATAAATTATTCCTATGGTTGTTTTAGGTCGAATTATACTTATCCAATAGAATTAGGACATGTGTTAGGGTAACAATAATATCAATTTTACCCTTAATTTCCCAAATTACTTTTAACCGTGGTAAATAAAAGTAAAAAGTTACTATTCACCAAATTTTATTTTCATCTTATTGAACCAAATTTTACTTATTGATATCAACCATTTCTCTCGTATTTTTGAAATTCAAATCACAGAAGTGGTAAAAATATGTTTTATTAAATTTTCAAATGCTAATAGGAGGTGGGTAAAAAACGGTAAAAAGTTCAATAAAATTTGTATATATCTAAAAATATTATAAACTAACTCCAATGAATTACATTGAACATATATTAGTATTATGTATATATTAGGACCTAATATATGTTTATATAAAAATGAATAATTATTTAAATAAATAATTCGGTTTAAATCAATAACTCAGTGTTTTTTACTATTCATCAAAAATTGAATGTTTTTAGAAAAATACCAAAAATTCACCCGAAGCTAATTTTGATATTCGAAATCAAAAAACGAAGTCCCTTTTGAATGATAAAATATATAAAATTTCAAAAATTGGGTTTTACTATTCATAACGGCTAGTTGGATTGGTTGTGGTTTGTTAGATCTTGAAGTTGCGTACAATACACGCTATTGTAGTATTAAATGATTAACATACTATGGAAGCTTGTGGTTTTACATTCTCCCCTCCATAAAACCATTGAATCATCAAAATTTTTAGAGTATTTCTGTGTAAAAAGACTTAGGTGGTTCTTCATCATTATTTCCTCAAGTTCCCACATTTCCTAGTCCATATTATGGTTTCTTCATAGAACATTTACCACACAAGTTTTCTAGTTTCTCAACACCTATAATCTTGTATCAAGAACCTTAACAGGCTCTTCACATTACGAAAAATCGGGTTCCAGCTCAAATTCTTTATAATTGAGTAAATCCGTTAGGTCAGGCATTTATTTTCACAACTGTGATACGTGGAACACATCTTGAACATTGGAGAGACTTGGAAACATTTCAAATTGATAATCTACAACCAAATTCGTTCTAGAATTTCGAAAGGTCTGATGTACTTGTGAGTTAATTTTACCTTCTTATCAAAACATATAACACCCTTCCATGGAGATATCTTCAAGAAAACATGGTCTCTTACCTAAAATTCCAAATCCTTCCTGCAGTTATCTGCATGGCTCTTCTACCTACTTTGACTTGCTTTGATGTGGAATTGGATTATCTTCACCTTTTCCATCATTTCATACACATGTTCTGGGCCTACAAGTTTCCTTTCACCAACATCATCTGAATAGGTTGGTGTGCGACATCTCTTTTCGTATAACGATTCATATGGTGCCATCTAAATACTTGAATGGAAGCTATTGTCATAAGAAAATTATACTAGAGGTAAATATTGATCCCACATACCTTGAAAGTCATGTGAGCATGATCTCAACATGTCTTCTAAGGTTTTAATAGTCCTTTCTGATTTTTCATTAGTTTGGACGTGGTAGGAAGTGCTCAAACGAAGATCAGTATCCAGGGATTTCTAAATAATTTTCCAGAATCATGATGTAAAATGGGGATCACGATCAGAAACAGTCTATTGTGGTACTCCATGAAGTATTAAAACTTCATTATTATATAGTTTTATAAATGTTCAAGTGGTAAATATTCACTTATTGTAATAAAATGCATTGACTTGGTAAGACAATCAACAATGACCCATATTGCATCATTCCTTCTAGGAGTCTTTGGTAGTCCCATGAAAAATTCCATCATTATATTCTCCCATTTCCACTAAGGTATGTGAATAGGTTGCATGAATCATTCAGGAGGTTTCCTTCCAACTATCAGTTGCTGAAAAACCATACATCTTCACAAAAAATCAGCAATCTCCTATTTCATGTTGTCCCACTAAAATGTCCCTTCAAATCATTATACATTTTAGTGCTCCTAGGGTGTATAGAAAAATTGAAACTATAAGAACCATCCAACAATTACAATTTTAGATTACATATATCGGGAATATAATGTCTCTTCCCAAATTTCAAACTACCATCTTCATGCACAATGTCACTCAATCTCCCATCATTCATAGACTTAATCTTCTTTTGAAACTCTTCATCACCAATCTGAGAAATCTTTATCCTTTATAGTAAAAAGGTTTGGTAACCAGTTGAAAGCTTTTTGATGTTTCACCATCCATGGTGATTCCCATATCCATGTTTACAAGATCAATGTTTATAGGATCCTTTTCCACTCTCATCTTATTAAAAATTCCATGATCCTTTCTACTCAAATCATCTTGAACCTTATATTCCATCCTCGTGTGGTAGTGTATAGTGTAATCATAATCTTTGAGTAGTTCAAGCCATATCTTTTGCCTCATATTGAGTACATTCTATGAGAAAATATATATAAAACTCTTGTTATCCTTATATATCTCCCATTTTTCACCATAAAGATATTGTCTCAAAAACTTCAAAGAAAATATTACATTTTCTAAATCATGATTATGAGTAGGATAGTTTTGTTCGTGAAATTTTAGCTGTCGTGATGAATTGGAAATAACCCTATTATTCTACAAAAGGACACAACCAAGTCCTTTCTTTCATGCATCACTACAAATAACAAACCCATCATTCCCCGATGGTAGAGTCAAGATAGGAGCATTGACTAATCTTGTAACACCCCAAGCTTCCATGGTACACTTCTCTTTGAATAAAACAGTAGCGTGTGTTGTACGCAACTTCGAGTTCTAACACACACCACAACTAATAAAAGTAGCCATTATGAATAGAAATAACGACTTTTTAAAATTATAGAAATTTTATATTTGAAAATGGACTTCATTTTTGTATTCTTAATATCGAAATTATCCAAAGTTGAATTTTTTGTAATTTTCTTAGAACTTCCAATTTTTTATGAATAGTGAAAAATACTTAAGACAACTTTTTTAATAAAAATAATTTATAGGGATAAGTTATACTATTGAGTGGTTTTAATGTATAATTAGAATATATTTTTACCATTTTATCCAATGGTGTTCATTAGAATTAATTTCACTTTGAAATTGGACATAAACAATTGTCAATATTTTGATATATATTGTTTCTTAAAAACACGCTATTTGTTGTGAAAGCGGGAATTAATTATAAAATTAATTAATGCAACTTATATGTTTGGATTTTTGTAAAATAGCCATCATTTTTGGATTTGGAATATCAATTTTATCTTAGGGTGAAATTTTGGCATTGTTATGAAAAACTTCTATTTTTGATGAATAGTGAAACCACTAAGTGGTAGTTAAATAACTAATTTTTCATTTAAATGAAATATTACCACTTATGTGATTTTATTTTCAAAAATCCGACATAAATGGTTGTCATTAAAATGTAAAATGTGGTTCAATGGGATTAAAATATTTTTTTTGTGAATAGTAACTTTTATGTTTAATTAATCGCGATTAAAGGAAATTAGTGAAATTTAAGGTAAAAATAGTATTATAAAAATATGGAATGACCTTTACTCTTTCCCAACCACTATTGGATGTGTCCTGGCCTACCAAGACAATCCATGGGTCAACTTGGGGATCCCATGGAGCCACTTTGGTAGGAAAAGGACATAAATAACTTTTTATTAAATGTTAAAATAAAAAGGTCACAAACTAGAGTTTTTTTACTGAAACAATTTTTAAATGGGGTTATACAAGTCATAATTTGACTATAAATATTAATTATAAAGCTAAAAAGATTTCCTACATCATGATATTTTTTTTAATTAAATTATTTATGACACCATGATGATGCAGCGATTACCTCATTAATTAACGATTTTAATAAAATGAAAAGATAATGTAAAATCCAAGGCTTACACTTGTACAAAGACTATTTTATGGGTAGCTTTATAACCCTTATCACCTTATCCTTGAATTATACATGCGTGGGACCTTTAGAATCCAAAAATCATTGTATAATAAAATAACATTTCCTTAATTTCCAAAAGTGCCCCTCCTCTCCACTTATAAAAGGCCCCCACCACTCCCACCTTATTCACACTTTAAAGCCATTTGGCTCGGAAAACCTCTTCCAAAATACTCTCCCAAATTCCCCCTATTACTCCTAGAAGTCTCACTTTGGGCAGAACTCCTCCCAAGGAAGCCTTTGGCTAAAATCAAAAAGAGTTACCCAATTTTAAGGTAATGTCTTCTCTAATGTTGTTTTGTTTTATTTTTCTTCTCCAACCCCTTAAAATATTTTTATTCCTTTATTTTATAACAAAACCAGTATATAAAATATAATATAATGTTTTTATGATAAGTATTTGGTTTACACTTACACACACCTTCGTCTAATGGTTAAAGAACATACTGTTTCCGTGGGTGGCGAAATACTGCCTCACGAAACGATGATTGTTCAAATTCTTTTAACACCTCTAATGGTGGCCATTTTGATGACAATATTTTCATATATGACATATATATTATGTTTATTTTTTCCTTATGCTTCTGTATTTCTCATTTATGGCATACTTTATGATTTCCATTATGGGTAAACGCGATAATTTCATTTTAGGAAGTGCGGACTACCGCCCCCACAAAGTGATTTGAATCGTTAATGACATATCTGGGATGTATAAAGGATGGAGTAAATGATATTTTATATGATATTATACTGGAATTATAATACACCTTTATGATATTATGATTTCATTCCATTAAATACGAAATAGAATTGAAAGTAGCATTCATGCGTACGTACAACTTACCATCTCCATGAACGGTGCATTTCATTTCTTACCACTAAATGTTACGTAATATTATGAATGAATGTATATACTGTATATATATGATATATATGATATCTACATCATGAATATAATTCTGGATATAATGGATATATCACCACATGAAAAACTTGTAATTATAAGAAGTTTATTTTTGACTCAAATACCAAAGATCGACAAAACGACCGTTATTAACTTAAATAATTACATAATGTTCATAACATGGTTATAAGTGATATTAAAGGAATAAGAAACTTGAAAAGGTTCTTAAGAAACTATAAATTAACTCTAGTTTATTATTCAGTAGGTTAAAGAACGGTCGAGTCAAGACATGACACAAGGTAAGGGAATTTCTTAACCCAATTTCCATTCTTTGGGTTAATCTCCTACTTTCAAATTATGTCATGATATTATTATTTCATATCTTGTATTTGTAATTTATTTATCTGTACTTATAATGAATACACATAATTGATCTATTTTATTTTAATAATTATCTTTGTAAGGATTTCATCTCAATCTCCATTCATTGAGGCATGTTTTTTATACACAACTTTCCTTTATACGGTGTACAAACCCCTTTGACTTTTAATTTTATTCAAAAGGAATATTTTTATATGAAGCATTTTTACTAAATGAAAAAAGGAATGTTTTGTCTTACGTATTTGGCGACAATAACTTCTCCGCCACCGTGACCAGTATTTGGGTTTCGGCTTCCTCTACAAGCCATAACTTTTTTTAAAGAAAAACAAATACCATATTTTACTTTACTTTTATTTTGGTTTTGAAAATGGTATGTATCAAATGTTGTTTACGAGTCTTAATATATGAAAACCCAGTGAAAATGTATATGTATTTAATACAAGATTAAAAACGTTTTCGGAAAACCCGACTCTCGAGTGTGGTAGACAGGAAGGGGTTGGGCGTGGACCCATCATGGCCTGTAATTAGTCGAGCAGTCTCAGAATTAGTTATTTGGTTTTCAGAAGCTTGCATAATGTTTTTTAAAAAAAAATAGAGTATATTTGCCCAATTTTAAACATAAGTATCTTCTAAAAAAATTTCATTAGTAGGTGTTATGAGACAAACTAGTGTCTTGGCACGAGGACTTGACAAAATCTTATTTGTGGTATTGGCCTGAGGCCTTGGCTACGTGGTTATGATAGTCTGGCATTATGCATTCCATCATTATGAAATTGGTTATTGATATTTCATGTGATTATTCGACCAGTAGAATATCCATGTGAATAATTAAATGGCATTATCTCATATTACTTTTTCCATATTATGTTGAAGTTCATGATTAAAAGGTTTTTTTTAGTTATACATTGCCTTAAATGTTAATGTTTATTTATGAAAGCTTCCGCAATATTGTTATCCTTAATGAGAATCTGAGCTCACCCCTTTCAATGTTTTAATTTTTCCAGTATGTGAAGAAGTATATTATGAATGACCTGAAGGGATAATATAAGGGGATATGAAGAGAAGATGTTGTAGTTTTGTTTTACTTTATGATGTAATGTAAGACATAAGAATGTATCTAGTGTTTCCAAGGCTACTAAACTAATCGATCTTTCGAGACTTGAACTTTTTTGATCATGCCAATGTTATGAAGTAATGCACCGACTCTCGGTAACTGGGGTTGGGGCGTTACAAATCTTCTCTTCAATTCTTCAAAACATTTTTCACACTCTTTTATCCAATCAAATTTAACCCCTTTTCATGTGTTCTTTGTTAATGGGTTAGCCAACCATGCAATATTATGGACGAAATATCGATAATAACCTGCTAAACCAATAAAACTGCGTACCTCAGTTATACTTGTCAGTGCAGGCCATTCTAGGATTTCATTGGTCTTAGAAGGATCAATAGAGATTCCATCCTTAGAGATAATATGGCCATGAAAAGTAATCTCATGATGCCAGAATTCACACTTGCTAAACTTCCCATATAATTCGTGTCTTCTAAGAGTCCTCAAGATAATGCGCAATTGATTATCATGATCTTTGAGGATTTTAGTGTATACGAAGATTCATCAATGAATACCACTACAATGGCATCATGATATTCCTTGAAAACATTATTCATTAGATCCATGAAAATAGAGGGTGCATTAGTCAATCCAAAAGGCATTACTGTAAACTCATAATGCCCGTACCTAGTTCGAAATGAAGTTTTTGGAATGT
Source organism: Viscum album (assembly GCA_963277665.1). Classification (NCBI taxonomy): domain Eukaryota; kingdom Viridiplantae; phylum Streptophyta; class Magnoliopsida; order Santalales; family Viscaceae; genus Viscum; species Viscum album. The sequence goes on from OY728158.1 coordinate 1,111,007,066, forward strand.
CTTCCTTTTTCATAGACAACTGATGATATCCAAATCGAAGGTCAATATTTGAAAAGTATTGAGCTCCATGAAGTTGGTTTAATAAATCATCAATGCGAGGTAGGGGATATTTTTTCTTTATTGTTATAACATTGATCTCTCTTTAGTCAATGCACAACCTCATATATCCATCATTCTTCGTAACAAAAAGGACAAGGGCTCCCCATGGAGAAAAACAAGGGCAAATAAATCCCTTATTAATTAATTCCTCTAGCTATTTCTTAATTTCACTAATTCCACAATGGCCATTCTAAAAGGGGTCATTGATATGGGCCTTGATCCAATAATTAAATCTGTTGAAAACTAAATTTCTTGTTCTGGAGGATGCCCATGTAAATCTTTTTGAAATACATCAACATACTTTTGCACAATAGGTACATCCTCTATTTGAACATTATTTTCCTCACCCATAGTTATTTCATTCTCTTCCTCCCCAATAATGGAATATAGTTGAGCTACTGGGGGTGGAACTAAATAAGAATTAGGTGGTAATGATTTTGCTCAAAAGATAAGGTGTTCTTTATCATTGTCATCAAAAATAGTAACCACCTTCTTCTTACATGAAATTTTTAAATCATGGTCCGAATGCAAATCCATACCGAGGATTATATCAAATTCAATCATGGGTAGGAAAATGAGATCAATAGATAAAGAACATTTATATACTGTAATGTAAACCGATTCACAAAACTTTGTAGCAATGAAACTTCCCTTAAGAGTTTTTACTGACAACTCCCTTATTAAATCAAATTAGAAATATCTAATTTTCTTAGAAAATAGTGAAGATATGTAATAATGTGATGATATAGAATCAAATAAATAATTGGCTAATCTTGAGGAAACCCTTAAATTATTTTCCACCATGTCATTCGAGGCTTCAACCTCAGCAATAGTGATCGCATAAGCTTGGCCTTGACCCATAGGCCTTTTTTGAGGTATGTTTCACCGACGCTTAGGAAATTCATTTGCATAATGCCCCATACCCCTACAATTGTATCATTGAACATCAGTAGCATATTTATTTCCTTTACAATCACAAAAAAGATGGCCTTTCTGTCTACATTTGTAGAATACTCCTTTTCCTTTTAGACAGGCACTAGGGAGATTCCTTCCACAATAATCACAGGGTGGAAACTCAATTCATCCCTTCTTCCATAATTCCTTATTTTCTTTCCCCGAGTGTTCAGCAGATATCTTTTTCTCATTCTTTTCTTTAAATTCATTAGTCTTAAAGAATTCATTTTCTGTCTTGATAGCACATGGGAAAATATCTTCGTTTGATGAGAAGGATTGTGATAATAATTATTGATGGAGAAATGGTTTAAACCATCAATGAAATTGTCAATCTTACTTCTTGGGTTACATATATAATATGTATAATGCCTTGCTAACCTTGTAATGTTATCTTCATACTTTTTGACATTATCAAACTCCTCTAGCCTCAGACACATAAATTGTATTTTTATATCCGCTCAATGGTCATAAGGAATGTATTTTTCTAAGAAAATGTCTTTAAACTCCCTCCATTACATATTTGATACTTCATCATCTTTCGTTGTGTTTTGAATCAATGACCACCATTGATTAGCACCTCTAGTGAGGTGGTAAACTGCCATGACAAGTTTTTCCATTTCGCTACTCCCCATGGTGTGGAATATTTTCTCTATGAAATTTATCCATTTCTCAGATACTAATGGATTTGTTCCCCCATTTAATTTTGGAGGTTTTTTTCTTATGAATCATCCACGTTGTAGATTTGGGTGCCCCGTACGTGAAAGGTTGTTACTAATAACCTGTGTGAGTTGTAACAATATGGTGATCACCTGATCATCACCATTTGTATCATTATCCCCACTATAATTATCTTGAGTAGGAGAGAAAACCTTACATTGAGTACATGCAATGATATAGTTTCCATCCCTTCCATTAGGTTCCATTTCTAATCAATGGAATACACTATAATAGTTTTTGAATCACAATACATAAATCACAACTTGTAAAACACTTATCATAATTTGAACAGTTTATGAATATAATCCATAATCATAAAAAAATTTCTTTGAGGAAGTATATACTCATAAACCCTTCATAATTACTTGTAAAGAAAATGAGAAATATCCTAAGATTATCCCCCAGGTGTGTCGTAACCAAGAGAACAACAAGACCCGTTGTTGTGCACCAATTCCCGTTTGACTCTAGGTCAAAGCGGTGTTTTTGGGTTTTACTTCTAGGTACATCTATGCTAGAACCGGTTCTAACATCTCATATCCAGACAAGGATGTATTGCTTCGAAAACTCACAAAATCTCTACATTACAAATATTCTAGGATGTTATTATATACTAATCCTCAAACTCTATCTTAGGGTAATGTTCTCTAATAAGAGTTTATCTAAATCTAGTATCCAAGGTTTGTACTAAACCTCCCTATGATACCAATGGTAATTCCTCTACCCTAGTTACCTAGAGTCGGTGCATTATTATATAACATTACCATGATCAAAAGGAAATAATGTCTCGAATGACCGATCAGTTTAGTATTATTAGAAACAAGATTCAAAAATATGTTCAACTTTACTAGTTGAAACGAAATACAACACGAACTTATTCTAGTAGAAACATCCAAGCCACCTAGATTATGCTTTCAAGTCACTCATAACTAACTTCTCCATATCCATGGAAAATGAAACATAAAAAAGGGGTGACCTCAAAAACTAAGTAAGGGTTAGCAATACATTGAATTATAACATAAATATTAATCATGGTGAATAATTGAAACCACATTCCTTTACCAATAATAAACATGAATACTTTTATGGCAGAAATTTGTGGCGAGTAATAATTCCCTAATAAAACATAATCATGGGTATTATACTAGTCGAATGACAACATGAACCATCAATATTATTTTCATAAAGTGGGAATTTATAATGCTGGACATTCTGAAACAATTTTCAAAGCCTCGACCAATATTTCTAAAAATGATTAAGGCCTTGGCCAAAACCTTATATCAAAATGGGAAAGGCCTTGGCCAATTCCATGTCTAGTTGTCTCAGGAGACCTACCGATGTATCGAGGAGCTATTGCAGAATCCATATAGTACCCCCAGTTTCTAGTATGTAACCATTACTTGATGATTTTCATAGTTTTAAAGTTAAGGGTGTTGAATGGGAGAGTCGGAAGAACATGGAATGATGGATTGAGGTAAAGGGGAAGTCGCACGGGAGGCACACAGTTTTTCTAAACAGTGTGGCCAAACCGTGCGTGGATGACTGAGGAGGTAGTGGCTTCTTCATGGTCGGTGCACGGTTTGTCTATCTATGCAGCCAAACCATGCGAGAAGGGTGGCCGAGGCAGTAGCTAACACATAGTTAGCGCACGGTTTGTCAAACCGTGCGGACTAATCGTGGGGTCACTTGAAAATAAATCCTTAAATTGTGGATCAAACTCGTTTTGCCTCTAATTACCTCATTAAAGCTCCTAAGTTGCCCTAACTCGGGATTTTGGTTCTCCTAAGGTCAAATAGGGTTCTCCCATCATTCTGTAGGTGATCTGAAGGATTCTATTGGTAAATCGAAGCCAGATTCTTGTGGTATGTGATTGTTCTCCTTAGCTCTTGATCGTTTTCGTAGATCTACTCAGATATAATTCTCTTCTTCTCTCGGTTTCATATATCTACCCCCTTTACGGGTATATCTAAGTGTGTGGACTCCAAATATGATGATATTTGGTCATGGTTGTGTTAGGAGAGGAGATATAAGATGGGTTTTTGGAGATTTGACCCAGTGTTCTTGAGAGTTCTTCATCCATTTCTCGGTTCGCCTTTTTGTTGAGGTAGGTGGCTTCACTCTCGACTCCTCTTGATAGAATTGGTTGGCTTTGTTTCAAATAAGAATTTTTGAATGATATTGATTGGGAAAAGCATTGAATAAATCGTTTTTAGTGATGATTTATGGGTTTGATGAAATTGTCAAATCATTGTGAATTGTTGTGCATTGTGATTTGGATTCATGAATGTAAATTGTTGATTTTAAATTAGGGAGTTTCTAGAATGGTAAATGGTTGGATGAAATATAGGTTTTCAATAAAAAGGTGTGTTTTATTGAAATGGTTCGGTATTGAAATGGCTTGATGAAATTGGTTCATTCTTTGGTTTTCAATAAAAGTACGGTTTTATTGAAATGGTTGATCACACTTGGTTTTGATAGAAATGGTTTTACATGAAAGGTGTGTTATTAAAAGGATGGTTTTGGCATGATTTATGTGAATGTGTAGTGTATGTTTATATTTCAAATACAAGGCTTAGTTTAAATATGACCTTGTGCTCGGAGCCAAACGTTAAATGGCACACGAGACTTTTAAGTATGAGGCTTGGTTGAAATATGACATTTTGCATAGTGCCAAAGGTGTAATGTAGCATGGGGAAACAATTACCTTGTGATGACTTGTTAGATCGATGAGAAACTATTCATGAGTATAGAGCATTCATAACGAAGCATGCATTGTTGATTTCACGGGTTTGTGAAATGCTTAGGTATGCAAAAATGGGTTGTTTGTGAAATGGTTTGAAAATTTGGTTGGTTATTTTTCTAAAAAAATAACGTGTTGGAAAAGCCGGTTTAAATTGCACTTTGATGCTTTTGAGCAAGGATGGTTTTGGAAAACTGGTTTATATTTAGTTATAAACTGCTTTGGTGAAATTATTTTATATAAACTATTTTATATAAATGTTGATAACTTTTCTATTCTAGTTGTGTGAGTAGGGAAGTCATTGGTGGAAAACATACTGAGTTTTATACTCACCTCTGCTTTGGCACCTTGGTGCTTTTGCAGATGTTGTATTCTGAGACACAGGTAAAGGTAAATAATCTCATTATTAATGGCTCATGGTGATGTTTTGGAGAGGTTGTTGAGCTTATAGATTGTGGACCACAGAGTCGTGGTGTCTTTTGAGAGTCTTGAGTTTTTCTTTCAATGTGTATTTTTATGATTGGTTTGGTATTCTTCTATTATGCACTCTGATGTGGTTCAGCTTAAAGGAATTTGTCTGTTAATCTTTCATTCTTTCATGCATCATATAGTGAATGGTTAATTGATGGGTTTATTTTCATAAAGGGTGAATCATCCTCCAATGGTATTTGAAACCCTTCAGAATTTATTGCCAGTTTTGGTGTCTTGGGGATGTCTTTTAAGGCCTTGTAATGACTCGTTTCACTATAAAGCCAATGAGAATGGGGCGGGTCATTACAAATGGTATCGGCATGTTCGGTACTTTCGTGAAAAGTGGTAATCAATGTTCTTGGCCTTGGAGTTGAAATTCCATCTTTCCTATTCCTTGGGTGGTCATCTTAGACAACAGTAGGATTGTCGGAACTTGAAATGTATAGCATAAAAGGATGTAGCTAACCTATTTATGTTGAACTTCAAGTTACCATGGTTTTGGGTATATATGTGTGTTGGATATACTTTTATAATGTTGGAAATATAATTGTCATGGGTTTATCCAATGAGAGGAGCATTACATGCATTGTGGACGAAAGAATTCCCACTAGGATTGCATATCTCATGGTGAGGAATGAGTTAGAATTTTTTGAAAGGTGCCAATTTTTTAAAAAATGCAGAAATTGTTTTTCAACCGAAAGATGTTGAAAATAGGGTATTTTGGGTATTTTGAAAATGGATTGATTTTCAAAAAGTATGATGAATGTTTTCAAAATTGGATGAACATGGAAAAAGGTTGTTTGAGAACAATTTTGTGAATGTTTATGTGAGAGAATTTGATATTCTAAGCCAACAGTTGCTAGAGAGTGATATTGACTGAGTTTGTTGTTTGTTTATAAAATGGCACCCGGTAGGCATCGTCGAAACCAACCCAAAGAAGCTGCGGAGAATGTGGTTTCACCTGAACCATGTGTGAACCAAGAGATGGATCAGTGTATTGTCTATTGTTTTCATGATGTGGATACAGGGAACCGGAGGAATGATCCACGACACGTGGATCATACCATCGAGTTCCTAAAGCAGAATCCACCGAACATTAGGGGTGATGCTGAACATGAGAAGGTGGAGGTGTGGCTAAGAAGGATAAATCGTATATTCGATTTCATCGGCACACCAGTGGAGCTGAATGTAAAGATAGAGATGCATATGCTTGAGGGCCTTTCACGTCAGTGGTGGTATTTAGCGGTGCATACTAAATTGTATGAAGGACTTATATGGGAGGATTTTGAAGAATTGTTTACCAAACAATTATATCCTCACACGTTCAAGATCCATAAAATGATGGACTTCATCAGCTTGAAAAAGGAGATCCCCTCTATCATCGATTATGTGACTATGTTCATGAATTTAGTCTGTTTTTTACCATAGGTTGCGGCAAGGGCATCATTAAAGACATGAATCATCGAATCTGGGCTACGGTAGGAGATTTGATCGAAGATTGCGGTGGTCTATATTACGGATTATACAGAGATGGTGAACAGAGAAATGATTGCTAAACGTGATATCTCGGGATCAATATGAGGAGGCATGATGATACCAACGAGAATATCTAGAAACTCCAATGCTGGAAACAAGAAGATGAGGGACACCTACTTCCAAGGTGGGAGTGAAAATCCGAACCAGACAGCGGGATCAATCAACCTTCCTCCATGACCCCAGAGAAAAGAAGGTTGCTTTCAATGTGGTTTGACTGATCACATTAAACTAGAACATACTACACCATCGAGAGCATGCCAAAATTGAAACAAGATGAGGAATCATCAGCGATATTGTCACAGTGCACCACGATCGGGTGTTTGTGACACTTCTCAGGCATCGCAAACATCATATGATTTGATATGACGAGAACAACAGAGTCAGTCTTGTCAGTATAACAGATCTATCCCTAGTGATTCTCAAAATACCTTGACTCTTTAACTAGGGAAAACATAGAAAGTCAATAAGGAGAATAGTGCAGCCATGAAGCAATTGTATGGAGCTAAGCAGATGATTGTCTATGATCAGGATGGACCATCTACAATAAGAGGTACGATTATTTTTAATTCTACCTTTGTGAAAGTTTTGTTTGATATTTATGCATCGCAATCATCCATTTATTCTTGTTCTATTGATTTTCTATGATTAAAAGTGGAAATGAATCCTTCTATCTTGAAACTGCAAACTCCTCTTGGTTAAAGAGAATGTCAAGCTTTTATTTGTATAGCATTTGCTATAACAGTTGATGGACATGAGATGAAATGGGACTTCTCCATATTGGATATGGACATCAATGATGTAAACCTAGGTGTGGATTGGTTGACAATGTTTATGGATCACATCGACTGTTATGGGAGAATGATTAGTTTCATGATGGAGAATGGCATCAACTATCTCTTCAGAGGAGAGAGGATAGTAAAGAATGATATAAAGAGAATGTTGGCACCAATTGTGGGAACGATCTCTTCCCATTTGGAAGTGTTGACTTGGGAATCAATGGAAGAGATTGAGGAAAATAGTTTTCCACCTGTGGTGGATCAATTTCCAGATGTTTTTCCTGAAAACTTCTTAGGGTTACCACTTGTAAGAGAAGTGGAGTTTATGATTGATCTCATTTTGGGGACCATTCCTATATCAATTCCATATTATATAATGGATCCAAAGAGATAAAGGAATTAAAAGTGTGTTTAGAGGAGCTGGAAAGAAAAGGATTTATTCAACCAAGTGTGTCTCCATGGGAAGCACCAGTTCTGTTTGTAAAGAAAGAAGATGGAACACTTCAGCTATATGTGGATTATCGTAAACTTAACCAAGTAACGTTAAAGAATAGATATCCACTTCAACGCATTGATGGCCTATTTGATCAATTGAGGGTAGCTCAGTGGTTATCCAAGATTGACTTGCGTTCAGGATATAACCAGTTGCGAGTTCGGAAGGAGGATATTCCAAAGATAGCCTTTAGAACCAGATATGGCCACTACAGATATGTTGTCATGCCTTTTGGTCTTACGAATGCAACAACAGTCTTTATGGAATTAATCAATCTGATATTTCATCAATATCTGGATTCTTTGGTTGTGGTGTTTGTGGATGATATATTAGTGTATTCATGAACAAGGGATGAGCATGAGAAACACTTGGCGATAATGTTGGAAATCTTGAGAGAAAATATGTTGTATGCCAAATTATCAAATTGCAATTTTTGGATACAAGAGGTACTCTTTCTGGGCCATGTTGTATCTGAGAAAGGTGTTTGAGTGGTTCCAGAAAAGATAGAAGATGTTTTTTCATGGTAACCACCGAAAAATGTCTTTGAAATACGATGATTTCTTGGTCTATCTGGTTATTAACTATTCTTTTTCCATGAATTTTCACGACTATATTTTCCTATGACAGTATTGACAAAGAAGAACAATACATTTCAATGGACTGAAGAATTTCAGAGATCTTTTCAAGAGTTGAATGTTTTCCATATATCAGCACCTATCTTAATCTCTCCAGAATAAGGCCAAGGATATGTGGTGTAATTTGATGCTTTAGGATTAGGGTTGGGATGTGTTCTCATGCAAGGAGACCATGTTGTTGCTTATGGTTCAAGGATGTTGAGGGTTCATGAGAAGAATTACCCAACACCTGATTTGTAGTTAGCTGATGTTGTCCATGCCTTGAGGACTTGGAGACATTATCTATTTGGTGAGAAGTTCAGTTTGATTACAGATCACCAAATCATGAAACACATTTCCTCACAATGAGATTCGAATCTTAGGTAGAGGAGATGGATGGAGTACCTTCAAATGTTAGAATTTGACTTCATGTATACACCGGGTAAGGTAAATTCAGTTGCTGATGCATTAAGTAGGAAGTAGCATCCTCAGTTGGAAAAGGAAGCCTCAGACGAATGGTAATTGATGTCGGTCATAGACGACATGCATATGGAATGTAAAAACTGAGGTGATGTTGTGGTTTGATTTTCAGCTATGCTTGTTCCAAATCTGGTAAAAGTGGTCAAAGAGGCACAAACATCTGATGTAGAATTTATGGTAATGAGTTCAAAACTCAATGGTGGGGAGACCATTGATGGCTGGAAACTGGAAGAGGGCTCATTTTTGTGTTTCAGATATCAAATGGTTGTACCTATAGTTTTTCAGGAACAACTCCTTAATGCTTACCACCATTAAAAATGTGCTATAAATCCGACTACGCAGAAGATGTATAAGGCGTAAAGGCGCAGTTTTGGTGGAGTGGCTTGAAAAGGAAGGTGGACAAGTTCATCTCACGGTGCTTAACATGTTTGCAGGTTAAAGTAGAGAATTAGAGACCAGCTGGTATGATACTGTCATTATCTATCATAGTGTGGAAATGGGATAAGATAGAAATGGATTTTGTTACAGGTCTTCCATGAACGGTCAGGAAACACGATGCCATTTGGGTGATAGCGGATCATCTAACCAAGTTGGACCATTTTATCCCCATTCGTGAAAACCATACTATGGAAGATCTTTAAAAAATATATATCTAGGAAGTGTAAAGATACATGGTGTACTAGTGTCCATAGTCATAGATAGAGATCTGAGGTTCACATCTCATTTCTAGAAATCCTTACAACAAGCCCTTGGGACTCAGTTGACTATTAGCACGGTGTATCATCCTCAGATGGATGGGAAATCCAAGAAGACGATACAAACATTGGAAGACGTGTTGTGGTCATTTTTAATGGATTTTGGTGCCTCATGGGAGGAGAATATACCCTTAGTGGAGTTCTCATACAATAAATGTTATCATGCCTCGATAAACATGGCTCTGTTTGAAGCATTATATGGGAATCCTTGTCATTCTCCACTATGATGTGTGGACGTTGGTGAACATTTACTAGTTTGGCCGATCCTTTTCCAAGAAACTACAGAGAAGATTCATTTGATTATAAACAGGATGGAGACAGATCAATGTCATCAGAAATATTATGCAGATCACCGTCAAAGACCGTTGTCGTTCGAAGTAGGTGATCATGTATTTTTGAGAATATCTCCAAGGCATGGACATCATAATTTTGGGAAGCATGGAAAATTATATGCTTGATATATAGGCCATTTTGAGATATTGGAATGGGTTGGAGAGGGGTCATATCGGTTGGTATTACCACCATGGTTCAGTTCGGTGCACAATGTGTTCTTTGTATCTCAGTTAAAGAAGTATCTACACGATCCTGACCATGTGATCAGATGAGATCACATTGACCTAGAGGTGAATGCTTCATTGGCACATATCCTAGTGTGGATTGTGGATAGGGAGGATAAAGTCTTACGTGAAAAAATCATCGCTCTAGTATGGGTTTTGTTGAAACATGGTCAGATTCAAGAAGAGATTGGGGAACCTGAAAGGGAAATGAAACAACAATAGCCAGAACTCTTTCAGTTGGGTGAAGGTTTTCTAAATTCTGAGGATGTAAAGATAAATGGTGGGAATAATTTTGTACCCCAGGTCTCTGGTATGTAACCATTACGTGATTCTTTTCATAGTTTTAATGTTACAGGTGTGGAATGGGAGAGTCGGGATAACATGGAATGATGTTTTGAGGCAAAGGGGAAGTCCCATGGGAGGTGCAAAGTTTTTCTAAACCGTGCAACAAAACCGTGCATGGCTGACTAAGGAGGCAGTGTCTTCCACATGGTCGGTGTATGGTTTGTCTATCCATGTGGACAAATCGTGCGAGAAGGGTTACTGAAGCAGTAGCTAACTCACGATTAGCGCACGATTTGTCAAACCGTGCGATCACTTAAAATTAAATCCTTAAATTGTGGATATAGTTCGTTTTGTCTCTAATTGCCTCATTAAAGATCCTAAGTGGCCCTAAGTACGGATTTTGGTTCTCCTAATGTCAATGAGGGTTCTCCCATCGTTTGAGAGGTGATTCGAAGGCTTCTCTTGGTGAATCAATGCCGGATTCTTGAGGTATGTGATCGTTCTTGATCGTTTTCTTTGATCTACTCAGATCTACTTCTCGTCTTCACTAGGTTTCATATATCTATGCACCTTATGGGTATATATAATGGTTTGGATGCCAAATATGATGCTATTTGGTGTTGTTTGTGTTAGGAGAAGAGATCTAAGGTGGGTTTTGGTGATTTGACCCGGTGTTCTTGATCGTTCTTCATCCGTTTCTTGGTTCGCCTTTTTGTTGACGTAGGTGGATTTAATCTCGACTACTACTATTTGAATTGGTTGGCATAATTTCAAATTGTCTTGTTTGAATGAAATTTATTGTGCAAAGAATGGAATAAATATTCTTAAGTGATTATTTATGGTTTTGATAAAATTTTGAAATCATTGTGAATTATTATGAAAAGTGATTTGGCTTCTTGAATTTAAAATGTTGATTTGAAATTAGGGATTTGATGGAATGGTAAATGGTTTGATGATAGATGTGTTTTCAATAAAAAGGATTGTTTTATTGAAATGGTTTGGTATTTAAATGGCTTGATGAAATTGGTTCATTCTTTGGTTTTCAATAAAAGAATGGTTTTATTGAAATGGTTTGAAATGGTTGAACACACATAGTTTTTATGGAAATGGTTTTCAATAAAAGGTTTTTTATTGAACAGATTTTTTGGCATGATTTTTGGGAATGTGTGATGTGTGTTCAGGTTGCATATACGAGGCTTGGTTAAAATAGGACTTTCTGCTTGGTGACAAACTTTTAATGGCACATGAGACTTTTAAGTACGAGGCTTGGTTGATATATGACCTTGTTCTCATTGACAATGGTTTAATGGCATATGGGGAAAGAATTACCTTGTAAAGAATTGGTAGATCAATGAGAAACCACTCATGAATATGGAACTGTCATAACAAAGAATGCATGGTAGATTTCACGGGTCTGTGAAATGGTTGGGTATGCCAAAAAGAGATGTTTTTTAAATGGTTTGGAAGTTTGATTTGTTATTTTTCTAGAGAAATAACATGTTAGAAATGCCAGTTTAAATTTCAAATTGATTCTTTTGAGAAAGGATGATTTTGTAAAACTGGTTTATATTTAGTTATAAACTGATTGGGTGAAATTTTTTTATATATACTATTTTTATATAAATGTGGATAACTCTTCAATCCTAGTGGCATGAGTAGGGAAGTCATTTGGGGAAATAATACTGAGTTTTATACCCAACCTGGCTTTGGCACCTTGGTGCTTTTGCATATGTTGTATTCCGAGACACATGTAAAGGTAAAGCATCTCATTACTAATGGCATGTGGTGATGTTTGGGAGATGTTGTGGAACTTGGAGCTTGTGGACCACAGAGTCGTGGTGTCTTTTGAGAGTCTTTAGTTCTTCCTTCACTATGTATTTTCATGTTTGGTTTGGTATTCCACTATTATGTACTCTGATGTGGTTCAACATAAAGGAAGTTTTGTTTTGATCTTTCTTTTTTTCATGCATCATACAGGGAATGGTTAATGTAAGGGTTTATATTTTTAAAGGTTAAATCGTACCCCAATGGTATTTGAAACCCTTCAGAATTTATTGCTTGCCTTTGGAATCTTGGGGATGTCGCTTAAGGATTAGTAATGTCTCGTTGCACTCTCAATCCAATGAGAATAGGGGGGGTCATTACGCTCCACCCGTAACTTACAAAGTCAAATACAGTCCTCATATAAAAAGGTTGAAATATAACATAAACATTCATAATAAAAATAGCACACGAAATGTAAATACTTAAACCATAATCCATGAATGGTATAAAAATAGCACATCTACAATCAAACATATTACAAAACCTTCAATACAATATGGGTGTTTTGTATCATAATAAATCAACATCAAATAAACTTAAATCCATCAAATGATGAAGACATATATGAAATCAAAGCATTTTTAGATAAATATATCTTTCTATTATGAAATAATTTAAGAGTCACATATTTATAATGAAAAAATTTATTTGCAAATATTTTTATAATATTGTATGGGATGCTTCGATGATGTTATATTCGCAGAAAATAGCCGCCCCTGTCGTACAAGTTAAAAAACATTCTTACCTTAATTTTTTCGAAAAGGTCCTAAAGTACCTTGTTTTGAAAACGATGGAATTATTTCATTCAAAACATATAATGTCAAATAATGGTATAAATGAATTTAACACATTTTCTAGAAAATAGTAAAAATGTTTTGAAATATATTTTTAAGAATCATGGATGTGGATGATAAAGATGTCACTCAAAAAACAACCTCAGATAATAATGATATTGTGAAATTATCCCTTACCTTGTACTTTATCATGGTCAAGGGTAGGTTAATCTCCTGTATAATGGTGAAATGATTTTTATTAAATTATACAGGAATAATATACATTAATATTATATTATATACAATCTTTTAAAATTTCCTTGTTAATAATAACGTAGTATTATCCTCATTTCTGGTGTTAATGGGTTCATTTTCCTTTATATTCTTTGTTACACAATTAATGTTTCTTAGGGATAGAATGTATCTTATTAATATTCAGAATGATATTAATTCTTTAAACAATATATTTAATCATCTAATAAAAATAAGTCTTTAATGGATACGATGGGGAATGAATCTCATCACGTTCTTGGAGACGATAATCCGTACGTAAGCACGAGTTACAATATCATTATTTTGATATTAAAATTATATATAATTGGATAATATATCATATATACAGTATCATTATCATGTTATATTTATAATTTAAATCAATTTAATGTCATTATTATACACATCCAAATAATAATGTATTTAATAACAATTACACCACGACGTGGAGAAGGTAAGCCGTACATACACACCTATGGTGACATGTCATTAAATGGATGGATAGAATAATGAATATGGTTGTACCTTATCTATAATAACATCCCAGTATATAGAAGATACTGGATTTATTATTTTATAATAGAATCAATAACGAAAGATAATGTGGAAGAAGAAATGAACTTGAAGGAGGTGATGAAATATTTACCTCTCCTACATGTTTTTTCATTTTCATTTGATCAAAACGGCTCCTTAGGATGGATTTTTGACTAAATGAAGGCCTCTATAATGGAGGGAGGAAAATTGAGAGGGTATTTGGGCAGAGGTTTGCTAAGACAAAATGCTTTGATGGAGGGAATTAGAGAGAAGGTGTAGTGCCATTTTATAATAGGGGTGAGGGGCAATATAGGAAACACTAGAAATATTATTTTATAATAAAATAATTTTCGGTTTCTAATGGCTCAAAAATAGATTATTTGAAAGATAAATTGGTTATGGGTCTATAACATCTCAACCAATAGGTTTTATACAGGTTTTTGTCACTTTATAAACATTATCTATTAGATTTAACTCTTAGTTAAATAGTTTGACATTCACCGTGGCTCTTTGTATTTTTATATTATATGGTTAATAAACATAATATATACATCAATGAGAATCCTATGTGGTTAATTAATGATACAACTATCATTATATAAGTGTTTTGGCAGAACCTTATATTTTTAGGAATATAATATCAATTAATAATATAATATTTGTTTAAAAAACTCTTTTATGTCAATTTTGACACTATTTGGTATTTTATTTTTATTAAATTTATAACAGCATTATTACATCAAAAAACTATTCATATAACCAACCCTAATATGTCATATTAACATATAGAATTATTTTAATTCATAAAAAGTCTAAAATTACATTTTTGGGATATTTATAATATCAATTATTTTGATATTTTATTAATTAGAAAATTACTGCAACATCATTGTGTCATAAATAAATTTAATTATTTTATGACTAATTTTTTTAAATAAAATACCATTATGTAGGAAATATGTTTATATTTATAATGAATATTTATAGTTGAATCAATCTTATGTGTAACCATATATTAAAAATGGTTTATTTATTAAACATTTAATTTAACACTTTTAACTCTTCTTTGAATTAAATAATAATAAATGTCCTTATATAATTCATGTGGACCTAAAGGATAATATTTGATTCCTAATGTTGTTTTTGGTTGAACTATACTTATAAAATAGAATTAGATCATGTGTTATGTTAATAATAATTTCATTGTTACCCTAAATTACCCTATTTACATTTAACCGTTGTAAAGAAAAGTAAAATGTTACTATTCACCAAAAATTATTTTCATCTTATTGAACTAAATTTTATTTACTGATATCAACCGTGTCACTATGAGTTTTGAAATTCAAATCAGTGAAGCGGTAAAATTATGTTTTATGTAAATTTTCATATGCTCCTAATAGGTGGGTAAAAGACGGTAAAATGTTCCATAAATTTTATATATATCTAAAAATATTATAAACTGACTCCAATGAATTACATTGATCATATATAGGTATTATTTAATTATATTGACCTAAAATAAATTTAAGTAAAAGAAATAGTTATTTAAATAAAAAATTCAGTTTTTGACAATAACATAGTGTTTTACACACTTCATAAAAAATTGAAGGTTTTCAGAAAAATGCAAAAAATTCACCCTAAGATAATTTTGATATTTTGAATCTAAAAATGTACTACATTTGACAGATAAAATTTATAAAATTTAAAAAATTAGGTATTAATATTCATAACGGCTAGTTTGATTGGTTTGGTGTGTTATAACTCGAAGTTGTGAACAACACAGATTATTGTTTTATTCAATGAAAAGCGTACCATAGAAGGTTGGGGTGTTATATTATCATATCCTTAAAATAATTTCATCCTAGAAATTTCTAGATTATTAAGGCGTTAAATGAATCAGGTGATTCTTCAACATATGTTCCTCAAGATCCCACGTTGCCTCTTCCATCTAATGGTTTCTCTATGGTACTTTTACCAGGCGAGTCGTCCGGTTTCTCAGAACTTGTTCTCTTTTATCAGGAACCATTACTGGATCTTCGCAACAAGACCGATCAGGTTCCAGATCTAATTCTTTATAGGTGAGTACATGTGTTGAGTCAGGCATGTATTTTCTCAATAGTGATACATGGAACACATCATGAACTTTGGAGAGACTTGGCGACATTTCCAACTGGTATGATGCATCCCCAATTCATTCTAGAATATCGAACGGTCTGATGTACCTGGGACTTAATTTTCACTTCTTACCAAAATGTATAACACCCTTCCATGGAGATACCTTCATGAAAACATGGTATCCTACCGGAAAATCCAAATCCTTCCTTCAGTTATCGACATATCTCTTCTGCCTACATTGAGCCTCTTTGATGTGGGTTTGGATTATCTTCACCTTTTCCATCGTTTCCTCCACAAGTTCTGGGCTTATGAGTTTTCTTTCACCAAAATCATCCCAACAAGTTGGTGTGCGACATCTCATTCCATATAACGCTTCATAAGTTTCCATCTAAATACTTCAATGGAAGTTATTATTATAGGAAAATTCTACTTGAGGTAAATATTGATCACACATACCTTGAAATTCATGTGAACATGATCTCAACATGCCTTCTACGGTTTTAATAGTCCATTCTGATTTCTCATTAGTTTGGGTGTGATAGGCAATTATCATACTAAGTTCATTATCCAGGGCTTTCTGAAGTCTTTTCAATAATATTGATGTAAAACAGAGATCAAGATTAGAATTAATTGATAGTGGTACTCCTTGAAGTCTTACATCATCATTAATATATAGTCTGGATAAACGTTCAAGTTGTAAATCATCCCTTATAGCAAGAAAATGTGTTGACTTGGTAAGATGATCAACAATAATCCAAATTGTTAGGACTATACAAATAGTACAAAGAGGCAAAATGATTTCTATGTTATAGAACTATAAAAATAGTAAAAAGAGGTAAAAATTCAAATTACAAAGAGGATGTTTTGGAATTCCTAATTATATATCTTAAGGAATCTTGTTAGGGGGATATGAAATCTATGATTATTTTTAAGAACGATTAATAATTCCATATAAAAGTATTATCATGAATAAATTAAAGGTGTTTGTAACTTCATTGAATACCCAAGTAGGGTATTGATCTTATAAAACTGATTTATGATTTTAAAGGTAATGTGATACCATGTAGATGTTTATATATTTTAAAAACATACATGAGTTTAAAACCATAGGAATGATTTATAAGATTGTATAACTTTCATTAAATTGAACAAGTCACTGGTTTCTAAATAATAAATTTAAATGTGATTTAATGTTTCTATCATAATTGAATCTATGTAATTGATTTGTATATTATTTTTTACTTATAAAATAAGGGTTGTTAATAGAGAATTATTATAATAAAATGAGATGAATAATTTTATACACTGTGTTTCTGATTCAATGGATTTAATAAGATATTTTGAAAAGAAGTTATTGATGATTTTCTTTATTTAGGATATAGTATTTATTAATTAATTTGTTTAAATCTGATGACATGTGATTCTTTGTATTAATGGTGTATTTTAATTAATAACTTTTTTTTCATGAAAATACAATAAAAACATATAATTACACATTAGATATAAAAATCGTAGTATTTTGTTATATATTCCTACTAAATGTAAATACATGTTATTTTCTAAAGAAAAATATAGTTTTTGTTCTGTATTTGAATATTTCTAGAGGATAATATTCTATCATAGAGGATAGTTGGAGTATGTTCTAACAAAGAAAACTTCTATGTAGACACATAATGATTTTTAAAATTTATTTTTATGTGATTTTTTAATTAATATCTGTAAAATTATTAATATATTATTTTAAAGAAAAATGTAAATAGTAACATTGAGTTACTTTGAGAAATTCAACATCACTATTAACTAAAGGATTTTATTAGTCTAATAATAGAAGCTTTTCTTCACATAAGATCATAATTTTTTTTGTATATGTGATGGTAAATAAATATAAATGATAATATTGTTTTAATTGTAATTTTAATTAATGTTGGTGTAGTATAATGAAATTTTAGGATATAAAAGTAATGAAATTGAAAATAGGTACACTGAGTTACCTTAATAAAGTGAATATCTGTATTATTCTAGCTCACTGAAAAAGTGAAATTCAATTTATTTGTTAAATTAATTAGAAAATATTGCTGAAGATAAATTTTAATTATTTCATTTGATTACCATAATCAATTGAATATCACTTTATCCATAATGTGTTTATGATATGGTATAAATAAATTGGAATGGTTACATTCACCTAAAGTAGGTTTTTTGATGACATAATTTCATAATTTATAATTATGTTGTTCTTATAAATTTTACTTTGTAAATAACAGATGATAAAATTATAGTTTTTTATATTACAAAGTTATGGACTTTTAATATATATTTAGTGATATAAAATAAACAAATATGATTCCAAAGTCTCAAAATTATTAAAAATGACTTTCATCATAAATTTTTCTCACTACGCCGTTAGTGGGGGTGTTTTATCATATGATGACATATAGATGTGACATGAATTATATATGTATGTAATGTTTAAAAAATATTAATTCAAGAACTACATATGGTTCATGTTTATTCTCTTGGTATTTAACACTAGAGTGATTCTTGTAGTAGGTGACAAAGAACCATGTATTTTTAATAAAGGAAAACCCATTTTACTTTCATTCACATGTGCCGCAACATTACATTATATGAATGGTGACATGTAAATATCCCCTTAAAGTATAAAATATGAAATACCACTAATAGATTATTAGTGAGGTGAATTTTTTGATGAAATTATATGTTAGGATTAGCATAAATAGATTCTTTTTCACATCAGAAATTGTTGTATATGATATATAGATGATAGATTGATGGGGTAAAATAGAATCTTATTACATAGACAAAATCATGAAAGTATATTTCCTATAATGTCATTTGGTTATAGATAGAATTAGGGATTCATGATTAGTATAAAACCTTATAACCTGAGGTTGGTGATATACATACCATTATAAAATTCCTAACTCTATACCATACATACCCAAGCCAAAATATGAACGTTGCTGAAACATGGGTGGTTGGGTATTTTGTTGATCGTGTCATTAGTTGGAGTGTAACCAATATGGTATTTTCTATCCTAGATGAAAATATAATACATTCAACATTGGCTAGAATTACAATTATAAAATGCATTCCCATGCTTAGTTACAACATAAGAGGTGTGTTTCACTACATAGATGAGGGGAATTTGATGTACTCATCCATTAGATGAATGAAATGTAATGTATTCATCAATATGGCCGGTTAATTTTTGAGAATCATAAAAATATAATTACGATATACTAAAATGACATATCCTAAATCTAGTGGTCACTCGATGTCAATGAAATTGTAATGTATATACTACATACGATGTATATAATATATATAGATGTGGATATATTCATATAGAGATATGAGGATATTTTATGGAAATCACACTAGAACACTTAGTATCCTATGTTGAACTAATAATTTTATTGAGAATAATAATTATTTAATTCTCTTAAATATTGATTTCATATTTATTTTCAATACTACTAAGGCATGCATGATCTCACATACAGGCCTTTAGATAAGGTTATTGATTTTGATTTTTTTTACCAAATTAAGATTTAATGATGAAACCATATTCTAATAGAGTTTTAGATGATTTTAGAAAGAGTAGTGAATTTTTATAGACTATCAATAGAGAATTTATTTTTTGTGGGATATTTTTAAAAAAAAACTTAATTGATTAATGGTATATTTAATATAGGTGAATTTATCTACCATACATATAAATTAATATTAACATATTATGAATTGATTCAATGAAACTTATATTCATTGAATAATATTTAATGTATAAATGATGAAGGGAATAAAAGTATATAGGTACATTAAATGTTGAAAACCCATATCATTATGTTAAATGCATCATGGATGGCTATATAAAGGGATTTGACCCCTCTTGATGTTAAAAATGATTTTCTACAAGCCTCTCCAAACTATCCTCCATCACATATCTTGTTCGTCACCGTTAGTTATGAAACTAGAACCTTTTAACATGTATGGGTGTCCTCCGATTGAGTTTGGTATCAACATGATATTGTAGTCCTATATAGGTTGGAATATATTTTTTTCATCAGTTTTTCATGTTTTCATCATCAAGGAATATTTTTGGAGATTATTTAATTGTAAATCGAAATAAAAACATTTATGTTCATCATTTTTACATGTTTATTCAATATAATATATATAATATATATATATATATTTCTCGTCTTATACCTTGTTGAAACGTCCTGAATCTGGATTCCACTAAAAGGTGTCTCATACCTGGTTTCACATGTGGTCTCAAGTGAATTTCAACAAATGCTAGAGGTTTTCGACTAGCAATGAGGTCCATGGGTGTGATAATAGAGAAACTATTCTCTCATTGGAAGAGTTTAACACAGCATAACAAGTAATGAAAATAGCAGAACAAGAAAATGACATGAAACTAAAGTAAAAAAAAGATTATTTAAGATCAAAATATCCAAAAGGAATGTAATATCAAAATGATGCAGCATGTCACACGTTCTAATAAAACAATGAAAAATCGATATACTGTGATCATGTATAATAAAATAACCATGTACAATAAAAAAATGAGACTTAGCAGCATCGCAAGGCAAGGTTTGGTCCCATGATCTCCTTCTCCTAATCATCAATCAAGTACATGTGAACAGAGATTTTCCCATATCGACACTTGTAGAAATATGGTCTATTTGGGCCAAAAAACATGACCCGAACAGGGTGTGATAAATGAATCGGAGTAGGAAACCCCCAAAGGTCTGTTCTATTCTATTAGTTCGTATATGCAAAAATTGTTTATAGTAATGAAATGTAGTAAAGTAATATTCACTAAAAAGTAAAAATTCCAACAAATACTAGTATTCATGTATAGAGGTTACTATATTCATAAGTAGTTCATTTACGTATAGTATTTAAATCTTGGAACCCGACCTATAACTGACATTCCCTATACAAATGTATGAACAGAATAAGTCCCAGAAGACCTCCTAACATGTTAGGAATGATTGAACTCAAACTTGTGCTTTGGCTTGGAAGACATGTCACAATTCTTTTCATTTTATCATTTAAGTCAAAGCTAAGTCTGTGCTTGAGATTCCTATGTAGGAAATCAAGTACCAACAAAGGTGTAATTCTACTAGCATCGTACGAGTCTGTTCTCAGTGGTCCTAATTGGGAGATATAGTATCACTCTCGATGTTTTTGTAAGTTCAAATGAGTCCGTCCTTGGTGGTCCAACTAGGGAGCCCTGATGTATCACTCTATGTATTTGTTTATTTCAATTTATTCTATCATTTTTAGTCATACTAGAGTTCCCATGTGTCACTAATGACCAATAAATATATACCTCTTGAGTCCGTCCATGGCATTCTAAACAAAACCCATGTATCACCCAAGGTGCAAGGTACAATAGTCAAGAGAGTATGTTCATGATGTTCTAAGATAAACCCATGTATCACCCAATTTTATTTACTAGTTATCCATTAAAATTTAATATAACATTGAAACCCTCTTATCATGCAAAAAACACTGCACGGAAAAGGGGAAAAAACCAACCTAGAGCCATAACCAAATAATTATAATTCTAGCACAATTGAAATTCCAGGAAATAAAATATTTCATTATAAACAACCCAAAAGGTAAAATTAATGTATTCACATCGACATTCTTGGGTGAAACGACCAAAAACAAATCTAAGGGAAAAACACCCGCAGGTTGGCCATTAACCAATCTATGATTCTAAATAAGCTTAAATTCAGTAAATGCATTATCACAAAAACATATTATAATAATATGTATCAATTTATATTAACTGAAATACCCTAATCATGGGTGAATGACATAACATCGCATATAAACATCTCATAAATTAATGAGTGTCACAAGACCACCTACCTCAATGACGTACATGTGATAAAAACTAACGCCGACCCTTGAATTTTCTTAGAATAGTGTAGATCTAAGAAAAAAAGTAAAACAATCAATTTTGAATAAATTAAATAAGATCCAAAATCATTATGAATTGATCAACGAGAAAAAAATCTATTACTTAGAGGAATCCTACGAGACCTATGACAGTCGAATCAGGTTTCAGATGATGAAACTAGAGGAGGTGATATTCCCACAACTCCTTCTTCTTCACAAGGCAGCTCTTATATCCATAAAGAAGAGAAAAAAGAGGCTACTACTCATTTTATGCCAAAATTTATTAGTAAACGGTGGCTAAATTCATTTACATGGTGTGTATACAATTTTACTATTTATATTTTTCCAACTTACTTTAAACGTCCTGCACCGACCATACCGACAAGACTACACAACGTGTACTTAGAATAATGTGGTGTAAAGTTGTTTTTTTCTCCCACAGGGAAACAACCTCACAAACCATGTCTTCCCATCAGACATGACCGTATAACACAACGTGTACATTGGACTACATGGAGTGTTCTACTAAAACATATCATTTTTCCAAATTTCTTTGTTTTCTTAAAAAACAACACAATGGAAAATAAAATCGATGAAATAATACCTCATAAGAAGAACCAGGTTCTTCCATATTTCCCCACTTAATGAAATTCGTCCCTGAATTTTCCTTCCAATGGTGGTTAAGGGATATCTGATAATAACTATGGCCACTCAGCATGTACATCGTCCTCCCTTTGACATATATCATCTTGTACTCAACTGTGCTGCCATAGAACCAGAAAAAGAATAACTAACTACCCTCAGAGAACCATAATGCTCGAATCAACTATACAAATTAAATTCTCCTCAAAGGATACATCATCCTGAACCTCAACTTCCTCAGGATAAAAAATGTGAGACACATTTGAGTTATAGCATCCCAACTTAGATATGTGGAAGACATCATGCATGGCTTGGTAGCTCTGAGTCAGCTGTAACTAATAGGGAACCAACCCAAATCATTCCTCAATATCAAACGGTCAGAAATATCGAGGTGAAAGCATGACCTCTCCCATTATCCTATTATGTCGTAATCTCGATGCGACATGTAGGAAAACTCAATCCTCACCCTCAAACTCCAAGGTTCGTCTACGACAATCGACTTATGATTTCTGAAGAGACCTCGTAATGGTCATCTGTCTCTGAATCATGAGAAATCATTCAGTAGTTTCCTAGACATGGTGAGGTCTCATCATTGTTGCCTCTACTACCACCTACATACACAGGGGAGATCATCAAGGCCTACTAATGAAATATTTATATGGTGCCATATAAATAGTATCACAGAACCTATTACTATAGAATAACTCAACATGTGGTATATATTTCTCCAAAGATCCCCCAATTGCTAGGACACATGCTCACAACATGTCCCCCAACACCTGAATCATGTAAACATCTGTATGATGGTGTAAGCTGTGCTCCAAAGCACATATATACCCAGAGCCCTCAAAAATATTTTTCAAAAAAAAGATGTAAATCAGGAATCCCTATCTGAAACAGTATAACGTGGAACCCCATGAATTTATACCCCATATCTAATATACTATTTCCCATGATAATTAGCACTGAAGGTCTCCTTTATAGGCAGGAAGTGAGAAACCTTCATAAGCCTGTCTTGTACAAACCATACAACATCATTGCCTTTGGGCAACCATGGTAACCCCATCATGAAATCCATTGTGACATTATCCCATTTCCACAATGGAATGGATAGCTACTATAAAATTCCAGTTTTCCAGTGATGTTCCACCATTACCTACTAACAGGTGGAACACCTCATAACAAAACAAGCTACTTCACACTTCATCCCTGGCCACCAGTACTGACGAAGGAAGTCATAGTACATCTTGGTGACTGCATTTTGCACTACACAAGATAAATCATGAAAAACCTGAATTATCTCCACACACATATCCCCTAAAACCCCCACACATCAATGGACATGAAAAAATTTATCCACATCCTTTTTCCATCCACGAGGAGGGTTCCCACCAACCACACTCTCCCATAGAAATATGCCTTAAAAATTTTATAGGTACCCCAACCTTACTCAGTCTATTAGGGTAGATGTAACAACCAATGATGAAAGGAAATCCTGTCCATGACTATTGTGAACCTCTAAATGAATCTCATAGAAAAAATACAGTAGCTTCCATTCACCACTGGCCTTCTAAACTACCTGTATCTATCCTCTCGTGATTAGTATGATAGCCACTACATTGCCTTTTACAGGCATATAGGAGAGATGATAGTCGAATGTATTAAGTCATTTCTCTCACCTTTACTTCCTCAGATTCAAATCATGCTGAGCGAATACGTATTTGAGGATTTTTTTTCTGTGTTCACAAGAAAATTCACTCCCAATAAATAATGTCTCCAGCAGCACAAAGGGTTCAAAAATGCAGCAAACTCGAAATAATGTTTCGGGAAATTTCTCTCATGTGGCATAAACTACTGTGATATGTATGAAACTACTTGATCTCACTACAAAACACTACTCCCAGCCCGCAACATGATGCATCGTAGTACACATTGTATCATCTACCATGATCTGGATATATCACTATTGGTGTAGAAGTAAATTATCCCTTCTACTATAGAAAGGCTTTGTTATATGAATCTGACTATTCAAACATCACACATTTCATAGTCCAGACCTTCATCAACAAATCTAAGCATGATAAGTTCTGTATAAAATGCCTGTAGTAACTAGTTAGCCCCCAGAAACATTTTACCTCAAAAATGTTCTTGGGGTCCTCCAAGGTAACAACTGCTCTTACCTTCTCTAGGTCCACTGATACTCTGGACTCTGAAATTACGTGACCGAGGATGTGAATTTGATCCACCCAGAAGTGTAATTTTGCGGTCCTAGCATATAACTAATTCTCTCTCAGTGTATGGAAACTGATCACAAGGTGTTTGGCGTGGTCGTGTCAATTAAAACAATATACCAAGATATCATCCATGAAAACCACCACAAAGGATTCTAGGTTAGGATGAAACACTCGGTTCATCAGCTCCATGAAAAATACAGGCATATTCATGAGAACAAATGACATAACCAAGTACTCATAGATACCACAATTACTACGAAATGTTGTACGTGGTATGTTTGCTAATTCATCACGTACCTTGTGATATCTTGACCTCAAGTCAATCTTCGAGAACAATCCACTCCCTGAAGCTGATCAAAAAGGCCATCAATCTGTGGTAGGAGATATCAGTTTTTAATTGTCAACTGTACTAGTTTAGGATATTCTACGCATAGCCTATGAGTACCGTAATCATTCTATACAAAAAGTATGGGTGAAACCCAAGGCGAAGTACTGGGTCGGATAAAACTATTTACATACATATCTTTCAATTTCCCCTTGATCTCTTACATGTTCATAATATCCATCCTATAAGGTGGAATAGATATTAGTGCATCTTTAAGCACTAGATCGATATTGAACTCCCCCTCTCTAACTGGAGGTAATCCTAAGAAGTTGTGTTGTAAAACCTTCATTAAATTATCAACAATTGGAGGAAAATCATCCAAACATGTTCTCTAATAATACAGATATAAAATCACAATTTGAGCAGTCTTCCCACCCATCCCACGATGATAGGGTCCATCTCAGCTTTCCTAGATGTCTCACTCATGCTTATATAGAAAAAACCCACTATCTGGTGATGTAAAACTCACGCTCCTACCATATCAGTCAACAATGGAATGAAAAGAAACCAACCAGTCCATTCCATGAATGAAAACAAGTACCATCTTCTCTAAGACATAGTGGTTCCATAGAATGTGAAACCCACCAATATCAACGGGGTACTCCTTGAACAGATGCACACTTACTATTCTAATCTCTAAAAAAGTGTCTAGCACAATAACATTAGAAGTAGTAGAAACCCAGAGCCCAATGATTTCACCATCAACAATATAAATAAATATATGTGTTGCACCAGTATTAAAAAGTGTAGAAGATAATACAATGTTGACTAGAATATTACCTCTTATAGTAGAAGGTTTGGGATCCTAAACCTATTGTGTGTGTTGCACTGTATATGTTTGACATGTACCGCAACCCTATGACATATCCTGTTTAACCTGAGTTGACCCACCATTATGTCGCTGAGATCCTGGGGTCAGGCTACCACGACCATGCCCACCACCATGGCCGGACGCCCAATCATATTCCAGTTTCAACACTGGTGATATCCTACTGACCGTGATCATGTACATGCAGTCAGTACATAACCTCTCTCACTAGCCACTTTTGAAAACATCCAATATAAACAATAGAGATGTAGCATATTGCCACAATATCACCACTCAACTAGGTCCTTCGGACACTGCGGCCTGAGATATCCCGGCCTACGTCACTATTATCAGCTTAAGTGGCCACCATAAGAAATGTTATAGTTTCTCATATCCATGAAAGAAAACTAAATATGATGATTCTTAATTTTGTTGAAATAATTATAGATTTTGGTGCTGAACCGCCCAGGTTCACACCCCCAGATTACCGTATATTGCACTCCGTAATTAGTGCCTGATTGACAATAGAACATATAGACGACATCTTGAAGACATTCACTTATGATTGGATGTCGTACCAAAGACCATCCTCAATTTGTGTATCTTTCGATGCATCATCACCCATTAGAATAGGTGGTAATAATTGAAGCTCAGTAAATCAGGTTGAATAATCCATAACAGACAGTGTTCCTTGCTCCAGGTGCATGAAATCTTGGGCTTAGTCAGACCTCAGCTTCTTGAGAATACAAAAATTATAGAAAGAAACATAAAATTATACCCATGTCAAATCCTGATGATGCCCTGACTAAGTGATAACATCCCACCATCTTTAGGTATAATCGTGAATCATATATGTCACGACCGTGAACCTCTTCTCAAGAGGTGTCTCCAAATGATCGAAGATAGTAAACACTGATTCAAGCAATGATTCCATGGTCTATGGTAATCCATCTCTAGAAAATATATATAGTTGTTTCAGATGGAATATACACCTTATCTCTACAATAGATGTGAGAGCTTGTGGCACTCCCTAAAAGGTACAAAAAAAACCTCACCAAAAACTTCTCGAAACTGTGTGTCTGCACACATGTTCAGTATAATAGCTGGTGCCTCAGCTTTCACAACTGGAGGATCCATTGTTACCCCATGTCCCACCACCTCCAGTGTATACTCACTAACACTCTCATGGCACACATCTTATGGTCTTCATATTGTAATTTATTTGTAAATTCCAGCACACACACCTCAGTACATGTTTTCCAATGAGAAAACTGCAAATCAGATGTGCAATGTGGGATAGAGAAGGAAAAACTATAATTGTTTTTCAAAATAGGAGTAAACGGAGTGTATAACTCCTTACACTACATGTTATCCTAGGAATATACATCGGTGTGTAATTATTCCCAATATTTACATGTAACACACCATGTACACGGTGTGTTTCCTAAGAGACATGACATGTTCTTATGTTTCCTTCCAACCCAGGTACTCCTACATGGCATGAACTACACGGTTTTACCAGTATAAGACTACATGGTCTATTCACCATAGAAAAGGTGTGTACATCAAAATTTTTCATCCACCTATGTCATTAGTCACGCAGATGGATAAATGGTCAACATATACATAGTGTGTACTCACATTACTTGTTATTTCCTAAAAATGCTTGAAAACCCATGCTCCCTACTCACATGAGAGGTTACACATTCAAGGACTACATATAGTGTAGACATGGTACATAGATTGTTCTTCTTAAAATTTATAACACATTCTTCCCCAAATAGGTAGAACACCCAACCTGTTAGGATAGACTAAATGTCATATATATAGGGGTTTTTATAAAATAAACTACAGTTTACCTAGGAAACCCATGTTTTGCCAACAACCAACCCGCATCATGCCAAATTCTGATCCATGAGGGCCCACACTCACCATGAATCAAGGTTTGAAATCTTATCCAAACGTACCATAATATAATTATAGATAAAATATGAATCATGATCTATATAATTCATATCCAAGAGGGCCCATATTCCTCAAAAAGTAATGGAAGGAGTCTATTTAATCCAAACAATTGCATGTACCAATAAACCTATCACAATAGCAGACATAGCTATGACGTCCTCTATCACAACTGCATGTAATAACTAATGCATCCTAGACGGAATGATATAACGCATGGAACAAGATTCTAATAATTTCCAATATCATGCAATAGATGGAATACCCTCATCACATTGTGTTGTAACTAAAATAGAATGCATATTTGCAACAATAGTAATTGAATAAATCAACTGTGTCAGTCCACGGTGAGATCAAATAAATTGTAATATATCAAAATCTAAAAGCACTAGTCAATTGAAGGTAATTTGGATTTTACCTATACGTGGGGTAGCTACTCCTAAGCACAACTAATTACTAAACTCCCATTCTATCATATACAGTATATATGCTCTATATTGTATGTCATAGAATAATGAAACCTCTGAGAGCACTTTGTAATGTCCCAGATCTGAATGCCACTAAAATGTTCCCCAAACCCAGTTTGTCACATGGACTCAAGCGCATTTCCCATAATGCCAAAGGTTGCCGAATAACATCAAGGGCATACGGTGTGATAGTGGGGAAACTGCAACCTCAACGGCAGAGTGAAACAAATCAAAACAAATAATGACAGTAGCAGAAGTAGTAAACAACATGAAACTGAAGAAAACAACTGAAGATTTAAGATCACAAAATTCAGAAGATATGTAATATCAAAATGAAGCAGCATGTCACATTTTCATAGAAAATAAGAAAAACCAAATATAATTCTATAAAGTAAAATACAATACCCATGTATAATAAAACAAAATGAGACTCAAAAGCATCACAATCTAAGACTTCATCCCATTCTCTCTAGAACCTAATAAACAATAAAATACATGTGAAAGGAGCCTTTCCCCTATTGAAACCTACAGAAAAATAGACTGTTTGGGCTGAAAAACATAACCCATATAGGGTGTGAGAAATGAATCCCAGTAAGAAACCACCAAATGTATTTTCCAATATATTAGAGGGTATAATATGTAGATGTGTATATGAATGAAATAATGAAATTTAGAATTCTCTAAGAAGTAAACAACCATACAAATACTAGTATTCATTTAAAGAGTTTACTATAATGATTAATCGTCCATTTACTTAAAGTATTAAAATCTTATAACCTGGACTAATCGTGACATTCCATGAAGTAATGAACGAACAAAATAAGTTTTAGAAGACCTCCAAACAAGTATGTAATGTCTGTACTCAAGCATGTGTTCTGGTTTGGTAGACATGTCACAATTCCTTCTATTACAACATTTAATTATAACCCGAGTCCTTTTTAAAGATTCCCATGTTAAAATTCAAGTATCACCATAATTTTAATTCTACTGACATCATATGTGCCTTTTCTCAGTGATCCTACAATGGAACTTGAGTATCTCTCTTGATGTTGGTGTAAGTTCAAACGAGTCCTTCCTTAGTGGTCCTACTGGGGATCAACAAGGTATCACTCTATGTATAAGTTTGCGTCAATTTAGTCCATTCATGGAATCCTAATAGAGATCCCATGATTCACTAATGACCTATAAACAAATACATTTCATGTCCTTCCATGGAGTTCAAATATGAACTCATGTATCACCCAAGGTTCTAGGTAAAATAGTCAAGTGAGTCCATTCATGAAATTATAAGATAAACCCATGTATCATCCAATGAAATTTACAATTTATCCATTATAATTTAATATAACATTCCATCCTATTTATCAAGAAATAAAATTACATGGAAAAGGGGAAAACACAAACTCAGTGCCAAAATCAATTAATCACAATTCTAACACAATTTCTATTTTAGAAAATAACTATGTTCATTTTAAACAACCTAGAAAGGGAAAATGAATGCATGCCAGTCGACATATTTGGGAGAAATGACCAAAAAAAAACTATGTAAAACACACACACGAGGTGGCCATCAACAAATCAATGATTCTAAAAAATATGAATTAATTATCGCAACACCATTTGATAAAAATAATTATCGATTTCCTCTCATGGAAACATCCTAAAAATGTGTGTATGGCACAATGGTGAATATAAACATCTCACAAATTAATGAGAGGCACGAGACAACCTACCTCAATGTCATATGTGTGATATTAACTAATGTCGATCCCTTAATCGGTCTAGAACTGTATAGATCTAAGAAGGAAAGTAAACCAATAAACCTAAAATAACATATGTAAGAACAAAAATCATCAAGAAAGTCTCAAGGGGAAGAAATCACTTTCTGAGAGTAATCCTACGAGATCTATGACACTTGTATCGTGTTTTGGATAATGAAATAAGACGAGGAAATATTCTCACAACTCATTCTTATTCACCCAACAAATCCTCTGTCCAGAAGAAGAGGTAATGGGGAAACTGTCCATTTTATTCCAAAATTTAGTAGTAGATGAAATGTTAATCCATATACAAAGTAGGTATATTACATTAATATTCATAACTTCACTGATATACTATACATGTCCCACACCAACCATTCTAACATGACTACTAGGCATGCACTTAAAAGTAGAGATTGTGTAGTATATTTTTTATCTCTCTCAGGCTAACAGAATCATACACCATGCCTTCTAATCATACATCGTCAGATTACACGGTGTGTACATAAGAGTACTCGACGTGTTCTTCGAAAACAAATCATTTTTTTAAATTTCCTTGTATTTCAATAACAACACAAAGGAAAAGAAAAATTAGGAAATTGTACCTTACAAGATGAATTGGGTTCTTATACATATCTATATGATGAACAATTATAACCCATCATTGAGATGTTCCTTGAACAATATATATAGATTATCCCAAGTATGACATACCCTTATGTCCCATAATGGTATTAGTGGATTTTTTGATGATGATAATATAATATAATATTATTGAAATTTTTTTAATAATGATTTATAATCAAAATGAAATAATAAACATAAATGATACTTAAAATAACAAGAAAATATTAAAATTGATGATATAAAATTTCAATGGTGTAGTATATACACCTCATAGAAGAATATAAGTACATAATATTTCTTAGGTATCTAAGAAGGAAATTTGTATAATAAACCCTCACCACTTTTGCATAGATTGTATCGTAAACCCCATGAACGAGAGACCATAAAATGGAAATCTAAATATCCATAATTTGGAGGATAATAATGAAGAAATAAATTCCTGGTTTGTATAAAAACCACATAATTGACATATGTGGCGAATAAGTCATGCGGCTCAAGAAAGTAAAAATGTGAGATGGGAATCCCAAATCATAATTATCAATATCCTTTATATACAATAAAAAATCCTATATAATAAATAATTTTTTTTATAAATTTATGAAAAAATAATTATAAAATATATTAAACCATATGTGATTTACATATGACCCTTTATTACATTTTTATTAACATTGTAATGGTAAATTCATATTTTAGGTAAAAAGAGCTTTGTTTTTTCACTCATTTTTCGATATGTTATTTTTTTCCAATTACTTTTATCATTGTAAAATTATATAATGAATGTCAAACATGATATAAATATCATATATATTCAGTATATATGTATTTATGATAATGCATAAAGTATAGAGATATAAAATGAAATATACCATTGATGGAGATAGTTGACTGTACCTACGCATAAATATTGTTTCCATTTTCATAATGAATTGAAATAAAAAAAATCTAAAAATTATATTTACATTAATGAATCATTTTTATTTCATATATATAATATATTCTCACTAATAAAATCTGTATTAACATTCATTCATTGCACGAGAGAATCACATTGCTTCATGAGGCAGTACTCCATAGTATACACTAACGACATAAAAATATTCCATCCAAATAGATGGTAGAAATTTTTATTTGATTTAATAATTAATAATATATAATTATATAATAAATATCAATAATAAACATATAATCTGTCATTATATCTAGTTATGATAAGTGGTAATATGAAATAAAATTTATCAGTTTATGAGGTGGTAGATCTCTTTACACATGAATGTTGTAGTCATAATCCATTTCATAAAAGGGGATAATTAAATAGGTTATATAAATTTAAAAAATAATATATAATTATATAAAATTTAATGATTTTATTTCTTAATAATAGTTTATAATGAATTTATTGAGGTTGAGGAAGAAATAAAATAAATCGTTCAGTTAGGGATCTTACAACTTAGTCAGACAAGTTATTAAGGTTTTCTATAAAAGGAATTATATGTTGGATTTAAAAACCAAATAATTCATATATGATGATATTAGTTAGGTAAGAACGTTATTTTTTTAGGTAGTGTAAAATTTAAATTTATTTGGAAGTGTGATGAGGAGATGAGAGGGGGGTTTCCTTTTATAAGTGAGGTGAGTTGTATAATTATATTTTTTAAAAATAAAAAATGTATTACAACATTTTCCATATTTTTTAAGGATATTAAAAAATTAAGTTATAAAAATAATAAGGTATATTTTATAAATATGGCTGTAAAATTGGTTTGGAACATTCTTTTTTATAACTTTTATCCCTTATCATTTAATTGAAACCCCCAGGTAAACCCATTTTTACCTTAATAGTTGTAAATAATTTACGTTTTCTTACTATTAATTGTGGTTAAAAATTTAGAAATAACAAATTTATAACATAAATTATTATAGTTTAAAACATGAAATCCATTTTTAATGATTATATTCAATTATCTTTTAAAATTTCATTAAAAATTAATCCCAAGGACAAAACAAGAAATCAATTTTCCAAAAAGGTAATCTTCAAAATTTTAAATAATATTTATATAATAATTCAGTATGAAATTAAATCAAAATACCTAAATTTTATTAATTTATTTATAACATTAAAACTTTTACCTTAATAACCAAATTAAAAATATGTGTGTGTATTTAATTTTTCTCTAAAAAAATGAAAATTCTTAAGAAAAACTAGTATTTTTAACTGTTCATTTAAACAATTATCTTATTAAAAAACTATAAAAAAATTTACCATAAGATACATTTGACTTTTTTAATTCTGAAATAAATGTAATTATATTATATTAATTTTATAAATGTTTAATAAATTTATTCTAATATTTCACACAAATGGTGACAAAAATGCTTTCTAGAAAAATATAGTTTTATGTGTAAAATTGGATATATTCCTTTCTATGATATTGGGAACACTTAAGATAAATGTTAATTTTTTATTGAATATATAATATTTAAATTTAATTATTATAAATAAAAAAAATGATTTATTTTGGCTGTTAGGATAAAACATATTTGTGCGAATAAGAATAGTTTTTAGAAAAAAATTTCATTTATATTTCAGATGGTTTTTATTTTCATTTAAAATTAAACAACAAGGAATTAATTATATATATATATATATATATGTATATAACACATATTTTTAAAATTTAAATAATCATATCCATAACCACAACACTAATGGCTATGTGATATCTATCATGTTAAATAATAATATATCCATAGTATTTTGGGTTTTGTTTAAACTCAGTGTGGCATTTCACACATTCTAAACGCATTATTTCGTATAACACAATATGAAAAAATTGTTACATGTAACATAAGATAAACATGATTGTTCATGTAACATATACTGAACATCATGTAAAGTAAATTTCAATCTGTTGAAAATAATTATTTATTAAAAAATTCACAAAATGTGACGACATTACCTTCAACCCACAGAAATAAATTGAGTCCTCTCAATTTGAACATGTTCTTAGTAAATAGGGGTTTGTCATTTGAAAATCCTTTTGTGGGAAACCCATATCATTAAAAGGGTAAACAAAACATAATCATAAATAGAGAGAACATTATTTGTGAAGTTCATCTAGAATAAAACATATTAGGATTCTAAATTATACATCATAGGAGGTAATTGAAAAACTGGACATGTAAGAGAAAAAAACACCCAAATACAGACAATAGGTTATAGAGAACATGGTAAAGATAAAGATAATGACCAAAAATCCATAAAAATTATATGTGTGAAAAATTTCATTGATATCATAAAAATTTTAATAGGTGGAAAACATTTTACTTCATGATCATTTCAATAATGTCAGGTAATTGTCATGATATGATATAAATAAATTATTTCAATCCTTTTCATAAGAAAAATCTCATCATGTTCTTGTGCCTCGATCAATTTACACATAATTTATTTATCAATTATATTAATATTTCTTGTAAAATTTAATAAATATGATCCAAAAATTAATGATAAGTAATTCATTATATCAATAGTTATTATAAAAAACAAAATGGTTTGTACATGTTACGCATAAATGTTTATATGGTGAAATAAAGAAATAATGACAGAAAAATATAGTGATATTGGCTATTTAAACAGACTCCACATGGATTTTCAATGGTTTCCAAAAAACTATAAATAAATTTTGAGATAGAATCCAACACATTTCACATTGACCCATTTAGTGGATGTCTTTAGAAACCACCACAGAAAATATGTTTAGTGGCTAATTTTTAGAGTTTTGTGGTGATTTTTTTCTCAAAACATTTTGACTGAATAGTGGTAGTTTAAACTGTAAAAAACACCTCATCATTTTTTCAGAGCATATATCACCACTAAAACCCCAAAAAACATATTGTAAAGTTTCTTTGAACGACAATAGAGGTGATTTACACCGATAATAAACATTATTTTGACATATATAGTTACTAATTACACTACATCTACATGAAAAATTACAAAAAAATACAGATGTACAATCTAGGTCCCCAAAATAGCCAAAAGAAGTAGCTAGAAATATCAAAACCAAATTTGACTCAACCAAATTTACATGTATATATAAATCAACATTAATTGTATGTACCATTGGTTGAAAAGTATAATTCATATTAAGACACTAATTTAAACCAAATTATTTGATAAGATAAATCACCATAATCCTACATGAAATATGAAACCAAATTAAACAATAACTCAAGACAATAACAATTTCATATGAGAGTATTTTAAATACAGAAAACCGATTAAGCAATTAAAATCCCCAGAAGAATACATTTTCTATTTTACCAAACATAATGAATAAGCATATATGATTTGAATCTAATTTATAAAATATTACAATTTATCAATAACTCTATTAAATTATGAAAAAAATAAAAAAATAAAAAAATTTCAACCTTTATGGTTTTTTTGTTCAACCATGTGGCATTAGATCCAATAGGTTCCATTTCATGTGGTAAATCATGAAATTATTGGTGAAATCGACAAGAAGATATTTAATCCATGAAAATGACGTGTAGTTATTAAAGGTCAGGATTGAATGAATTTGTAATATCATTATAGATTTTTTTGAAACCATTTCAAAAATTAATAATAAAATGAATCAACAAAGTGATATAATCGATGAAATTATTCCTGAAAAGAAGTTAATCATTGAAACTGGTAAAATCCATGATGAATCCATGAAAACCCTTAGATAATGATGTATAGAATGGGTGAGGAATTTATATAGTGAAATGAACACTCAGTTTGATAATTTATAAAGAAAACATTAGAGAATAACATAATGATTCAGAATCCTGAGGGAGATCATTAAAATATATGGAAGATAAAAAATACCACAGATTCTAAGGGTGGAATTTGGGTGGTAGTAAGAAATTAATTATCATGGAGTCAATTAAATTGATGTTCATACCTTCTAAAAAATATGTAATCCATTCTCATATATAGTTTTATACAGAAATATTTTGGAAGATATGGACACAAAATGAGTGTTTTATGGATTCTAAAATGTTATACAAAACAAGAATGACCTGATGAAGCCATATATCAGCCAATAACAAATTAACATGGTATGATATTACTATAAGAGTGTATAATTTTATTAACATTGGTCATTTGGAAAATTATTTAAAAATAAATAGGGATGAATACTTTAAGATCAAATTTTCAAATTTTATAATGTATTCCATGGAGTATAATATGTGCCATTGAAATATTTGTTATATCCCAATAGTATGAAACCAATTTTTGGGAAGAATTTCTAGAATATTGATGCGAATATAACCCTTATAGAAATAAATGTTTATATTATTGAAGAAAATAAATCATTCATGAAGGAATATATTTTTTAAATTATCATTAACTATGAATTCTACATCATCTAAATGTTATGTTCTGGTTACTAATAGGCTATTAAATGGATGCATTTTTTGACCGTCAACTATTTATGATAAATCAATATGCCTTATCTTGTAAATGTGTCAAAAGACCATTATATGTTTAGTTAAACATCATCTCAAAATCTATTATGAACCCCAATAACTAAAAGTTGAACATTCATCAACACCTGATCCATCTCTATTTTCACTTCCAAAAACTGGATCTTTCATGAATATTAAATTGACTAATAAATTATTTTTTATATTTAACTATAAACATAAAATCAATAAATGTTTTTGTACTAAATTATTTTAAAAGTTCACGATTTACCTTCACACTTCCAAAAACCAATGCCATAATAGTAGGGATAAATATATTAATCTTCTAATATAATTCAATAAATGCTCTATGTAGTGCGTTGACCTTTGCATATGTCAACATTGTATGATCCCCTATTCCTAAATTGTGTTTTTCATTTCAAAAAACTCCCTCTATCCATCACGATATATTGTGTCACTAAAAACCAGGAGTATATTATTCTTCAATCCCTGGTGGAATCCCAATGACCACAGATGGTAATGATCCCATACCCATTCTACACACTCATCCAGAATGATAATTCCCAATATATTTACCTACTCATTCATCCTAGTATTTTGAGAAGGACCCTGTAGGATTGGTATCCCAAGGTTATTTTAGATTTACCTATGAATAATTTATTTTTCATATTTTTTGCAATACTTATTAACAATGTGACCAATAATAATATGTTATATTTAAATAAAAATTAATTAATACCCCAACTTCATTGGCCGAATCATTTACTTAACTATCATTATATTCTCCATGAACATCCAACCATAGTTCTATTTAAGCGACTTGGTGGCCTATATTATTTGACTTCGTTAAAAAATATTAATCAATAATTTAAAATATAAAATTGATAGTATTGTCTTATAAATATTTAAACTCAATAAAATGTTACTAGAGTCGATCTATTTTTGGAAATACCTTTTGACCCTTAAATGTGGGGGATTATTTAATTAGCTTGACTTGTTGCATTTTTCCTTGAATCATACTGAAATAAATAAAATGTAATTTAATAGTTATTTATGAAATGTAATATCCATGTCATATTCATGTATATATGTAAAATTATATTAGTATAATAAAATATATTTCAATACCACATGCTTCTCATGATGATGGATATAAAATAAACCTTCCATTTCTCTCTAGGTATCCTTTAATGTGCCTTATTATACACCCAGTTACTAATCATTAATGTAATATTCAAATCATTTCATAGTATCCATTTAAAATCCATCCAATTTTTCCCCAAATTATTCACGGTCCACATTCATGTGATCAGATCAGTAATGGTAATGTAAAAAATTTTTAACAATGATATTTGTTTTTAAATTATTATATTTAATTACATAATAAAATTATATTTCATAATAATGTTTTAAAATTTCTTTTATCTTTGAATCAAAACAATCTATTTTTTAGTCTGAGGCACATTCCTCCCTTCATCAAAGGTAATCAGAAGGGTAACCATATCCACCTCCATCTGGCCTAGAATATAGGAAAATAATCCTTGGGCAACATTAGTAGGGGCCCCATATAAATGAAATAAGAAAACTATATTAATTATGTTCATATTCTAGAACTCTTAACTATTTATATTTATCTCCATTATAATTTGATTAATGTTTTATTTAAAATAGTCAGTAATATAAAAAAGATATTCAAATTTATTCAAAATTGTATTTTTACCTATAATTGTCTCCCTCTAAAATCCTCATGATATGAAATGTTCCCTCACTCCTGATGTAGCTGAATTGGGAGCCACAATCTCAGATGTTTATAGGATGTCGATAGAGGGTGTCTTAGATGGTAATAGAGTGGATGGTGTGAGTGATGGAAAAGGAGGTGGGGTGATGGTGCATGTCTTAGATGCTGTATGGAGGGAGACTGTTAGATCATCATTTATTGGTGTAGTAATGGTAATGTCGACTGAGAGTTAATTGGGATCAGTGAAATGATTCATCAATGGAATTAATTTCATTTAATCAAATAAAATAAAATTTTGAACATATATATCAAAAAACCTAGTAGGGAAAAAAATTAAAATTTTGAACATTTTTCTAGAGCTAAAAGAAAAATATATACATTTATGATAATGAATTAATGCACATATAAAATAAGTAGTTGTTAAATTAATGGATGAATTCACATATAATCATTTTTCCTTCAATGATATTAATGTCCCACACCATCATTACATCATACACATCAACCACCCATCTATGAATAATATTTTCAATATAATAATTAAAAACATATTCACTTCTTGTTCATGATGGGATTCAA
Source organism: Viscum album (assembly GCA_963277665.1). NCBI lineage: Eukaryota > Viridiplantae > Streptophyta > Magnoliopsida > Santalales > Viscaceae > Viscum > Viscum album. Next base: position 1,111,045,685 of record OY728158.1, read on the forward strand.
TGTCAGAGGAAAATCATCCATTTCATTAACAATATTATACAATTCTTGTTGTTTTATGTGAAAAACTACACTTTTCCATTCATTAAATACATATTCCACATAAAATACCATTTTCTATTATGATAATAAGGTGTAATGATCATGTAATTCATTGTCCCTGACATCAATCATGCGAGACAATTTTTAAAAAGTAAACCATAAAGTTTCTCTTTTAACACAATAGGTAATACTAAACAATATCCATTAGAATAAATAATGAAAAATGGTTGTGTTAGTTTAATTCGATCATATACATCCACATTATATATTATCCCAATCCTAAAAATAGTAAATATTCCACTATTCATTATTTTTAACCCCTTCCCAATTTAATGCATGTAATGTAAAGCCATTAAAATTCTATTCATCGAACATTCTACCCTATTTTAGGGGACATCGAGCTTGAATCATAAAATATTCTATAAAATCAACTTATGTATCAGAATTTAGTATATATAAAAAGTAATATATAATATTATATTTAAAAAATATATATTTCAACCTAATATCATCCTTGATTAAAATATTTATGTTCTTACAAGACATGGAAACCATTTTACAATCTCTTTATTATAAGAATTTGTTATATCATTATTATTTATTATTCATTCTCTCATTCATCTCTTCTGTTTTATCTCATTATATTTAATAAATTAATTTTCAATTAAACTATTTTGCTGCACATATATATGATCCTATATAATTCTATTTCTATTAGTGTAATATTTCAGCTCCTCCCAAATTATCATCCAATAGAAGAAGAGTTTATTATTTATTATGTAGATGAGGTTGAGTCTATATTTAATAAACACAAGAAACATGATTTAATCTTATTTCAATATCATATATGTATCTAGAACAAATGGTATGAATCATCTCTTCCAAATATCCATTAAAAATAGAGCCTTGAGGTTGGGATTTACTTTTTAAGTATGATTTCACACTCCCAAGGTATATATGAAATAAAAATAATTAAACACAATTATTTATTTAATAAATATATTTTTTTAAATCAGATCAATAAAATATAAATAATGTACCTCTAAATTAGATACATATATGAATAATGTACTCGGGCTCCTAATTTATTTTCAATTGACAAATTTACCACTAAATTCATTATGAAATTAAAAAAAGATGGATGAAATATCATCTCCATTTCACAAATAAAAAATAAAAATATCACTTGAAGTTTTTCATTCTGATATTGTTAAAAATATTTCTCACATAGATGTATAATGAATGTCAAAAAATTAAGTACAATAATAGTATTGTTTTAAGCTAATAATGTGTGTAATTCCAATGGTTGTAACTACTATAACAAAATATGTGAATCTTGACTTTTCAATCCATTTATTCAAAGATTATTTTATTTAACACAAACTGAGATTTTACATTCATACCCATATGATACCATCAAATGTTTTAAAATTCATAGGAATATATATTTATCCCTTCTTTCATTTTAAAAGTTATAGAGCATAATTTCTATTCAAATTTGCCCAATGATCACGCTTTATGTTTGGTGTTTGTATGTCCTTCTGAACATTGAGATTTTCCCTTTTATTTTTAATCATCATTATGCAACATGAAGATCAAAGTTTCAATAAAATTTTTCTTAATTGGAATAATATCATTATTACTCCCCATATAATTAAATTACAAATATTGATTTTTGAAGAATATATATGTTTTCTTTCATTGTTGTGTACTAATTTCACTTGTTTATGCACTTCGAACTCATTTCCCGATACCATTAAAATGATTCAACCTCCCAAATTAAATTTAAACATTCCCAAGTTGTTCAAATATTTGAAAACATGTGAAAACATTGGTGGTGGTCTATTATCAATAAAAACATTCAATTTTCACATGTTCAATCTAAATCTATGATATGAATTAGGAAATCATTATTGACATAAGAAAACAAATTTTTTACAATGAGGTATTTATTAAGGATCAAAATTAAATTTTCAAATAGGAAAACACATCGCATGTAAGTCCTCCAACAAACTAAATTCTGATGATCAGGAAAGTCACTAATTGTCCACATTAGTTATGTATACATTTCAAACATTATTCTAGAAGTTTCATCATATGTATCAACTCCATTACACCATAACTAATGTAATTCATCTATTAGATGATACAAGAATAAATCAATATAATTTTTGAGAATTTGTTTTCATGTATAAATAATTTAAATGATAAAATACATTTTTTTCACACACATCTATGGAGGAAGATTTTAACCGACCAAAACAACCATCCAAGTGCTATAACATGTGATCAAAGAACCAAAGGTGTTGAATCCAACATCAGACAATACAAATCACATATTTATAGGATCAAATGATAAATTTGTGTGTAATGAATCACATTTATTACTTCATTTTAAATCTCTTGGATTTCTCATTAACCCGTCATTGTTATTACCTATATAATTCCACTTCATGTGATTGGAGGTTTTCGATCACTTTAATTGTCTTCGAAATCATGATTTTAAAGGAAACAAATGAAAAATAATTAATACTTTTTTCATTTTTAACCTATTCCTAGAAGAATATAGGTTCAAAATTCCCATCATCAACCATTGACTTCCATCCAGAATAATACAATTGTCTGTAATATGTTCTTCTTGAATCACCTCCCCAATAATGCATAAAATCATTTGGAAAGCATGAATTTTTTATAAATCTAAAAAATATTTATTACAAGGTTGTTTGTATAATAATAAGAATTATGAATATTAGATTCATGAAATTCATCAGGTATCAATTTCAATATCATGGAAACAACCTTTTATTTCATCCACATAAAAATTTGATAAGCTACAACTTCAGAAGAAAAGAAATTTTTGAATATTTGAGACATCCACCTAACAACTCTGGATTTACATCGTAAACTACATCATGAAACACATTTATCTACTTAATAGTGTTCTCACTCATATGAGACTCCATAGAATTAAGTGGAATATCCAATGTTATTTTTCAATATTGATCTAGTTGTCTTAAATTCATAGAAACATCACTGGTTGAGTTTATATTTCTATCACCCTCAAGTTCTGGTTCTCATATGTTTTGATGATGATTTTGTAGTATTCAAATGTCTAAAAATAAATTATAATTTTTTTTCATTACATTATCCATTTTTGATGAAGTTGGTATCTCATTATATTGTTGGACATCAATGCTCATGATGTATGTTATGTATGATTATCCATGCCAAATCAACCAAAAAATTGAGTACTGAATTGCTTAAATATATACCATTTTTAAAAATCATCCCTCTTCAACCATCTTTTAAATTTACATTTAGGATATGGAAATGTTATTCAACCATCAACTGATCGACTGAAAATTAATTAATAAAAAAAATACTCTAAAACATTAGCATATTGAGGTGTGCTTCTTAGTAATGTGATAGAGATTTTATCTCTATTTATTAAAATATGTCTACACATCATTAAAACAATTACAAAACATAATTACTACTATATTGGATCAAGGATAAATGGATGTAAAAACACCATGTATTTATAAGAATATTCATAAAAGTTCTAAATAAGTCAAATTAAAAAAACGAAATCAATCATGTAAATTCATCTCCATAAATTTTCATAACAATGATGTGCCTCAATCAAGGAAAATAAACCTTACACACCATGAATCATCAAATGGAGCAGAAAAAATCAGGTTAGGATTCTTTTTGGATGTGTGATAAGTGAAACATATATAAAAAGGGATACATAAACAATTATCAATGTAAACCTCAAAAATATCAACAAGAGGGAGTCTAGAGGCTATGATTGATATACACATTCTAAGAAATGATGTGAAGTTACCATTTTATTCCTAATAATTTATCAGATGAACCATTCACATGATGAATCTAAAAATTCGAAACAACATATATTTTTAAATTATTAAATGTTTTGACACATGAATCCTTACGTATTGAAGATGAACATACCATTCCAACAAATATTTTTGGTTTTAAAATAGATGATGTTATTAGTATATGGTAACAGAAATAAAAAAAAAAGATTAATTAAACTTTTCCTCCAGATAAAAAACAAATAAATAGACTAAAACTCATTAGCATAGAATACAATGTATATAAATATATAAAGGGAATATAGAAAAAATTACAAACTAATACATGTAAAAATAACATGGAACACGTCTCTAAGAAGCCCATCCTAAAAACCATAAAAAGTATAAGAAAACATTAACACAATAATAAAAATACACAATTCATGATTACTAGAAATATTAAACATAAGAAAAATCTTGGGGACACCTAAATTCTGGACAACCAAATGAATCTGATCAATTAATTAATTTCAACATAATAAATATCAAACATAAAATAAATTTTAACAGAAAAAATATAATCATGGATACATATTCATTATCCATCATTGAGGATACTTTCACATTATTTTCCTCTTCTCCTCAAAGTCATATGGTTGAAGAACCATGGTTTAGGTGGAAGGGGAGTTCACTAGGGGGAGTGTTGGTGATGACGGAGAGTATATCTGGGGTGTAGATTTTGAGAGTAGCGACTGAGAGAGTTTGTGGGGGGGTATAGGGGCCATTAGCATGACTTGATCTGGAGGTCATGGGGATATGTGGTGAAGGACATGAGGTATGTGATTCCTAGTTGATGGGGGAGAAGTTAGATTACGATGATGGATTTGGAAATAAGGGTTCTGAATGATAGGGATATGGCTTGGGGGGTTCAGGGGGGTTGGTTTGTTGTGGTGGTGTTAGGGAAGAAGTGTCATTTCAAAATAAATGTTACTATTTTTGTAGGGGTTATTTAAAATAGTGGAAAAAAAATTCGAATTTTTTTAGACGTGAATTTTTAAACATTTTTTAACTACCCACCTCTTCTAGATGATTTTGGTTTAGTGATTAATCTCTAAAACCTCTTCAATAATTCAACATAATCCATTCCAATAATTATAAAACCTAAAAGCCTTATAGGATTCAAATTTTATAAGTAACATAACTAAATTAAACAAAATATATATAATAATAACCCATAAAATTCCAATAAGTATAGCCTAATAGTGACATCCATATATGCGAGTACTTTGATAATTTATTCTCTCTATGCATGGTAATAACTAGAACGTGCATAAAAGGTTATTTAAAACATAAATTCTTTCAAAAACAGATAATTTACTTATTAAATAACACATTATTAAATATATTCCATATATCAAAAAATGATATAAACTCCTTAATGGATAACATATACCACTTTGTAAACAAATCTTTAATCAGTTCTGGGTCATTAATAATGTCCATTTTACGTCATCCATATCAATTAACAATTTCTACAAACCAAAAATAATTTTATTATCAAAGGTAACATATTGAATTTTATTCCCCTTAGTCGTGTCATTTTTATAATGGATCACTATTATATTAAATCACTTTTCCAATTAATCTGCACATTTCGATGTATTGTTGAAAATTCATATCTAAAAGATTTTACAAAATAATCCTTATTTATTTCACATTTTATATGATACAAATCATGAATTACAATACAAAAAAACATTAACCATTCCATTTTCAAGATATGTTATTACACAAGAATCATATTCATATTCCTTAACGTTTATTTCCTTACATATGTCATTTCTAGTTTTGTATCCACATTAAAATATCAATTAATTATTCAACATTGTTGATTATGTTCATGGGATTTACCTTTAGTACATCGATTTGTATAATTCCCATACCTTCATGTTTTTAAACATATATCCATTTATTACATCATTGGAATATAATTATTATCATCCAGTTTGTTAACCAAAATTTTCAGTTATCCTCTATAATTTCATTCTTTGTTCCCTTCTTATGTACACACAAAAAAACACCTCATTCCTTTGATACATTACTTGGAGTTTTATCATCGCAATATATGTTATATATCATATTGAGTGTTATTTACTCTACGATCATCCCCACTTTATTTCTAAATGTACTATATCATTATTTCATCTTCCAAGTCAATGATTTAGTTATTTTTTATGTTTTTAATCACTTATTGTGAAAATTTGTTTGAAAAAATAACAATATCCTTCACTCTACTTATTATACCATTTAGTTTTTCATCACTCACTTGTTACTATAGTAAATTATAACCTATGTACATAGAGTTCTATCCATTAAATAAAACCAAAATGAACAGTGTCAAAAAAACTAGTGGGAAACCCACATCATCTTGAAAAATAACATATAGTTTTATGAAATTATGAAACCTTATTTTCAATCTATTAAACCTTAGTCTTAAACATTATCGTGAATTTTTATTTCTAAAATAATTCATTATGGTAAGTAATTTGTTAGTGATTTTAAAAATCATATACTTGGGAGTGTAAAACTAGGTGTGCAACTAGGCCTATTGTCATGCACGAGGTAAATATCGAGGTCACCTCAATGTTCCCTTGTAATATTTTTTAAAACAAGGTACCTCTATTATAAATCCACATAAAAATTTAGTATCTATATATAGATGTAATTTCTAGGAAACCACTCACTTAATCCTTTACCAAAATTCAATGAAATTTTACTATACTTCCAATTACGTATAGAAATATCTATAGGTTTTTTTCTAAAGATTTTTCATCATTGTTTCTAATCGTAACATAAAACATTCTAATAATATCAAAAAATTATATCATATTTTTAGATGATAATTTCATACATTTCATAAACACACACTTGATGACAATAATATTTTAGTAAATTTAATGGGTAGAAACAAAATATTTTTATAGAATAAATGATCTTTAGTATCTCCTGAAAAGAAATAATCACTTAATACTTCTTTTATGAATACCCTTCTGTAATCTTTATTCACAACCATAAGAAGGAAACATTATAAAGAGTGTGATTATATTATTATTAATGTTAAACATAAGACATTTCAATATATGATCTTTTAAAATAATGGGAAAAGAATATGGATAGGTTATAATAAAAATAACATATAAATTTCAAACCCACAACATAATAGATCATAACCATGAGCCTTAGAATAATTTTATAATTTATAAAACATGATCCATACGTGTTCGAAATCATCATCAACCAATTTATAACCATAAGAATATGTGATAACTATGTGGAACCATCATAAATAACTAAAACTGTTATATATGTCAAGGTTAACTACCATGACAATAAAAATAGTTGATGATGACATAAACCTATTTCGTATTATGGACCAGGATACACATATTTCCTATAGTGCATCTACACTCACCTATATCCCATTGTATTTCAAGGCCTTCTAATGTCTTATCATTTTTATCTCATGATATATTAATATTTACAATATTAATTGGAGAATTATATAGGTCCTACACGTCTCCTAATAAAAATCATACTTATGTGTGCCACAGTAACATTAAAAATCATTATATCACCAGATCATAATCATTATAATGGAAAAACATTTCATAAACATTAAATTAATTCACTATGGAATTAACCATAAAAACTAACTGGGTTTTATAATATTCACATCAACATAAACACCAACCATACGTAGAAGGAATAATGTAGGTATCATTCAGTCTTATCACTGGAAAAGCATAAGTAACATCCTAGGATTCAATCTTAAATGAAAAATTATCTTGAAGTATCACATTGAACATTTCATATGGAATAAATAATTTTTATTTTAAAAAAAATTCATAAAATGAAAAATATTTTTGAAATACATTTATTTAAAAATATACTTGGAATCTTATAAAAGAAACATTGAAAACATTATAACAGTTATTAATGAAAAATATAATTTCTAGTTGGAAAAAAACATTTCAAAATATAAATTTTTTAATCCATTTCGTTGAAAATAAATAAGAAAACATCTAATGGATTATAAATAGAATAATGGTCATGATAGTGAGAAAATCCATATAAGGATTACGTCTTAATGAAATAATTATATAATATTATCATGAAAAACCAAATAGTGATTATTTAGACAATAAAATGAATATTTTATTAAAAAATATTAATTATTAATGTTTATAAAAATTAATTTAATAATCCATTTTAAAAATTTTAAAAATATTTTTGAAACCATTTTTGTAAATCTATATTTTATATGTTAATCAGTTTCTGATCGAAGTGTCAAATAATAATGTTTTTTCATAAAAAAATTATTTTGAAATATTGAGTAGCTGATTAAAGGAAAAGTAATTGAAATCATGTATTATCATGAAAAATAAATATGAGATGAATATTCTTCTGTTTATTAGGAAATATATTATAATATTTCTTCAATGCATGCATATGTGTAAACAATCCTGATAAATGATGAGATTGTAACGTAAAACTATGGTAACCTTGATTCATAATCCCCATAAATGAATAATATTATATTAGAAAAATAATATAATTAAAATAAGTATATTAATGATATCAGATGTTCAAGGATAATTATATACACCTCATATAATAATATAGTTGCATAAAATAACTTATGTCACCATGAAATCCGTTTCAGATATATTTATTTTATCTCTTTGGTAACATTTGTAACATAAACCCCATTAAAGTGAGATCCTAAAATGGGTGTAGAAATATACATTATTTTATGTATAATAATTATAAAATACAATCATGTATATTATATACACCAAATAAATGAAATATGTGGTAAATATTTCATATGTCACACAGAAGTAAAAAAGTGACATGGAAATCCCATAATGTAAGTCTCGAATTCCATTGTACACATTCCAAAATCTTATATAATAAATTCAAATTTATTTTAAATATATTTCAGAACCATAAATATTAATATAATACCATATATAACTTATTTTTAAAATTTTATGACTTATTTATTAACAGTTCAATGTTAAAGTTATGTGTTGGGTAAAAAAATCTATTTTTCAAGCATATTTTTTTTATTACAGTCCCTTTAAATTTTATCATTATGTAATAATATCTATAGTTTTAACAATGAGAAGTATTTCATATATATTCATTATGTATGTATTAAAAATAATTAATAATATTAAGAGATATAAAATGAAATAAAAAAAATCATGGAGATGATAGGTTGTATATACGCTTGAACATAGTTTCTATTTCGTAAAATGCATAAATTAAATGATAATATTTAATATAATAAAATTTTAGAGTCAGATTTTGGTTATATATTTCAAATATTTTCACTAACATAGTTCTTATTTACTACCATGTAATGTTTGAATGAATCACATCATTTCTTGAGGTGGTTTTACAATATACACCGAATATATGTCATCTTATTCCATCAAAATGGATATGAAGAAGTTATATGTGAAATAATAATTCAGAAATTATAATACTATCATAAATATCATATAATAATATGTAACACATCAATATATTCACATGTGAGATATGGTAATGAAAAATGAAAGACATCAGTTCATTAGGCAACAGTCCTCCATACACATGAATGCCGATTTCATAACCCATTTTATGTAATAGATTAAGGATATAGGTTATTACAATTTCATAAAAAAATAAATCTAATTTTAGGATGATAAGGCTATTAGGTAAGAGTTTTTTAATAATAATTTAATGAGGTGGTGGAAGAAAAACAATAAAATGCTCACTTAAGAAAATTAACTATTCCTAAAACATATTTTGGTTTTACCCAAATGGATTCATAGATTTTATTTATAACAATAATAATTATTCTAAGGGTAGATGAGGGAAATAATGATATAATTGAGGAATTTATGTTTTTAGAAAATTGGTTTTGTAATTTCCATGAGAAGAGGAGTGTAGGTGTCCATTTATAAGAGAGGTTTGAGGAACACCTTAAAATTATGAAAAAATAGTTTAACCATGTCTTTCACATCAAACAAGGTTCCAAATCGGACCTTTATATAACCTTGAAGATATAACATCCATCTATGTACATTAAATTGGGATTTTGATATTTTTTTGTAATATTTTCCCTTATCGTTTTTTAGCACACTAGAAACATTTTTTTTATAAAATAGGTTACTAATTTATACTATTTATGATATTTAATATTGTAAAAAAATAATTTGAATTTATTATATAATATAAATTATTCGTATTAAAAATATTGAATAATTTTTTCAAAATTCAATTCCCAAAAGTGGCCATATATAATTGAAAATTATTCCAATAAATGTGATGAAAAGGTGATCTCCCAAAAAAATGTTTAAAAGATTGAAATGATATTATATAATAATTAAACTACAAATTTACTTAATTGAAATAAATTATATTAAAAAATATATAATTTGAATATGATTACCTTTAGAAATATATTATTATTTTTAAATATTTAAATTAAATAAATATTATAAATAAAAACTAGTAGCTTTCCATATTCATCGACAAATTTGTCATATTAGAAAATTTTAAAAAAACACCATAAGAATTTTTTGAATGTATTATTTCAAATATTAAATTAAAATTTTAAAAAAAAATTCTCAATGTCAATAAAATTAAAATAAGCTCACAAGATGTGAAGAAACAGTTTTTTAGAAAAATAAAATTTTATGCACAAAATTGAATTTATTATTTTCTATTTTCTAGAAAGTTCATAAGATAAATTTGAAATATTTTATTGAATATAAAATATTTAAATTTTATTAAAACTATTAACCATTTTTTAATTTTTTGGAAATAAAACTTATTATTTCATATAAAAATAGTTTTCTCACAAAAAACATTCCTTTTATTTTTAAATGTTTTCAATTTCTATTTCTAATTTATTAGTTAGCAATGAATTCAATATATATACATATTTAAACCTTTTATTTTCATTATTTTCTTAATACAATTCATACCCACCAATCCCTCATCAATATGATATATATAATATTAAATACAAATATTTTCATAATTTTTTATTTTTGTTTTAAATCTGTGTTTTGTGTAACATAGTATAAACTCAGTGTTTCATTTAATTCCTGATAAAATCCGTTCCATTTTTAATGAATGATATAATTTATGTTCTTGTAATGAAAAATACATAAAATAATAAATCAAATAAAAAATTACCAAATCATATAGTGTTAAAAAACATGTGTGATTTCATGAGATTTTAAAGAATAACATGGTGAGATAGATCAGACCATTTGATGCTTGAAATGTTTTTGATATAGTATCATAATATATAGAAGAGTATTTTTTTTAACTGTTTGAATCATTTTATTTTGTTGAGTTAATAGTGGATGGAAGGATAATTTACCTAAGATCTAGTATTAGATCATGTGTAGTCATGGGTATATGAACAATCGAGAGGGAATGTTATTGTATGATATTGTTATACTGTTGAAAATTACTGGGTGTTGATATTTGAATAGATATAATAGTATAAATTTTTTAATAATTGTGATTTAGAGTAGTCAAATAGGGTAATAAGGTTCCAAGGTGGAACATACCCCTAAACATGACATGTAAGACATCAAAATAGTTACTATTAGATCCCAATTATTTATTCCTATGATACCACAATAGGATCTTTTGAATGCACGAGTTATTGATGAGATGAGGATCAATGAGATTCTAGATTCCCAAGATATTTAAAATGGGATATTTGGAGGGTATAACATTTTGATTAAATTAGGTTCATATGAATAAAATATTACCTATATATATAGGAATTACATGGGAATTCCCCTCATAGAAATCGGTTATTGGAATGTAATCAGGAATTTAAATGTACTATATATGGTACATCCTGAAGTCTTGATAATGATGTATTTATAATGATTATAAATTGTTTTCTACTCTTTATAAAAGAGGTGTTACCGTGAGATCCATAGAATGGTGACATACCCCACCCCTCCCCAAGGTGATTGTCCTACATAAAGACACACTAACCTTTAACGAGTCATGTATGATCAATCAATGTCTTGGAACTTTGGATTAATGATGGTTAATAAGAATCTACCAAAATTTAATATTCTACCACGGGGTGGTTGGGTTATGGGTTAGCACGATCCTCATGATATTATGAGTGATATTCTAATTGCAACCGAGGTAGGACCTATTGGTGGTTTATATTTTATTTATAACAGTTTTTATATTACGATCAGGTCATATTCACAGATCTCTACATAAATGATATATCATAGGAATTATTTGGTGGTTCCATGATTTTTTAATTCCCTGGGAACTGATTTTTCATTCATTAAACTAGGTTACACAAGGAGTCACTCACCTAGTTGTAGGTATAGACTGGAGAGAGTATTGGGCATGCATGTTGATGTTGAGTAGCTCAACAAGGATAATTTTCTAGGATAGGGTATGGATGTGTAATTTCACTGATACACTCAGGGATTTTATTTCTTTGATTCTATATATGTGATGGTCTCAGTGGGTGATCGAAATTATATATTTACGTATCAAAATATCATTTTATTATATCTTTTTCTATTTTTACACTTCGTCATAAATTTATGTAGATGATGTTTGGTTATTTATATGTCTACATGAATATGGTAAAGGGGATATAATATCACCATGGATACTTTTAAGTACCCACTACCAATTGATATCCATTATTGTGTAGGGAGGTACGGCCTTGGAAACATTGTAGACCAGTCCAACTACTGCATGGAGTAATCTCAGACATGGAATTTCACAAGAGACCTTAAACATGATTCAAGGATCATTATAATAGGTATAAACCAATTACATAATTATTTTTCAAAAACATAATCATATAAATCATTTATAAATGTTTTATACTAATATATTAATCACATAGTATTCATTATATAATATGATTGTCGTTATCTTTAATAAAATATTTTTTCATTTATTACAAATAAAACACACTTTATACATCCTATAAGATTGATATTAATATTTTATTAAATAGAGTCTGAATATTATATACAACAATAAAACTATTATATAATGACTTTTTTGAAATATTACCTAACATGCTCTTAAATTTTCTTTACTCTTAAAAAGTTTCTTGCGATATTTTGGGGACATATATAAGAATTTGGTAAGAAATAAAGCCCAGTATAGGAATAAAAAATCATAAAATATATTACAGAAAACCATGCGATCCTAGAGAAAAAAATCTACAATAATATATGTGAAACATAATCAAGAATAATTAGGAATGGTATAACATGATATCATAAAGAAGAAATGGGAATGTGGATGTAGTTATAAACATGGAATCATAAGCATAAGTCAATATTAACCATAATGATATAATAAAAATGATTCTATAGAATAATTTACCATGATGTTAATAGAGATTCTCATGAGATTAAAACAATACTCAATTCATTAGAGCGCTATATGGGTGAACACATCATTATGAAATAATGTATATGTATATGTGTTCCCCATATATCATAATAACTTTGGACATATTCAATAAAATTTAATCCCATGATTTAGTATTGTTGGTTATATAATTGGAGCACTGAATCAAAAATTTATATGTACATAAAATTTAATACCCATGAGTTCAAGGTGTGTTAAAATTCAATTCAATATTGATTTTCATAAAAAACAATCATGAAATATTTGCAGAATAATGAAATCTCATAAAGATTCATAAAATTGATTAATTAGGTAGAAAGGTTTATATAAAAATTTTAAAAAAATATATTATGAGGGATGTTTAAAAACATATCCTAACACGAGGAATTTGTATTTGAAATTCATAAAGCATATAAAGTTCTTAAATAAAAAGCTGAGAGACCGGATCCCCTACCTGATGTCGGTGTTTCTAAAATCATGTGAGTATCTTCTTAAGAGCATGGGGAAAAATGAAAGGGATATAAATAGTTAATGGAAGATTACATGAATTCCTTTTGGGATTGTTGAGAAGTGAAATAATATATTTTGTGTAGTTACAGTTGAAAAGGGATGGAGTAATTTTTAATATACTAATCATAGAATTTTTTATATATAAAATCGAATAATAAAAACCAAAAACCTTACGATGGGTTTTCATATGATTTTTACCTAAGAGAAAAGGTTTTCTTTACTTCATATGTACATGAACAATTCCTAATAAAATAAATCCTTTGGTGATGTGGATGTTTGTAATGTTTACAATGATTTTATTTTAAAGCATAAAAATTTAATATTGGCTTTATAGTATACATAAAGGGTTGGAAAAATTAATCACACTAGAAAAATAAAATTTTTGTAGGGGAAATATTTATTTGGTCATGGATAACTTTTATGGAACACATTACATCAGTTTTGGGTTATTATAATTGTGTAATAATCACCCTATATTTAAGTTATATATAATTTTTACATAGATATTCAAATGTCTCAAAATATCATGAAATATGCATTATTGGATAATTTTGATGTTATGACTCAATAAATTTTATCCAAATAAATAATTAAATATAATAATTTATATTTTCAGATCATAATCATCATTTATTAAAAAATGACTTATTTTTATAATTTCGATTTTCTGACCCTTATTAATTTTAATTATTTTCATTGTAAAATGATATAATCAACTATAAATAATAAAAATTAGAAAAAATAATATGTTATCAAAATATATTTTCTTAAAAATTATTGAATTCTTATAATGGAATGTCTTAATTGGAATTTCTTATTTCCCAAAAATTCAATTCAAATGTTTTCATATTGAAATATAATTTTTATCGAACACATTATTTGATAATTTATAATGTATAAAAAATAAAAAACTAATATAACAATTATTTAAAATAATTCAAAATATACATATTACAATTGATAATGATGAGATACATTGTACATTATTAAACTAATGAACACGCTAATGGTAAGTTTTGTGAATCTGATTTTTTTTGGGAGGTTCGACAAACATAGTTTGTATAGTGATATAGATGATATTGAAATTATCATAGAGAAGTTTTCCATCAAACATTAGTTGTTAAATGTTCGATTGGGATTTGTTATGGGACACTCCATGAAATGGTATCTCCCTATAATGATTTGGTATATGGTATTCAATGGGTATGATCCAACAAGTCGAGGCTGGTGCATCCTTTGTCTGTGTCATTTTGATTTTTCATAATTCTTAGTATATACCAATCATAATATCAACGTTCAATGACTATATTATCAATGGTAATGATACTTATCCGTATAATAAATTAAATATATCTTGTAATAGTAAAAAATAACCAATATAGTGCATGTGTTTTCCCTAACCACATAACATAAAATCTTCATTTAGTTTAATCACATATCGAAATTAATTTATAAAATTTTAGGTAGATACATTAATCTTCCATTTTGAAAATTTACCTTCAAAAATTTAATTTCATTCAATTGAAAATATGAGGGTACTTCTATTTCATCACCTATTCTATATCCCAATATGATTCCTCAATACATTATTCCATCTCAATTTATAGAGGAACAAAATATCACTAAACTCAACCTCTACATCTCATCAATTATTGTATTCATTTCTTTTCTATCAACAGTGTGTATATTTAATATGAATCTGAATGATTTGAACCATATATATCATTTATTACATGAGATCATGTTCAATCATCTTCCACTCACCAAAAACATTCCATCAGTTTAAATACCTACAACTCTTCCCATGAAGAACCTCCTAAGGATCCATTTGACTATTATGATGGAATATACTCACATATAGTTACTATTCTATGGTAAATTTTTTATTTAGAAATCCTTTGAAATCTATTGAACATTATCTCAACATATATTCATTGGTTGGAATGAACCTTACAAACGAACAATCTATTTAAGGGTTACAAGTAATGTTGTATCTAAGTTTATTATTCAATTCTTGATTAAATATTATACAAAACAACATGGTAATGTTGTAATCTTGATCTAAAAAAATTATTTATCTTCACATTATGAAGTAATAACAATTATATTATATATATATATTTTTGAGTTGGTCAAGGGAAAAATATTCCCTGTTAGAAATGAAAATACCAAACTTTATAAGGGGTTGACTACCACTAAGATAGAATTATTAAATAAATGTTTTCTACGCAGTCCTGTGATAAAATATAATTTTTTGTATTCCCATTTCCATACATGAAGGGATAATGGTTTCATCAAACTCTTAGACTTATATAATTTATAATTGAATATTTGGAATACCCATAATCATGATATGACATCTAAAACAATCTCTTCATATCATCCCATGAGAAATTTTTTTACCAAATTATATATGTCCTAGTGCATGTTGGATTAATAGAGAAGGATTGACTGTTGACATCGTCCATAAATTTCAAATTTTATACTAGTATTTATGGGACACATATCTAGATTTTAAATATTATAACTCCATTTACAGCATATTTATTCTCTACTATATTTTCAATATTCTTCTGTATAAACTCATAAACATTCTATATCACCTTTATTGTCTCAAGGAAAGATGATTGAAAAGTTATTTGAGTGATTTAGCTTAAAGATAATGTCATTTTTAATATATTTATCATTTTTATGTCCAGTAATATATGATACCTTACAATCCTTATCAACGTTAGTGTGGTGGTATCCATTCTATAAAGAAAATCTTCCAATTTTTATGATTTATTAGGATGGTAGTGGATTGAACAATCGCAATCATGGATTATCTTTATCCACCTCTATTGTTACATATTAATCATTGTGTGTGTGTGTGAATATATAAATATTATTTTTATTCTTTATATATATTTATAACACATATCCCCATGACATAATGCCACAAAATATTTGAAACAAATGTCATTGTACCCAATTTTAGATCCTGCTTCTTATATTTAGTCTCATTGATATTTAGATGGCGAGAGACATATTTTATCACAATATCATTTTTTATGATAATAATACAAAATCTATTTTTAGATGAATCTATGTAGATCATTAATCCATCCCCTCTAGTGTGTAATGTGATCACATGTGTAATCATTATACTATTATTCATCACTTTAGAACATTCCTCAAATTAATCCTTAAAAACATAAATAAATACTTTTCATGTTATCTTATGGAGGGGTTTTCATAATCATTATAAGTTTCCCAAATATCAATAACAATACCCTGATAATATATGTAAATAATATATTTTCACCATCTATCATAGTCTTAGACACCATTAAATCATATAATTTCATGAAGTATCAACAAATATCCCCTTATGGGAAATGGATTCGCATAAAATGTTACCTTCTCTAAGAAAACTCACATATATATTACATTTCGAAAAAAATATTTCATTAAGGTACTCAAATTAGTATTTAGATGCCCCTTGTTTTCCTACTAGAATTTGCGGTATATTTAAATATACTAAATAAATAATACTAATTTTTAAAGGTAATCCATTAATACTATAATCATAAAATCCATTATGATTGATGGAGCATTATTTAAGCCAAATGGAATCATCATAAACTTACAATGCATGTACCACACACAAATATAAGTGTAGGGGATATCATATATCTTCACATTTACATGATAATATCCTAATTAAATATATAAAATATATAATATATTGGAATTTATGTTGCTAATTGAACATGTCATATATCTATGGTAGGTGATATTTTCCCATCATCTTGATCTTGTTGAGCCGAGGATAATCGATCCAAAGGACCATTGACCCTGACTTCTTCTTAAATAAGAGGACTATTTCACACCATGACGAAACACTTTGGGTGTATAAACATCGTATCTATATTCTCTTGTAGTAGTTTCTTTAGCTCTATGAGATAATTGAAGAACATTTTACAAAAATTATTCAATATTTTCAAAGCTCTATGCATGAAAATGGTTGGAATCATAACCTCTAGGATCCTAGTAATATCGAGAAATTATTTTGTAAAAACATTAGCATATTCCCATATGATGAGTACAACATCAATGATGACCTTTTAATCATTCTCAGTCATTTGATAACAATATACATTCCTATTAGGAAATAAAATACATTCATGAGATATTTTTACCAAATAAGATTCATAATCCTCCTTGCACATGTATAAAATCAGATAGTGATTTGGGATACAGAGGGTGATTTCCTTATCTTGGAAATTTATAGTTGATCCACGTAAAGAAAGCCTATCCATTCCCATAGTTGAATCAAATTCTTCAAAAGGGTGGATAGAATCGTTCGCTAGGAAGTTCGTCCCACATATGTTGATATGGGAGGACTTATATAAATTTGATTTAGTAATTTCATGATTTTATATTTTCACTAACATATCTACTTTTATTTTTTCTGGTTTTGTTTTAATAATTCAACTAAAAATGAAGGATACTAACGAAATCATTGAACAAAACATCAAAAATATTATTTTTATTTTTTAATGAATATATAGAATACCTATCACCACATCATTGTTTGGATCCACCTCTTTAGTTGTTTTGGAATTTTCTTTCCCTTGATACTTTCGAGGTTGTTTACGTTGATTGTCTTTAAAAACCATTGGATTAGGGTATTGTTTCATGTTTTTTACTAGTTCCTTATATATTAAAATTTTGAAACAATAATGGGGATTGGTGGGAGAATTCATATCTTAAATCACATTAGTGGGTTCTCATGTCACCAATCTATACCTAGGTACCCTACCTTTCCAAAAATAAATTATTTCCTTACCCCCTTTAGAGAAATTTCCCTTTTTATTAATCCCATACTTTTAAAAAGGTATATTTTTAATCTTTATTTCATCATTAGCATCTTCCGTTTTACCACAAGATTTAAACTCCACTTTCTACTAATTATTCCCATGAGAAACATGAGATTTTCTAATCTCAATAGAAAATTTGATGGTACTTCATATTATTTTCTTTGAGGTAAGATAGTTGTGTTTTCTTTGTCAGATTATATTGTAATTATGGATGATATTATATGAAAAAGGATGAAGAATCCCTGAAGAAATATTACATTTAATTTATTTGATCATTCATATATTGAGAAATTATAACTACATGATTTGTTTTTTAAGAACAACTAGCATTATAGGTTCAAATAATTGAAGAATATCAATACCATTTATTCAGTGGCATCCTAGAGCACAATAAATGTCATATTCATTAGTGATTTTTATAGGATCATTATAAAATGGATTTTTCTATTATAAAAAACTAGTAGGAGACTACAAATATTAGGAAACAATATTTATTGTTATGGATGATTACTTCCCACTATATTTATTATATGAATTTTTTTGATACATACGTCTCAAACATGACACCAAAAAACAAAATAATATAGTATCCCACTTTGGGGGAGACATTCGTAAAAATTGTATACTAGTATATTTATTTATTTTCAGTCATTCATCTATTATTCTATGGTGTGATAATAATTTATATGTTTTCAATTAATTTTAATTTATTAGTGTTTTTTATTTCTTGAGGGGTTACTAAAGTGAGAAATAATTTAGAAAAAACAAATTCAAATTAATTTTATCCCATTTCCATGAGACTACAGAAGATAAAAAATCATTTAAAATAATATATACATGGATTTTATAATCATTTAATTGATTGGAAGAGGTTTATTAATGTCACCGTGACAAAAAAAATTCTTTTTTTTTCATTACTGGTCTTACAATTGACTATACACATGCCAAAAAACAAAAGATATATAAAAAACATATAATAGAATATATATCTAAGAAACCCCTACTAGTTATTGATATATGTAATATTTTCTAATGTCATTTTCAAATTATAATTTACTATAAATAAATTGAGAAACTATAAAAAATCCAAAAAATGGATATTTTATTCAAAACTCAATAAAACACTGAGAAAACTAAAAATAAATTACCAATGACATGAGGACATAAACCCATAAAGTTTTATATACAAATAACACATTATTTATATAATAAATGAGTGATATCCTACCATGGGGTAGATCGTAATAAGGGATAGAGAGAGGGGGTTAAGATCCATCTGAATGTGATAAAAATAATTTTCCATGTAAATATAAATAGTTAACAATTTAATAAAAAAATTTAAAAAAAAGTCAAAAACGTGCAAGAAAGAAACCTGGTACATACTACCCTTCAATTTTTACCAACTGGCCACCAGGTACCCACTCGTAGTCCCACAGATTGCTGGTGGACCCCAAAGTACCAGTCCTCTAAGATCCGAATTGAATCTTATGTCATAAGAATACCTTACACATTTGAAGAATCTTCCAAAAAACTAGATCTTGGATTAAACTGAACCCACCAACAATGAAATAATTCTTAATTACACATTATCATGATAAAATTATACTTAGTTTACATCACCCAAATACCGAATCCATATTAATTATTTTACCTTGAGGAATCATGGGAAATTATAAACAACAAATTTAAGTTTTATTTTTTTAGAAAAGATTAATTATAGCCCAACTCGTTAACTTTAAAAAATTATTTCTTATTTAATCAGTTTAGTGGAAATTTTCCTATTCATTAATTATTTGATATATTGGATGTTATAATCAATTAATAATTACATTTTACTAATACAATTTCTTTCAAAAAATCTAAATAATTTAATTATCTATAAAATTATCATATTCTTCCTCAAACAATGTTTAAGAGTCCATCTAATATTTGATTATTATATTTTTTATAATACTAAAAAAATATTTTTTATAATCCATTCCTTCATTATTCCACATTTATCTACACTTCAAATGATAATATTTCAAAAAATATAATTTAATTTTGGGGAATATTATCTATGTAATTATAACGAAAAATAGTTATATTATCTTCAAAATACTTCAATATAATTCATAAAATTTTATTAAAATTTGGTTATTTATTCTTTATTATCACCATTATCATTTATTATGGTTGCGATTTAATTTATCAATTTGAAAATAAATTTTTGGTCTCTTATTTTATTATTTAAACTTATTCAAAATTTGAATTGAAAAAACATAATTTGGCCTCTTTTACATTATTATTTATTTCTCTATTATATAATTTTATTTAGATAATTTATTTTTCTATTCAATGATATTATCATAATTAATTTCTTTTATGATAGAGAGGTTAAAATAATATTTCTGCCATATATATTCTTCTTTATAGGATTTCAATCAAATTCTATAATTCAAGACCTAATTTATAATGTACCAAATACCATAAAAAGTTTATCCATGATAACTAATTATAATAAGATAATATATTAAATCATTATATAATTTAATAAAAAATATTTTTCTCAATAAAATATAGTAATTTAATTTCTTTCAATTGACAAAAAAGTTCATTTTATAATATTTAAAATAGTGAGAATTTAGGGATGAAATTGATTGAGTTATGAGATAAAGAGAGTGAATATTTAATGTGAGGATATAAAACACTAGGGATATATGGTTGTAAAAAATATTAGGTTATATTTTATTCATATGTTTTAAATTGATAATTAATTAATAAAATTAATATCATTTGTTGATTTGGTAACATCATAATAATGATAAGAATATGTATTATTCTTAAATAATTATTTTCCTTTTATTTGTGATGGATTATTTTAATTTAGATTAATGTCCTTGATTCATATCAAGGATAAAAAATATATACCACCAACTTCATTTTCATATCCATAAAAAGAAATCAAAATACTCTATTTATAACAAAACAAATACTATATTTATAAAAAAAATCATTGAAGAACTATGTATGAGTGTATAAGATCAAGTACTATTATGGAGAAGAATTTTTCAAGAGTTGAATAAGTTTTATATTGATGAAATTTTATATTTTAGTAGATATATGTGAAGAATTATAAAGTATTATTACAAGTTTGTACCTCTTTCACATAGTTTTATTCAGATATATGTTCAGTAGTGAATATTTTTCCCCCAAATTTTGGATTTTTAACATAGTAGTAATAGAATGTTTTTAAGGGTGTCAGCCACAACAATTATCTCTAATAGAAAAATAATCAAAATAAATAATGTCGTGGTTTTGGAGGGAATATAGATCATATGTGTAAATAGGAATTTCAATGCTCATGAAAGCTACATCCACACCTATATGTTACGGTGTTATCATAGTCTACCAACATGATACATCATTTGTTATAAGTTCTCTAGAACCCGATTATGTTATCTGCTGAAAATATAACATTAGGTACTATAAATATCCATAATTGTGAGATTATTTTCACACTTGGGACAAGAGGTGTAATGGAAATATATTGCCATGGGATCCATTAAATGATATAATGAATTATTAATTAACACATGTATTTCCACAAGCAGAAACCTTTTTCTATTTCAACATTAATGGACAATGAGGGATTTCATTTTATCAATATATATCATTAGATGTGTGATTCCCATTTGGTTGGATTATATTTACTAACATATGGTAGGGAATAAAACTTTTAATGAGTAAAACTCAACATTTCAATGTAACAATAACCATGTACAATTTTTAGCAGAACCTTAAAACCCAAATCATCTCTTATAGTTGATAATTTACTGTAGAAAGATAAGAGAACAATGTTAATTTTGTGGGTTTCATTGTAGAACATATTCTAAAGGATCTATTTGTCATAAATTGATGTGAATACACTTGGAAAACCTAGTGATACAATAATAAATGTTCTTATGTTCCACATACACTCAGAGTCTATTCGATTGAAAATATTGACGAAAACTTTTCACACACCATAAAAAAGTTATTATCATTTTTGAAACCATAAATTATGTAAATAACACCAAAAATATATTATCATAATGCGTATATAAATTAAACATGATGGGATTATGTTGATCATAACTACTAATATCTAACAAATATAGTGAACATTACCCACAATCATATATTTCACTTTTTCAATAGTATGAAAACATTTTACCGGATTTCCCTTATCATTATTTCCTAATAATATGCATGGAAATATCTTTTATCACTTTGGAAATATTCACTTACCTTTAAATAAGGCCTCATAATGACCATAAACATCATGTTACTTTTTTGTATAATCCACACTCATTTATATTGTCCTGTCAACAATCTACTCATCCATTGGCTAATTGAACATGACTACTAATACAATTTTAATCATCCATATATAATAATAAATCATGTTATATGGTTTTTAAATTTGTGCATATCATGGTTAATCTCATAACACCTGAATAATGTATAATAAATTGAATTCCTTCTTGGTATACAGAAATTTTTCATGAATATGTTTCCCTTTCTTATTTGGGTAGTAAGAATCCCCTAGTATATATACTAATATAATTTAGTTCAATAAAAATAGGATTCCATTATGATAAAATTAATACATTATTCATTCACCTAACTCATCTATCATAATAAAACACACATATGGAATTTTATTCATGATTCATTCACTTAAAAAATTCTAGAAACCTTTTTAAAAGTGGCCCTAATTATATAATAATAAAATGAATTTCCCAATGTTTGGGGGTGTATGAAAATAAATGTAATGACCTTTGGTCTAATTTTTAAACATAAAAGATACAACCTTTGGTCTATCAACATGATCACTAATGACACATCCTTTTGTCATTAGTACATGACCTTAAAGGGTATGTTATTCCCTTTAATATAGATATAAAAACATGACATCAAACTATATGTGTAATGATTCCATTCACAATTATATGTAAAAATATACATTTAAGGGGAAATACCAACATCAGGTCACATCCTGCACCCTCTAAATAATTTATGAATTCCTTAATAAATAAAAATTCATGAATGAATTTTGTTACACACACATTGCATTGATTTGTTTCCATCCTAAACCCATGCTTTTTTTGTAATGATCCAATGGACTAAAAAACCATTGATGATCTAGTAAACCATTAATATGTTAGTTATAATCCAATAGGTATATTACCTAGGGAAAATATTAACATTTTAGATGCTTATGAGTAATTAATCATTGAAATCATTGTTAAAGTGTATGCGTGTTCCAAATCCACAGGTGATGAGTTAGTGAACCTATCATTTTTTAATGGTAATCTAATACACTAGTCTACTAGGATTAACCTGTAAACCCATGTATAACTATTAATCCACTAGGAAAAAAACTTCTCTGCTAATGATGTCAATGTTAATCAATATCTTACCTGTGAATGATTTATTTAACACTTCAATATATTTTTAATAAACCAGTAAATCACCTTAATCAATTTGCGGTCATCCATCTAAATAATTCTTCAATTTGCAATGATTCAATATTCAAATTCACTAGTGATTAGTTGGAAAATTCCAAAATTACTATAAAAAACTATTCAAATCCCTTATTAAAATAAAATTATCGAATAATACTACAATTTTACTTATGATTGGAAAGTGAATACCTAAAATTACAAGTGAAAAGGTAGTAAATCCCTCAAATTATTTAGGGGTTATCCAAGTAAATAGAGATAAGAAATTAAACCCAATCCCTGTTAGTGATATGCTAATAAATTTTTAAAGAAATAATGAAATTTTAAACCATTTTATTTTTCTATGATTAACAGACAAAACAAAAATTCGTAAGACTTATTATATGAAATTCAATCCATATTTTCCCTTTAATATGTATTTAAAAAATAGAATGATCACCCAATTCATCCCCTCTTTCATCAAGTATAGGGCTCTCTCAATCATAAAAAATATATTTAGCTTACTTATAATATCCTTTAAAACCCCTTAGACAGTTGATTCCTTCAATAATTGGTGTTTACCATGTTATTTTTAGAAACTATATAAAATAATGTTTTAGTGCAACAAATATTTATATCAATAACATGAAATAAATCTGTAATAGTCTCTATGATTAATAAATAAGCTCTTTATTGTGATGATTTATTATCTTAAACTATTTTTTTTCATTAATGTCCATTGAAACCAAACCAAATGGACTACATGAAAGATGAATTGAAAAAATGGGTTCACAAAAAATATAAATGAACAAATAAAATATGTAATTCCTCCCCAGGTCTAGAATTCCCCGATATATTTCTCTTTGACATAATTTTATGGATATCCCAATGATTAAAAACCAATATTTCTCTATGTGTCTATGACTAATATTATTGAACATTCATAAATAGTGTAAATTATTATCACAATATTCACATTATATGATATATATAAAATATAAGTTTAATTGGAAATTAATATGATAGAAATAACCCACATTATAGAGAATATAAAATGACTAAAATAGATATTAGATAAGATAGCCAATCATTGGGTAAAAAAATACATTCAATAAATATTATGTGAAATTATTCCCTAGTGGAATAGATCATTATAATTTTTTATTATTATTCAAGCATATGAACAAGAAATATAGAATAATAATGTTGTGTCAATAAGACTAGAATAAAATTAATTTAATTTTAGTAATTTTTATAAAGACTTGGGTATAAATAGTCCAATGAAAATGACATGTGAATGGTATATCAAGCTATTTCATTGACCATAATGTCAAAAAATGTGTTATTGATGCACTAATGTTTGTAAATATATAAACATGTGATATACAGTGAGACAATGCTTTTAAATATCTAATATTAAATGGTGTTTTATATTTTAAATTTATATTTATTCTTATTCATCATGATGATAAAAGCTATATTGGGTGATAGAGTTTCCTCAATAAGATGATTTATTAAATCTGACTGGGTTAATAGTTGGATTTATAAAATAGGAAGGTGGTTTAATTGTGTTCATAGAGTATCATGGTTAAAATCATGTATCATGGGATGATCATGGTGCAATGTATGGGGAGTTACACTATAACTGTACGGACAGAGGGGCATAACCTTTACATGGGTTCAATCACCCGGATACTCTTAGAGCCTCACTATGATGAGACCTAGAATTGATTTCCATCATACTGTAAGATCTAAGATGATTTCTAATCATATCATGGTGTTTTAATAAACAAAGGTGTTTTATTTTAAATATATATTATACCCACTTATATCATCCTTCCTTCTGTCACTCTTCCTCCACACATTGTCGCTGATCCAAGGGATTATCTTTGGTGATTTGGGTTCCCCTACCATAATTATATTACCACTTGAATCATTATTAATTTAAATGTTTAAATTTTGGTAATTCTAATCCCATCCATTCACTAGTGTTTTATTCACATTATATTATTTGTTTTTCATTATATAAAACATAAATGCAGGGACATATGAATCATTTTTTTTGGGTTCTGTGGTTTGTGCATAAATCACGGTTAATGGATTTGAGAGAAAAAATCAATAAGATTTATTTATATGTTATTTAAAATTTCATATTATTCATATAAAGTTAATTCTGATAAATTACATGTAGTTATGTGTAGCCAATGTGAGAACTCTATATTGGTATCAAGGAGATTGTGTATATATGTATGGTTGTGGTTGACCCCATAGTGGGGGGTAATGTGGTTTTGACATGGAATGTGTAAATTAATTTCATATTCAATGGGAATTTGTCGGGAATCATTTAGGGTTATTTAAAATCTAGGAGTAATTTTGGATCAGATAACACTTGGGTAGCCGAGTTGAAGGATGTAGATGTTTTGGAAATGAGTATCCTTACATTGGGAGGAATTTGATGTATATTATTTCGTATTTCCCACTTTTTAATTCTTGTTTTATACGCCTTCCTTGAGTAATAGGGTGTCGAATGTGAAAATATATATGTCATAAATGGATGAGATTTCATGGTTGGGATTTTTATAACCACGTGTACGTTAATTGAAAAGGTTTGTCTTGTGACTTGGTGTGTGACCAATAATGAGTGAGTTGGTGATCTCTGTTATGTGGTCACCTACATAGGGAGAGAATGTTTTTTTAATGTTTTTATATATTGTCATTGTACTATGTGATAACACACTACATAATCATTGTGATAGGTCGAACATTGTGATATACTTTTCCCCACCATGTATCCAAAAAGGTTATGGACGAGAACACATTGTATATTAGTCAACTGTAGAAAACCTTACATCTGATGTATTTTTATTTTAGAATTTATTTTTTTAAATTTATCCAACATCATAAACCATCAACATTTATTTTGAAGGCCCATTTGTAGTATTCTACTGATTTTATACTGACTGCTTCCATGAGAATCTTTATGTATGTGCAGAATTTATGGGTAGGGGTCTAGCTAAGGGTAAGGGTACAGTTTGAACTACATAGAAGATAGTTGTTGATAGGGATTGTGGGGATATCAGGACATATTCTATGATATTTTTCTGGGATGCATTATTTAATATTTCTCACTCTTATGCATTTTATATAAATAGTTCTAACTCATGCGGTGATCCCTTTTTTCTTCAAATATTTGTTATTGTATTCTATTATATTATTTTAATAGATGGGTTTGTATTTAATGTTTTTATATATGTTTTTTGTTCTAGTATTATATATTTATCCCCTTTTTTGAAATTACAGTTTTGTTTATCAAATATTTACGGTGGTGTTATATTACCATGATTTTGTTGAATTTTTTTTAAAATATATATTTAATTTATATCATTCATTAAATTAAAAAAATGGAAGGTTTTCATTAAACATAACATAAATTTATTCTTTCATTAAATATAACATTAGGTTATCTTGGGTTACACTTGACATGATGTTAAAAAAAACCACAATTTATTTTTAATAAATTAAATAAAATGTGAATGTTAAAACATATACATTAAATGTATTGATATAAATTTTAATAACTAATTTTTGAATTTTAATTATAAAGGTTTTACATAATGAGATCATATTGATAAAAAATATTTATTTTCAGATAATTTCAATATATGTTTTATAAAATTCTATTTTCAAAATAAAATTATTTTATTTAGTTTTTTTTGAAAATTAAAAAAAATTAACACCTTTGTAGAATAAATTTTATAAAATAAAAATTATTTTTGAAATCATCATGTCAAAATTATCTTAGGGTGATTTTTTTGGATTTTTCATTGAAATTTAAATTTGTAATAAGTTGTGAAAATACAAATTTTAATTGAAAATTTCTTTTCTATTTAATTTATTTATAAAGTTAATTTATATATTAATTTTTTTTAAATAAATTTATATCCACTATAAATCCATTAAAAATATCACTGTCTTTTTAATTAATTATATATTAATTCACGACATAAAGAAATTATAATCTTTTAAATGTTTTCTCTTTAAAACCCACCATTTTAATACTGTGTATGGGATTAGTTTTAAATTAAAACATTCTAGTTATGTGAATGGAATTAGAAAATTTGATTACATATTCTTCTTTAGAATCAATTAAATTATTCAATAAGGGAAAATTACTTTTTGACCAAAATGAAATTTGAATTTAGTAAAAACTAATTTCCATCGTAAAGGAATGAATGTGATTACCAGTGGTTACATAAATGATAATAGTTAAAATTAACTATAAATTTATAAAAAATTTGAATTTAATCTATTTACCATATTACTTATAGGTTTTATAATGTATCATTATTTAATACGTATTAAAGGAAATAAACCACGGTGGAAATTTTTCATCTCAAAAATTACAAGTGTGCCACTCACCTCACTTGTAAAAGCCCCCCCCCCCCACTCATATGTTCGTCAACCATTCAAATAATTTTAGTCAGTAAAATAAATACCCAAATAACATCTCAATTTCCATTCTCCAGTCATATAATACTTAGTTTGTGATGAATTAAAACCAAGGATGTCTTTTTGTGCAATCATAGTGAGGATAGCCGAGGAAGAGGTAATGTTCATCAATAGGCATTTTCTTGTTCCTCCAACTCCATCAATTATTATTATAACATGATGATATATTAACCTTAGAATAAAACATATACTATGATATCTTTATGTTAATTTAATTACATACGACTATCTCTAGTTCCATCGAATGGGTCACAAATTCACTGTTAATGTGTTTGGTGTACTGCTGCATCGTGAACCGATGTGTTTCGATTTTCCATTACCACTTATCAAGGATAAAAATAATGATTTATTTATTATTTAAAAATCATATTTATGAAATTATTATAATTAGTGTATGATTTTATCACATACACCTTCATACTCTTCACACTATGGTAATGCGATCATATCGATCATGTGTACATTGAACTTCTACCTGGTGAAGCAGTGCGATTCATTATTGTTTTTCATAGAATGTAATAATAGTTATTAAGATGAATATTTATGATATATATTACATAAAAATTACAATGGAATTATTATAAACCATTTAATTTTTTTTATCAGTCCTATAATTAAATGGAAACAATTTTGATGGGTACTAATGACCAACCATCTCTATGAAAAATGTATTTCATTTTATGTAACTAATTTTATAGACAACTCTTAATAAATTTATACAAAAATATAAATTTTATATATGAAGGTAATTATTATTTTTATGATGAAATAATGATCAATGTAAGGTGATAATAAATAAAAAATCAAAACATACAAGAATTAAAAACCAATTATTTCTCAAAACATGAATTTAACATTGAATTGTTAACAAATATGTAACAAAATTCCATAAGTATATTATATATAGTGTAATATATATATATATATATGTATCCTTATATAATATATTTATAAATAATTATATTTATAATATGATAGGATTGAAAATTTATAAAGTAAGTAAATTCTTAAGGAAATAGATTTTCAGTATCTCTCTTATTCATGGGAAACATAAGAAAATTCACTGGTCATTTCTTTTAAGTGGTGTATATACTACCACATTGAATTTTCATCTTAGTATTATTATTATTCTAATGTTTTTAATTGTTAATTTGTAATTATTCTTTGGTATGTATTCCTATTTATAATATTACAAATGTAGTATGTGATTTTTATTTTAAATTTTATTTTTATGAGATGTATATTATGTTATGCACCGATATTCTTTCAGTAGGTGTATATACATACACTTTAAAAAGTAATATCTTGAATTTATTAAAACTAAATAAATTTTATGTTATTTTTATGTTATTAAATTGTGGGTATTATGATTCAATTTACCCATATCATAAAATTTTTATAATACAATTTCATTATTTATCATTATTTTTTACTACGTTTCCAATGAAAAATGTTATGGTAAATCTATCCAGAATATCATAAATTTAGTTCTTCTATTCTTATTTATTATATATACCCTTAATATTATCATTTGAACAATTTTTTAATAAAAATAAATGGGTAAATATTATAAAAAAATGTAACATTATTTCCCTATTTAATCAGAAATCCTTTTTCTTCCAAAACTGTGTTAAATAAAAATATTTTCAAATTTTTTATTATCATATTATATATAACCCAAAATTTTACCCATGTTTTGATTAATTTTTATGAAGGATTATTCATGACAGTTTTAATAAAATTAAATTTTTTTTATTGAAAATATGAAATAAATAATATATTAACATGTTCAACATGAACGAAACTTCCTACAATAATAACAATTATTTTATTTGAAGAATAATTATAAGTTTTTAATGTTATATTCATTTATTTTTTTCAATATGTTTTTATTTTTAATATGTTTTTAATGCATAAGGGGTTTCCCCCTCATTAAATTCTTTAAATGATTGATAAAATAATTGTCTATCAAATATAAAATCCTTTGATGTTTAAATGCATTAATAGGGATATGATATATGAATAAAATTATTATTCTATATTTGAATGGTTTATGTTAATGATTTCCTGTATTTTATAAATCATATTTATCTTTTATGGGTTATTAAATGATAAATTATACGGAAATGTATTTATTTTCCATGGGTAATGCTATAATGAAATAATGAAATGATTATAAAACCTATCTCTTTTCAAAATATTAGGATAAGTTTAAATTTTTATGAAAATCATTTCATTCAATTTGATATGTTATGATGAGACTTTTATGATTTTATGGAACACATAAATATATTTTCTATTATGATACTTGTGGTACCTATATCTTTCTCTAATGAATTGGGTAATGATTTATACCTCATGAGATATATTGAAATTGAAGGGTGAGTGATCCCAATTCAGTAAGGGGCATTATCCAATATGATGGACTTGGGAGTGAATCATGACTACTATGATGGTTTATATAGTAAACCCATTCCAATATTATATCCATGGTTGTAATCCACGACTATTACAGAAATTATTTTCTATTATTTTTTGAATTCCAAAAATATATATTTTATTCCAATGTTATGTTCTCTTAGATAATGCTGATAAATTTCTTTATGATTCTTAAATTATAAATGAAAAATATTTATTACATTATTCGGGTTTATAATATTTTATATCATGATTATTGTTTTAAAATGTTATGCTAAATACCTCATATCCTTTTGTTCATGTTATTCATTTTTATTTCTACTATATACCCTTACTGTGCATATAAGATCACCAAATATTGTATGACATTTCCTCAAGATATGATGTAATTTATTACATATGATATCTCTAATAAGTTTTGTAGTTATAATTATCATAGTGGGAGACACTTTAGATTACCTATGGAGATGTTTTTTGTGTTTCCATGCTTCTAATGACACTAAAATATTATGTTCCTAATGCATGTGATTTTTTAAAGTAATGAATTTTAAAAAATGATGTAATATATATTTATGATAAGACATGTATTATTTTGTTGTTATCAAAAGATATTATTATTTAGCCTTTAAAAACTAATAATATAAAACCATAGTGATATCCCAAAGGATTTCTATAAGTACAATCCAAAGGATGGGTAAAAGTATAAGAAAATATCGTTGAATTTTGGTAAATGATAGATCAAGTGGTTAAAAAAATACATCCATGTATGGATACTATATGTATATGTAACAATTTAACAGTGGTATATATGGTAAATGAATTCAAAAGGGTGCATTCAGCTGGGCATGATTTTCCACCAATGCATGAAAACATGCCTTTCTATACATAATGATTAACACACCTGTGGGATATTCTTTTGAAATTCACATATTATTTTTAAAAATTCATGACTTATTAAAATAAAAGATTACATTGAATATACTAGTATAAAAAAGGGTTTCATTTATTATAGATTACGTTTTGATGATGTAGACATTATAGAATTTATTTTTCTCTACTATGTGGGCCCCTACCATGATTATTGATCCTTACACAATACTTTCAGGTTTTCATAAATGTTTATAACTTGGGGGAACCATGTTAATTATAGGTATGATGAAAAAACCAATTATTTTACTCTTAATAAGAAATATGATTTGGGATATGGAATAAAAAATCAAATTTCAATAGTCACAATCTTTCTCAATATTTTAATCATGATAGAATTAAAAAAGAAAAAAATGGGGGAATAATAATCGGTTGAGTCCTTCCTGAGTAAATGCCTATAACTGTTATAGCTAACCACAAATCCTATAGTTATTATTAAATGTATTAGTACCACACAAAATTTATTTTCATTTCGTGAGTGTTTTGAACATGAAATTTTATTTTGGCTATCTACTATTTTGAATGTTAAGTGGATCAATAGTGGTGTCTAATCTTGAAAATGGGGAAATTTGATGAAATTGAATCTATAGATTGGTATAATTTAATGATCATATTTTTATTTAATTACATTATAAATAATATTTATAATAATATTCAGAATGAGTTCTTTGTGATAAAGAAAGTATTCGGAGTTCATTGGAACCTATGAGGAAACTTTTACAACACATTTGAATTAAAATTCATGTATTACTATCAAACCTTAATAAAATATTCATCAATTATTTGCATCTTATAAACAATATCGTCAGGGTGTTTTCTATAAGAGACATCACTTGTTATGAATATATTTTTCGATGTGAAATCAAGGTGGAAATGGTGATTGGGGTTAAATATCAATCTCAATGATTTTATTATAATAGGTAAATGGAAATCAAAGGAAAATATAAGGACCATGGGGATAATAATATGATCATTCCATTAAGATCAATGTGTGGGAATAATCATAGAGTGAATTTTTTTAAGGGGTATTGTAAATGTTTTACGTGTAGATGGGAAGGTCCTGTAGAAATTGATCGATGATGTGATTTTATGAAGATAACTAATAATACAAATAGAGGGGAATATATAAAAAATGTACCAACCGAAAACTAATGTTTCAAATTCAATGAGTAGAGGAATTATGTTAAAAAATTCCAATGTAATATGATTAATGTTTGTGATCGATGTTAGTAACCACTTAAGCCAAGAGATAAGGTATATATAAAGAGACTAGTATTTACAATGAGGGGTGGAACAATAATGTGTTGAAATATACACTTACCATCACTCTATAAAATCTAATGTCTTATTTGAACATGGAGATACCCATTAATTTAAATGTAAATAATTTAAGATGGGTTTAAATATGCCACCATAAATTTTACATTTAAAACTAGATGTAAAACACTCTGATGGAATGACTGTTATATCTCAAGACCGTGATACATCTCTAGATGCTATTGGAGGAATGTGCTTCCAGTAAATACTATAATTATTCATATGGTTGAATTTTATGTTATATGGTCCTAGTATTGGCTTTACCTGTATAAATCCAACGTCAATTGTATGGGTAGGGAACTAATAATTCATATTCCAAACCAACCTATGATCATATATCAATGTGACGATAAGTACGAACATATAATGGATATCACATATACTATTTATGTCTTAATTCACATTTATTAGGGGTGTTTATCTCCAATCGTTAGGGAGAAACATGGATTCGATGATATTCTAATTTTTTATGATATTAATAATTTTTTAATGGAAGAGTTTCCCATCATTCTACCAAAATGTGACGTTGAGTTATCAATATAACTCGTACCTAGTGCCAATCAATTTTAAAAAATCTATATAGAATGACCCCAATTTAGTTGAAGTAAATAATGATGAAACAACATGGGAAACATTAAAATGGATTAATTAATCCAAATGTGTCATCTTAGGGTGAACCTATAATTTTTGTTAAAAAATAAATAAGGATAAATGTGAAAATACATTGACTATTGGGTGTTAAACAAGATCATAATTAAGAAAAGTATCCTCATCCCAATATTAATGACATTATTGATCAACTTTGTAGATATCTATACTTTTATAAGATTGAAATTCATTATATATATCATTAATTGATGTTCAAGATGGAGGATAGAACAATGCGAATATTTTGTATAAGATATATAGATTTGAATATATTGTGATACAAAACTGTAGTTATAATTCCATCATTATTTTCATGGATTTGATGAATATAGTCTCTAGAGATTACCTTGATCATTTTGATATAGTCTATATAGATTATATTATATTATACTCAAATATAAAGTAATAATATAATGATAAATTGGGAACAGTAAAAAAATACTATAATCAAGGGGAAACAATTTTGAAAATTTAAAGACGTTGTATGTTGGCTTCAAAAATATTCATTTCTAGGTTATATAATCTTACAAGATGGAATATCAGTAGATCAATCAAAGGAAGAGCCTATGAATAACTGAATAAACCAAGTTCAATGAATAATATCAATTATTTCCATGTTTTAGATATATATTATCAATAGGTTTGGACAATTACTTAGGAATATCTAATCTTACGGCCATGTTAACACCAATAGGATCACTGTTTCTATGGATTATTGAATGTGATGAAAAATTCAAGGAACTTTTGAGAATATTATTCATAGAACATGTTCTTCCATTATCTTATATGAGTGAAGGGTCTATAATCTATATTGAGGAATCCATGAAGTTATTGGGATTTTTTTTTCTATAATTACATTGTTATATATTTTTCCTTATTAAAATTAAATATTCAAGGTAAAAATTAAACAACTAAGGATTTGGATTTAGACACTATAATTTTATCATGAATGATATTGATGAATTTCTTTTATGGAGAAATGTGTGATATACTTTCAGATTATATATTTTCATTGATGGAGTTGAATATTATCGACAGAAGATGGTTAATACTGATTCATGATTATGACTAGTCAATACATTACCACTTTTGGAAAATAAACAAGATGGTCGATGAATTATGTTGAAAGGTATGTGATAACATATCAATGACGGGGTTTTTGAATAATCAAATATTTTTTAGACTTTATAAGATAGATACAGAAATATTAATGGAAGGGGAAAAATATTTTCATGAATAATTGAATGTTCATCCATCTTTCCAGGAGATGATTCGGGATGTATAGAAGGAAGATATAGAGATATAAATAATGATATAAATGTTCAAAAGTTTAACCATGTTTGTGATGGACTGATATGGGTTATGAACCGTTTATTCATTCAATCCATTATAGATTTGAAGAAGTAGTAATGGAGGATTATCATTTTTCTTTATTGTCTATTTATCTGGGATATACAATGACGTAATGATATTTTAAAGTGTAGTACTGGTGGGATGGAATAAAGGGAAATATCGCTCTGTTTGTAACTCTGGTCATGGTATATCAAAAATTTAAGGAAAAATGGAAAAAGAATATATGGATTTTATAAATATTTATCATACGATAGTTGAAATAGGAAAAAATAACTATGGATTGTTTTGTTGGACTCCCCAAAAAAGACTAATGATCATTAATCTATATGAGAAGTATTCAATCACCTTAGTATGTCTGGACACTTCATTGATATCAATGAAGACATCGATCTAAATTAGTATGATATGTCATACATTAAGGAAGTAATATGATTTCACGAAGTCCCACATTATACTATTTTTAATTAGGTTCTATAGTTTACATCAATGTTTGATTAAATTCATATGCAAGTACTTGATATTGAGTATAGATTCAACACTAAATATCTTACATAGATAGTTTTTCTATTTGAGAGAACAATTCAATCAATATAAGAAATCATGAGATCATTGTATTTAGATTTTAAATCTTTATCAGATCAACACCTTCCTATTGTTTAATTTTATCACAATAGTAGATTTCAGTCATTAAGTTAGATAGATATGTATTAATACTTATGTGAAAATAAATTTAGTTCTATAATATGTTAGAACATATTTGGAGAATTAATGCTATTATCGGATGCGATATTTGAGGAAATAGTATAGAATTATAAATCCATTATGCAATACAATAATGAATATTAGAGATGGAAAAAATTTGTGCTGATATTCACTTTTGTGATCCAGATTTTTATGTTGGGGATAAGGTGTTTATAATAATATTTTTAGGAAACACTATTTTTATATTTGAGAGTAAATGTAAACTATTCTTTTGGTATATCAGCACCTTTGAAATAATTGATCAGATTGGTACACTAAATTATCACTTGGAACATCCACCAAACCTCTCTCATGTTTATAATTTTTCTATATATCTCTCTTAATAAAGTAAATATATGACCCTTGACATGTACTGAACTCAGAGGACATATCATTTGAGTAATAAAATTCTTACAAGGAATTATCCATGAAGATTATTAATCATATAGATAATATTCACTGAATCCAAACCATTCACCTAGTATATGTTTTGGGATGAAACTACTAGTTTATGGAATCCACATTGGAACACAAGGAAATGATAATTCAGAATTATCTATATTTTGTTGTTTATAAGCGATGAATTTTGTCATGAAATTCTATTTATGGGTTGTAGAATGTAACCAATGGATTTTAATTGATTTTGTTAATGAAATTTCATTGATTACTTTTGTTGAATAAAAAACTGTGATAATATTGTGTTATATAAAACAACATCTTATGTTTCTCCAATACACAACACTGTGTCATCTTGCATTTCACTTGAATCATAGTTTTAACAAAACTACAATATATTATTAATGTAGTCAATTGAATGTGATAGTTATGACCTATCATTTAAACATAGAGATATAAATAATAATAAATAATTATTCAAATATTAATCATAAATTTTATTCATAAATGAAACGTATTGATAAAAATAATACATTATTGTCTTTCAAGTAATTATATATTATGAAATTTTAGTTTTCTCAACAAAAGATTAATTTTTTTAAAAAAATTATAATAAAATTAATTATTCTAACATTTATTAAATTATTTTGATAAAAATTTATTCCATTTTATTATATTCATGTAATAATTTTCATAAGGTTAATTAATAGTTTTTTTAATAGTTTTATTTTTTTAGGAATATTGAAAAGTATTAATTTTGAATTGAAAAATTCATTTTCATATAATTTATTTATGATGTAAAATTATATATCAAATATATTTTAATGAAAAATTGATTCATTTATATATCAGTTAATCAAATTTATATCATTCGAATAAATTTCATATTGAATTAAAAAAACTGTATATATTTTTGAACATTTTCACTATAAGAACATGCTTTCTCATCTCATATGTGGGATTGATTTTAAATTAATATTATAATTTTATGTGAATTTAAATTCGAAAAAGGTATTCCATATATTTCAAAATAATAATTTATATTACCTAATTAGGTAAACATAAATTTATTCTAAAATACTTTGGAACAAATTTAATATTAATTACCACTATTAAAGAGGAATTGGGTTTTTTCGAGTGATTAAACTATAAAGATAAGGGTAAAAATGACCAAAAAACATGTCAAAAAATAATTTAATGGAATTTTAAGACCTTATAACCAATATTATCGATAATAATCCATTATTAGAGAATTTTTACATGATCAAAATGTGTGTGGAGTTCTTTATTTTGAAAAATTACATGTGTCTCACATACCTCCCTTATAAAAGGCCACCCCTATCACCTCTTCATAGAACCATTAAAACTCTTATATTCATATAATAAATAAAATATCAATCTCTAAAATCCATCCATAAATCATTGAATCTATATTTTAGATAGAAACCAACTATGTAATTCTGTTTTTTTAAACTTATTTATGACACATACATAAGTGGTAACTTTCATCAATAAGTGCTTATATTATATTTCACCATCCAAATCCATAAATTTTGAATTCAACATTATTATTTAGTACACATAGTATCTTAAATATACTAATATTTTGTCACATTTTGTTGATGACCCAAAAATATATCTATTACCATCAAATGAGTTAGATAATCACCAATTGTGTATATGGTGGACTACTGCCATGTGATTTGATGTCATTCATTTTTAAATTACCACATTTCATGGATATAAAGAATGATGGATACAATATATATATTTATATATTATATTATTATATTTCTGAAATTATTAATCAAAAAATACCTTCCTAATCATCATATTGTGGAATATGATAATCTCACTCATGTGTGCAGCAAACTACCACCTCCTGAAGTGATCTGACTCATTAAGAGTTTACATGGAAGGTAATAAGTATGGGTTTAATAAAAATATGTGATAAATATGAAATAAAAATAATTCATTATGATATTCAATCTTTTAAATTTCAGGATTTTATTTAGATAAGAAAATAAAAAAAAATGTTCATTCTTGTGTACAACCTACCATCTCCATGAACATAGTATTTAACTTTACATTAGTAAAAGTTTTATTACAATAAATACATATTTATTGAATTAATTTTACATTTAAGTAATATTAAATTTTAAAAATATTATGGATTCATGAAAAATTTAATAGTACCAAAAACCAAAAAATCATAACATACATGAAAAAAATCAGTTATTGCTCAAAACGTGGCTTCAAGATAGAATTATTAATAAATCGGTAACAAAAGGACATAAGTAAATAATATATAGTATAAAAGTTATAATTATGGATATTTAGTATATTAATAGAAAACATATAATTTTCATGAAAGAGGTTTAGACATGTATGATTGATGTGAAGACTTATGTTAAGGGATTTCAAGTCTCTCTTTTAATTCTAGAAGACAAAAGAAAATTCACCACACATTTATTTAGTGTGGTGTATATAATTAGTTAATGAAATATTATATAATTAATCCCATTATTTTATTGAAATGTAATTTTCTATTTGGTTTTATGACTTATTTTTTTTTATGATTAAAACGATTTCCAAAGTCGAATGTGATTTTTTCTAAATTTTTCTTCTTTGATATATACGTTATGTTAGGAACCAATATTATTTCACGATGTGTATATAAATACCATTTTATATGTAACATAAATAATTTATTTATTTCCATGATATTTTCAGTTCCATTTTACTTATTTTCTTCAAGGATATTTTGATTCAATGTTACCAAAGTGGTGTCATTTTAATGTTATAATATCATCACCAATCAAGATATCATTATTGTATATTTCTGATGAAAAATCATCTGATATAAATCTCATAAGACACATGAATTTTATTATCCTTATTTTATTCATGATATTTTTGTATAATATTATCATTTTTCACATTTAGTAAAAAATACATTAGAGAAACTGTTTTTAAGAAAATGCAATTGTATTTCTCTCCTCTGTCAGAAATCCTTTTTCATCAAAAAAAATTATTTAAAAAAATTATAATTTTATATTAATTATCCTATTATTTTTAAGATACTGTTTTACCCGTGTTTTTATTTTTCAATAATAAATTAATGGAATATTCATGTTGTTTTTTCATACAATTTATGTTTGTATTATACTAATAATCATAATGAAATACTTTTTTAATGGGTATGACATGAACGAATATTTCCATTGGAATAAAAATGTGTTTAGTTATACAATAAATTAAATTTTTCCATGTTTATTTTAAAATAAAATGATTTTAAAATGTAATTATGTTTTAGAAAATAAATTTCAATGCGTAAAGAATATTTTTGTCAATAAATATTTTAAATAATTGATCAAAAACATT
This sequence comes from Viscum album, assembly GCA_963277665.1. Taxonomy (NCBI): domain Eukaryota; kingdom Viridiplantae; phylum Streptophyta; class Magnoliopsida; order Santalales; family Viscaceae; genus Viscum; species Viscum album. Next base: position 1,111,085,561 of record OY728158.1, read on the forward strand.
TTCCATATATTATTTAATCTATTGATGTTACCTTTGAATTATGGGAATTATTATCTACTGATACCATTAATATTCATTATTTTAATTTTCTATTTTAACAGAGGAATTATGTTTGTGCAACTCATTTCTCTTAAACTAGTTATACCATGAACAAATTATTAAGAAACCTGCTTTTTTTCCCTATATTATGATATAATAAAATTATAAACTGATTATAAAATATATATATTTACTAGAGGTTATGAAATGATTATATTTTTATGAGACACATTTTATATTATGGGTTATTATTTTATTAATGATTTAATATCTTATAGAACACATAAATTGGGTTTCAATTATGTGATTTTGTGACTGATATCTCATCAAAATTAATTAGGTAATGATTTATATATCATGATATAGACATTATTGAAAGCGAGAGAGAAACTAATTTTTTATGGTCTGTTGTACAATATGATTGTAGTGGGAGTGAACCATGACCTCAATGATGGGTTGGGTAGTGAACTAATTCCACTATGATATCATGGGATGTCCTATTTGACTGCCCTAGAAATTATTTTATAGGATTATATGTACGCCACAAATATATGTATTACACTAATGATATTATCTCATGGATCATGTTCTATGATTCAATTATGATTCAAGTCTTATAATCTGAAAATAATTATTCAATGGATCATGATAACTATCTCTTATGTTTTTGTGATAACTTCTAAATTTTATTCTCATGTTCTCATACACTAATATTAATTTTATTCTTATTTATCTCCCTTTTCCAGCATTATTGATCGTCTAAGATCACCCTTTATGATTTACCCTTTCTAATGGCTATGATAAATTGTAAAACGTAAGACATGTCTAGAAAGAGTGGTAGTTATTAATATCATAGTGGGAGATGATGACGTTTACCTATAGACCTAATATTTTTGATTTCAATAAAAAAGGGCACCAAACTATTATGGAACTATGGTGTGTGATTGTGTAATTTAATGAAAATTAAAAAATGATTTAATATATATGTATGATAATCCTGATTATCTATAGTAATCTCCCTATGGCCTATCTCAGGCCCTGTCCAATATTATGTAGCCTCTTGTGTATTTGGGGGACTAGATGAAGTCATACATCGCATCTACTTAGACTCAGTGATCTTGGATATAGTGGAAAAACGATTTTCAAAGACCATTTTATGTTGATTTACTAGTAATGGAATAGTAAAATGTATATAGTATGACTATAGCATTTGTTAGATGAAATAATTATGTCTTGAAAAACATAAATATAGTAAAATAAATTTACTAAGGAATGATGATTTGTTTTAATACATGTGATGTAATAGTTTAAATATAGTAATCATATACTATTTTTGTTTTGATTTAGAGGATTTTCTCTAGCCTGATTTGAAAGAGTATGTAAGTTCATGCATCATGGATAGACATAGAGATTCATATGTAATATAATTGATTTTCTAATTTTTTTTAATGTTTATATTAATTAAATGATCGAAAAAATATTCTATGTTTTCTAAATAGAATCATTAGTGAAATTTATATAATTTTACTTGATCTTGTTAATTATTTTTCTATAATGGTTGTGACTGACATGCATGTTACAAAGAAAAATGATTATGCTTTATGTGAGTGTTTGGTAGTTATGCATAGTAGTCATGGGTGGACATATTGAGTTTGGTTCCGTCTTCCATTATACATATATGTACCTATTAATTTGATAAATACTCTTCGTATTTTTTTGTTTTAAGTGAATTTATGTGTATCAATATCAGAATTTACTAGAACCCCACCTCATTGAGGTTTTAGGGTTCCACCCAGGGTTGTAGTTATAGGATGTTCCACAATTATGGAATGTTTTTATTGTACCATTGCTTTTTGATGTGTTCTATGATGATTATTCATTCAATATTTCACTATAGATTATGTAGTGAGGGTTTTATCTTGGGGATTTTCTGAATATTTTCAAACGGAGGACGAGGATCCAATTGGAGAGGGAACAAGATAAATGAATTTTCCTAGTATTTCTAGATATAATAATCCTTGTCATTTTATGGTGTCGGTGGTCCTGGGGATTTTATGAATTTGATCATGATTTTTGAGGGGTATTCAAGAATTTACGTATTAATAAATATACTTAAGGACCCATACATTTACATGAGAAATTCATTTCTAAGTAATTAAAATAATTGGTTATGATGTTATATGAAATACATGCACTATTTTTCATTTCAGTCCATTTTAAACTCAATCCATAAATTGGAAATTGTTCTCAAAATTAATATAAGCATTATATACATTGGTAATATAGTTTTCTTATAGCATCCATTAGTATTAGTATATATTATGTATTAAAATAATTCAAATTGTCTCTATTGTAATGAGTGATGACCCTAAATAGTAGTATTATACCATATAATTCCATGTTATCGAAGAATATAGGGTAGATGTGATCAATGTGATTTACGCTTAACAAAAACCAAGAATGGATTCAAAGAATGAAACATGAATGAAACCATTTATATTATAACTTCAAAATTATGGAGATAATCTCTAAATATATATTCACTAAACTACACCATGAATGTACCACAATCATAGAAAATGCACTTGGGGAGTATGCTTGTGTAGTTAGGGGTTTTGTATTGAGACACTAGAAGTACACACACATATATATATTTAGATATTAAAATAGCTATCTTAAATCCATTTTACTCTTACTCCTTATATATATACTGGACTATATAATGATTCTAAAAAAATTAAATTTTTATATAATGAAACCAAACATTATTTTTGGGAAATATATATTTTCAATTAAAACACATTTTTTTGGTAAATTCAAAATTCATAGAAAGAAATTTATCTTCATTGAATATTATTATTTATAAATATTTATTTATATATAAATGATATTATAATTTAATTATGTCTAATGTAATTTCAATAAGGTTTAGAATTGTATAAGTGTCATAAAAACAATTAGTTTCAAGTAAATATGAATTTTTGGTTTAAATGATGAGATTTATATATTTAGGAAATTAATTTTGTAAAATAAATTTTATTTATGAAATAATCACATTGAAATTATCCAATAGATAATTTTCCTCAATTTATAAGACATCAATATTTTTCTAAAACATAAATATGAACATAAAATGAATCCTCCAAAGCTTATATTTTTTTAATGTCTAAAAAAATTTCATTATTAACACAAGTAACGTCCAAATCATGAATATTAATATTTTATTGAATAAAGTTATTAAATAACTAATATATTTTAATCCAATACACTATAAAAGAAATCATGGATAAAAACCATGGTTAGGATTTTGGATTTCAATTTTTGATAACATAGATTACAAAACCAGTGTTTAGAAATTAATAATGAATTCCACAATATTTTTTTATATATACCTATGAAAAATACCTATATTCATAACTAAAACAATTAAAAAAGAATATACATTCAAAACAACACTCAAAATCAATCCTATATCTTCAATTTGTTTTAAATAATATCTTTCCATGATTATAGAAGAGTCGTCTCAATGTACGAGGTTCTCTTCCTCTTCCTCCACATTAATGTAATTCCATTTTTTTATTTTCAATATTAATTTAATATATTTCACAATGTTTATAAATATCAATTTATATTAATTTTTATTTCATAATAATGATATATTATTTATCCCTTTAATTATGATCATAACTTAATTAGTTACTATGCTAAATTAAGGGATTCTTCTCATTTTCGTATGTATTCATGTATTATATTTTTATAGAGCCTTTTGATTTTAAATTATTCATAAAAAAATTTGTTTTACACAAAAAATAAACCATCCTTATGAATCCCATTTACTGAGATATAATATTTCAATCTCATCAATCCATTATACGAACCATTATATACTGCCGTTATATGGTAGAAATTACCCAATAATATTCATTTCCAAACTATTGTGTTCATAATACATATCATAATTTCTAATAAACGGTATTCACCTACCTGTACCTATAATTAATTGATTTGGCACTTCTATTTGTTAAAATAACACTCCATAATTATGGGATTAAATGTGTAGAAATATGTCATTATGTTTTATGATCTATGTGGCACAGAAATCTATGTATATGATATGAATGTGAGGTATGTAACTTTTATTATATAACCCTCAAATGAAATGGGTAATGTGTTTATCTCAACAGAATCCATATATTTTTCTTGTTATATTAGACTTATCTGACGACGTTATTATGTTACATTATTCATCTTTGGATTTTCCTTATAATATCATGTTCCTTGTTATTGTAACTTCGCTATATTCCCTTGATGATATAATTTTATGTCATTGTGTTATGCTTATTATTATAAGTCTCGCCATTTTTCCACCATTCAATATCTCATTACCCACATTTACTGATTTACATTATTATATAATGTTATTATTCAGTTTCCATGATTTATATCTCAATACATTCTTATATATGTCCTCAGGTTATCGTGTAATATATTATATGATCAATGGAATATAAGGTCATTTTATATAGTTTTTTTTTAAAATTATTTTTTATCCTTTTTCAAGTTATTGTTATATGTATTTAATGTCCCAAAGATTCTATAATTCTTGATCATTTGATACTACGTTATATGTATAATACCACAATAAATCATGAATAAACCTATATAAAATATATCTTTATTAATTGTTTGATTCCAAGAAGGGTCTATTTTTTTGGGAATATTATTATAAAACCATACATATAAGTATAGAAAAAACAAATCATCCCTAATATTTTGTAAAGGACAACATTATTGGTTATTAGTGAAAATAAATCCTAGAATGGATACTAAAAATCTAATGTGGTTATGGAAAAGATGTATCATGGTTTAATAACATAAAAATGAGTCATTAAGTATTAACTCAACATATAGTTGGATCATAAAAAAATCATATCATACAAAACATTTATCTATATATTCTTATGGGATATTCTTGGGTTAATCATGTTTCTTTTACCAACCACTACAATTAGAGAAAAAATTATTTTATAATTTAAATCGTAATATTATGATAGGGATAACTTAGATGAAAACAATTAAATTTATTGGAATAGGAAAACATTTTAATTATTAGTTCCACATTTTATATTAATAACAACCATTATATATGTTTAATAGTATAAATATTCTCTTAATTAATTTTTTGATTGTATTCAATAGCTATAAATATGAGAATAATAGTAAAAAAAATAATATGATTGGTATTTCGATGAATAACTAAATGAGAGGTACATCACAATAGAAGAAGGTGGTAAGAAATTAATGACATCATTAAATCAAATAACTATATTTTATATTAAAAACATGAGTTTTCAAGAATAACTAGTCACCATAAAAAGAGAAAGTTGCAACTGAGACCTTTATATGACAGTGTCCATTAAAATCCAATGGATCTCTTGATCCATTAATAAAGAAAAAAATGGATAAAATCCCTTTTAAATAAGTTCTCTATCATTAAATTCTTTGTAAAAGAGATGGAAATTATTTTTTTAACACATGGAGTGTGGAGTTAAATAACGTGTACATTGATCATAATTATGAAATCCAAGCTATAATTTGGAAAAAAATTCAATAAAATGTGTTTAAATAAATATTTTCTACAAACTCTCTTGAATAAAATTGGAAGTGAATTCACCAGACTTAAGAAAATAAGGGATAAATCCTATGCGGAGTACGAGTAAAATTTTAGATGTTATTCATGATAATTCAAAGGATTTTTACATTACCCAAAAATTAACACTGAAAACTTATTCTGTGTTAAAAGATGAATATAGGAAAATATTTGGTGAATTTATATTTTGATACAAATGAATTTTTTTATGTTTCATTGAATTCAAAATTAAGATCGATGACTCTCAATGTCTCAAAGGACTGAATATAGGAAACAAATAATGGTGTTTAATTTTGGTCGAGATGATTAGAAATATCACCTTGTTATTAGTGTACAACACACCCCTTTTTAAATGTGTTGGAACAAAATCCCAATTTTTTCCCAAAGAGGATACCTAAATTATATTGGTGTGGTAAGGTGGGGAACCCAGATAATAAATACATGTTACGGAACCCCACTGATGTGGTGTAAGAAACGAAATTTCAAATTAACCCATAATATATTATAAAATGTTATAAATTTAAGAAATATCTAACCCATGTAATCCTTTGCAGAAGGGAAATGGTTGTTTAATATTTTTATTGACAACATCCTTCAATTCTGAGATATAATGTGAGAGAATATTCCATTATAACCGATTAGGTGGATCTTTAAAATGAATTGGTTATAGGTTTTCTAGTGATTCAGTTAATAATTATGAATATAATATCTTATTCTGGTTCAATGCATTCTATCATATCTTTAATATTTAGTAGGACTATTAAAAACCCACCTCAAAATATGGATTTCATATTATCACAAAAAATAATGAATATATATGTTATTTCATCGTAGGAATATATATTCTATCATATCAATATTTTTATGGTGAATTAACTAGAATGATTTTTGATAATCAATTTAGTAAAATGTTATTATATTCTATGTATGGATTGGTATTCATTATATACATCAAACCAATATTACTGGGAGAAAGAAATAACCCTTTATAACACGAATTTCCCTCCAATTATATATATGTGTAAGGATCAGGGAAACAATTTTTTTGATTAATAATCTCAATAGTCAATATAATTTTTATATCTGTAAGGATTTTTAGATCAAATGATTAAGAATAAGGAAAATTTCATCATTGATAACATTCCCATTCCAATATAATTTTCTAATGTGTTACCTAAGGAATATATTTTTCTTCTTCGAAACCATGATACTGAGTTCCCAATTAAACATATACCTTGATCACTTCAAATATTTAATGAACCATACAATGTGGTCAGTATTGAACGTGAATAAATCAAGATGAAACAGTAAGAAAAACAATCTTAAGGGTTTATTTTCCCATTTCATTCATAGTGGGTTGAACAAATCCTTTTTTTGAAGAAATTAGATTGGTCAGTGGGCCTCTTAATTAATGATCATTATATCAAAAAAGATCCTCAAATAGAAGAAGTATCATTTTCCATGTGTGGATGAGTTGTTCAATCAAAAATTAGAAGCCAATAAATTTTCTAATGTGGATCTTTGGTTAGGATATTTTCATGTAATAGAATAAAAGAAACACAATGAGTACATAGTGATTCCCTCTGTAATCATTCATGATATATCTATCATCGTGAAATTAATTAATAGTATTTATAAATTAAATAAACTAATTTTCTATATAAATTATAGATAACACTCTCTATAACTCCAAAATAAATAGTAAACATGAGGATAATTTTTTCACTATACTAAATACCTTGTGAAATGAAACATAACATGAATAGTATTGTGAAATAAAATTTAAGATGAAGAATGTAACATTCATTAAGAATGTCATCACTAAAAAAGGAATGTTTATAGATTATTTGATGGTAGAGGAAAATAATGTGTACTCTAGTATAATATCTACAATAGATATCTATAGATTATCTAAATTATCTTGTTAATATCATCAGTTTGTGAGAATATAATCATGATTTTCAAAGCTAATAACAATGATAACACAGATAGTGGAAATGGATTCGAGACCAATAAATGTGAGGGTATATTTAAAGAGATAAATAAAATTCTAATCATGACACGTATTCTCACATTACATGGTAGTAGGGAATGATTTTTTTCTATTGTTATGAATCCAAAAAGCGATTGGGGTTTGTACTCATAGAAAATAAAATAGTTATAAAATATTCCTCCATCCAATTAAGGATCCTTTTGAAGAACTACACGATCCATGGTTTGTAATTACTGGAGATGATATTTATATTGATGATTTAGAAAAAATATCTATAGAGATATAATTATGAAATATACACAGGTCAGAAAATCATCACGTATAAATTCATGAAAAAGTAGAAAATAATAAGCAACAAAAGCGTTTAGATTCGGTCATGGAATATGAATATTCAATTATTTTCTATCCAAGGAAGGTGAGTAATAATTTAGATAGAGAGGATAGAAAGGATCCCATAGTCACATCCATTATGATGACTTAAAGTGATCAAATATTCATAGACTTGAGAAGTATGGACATGGAAATAATCGAAGGAATTTCATCATACATTGCTTAAATAACTTCTCAACCTTTCATTATAGAGCGGTTAATGGTGGGAGATAATGATGATGATGATCTATATATAATAGTAGTGAATATTCTGGAGTTCAACATTGCAAAAGAATGAGAAATTTGGGTAGGAAACCAGATATGTGACCATTAAAAACTTGAATACATCTGGGATTTTCTTTTAATGCATATAGATTAAAATTCTATACTCATCAATGAATCACTATGAGTTATAGTGATATAATGCAAAACATTTTGGCGGAAATCCTAAAGAGGGATATTGCCAAATTTATATATCAATTCATGATATGAAAACCATTAAAAGCTAAATATCAATATTCTAAGGGTATGATGTAACTAATTCAGATAATATTATTTAAATTGAAAAACATAACCATGTATATCATACTAGGACTCCCATGAAATCTAATAGAAATAAATCTTCATGGGTGGTAGCCTATCACCTTATAAGAAAAATTTATTTCATTTTTATCAATGAAAATTTTTCTCTTGACGAAAACACCATGATAAAGAAAATAGAAGTTGTAATATTTTATGGAGTAAAAATATATATTGCATATAATCGAGTTTAAATATACTACTTGAGATTTATGTGAAGCATTCAGAAAGAATTAGACACAGAGATGAGTTTTAGTACATCTTATAACACATATACAGATAGTCTATTTGAGATAAGAACTCAATCTCTAGAGGATTTATCAAAATCATGTTTATTTTATTTTCATGGATATACGAATAAATTATTTATACTATTTTTAGTCTCATATTATAAAAATTTTCATTCAATAATTTATATATAACCTTATTGGGATATATAAGGGAAGTTATGTTAGACTCTAATATACTAGGATGATGTTGGATATATGAAGCTTATGGGACATGATCTTTTCTATTATATTTAAAAAAACCATTTAGATATAAATGAAATAATAAAAATTTATAGGAAATCAATTCCAACAATTATCTAGGAAACATGTAGTTTGAGCTAGGAGATTATTTATTCCTTGGTATATCACTATGGATGAAATACAGGAGGTTCTAATAGAAGGGATTGATTTATTCTAGATTCATTTTCCATTAGATATCCTTGATCACAATAGATCATTGACATATCAACTTGTACTCCCACCTTGCTATTCTAAAGTACCCCATATTTTCTATGTATGCCTTTTAATGATGTATATTCATAAACCACACATGTTATGAATCTATCGGCGGTAACCATAAAGAATTATCATTCATATGTGGAGATTTATATGATGATAATTGGACATGGTGGTAATGGTTTATGTTGTAATATAACTCATATGGTCAAAGTGTTGGTTTGGAAGGAAACATTGTAATTAGAAGAAGAGATGAAAAAAATGTAACCTCATTTGTTTTATTTTTCGAAACAAAATTTCAAGGAAGAGATTTCTAAATTGGGGATGAATGTTAACACCAAAATTTTATAAATAATTTTTTATTCAAAATAAATTAATGTTAATCTAATGTAGTAATAAAAAAAATATGCACAATATTAAATTTGGGGAAAATTTAAAATACATTTTTAATTTTACTACTGAGCTCAAAATACAATTTAAGGACATTAATATTTCTAATATAGTTATTCTATAGTGATAAATTGTATTAGTATAGAATAATTTGTATAATAAATATAGCTGACATGTTAATAAGAGAGGTGGCCTTGAATAGAAGGATAGTACGCTATGAAGCCCATATATCAATGCTTTCAAGGGAGATGGCATTAGCGAGATTTTCCATTGACCATGATCAATGCGATATTTAAATATTAACAAAATGAGTGAAACCATTTAAAGAAGATTTTAATTTTTATAGAGATCACCACACAAACATGTTTTGATAAACCACCATAAGAATATAAAACCATTAGAAACCATAACATTTTTTCTTACAATATTGTATTAAGGGGTCATGTATCTTGACCCAATAAGTATTCATTTTGATATATGAATTTTTATTTGTTAATGACTATAAATATACATATTCATTATCACTATATATATATACATTATTATATAATGGGTTTCATAAAAATTAGTTTTTATATAAATAATACAAAATTTCATTTTTCTAGGAAATAAATATTTTAATAAATATTTTGATAAATATAATAATTTTGAGATATATTTTATTTTATTTAAATATTATTATTAATTATATCTATTTATATATAAATTATATTACCATTAATTATTTGTTCAATGTAATATTTATAAATAAAAAGTTATTAGTGTTGTAAAACTAAAATTTTCTTATAAATAGCAATTTTTATTTAAAATTAGATAATTTTATATGTATAGAAGTATTTCATTAAAATAAATATAATATATAAAATTATAATTTCTAAATTACCGATAGGTGAGTTTTTTATTATTTTACTAGATTATAGGATTTTTGGGGAAAATTAAATATTATATAAAAATTCAATATGTATTATTACATCATAATATCCCAAAAAGAGTTGTAATAAATATTTTAATAGGAATAAATGAAAGGAAATATATTAACTATTTAAAATAATATGTTTTTATACTATTAGATTAATTTTAGAAACAAAAAATGATTCCTCCAAAACCTATATTATATTTTAAGGTTTTAAAAACAATTCATTATGAACATGACTCACTCACACATCATGAATGGTTTTGTTTTAAAATTATTTATTCATAACCTAATAAAATATTTGATAACACATTCATTTGGATGAACCCAAGAACGAAAACCATTGTAAGGATTGTGGTTTTGATTATTTTATCACATAAACTCAAGAAACAATGATTTGTAATTAATAAATAATTATAATATAGTTTTCTATTAATAACCATCAAACCTCCCACTATTCTTAAATCAATAACCATTGATCGATAACTTACTTTTATTATAAAATTATAAATACTTTCCATGGTTTTCCAAAGATTTTTGGATGATCGATCCATGCATTTTGGTTAACTCTTTCTTGGAAAGGGATTATCTGTCTCTTCTTCTTCATTCATGTTCATTATTTGAATTTATCCTTCTTAATATCAATTATTTTGTTAAAATGTGTTTATAAATATATATTCACAATTAAATTGATGTTATAATAATTAGTTATTATTTTCCACATTTCATCAAAACCATTATATATGGTATTATTTTTCCTAAGTAAGGGATTGTCTACCACATTTTCTTTATAGAAGTACATTTAATATATTAAGACATTTGTTTTCAAATGCATTGTGTAGAAATATATTTTGTATGCATCTCTTTAATAAATTTATAAATCCAATGTAATTTGAGACTATCACTCAAACTCATTATAACCTTCTATGAACTATCATGTACTCTCATTATGCAGCTAAAACTATCCAATGGCATTCCCTTACAAATTTTATTATTTTCAATACCATTCCCCATTTATACTCAAGGGTATTCCCATAGTTGTTCTTAGAACTCATTGATTGGTGAATTATCTGTATCCAATCCACACTAGTTATTCATGTGATTAAAAGTGATAAAATATATACTTATGTTTTTTTGATCAATTTGGGAGATAATTTCTTTTAAATGATATGAATTTGGGAGGTGGGCCTAGAAATATATTTCCATTGAATGAATTTGGTAATTCAGTTTTCTTAGGAGGCATAATGTATTGTGAATTGGTGTTTAGCCTAAACCCACAATGTAATGATGATATTATGTTACCTTTGAATTATTCTTATGAATTTATATTTCATATTGTTTCTACATTCCTATGTTTCTTTAATATTATTATCTTCGGTCATTATTCAATGTTAATGGTTGTGAATCTCATGTTATTAAGTTTCAAGTTATGTACTTTATCTCACGTGTATATTTTACTTCATTATATTCATTAATTATTCCCCTACTGGGCTTTATAACTCACACCTTTTAGTTTATGTCCTATGGTTATATAGTAAATTATTATAATTTCAATAAATTATAAGGGAATGTTATGGTGTTATTAAATAATATTTTTATGACTCTTTTTCATGTAATTGTGATATTTAACTAATTATCCAAGGAAACTAGACCAATAAATATTTTGATGTTGTGTTTTTTGTATTCTAATTTAAAAAATATGGAATAATTTGTATAAAATATATGGGTATTCGAATTATTAGTGAGTGAAATTGAAAAATTACATTCTTCAATGAACCACACAAATGTGGTGGGGTGTAATTATTCTATCATAAAAAAGTTATGTTATAAAAATATGAACCATAAAATATTTTTTTGAATACATAATTATAGAGACAGTAAGGTTGGATATATATCTATTTTTTATTATGATCATGCTGGGGGAGATGTCTATAGGAGTCTTCATGAATAATTTTGGAGAGATGACCCATTTTCCTCAATTTTTAGCTTTAAATGATGATAATAATGTAAAACTGTTTGGGGAAAGTCTTCTACTAGATGTGAGTTGTTATGAAAAGATCCTAAAAATGGTTATGATGAAGTATTGATTTTTTTAACAATCACTATTGTTCATTATAGTCAATGATATTAGAAGGAGTGGAATATAGAGATAAATAAAATTGATAACAAAGTAAATGCACTAAAAGAACATACATTGAATGGTCTAATAAATAGTTAAACCAAAAAAAATAATGGTAATTATTATATGATATATTTAATACAAATAATATTTAACTCAAATGTGGTTGCTTAATTTTCCAGAATACATAATTTTTGTATCACAAGAAGAAATTATGGTTTTGTAAATGCTATAAATGGATGGAAGAATTCATAGAGATACTTATATATATATATAAACAATAAATAAGTGAAATATTTAACTAATATTATGTATCTTTTCATAAAAAGTGATGAACGTTGAAGAAGAAATATTTGGTACATTTTTTGGAAGATACAAGTTCTACAGAAGTTGGTATTTTGAAGAAAAGAGGAGAAATAGATTCAATACTTGATGTGCTAACAAAAGATGAGATCAGTAATAGATACACCAACTAATATTATAAGATGATATACATAATTATTTTATAAAAATTCTAAATCCTTAAAAATCCCTAATTTAAAAAAGAAACTTAAACCATATTGTAGGGAATGAACGAGAGGACAAAGTACCCTGAGAAATTGAAATATTATTATACTATATATGAGTCCTTATAATTTGAATAAAATTTATATATTCAATTTGAGTATGATTAATTAAATTAAATGTAAAATACATTATTTATATAAAATGGGGATATGAGTGATCAATAAATTATACTAATTGATCTCGTTTTAAAGACATTTTACTTAATATTATTCTATATTAAAGAAACTCTAGGGATTGTGTTGACTGAACTATCTAAGTGTTTTATATATATAGTCTGGAGATATCATTCATGATTATTTTAGTTGAATAAATTCATAGTTACAAATTGTGACATGGGAGGATATTATACGTAAAAAGGATTTCTCAAAATAAAATTTATATTCATGTGATGTATCCTAAAGTTGAAATTTCATCAAATGATGAAAAAATTGTAGTAGAGAGTAAATGTTTTAGACATAGAGATAGTAAATAATAATAGTAAACAGAACTAATGATTTGGGAAAATTATGGAATACATTAATGAATAATATAATTTATATATATGTTATGTAAAAAATATGATTGGAAGTTGAAATGATTAGAAGATAAATAACATCAAAATCTAGAAGAAATAAATGATTTAGAATGTAAAATTAATTACATGATAAATATGATTGGTTGATGAGTTGATTAGAATGAATTTTCATAATTGTTTGGTCAATGTTCAAAATTCAAAAAATGAATGTTCGTTAATGAAAATTAAATTTTATAATGACTTGAAAAGAGTATACATAAATATTTATGGAGGTTTTTATGAAGCTAATATTAAATAAATCATGTAGCACTGAAATTGATTGATTGATTAAAATGTGTAATTGGGTGAATAAATAATTATAGACCATATTAAATATATTTTAATGTGGTTGTATAATTATTTGTAGTGAGAAATCATTTAGAAAAAAAATATATTATTTAGACAACTATAGATATATTTTAGAAACATAAAAAAGATCGAGAATCCAACCAAATATATCACACAAAGATCTATTAGTTAAAACAGTTGAGGTGACTATAAATGATTATTTTTAGGATGTAAATTATAGGTTCCAGATAAAGCTAACTGAATGGAAGAGGAATTATAGCATAAAATTTCTACCAAGAGATTTCTTATACACTGAAAATTGTGAATGCGAGAACTCTAAAAATTATATTTATAGATAGAGAATTTTCGAAGATTAATGTTATGAAAAAACATCATAATTTTGGAAAATCATAGTTCATAAGATTTATGGTTCTATAATTAGAACACAAATTATATTTTCAAATAGAATATATTTCTAATTTACTAAATCCAGAATATGAATGTTCAAATCTTTTTAATGAGTTATTATTTGAGTAACGTTTCATGAATAGTTGTTCCAAATAAAAGATAAATCTACTAAGATTATAGAGGACATGATGTTATACTGTGTCAGTTTAGGAATCACTGTGCGTCTTAGATAATAATTAAAAGACACCACTAACAATTAATAATAAGATTATTGGTTGAGGAAATATGGGTTATGATAATAACCTAATATTGTATGGTGCCAGGTTATCAATTTGTGGATGAACCTTGTAAAATTTCTTATGTGTTATTTTCACTTTCATTATCTACATATAAAATGATTTTATGTGATGATTCATATCATAATATCAATACATAATAACTACAATATACTTTCAAACAGACTAAATGTCTATAAAAAAATTATGATGAATATATGTGTTAATAGGTTGTCACAATTGAATCACCCCATCACTCATTGTGTCACTATGTGAGCCACTGAGTATCTAACTAGATCCAAATGTTTAAATTAGAAATATAATATAATGTAGTCTACAATCCACTCACTATTGTGATGTTACATGATAAGGATATTTCTATTGGGATTATTCCATTCACCATTAGATTAGATGGAAGCATTAGACATTGATAGATTTTCCCTTATTATAGTGGATGGAAGAATATGTTAGATGATATGTGATGGGACAATTAGAGGTAGTCTGAGTAGGGTATGGATTCCTATATTCAAGATAAAAGAGATATTATCTCTATATTATTTTGGTAATGAGAATACATTTCAAAATTATACATAATAATACACCATGGGAGTTTCCTTTAGGTTTATGTATGACGCATCTCTAATGGTTTCTTGAGGAAATCCCAGCTAGGTATAATAAAAGGATCAAGGTAGATGTATCCCTTGAGGAATTGGTCTTGAGGATCCCTTATGGATAATATTTCTGTGTTAGAGAGGTCTATATATAGATACATCTAAGAGTGTTTGCATCCACAAGAGGATATTCCTTAGGGGTTAGTCCTACATGTGTGTTTGGGATCATGGGGTTGTGTCCATATATTGATGATTGGAAATGAAAATTCATTGGAATAGGTTCTAGGTGATGGACATGACTGTATATTTATTGAAAATTTATTATTCTATCATCTTTATGATTTATGTTTTAAAATTCGATATTAGGCTATCTCATTACTTCATTTTTAGAAATGATGTATCCATGTATGGATTGATAATAAAATTTTCTCATCATTTTTTAGTTGGTACACCTCTTAGAAAGAGGACAAATATTTTTCACAGGAATTTAGAAATTATTATAACTCTTCGACCGTAGAGGCCCGAACTGATGAACTATTTAATTACATTTTCCTGATTACAGGGAATAAAATCCCGAAGGACCGATCAGTATAGTAGTCCTGGAAATCTAAATTACCTACATGAAACCCTATAATATATTTGTTTATTCAAAATAATAACAATATTCATAATAAAAATAAATAAACATCATCCTTGAAAACGCATTCAATGTATTCCTCTTCATAACATGGGGATAGGAAACATAATAATGGTGAGATCAAATGCGAATTAAATGAAATTAATGTTGATGAAAAATTGAATAAATGAGAATTAGTCAACATAGAATGGTAAATAACTTATTACACACACCATTCAATTAACATGTTATGGAAATAACAATATGAAAAGGTAAGAAACTGAAAACACATTCCATTTAATCATTGAATAAGAAATGAAATGCATCTACTAATTTTTCTATGAAAAATATCATTGAAAAATAATAATAGAAGCTAAATGTGGGAAATTTTTAATTAATTGTTTCCATGTTTCCAAATAACATGAATCCATTATAGTCATGACCTTGCACAATGTAGTTTAGCATATCAAGTAAAAATGTATAATTTGGACAAAACTTTTATCTCATGAGGCTACCTATGCATCGAGGGGAAATGTTTAACTATGACCCTCCCATGTTATACCATTCCAATTCTTTCCTCATATATAATAATCAATTGAATCAGTAAAAAATAATCCTCACCAAATACCTATATCAAATAAAATATACAGATTTATCAATAATTACACAATGAATTAAATAATATTTTATGTGAATACCATATGTATTAATGATATATGGTTTATGAAAAACAAATCTAAATTACATGATAATATGGATATTCATGTAAATTTATAGTGATAATGATTACAATAATGAAATTGTTTCTAGATAATTTTATCAATCCCAATATATGTGATATTTTAAAGATAATAATTAGGAACATTTTTTAAGATAATATTAATTAAACATTCCAATGTTTCTCATGCCTCTAGGAAACATTTAAATAATAATAAACATGAATAAATAACATTAAAAAACATTTAATATTTGGTAATAATGAGATTCATGATATAAAATGTCAAATTGTGGTATATACAACATATATAAGAAACTAGATCCATAACTACAAATACGCCTCAACGAAACTAAAATGTAGATGAATTATCATACCTTAACATTCATTTTTGCGGTGTGGTCCTTATTCTCATTTATAGTGGTTTTATATATTGTAATAAATTATACTATAAACATTATAATGCTTATAATATCATATATTAACATCTTACAATATTTAATTATCTGTTTGTTAATACTCGTTCATTATTTTTACTATTTTGAGAGTTAATTGCCTAGTTTTTTCAAGATTATTTTGACTTGTGATTTTTTCTAATTAATTATATAATTACTTAGTCATCTACATAATATAAATCATGACTTAATTATCATATATTTTCAGTACATATATATATTGAATAATCTGTAATCTTTTAAGATATGAAATGAAATGCACTATTTATTGAGACTATTGTCTGTACGTATGCCCAAACTCTATATTCATTTCATTTTACATTAAAAGTATAAATAATAAATGAAAAATATGTATATTATATGTCTAGTATCATATTTATATTTTATATATCATGAATCACATCTCCTTAAGGAGGTGGTAGTCAACACATCCAAAAATGATTTTATCATATTTACGTAAAATGGAATGTATAAGATATATGATATAAAAAACCTAAGGGACCATAAATACATTTTCAAAATCATATATCTAAAATACAAAATAGATTTTATATCATAATTACCACTATGTGTGCTAGTAATGTAATAACAAAAAATCATAGTTTCCTGTGGTTATAGTTCTTTCACATAAAGAGTTTTCTTGTTAACCATTAAATTGAGGTGTTTATAATATAGGTAGAAACCATAAAATAAAAACATCATAATAATTTGAGAATTCTGGTGACATTATATAATCATTGTATACAAATAGTTCATGTAGTTAAAAAGGAAATAAAACTAAAAAGATTGAGGATGTTTGTTACCTCTTATTCGAGTAACTCATTTTGATTTGTACCGAAAGGAATCAATTTATCTATTACATCATAACTAAAGGATTATTGGATGAGTTTAGAGATGTTTAGGATCTATTTGTGATGATTTTAATTATGACAATATGGCTTTATAGGTGAGAGAATGCAGGAGGATAGGAGGTCCATATTTAGTAGATGTGGTGTGGTACTCTTGGTAAAATTTGAAAAAGAAATACCATACATGTAATTCACATTTAAAGTACCCCCCCCCCATAATGGTCAAATATCTATAAAATTTTAAATATGGTCAAAATATTTCAATAAATTGTCTCTTGGATATGTGTCAAGTTTATATTTTCCCAAATGATTAATGTTTAGTCCCTTATTAATATTAATATTACCTTAATCATTATACTTAATTTTAATTTACATTCAAAAATATTTGATGTAAAAAACTAATTTTAACATATTATACATTACTGATTACTCTCATTCCAAATATGGAAGTCATTATTTCAAATACGAATCACATAAGTGATAAAAATTAATTTAAATTTAATCTTGTAGATGGGATGACAATGCAATTTTTTAAAGTAAAAACATCTCACTCTTTTCTATCACTATATAGTCAAATTATAAATTGAAATTGATTCCAATATTTTTTATTTATTAACAGTTAGAAAATTATAATAAAATTATTAACCAATTTAAAATTTTATTTAAAATTATAAATATATTAGGTGAAAATATGTTTTGAACTAAAATTCAGTATTTCTAATATTCAATAAAAAATGAAACATCAATGGTAAATAAAAAAATACCCCAAATAAATTTTTTTGTGTGTATATATTTGTGATACAGTTGATTTTTGACTTTTATAATTTATAATGGTTCAAAAATTTGGAATGAAAATAGATTCACCATTAAAAGGCAATAAAAATACCTTAATAAAAATATTGTATTTTATCTATAAAATTCGGTATGTTTTTGTCTTATTCCTTTCTAATATATTGTATGAATAAGAAAAAAATATATTTAATATTTAAATATATATATTTCATTAATATATCCCAGTAATTGTAATTAATTTAATTTACAATGGAAAAAATTCATTGGGGGCATAAAAAACTATTTTTTATAAAATATTCTCTTTATTTTCTATTGGAAATTATATTCATTTATAATTAATTTGTAACTAATTAATTTTTATTATATTTTTGTAATAAATACTTTTTCTTTATTTAAATACTACTATTCATTACTACTAATTTATGTACTGGTTTATATCTTATTATATTAGAAAATAATATATTATCATTTGTTAAAACCTAGTCTTATATGTAACACATGCCATTTAAGAAGCTCAATGTTGTGTGCGACAAAGTCTAACTCAATATCATGTATATTACAATATTTATCGTAAATTTAATTTATTTAAAATATTAAATAAATTTTAATGTCAGGGGAAATTATATTCCATTATGCACTTAGTGATGCATCTGATAAATGCTATCAACTAGAATCATCGAACATTACAATTTTGGGGTGTTACATTCCCTCTGCCTTAATTAAATTGCATCCTTAAATTTTAATCATGACCTAATTAATTTTTTTGATTGATAATTAATAATAATATACTACTGAAAACAATCATAATTAATAAGGATAATAACACATATCCTTAATAATAGTGAAAAGAATGTACAACGGTCACATAACTAGGATTCCTAGTAAGAGAACATAGGTGGGAAATGAAAAATTGGATACAGAAGAAAAATAAATCAATCAATATGTGAGGTAGGTTTATAGACAAGAAGGTTAGGATAATGATAACAATCATAAGGCTATAAATATGTGATAATATAAAGGAAAATATTATTCCATGAAAACAAAGGTACTAGGGAATTTTTTTTTTAAAAAATCCTTTTTTCTATAGTTAAACAATTATTTAAATATATAACAATATAAAAAATATACATTTCTATAATAATATTATTTCCCTTATATTACTCCATGAACAATTTATACTTAATCTATTAGCACATGATGCATCATATGGTGAAGAAATACATTTACTTCTAAAATCTCATCAAATGATCAACCATTTTATAAAGAGATAACATTTCTAAAATATTATGATCGATAAATTTGGATGGAAGGTCACCAAATTTATGAAATGATCTTATCATTATCCTTTAATAAACCTGAATAGGTTATAAATTTTCATATTTCAAATTTGAGAATAACATCATCATGTTCCGTGTTGATATATTGTAATAACAAAAACCACCATAAAACAATTATGGAATCATGCATTCTTCCTTATTACTTATATAATACTAAGTTGATTGGATACGTTACTTAAATACAAGTGTGTTATAAACTTCATCGATGATAGAATTGACCACTTATAGATAATCCATTAATCATTTCCATGTTAGTATGCACTTGTAAAAATTATCAGTTTATTCTTCATTATCACAACATCAGTTACATATTAAGGGTTTTCATTTCCCAAATCAGTTTTTTTCCAAAATTATTAACTTTCTACTGAATAACAATTCTTGGAAAAATTCTGCATATAATATCAAATACAGAACAAAAAATTATTATGTTATTATCATTATAAAATTCCTAAATCATATTATTGGAACATCATATATAAATTATTTTTGAAAATAAATCATAAAACTAATTATATGATCACATTATTCATTCCAGATCTGATTTTTTAATAACATATGTTGTAACATGGACAATTTTCTTGTTTTATGGTATATTTTCTTGATTCTTGGAGACTTTATTTGCATAGTTCCCCATATCCTTACTATTATAGAACTAAATATCATCATTTTAATTCGTCTGTTTAAATTATTTTTCTTACTATCCTTTATATACGCTCTTATAACATACTCTCAATCCTTTCAAGAATTTACTATGGTGATTAATTATACAGTTATCACTAGTGGGACATTTATCATTCCATTATTTCCATTATCTATAATTTTCTCTTCATGTCTCTTCTCCTCTTCCATACATTTGAATTTATAGGACTTGGATAATTCTTTCTTTATCTTGATAGCACATAAATATATTTCATCATATAATGAAAATTTTGAGACACCAGCACCATTCAGTGACATGGCATAATTCTATCAAATAAATGAACAATCATATAGTCCTTGTAGCATATGAAATGAGTATAATACCTTGATAACCAGGTAAATGAAGCTTCAAACTCTGTAAATAAATGACTTCTTCTTTATCCTTATTTGTTTATAACAAGGGATGTATTAATTGAATAATTTCTCCTACAATATTAGACGAGTTCAATTTCTTCATCCCCTAGTGTTTTATGGAATAGAGATAACCACTCGTCAACATCATATTAGATACAATAGACTGTAATTGTAACCTTTTGTTTTTCACTAGATTACATGGCCATAAATATCTTCTCCATTGATATATTACATTGATCAATTTCCATTGGATCAGTAGTCAAACTAAATAATGGGGGCCTTTATTACATTAAGTGATCAAATATTGGATATTCTCTCTACAGAATAGGTTGCTCCATTCTAGTAATCTTATTTGTCAGAACCTGACTAACCTTCCCTATTATAACCATAATTTATCTAGTTATAATACTTGATACATTGACTTTCTTAATAGGGGTAACTCTCATTTATCCATTGTTATTGATATCATTCATCCTTCTAGGTGCTATTTCTATTAATTTTCATATACTAGGTTTGATATAAAATCATAATTTATTTTTCCAAATATGGTATATAATATTACATAAATTTATACATCACATGTCCTAGAAACATAATCATTGGTTACTTATGGAAAATACTTATTTTTAAATCAATTACAATTGTAGGTAAATAAAATGTGAACAATCCTAATAGTATCCTCTGGGAGTGTCAAACAAGTTCTATAGTATGTACCTTTTTTGTTTACCAGGTTACACTGAGTAAGGCCCAACACACCATTTTAGAGCTGTTACTCCAAGATATATCTATTCTAAAACCACATCTATATGCAGTATCCAGAAAAGGTTGTATTACTAGGAAAACACAAATAATCTATATCTTTCCAAAATTATAAGACGTTCTTGTACCCATATCCACAATGAATATCTTAGAGTTGTGAACACTAACAAATTTTTTCTAAATATAGATTCCGAGGATTCTATTTCCAATTAAAATTTTATTGATGAGTATTAAAATGCTCTAATGGGTAATGGGTAGTATATAATCTTTATCTTTTAAATAAGGTTCTATAGTTAATCCTCTTAGGTGTGGTTCACCGTTTTATATATGATGAAAATTTTATTTTTTTTCTATTTGACAGGGAATATATCCCATTGGTTACATTACAAGGTGTTAACATGTGTGTAATCACTGTCATTGATTATAACATCTTCAATGGTCTCCAACAAGTTTGTTTTTGAAGCCCGAAACACCCAAAAACACTCAAATCTAGGATTCATGGACTTTCTTTCAAAAAGGAATATATTTGTTGGATGATATGGACAATCAAATTTAGGTAATTAGAATGTTCTAGAGGATAGGAACTTGATATCATCATATACTTTTGCGGGGAACTATTTCTTATTTCGAGACTCTTTTATATATTTATGATATATTTATATGTTTGTGAAGTGTTTTTTCATTTCCAAGAATGTGTCAAAAAAATACCCCTGGGTTAGTAGTTAATAATGATTAAACAAGGGTTTAGAATAACCTATATTTGTCTGAGGTTCTCCAATAATAAACGGAACTATATGTATACTAGGTTCTCTATTAATGTTATCCTTTTACATAAGAATTAGAGATTCATTGATAGTTCCAACTAAAATCTTTATATTAATCCATATGGGATGAAGTTCTGAATTTTAACATCATCTATTGTGGATAAGAGCTTTTCTATATTAGGATCGAACTTATAAAAATGGATTTTAGGTATCCTTATGAATGTGATGAGAATCCACATAGTTCGGTGTCACTTTACTGGACACATAACCATCCAGGGTTATATAATAAGGACTCAACTTTTTAGATTGACGTCATGTGGAATGGATACTTAGGAATGAGGATTACAAGTCCTGGGTGGTGTGGGACTTATGCCAATGTGGCCTGAGACTCCAAAATGAGATATGGTGACATCTATTGATATTACCACACCAGTCCTATAGCCCAGATAACATTAGGAAAATTTGGGTATATGGATTAGACTTTAGAGAGGATTCCTATGTATCCTGGTATGTCAGGAATCAAATCCCTCATTGATTGGTTTGATTTGGGACATACACCTAAAAGAGGTCAAATTAAGAAGTCATGATTGGGGAATACCCAAGGGAACATCCCATTTTGTATACAAGATCAGGGATTATACCTTCTAAGAGTCCCATTTGTATAGAGATTTGGGGATTAAATCTATAGAGAAGGCCCATTTCATTGGGATCGTGTAGATTATATGTTCCCAGCCAACCTATAAGCGCACATGAGTCATGATCACTATGATAAAAAAGTGGCATCAATTGATCTAAAGATCAAATGTCCTACCACATATACTATTAGATGGTACTTTATCCAAAGGGTAGATATAAAGGTAATGGAATGTGTCTAAATCTTTTCTTATTTTAATATCCAAGATATTCATATCTAGTAACATAGATTACAATGTCCCAGGAAATTGAATAGAGTAGAGTAGGTTCCCCTTCCAATAATAAAATCCAGGGGCTTACCACAATGGATGTTCTCTATTTAATTTTTGGTCCACAGAGGAAAAAAATCATTCTATGTTAAATGGAAACACAAGTATGATCCCCTCCCTGACCACCTAAAACATGGAGGTTAATTTCAGTACCCAATGGACCATACCCTCATTACCATGGGAATGTATACTTATGGTCATTCCATGGTTCTCCAAGATACGTGGATTAACAAAACGACTCGACAAAACTAGGGTATGTAAACTCAAAAAGGCATGCTGGTGTGCCCAATGTATTTATCATATGGGTCTAGAGGTTTTGGAAAAGTCCTTGTCCTAACTTTATCAAACTGGTTTGTAAATGATCCACCATGGGGGTTGATACCACAATGAATGGTAATGATCAGGGGAAGAGAATGTAAATACATGGGGTTCCCCATCCACATTTCATGATATGACATAGGATACGTATTCTTAATCATAGCATGATGCTATGAGGTAACGGAGGTTTTCCACATACAATTGTGGTATATATACCTAGTTTTAATCTTCGTTTCACTCGGCTTCATAAGGATGGGTTCTCTCTACGCAGCTTATTTCCATGTGGGACTGAGGTCATCCTGTGTCGTAAATTTTTAGGCAGGGGATGGTTCCATCCACATAGTGTTTTGCTATGGGCGGTGCCAAGTGAATAAAGAGTAATTATATCTATACCTAATGTTGAGTATACCCACAAGGGATTTTTTTTATGGTGGAATACTGATTATAATTTATACTCTCCTTAATGCTATGTGGTGGGGTTTTACATCTTGTCATGTGAGTCTGTCTCTTAATATGCTTTCAATATATTAATATTCCTCCTTTTGATCCTGTGATCTCTCTTTCAATATTTAATCCCCATATTGGTTCTCATTGAAAAATATTTATAGAGAAGAGGGGAACTGTGTACCTGTATTGCCAATTATTTTCAATGAGGTTGCGATCTTCATTTTGTGGAATCCATTGACCATTAAACGGTCTGTGGATGACATAGTAAGTGGATTCCATGTTTTCATTATCTATGGTGGTGCGAATCACCACCTTGGTCCCCGAAACAACATTGTTTCATTCTAGGTGTTCCATTGGTTTTTCCATGCCCATGGACTTTTAGAGTAGATAGTGGATGGTGTGCTAATGGTTAAATTATCTATCCACATCCTTCCAATGATTTAGCTAGGCCTTCGGATCCAAAACTTCAATTTACCTATCGGGAACCTTTTATTTCACAGGTGTTTCAATGAAGAAGATCTCCCTGGGGAGCGATGATCTGCGTAGGGTTTTACACTTTTCCACATGGATACATTATTTTCCAAATTAACTCTATTTAATACATAAATTTTATTACATCAAATATTCCATTGACCTATTTTCTATCCTTTTCCAAATTCATGGGATAGCGTCAATTTCATTTTCAATGTTTTCATGACACAAAAAATTCTCATTCAGAATGAATTCTTATTAGGATGACGTGGAGGCTATTACAATGTAAAAAGTGGTCCTAATTTGGTCAATTTTCAGTAAGAGGGTGTACCCATAGAAGGTGAACCGTACCTAAATAATGGGGCCCTGTATCATTTGTCTTATACCATATTTGTCGACGACCAATGTGCTCTAGTGAATGGTTATCGACTTCCTACTCCCACGCTGTAGAGCCCAAACAATTTACAAATAAATTTAATATTTAATGAATGAAGCACTGAGTCTTTATGAGGCAAATTTTTATAACCTATCCAATGATAAATTTTTTTCCAATTGTATGATTCTATTTACTAAAAACTAACATTCAAACTTTCGATTTTTATGATATTTATATTTTGATAGGATCAACATGCATTGTTGATGAATAATAAAACACCCTTATGAATAGTAACATACCTGTTTAATGGTAATGTACCCTTATTAATAGTAACATAAACCATGTAATTAGTAATAAAATTTAGACACCTTCTAAATGACAGTGAAAATCATAAAATTTAATAACAAAGTGTTGATATTTTTTATGAGTAATAAATATTTAATTATAATTTTTAAATTAATAAATATAAATAAAAAAATTAATTATCATAATAAGTATTCCTCATGATATGTTTTTTTCTATTATTTTAGGATAATTTTGTGACACCTAAGTTAATTTTTGAATGTATTATAAAATCAGTTTTAAATTTAAAATATTTATTTTTAAATTAAATAATGATTCCATTTAAAAATTAGATTCCTATTATTTATGAAATTATATCAATATAACTGATTTACATTTTTATTTAAATATTTAATAAATTTTTGGGGTTAGTTATTTTTATTTTTTTTGATGTAATTGAATTTTTAAGGAATAGTGAAATTATAAAATTAAGGAAATATTCTAAATAAATGAATTTTTTCATCATTCTTGAGTCATGGATGATGTAAATTGCCATTGGTTCAAACCCACATGTACTTATTACTTTTATAGGTCATAAAAATCTATAATATTTTTAGTCTTGATCAAAAATAATAAAATATTGATAAAAAAATGGAAAAACTCTCTTCTTCTACACTATAAAACCCACACCCCACTCCCTCTTCTCATCATCCCTCTAAGACATGAGTATTATAATGTATATGTCCAAATACTCATCTATTATCCCTCATCATGTCCGGATACCTTGGTCATTCAAAAAGTCCAAAACCCTTTCCTTTAAAGAGGTTCTCAAGGAGGTTATTTGTAGAGGTAAATATTCTTCATTTTTCATTTACTATCATTTCAATTTATCTTCCTTTCTTATTCTATCATAACCTACTCAATAAATTGATCATGGTAAGTAATATATAATCAATATAGTATAATTATATCATCTTAATGTAATAATAATTATCAATATCCTTAATCACCTTCTTTTATTTTATAAATGAAGTCTTCAATTGGGAGGTTCCAAATAACAACTTCCGTAGACAGTGAAGTTTCATTCATCAAATCATTATTTAAGGATGTTCATGAAAACATATTATTAGTTCAGACAGATTTTAAAATGAATAATATAAACTTTTTTATGTTCTAGAGGTCATAGACTTTTATAACATTAAATGACAAAACAATATGAGTTTGTTATAAGAAATAATCACAGTAATAACAAAACGATTATCACTAAATGTATTACCTATTGATTCATCCACATTATATGAAATCATATGATATAGAAAACCATTTAACAATAATTATTGTCATTATCCACATAATATTACAATTTTTGGGAATTATACCAATTTTAAATTAACTTCTTTACTTATAATCTAGTGAACCGTTTAAGAAATCTATGAAACGAACACTACAGAATGACAAAATTCAATCATATAGCTTCTCAATTATGCCATAAATGGTATTAATAATTCTATAATTAATCAAATACATACATATAAGATGATTCATTAATTAATTAAGGTATTTAATTTGGTAATCCAGGATGTTATGGCCATGTGGAGAACCCGTTCAAATATAAGGAAAAAGGTTTTTACCTGAACCTCCATTTTCATTCAGGTAACACTTATTCTCTACATACCTCAATGAATATATCAATTGTTATTATTTACAACTCTTAAATTCTGTTTATATGTTCTATATACTTTTACCAATCTAATTCCTTCAATTATATTATGGTGAGTTAAAGGTGTCAAAAGGTTCTTCAATTGTTTTTTGATAACCAGCCCTAATTCAATGGAACATCTCAAATTCATACATGTTTTCAAGGGAACTCTATAATCCGTTTTAAGAAACCATTATTTTTTTAAAATAAAACAGTTTATTATGAATATTTATTTAATTTCACTTGTTGTTTTATACAAATAATTTTCCAAAAAACACTTCTTTTCAATGTAAAATAGTATTTATTTTATGAATTACTCGATGATTTTATATTAGTATATTCATCTATGTCTATAGTTTTTTCGATTATTATGTCGAATTGGTATCAATATTTTATGATATAATATACAATATTTAATTTATGTTTTTATAATTAGTTTGACTATGGATTTTCTGTCTTGATACCATTCACCATATTACTCCAAATGGTTAGTGTTCTTTTTTAAAGATTGGGGACTGTTAATTAAATATCATATGTGAGTATCAATATGAATTTATATGTTGTTCATGTTTATCCTTATTAAAATTATGATTTCATTGGAATTATTTTGTGATGGGAGGAGCCTGTTATAGCTACATGATTCATCAATAGGTATCATGAGACAAAGTAGTTTGGGTTTTTACCTATTTATGTGTGGTCTTGGTAGAATGCCCTGTTATAAGGATTATGGCACCCAAAATCATTCATTCCCTCATTAAAAAACATGAAATTAATAGTCTATGTGATTATTCATCTATTAGAATATACATTGTTATGTTTTATGGAATTATTTAATTAGTTTTCATTCTTACCATATTATGAGATTGTTTATTTTTAAATTCATGTGTTTTTAGTTATTTATCATGCCTATTGTTTATGTATATTATTAAATTTCCAATATTACTTATCCTTATTAATCATATTATCTCAGATATTTTGTATTGTTTATATATCCCCATGATCTGAAGTAGTATATTATGAATGACTTCCAGTGATAATATTGGAGTTATGGGAATTACTAATGGATCAGATATATTATATTTCATTTTCAGTTGTAATGTTGAACATATGCTTGTATCTATTTTTACAAAAATACTGGACTACCTTGTCCATCTGGATACGTCTTTTTAGTAATATTTTCAAATGAAACAAAATAATGCATCGACCTCTGGAAACTGTGGTTGGGGCATTATATTTTGTTTCAGAGGAATATAAGAAAGAAACATAGAAACAAGATTTACAAAAAAATTATTTGGGAACAAAACCATATCATATAAATGAGGATAAACATAGAAGAACATCCTAGAATATAGATAAGGATTATATTATATGGATATTCCTAGAAAATAAATCTATATCTAGATTCATCTAGTTGATGTGGTTCTGGAATAGATGTACCTATGTGTAACAACCCGGAAATGTTTTTTTGGGTGTTGTCCTGAGGTATCTTGGTACACAACAACATTCCATACTATACAACTGGTTTGACACTCTAAGGGGATACAATTCGGATAATTCAACTATTCTAATGAAGACATTATAAAGAATCTATAAGTAAATTATTACTAATAGAAATAATTTTTATGATTATGGGATTAGTTATGAATAGAATTTCAATTTATGTTAAGTATTACGCTAGTTGAGATTGTGAAATATGATTCATAACCTAATTTTATGTTTTCCATCATTTAGAAATGGAACCTTATAGAAGGATTTGAAATAGAATGAACACATATATCTCATGTGGAGTTTCACCCTATATAAGATAATGATGTTAGTTTTGGATCTTCAACTAAAACTGATCCACTTATAACTATACGGGGATAACTGAATTGGGTTATGACCAATAACCTTAGCTATATGGAGAAACCAAAACCAAAACTTGAAAGTGAAATGTTTCACCACATTATGAGACAAAAACATCAATGATTTAATGGTACTACAAACCCATTCATAGTAGTGTAGTGGATATGTACCTTAGAGAAGATATTTCTTACTTTGGGAGATAATGAAATGGATAATGTTATCCTAGAAGTCAATCATTTATGAGGAGATGAAGATAAATGGGGGATACTAATTAAAAACAAAAATTATGGGGAGAGATAAAAAATTATAGAAAAAACAAAATTTATGTAAATATTCTTATAAAATACATTCCAAATGAAGATCGACCAGATATATATAGATAGATTATGAATCTGAGGGAAAAAAAGATGAGAATTTTGGAAAGTATGGAGCTAAATTCACAAGGATATCAAGGAATGTTTTGGACTATATATGTAAAACAAGGATCAATATTAATCAATTATTTTATGGTTTTAAACCATTCCTATGATAGGATGCAGTCTCCAAAAGTATCTCATCATATGAATATATAGTGTCATGTGCTATCAAGTTAGAAAAATAATTATAAACGTATTATAACATTAAGGGAATAAAATTGATGAAGAGGGTAGCTGAACACTATGTACAAGGAAATAAAGAAAAGGGGATGAAGTAGAGAATTTATTTTACATAATGTGATAATTGTGGAAGAAACATGTATGTACATCCCTGAAGGGTATGGTTGTTTGTTATAGCTTAAGAGGAAATTGACACCAATCCCATAATTTTATGGGAGAGATATGGATTATCTATGTTCCATGATACAATTTTAAAGATAGGGGAAATTGTGAAAATTATTGTCCTATGCATCATGGAAACATATCCCAAAAAAGGCCAAGAGAGGAAGTTCAAGCTAATGCGATGAAAACAGCTGAGGTTGACGTTTATAATGATGTGAAGGTAGGTACTTTAATAATATCCTAAAACATAGCCATTTTTTTTATTTATGGATCATTTCATTCCCTTATTTATTCCCAATTTTCCATTGAAATTAAAAATTTCCCATTTTATTTAGTAAAGTAGTTGTTAGTAAATACTCTTAAAGGGAAATATCACAGAACAATAATGTGTCTACCAGTCCCCATTTGGACCGATAAACATACATTAGTTGAAAACAATATCATGCTTACCATGATGGAAATTGATATAATTCATGGTATGAATTGGCTTTGAAATAATGTTGAAAAAAATATACTTCAAGAATAAGGTGG
Source organism: Viscum album (assembly GCA_963277665.1). Classification (NCBI taxonomy): domain Eukaryota; kingdom Viridiplantae; phylum Streptophyta; class Magnoliopsida; order Santalales; family Viscaceae; genus Viscum; species Viscum album. The sequence goes on from OY728158.1 coordinate 1,111,116,068, forward strand.
TTAATGATTTTTAGGATGATGTAGAATCCATTATCTTTATAGAAGTAACATCAACATGTGATTCTTATCTCGATCCACCCCCAACAGCTCTACTAAATGAAATTATTAGAGAGGATGCTAAACAAATATCTACGAGTCAAGACCAAAATTTTCAAATTGAGTGTACTTATTGTGAAAGAAAACATTGATGTGTTTCCAAAGGATTTACCAAGAAATTATACAGATCAAAAAGTTATGTTCACTATTAACTTAATTCCCAGTTCATCACCTATATCGAAGACACCATATATAATTGATACTAATGAGTTATTACAACTAAATAAACAACATAAATAATTGAGTGAGGAATTATTTACTCTCCTGAGTAATTCTCTATGGGGTTCCCTTATTCTTTTCATTAAGAATAAATACGGATATATGATGATATAGATTGAATACATGAAGATCAATGCAATTATGATAATGAAAAAATATCTCCCTCCATGAATTGATGATTTACTTTATCAAATTCATGGAGCCCAATACTTTTCGAAGAGTGGACTTCAATATGGATAGCATCAGTTGCATTTGAGGAATGAATATATTTCAAAGACTACATTTAAAATAAGGTATGTGTATTTTGAGATTATAGTAATTCCTTTTGAACTAACTAATGCACCCACTATTTTCATGGATATAACAAAATAGTGTTTTCAAGGAATATCTTGATGACTTGGTTGTTTAATTTATTGTTAATATCTTGGTATAATCTAAAATATATAAAGACCATGATAAAAACTTTTTTATTATTATGAAAAATATTAGATGAAATGAATTATATTATAAGACTACGATGTGTTAATTTTGGATACCATCATTATCATTTCATGGCTATATTTCACTTATGGATTGAATATCTAATGATCTTGCAAATAAAAATGGATGTTAGGAATGTATTATTCCAATGAACATTACCGATGTGTGCAATTTTATTGGTCTAATAGGTTAATATCAGTGTTTCAATCAGAACGTCTCCCGATTTGGAAACCTGTTAACAAATCATACTCATAAATAGGTAATTTTTCTATAGATATAATAATGTAATGATTTTTTTAATGATTTCAAGTGTATAGAAGTGAATTATATGACCCTGACTCAACTATTGAGAAATGGTTAATTTGTGATTTATAGTGATGCATCAATGAAGGGAATTTTATATGCCCTTTTTTAGAATGATTGAATTATTGGTTATGCATCATAGAAGTTAAATGTTCTTGAACTGAACTATCCAACTCGTGATCTTAAATTAGAATCTATATTATTTTCTTTGTATAGATGGAGACACAATCTCTATGGAGAAAGGATTGAGATATATACGGATCCTTGGAGTTTAAAATATATATTCTCATAGAAATAACATAACATGTGGAAAAGGAGGTTGCTTGAACTACTCATATGTTACAATTAATCCATACATTACCACACAGAAAAGGAAAATATGGTACTTGATGCATTGAGTATGAATTATTGTGGTGTTTTAAAAAATTGAGGATTTAAAGGGACCTTGTATTCATAGATCTATTAAATATGGATATGGTAATTTTCAATTAAGGTGAAACATAATTACATTTTATATTGGTTTGCCAATAATCATTCTTGGAAATGATTAATACTTTTTAGTTTGATGATGATAATATTTGAATAAAAAATAATGGTGTGAATGATGGGATGTTGGATAACATTGTGTGTGAGGATGAAATTCTAAAATTTCGGAATCTTTTATGTGTAATAAACATACCCATGCTAAAAAGGGACTTATTGGCTGCTTCCTATAGAAAGATATTATTTGTAAACCCTGGTAGCACTAAAATATATGGTGATATTAATGATCATTTAACATGGGACAACATAAAGCATGAAATTTTGAATTATGTATCAAGATGTTTAGTCTGTCAATAAGTGAAGGCCAAACAAAATCATTCTAGAAGATTCATGGATCCTATACCTATTACTACATAGAAATGGGTTGACATCACCATATAATTTTTCACTATATTATCCAAATCTCCATGGATGAATGATGCAATATTTGTAATTGTTGATCGACATACAAAATCTGCACATTTCCTTGCTACAATAGAGAATTATTTTCTAGAGCTCCCTGAACTACTCTATATAAATTATATTTTTAGTTCTCATGGAGATACTATATCAATCATTTCTAATAATGATCCATTATTCACTTTGAAATTTTTGGAAATTCAAAAAAATTATTTGGATACTGTGTTTTGATTGAGTACTTCTTATCACAATCAAACTTTCGGAAAATCATAAAGGATGATCAAAACATTAAAAGACATGTTGAGATCATGTTCAAATTTATTTATGTGTACGGGGGATCAATATTTACCTTTGGTAGAGTTTAAATATAACAAAATTTTGCATTCTAGTATTCAAATGGATCCATAAGAAACATTGTATGAAAAGAGATGTGAAACACCAACATGTTGGGACGAAGTTAGTGATAGGATGCTTGTGGGCCTAGGGAATGTAGAGGAAAGAACCATAAATATTTATAATATTCAAACACATAAAAAAGAATATAAATTTAAGAAAAATAATTATGGTGATAATGAAATGAAGTATTTGCAATATCTATCGGGGGATCACATTTTGGTGAATGTTTATCCATGGAGGGTTTTATATGATTTTGGAAATAAAGGGAAACTGAGCCCTAAGTAAATTGACCCTTTTTTGAAATTACAATGATAAATAGAGCCATAGATTATAATTTGGAAATGTTTTCTAGTCTTTATAAGGTACACAATGTTTTTCCATGTGTCATTATTGAGAAAGTACATGCTAGACCAAACACATTTCCTCGGTTTTTAAGGAATAGAATTTAAACCAGAAAAATCATTTTGTAGTGGGTCTATCAAAATTCTGGTCTATAAAGAAACGATGTTGGCGAATCAAAATACAACAATTATAATGGTACTTTGGAAAAATCATAAAATTTAAGAGGAAACATGAGAGCCTACAGAACAAATGATGAAGAAATACACAAATCTTTTTATAGAGTATCATTTTGGAAATTTCAACGATGAATTTTTTTTTATGTGGGGAAGAATGTAGCACCTAGAGAATTTAAAATTAAATTTAATATTGAATATATGAAACACTAAGTCTATATGAAACACCACATTGTTTTAACTAAGCCTGTGAACATAATATTTTCACATCTGTGATTTGAATTTTGAAAAACTGACATACATGGTTCTGATCAGCTATATATTTTGAGCCTGATAGGATCAACTAACATTTTTTTAAATAGTAACATACCCTTATGAATAGTAACTAACCCTTATGAATATTAACCTCCTATATATATGGAGAAATAAAATTTAAGTGCCTTATAAATTATAGTGAATATTTTAAAAATAAAAGATTAAGTGTGGATATTGTTGTGATTAATAAATATTTAATTACAATTTTAAATTAAAAAATTAACCTAAATTAAAATTCATTTCTATATAATTTATTCCAAAAATATATTTTGTTTTCATATGTAATTAGGGTAATTTAATGAGACCATAGTTAAATTTTGAACGAATATTTACTAAAATTTTAAATTTAAATTATGATTTTTTCTTGTAAATAATGATTATATTTAGAAATTAAATTTCTATTATTGAGAAAATTAGTTTGATAAAATGGAGTTTATTATTTAATTACACATGTTGAAATATAGTATGGGGAATTTTTTTGGATTTTTCTGATGTACAAAATTTTTTATTGAATATTGAAATTCGATAATTAGTGATGTTTGCCAGATAAATGAATTTATGCATCATGTTTGAGTCATTTATGATGTATGTGGCCATTGGATCAAACTCTGATACATTTATTACTATTTTAGGACACAATAATCAAGACAATTCCTAGACTTGAGGCAAAATAATAAATTAATGGAAAACCCCTTCACTCCTCCATTATTTAAACCAACCCTCACCGCCTATTCTCTTCACCCCTATAATCCTTGAGGATTCAAAATGTTCTGATAAAATACACATAACTGGTCATTCCCCCTGACTAGGATTCATTTTTCCTTACAAAATACAAAAAAAATTTACCTTAAGAAGGTTCTGAAGGCGTAATTTCAACAGGTATAACATCTTCCTTCTTCATTTAATTTCTTTTCAATTTATATTATTTTCTAATTCCCTCATAAAATAGTATATCTAGTTGATATTGATCTCTTTAGAATCATATATATACTATAATGATATAATTTTAATTTAATGACCAATATCAATCTTCTTACTCTCTCTCTTTTATTTTATAAATGAAGTCATCATCTTAGAGGTTCCAATTTACAACCATCATGGAAGAAGAAGTTTTGTTTTTAAAATTATTCATCAAGTATGTTCATGAAATCATGTTAATAGTTGATACTTATAGTAAAATTTATAATATTAATCTTTTAATGTTATCGAATTATCATTTTTACATAATACTAAATGATAAAATAAAATGAGCCTGTTATGATCAATCATCACCATAATAATCTAAATTTTTTTCACAAAATGTACTATCTAATGATTCTTCCACACAATATGCACCTAAATAAAAAATAAAACCATTTACACTTATGTACTCTCATTAAAATAGTCAATTTTAATACTATATAATTATACCAATTTTATATGAACTCCATTACATATAATCAACAAAACTGATCATGAAATCAAGAAAATGAACCCTTTAGAAAGAAAAAATTTAATCTTATACCTTATTAATAAGGATGTAAAAGAACATTACAAAATATAAAGAATCAAATAAATGTATATAAGTTTCTAAAATTAATTAATTAATGTATTTAATTTGATTATCCAGTTTGTTATGTTCAAGTGCAATACATGCTCGGACATAAGGTAAGGGTTTTTTTACCTAAAACATCATTTTATTATGGGTTAATCATATTATCTACTTACTTAATTGATATTATTAATTATTCTTCTGTATTATTCATAAATCCTGTGTGATGTTTCTATATATGTGTACCAATCATAATATTTAATTTTTTTTGGGATTAAATTTTTTAAAAGGATCTTTCAAAAATTCATCCTGATAAACAAGCATGTTTCAAAGGAACTTCTCGAATTCATGCCTATATTAATGGGTATTATATAATGTATTTTAATAATCAATTGATTGCATAAAAAATCAATTTATTATTAAAAAATATAATTTATCTTCTGGTTTTATAAAATTATTTTCCCCAAAAGTACTATTATTTTAAATGTATAAAAGTATTTATCTAAAAATTTACATGATGATTTTATATAAGTATTTTCATATATGTCAACACTCATATTTATTCTTATGTTTCATTGGGATCAATATTTTATGATACCATATATTATTTTTTTATTTAATGCTTATTGATTAGTTGTTCTATGGTTATGTTATCTTGATACCATTCACCATATGTCATTAAATTTTTTGTTTTCATATTTAATGATTGGGGAAAGTTATTTTAATTTAATATGTTAGTTTCAATATGAATTTATTTGTTGTTTATTTTTATCCGCATTTATATTAGGAATTCATTTGACTATGTTCATGATGTGGGGCCCACTATTTCCCCTTGATGCATTAGTAGCTCTCATGAGAAAAACGAGATTGGCTGTTTTCCTGTTTATTTATGATATAGGAATGAAGCCATTACAGAATGGTTTTGATCTCTAGAATTTTTCATTCCCTTATTTGAAACTATATTTTTATAGTCCATGTGATTCATTGCCTATTAGAATAACCATGGTTATGTTTTATGGAATTATTTAATCTATTTTTATCCCATCCAAATTATGATCAAGTTCATTTTTAAAGGCATATTTATTTGTTATTAATTAGGACTACTGTTTCTGTTTATGATTACTTATGTTGTATTATTTACCACTAATTATCATATTATATCACTAATTTATTATATGTTATATTTCCCTATGATTTAAATGAATGTGTATAATGAATTAATTTTATAGATAAAATTAGATTTATGGGAGTTACTAATCGATCTTCTATGTTGTACTTCATTTCTTGTTTTAATGTTGAACGTATGTATATATCTTGTTTTCCAGAAATACTATAATATGCATTCCATCGGGATATTACATTCTTGTAATCACACAAATGTAATGAAATAATTCACCAACATTAGGAAACTGGGGTTTGGGTGTTACACTTTTAATACATTCATTTGCGAAATAATTCAATAAAGAACCCAACATCTAATTTATGCATTGAAACATTGAATCCATGATTGGTGTGTTTGGTATTATTTATAGTGGGGTTCAATGTGCAGATTAATTATTCCAAAACCTAACAATTTATTGTCTGACACTTTGTGGGCCAGCACCTCGCAAACATTTGCAATCTATTTTTTCATGGATTATGTCTTCAATGAAGCATCCATTCGTGGGACTTTCAATATGATGAAATTAATTAGTATATTTATAATTTTGTTTTAAAATGGATTTTTAATGTTCATTGGATGTAGAAAAAAATGGATCCAATTACTGCTTCAATGAATGTGGTAAGAAGGAGGGGGGCCATGGCTCAGAACATGGAAGATTACCCCGATTCTCACATATTCCCTTCAGAGGGTATTCAAAAATACCTCCTTTATCTAGGACTTATGGAAAATAAACGATCAATCCCGCTTATACTTTATAAATTTGGACTTTCATATGATGCTCCACTTCCACTGGTTGACTAAAGTATCCTTACTGTTCTTCTTGAGATGTCTCTTGAGCGTGATCGTGCAAATGTTTCTTCCATTGGAAATATTAGAACTGATTTTTTCCAAAAGATCATATTCTCTCTAACTGGATCCATGTGGATGCATAGTTGTCGATGTAGCCAGGAATAATATTTGGATCCAATTACCCATAATTACCTATCCATATTCAACTATTCATGATGTAATACTAATAGAGGGTTGATCTCCATGAGAGATCTGTGTTCATAAGGGTTGTTTTTTGATGAATGGGCATGGGAGTAATGTGTACATAAATATTTTTTGGAGTCCCATGAGGCATTAGACGCTATAAATTTATTAGTGGTAGTGTGGATTTGTAATTTTGAAATTTATTTTTCAGGAGAGATATTACATGAATAACACAGTCACTCTATTTTAAACACCAATACCTTCCAAGTTTCTGATGGTGAATTTGGAGTTAGTTTATGCGATATTTATCAGATAGGGGTACCTCACATATTCCGTAATATGTAATATAAATTTTTTATGGAGGAAAAAACTATTGAAAATGTTGAGGAAGAATCTGTACTATTGTGATAATTATTAATCATAGTAGAGATACTACATGGTTATCCTCTTTATGCCTGCTCACCCAATTAGTTTATGGAATTGACATGGTTATTATTACATATGATGGGACCAAGGCCATTACTATTCAGTACTAGAAGACATCCAACATTTAAATCATGACATATTTTATGCTCTTACTGCAATACCCTACAGGTGGGCTGATATACCTCCTATGTTAATTAAATCTTGTCAGGCATATCTTCTGATCACATATGAGCTAGTTTCATTGAAATATTCCTATGCAGATGGATTTTACCATCTCGTAACATTTAAATTGATGTCATAGTTTACAAATTGAAGATGGAAGGTGAATTTGTCGAAGTATGGTCTATAAATTTATCCATTCAAACCCTCAATCGCATTTATGAATTATTGGGGGTGATACAAGAAGGCCTCTACATCATTAAATCGATCCATTCCATTTTTTATTAAGATGGATAGAAAATTATTTATACTATTATGTGTTGTGGAATACAACAATAGTTTGTCATTATGACATCTAGAAGGATCATATAAACATCACCAATATTCACCCTTAATGTTTTAATACTAATGGAACAATTGAACGGTTGAGTTATTTTTGTGGTTTCATTTTGTTCCTTACTTCATGCCCCATCGAGTAGTGGTATATGATGGGAGATAATTTTTATAATAATGTTCCTATATCATCATTCTATATGAAGGAATCCCAACCTATATTATAGATAGAGTATTCGTCTACAAACTATATACATTTTATAGGTTATCTGGGAAATTTTAATGTCCATAGCAAGTTGAACCTCTATAGGTCACCTAGGTTTAGAGAGAATCTCATCCAATAATACTTCACCAATTTCGGATGATGATGACTCCTGAAGACTTTGGTATGAAAATATTTATTCAACCCATAAAATCCTCAAACAACATATCATGGGTGTATACTCAAATTTGGGTATAATTTAACCCTAATGGGGTGTTGGAATTTTCAATTTTAGGAGTTTAGAGGTGATTGACTTCATCCATTCAAATCTCAATTGTGCTAGTTCTGCCGTCTTCTTCCATTCTTGTTGTAATAAGGGTTTATATTCCCCATGACCTATGTTCGGATGTGATTTTTTCTTCACAACCTATCCCCATGGAGATTGACTTAAACCTTATATCTTTGGATGATAGTGTCTTTAGTCCATCCAAGACGACCTAAGTGGAACCTCACCAAGAATTCTGGATATCATAGTCAACCCTACACAATTAGATTTATAAATTCAACCACCTATATAGATGGAAGGTTCTCGTTCCTGGGCGACTCAACATAGGGAAGCTTTGTCTGTCATGATGGAACTTTCTAATTATATACTCATTGTAGTGGAGGGCCGAAACCAAGGTTCCAATTCCACTAACAGACACTGAACCATCTAGAGACAGGAATATCAGAAAATATGTACTGTCATCATGGAAAATACCCATGACGAATTTGCTGATGAGGGGGAAACCATTTAGTTTTTTCTCTAAATCCGATCTTAAGTAGATTTTACTATTTTCACTTACACTTCCATTCAAAATAAATCATAAAATCTCGAGAAAAAATAGTTTCTCGTCAAGGAAACCCTATACAATTCCACTACCCACACCATCAAGAAGAGGCCTTCACTGATATTGTCGAGGAGTTATATCTCCTGTTGGAAGTGGAAGCAAATGGTTATGGCCAAATTTCTACCCAAACAAAAGAGATGTGGGCAAGTGTGGATCATGATGCCAATCAAAAATAGAATCTATCACACACAAGTTCCAATTGTGTGGCCATTATATAGAAAGGGTCTGATCATATTCCATTGTTAAGAAAGTGTATCTAGTGGTTGAAGATGAAGTTGAATGGAGGGATACTCCAGAACATTCCCATGATGTCCAATATCAGATGTTGGTCAACCCGAAGACCAAATCGTGCCAGGGTTCATTATAATAGTTTTATTCTAATCTATTCTCCCCCATTTTTTTTCAACATTATAGGAGGGATCTAATGTGTGGATGTTCATCCACTGCCATTCAACAGAACAAAAACTTTCTTGTTTTTTTATCACTTCTATTTCTTTTCTAATGTTTTCAATAAATTGTAATTTATTGATCACTGAATGAAATTATTCACTGAACACTAATTTGTACCATGATCTAGGTTATGTAATTTGTAACAATAAATTCCATCACTAATTTATTCCTGAGATAACAGACATATCCAGATTATCTTGACTATATCTCTGGTCAAATAAAAACCCATATAAGTATTATTTATTTCTCTATTATAAACTTAATTTTTCTCTAACCGTAATTTGATGTGATCAGAGCGTGCATAACATGAATTTTTCCTAGTTCACCCATTGATGCTTTTTGAAATCTCATGCTTTGTGTCTAATTAATTATTGATTCCTCGATATTTTTCTGTATCCCCATAATTTTTTGGTCTGGAATGGGTATTCACAAATTGAAACTAGGGTTCCCTTTGTAGGTTTTCAACCAGGAGTGTTTCATGTGTCCTTTCATGGGTTGTTTAATGTCTTTTCAACCCGACCACCATTACAAATATTTTATGTGAAATTTATTTGATCATGAATTTCTTTAGGCAAGGGGCACAATATGATAGCTAGACATAGAATACTCATATGTTTCATAACATGAGTAGATTAATTTTCTTGACCCCAGTTTTAGGATTTTGGGGTGTGACATGTGGTATGGGGGATGGAATACAGAAAGTCATACATATGGTGGAACAACATCTCCTAATTAAAAAATTTTCCATGGTTGAAATTCCATTTTTTTCAAAATATAATGCAAAGAAGCCAGTGCATAATGGGAAGAGTCAAAAAGATTTGTCCTTTAGATACAGATCATCCATTTACAGTGGTCGTGGTTATTTTATGTGAATGGGATCAATGAGGAGTGGATTGTCAAAGGATTTCTGTATGAAATTAATGAAAGTATTAATTTCCACATTAATGATGAATCACATACCACTCCTACACTAATTTTTCTTTTGTAAAGGAGAGTTAATGTATGGTGTAGTTTACCGTCAGTAAATCAGGAAATTTTTGTGCTTTAACCTTTTTTATGAAATACTACAGGGTAATGATTCAACATTTTGATGGTATTATGACCAATAATGTTCAATAATATTCAAGAATTAAGGGGATACATGATGTAAATGGTATCCTAGGGGGTTTCCAAATCCAATGAATGATATGTGACATAAAATTTGTGAGGTGTATGGATGTATGGAAATTCTTTTCCCGAGGTTAAACATTTATTTGGTATAATAGACACATTTGTGGGAAAAATATCTATAGATGTTGGGGATTATTTCGCATAGTCAATAATAGGTGTCCCTGAGATATTTATCATCCATTTATGGTGGATGTGGTGAATTCATGGGGATTCAGACATTTCCAATAATAGATTTCAGTTTATGAATGGATGGTTCCTGAACAAGAAAGGGGCATTTCAAGTCATGATTTCCTAGTGAAAATGATACATACATTTCCATACTTTGGGTTGGGTGGTTCCCTTATGCTGGACTAAACCATCCATAAGAGAGAAAATTGACCATGAAATTTAATTTCTTATGGGAGGACCCCAATCATATTACATTCTCTCAAGAAGATCTAGCTCAAGAATGGGGCTTCGACATTTGTTGAATATAAGCTTACTAGTGGGGAAAATATCACAATGGATCCCACTATATGGTTTAGTTTAATACATGGGAATATGGGGGAAACACCCTTTTTAATGTCTAAAATTTCATACATAAAAATGATGTTGAGGTGTAACCATATATCTAACGAGGAAAAGAGTCATAGCATACATATATTCTGGTAGATTAAAACTCTCTGCATGAGTCTTACCCCACATATGGATGGAAAATTTTCAATTTTAGGAGTGGAAAGACTGGGATGTTATGACATAGGAGTCATAATGGAATCAAGAATAATGTGTTACTTGATATTATATAGTTTAACATAATGTGATAAGGAAATTTTCCAAGTAGTATAATGTCATGAAGTTATGAATGTGGGAGTATAGTTTGTTATCATGTTACGCAATTTCCCTGGAAATCATGAGTAATTTCAAGGAAAATCAGGCCATGATAGTTTAGAATGCTCTAAACAAGAATGGGGAGGTAGCTTTATATTGTGATCCTGGGGACTCCTAGTTTGGGAGAAATGATATGGGGCATGGGGGTATTTGGGTGTATATAGGAAAGAGAAACCATTCATGATGATGAATTTGACACTAGTTTACAATAATTTATTTGGAACTTATATAGATCCACTGGTGTATATTGTTCTTTTTCAAGAAGAGGGATCATCATGAAATTGACCATCTATTTCCATAGGTAATGGAGGTTTATAAAGATCTGATTTTTCTGGGGAAAAGAGTTTGGTGAATTGAAAGGATGTGTTCATTCATGTAAGAAACATCTATGACATAATTGTCCATAATTTATGAATGTTACTACATTTATAAGAATCAAATTTTGGGGGAACATATATTTAATGGCAGATCCTTGATGTGGAATCCATATTTGAAACCATCTACATAAATTTGTATTCATGTGTATACGATTGGTGAATTATCTATCCTGTAATGGTCCATAAAGTATGGAATATTTAGAAGTCCCTTGCATAGACTTGGATTTTATTTTGGTGAGGGATTATATTATGAATTTTGGAGTATATGGGCTAAAATTTGATATCCAAGCATAACTACATATCCTACAATAATAGAAATCAACCCACACATAGTTCTTATTTTTTTATAGGGGGATATAGCTTGACCCGAATATGAAATCAATTCATCTCTAGATATACCATGGAGAAATTAATTGATAAATACATAGTTTTGTGATAGAAATGGTAGCTAACCAATGCCAAAGGTGGTGTCCTCTCAGGTGATAATAGTTTCGTGTTATACATTTTAATTCCAAACAAGTAGGGAATGTTTTCTATTAAGTTTAATGTCTTACAAAAAATACATTTAATACATGAATATAACGTCATACGGTAAAGAAATTGGCGCAACTATTTAATGTAATTTTGAGAGGAAGAATTTTCATATAATCCATGAGTAAATGGTGGATAATTTGGCTATGATATTTTAGTATAATATATATAAGAAGGAAAATCAATGTGTAAACCATGATTTTGAGGGTTCTTGGACCAATATAGGCGGTAGGTGGAATTAAAACCATTGGGAACAAGAAGGTAGGAAAAGCCTCCCATAAGGATGAGTTTGTATTTGAATGGAATACATTTTTTGTAGGAATCATATACAGATCCACCGAGTCATATTGGGTATCGTCAAACAATGATTTTCTTAGGATACTAACCCTCTAGTTTCAGTGGTCTTTGAGGTTTATTATTATCCAATATTTCTTTAATCATGGGGTTTTATAAATGGAAAGTGGCATCCCAGATATGAAAGAACTGTCCAGATCATAATTAATCATGCAACATTGATATCCCCACATATATCTGACTCATATATATAGTTGAATTACTCTTTGATATATCATTATTATGGGACCTAGGGTGTGGAATATGATTCAACGATTTTTATTTGTGTGTAAAAGATAGATGCATTATACATTCGATTATTTTTCCCAGATGATCCCATGTTTGGAGATTCAGGTGTCACCATGTCTCTTTTTGGGTAAGAAAAACTCCATACAATGTATTTTGAATTTTCTTGTAAAATTAATCCCAATACATATGTATGACATGTTTTTATTTTTTGATTTTTTTTGAGACATGATTTTTTATTCTAGCATCACTACATATCCTGCAAGAGTATGAATAAAGCCACACATAGTTCTAGAATTTGACTATGCAGGTCGGATCCATGCACAAGGAGTGGGAATGATTAACCATTATTTTGAGATGATTGACATATCTTGTGACTTTATGCTTTGTTTTCAAGGGAGGAACCCTAACTTATGATTCCTAAAATTGCACAAGCTATGCTTGGTGCGAGAAACAATGAATAACATGGGTTTCTATCATAACATTGAGGAACTTGATGGTTCATCAGTGTTATTTTCACTATATCATGTGGTGTATGGACCATGGTATTAGATTGATTATTCAATACTAATCTCTAATTATATGATAATCAGGTTTTACATAGTTCTGTAATGTAACCACCCAATATTAGTTTGGTCCATGCACAAGGAGGGGGATTTATTATAGTGGATGTTCCTTGGACACATGGTTTAGGCATAAATATATATCTTGCAAGGGTATTACTCAAGACATTCATTCTTCTTGATAAAGGAATGACAGGAAACTAATTTTGGAGTAATTTTCCACTTAGGTGAGATAATTGTGATGTAATACAGTTTAACATCATTCAACAATGATATTTTGGCCTTGCAGTTTAACATCATGGGGTGAGGAAATTTTGGTAGCACAGTTTAATTTCATGTTTTGAGGAAGAATTACATATAGTTTAATGTCATGTGATAAGGATTTAAATTCTATGAAATTTAACCTCACACAACATATACTTTTTATCATGCAATTTAACATCATGTGGGTAGGACATGTTTGTCAAGATACATGGTATATTTCATAAATAAATTATAATTATTAGGAATTATAATGAGTTTTAAATCTATTTAGATTAATTAATATGATCCATTGAAGATGATCTAATGGATTATATATGATACCTACCACTTTGATTACTACATTTGAGGTTTCATTTAGAGTATCATCGAAGTTCTGCGGACCAACACCGAATCTACTTTGAGAAAATAATGACAGAGATCCTTTTTGTTGATGTCCCATTAAATCTGTTATAGGTAAATATCCAAATGATGAATGGTATGAAATTTTCCCTCATCCTATTTCTCCAATTCAACAATCTATTTTTTTTATTTCTCATATATGGGTAGCTTTTCAAAAATGGAAACCTGGAGTGAGGGAAATTTAACTTCTATGTTTAGAACCACCTATGTTCTATAAAATATCGATTATTGGGTTTTTTGAGTGGTAGTGTGGTTCATAGTCTGTTAAGCTCACAGAGTATGTTTTTACATTGATGTTTAGAAAATAGTAATGGCATAGTCTCCCCATCATTAAATTAAAGCCCTCACTACTAATCAATAACTTCTTACACATAGAGATGTATGCATGAATTCATGTGTTTCATCAATTTAGACATGGTGATCCATGATGATGGTGGTGGGCATAATAATATTACATATTATTAAATATTTTCTAGAGTTTTCTTCATATAAATCATATAAATGAAATAAAAAATGATGTAGATGACACATAGAAGTTAAAGATGCTAATTTTTCTTAAATACATGAATACAATTACTTATGGACTGAATATCCACAAGATTTTTCTATTAATATATGTGTTTGAAATTATGGGTATGTAAAATGGGTATTCAAAATAGAAATTTCCCAACCATATATGTTTGTAGACTCTATTTATCTATTCATAATTAAACTATTTTTCATAGGAGAAAATATTTACAACCATGGTTTGTTTTACACATAGGATGAGTATATATAACATGTTCAATTTATATATTAATTCTACTATCATTTGAATGATAATTTTCAATAGTTCATTCAATAATGAACTAGTTATGAGTCTATTATTCTAGGAAATAGTTTTCCATGATTTTAAAATAAAATGTAGAGAAAAGGAAAAAATATTTTCATTATAAACCATGAAACCCACATACACAACATTTAGTCATCTTTCATAGAATTTAAAATATCATGAAATAATATAGGAAATAATTTAAATCCATTATGGGATTTAAAGACATGTTTAAAAAAAAGGCATCTTGTAACATTCAAGCTCATTAATCACCTTCTTGGTCTATACCAAAAAAAATATACATGTAATAATGATCAGTTAAACATTATGAAATGAGTAAATTTATAAATCTCTAAGATCTAGGATAATAATCTCATAACATTTTCACTAAATCAATATTTTGGATGAAAAAATTGTTCCAAATTATACAATGTGATTAACTATTATGTGCCATGTTATATCATGATTTTTTCCAACAGTATGAAAATAATGTATAGAGTGTTCAATGATTCTTTGTTTCTCTCATTCTTCTATCATTATTTTTATTCCCCTTTATCCAGAAAAAATTATCTTGGATAATTTTATTTCACCGATTTACATATATTCATGAATTTTGTTCAATTTTTTAAATTTTTCATCACTCTTTTAAATATCCAAGCTGATCTACGATCATTCCACATTTTAATCTTTAATTGACAATGAAACTTTTGCTGCATTAATTTTTTTTCTGTTTTCCTGTTACTCTTTGGTTGATGTTGTGATTGATTAAATATTTAAATTTCAAAATACTTAATCACGCGATCTCAACAATTATTGGTATGTCTATTATATTTTTAATTTATTTTCCAATTATTAATCTGTTATACCAAGAGTGGCGAAACAACATATGGTATGGTTCAAGAGTCGGGGTATATGAATTTTGTAAATCATTAATTATAATATTTCCAAACCTAAGAGTATAAATCACATCAAACACCTATTTTTATATATAATTAATATGATTAAAAATAATCCTTGGATGATTGAACGAAAAACCTCAGCATGATTAGGGTAGAATAAGTTATGATCAATATCCTATGATACATTCTTCCATAGAAGCTAGGATTAATGCATCTAGGTTATAGTTATCTCCACACCAAGGAATAGTTTCCTCTTATATCGTACCAGTTGTTTTGACCATAGTAAATCGGTGCCATCTTATTACTTCATAGCCTAAAACACAGGTTATACAATGTTGTGATTTAGATTATCCTTTTTATGAATTCCTAAAATTGATCTTACTCTTTTCTCCCTCACTAATATCAAACCTCAATACCATTATTGTTTGTTTTTTCAAACTCAATATTCCTTTTAGCACTCCTAATAATATGGTTTTAAGAATTAATTCCTTTCCACCATATCATTTTACCCATGGGATCAACACTGCTGTATCACTATATTATGCCCTAGCAGAATGTTTATATTTATAAATAATTAATCTAATATAACCAAAGATGTCACATATTAAATAATGTATAATGGAAGATCAAATTTTCCCAATTTTTGTAGTAATATAAAAATATGTTCCTTTGATGGGAATCTGTGGAAAGAACATAAGATTTCATCACCCATCCAAACATTCTATTTTCTTATCTTTTCTTTTCACTTTTCATTTCGGACCCCCCAGTGTCCTTCCAAATGAAACTTAGTGCTGGCATTTGGGACCTTTTACTAGATCAGTGATCTTTCATACAGAAGCATTTCCCTCATTCAAAAAAAATTAAAAGGTACATATTTACATTCATAGATTTAAAAAGGGAAAACCATAGTAATCATGTAGGTCCTAATAAACAAAACATGCAAAAAATGCATCTTTATATTCATGGAGAGCATCATGAGATTCTTGAATGAACCATTATCGATTTTGGCATACAATCAATCAATATTTCTCAACCAAGAATGGTAAATATTTTTTTAGGCACAAACTTTTGAGATCAATACTGTACTAATTCTTGTGATCCAAAATATAGTTCAATTTAGTGGAATTCAATGTGAAGTCCACCATGAACATATCTCAGTCTTCCTTGAAGTCTGTTATACCATTAAAAGAAATGGAGTATCATAAATTTATATAATACCAATATCCATTCCCCTTTCCCTAAGAGATCGATATAAGGATTGGATCAAAATAAATGATCTTAATTACATCAAAATAATGAATAATTAACCAAAAAACATTGACAAGAACTTCCCGCCTAAATAATCCTGGAAATTAATGAATAACAACTTGATTTTTTCTTAATATATTAGAGAGTCACTATGTGAAGCATGTGATCACTTTATATAACTCACTTACTAGTTACCACATCATACACTTGAAATGTGAATACAATACCAGACATTTTATGATGTCCTCCAACCATCTTCTCACATTGATGATGATTCCACTATTGATGGAGAAAATATGTTTAAAACACTTAAGGATGGGTTGAAAATTTTAGACGAAGTCTCTCCCCATTATAGTTATTGTAAAAGTAATTTTGGACACCCTCAGCATAATATCTACCATGTAGATGAACATTCTAGACTAGCTACATAGGTTGAGGTATTAACTAATAAGATTTATTTCTTTCAGCTACGCACAAGAGCCTCAGCCAAGTTGGTGAGGATTCACCAAGTGAATCCAAGAGACTTGAGTTCAAAACCAGGTGGAGAAACAATTTTAGGGTATTATAGCAATATTTTAGTAGTAATATAGTAGAAACTATATGGTAATATAGCAGTAAAAAACATTCATATGATTGGGATTTCGGGCCACCGGTTTGTGCCTTGGGTCCTTTAAGGCCTTCGGGCCACCCAAGGCCTTTGGGCCAATAAGTGAATCGGGTCATCTCAAGTCCTTCGGGCCACCTTAAGGCCTTCAGCAAACATCAAGGATTTTGGGATATATAAAACTGTGCTTAAATTATCATACATACTCTACAATGAGCATTCTTCATATAGGGATTTAGAGTAGGTGAATTCATCAGAGTAGAAGATAAGATAATTTTTCATAAAGATAAGGTATGTAATTTCCATCGGGACCATCCTGTGCTTTCATGGGAAGCATAGCCAAACATCCATGTGAGGGAGGAGAGCTCATATCACCACAATGAAACTGAGAAGATGAGATCCATGTTTATTCTATATATTATCTAAGACCTCTTTGTCATGTAATCTCTAAGCCTATGGGCCTTGTAAGGGTTCCCCATCATTACTTTAAATGGGTGGGGGGTTATCCAAAATAAATTTAAAAGAATAATTCCAGGCCATTCAGCTATATGATTCACCATCAACCACTTGTGAACAGATAATAAAAATTAAATATTGGAAAATGTGAGGTTTCATGCACTTATATAAAGACTACAGAAATGGTGTTTGATAAAAATATATATCCAATTTTGTAATTACATTAATACAATATCCAAAATAAATAATTTATTTACCATTGATGTGATATCCACAAAGGCTCATGAACCAACAAAATAAAAATCATCATGTGTACTACCACCAAAGATGTTGTCAGAATCCATTTAGAAAACAACAACCACTAAGATATCTCCCAATGAATCCCATTTTTATACCACCACTAATATAAACACAGTAAGCATTCCCTCCTATATCACAACAAAAATTTCATCTACCTCTACAAAGACCTCCAAAACCTAACATCCATCTTAAAAAAATCTAGAAAATATACCTTCATCCATTATTAAATAGGAAAATCATACGATGGACACCCAAGATAATGATATTTAGAATCAATGGGAGGCTCTTCATCACCTCGAGTATAAAATGGGTCAGATCTAAATGAATGTATCAGATATATTTTCCAGTACTCAACCTTATGACACATAGTCATACCCAATAGAAGAGGGAAAGGTATTTCTTTTCAGAATTGAAAAACTATTGGACATTTAACAACCATGAGTTGAATAAGAAAATAAAATTGTGTAATTCCAACACCAAAAAATGGCCATATAATAAATAAATTATAAAAAAACTGAAACTACTCAAAAGATACCCCAAGTTGCACCTCCACATAAAAAAGAATCCAATCAATAATAGCCCATAAAAGATTTATAGATTTCACCAAAAATATATAAAATACCTCCTCCTCTTCCAATGTGAGGGAGGTAGTGACAGTTTTATTGAAAGTATAATAATTTTTTGTAGATGATTAAGGAATTACACATTAACGTTCTAGTTATATAGGAAATCTCTCAAATTACTACATATGTGAAAATTCATAATGATATTATTTATAACAACATAAAAATCTAATACGTAGGAGTCATCAATCTAAATGAATAGTGATCTGATACCCTTCATAAAAATATTCCAAAAAATGATTGAACATGGATGTTTCTTAATACCATGAACAATAGGAGAATATAACATCGGAAGAGCCTTGTGGGATTTAAGAGCCATCATTAACCTCATTCAAATGAGTGTATTCTAAAAACCAGGATATGAGGTACACAAACCCAATATAGAATAACTCCAATTTTTAGACCGATCATTAAAGTATCATTGTGTAATTTTCAATTATTTTTTATTAAAATTCATCATTTTTATATTTTAAGTGGACATCCTCATCTTGGATATGGAAGGGGGAAGATATGTTCCAATGATTATAGGATGAACATTTCTAGACACTATTTAACCATTAATAGATTTGAATCAAGAAAGATTCATATTCCAGGTAGTTAATAATGATATTCTATCTTAACTGAAAAAAGAAACGAAAAAATATATGACTCATTCGAATACCAGGCTATGTTTGCCACAGATGATAGAGATGACTGCATAGAAAATGAAGAAGGGAGTTACAAAATGAACCAAAATGAAAACGAGTAATATGAATTAGAATATGTGAACTATATTGAACCTCTTACAATGGAAGCATCCCAACATTTAAATCCAAAGTAATTCATCCATCAAATCCTAAATTATTCCCCCTCCCCAGTACACTCATGTATTCCTCTATAGAGACGGCTGATGAAATACCAATATTCCTTAACTCATAAGCGACCCATCCACGTGATAAAATATATATTAATTCCATATTATGGAAAAAACAGTCATTTTTTTGGGAGTGGATGATATCAAATGGATCAATCGTGCATTATGTACTCATAGGAATTTATATAGAAGAAAGTGAAAACCCTCAATTATAATCACAGAGGTGACTAAACCCACCAATGAGGGAACCATGAAACTTATTGATGTTGGAATTTTTTTAATATCTAATATTCATTGGGTGAGCCTACATTAGGACATAAGAAATAAATATGGTCTCAATGTTCCAATATTTATTAAGAAGAATTGATTTCAAGTAACAACATTAATAGAGGTAGAGTATGTATAGACTAAAAAAACACAAATAAAAAAAACTCAAAAAGATCATTTAACATTACACTTCATGGGTAAAATATTGGAAGGACTACTAAGACATAAATTTTACTATTTTATATACATATTTTAGTTATACAATAATATTTTAGTTAACCTTGACGAATAATCTAAAACAAAAATCATGAATCTATTTGATACCTTCACCTAAATATGCATATCGTTCAATATGTGTAATTCACTCAGGACCCTTCAAAGGATAATATAAAATATATTACATGATATGGAATATGGTATATTATAAATTTTCATGGATAAATTTTTGATTTATGAAGATATTTTGAGGACTTTCTATGAAATCATGATTTAGTCCAATAACCATGGGAAGAGAAGTGAATATTATTAAATTAGGGAAAATTCCACATTAATGTTTAAGGATGAATATGTCTTTGGATTTTTTTTACAATGATGTAATGGTAGTGGATATGCCTAATATGAATGTGATAAATTATTTACTTAACCCCACATTATTTAATGGTATATAGTTCTTTAAGGGATGTGCCATATTTCATCTATGATTTAAAAATGTTTTTGAGAATATTTCCCACCATATGAAACACATTTTATAAAAGGAAAATACATTAGAAATAACTTATGTGTGCCTTAATTCATTAAAAAACTTATTAACAATATGGTATCATCTCTTGAAACCATTTCACCAGATTTGGAAGAAAATGCATTGATGTGAGATGCTAGAGACTTTGCCATAGATGTTGTCTTAAGGAAACAAGTTGGTCTCATATTCTGCTGCATCTAATATTTTATCCCCACACTAAATGAAGTACATTTTAAATATACAACTATAGATATTGATCTCTTAAAATATGTATTTTATTTCAACAAATTCAACTCCTATCTCATTTTTCCTAAGTCATTGTGTACCCAGACCATGATTCCCTTCAATATGTGATGAATAAAAAGTATTCCAATCTAATACTGATAATATGTATCATATTTTTCGGAGAGTTTGATATCATCATCAAGGAATCCATTGGAATAGAAAAAGTTTTTATTTGGTAATCTTTTCCAACATCCAGTACCACTTGTAATGTATGATCACAATTTATACTTTGAAGCTAAGTTCCTTGATGAAACACAATTCAATAAAAAAGAAAAACTATGGTTTTTAGATATTTTAAATTATCATTATAGGTTATTATTACCCCATGACATCACTTACACATAAATTATAATAATTTGAGTTGAGATTTATAGTTTTACTGGGACTAAACACTCCTTTTTAAGTACTATGACTATAGATTATTGTGATGCTAAATGACAAATGATAAAATCACATTCTTATTATACATGTTTCATATATCACCAATTGGAGGAAATCAAGGACTAGAATGAATAGATTAAAAAATTATGAAAAGTTTAATTTTCTCGCCAACACCATAAAAATGCTTGGGATTATTGTCAAATATTTTATTAATTCTAATGAACTGTCACTACTAGACAAAGGAATGAAGTTCTGCAAAACTCAATCATGGTATTTTTAATATTCAATGTTTGGGAATATAACTGAGGGAAAATTTTACCAATCCATATAGAAGGAGCTAGAAAATCTTTTTAGTTGACTATGTTTTCTAATGGGTAGTAGTTTAAGATATATCTCATGACACAAAAATGGTGTCACGACATTTGTTGAAGAAAAACGAATTTCATGATTTGGATATCAATGGTTACTTATTATTCATTGGGGTAGAAAAATTATAAATCAGATTGTTAAAGGAATTTTTGAGAGATATGCAATCATGTATAACACTAGAAATCAATACAACCAGAAAACAAGATGGAATGTTGAATTTACGAAGAGGGAAATCAAACAAATATGGGATAATAAATTGATCAAAAGATGAAATAATCGATGTCTAAATTTAGATGATGTACTGTGTACACACTAAACTAAATTCATAACACCAATTAATACCAGACCATTCCAGTTGATATATCGAAAACCTTTTCATTAGATAGTAGAAATTTAGTATCACTCATATAGGGAAATTAAAAATGTCAATATAAATTTTCAAAAATGGTGGGAATATTAGATTCTATATATGGGTGAATGGGATGAAATAAAACATCATGTTTATGAAAATTACAATATAATTAACGAAAAAAATAAATTACATGATTAATTCTCTGAAAGACACATTTTTTTCTCAATAAATATGGTCATATGTTTAAACACAATATTAAATTTGTTCCCTACGAAGTTTTAATTTCAAAGAATATGAACCTTTATGGTTGAAAAAGTATTTCTTTATATGAACAAAAAAATTAAAAAGGAAGGTTTACCACCATTAAGTGTCAATTTACAATGATTAAAAATATATGAAGTACCCTTCTTTAAAGGGCATGTCATCAACAGTAAATCCATCTGAGCAATGAAGATTCATGTTATCAATGTTGATTTATGAAATTTATATGAGGAAACCGATATTTAATCAATTTTTTCATATTCAATATATCATAACATATTTAATCTATATTATCATATTTTTTATATTTTCTCATATTTTCTCTATCTTAGTCATAATTTTATATATTTCCTAATTTCATAATGTGTCAAATAAAGGCTTATTGTATATACATTTCTTCATTTATTGAAAATTTCATACATTGATATTTCTTATGTGCTCCTACATGTTTTAATTCTTAAAAAATGTAAAACCCTATAGTCTAATGTTTTATCTTGTCTAGGATTTTCCTTTTTAACAAATTTTACAGGTATCCCATTTCAAAATTTAAATCATCTCAAATTTCCACATGGTATGCCACCCACTACAGGGAGTTGTCGATTACATACTATTTCAATTTCAAAATTTCCTTCTCCATTTCTAAACAGTATATATCATAACCCTCCCATTGTATATTTATGGATAGTGTAGACACTATCTCATTCTATGTGAGGTGGTTTATATCATGAGGTTCAAAAATTATACACTTTACCCTTTTCTTGTTCTCATTTATGTATAATTATTTTTTCTTTTAGATACATGATTTAGAACTGAAAATCTTTACACCCATTTAGAAGAAAGAAATTGTTATGATGTAAATTCTTGGAATTACACATTTTTCACATGTCTAGTTTTTTAGAATGACTATAGAGTTTAATAATTTAATTTAAATTCATTTTTCATGAAATTTTATTTAATTGACATGTTTTATAATTTTATAGCCTTAGTGATTTTCATTTTTTATATTTACAACCATTCATGAGTTGATATTAATCATATGAAAGCATATTTTTGGCAATGAATAACTTTCGAGTGACACATGGGATATTTAAACCCATCCGAACATTCATTGAGATCTTATTGAATATATGACTAAAGAAATAATATTTTAATATGATGGAGGAAATATTTGTTAAGATATTTTTCATGAAACACAACATAAATCTTTCATTCAATAAGAAAATAGTTTCTAGGAATTACTGTAATGTCATGCCTCTATTATAAGATGATTTTCCCATCATACACATATTTTTTGTATAATGCATTAATTTACATTGAAAAAGTGAGGGAGTGTTTTTTAGCTAATAGATATAGGGTGATTTTACAAATGAGATGCTTTTTGGTGATAACTAGACTATTCAATTGTGATCCATGTGTAATTATTGTTGATTTTATACCTTTTATGTTCCTTTTAAAAAGAAAAAGAAAAATAAATAGTTGATTTTATTTTCTATTGGGAGGGTCAAAATCCATCATTTATAGACCAATGAATCCCTTCATGGATCATATTCATTTAGCTGATGGATATGATATCTATCCTATACATGACTTCTGAAAAATAAAAAAAATGAGAGGAAAAAATACCTTATGCACTCACTTGATATATTCAGGGATCCTCCTTGAGTTTCTTGAAGAAGGAACATCGTGAGATATAGAGGAGTTGTTTGATTGCGTTGTTCAAGACATTCAAGAATTATACTTCATATCTTACCCTTTTATTTGAGTATATTATTTTTAATATCTACCCACCTCCAATCAACTTTAGAGTTATATGAACCTATTTTCCAACGACTACATGACTGATTTTATATATTCCATTAAGAAGTGAAAATGATTTAACTAATGAAGGCTTGTGGTTATGAACATGTAATCTATGTATGAACATAACAACAGTTTCATTTCACCTTGACTGATGATAGAAAATTCATTATGACATAAATTGGGAATGAGTATAAAATTCAAGGAACTATTAAAAAATTATAAATATTGGATGATTAATTTGTCTGAAAAACAATGATATGAGGCATGAATGATTTTCTATGTAGGTATAATAAAAGACGATGAATTTTTTCACTTACACATAGTTTTTTTCCTAGTTATAATTAATGTTTCTAATTGGCAAATTTACTCACCTTTTGAAATAAATATTGAGAACAATTTTATTGAGGACAATCATTTATTCAATTGTGGCAGATTTTGATAAGAAAAAATTATATATATATATATATATTATACTATCATTTGAATAAATAATATCTATGATTTATTCGATAATACACCCGGTATTTATTGATTTTGTAAGGAAAGAGGATTCAATGGTTTCAAAGGGAAGGATTGAGAAAAGGACCAAAAATGCTCATTACATGACCTGAAAGACACATAAATAATGTGTAAACATCATTCAGAACATGTGATATATCTTGAATAATGTTTTCAATAAATTCAATCGATGGATTGGTTACACGACATTATTCCCAAATACACATTCTGTAAATTTCAAACTCAGTTCCCACATTCTTGATCTAGAACGAAAGAAGATACAAATCATGGATATTAGTTACACATTATGGAATAAGAAAATATAAGAATACAAAATATCCAAGAGTATATTTGGATGAGAGTCATTTTGATTTTATATTTTGGAGAAAACCATGGATCAAAATTCCATGATGTGAATACCAATTGTGTGTTTTGTAATATCTTTATTATTTACCTCCAGCTACCACACAAATGATAAAATGATTGACACTTATTTTTTTTATCATTCTCCCCTCATTCATCTTCTACCACCTTCTACCAAAACAAAATTTGTATGAATTACATCATGTTTTTATATACATTTATACACCACAGATTATATATTCAATGTTTTATTCATTATTTTACATCACCAAGATGATCTATCGACATTCTCTGTTTCAATTTCTAATCGACAATGAAACCGTTTCTATGTTATTCATTGTTCTTGTGTCATTTATGTGTTTGTTTGAATTTTTTATTTATATATTTGTTAAATTTATTAATATTTAATGCATTATATATAATCACATGATCTCAAATGTTATTAGTATATTGATTAGGTTTCCAATTCAAATCGTTGTCTTGATAAATTATACAATGAGATGATAAAACACATAGGGTATGGATATAGAGTAGGGGTGTATGAATTTAATGAATCTAAAATTCTTATAGTGGTAAACTATAATGATAGAAAACCTATTAAACCAAAATTGTTTATCTAATAATTCTGACCAAAAATTTTCCTAAAAAGATTGAAATTAATAACCCTGTCATAATTTGAGTATAATAGGTTATTATAAATATCAAATCTTACACACGTCCTTATAATATAGGCATAATTCATCATGGATATCTAAATATCTCGAAAAGGAATGGGTTCCTCTAATAAATATATATTTGTTATGTCCATGGCCATATAATGTTCTTTCTATCTTAATAACATAACCTTTGGACCTTACTAATTTAGGATTAAGATGATCCTTTTTCATGAACCCAATAATTGATCATGATTTCATCTCTCTCTATATTTATCTAATTTCAAATCCCAATTCCATTAGCGTTAGTTTTACTGAAAACAATCAAAAAGTAAAGAGTCCTACACATTTGGTTTGAACCGATAATTCATGTCAAACTGATCTTTTCCCTAGGGGAATGACCTGGAACAATCACTATACTATCTATCATTAGAATGGGTATTTTTGGAAAATTATAAATATAATATGTCCATATACCATGTGAATTAAAGGACATGTGCGGTGCATCTATATCGCCAATGTCAACATAATGTTTTTAAAAAGGTATTATAAAATTGAGAATAATAAATATAAATTATTCCAAATCACATATTATGTTTTCCTAAAAAAATGATTCCATTGAAAATGAGTAATTTTTTAGTAATAGTTAATTTTAATTGTGTGGGTTAATTTTAAATCACAAAATTAAATTTTTTTACATTATATTTTTTTTGTTTTTTATATATGGATTGAAAAGGGTTTTATCAAAATTATTCATCAAAAAATATTAAATCCAAACACAATGATTCACAAACAAAAAATATATAAACAACAATTACTATATGAGTGTTCCATTGAATCATCAAAATTTTAAGAACAACATTGTCTACGAACCAATGGTTTTAGAGAAAAAATATGAATGAAAATGCATACTTAGGGAATATTCACCCTTGTATGATATTAGTGGAGATCGTATAGCTATATTATAACTATAGGAATGTGGAAATTAATAATATTCCATAAAATTGGGAAACCATAGAGTATGCGGTGAGATATAAAAATAAAACAAAAGTAATTTATATATCAAACTACTATTAGGATGTATAATGAGTGATGAACATGGAAATAAAAGGAAAGTGAATATGAAGGGAAATATAAATTTAATTCCCTCTTGAGAAACACTATAAAACTAAATCTAATTTGAAATGATGAAAAAATTATTTATATGATAATTAATGGTTGGAAATTAATTTTTTTACATTGAAAACCTAAATGACTAAAATAATGGCACCAAGTCTATAAATTATAATCCCCTAATATTGAAGAGTATATGGTAGAGAATCCAAAATATATGTTGTATCATAAAAATAATATTATGATAAAAAATATATTATTAAGAAATTAGACTCATTATGAATATAGTTTGAAAAATGAATAACACATCATGATTAATATATTAAACATGATCTAATAATGTTGATTGAAGGTTTATAATATAAATAAATATACAGAAGAATCACCAAGAAAATAATAGAGATTTCCATTGATCAAATAAAATCAAACCATAATTTTAATTGATTGAATTATATCTAAAATAAATTTCCAATCCCTTGAAACACTTCTCTTAAGAAAGAGTAGTCAAACGACCACCTAAAAAGGTCAAAAGGGTGACAGAACCCTTAATGGTACATATTATTTCTATAACTATACCCTAATTTGATGACATTTTTTCATTTTCCGATGAATATATATATTTGAAAAATAATAAGGGCCTCCTAAAACATCCCCAAATTCTCTATTAGGAATCATTTCTAACAAAATAATCAGTATTAATGTCTCATATTTACATTTTGAAAATATTTTAATCAACATGAATGAACCATCATTATCTTTTTAAATATTTCAGACCTCTAACTATTTACTGTCAAGAAGGTCATAGATCTAATGTACAAAAAAATTATATGTTTTTTTCTTCCATGAAATGTAGGTTATATTCCAAAATATATAACACTATAACTATTAAAAAATCATACATACCTATCAAAATTAAAAATAATCCCATTTTTAAAAATTCCATACATTCAAATTTAGCTATAACAAACATTGAATTAGTGGTAAGTAAAGCAACAGAGGTCTTCTATGCAGACTTCAAAGATAAGACTCCCATAAATAATATTAACATTGGTAGAATTTAACATTATTGAACCAATTTCTCTAACAATATCTACAACAATAAATTCAGAATTATTTGGTTTCGAACTGCCAAAATAGAATCTGAGATTAAAAGTTTTACAATGATATCTAAAAATATAATTTACATATCTCTAATTATTTGTAGCAATATTTGACTGAATATTATTAAAAACATTAATTTCATGATCTATCTCTATTCTAGTATATTCATTCACATACAATAAAACCTACATTAGAAAAATATGGTTTGAAATGCATCTCTTTTACCTCCACACCAATAGAAGGAGATTGAATAGAACTAAAAATAAAATTTTATGTAAGAGGTGTACTAACCACATTGTCAATTTCCATTTGAAAATTTCTAAAACATATTATTAAATAATATCCCTAAATATAACTATAAAATATTTCCCTTTATATCGTTGGAGATCATCATTACATGAATCCAACACAGTATCACCAGTTGATTTATCCAAAAAGTCTAAAAAATCATCTTCTTTAATTTTTCAATTTTATAAGAATCATGGTTAGAAATGAAAATATAACTAATATAAATCATTAATATAATAATATATTAAAAACAAATATTTGAACATTAATATAATTATTAGAAGTGAGTTTCATGAAATAATTATAAAAAAATCACAATTCAAAATTTTTATACAACTACATTGGAACATGATTCAAACTATTCAACATATTTTTTAACCTATTGATATATTCCTCATTACATATTTCAACAAAACACATAGGACTCATTATATAAACCTCACCATTAGAATCACATTTTATGAAATATATCCTCACATCTATATACATAGACTACCAATCCATACTAGTACCCAAACCATTACATACATTAATAAAAGATATATAGAAAATAGTTTTGAATATTCCGTCAAAAAATATTACATTATTCAAACATAAGACATTATCTAAAAAACATATTTATATAATTATTCAAAACTTGATTCATCTTTTTTTATTTTGATATATCCTCTAATTTTTCAATTCTACATACCCTTCAGTAAACTCCCAAACACAAATGTCTTTTTTTCATTCTATGAGCTCACATCACCAACAACTGACTCGATCTAATCACTATT
Source organism: Viscum album (assembly GCA_963277665.1). Lineage (NCBI taxonomy): Eukaryota > Viridiplantae > Streptophyta > Magnoliopsida > Santalales > Viscaceae > Viscum > Viscum album. Next base: position 1,111,145,249 of record OY728158.1, read on the forward strand.
TTAATCACATTACATCAAAAAATATTATTATTAACTTTCTCTCTTATTAGTAGTGAGAACAAACATTTTAGCACAGTACCATGAAAAAGTTGTTATATGGTCAATATAATCTCATGAGTGGAACTGTGGGTGATATAATAACCCCATGAACTAAATCAAAAGAATGAATTGGAGCATTTAAAATATCTACTCCAACCATTTGTCCTTGAACATCATTCATCAAATAGACAATATTATCAGAATAAAAAAGGTGCAGACCACATGAAATTGAAACAAGATTAGGGCTGAAAAACCACGAAAATTTAGAAAAATAATTTTTTATCCCATATCAATTTATATTATGTTTTGATCTAACATAAATATTTTATCATTATTCTTGAAATGTACCATCAAAATAAAATCGTGAAACCTATGTCCAATGTAATTATATATATATCCAAAAAATTATTTTTTCATATATTACCATAAAAAATTTATCTATTATCTCATGTAACATAAATAAAATCCTTGAAATAATGAACATTATAGTGATCATAGTTAATCTATTTACCATTCAAAAATAGGTCAAGATTATCTCCAAAAATAACAACTGAGGGTGATAAATTGGTAATATAAACAATAGTAATCAAAGCCTCACCAAAAAAATCTACATGAATCATTTCATAAATAAGATAACACTAAAATATTCCCATCATGTACATTTTAATTCAGTTAGATAAATCTTTTATATAAGGTTTCTTATAATACATCTTTTATTTTCAAACAAGTTTATTTCTATAATAATTATAAAAATGACCACAATACTCACCACTATTATTAGTGTAGACACATTTAAAATTAATATATTTTTCCCCTAAAATGTAACTTGATTGTAATTAATAACACAATAAAATGTGCTTAATTTTATTACATACTTAAAAAACCATCATGGAAAGTCATCAAAAAATGCTTCATAATAAATTATACAACTAAAATTCATTGAAATTAATGGACCAAAAACATTATCATATACCCACTCAATAACATTAGACCTTTTATACATAGCATGATTGATAAGTCAATATAATATGTATTTTACACTCATACAGTGATTAAACTTGTCTAATTTCACATGATTTTGGCGTATAAAGAATTATTTATGTGTCAGAAAACGATGTACCTTATATATAATGTTCCTATTCCACATGTTCCATTATTTTGAAGATAAACCATACTTTACAACATAAGTTGTATCATAATAATTAGAATCGCGAGTGTAATAAAAAATTATACTTAATTATATCATCCAATATAATGTATCTCCTAAAAGTTTCATATTATACTTCACCCAAATTACTGATAAAATAATCATCATCAAGAAAAATGATCCAAAATAGATTTAGATGATTAATATAATCATGATTAACAATACTTGAAATAAAATTACATCATGTATTAGTCTCCAAAAAATGTGAATCATACATACAACATCAGCCTGAGCATAATTTAATATATTTTAAAAAATAACTTTGATGTATGATGTAATTAACTCCTTAAATGAAGTCATTTGAAATGAGGTTCCAATGTCAAAAAACAAACAAGAATCAACAATGGAAAAAATAATTTATTTATAAATACTTACAATATCACCCCCTATAACAGAGATAATATGATCATATCTATCATCTTTTTTCATTTTTTGGTTTTACATTATCTGTTCACTTTTCATTTGATCGAAAAAACTTATTTAAAATTATTTTATTACAAAAATAATAACACTAAAATCTCATCAACATCATCATCGATTTTGTTTTCCAGTTTCTTTTACCATAAACGCACTATCCCAAATTCCATTCTTGACTTATCATAATATTCACTATGAAAAAATAAAATTAATAATGATATATGTTGTGTAAAAATTCTGACTTATTCATTTAAAGATAAATAATTTAAAAAAAATCCTCAATGATAATTTGACAAAAACTAATGTGATTAACATGTAAATTCAAGCATGAATAAGGTATAGTATTGGATGACAACAGGACGTAAAAATAAACTTCCAAATTAATAAAGATGTAATAAAATTGATCAAAATATCATATAAATTATATTAAATAATAAAAAATTTATTTTTCATTTGTGTACCTCATGCTTATCACCAGTTTGAGATAACATAATATATTGTTTCTTGGATTAGAACAATAAGTTATTTAAAAATTATCACATAACATTCTATGGGGATATACGATGAAAATATGGTTCATCATGTTGTCTTTAACCACATAAAAAGTAATACAACAAAGAATATCATTAAAATACAACTAATCTGCGTTATTTTTTTTTTCTTTTGGTAACCAAACACAAAAATATGTATTCACATGAAAAAATAAAATTCTTAATTTTTAATCACCATATATAAAAAATAGTGTCCTTGATAGAAATAATATTACATTAATACCCACATATGATTTATAAAAAATTTATCTCTGATAAAATATTACAGGAAATATAGAGTGAGCTAAAAACATAAATAAGAAAAAAAAATTAAACATAGTGGAATAATAATTTTATTCCCATTAAAGAAATGAAAAAATATTCTCCATGACATGTAGATCTAAAACAAGGATTCCAAAACCACACCATAGTGTTCATAATAGATAAGCGATCCAGAGTCACAATATAAGAGGGAATGAAGAGAAAAACCCATTTATAAATCTATTTTCATTTCAAAATCCAAACTATAGTCTCATATCACTTTTTACTTTATTATTGATGTTAAAGGGGTCCCCACATGAGATGTACCACAAAAATTATAACATTTATTATTATGAATTTTTATGGGTTTATTTGCATTCTCAAAACGGTTACTAGGGTTATCAAAATCATTAATATATGTATGGATTTTAACTATATATTTCAAATCATAGATAACACATAACATGTTATTTTTTAAATTATTTTCATCAATATTTTCGTTGGTAATTAAAATCATTTCTATATTGGAAATTAAAATGAATCATTTTAAGAAAGTAAAATTTCACCCAAATTATTATATAATGTCATTCATGATTACCAAATATATTTTTAATTTAATTAAATAATTCTATTAGTATGATTTAATACTTTCAAAATTATTTCTTGACACAAAAGATGGATCTATTTTAAATATTTTATTCTTTATTAAGTATAATATTTTATTTATAAATTTGTGGGAAAGACTATATTTATATGTATTACTATATTATTTTTTATATTAATAAATCATGATTTTAAAATAATTAATAATCATATAAAATGATAAAACATATCTCTATTATGATATTCACATTTAATAATTTTTTATTATTCAGAAATTTGTTTAGGTTTTCCATATATGACTAATAATATATAGATTACTCATTTAGAGTCAATATTATATTTTATTTTTTCAAGGATCATGAATTTTATATAAAACATTATTTTTATTGTTATTAATTCCAAATTGATCATTTATTAAAAAAAAATTTAGTTGTAATGATTAATTTTATTTTCAATATAGTAATAAAATTCAAAGACCAGAGGATGACTTGAAAATGATGATTGTGGGATTTATCTATATTTAAAATTTTATAAATACATTGATAATTAAATAATATCACATAATACTATCATGGAATAGGACATAATAATTGTGGTACTCGAATATTGTTTTGTACAATTTCTACATGTGAAAAATTGAAAAAATTATTTATAATATCATATTAAATTTTATATTTTTAAATTCCATCAAGATATATTTTTTATTTTACGGTGAGTTATATTATATTGATATAATGACTCATGATACTTTTGTATACTATGAGGTAAAACATGTGAATATAGAAAACCCCATTAGGTTTGGTTGTAACACCACAACCTGGGAGTTTAAATCCTAAGACCCAATATGGATTTGACATTTTCTATTGTCAATTCCTTGAGTCACACATGTAGTAAACTAGTAGATATGGATAATATGAACTAATAATGGAGAAACATACAATTTGAAACAGAATCCCAGAAATTATTTCAAATATAAAATGTATTTTAAATTTGAAACATTTAAGATAATCCATTAATTAAATATTAATTTTCATAAAAATACAATATAAATATAATATTAATTACAAACCAATAGAGACAAATTTGGATAGAAAATGATGTTATAGAACCCTCTTATACCAATTCATATAAAATATATCTAATGTGGATGTATGAATCATGGCCTGAAAAGAACAGTTTTTTCCCTTTACCGATATCTTGGTAAATCATTTATACATTTATAATAATGTTTAAATTAATGGGGAGAGTATAATGTTAGAAGTATTTCCCCATTCACTTCAATATTATTCCATGCTTGAAAAATATAGAAATAAAATTCTCATAAATCACTATTTAATAAATAAATTTCAATTAAAAAATTTATTTTTTCAATATTAAACAAAGCATGTTTTGAAACAAATCATAGTATTCTATTTCAGAATTAAAAAATTTCAAAATTTTTTAGGAAACAAATATTACATTTAAAATAATCTAGAAAACAGATTTTGTACATAAGAAATTAATATATATGAAATAACCCATTATTCTAAATTTCTGTGAATACACTTAACGTCAAAATATCCAAGAAAAACACAAATTTTCCTTAAATTTTCATAAAACATGTTTATCCTAATTTCCAATAGAAAATTATTTTTAAAAAAATATTCAAGCGAAATAAATTATATCACCAATTATTATATTATAATTAATTTCCATGAAAAATCTAATAAATGTATCAGTATTTAGATATTTGGTATAAAATATCTTCACCCATCATTATTGAGTAATCATTAGTCCTAGTAGGTGTTTGAACCATTTCATAAAAAATTCACAAATCCAAAACCCATAAAAGTTTCCATAACAATGTAAGGGTAAACATGTTTTTTTTATTATCACAATGATATATATACATAAAAAATTCTTACAATGTATTAACGTTAACTATAAAAATCTATGAAAATTCCTTAATTTACTAAAAAATTGGTCAAACCCACCATTTCAAATATTTATGATAACAATTTTCTATTTTCCAAATATCTAATGGAAACATCATATTCTTTAATAATTTTTCAGAAATATATGTTTCTAAAATATCTAATAGAAATTGAACATTACCTAATTCCCTCATGATACGTTATTATAAGAATAATATAAAAATCATGGTTTATCTTGATATATGTTATTAGTCATAATTTTACAACTGATATAGAGTATTTATTCTCACATTTTTGTTCTTGAACCATGTCATCTTGCATTTAAAAAACCTAAAACATCTATTATAACAAGATATAATGTTGAGTTTCACTAATATTCCTAATTTATCCCAACTATTTATTTCTAAAATAAACACTCTCTATGTCATTTCATAAAATGAAAAAATACTAGAGGTTCTAAATTAAGATCATCATAACATAAATTTTAGACATGCACAAAAATCATGTATAAATTTTATAATGAACCACTTTGATGATGTTTAAAATATAATTTTTCTTTATTTTATATAATTATATTTACGACAAGAAATATATAAATTTTACATAAAGATCATAACTGTTCTTGATAAATTATATCGGTAATAAAATTTTATCATAAAATAACATTTAAAATTACTAATTCGATGAAAAATATATTTTATTATTAAAAAATTAATTTTTTATAAAAAAATATCTGATTTCCAAAAATTTCCATTTTTTAAAAAATCACTATTTCATTCATTTAATTGACAAAACTGAATGAATAATCCCAATAAAAATATCAATCCCTAAAGTAGAAGGTACCCAATTCATCATCATATTCATTCTTTTAATTAAAAAGCAATAATTCTTATTCACCATGATTCCATTGTAGAATTAAATATATTAAATATATAATAAGAAAAATGAAAAAACTTAATATAAATACATTTATTTATGAATCTAACATCACCTTGTGCATATTCCATAGATATTAACAGATAATGAGAGAAATAAAATATGTTTTTCATGAACCGATGAAATCCAAAATACTCAACCATTATTTTTATATCAATTCAATCCATAATTATGAGAAACACATTATTTATTGGGGTAAGGACACTAATTTGTATTCAATGAATTACTAAATCCTCCAAAGTCTACAAATATTAAAATTGGTATTTGAAATGAATAATGAGGCATTAAAAGAAAAATTTAAATAATAATATAACTGATCATAGTTAGCATGAAATTTTAAGAATTTTATTTAGCTAACCATGCTAACCATCACAATTTCATAGTTTTAAACACGGTTATCAAAACTATTCACATAACCATAGATTAAATAACTAGATATTGTTATCTTTCCATAGTGAGCTATAATGATATAACTGACCATGATCCTAACCATCAACCACTCTCAAATCATTTCAAAACTTTAAATTTTAACTATAAAACCCTGAAAAATCAAAATGAAACATATAATATGTGGAATGGAATAATAATTCACACCACTACATGCCTTTTAAACCATGAAAGGTTATTATGATATTCTATCCATGAAAAAATCATTCCGTTTATACTTTATCCCATTATTTGTATCTTATGTATCATCTTGTATAATTATATGCTTCTATAAAATCCATTCTAAAATAATACTCAATCCTATGAAATTCACCCCCCCCCACCAGAAACCCAAAAATATTTCCAATATATCTATAAAATAACATATTAATTTCCTACAATACTGCCTCTCATGTCAATACATTAGTTGGGTCCGAATTATAATCTTTAACTGATAAACAAGAAAATATTTATGAATCAAAATATAACATAAAAAATTCAAATTTATATTCAACTTAACTATACCACTTGATGACATAAAATGGATCCACATACCATGTAAACAACTTCCCTTTCATCTCTAGTGTAACATCCCCACCCAGCTCACCATCAAATCGATGGCTGGACCGGTCTCCACATGGCCTCTACCACATATCCCCATACGCCAGAGGCTGCCGACTAGTATCAAGGGTCTCATGAGGTGATAGTGGGGAGACTATACCCTCTTATAAGTGTTGAAAAACAGTATCTTAGAGTAAACAATATTCAATAGCGGAAGTAGTAATAGATAAACAATGAGAAAACAGCACCAGAAGACAAATAATGATCCCTTTTATAAAAGGCTTCCAAAGCCAATTTACATGATACCTGGATGATGAATGATACAATGTGAAATCATGAAACAATACAACCTGCTTACAATACAATGTAAAAGAATAAAAAAATGATAGTAAGGACCGACGAGCATTCTCCTGAGCATCCCGAGCTCTTTCTCGGTCCTTTGCTCCTATCCACAGGTACAAGAAATATAGCAACCATTCTAGGTCTTGCAAACAAGAAAGTTCAACTGGGGTACCCCAGTGCAATGGCGGCCTGAGTAGGGTGTGAGATATAAATCTCAGTAGGCCAGAACCACTGGTGTCTAACCCAAACCGGATAGTGTAATATTAATTAAAGTAGTAAACATTTATAACATGATTTAATAAGCAAAAGAATATATAATAATAACACCCATCCAGGCATCCTAACGGAAACATGACGGCTATACCAGCTTCGGCTCGTTGTCAGGATATCAGTCTGTTTATTCCACTACAGTTAAAAATGTATATATTTATAAAAGATGGTGTGGGGGTAATCATGCCTCCCACACATCATATGAAGATAACAGGCATGAGGTAAGAATGCCTCTTGTCCCTAAAAGATACTATCATGGGGTAATAATGCCTCCCTTCCATCACGTTCAATCAACCGTCATGGGGTATAAATGCCTCCCATCTGTCACATTCAAATACTCACATGGGGTATAACTTCCTCCCACCCAAAAATCAAATCATCATCTGATGTCAACTGGAATGGGGTAACAATGCCTCCCTTCCATACACGTATATAGATCACATCTGGCGTGGGTTAAACATTCCTCCCACCCATACTCAAAATAAGTTGGCATGGGGTATGCATACCTCCAATCCATAATCATTCAATGTAGATGGCATGGGGTATGAATGCATCCCTCGCATAATCATTCATAATATATTGCATGGATTATTAATGCCTCCCATCCATAGTCATTCAGAATCATTATCGCAATTACATTAGAATGCATAAGGAAGTACCTATTATGAATTTCAAACAGGAATACCACATTCATAATCTACAAATTCATCATCAGTTTTATATCACAGTGCATAAGGGAGTACATCCTATGCATTTCAAACAACACATAATGCATTGCATCTTATGCACTCCAATTAACCATATCAAATTTACAACCAAGCCCATTCAAAAATGTTATTCACCGCACGTTCCCCATTTAAATTCATTTTATTCAATGGACCTAAACAAGGAAAATCGGGCAAGGGTTCCACATACGGGTCATTCCATCTAGTTGCCTAAACTAGGAAGGATGATTAGTAATACTACTTTCATAGTCCTTTCACTTAGTTTCCACTATCTCATTTAATCCATTCAAATCAAATTCATTGAACACCCTTATCATAACGGCAATTGCAATAACACGTGATTTCGAAACTAGTTAGGTGCTTAGGGGAACACATGTCAAATCACTAATGGTAATACATTTAGGAACAATTATAAATTCCATATCAAAAGATGCTACCCACTAAAAATGATGTCAAGGTATGAGCAAGGAACCTTTACAGATAGAGCAGGAAAAAATGTAAGTCTACATCCTACTTTTGTCTTGAAGACAACTCACCTCTGATCGAGGGCTTTTATTATTAAATCGTTAGTTTAGTGACCAAACAAACCTCTTTTATCTTATTCCCGCAATTCACAATATTTTCACAGAAGAATTTAATCAAATAAACTTGAATAATTAAATTACAAAAACATTGTAGTATTAAACTCATGAAAGGATTCACTTTAAATTAAAGGGCATGGAAAGGGACCCTACTGCAATGTGGATCCATCTGTCCACTCCAGCTCTTGGTGCTTTCTAACTAAGAGCCACTGCTGGTCCTCCACGAGGCATGTGTGATTTCATATATTTATAAAGACACTTATCACCTATTCATATGCCCCGCATGGACATGAACGTGCATAAAATGATCCTTATACCTATGCTTATACACATATACCTGTCTATGCTCACCTGTGCAGGAAATTTTATATATGCAATGGGACAACTAGCCCCGTACATATATATTCACTTCCATGAACGAATATACGCATACCGGGGGAACCCACATACATATAAATACATACCTATGCCTTCATAGGCGAGTCACCTAATCTCTGGAAACACGAAACATGACCAAAACCACCGACACACTAACTAGAACACACCAGGAACCCTTAGAACAACTAAAGGCATTACATGGATGCTGCGAAACAACCAATGGTAGAAAACCCTTACCTCAGAAACAACCAGGATGTTTGAAATCACCACAAACCGCTACGCCTTCGGGTGCAGACACCATACACGCACCCACAAGTTCCCGAGGTACCCTCCACATAACTCTAGAAGATGTGAAGAAAGAATTAAAAGTAAATCAAGAATCAATCCCCAACAAAGGGTTAGGCCGAATGGGATTAGGGCAAGGGAGAAGCCTAAAACTGGCCAAGAAAAGGAGGATACTAGGGAGAAGTCCTTGCCACGATGATTCGGAATGGAATCGATGGAGGAATCACCGGTTAAAGAGAGGTCTATGTGGGGATTGAGCACGGGGTTGGGAGAGCCCCCTTGGGATATTCGTCGAGTGAGAGAGGAGAGGGTGAGGTATTAGATATTTAGGTTTTAATTTTATTTCATTTTATTTTTAATTTAATTAAAATACCTAACACAACCAAACCACAGGGTTTAACCCGCATGGTTTTCCAAACCGTGCGTAAACCGTGTGTGGTCTACTACCTCCAAGACACCTGCTGCATGGGCTAGGCACACAGTTTGGGAAACCGTGCACAACCCCTACGCAAACCACTCCCTACCTTATTTAGGCAACATGGTTTTGACTCCACGGCTTGGTCAGCCCGTGCGCCAACCATGTGCCCTCTGTAGCTCTTAAATAAACTGGGGTCTGGCGCTTCTGAAACCCCTCAGGCAACTCGAGAAACATAACGGGCCTTCACCCACACCCAAATAAATAACAAGGAAAGGTTTCAACCATCGAAATATCATTTTGAAGCCCAGTTCTAAAAATGATCAGTTCAGAAATTGAAAAAGTTCATATATATCTCACTTTTTAACCTGGTTCAAAATGCAGGTCATTACATCAAGTCCATGATGACACAATTTTGGAATCAAATTAAAAACCACATTACCTACAATCATAAATACCATATGTCATAATTTATGATCAACATAAATTTTTTTTTCTACAAATATATATCATTTTAAATCCATGGGGCACTGCCTACCTGAAATTGTGAAAATATGTTGAAAACATGCTTATAATTTCCACATTATCCAACAATCTTCCCATGAAATAATTTACCAAAACTAATGTATAATACCATCCCATGATGGTATCCACCCCATTTAGAACATCACATATCTTCTTATAATTCACATTATAAATAACAAAGCCAATAACTACCACTACTCCCTAGTCTTGTTCACCATATATGATGGGGGTTTTTTACTAAAATTATATTCTACTAAATATATGCTTCATTAATGTATACATGATATACAAATCATAAGGTTGCATATATATTATCAATCCATACTAGTATATATAGAGAAAATGGTATAAATGAATATATTTCAAAATAATATAATCCATTTATATAATAAACATAACACCCAATAGAAATTACTCTAAATCATCAATATGTGAATAATAAAGGATAATTCTAATTCATGTGCGGGGTAATTCTCTCAGTGGGTCTCAACTACATTTAACAATAAATATCACATTATTTTTCTATTCTAAGATCAATCATAAAACTAATCTTAATCCATCACAACACAAATTATAATAATCCCTTGATTCAAGGAGATTCAAAACATGAGTTTATGTAAATTCTACTTTATCTCTTAAAATCCCTTATAGAACATCACATTCTAGTAAAATTTAATCATTCTATGAAATGAATTACATTCGATAAGAGAGTGTCGAAAAATCACACACACATATATATATGATAATTTATAATAAAAATTATAATGCATTACATTTTAAAAAATTTTACGAGCTTCCAAGTACATTACTATCTTCAACATCACTAGATCAATAATTAATCATTCTTCTAAAATAATATGAAAAAAATTAATTATTGAATTAATAATTGGAATTTATATAATTCAGTGTAAATTCAATTCTCATGAAAATTCATAATATAATCTCTCTAGGATTATAATGATTTTCCATTAATATTGACTAAATGAGGGTGTAATCCACAAATACCTACAAAAATGTATAATGGATATTATGGAAAATTCATTTAATCAAATCCAAAAAAATACATATTCATTAGTGAAGATAAAAGGAATAACTAAATAAAAATATTTAATATATCAAAATCATAAGTCTATTTTTGTGATATAATATTCTATCACTATTAATTGGTGACAAGTAAATTAATTTTTGAATATTGGAAAACCGATGAGGCCATATCAACTAACATTGGGAATGTATTGATTATTTATTATTAGAAATTGGAATATATTTTAATTGTTATTACACAACCTCTATCTAACATTGAATTTGTTAGAAAATAAAATCAATGACTCCTATGTTAAAAAACTTATTAAAATTACATGTATTCCACATGATCATCCAGATACACAATTGAATAACATGATTTTAATACTTCGATATGGTAAAAAAAAATAGAATATAATTCCTCCAAGGAAACATATTGATATAAAAATACACATTTATTTGGGATGGTAAACCAGAGAAATATTTTTAAAATACATCTAAATACAAATCCAATATCCCAAAAATTAGAGTAAAAACCTTTTATTTTATATATCCTATATCTATATCTTATAATTGGTAAGATAAAAACCCCATAGAACTATCCATTCACCCTTATCTATTCACATAAACATCTTCCTCCTTTAATTATGTTGATAATTGAATCTGATGATACGATTAGAAAAAATTTAATATAATAGTCGATTGGACATTTAAATATAATTAAAAAATTGTATCTAAATAAATATGATATATATTTTCATATAAAAAAATATAACATGGTATTTCCAGGAAAAATATTATAATAAATCACGATGGTTTATGTAATAAATTATTTCATGTCCCACTAAGTAAGATTTTTATTCTCATTTATTATAGATCAAATCTATGTGTAATACCAAATAATAAAACAAAATGTTTGCTATAAATGATTGAATTTCCCCAGATTAAAATAATGTAAAATGGTTATGATATTCTTTTAATATTAAATTAATACATAGAAGGTCCCACACCAACCACAACCATCTTTAATGCCAATATAGTAAAAATGTTTCTCATTAGACTATAGTATGGTTTGGCCTATTTTCATGATAATTAATTACCATGCTTTGTTGTATCCAGTATCACCCTACATCATTGATCGATAATGTTGGATATATTGTACACTATTACATTCCAAATATAATTGTTTAGAAAATTTATCCAGATAAACCATCTTCCCACAGAAAAATAATTTGTGAAGAGAAGTATAACACACTGACACGAGGTTCCCTACAATTACACACTATATGAATTCAAGTGAACCCTTCCATTAAGGAATATAGGAAAATTTCATAGATAAATTCCATAGTAAGTCATTATAATTATTCATTATACTGGTAAAAAAATGTCCCCCTTTATTTCCATATAAGAAATATACTTTCCTTCCACATTTCCCTGTATATACATTAACTAATGTTGTAGGTTGAATCGTTCTTATTGATATGTATCATAACTATAATGATCACCATTATAACTCTAGTAATAATTACATTATAAAACAGCATGTCTTTATGTATTCACTAATAATTGAAATTCTAATAAATACATAAAAAATCAATGAATCATAATTCATTATCCATAACAAAAATGTTTCCAAAATAGATGTCTAAAAAACCCAAAATTCTTATTATAAATCAGCAATTACTTGAAATATTTTATATTAAAAGTCTCATATAAAGATTTATAGTCAACATTATTTGATTCTCCAATTAATTAACTGACTAACACCGCATATAATAGAGTACCTCTATTAAATAAGTAATAAACTCAACCATAAATGTTCATTGAATCCACAAAACATGCTGATATGATTGAAAATTTATAGAAACTCCCTTATATTACTTATCCTAGCATCAAAATTGATTGAATTAGGGGGTTTCATTATAGATTATGATGTCATAACAATATGACCCATAAAATCTGGATTATAAAACCAATCAATCCGCATGATATTATATATAATATCACACCCTAATAAAGGGTTAATATTATTGTATTCTATTTCTACTTTACCATATTTATGAAATAAAATTTATCATTGAAGAGGATATTATATACCATTTAAAAGAACTAATTAAACCAAAAAATATATCTGTCAGTAATCATTACAAAAACAAACATTCCAAACTATTTTAAGGTTAATTTCTATTCCCATAAAAAAAATTATTTTCAACCACATTTTCACAACATCAATCAACACCCCAAAAATTCATTCATTAAACAATAAAACGATTTTGACAGGAATAAAAAATTTGATTCAAATAAGTTTGTTTTTATAAAATAAAATATCTAATATTTAATATCATGACATATGATATGACCATTGTCATACCTATATTGATTAATGAAATATTTCTTATTATGTCATATAGTGTGATAACATGACTAAAATTATAGTCTTATATTGGTATCTCCAACCACCCTTTTACATAGACCTCAAAAATACAAGATTTTCTTCATAAAGACAAAAGAAATTATTTTTAAAGATATATTTCAATTGAAAGTAATTATATTATCCATTATTATTAGATTGCATATGTTTAAATGTAAAAGCTGCACTCTAATAACATTTTATAGTCCCTTGATTCAAGTTTCTGAGTCCTAAGATCTGATCTGGAACACTGCATGACCTCAAGAAAACTATTATATTATTAAGGTCTTGTTGTCAGCTCTCAAAATATTGTATACAACTTGTGAAATGATGATACCTTGTAATAAAAACCCAAAATTTCATTTGAATGTTATAACTTAATAATATATTTTTATGAAAACATCATAGAACTATAAACAAACTATTTTTAAAGTAAAATATTTTAAACAAAGGAAGTTATTAATATTATAAAAAATAAATTCCTCACAATCTAAAAAAATAAATCATTTTCTATATATCAAATCAGGAACCAAGACTCTCTATTGAAAAATTATTATGATTTATATTAAATTGTAACATTTCCATTAAGGACTACATGTCCACAAAAATGGATTAATTGGTTGTGAAATCAATCCTTATTGGATTTCATCAATGAAATATGTACACCTCTATGAATGATAATGTTAAAATTGAAATTTTAATCAATCCTTGATATATTAAATTTAATTTTATTAAAAAAAAGTTTTTTATCCAATATAGTGAAAACAATATTTCAAAAATAAAAAATACATTTGTATTGATTAATAAAAAAATAAAAAAATAAAATCCCATTTTTTTATGTAATACTTAAAAAAATTCACTAAAAAATCAAATATTAAAAATATACCATTTTTTAGATATCTAATAAAAGTATAAAATTTCAAATATCTATCAAATATAATAATTTCCCCAAAACTGAATAAAATATATTCATTTACTTAATTTTATATTTTATATCCATTTTAAAAATAACATCATGAATCTTATTATTTTTTAATGTTCATATGGAATCTCATCATTTTAAAAATATTTGTTGGAAACTCCCCGTTACAAAAATTTCCTCATGCCAAGCTGATTCAAATTAAATTACATTAAATTAATTTCTAACTAGCTAAACATTATGAATCATTATTTTTTCATTAATATTAAATTATACATCACTCAATTTTTTGTTTAAACTGTGTAATCACTAATTCAAACAATCGTAAACCATCCACTTTACTAGGATTGGGAGTGTGGTGGTCCCTTTCAACCCTGATTGTCACAAACATTTTCTAAATTAATTAATACTCCCTAAGAATCCACTCTACCATAGATAAAACCACGTGTTTTTTAAATAAATGTTAACTAAAATCAATATTACAAATTAAAAAACACATTTATGAAAATTTTAAAAAACCAACTTCAAGAAATTGTTAATGATTAACATAAATTATATGAAATTTAACATAAATATTTTTCACCATAGAAAATATATATATTTTCCCTCTAAATCATATGTATTAAATAAAATTAAAATAATCAAACCTTTTAAAATCATAATATATACATAAAAATATCTATTTTCTATTCAATTTATCATTCTCTATTAAAAACCATAATTTCTTAAAGAATCATTTTAAAAAATCCTTTTTGTATAGAATCGTGATTTCATTTAAATATTTTATTTTAATAAATGACTAATCAAAATAATTATTTAAATACATTATGATAACCAATATCATAAAATTGAATGGAGGGACTTATCATATAATATAGACATTGAGAAATTTATAATTTATTGTTTTAAGACCACATGATGGAATTGATCCCTTTGAATCCATAAAAATATAATTAAAAAATTAGTTAAAATAAATAAATAAATGAATTTCACACCATATCTAAATTGTACAGATACTTAGAGATAAAAAGTGAGATATAATGGGATATACATTAACTAAATAAATCAGCATATCCTAATGTTCACTTTGATGTTGATTCAATCGATCATGCAGGGAAACACATTATATAATTATATACAATCTTTCATTTTACCCCCAAGAATTACCCAAATTTTTAAAGTCAATAAGGTGGTGAAAAATATGATTGTTAATCGATAAATCATGCATTTAAATAAAAATAGATAATAAACATAACATGCACGGTTAGTATATATGATTTGAAAAACAGTTCCCCTAACCATTCTTACCTTTATGATCAGAATTTTATGGTTACACGTTTAATTGACATAGTTCCATACCATTTTACCAATCTATATATTTTCAATTTGACTAATCCAAGTAATATATGGTTATCATAAAATTTTCTTCTAATTTTCCACCATACTATACTCTTCAACTCCTCTATAAACCTAAAATATCTAACAAAAAACCAAAATGAGTCAAAATGGAATATACCTAATTAGACCAGGGTGATAAATTTTATTTAATTATAATATATATGATATATAATATATTAAAATATATTTTTTTAAAAAAAATAATAATTCTTCATGCATAATTTTTTACAAATCCACATTGTATATTTTTTTGAAAATTATCATATATTATTATTTTAGAAAATATTTCATATGTGTATATATAATCAATAAGTGTTTTTTGGACCACAAATTCACTTCAGTGATATAAATATATTTTTTTTGGAATTTTCTTATTATATATCTTTTATCCAATCACCGTGAATTATGGTTGTAAAATAGAATTTTTCATAAGAGAACCTTTTATAAATGTAAACTCATGAATTTCCAATTATACAAAAATACTCTATTAATACACCATCTCTTCAAATACTATAAAAAATTGGATATTTCAAGATACATTATAGGTAGAATAGAGTATCTCTATTCAATAATAATACAACATGGTCACATCTATATTCAATAAAAAGTTTCATAGCTTAGATATTGAAATACATTTTCATAGTTAATGTGATCATTATATTTAAATAAAATAGATTATCTAAATCAAGAAGTTAAATATCATCTAAATTCACTTAATGAATCATATTCAAGATTTTGATTTTTTAACCACAAACACATGAGGTTTTGCATATTCTTTATACTTCTTTTAATTTACATGGGAATATTTTGGTAATTATTTATCATTCTATATTATTGTCATTTTTTAATATTTTATATTTCTTATTACTTTTAAATATAGGTATTAGGTAAATGAAATTTTTTTATAATTTTCTTGTTTATAAACATGTGTATCATTCTAAATATTCATAAATTATTATCAATATATAATAGGGATTTTTCCTAAATTGAATAGATATTTGGATTACTTAAATATATTATAATCAAGAAAAAGAAAACACTATTATTAATTAGAAGCATAATAATATATTAATGAAAATATTTTATAATTAAAGATTGGTTTGATAATTATATCCTATTTAATGACTATAATATACTATATCACAAAGAATCACATTTTATTTTAACAATATTGTAATTGTATTTCATAAAATCTACACCATTTTAATTTGGATGGTGAGTATTTTATCCAAGATAGAGTGCATCCTAAAACACTTTTGAATGTATAGTTAGTGTTATTTATTTTGGAAACACCATTATTTTAATGGGAATCATATTAAACATGGAATTTATATATTATTTTTTTACTATCACTTTTTTACCCAAAAACACCATAAATGGATAACCCCATTACCATTTATTAAATTAAAAGAAATGTATAGTAAACAAGTAAAACATGTCACAAGAGACAACTACATATCGAAGAAACCATTCCCATTGCCACATCCCTGATAAAAGGTTTCCACTGCAGTGGCTGATTTCAATTCCGAGGTCTCACAATGATTCATAAAACATAGCATAATTCCTTCAAAGATTCAATTTTTCCATGGATAGGAACTCATTGTTTCCAACATAGGACCTTGTGGACCTAGGCTTTGGTAAGTAAGAGTAGTTATTCCTCATCCTTCTTCGTGGTGAAACAATCTTTCAATCATGATTCTCGACCATAATTGTCCCTCCACCCTGAACAATCTCAATATAAGATGGCATGGTCTATCTTTTATCATTCTCCTTGTCACTATCTGAGTAATCCCCCCATTTTCTAAAAATATGAAACTCATGGATCCCATCATCACCTCCTCAGACTTTCTAAGATTGTCTATTAGGGTCAATCAAGGATAGACAATTAGGTTGCTTCTCTAACTCCTGACCATCCATAGCCCCAACTTTAAGACCTATATCTCAATTCCAACCTCCTAAGAAGTTATCCCTAGCTGCATACTGCCACAATCATCCATTGGAGGACCCTCTTCTGCATTCTCCTGTTCTAATCCTTGTAACTTATTTTCAATCTCAATTGTAGGCACTACACCATCACTTGTAGCCTAATTTTGGGACCCCATAGTATCTTCCAACACCTCCACAGGACAAGTCTCACAACCTACAACACCAAAGATTTCCCCAAGAACAGGCTCATACCCCTTGTACTCACATTCATCCTTCCCGCTAACATACACCACCATATAAACATCTTGATAGGAGGCTTTTCTGTTCACACATACACCTGATGCCCCCCCCCCTATGTGACCAACACCAGGGCCACCATTGATAGTAGACTATCTCACCCCAACCCCCGAATTCAGATCATTCTCCTGCCGACAAAACACCAAAGCTACCAACGGATTAAAGAGTCCCTCAACCCCCCGACCTTAGTATAGTCCGGTTCACCAGGCCATCCACATTGCCAGAATAAGAACCCTTTGCAGGACTTGCCAAGGGGACCTACATAGCTTCTCCCTCAGGTTTGACACCCTTATTATCCCTGCTTAATGTTGACACTTAGAGACATGTTTCCACAAATTTTAGCAGTTAGAGAAATAATCAGCCCATGATTCAAAGACAAAGCCCTACTTCGATCGAAATTCCTCACCCACTGTAATCCAGATCAACTTCACCGGAGGATTCACAATATCTACCTCAACACATAGACGGGGATCGACCAGATGACTCACTATGGTAGATCGAACATCGAAGCAGAGAACGTGGCTCACCATATTAACAATCATTCTGATAATCATAGGATTTTGAAATGGTAGAGGAATATGAGGGAGACATACCATGCTGCAATGGTGGAAGGATCATGATTCATACATAAATCAAAATACCATCAAACAAGGAAAACATTACAGCTACTACAATGATGATGGGAATTGGACCAAGCTCAGATCAAGCCCCCTTTTGAAGCAAACCAAATCACAAATTGGTGTTTATCAAGAAGACTGACAACATCATAGTCTTATAAATCCCATTTTTCAAAGAAGAAATGGCATAAATCATCAACTGGGGGTTTTTGAATATTGAAACGCACCACTAGTGTCAAATAGAGTTGACTCAAAGCATTAATGAACTCCGAAAATGAGATAGATAACTAAGGATAACCATGGTCAAGATCAGGGGCCTTCAGGCTAAGCGATATCATCAGAAACATTGGAAGGAAACTAGGGGTTGAAAAAGAAATTAAAGGTTTCTATAAGACTAGAGGTGGAATAATCAGATCCACCTCCCCCAGTCCATATCCATGAGGGGGGGGGGGAATCATCCTCATTCATCAGCTAGGGAACCATGCGCAGAGGTTCATCATCATCACCGAGTTTCATTTTGAAAATAAAATACATCAACTATCACTTTTTTAGAACATAAATATTAACTCACTATAATTCTTATAAAATTATTATTTTTATACCCATAAAAACAGTTTTTATGATTTTTTTTTCAATAAATTATATTGGTGGTTATTGGATATATAATAATGATTTCATGATTCATGTTAAACGATGAAAATTATATTAGTATTTATATGTTCTTATGGTGATAATCATATTCCATATGGATTTAAATTGTAAAATATAACGAAAATGAATTTTTTTAATTGATGGAGTTGTTAAATAATATATATATGAAATAAATTCATCTAATATTACATTGATAAATGATATTACAAGTTTAATGAATGTTCTATTTGAATTTAAAGTAGAAAAAATTCATTTCATCAAGTTGACAAATGATATTAAAATTATGATAATTATAAGAAGAAATGTATCAATAATATAATTTTAATAAAAGAAAATTAATTTTTTAACTCTCTTTTATAAAAATATAGTTCTTATAATGGTGTTAAATGATAAATAAAACACCCTAAAACACACAAATATATATATATATATATATATATATATATATATATTTATATATTAATTTAATATGATGTGAAAACATAAAAGATAATTTGATCCTGATATTATGATGAATCATTTAAAGAGAAATTTTGTAAATGTTTTTATCATTAATAATTTCCAAATTTATTATTCAAGAATTTTATATTGAAAATAATGATTTTTAATAATATAAATTGTTATCCAACTGTGGAATCATGTAATATTTCCTCAATTATTAAAAAAGGCTTTTTTATTCCCATGAAAAATTGGACTATGTAAAGTCAAATTATAAGATAAAGTGTTATAATATTGTACATATGATTCCTTTTTTTAGGAATTTTAGATATTTAAATTGATTTATTTGATAATCATATATGAAAATTAATATGGAAAAAAGGATAAATATTTATTTGACATTTTCTACATATTTGATTCATTCTAATTGATATATCATTTTAAGGTATTTTATATCAAATACAAAAAATATTTATATTGATAAATATAAATGTTCAAGTGTAAATGGGATTAAATGGTCATATATTCGTGTTGATTCCCACAAAATGGCAATATGTGAATCCAGAAGGGAATAAATAAATGAGACAAGGGTATTATTTTCCCCACAAAACTATGGAGGAGAAGGTGTCTAGAACTAGCAGATAATGTAACCTTACAAAGGACATGTGATTGCGTGACCTTCAAAAGGTCATGATAATGTTTAATTCATAGTGCATGACACAATATAGGTCACCCATATCCCCTTTTGACACACCCTTATGTTCTTTTAGATATTCCTAAGATGCTCACAGGTCATATAAAAATTACTGTACATGATCCCATGAGTCACGAGACCTGTCAACCAGTGGGATCCTATCAAACCATTCAAAAAATACAAGTATAATATGGATGAAAATAATATAATAGAGGAATACTTTCCTTGGTCATAAAACCTCAAGTGATGTGCCCATGTGGTACATAAGACACTTTGGATGTATTGGAGACATTCATCCCTTGTCACACAAGAACCCATTGGAATGTCTCTATAATCATGATAATGGATTCAAACATGTCTAGGAAGTCATGTTATACCTCTATGAATCCATATACTATTTGAAGGGTATTACATGGTAAATGATCATGCATCACCACATGATCGATTTTTTTAATGTGATGCATCACCGATGGGGATAATATTTGTCTTAGAAAATTCTCATATAAACTCACTAGATCCCTAACACATCTGAATTAAATAGGGAAATAGAAAGGGAAATGAAGAGGGCGTCTTATGAGGGGAAGAAACGGTAATATTATGTGATCAAGGATTCACGCCCTATAAAAACACTATTTATCCCATTGGGCTACCATAACTGGTCATCATGATCTCACTAAGACAGCCTAGTTTGACACCATTATCTTGTGGAATAACATTGAAATGTGTAATAACATTACAAGTCACCTTTGATCATGAAAAATCAATTATATTGGATTATTGATCTCACAAAGGCTTATTAACACGTCATCATGTCCTTGTAATAGCCCCTAGTAATTCCCAAAGTATTATGCATGGAAACATCTTTGGTCCAAAATAAAATAGAGGGAGAATTTACATGATGGTCTTGTGGTTGAAAATAATCTTTTGATAGTTATGAGAAAGCATACATCATGATCTTGGGAAGCACATAACACCAATTCCCTCCACCAACCCTATAATATATTTGTGAGATACAAACAATGCAAAGTGGTGCACAATCATGGTGGTGAGGCCCATAAATCTCCCCCAACACAAAAAATAAAGCCACGAATAAATATACCAGAACACCATCACATAATAATATACTTATCAGAGCATCTAATCTCAGTATTATAAGGTATTCTTCCTGGTAATGATCTAGGGAACAACAAAAAAATCATCTGGTATGCATAAGAACTCTATATAATTTATTGAGATCATGTGAATGAATTATTCATTATCAGTCATGTTATACAATGGACTCCTTGAATATCTACTGAGTGATGTGAGACCTAATCCATTTATCATAAAACAAAACTAACAGATATATGGAATAAAAAATTTATAATAAATACAAAAAATATTAGAGACTTATGAGAAGAACATATACACTAATCCTCATGGGCTTTGCAAGACCCATTTAGATCATGAGAGATCAATTAGATATTTCTCCCATCTCATATGACATCCCTAGGACATACCATTTGTATCATACGATGTCCTTAAGTCCCTTATAAAACATCATATGAAACCCTTTGAAAATTTACTTGAGTCTCGTGAAGAACTCAGGGATCTCTATAAATATCATGTGATTTCAAATAGCCGTATAGCTGATGTTATGTTGTGAAACTGATGTGTTTCAGATGGATCTGGAGAATCCTTCTTAGATTACTATATAGATCTCACTGAACATTACAGGCATGCTAAGAATGTCTCATAATGTTCTCCAGAAAAGTCATCTTGTTCATGAGACACTCCCCTTAACTTTTTAGCCAAGAACTTGTGATGTCCTTTGGGAAAATCAAGAACAGCATTCGATAGCCTCCAATAAAATTTATATTGATCATGAAATTCATCTTAGTATGTCAACTGACATCTTGTGATGAACTCCTAGAAATGTTTTCTATGTCTAATTATTTCCTACAGAAAATTCAGACTTGGTCTAGTTATGGCCTTCCAACATTCCATCCAAATTATTCTCTATTTTGCAGAGATACCAACTAGATCATATGATTCTATTTGTACATGTCCCTGATATAATCATACATTTTCATATATCCTTTGACAAGTCAATTAAAATAATAATACATGTCAAAAAGACAACAAGATGGTTATATTGATAACACTGCCATGTTAAGGAGGTTCTCTGAGACATCATAAATATTCCAGTATCCATTCCAAGGAAACCTAAGAATGTATGCCCGATAAGTTACATGATATGAATTCCACAATATAAGGAAACCCATAGAGTGTAAGCCCCAATCAATGGAATGATATGTGTATAAACCACAATCAGTGACATGATATGAATGCCCATTTATAATGGAAACCTTATTGCATAAGTTTCAATTAGTGGAATGATATGAATGGCCCCAAATAAAATAAACCTCCTTGTGTAAGACCCAATTAGTGGAATCATATAATGTTCCCCATATACTAAGGAAACCATAGTGTGTAATACAAGACCCACTAAACTATGATGAATGTGATTCCTACAATAACAGGGATACCGAGGATTCCTTACTAAAGACCAAGGTCAAATTGGAATCCAAATTGGTATACATCCACCAATGTATCTTGTATTTAATCTATCGAGACATAACAATATCCATGGGATGATCATTCCTCATCATCCATCAGTAGATTGAGATGTCAATTGAACTACTATAATCGTGCTTCCTATAATAATCTGGATTAGAAGGGCTCCTTCCTATGGCCTATGATCCATATTAAATATCCAAAGGGTTGTTCCATTTCATAATTCCCACATCAAATTATAACAAGAATGATTACTTATTATCCATTATTTATCACATCAAGCATGGCCCACATATTATTAGGGAGTTACAATGGTCATACCATTTTCATGAGGAAACTCCACCATCTATGGAGTCCTTAGTATTTAATCCTTGGTCAGTTGAATGATATGACTACACCATAAAAGGGTGTTCTCCTCTGCATCAATTACAAGGGTGTAATAGAACTATAATGACTATAATTACCACCTTAACTAGGATATATAGGACATCTTTTGGATACTTGAGCTCAGATACCATGTGACTATGTGACGACATGTATGAATTTTGAGCCTGACATTAAATTGAATATGTTTAATGAAATTTGTGGTTTTTTATTCTTACTATAAATAGGATATGTAGGATTCCACATGATGATTAAAACCCATCATTGACATGTTAAATTTATACCTTCATTGAATAAAATTAAGAAGTTACACACTATATAGCTTCACCATATAATAATATACCTATCAATAAGAAATTATTGAATAACCTCATATACCTATAGATGACTTCACCAACTAGATTCTCCTGGGTGAATAAACAAATTTTTCATATGATTATTTTCTAGGGCAATAAGACTTTTTTGATATTAAGAATATATTCTAAAACATATATTAAATATATAAGAGAGTCTGATAGTAGGAAAAACATCCTCTCATAAAAGGCTTGATGTGCCCGACCTCCCATTATCTCAGCCTATGAATGTTTCTATGTTCCAATGGTTCGGAAACCTCAATGGACCACCTACATTTGGAATTTTGGTCGGTAACTTATTTTGGTTGTGGTAACCATTGGTCCCTATTGTCATAGTGTCCACAAATACTAATCTCACAAACTACTCTCTGATCTAATATGTCTTTATCTGGGAACCTTTCTAGAAAATCAACTGCAACTGTAACACCTATTGGTCTTAGAATAACCACACCCATGAAAAATCATCAATATAGCGTGGAGAATGAAATGACCCAAAAATATGAACCACATTTTATGATCCTGACCTATGAGGATTCCCATAAGGGTCTCTAAGAACTGATATTGATGATTCTTCCTCATCCAAAATAGTTTTTATTAAATCCCATGGCACTCTTTACCCTCCTCCAATTACTTTCGGAGGTTATTCATGAAGTGTGATAAAAACCACATAGAGTAAATGATTTAGGTCGAAGAAGGAGTTAACTATGGATCCTTTATAGTTCCAGGGACATCGAGGATGGCTTCAATATTTTTTATCACTAGACATATCCCATTGATGCCTTTCAGTTCCCTACTAAGGCTACCACCCAACACACTTTATCCTCTGATACCCATGCACAGGAAACAATGATGACACTCTAGGACCAGGAGGCTCTAGATAATAATGAGTGGGATCATATCCTCACCTACTCCAATGATTTCTATTTGCATATTCATGTAGCATGCATGAGGTATGTGAATATACCTTCTCACATCCATGATGTCCATTAGCATATTCTGATTCCATAATGAGGAATAAATTGGAAACATATACTTGTTTGAATTGATGATATATTCTAGTATGAATTTTATATAGAAAATATATATGTTTAAATATTTTCAGTAAACTTAATAAAGATTCATTTCATTGTAGAAATAGTTAAATAACTCCTATGGTATATTCCGGAACTAGTACTAATAAAGGGACATGTCCATGTATTATACATATAGATAGGGTATCACAAAACACTAACCAGTATGAAAACATTGTTGATATAGAGAAAGAAGACTTATTTCTCCCATACAAGAGAATTATATGCATATTCTAGTAAATTAAAATGAAATATAACAAGCCCTTATTCCCATCCTATCTGGGGCACTACAAGTAATGGTGGAACACAGCGTAGGATAGGGACATTGAAAAAAAGTCCCTGGTATATTTCAAAGGCCCACGACTGAGCTCATACCCCTACTCTGTCTAGGGCACACCAACTGGGAGGGACACATGCCTCTTAACATGCTCATATTTCTATCAAATAAGATAGTAAGAAAACTATAAAGTTTAAGGATGCTAATCGTATACCCATTCCTGTTGGGCCTCACCAAGTAAAAGTAGAACATGACCGAGGAAAGAGTCATATTCCTAATAGTGAGGATAATATGAATATTCTAGCAGATTATGGAATCGATGATCATATAATTACTTTCACTGACAAATGATTGTACAAGAATACTTCAGAGTAAATATTAGAGGAGGGGAAACTAGCTTCTCCCATTTTGGATGTCTTTAGATATATTCAAATGGTGAATAAATATTAATATCAGTTTCATATTCCATTTTTATTTTGGGGTCACCTATTGAGAGTAGAACATTCCTTAGAACTATCTCATAATCTTTTCAAAAAATAATTACCACATATTCCAAATGATCCTGAAGTCGGTCATATCACAATTCGAACTACGGCTACCCATGTATGAATAGCACATGCCTCATGGAAGGCTCGTATTCCTTCAAATACTAATGATTGGAAATATAATATTCCAGTATTATCTCTATAGTGGCCTCCTATTCTGAAAACACCATACAATTATCAATAAAATCTAGAATCTTTCATATAGAAAGCTCACATATCCACACAACCACGAAATAAAACTTTGTCATATTCTGTCCATAACATAGAAGCATCCTTATATTCTTAATCTGGTCAACTGAAATATCATTAATGTAGTTCGAGACACATTATCTACACCCCAATGGACCTCTTCATCTTCCAAAAATGAATAATATGATCATTAACCAGATAGTCCATCTTGGGGTACTGTGGAAATAGATCTCATAGACTGTACTCCTATCATCCACCCAGTTCATCTTCCCTTAGTGTTATGTCCCTCAATCATGGAAATACACCCCTTTCATACACACCACTATATAGAGGGTATTGTAAAGCTCATATTACATTATATAGAGAATTTTTCAATGAATCAAGGTCAAAAACATATAGTTTCCCCATAGACTTCTAGAAACACTCCACATTGGTCAGTATGTAACCCTAAGAAATACCTCAAGTGGAATAAGAGGTAAATCACTAGAAAGTATTGACCTCAATGAATTTTTTCAATTAAAGGCCAATGATACTTGTTATTTTTTGTAATATAATTCATTTCCTTATATTTAATGAAAACCGTCATTGATCCACCATTGTTATTCATAATGAAAATAAGGTATACCCATTGAGAAAAAATAGTGTGAATAATTACCTTATCACTCAACTCCTACAGTGGTTTCTTCTACTTCACTAATTCCATAGTGGTCATTTTTAATTGAGGCTTTGATATTGGCATTTCATTTGGGATTAAATTATTAGAAAATTTAATTTCTCACTCTAGAGGATATCTAGTTGAATTCTATATAAATACATTATATTATAATTTCATTGTTGTTACAAAATTAATTTTAATATTTTCTTTCTTACTCATAGGTGATGTTTTAACTTCCTCCCCAAAAATTTCATTTAGTTGTGCTACAACAAGTGGATCTAAAACGTGATAATGTTTATTCCTTAAAGATAGAGAATTTTATGTCATCCTCACAAATTGTAATATTATTATACATGAAAAAGATGTTCACATCATATTATGAATGTATATCTATAAAAAATATTATTTCAATATTAACAATATTTTTTAGGATAATGTTTGAAACTAAATCATGTCTATTTGTCATAAAGGTGACCGAATGGAACATATTCTTTACAATGATACATCCATTATAATTTTTTAATGATAAATCCTTTATTAAATCAAATAATTAAATGTTTAATTTATTTGGAAAATTTGGAAGATATAAATTAATATATAACCCACAATAAAACAAAGATTTTATATGTTATAGGAAATGATTAATGTACATACCACCACATCATTATGAACATCGTCTTTCCTATTTGGGATTACATAAGCATAGCCTTTCTTCCTTAGCCATTTCTAGGAAATTTTGTTTTTGATTATTAGTAAAATAATTTGCATAGTGTCCCATATCCCTTCATTTATATCACGTTCATTGGTAGCTTATTTTTTTCCTTCAAGTCACGTGCTTGGTGTTATTTTTATCCACACATGTAATAGATTCCTTTTTCTTTTAAGCAAGCACCATGTTGTTTCCATCTACAAGTATCGCACATTGAAAAATTCCCTTTTTTAATCTCCCCTATATCTATTCATTCCCCTTACACCTTATTATTCTCTTTTTTACATAATCACATAAGGGAAAAATAATTATTTATCCATATAGAAAATACTTGAGACTATATATTCATATGATGATAATTTTTGGCAGATAAGTGTTGATCGGAGGAATGTTTTTAGAACATCAATGAATTCAACAATCTTGTTTCTTGCATTACATGTGTACTATGAATAATTCCATTAAATCATTGTAAATTTGGATTCATTTAGGGTAAACGTTTCTTCTACTTTTTATATCAAACACAATATCATTCTCTCTATATAAATTCTCTATTTAAGCGGGAAATATTTTTATAATTTTTTTTCTATAATATCATTCTATTAAATATTTGAAATTTATTCCTCTACATTTGGTTTAGAATGAATTAACACCATTAATCTGCTTCTCCAGAGAGAAGAAAAACATCCATAATAACCTTCTCACATTGTTTACTTCCAAATTTTGGGAATACCATACCTAAGAAACATATCAACTTATAAAATATGAATGTTTTAATAGACCCATTGTAATATTGAAGTTGGTGTCTCATGATGTCATCTAACATTGTTCCTAAAAAATGTGTATCAGGATGCCCCATATGGGTATGGTTATTATTTATAGCATGATCCTTCATTCCAACTAAAGTAAAAAGTACCTCAATACCAGTTACATCTCCAATACTAACATTATTATGTTGTATAGGAGGGGAATATCTATATAGGTTATGGATATAGATTTGGTTTCCCTTAATTAAACTAGGCATTATTACAATATGATGGAATTCATTAAATTATGTTACAGATCATAATAAATAATTTAGAAAAATCAAAAGAAATATCAGAAAATGAAATATAATGCATATCTAATGTCATAATCATTTAAATTTTTTATTTGGGGTTTCTTTTACATTCAAATCCTTTATTATTATTTTCAATTTAAATGTGAATTATCCTAATAATTTACCCAAATAGATTCATACCAAGTGCATAGAAATTCTCATTTTCTTGTACCATGTTACCCCAAGTATTGACTATGACACATTATCTGAGTTGTTACCCTTATGTACATCTGTGGAAGAACTATTTACACTTTTTGTATCATGACATAGATGTATTTCTAGAAAGACACACATAATATCTACATTACATTAATTATAAAATGTTATCCTTTTTTATCCTTAAGCTGTTATTAGAGTTATGTTCCAAAATCATTTTTTCTAAATCTAATTTCCATTATTTCAACAAAATTTTCTCTGATAATAACTATATTGACCCAACCCCAGTAGCCTAGTCTTGGTGCCTTGCACTACTACAATTATACTATGAATATGTGTTAGTATACCAAAGGACCAAAAATGTTATTTGTTTTGGAAAACCAATTTCAACCATAAGTTTTACTTTTTAACATGAAAGAAAAAAGAACATATAAACTCCATTAGTAACATCCATAAATGCTTGATTATCTCAGCAAGTGAATCATTATATGAATATTCACATCATAGGGAAAAATTAAACACAAGGAAGTGGTCTGATAAGTTTCTCATTGAGGGAAAAAATATTGGAGAAGCTATCACAAACATAAACTACAAGGCATGTATAATAAATAAAACACATTCGAATAAATCATAATATTGAGAATAATTTGGCATGAAAAAAATAATGTATTCATTGTAAATAAACACATGAAACTTAAATATAGTTATAATCCTATTTGAATAATAAAATTGTTAATAAGTTAATGATATAATAATATGTAAATGCATAATGTTTGAAAAATAAATCTTATCTTTAATGCCTCGAAAAATAAATATGAAAATAAACCATTAGGCCTCGACCAAATCCATTTCGGTTTTCTCTCAAGAGAACTTCTGATTCATCATCCGATTTTTGTGGGTCATAAACATAACATAATTGGTCCAATAAATGGGTATAAAAATTAACAACATATCCATATGAAATGTAAATAAATTTCCCCAATTGGTAATCATAATCACTAACAATTCTATATAATATGGTGAATGGTATCAATATAGCACATCCACAGTCAAATATATCATAATCCATTTAATAAAATATTTTAGATGATAATAATAATAGATTAATATTAATTAAGAATAATAAAAAATTTATTTGTTGATAGAGATTTAAATAAACAAATAAAATTCTTATGGATGTTTTGAGTGAAATAACGCTTTTTACTATGAAAATTAGTCTAATTTTTGAAAAATCATTTTTATTTTTCATAAATGTATGTATACACCTAGAAATGTAAAATTTAGATGTTCATGAGAAATTATCAATTTAACTAAAATAATTGTATCTGATAATAGATTGTGTATGATACTTGAGAATAGGTGTGTAATCAAGATGTTCACTTTAATCAGACTTGCGTTTCAGGATGAATTTAGAATAAGACCTTGTAAAACATATATTTACCGATAAAATAAATATGAAATTATCTTGATACATGAATTTGATATATTTCAATAGAATTTATAAAATTTATATGAAAATATTGAAGTATTTTTTTGGTTTAATGAGGGTGAATGACCTAGATGAATGAAAATGGAGGTTTTAGAGGAAACACTTATCTTTTGTATGGAAATGTTCCTCACTTGAACATAAGGTATGGTATGACGAAATTGGATTGATTAAAACATTAATTAATAACCTATTAAAATGATATTTTATATTTTATAATCTTATAATTTTCATATAGGTAAATTTTTAATAGTTATGTGATTCAATTTCACCATCCCAGTGTGTACTTTTCAATGATTTTCAACATTGGTTAACTTTTAAATGTATATCAGTGATCATGTAAAATTGAGATAATTCATTATAATTAAAATTATGTTTTTTCAATGAAAATTAATATGATTAAATTTAATTCTATATTAATTTATTTCTATATATTATGATGAATAATTGGATTGAACTTTAATGATAATAGATCAGATTATTTTGATGGTTTTTCGATCATGTTGAACTAGTTTTTTCTAATTTATTAATATCATGTATACATACTAGCTCAATAACAGTAAATAAAATAACATATTTATAATAAAAAATGTACTTAAAATAAAAAAAAATTTGTATAAAATTCCTTGATGGCAGGATTGAAAACAAGAAACACATCTTCCACAAAGCTGGTAAATTGGCACATCTCAGACGATGTTTTCATCATTAAAATAAAAAGAAAATGTGGGTCTGAAATGATGGGGGTTTTCATTAACATAATAACATTCTCATATAAGTAATATATTATTTTTATTATGTAAAATTTAGCAGGGTATGCGAGGTAACAATAAGAAATCAAAAAAATGATAGAATAATAAAACAATATAAAGAGGGGGTTTACCTCATTGATTCTCCTTCTTCAGACCTCCATAAGGGGAATGGTTTTTGTATTTTGTTGATCCCAAGGATTCTATACATGGGGGGTAGTGTTGGTAAATAATTAGGATAAAATTGGACAAGAATCAAACTTTTTAGGTGTGAGTATAGGAGGTGGTGAGCATGGTATTCATAGTGTAGGATTGAGGTGTTTTTATTATTATTTTAATCATTAATTTATTATTTTGGCTCAAAACACTGAATATTTTGAGAATTATAAATAAATTAATTAAATAATGAATTTAATTTATATATAATTGTTCTTACATTATTTAAGTCTCAAGTGATAGTGTATTTATTTTATAATGTATTTATACCAAAAAATAATTGTATATCACTATTCATAAAAAATCAACCTATTTTAGAAAAATTCATAGAATCAATCATTACAATTTTTAACATGTTGAATTTAAAACTGACTTCATTTTAGGAAAATAATTTTCTAATTATGAAATTTTTAATTTTAAAATAAAATAATAATTTATTTGAAAAATAACAGTTTTAAAACTATAAAAAACTTTATTGAAGTTTGAATAATTGATTAAGGTATCATAAAATTATATTATAATCATAAGTATAAAAATTTGTAATTTATGAATCCCGTTTATGTAAATAAAATTATTTTTAATAATTATATTGATTATAATTTTTTAATTAAAATTTATGAGTTCCAAAACTACATAAACTATATTTATTAATTTTAAAACATTTAGTTACTTATATCAAGATTTAAATATATCATGTTTTAATTTTAATGATACCCAAATTTATTAATACTAATAGAGGTGAATTTACTATAATAATTGTCAAATTAGTTTTCCTAGTGGTCAGAATAGTATTGTAATTTTATTTTTACTATTCCATCAGTATAGGTTTCTAAAAATCTAAAAATAAATCTAATTTCATCCATTATTCATTTGTAATTCTATTATTTTATTCTCTATTTGATTTTAAGTGGTTTATAATATATGAAATAAAAATAAGAAGGTAAATTTCATTTTTGGAATAATGGTTTTTTACATTCTACCCTGATACAAAAATGTCATCCTCAGAATTTCTAGATGGTAATCTCATAAAAATATTTTTGTAGTCCTTCATCATAACTTCCACTACTTCCCACATTTCCTATTCAATTTTATGAATTTTTCCAATGTACCATTACAATTCAATTTTTCTGATTCTTGAAAAATTATTATCGTGTATCTATAATATGGATATAATCATCAATATAAGATAAATTAGGTTCCAATTAAATTTCATCAATATTAGTACGATTCCTTTTATTCGGGATGTACTACATGATAAATGGGATGTGGAAAAAATCTGGTTCTTTGGAACACCTATATGGAATTTCCAAATGATAAGACACAACACCAATTCTCTTCAAAATTTAAAAATGTATGATGTAAATAGTGATCAGTTTCAATTTATTAAAAACATTATTACACCCTTCTAGATAGATACTTTATGATAAAAATGACCTCCCACTTGAAACGCCAAATATTTCATCTGGTTATCAATTTTGTGATTCTTCTTACTTTTTGCTGCTTTGATATGTGTTTGAATAATCATTACATTTTTTTGTTTGCTCTACATGATTTGGTCATACAAGATTCTTAATCACCAACATTATGCCAACAAGTTAGTTTATGACATATCTTTCTATATAATGGTTTATATGATTCTTTTTTATTACATGAATGGAAACTATTATTGTATTAATATACTACCAAGTGAAGATTATTATCCTACATACCATGAATGTCAAGTGACCATGATATAAACAGGAATTATAAAGTTTGTATTTCCATTTCTGAATTCCCATCATATTTAGGGTCATATGATGAACTCAAATAAAGACTAATATCCAAATAATTCTAAATACATTTTCTTAATTTCAATGTAAACCATGGATCATGATTAAACACTAATGGAAGAATGGATACATGATGTCATAAAATTTCATTAACATAGGGTATTTCATAGTGATCCACTGGTAAATCCTCCCTTATAGAAAGTAAAAATTCATATTTTGTATTTTAATAAAACATTTCCCATATAGAATCATTATTTCATGGATTTTTTTGGAAATTTAGTGAAAAAATACATAGTAAGATCATCCAATTTCCATGTAGCAATAATAATTGGTTTCATAAATCCTGTTGGATGATGCCTTTCTTCCTTCAACTTTTAAAAAACTAAACATATTGAAACATAATCATTAATTTCCCACATCATATTATCCCACCTTAAATATTCCATCAAATATTTATAAATTTTCATGATACCAGTGTGTATATAGAAATTTGAGGAATATGTTTCATCCAAAAACTCAATATTAATTTTGAGAATATAGGTAATAGAAATATTCTTCCCAAAAATTATAATTGCATCCATAAACACGAATTCTATCAGCTTCCCATCATTTACAACATTATTGTTCCTTTGAAAATATTCATCTTTAGACTGAAAACAATTAATATTATATAATAATGATTGTTGGGAAACCAACTAAAAAATTAATAATGTTTTGAATTACTTGATAATTACCTTATCAATCATTACTAGATTTATTAACACATGATCCATTTCAATCCTCTTTTTCTAGAAATTTGTGATCTACACTAGTAAATGCATTAACTACCTTATTTTCCTTCCCAGTGTTATACTGTATTGAAAAATCATAATCTTTGAGTAGCTTGAACCATAGAATTTCTTCAAGTTTAGTTAATCCTATGACAATATATATTTATAGCTATTTTTAACATTATATATCTCACAAAATTTTCTATTGATATATTTAATCCATATTTTCAAATAAAATGTTACAACTACTAACTCATGTTCATGACTTCTATTATTCTATTTATGATTTTTTGAAAAACATGTTTCATAGTTAAAAAATAAATAATTTTATATAAGGAAACAACCTAGTCCTTTCATAATGGAATCATTAAAAAAAATCTACCATTTACTGATAATATATTCAATATCAAAAAATTAAATGACCTCCTATAAAATTCATCAAAACATTAAACACATTTCTCCGCACGTACAAACATTATCCATTTATGAGTAAGCTTATTTAAAGTTCATTCTAATGGAGAAAATTATGAACAAAATTATATCAATTACTTTCAAAACCAATGAATCTATTAACCTCAGTTATGTTCATTTACATAAGACATTATTGAACAACCATTTTCATTATTAATAAACTAATATTCAATCCTTATAGATAACATGGAAATGAAAATAAACTAATTGAATCCAAAATTTAAATTTTCTAATATTCCCTTATAACTATTGTCTCTTAATAGTCATCAAAAATATATTTAGGTGGTCCTCAGGTTATTTTTAACATTTTGAGTATTCCAAGATATCATCAACAAATACCAAAACAAATTCATCAATATATTCCTTTAAAACGATGTTTAGTTTATATATGAAAATAAAGATGTATTAGTCATTCTAAATGGAATTACTGTAAACTCATAATGTCTATACATGGTTTGATATGAATTATTTTGAATATATTCCATCTTTACATTCAATTGAAGATACCTAGAAATAGGTTCACCATCAAAAAAATAAAGAACTCCATGAATTTGATCAAATAAATAATCAATTGGTGGAAGAATATTTTTTTCTTTATTGTAATATAATTTACATCCTTATATTCAATTAATATCATCCTGGTACTTTATTTCTTCTTGAAATAGAGAATAGGGACTCCCCATGAAAAAAAACTTCGGAGAATAAATCCCTTCTTTCCCAACACTACTAGTTGTTTCTTTAGAACCAAAATGTTCATAGTGGGCATTCCATAATGAGTCTATGATATTTTTCTTTCATCCATGATTAAATAGATAGAAATATAAATACCCCACTATAAAAGATTTATTGGAAAATCCTCTAATAATACATCAATGTATACCTACACAATAAGTATATCTTAAATTTTATTATTTATTTTCTTATGCGTAAATGATGTTTTTTCTTCCTCCACAAGTATTTCAAGCAGTGCAGTAACTATGAGGATCTAGATAGGAACCAGATGATAATGTATCTACATAAAAGATAATCAATTATATATATTTCTAATAAATTATAACTTATAGGTTCTTATAATATATTTTTACAGCATATATTTAATTTAAGTCTACAAAAAGGATTATATCAAAATAAATCACATATAAGATAATAATTCATGAAAATAAAACAAATTTATTTTTCATAAAGGGGACTAGATGAAAAAACATTTTTTTAATGATTCTTCTTTTAAGAGTATACTCCGTTATTAAATAAATATGGAAATTCCTAATTTTTTTAGTAAAATAAGATTATATAATATAATATGATGATCTATAATCAAATAAAGCATTGGTTATGTTTTGGGAAATCATTATATTACCTAAAACCATATCATTATGAACACCAACCACCATAGTTGTGATCACCTAAGCATGAATTTTCTTCCTTGAACTTTTCATGAGAAATAAGCCTGGAAACTTAAGGAAATAATATTCATTGTGTCATAACATTTTAAAATTTTATCATTGAACTTTGGTATATTCTTCAATTCCATTGAAATCAATAGCATAGTGTAATTTTCTCACCAGTTTTAGCAGACACTTTTTCCTTTTATCAATCTACTAGGGTGTTTTCGTCTATAAGTATCAATTGTTGGAAAATTCCATATTTATTATTACCATTAAATGTTATTTCATATGTCACCATCATCATATATTTTATTCTTTTAAATTAATAATACATAGAGAGTTTTTTATTTGATTTAATAGTTCATGAGACTATAATTTTAAAGTATGTGAATGTTTGGGAAACCAAATACCTTTAGAAGAATGGTTTTAACCCATAAAATAATTGATCAATATTTCTCAATGGATTGTGTATGTTGTTTATGGATTGAATTTATGACTATGTAATGTTGTATTCATTATTGGAAATGTTCACATCCTCTTTCTATGATATACTAAATAATTATCTATCAATATCCGATCCTTATTCATGATGGAAATATTTTTCAATGAAAGTTTCCTAAAAATCATTCCATTCCATATTTTAATATTATTCTTCCTAAATTGTATTTTGAATCAATGACTATAATTGATCCACATCACTTGACAGATGATAAAAATACATGATAACCATATCCCTGCCATTACTATCGAAAGTGATAAATATCTTTTATATAGAACTTAACCACTACTCATCAATGAATGGTTTTATAGTCCCATTGATTGGTGGAGGTTGTTTTTTCCTAAGTAGTCTCTAATTTCTATTCCACATTTTCTATCATGACTCTCCATAAATGAAAGGGTATTATTCATAATAGGATTCAACTTTCCCAATATAGTTATAGTTTTTACAGGACCAGTCACTGGTCTAGTAACAACATCATTATCATGAATAGGATAGAAAACTCTACATGGATACTCTCATTGATAAAATTTCCATTCCATCAACTAGGTTTCATTTCTAAATAATTTCATACACTAAATTAGGTTATGAATCAAAATCTACATTATCTAAAAATCAAAATTCTTAACATAAATTGAAAATTCATGCATAAATAATATAATAAAAATTAACATGGTTTCATTGGGGACTCATTTAATTCTAAATATTTTATAATGGTCTGTAAATAATATTTGAATTATACTAACCAAATCCCCAAAGAGTGTCAAAATATGAACACAGTATGGCCCATTTTCACGTTTCTATATACCATATGTCAGGCCTGGAACACCTTGTCAGAGTTTTTACACCTATGTACATTTGTGCCAAAACCACATCCACTTGTGTATCCTGACATGGATGTATTTCTAGGAATACCCACATAATCACTAACATACGAGAATTAGAGATTGTTCTTATATGATAATCTTCAATGTCTATCTAAGAGTTATGATCCCTAAATTATATTTACTAAATCATGATTAATTGGATTCTACTAAACATGCTCTAATACCAACTAGACGGACCCAAAACCCAGTAGCATAGATTCAGGGTTTTTATTTATTACATTGTTAATATGAACAAATCTTCACATCACAAATGATTGAAAATTATAGTATTTTTGGAAAACAAGATATAATCATATGCTTGATATTACAACATGAATGCAAAAAATAACATATTCATTGGTAACATTCATAATTCCTAGATTTTGTCTGCAAGTGTTTAAAAATATACATCTTTATATCCAAGAAAAAAAATAAAACATAAGATATAAGAGAGCTCAAATGATCACTAATGGTAAACAATATAATATAAGATATCATAATAATAAAAATTATTTCATGGTTTATATCTAAAACACATTCCAAAAAAATATATATAATTAAACACCAAGAATAAAAGTTGAATAAATAATTACAATATAAATATTCCAATAAATCATAATAAAGGATATTCTACTAGTATAGTGACAACTTTATTTATCATTTATTAGTATCTTAATTGTTTCTATAGAACCATAAAATAAAAAAAATGTTTTCCATGTAAAAATAGTTATTTTAGAAAATTATTTGAGTATTATAATAGATTATGTTGGTACAACAAATGGTCCGAGAAATTAAAATGATCTCTTTAATCGAGCTTGTGTATCTTGAAGAATTGAGAAGGGGGCTTTTCATAACATAGATTTCCCCATAAATGAAATTTGAAATGACCTAGATACAATATTCTGAACCATATATATATAATGTAGAAAAAATTATAAATCAATAATGAAGATTAACATTAGTGTAATGATGGATAATGCCTAAGCTGAATGACGATGGAGTTTTGGGAAGAATCACTACTGGAAAACATCCCTATACCTACGATTTGAAACTGTGGGTATAGCTCCTGAAACATTGGCTATAGGCTACAAACATGGTTTTAAAGAAATTGTGGGAAAACAATCCATTGGTATAGCCTTTATCTATATGCATAGTTTTGGAAACTGTGGGTATTGGTCCACTCCACCATGTCATTAACCAATAACCACAGTTTGAATAAACATGGGTACATCTTGGACAAAATAAGAAACAACATGATTTGATACATGTAATTCCACATTACACATCTGATTCCTAACCAAAAAAATATTTTGATTATAGGTATATGAATATATATTTACTTATATATATTTATATAAATATTTTCTATAGGTATAAAACAATTGGAATAGGTGTTCATTTGAAAAATTCCTTATATCCCACAAACTTTTTTCCCATGCACTAATACAAGTATTCAATAACCATCGTTTTGGAATCCTGTGGGTATAGATCCTCAAAACACAACCATATACACATGGTTATAAAAAAATTATGGGCACTAGTCTCGAAAAAAACCCTATACCAATGAATTAGGCTAAACCATGCTTATATGACTTTAATATTTGTTTATACCCATGGTTCTCCTATAACTTTTTGTATATGAGGTCTTATACCAACAGGTTTCCAAAACTATGGGTATAGGCCCATATAGTATACCTATACACATGGTTTTCCCTGAAATGCTTTGTATAAGGCCATTTTCTAGTAGTGAAACCATTTCCTTATATCTGAATGTGTTTTGTACGATTACTAAGGTCCTTGATAATGGAATTAGATTCTATAATAAAATAATTCAATACTTAGTAAAAATATATTTTATTTATTATAATTTTATTATGTTCATTTATGGTCTTTTTGATGAGTTGTGAGATTCAATTTCATCATTCAGGAGTGTTCTTTTCCTTATTTTTGATTAGCAGTTTACTTATACACATATACACTAGATAATGTAAAATGAAAATAAATTTCTAGATATAAAATTAGTTTTCCTTAATGAAAATACAAAATATTAAATGGTCTTATATATTATTTTGTCTCTAGATATTTGGATGATTCATAAGATATGACATTAATGATAAATATTTATATTATTTTAGTAGTATATTTATCAGCACGAACATGTTTGGTCGTATTAATTGATATCATGTATATATATAGGTTCCATAACCCAAAATAATTTATATAATTTATAATAAAATACTTTTAATCATAAATATGGTTTTATAACCATTTTTGAAGAACGAATTGAAAAATGAATAGATGTCATCCATAAAGGCATTAAATCGGCACCTCCCATATGATGTATTCATTTTTTAAAATAATAGGATATGGGGGAAGGGAGTAGATGTTGGATATTAATTTCAAAAAAAATCCATAATATGAAATAAAAAAGATTGATCATATCACTTTCGATAGGGTAAGTGAGAAAAGATAATTAAATAAAATAAAATAACAAGAAAAAAATAGAAAAGAAAAAGGATTTATACATTTTGAATTCCCCTTTGTGAGAACCTTCCTAAAGGGGTTGGTATCAGTTTTTTTTGAGAAAGAAACATCCTAGACTAGGGGTGGGGGATTGGGAAGATTATTTGGATGAAATTTTACAAGGATCAAATCTAGTATTGTTTGAGGAGGGGAGTTGGTGTGAGGTGGTAGATATAGCAGACAAGATGGGTATTTTTTGATTATTTTAATCGTGAGTTTATTATTTTGGATCAAGACAATGAATATATTGGTAATTATCTCCAAATAAATTTATAATTAATTTATGTTTTAGATTATGTTTCTTACATCATCAATGACTCAGGTAACACTGTATTTATCTTATAATGTAAATATGCTGTAAATTACTGTATTTCAATATTCCCCAAAAAATCCAACTATTTTAGAAAAAACAAAAAATTTAACATAACTATTTATCAACATTAGAATTCTAAAATGGTCTATATTTTATGAAAATTATTTTCTATATGTGAGAAATTAAATTTTTAAATAAAATCATCATTTATTAGAAAAATAAATATTTTGAAACTAGAAATGGTTTTATAACACATTGAAAAATTGAATAAGGTCTCATATAATTTTCAAATAATCCGAAGACACAAAATTATTATTTTATGAATATATTTTATGAAAATAAATTTCTTTTAAATCACGATATTAATTATAAAATTTTAATTAATTATTCATGACAAACAAAAATACAAATACGTTATTATTTTTTAAAAAAAATTGTTACATATATCCAGATATAAATAATTAATATTTTGATTTATAACATACACAAATTTTATTTGTACCTTTATATGTGAAGTATATATTTTATTGTATATGTTACTATTCATAATTGTAACATTACTATTTGGAATGTCTTGTGAATATTCCACTGGTATAGGTTCATTAACATCTCGAAATACCTCTTATTTCATTAATTATTCCTTTATATTTTTTTTACCATATTCTCTATGTGATATTATGTTATTAATAATATATGAAATTACTACCAAAATAGAAATTTCATTGATAGAATTACTGTTTATAACACCCAAACTCACTAGACTAATAGAATTTCTATCTCAATAATAATAACCTAGTTCATCATCCCCTATGTGGGTCTTTGGGAAATCAATGTTGATTCAATATCCAAACCAGCCCAATGTGATGGTTTAATTTATATATCAAATTCCATCCCAGAACAAATCAGAAACTCAACTATAATACTTTGATCCTAAATAACTTGATCAAACAATGTTAGTCATGGCTCGAAATAGTCACATCCCTGCAACATTGGGGTATTTTTAAAATCATCATCATAATAGAGTGAATTAGTATTTTCTAGGTTGGGAGGAAAATATTGATTTTTGACATCCCATTAGTACCTCCATCCATATAAAAACCTCTACTATTTGGGGAATGTTTGGTAGTCATAAACCGATTCTCACTCATGCTCACTAATCAGAATCCAAAACATGAAGATCATGTGAAGAAGGAAATCAAACCCTCTAAGTTGTAATTCAAAAAGGCCTAATTTGACCAAGGGTTTTTGGAATGACCCCAATACAGGATGTTTTAATTCAACCTATTTTACTTATGTTAATGGGACAAATAATGGTTTCTCAATATACCTATATATATTTGTCACCATGAACACCACATGTAATCTGTATCATGACATATATATATAAGGATGAAATGTTAAAAACATAATTGGAGTGGAGTATCTAGATTTGCCTAATTAAGTTTCCCAAATTTGGAACCAAAGTAGACTCCAAATCCTAGAACCAATAAATTTCATGTTTCTACGAATATGGAGGAAGAATATAAAAGATAAAGGGAATATTGTGGAATATCCAAATCACCTCCCATAAGAATAGAAAATAATTTTATAGAGGTATAGTTATTAGGATATGAAAAAGAGATCCAAACACTCAAAAAATCAATGGGGAGCTACTCATGGGACACATTACCACAATTTGTTTTTATGGAAATAAAACTATTGTTCCTCTAATAGTTGATCGGCATATAAAAGCTTCATGAAAGCATAATTCTAGATATAGATCCATGAATCTTGTCTATATAAACATGTATGATGTAATTGAACATTAACTCCCTCCATTATTATGATAGCCTCTCCATTTCCAAGAAAATCATTTCTGGTTCACACAAATAGAGAATCTATAGGAGAAAATGGGAAACCTAATTATTCCCTTCCAAATACCTATAGATCGGATGACACTCATATTATAGTATATATAATACTTCCCAATGTCATTGAGTCCCATGATACTTGAATGTAATCCATGGTGGGGACATGTTCACCTATATAGCTTAAGAATAAGCCATATACCAATTAGGTGGATTGCACTTTTCCATCATAAAATATCAATAATCTAGCCTTTTAAAAATATGATGTCACAAGAGGCCCAAAAAGAAATCTCACCAAAATCATATCCTAATGTGGTATGATAGTGAGACATCATGATCAATAGGAGAAGAAAACTATGAGGTGTATTGTATAGACTCTTGTAGGCACATCCGTTGTTTGATACAATAGCCTTCCAGTAGGATAAGTTGCATGGTGGGATGACCTCTATCATTAATTCCATTAACATTTTAGTTTCACACTAAAGAAGAAAATCAAAATTTGAACTAAAAAACTACAAAAAACATGAAAATGAGATGGTGTTAGACATCATTGTCAGACTGAAGGGTTTAGCCTATTCTCTCTACGTCCCTCTCTTGGATATATAATTATTTGAACTCGGTGCTAAAAGTATCTGGTATAATATGAACAAACCTCTGATCCTAATGAATAATCCAAGTGGGTTATATGTTTTTTCATGAAATGAAATAATATATGGATGATTACATTTAGTGAAACTGAGTTAAATATAATCTCATTCCCTCAACATTTGAAAAAAGGCTCGATAAGGGAGAAACTTCCACTATTTCCCTAAAATGTGATGCAATACCCTTTCAAGAACAAATGATATTCCTAAACTTCCAGGTTCCTCCTATAAATTCAAAAAAATACCCGAAATATCCCTCATCTATAATCCAAAATATATTAGGGTCTCCTATGATATGTGAAATATATGAAAAAAGTATACTCCAACAAAAATGGGAAACAAATCAGTAATTTCTATCCAGTCATGGACAATACCCTGCTTAAGCTACCACATAAAAAAAACAAAATAAGGTCAACTTGCAGATCATCCCTAATAATTCATTTTTATCAAAATTCCTGGAAACAACATCTAGGTTAACTTAAACAACTAATAAGTTCTGTATACAATGGTTGATTCTAAAAAATTTTTGTTGGATAAATCTCAATCACAAGTGGCCTGGATATCCATTTCCCAATCAAAATAAGAAGTTAATTGATATAATGATATGTCTTGATGTGGGTAGACGTTAAAAAACAAGATGGATCTAAAGATAGATGATCAAGCTCATAAAACCCTGAGATAGTTGATTCATAGAACAACAATGGTCATATAGCATAGGGAGGTGAAATTAACCTACCTCCCAAATGTGGACATAATCAATAAATATAGTAATACATAAAGGAATCGCCTTAATATTCTATAATTCAAATATCATTATCTTATATATTTACTCCTTAAAACATCCAAATAACGAGCACCCCCACACTATGTTTAACCACCACGAGATAAAAATCTCATATTTGGATTTTTCTTCAATGTGATATACATATAAAACCCCTTATCTAATGATAAATATACAATATAGTTTGATTTCATTGCACTTAACTATAGAATATGATTCTAGATGCATAGGAAGCAAAGATATTTGTGACCACACAAGCATGGATGAACCAAATATTTCAGTGAATTCCCTTAATAAGATATATATGCATACAAATCTCATGGAAAAGTACTCCAACATGCCAAACAGATACATGGATTAGTATAAGAACCCTTAAGTGGTATTCCATTCCAATTTGTATTGTATAACTACCCATGGGGGTGTGATTATATGGTTATCCAATGAAATGAGAAAGGATGACATGTCATGTACCACTTGCAGAAGATGTTGCATCATCATATAAATAATAAATTTTTCCATCTAACAAAAATGAATCATATCATAAGCCTCGTAATAAGGAATAATCCCAGAATGGGATAAAATTAACTCTAGAACAAATGATTGAAATTTTGAAATAAATGATATCATCCCCAATAATATATGATTCATGTATGCGATCTATATTTCAAAAGAACTTAGAAAGGGGATCATTGAAAACCTACTGATCTGACAAGATACCAAAATAGAATTTACTACTAAGGTTTCTCATCTTGTGAATACCATACCGACATAATTTTATGTCACCATATCATTCAATGGGTAGGATCATTAATATATCATCTACGCAGACATCATGACTCAATATATTTGAATCAGGATCAATAATGATGATGTCTAATGGGATTTGGCTGAAAATGGTTTTGGGATCCACCTCATACCAATGAAAAACCACCAAGATTTTGGGTATAGAGAATCTGATTTAACTTCCACAAATTTAAACATTCAATTTTATGATTAACATGACAAAAGGACCCTTGGGAATATCAAGATCAAAACCCATTTTGGGGATATCACATAAAATGTTGAGTTTATGCTTACCCAGAAAAGTACTGCATACAATGTACTACTCATAGGGCTATGTCTCCATTTTTAGTTGGATTTTCTCTCAACAGTCTATAAGATTTGGAAATACCCCATCGATGGAAAGGATGAGATAATACATGGGGACAGTGCCTCATTCGAGTATTGTGATGCCACATATCATGAGGAAATTTTCTATATAAGGGATAGAAAATGACAAATGGTGGATTAGTTTATATGGGTTGTATCTTCTAATGGAATAAGGATAGTCCTTTAAAATCCATGGAATATTATACAAAATGACTATATGATCTACATGAATCTAGTTGATCCAATAAACCTGATCACAAAGGTCCAAGACCTTACTATATCCAATTATAGTGTAAAAGAAAATCATCATGAGAATATCTTTACAAGAACTCTTGTAGTATGAGATGATAATTATTATTATATGGACATTCTCACATCAATTGTGATATATTTCACAATAGATTACCAACTTCATCATAC
Organism: Viscum album; assembly: GCA_963277665.1. Lineage (NCBI taxonomy): Eukaryota > Viridiplantae > Streptophyta > Magnoliopsida > Santalales > Viscaceae > Viscum > Viscum album. The sequence goes on from OY728158.1 coordinate 1,111,189,911, forward strand.
AATGCATCCACATAGTAAAAAGTGGATGATGATAAGGAATACCTCAGGGCACCCCTCCCCCATTTGAGGAAGACTTATCTACTACCATTGATCATATCAGGTTGATAAATCTAGGATATAAGGAGAACCAAAACCTATATTAATTAGTCTAACAATTCCTCTTGTAAAGTAAGAGATGTATATTTAATTTATAATAAAAAAAATTAATTCCGTTGGAATTATATTGAAATATAAGACTAAATTTGGGTGTGGATACTCACCATCTAGTCATACCCAATGACAATCAAGGCATCACTACAAAAATAGTATATTAGTGGTGGGTTTTAGTGGGGTTATGAAAACCCCCATCAAAATTAATTTTAGAAGGGGTTATGCATAGTGACATATAATAATCTATATTACAGGGGGTTCACAACCCGCTCTAAATTTTCCACATTATTTTTTATTATTGAGTTGTATTTTACATTATATTATGTAAAAACATTGATAATTTAAAAACTAGTTGAACTATATTTTAGATGTGATATATATATACATATTATAGTCTTTTTAAACCCCCTATAATGTATGAAATTAAAGAATTTTGTGAACCCCCTCTAATAATGAAATTAGAGGGGTTCATGAACCATGGATAATCCCTTAGAATAATGGGGGTATTTAACCCCCTCTAATTCTAGACATTAGAAGGGGGGTTTAACCCACTATAAAGCATGAAATTACAAGGGGGTTTGAATAACCTCTAATTTACGAATTTAGAGGGGGTTGTGAACCACCTCTAATCAATGACATTAGAGGGAGTATTGAACACCCTGTATTCTATGAAATTTAAGGGGTTTTTGAAACCCCTCTAATATATGAAATTAAAGGTGGTTCATGAACCATCACTATTATATTTGATTATAGGTGTTTTTTTCCTGACATAACATTTATTTTTTTTAAATGAATCATATATAAAATAATATTTTCTAATATATATGTGTGTGTGAGAGCATGTTTGTGTTTATATATATCACATTAGCACATTATATAAATGTATTTAAATGCATTATAAGGATATATATATATATATATATAAAGACATCATATAAATTGTTAAAATACATACTTATACATATAACCAAAATGTGTACATAAATAATTATTGGTATACATAATAAAAAAGTAATTAAATATATATTTATTCAAATATATAATATTTATATATGGTTTTATAATGAAAATAGAATTATATTATTATATTATTATACATATATTATATTCAATACATTTTTATTGTATATTGAGGTATAAATATTTTTATATTATATTTTTTAAAATGTATATTTATAATATAGATGAAATATAATATAAATATATTTATAAATATTAGATCATTCAATTGTATATATTATATTATAAATATTATATTATATTTAATTATATATATTTTAATCTATCAAATTTATTATTAACTATATTAGTAATTATAAATATATAAATATATAAATATTGAAATATATCATTTAATTATATTATATATTTCCAATTAAATGAAAATATTAAATGTTGTGTGTATATATGTGTGTATACATTATATAATATACATGTATATAATTGCATGCGCAAATATATAATATAAATGAAATTAATATAATATATGTATAATGTTAATCATAAAACCTATAAGTTTATAGTTTTTATAAAACGAACATATAATTGTTATAGTTTAACAATTATTTGCAATAAAAATAATAATTAATAATATAATTGTTTCATGCACACACATGAACTCATATATATATATATATATGTATATAAAAACAAAACAAAATATATATTATTATACTATGTCGATAAATAATATATATATACATAATCACACACATAGAGAAATATAAATGTATAACTATATATTTATACATATAGATAATATTATTTGTATATATTATATATAAATATTATAAAAAATATATATTACAAATACAAAAATATATTATATTATTTATATTTATACACACACACACACACACATATAAAAAAATTATTTTTTTATATAAGTAAATATCACATAATATATGTAAATAAATATAATATATTGTCTATAATATAACAAATGTTAAATCATTTGGTTGGTTAAGGTTTTTCCCATTTAATGAGTTCGTAGAGGATTCAATTCCTCACAACATCAATTTTTTCAGCCTTTGGAGGGTCGTGATTTACCGACCCATGAGTGGGTTTGTCAGTGGGATTTCAGTGTGTTCTAGATGGGTGACATAGTTTGTTAAGGGCATCATTGTGTTTGTGTTCTTGGGGTCTATGTGTGCCTGGGGTATCTGTCTCGAGTGTTAGTGTGTCTGTGTGTGTGTCCTTGGGGGGGGGGGTGTTTGTGCATGGTGTGTCTTTCGTAGGAATCTGCATGTTTATATTTATGGGGAATCTATTTTGGTCGTGAGCATATGGTTGTGCTATGGGTGTCAGCTTGGGTGTCAGGGGTTGTCAGGGGCGTGTCCGTTGGGGGGTCATGGGGCATAATGGGGGAGTTTCCCGGCGTGGGTATCAGATATACTGATTGTGTAAATGGAGTTTTAGTTGTGGTTTAAGGGGTTGAACAGTAAAAAAAGATATTCTAGATAATTTTATGTTATAAAACTACCCATAAATTCAAATTTTGAGATTCCATTAGAGGTTGTCTCGAATATTCTAATTGAATATCTAAATTCGGGTGGCTAGAACCATCCCAAAATGATTTGATTCATGTGATTTTGGGTGATATTTGAGGGGGTCAAACCCACCTCTATTGTTTCTTCCACTAAAAGTGAACCATTTTACCAATAATTACCCAGAACCGTCTCTAATCAGAGTAGGCATGAAAGTTTTAGTGGTTTTGGGTAACCACCAAAAAATGATTTAAAGGGGTTGTAACACTTTCTAATATCCCGGTTTTTAGTACATTAAGAAGAATAATAAGAGGATTCACCCCTCTTATGATACCTCTTTAGGGGAATGATATTAAAAAAATTATCAAATCCAAAAAAATTAGAGAACTGAAATACTCAATATAGATTTCAAAATTTTTCCATATCAAGAAAAAGGAAACGATGAATAGTGTATTCATTGATTTCTGGGATCTTAATCAATGTAGCTCAAATGACAATTTTTCACTAACAATCATAGAACTCATGAATGAAAAAATATTCACTTCCAGGCCATTTAATTCATTGGTGTGTAATATATGTTCAATCCAATAAATATAGAGCATGAATGTGAGAATTCCACTACCTCCAGATAACACTGGAAGAATTTTTCTTTCAGATCATACACTTTAGATTAAATAAATCTATTGCTACATACTAGTGTGTACTGAATCATATTGAGAATCCCTTATTAGGGTGAATAGAAAAATGTTTTTTAGATTACTCGATGGTCAAATCTTGATAGTGATGTGATCACTTCATAGTTTACTACATTTTCTTCAAGAAATTATGATAAATGAATCTGAAGATGGATCTGTTGAAATTAATTTTTGGGGTAGCAACATAGATGTTCCTTGAATTTTCAGTATTCTATTATGGAATTATGATCATCATAGAAAATTTTAGTTCTATTTTAATAATTTTACCCCTTAAAAATATCAATCAACTATTGGGAATCACAATGAAAAATTCATAAATTTTCCATTTCATATCGAAACTGGATAGAAAATATCTCCATTTCACTAGGTTAATAAATAGGATATTCAAATTTCAATGGGATTATAACTAAAAGTAATAATTTTAGAGTTTCTATAATTATTTTCTACACCCAATAGCCATGATACAATTGTTGGAAGAAAATACACATATCTTATATGTGGCCCCCAAGGAATGATCACATGGCACACTCCTCACTTAGAAGGAAAATACAAGGAATGATAAAAATCATTACTACTTAGATAAATCTAGGAAATGAGACATGATATATAGATGTATATAATAACTAACATACACCCATCATTGACATGTATAATATAAGGTATTACATGAAGCACCTTGTAGTTTATCTATTATCATGTATTGATCATCTCATGTACATCATTGGTCGCCCCATGTTGACTGGGCATATGGTCGAATGGAAGGTAATTATACCACAATATTACACTCATTTCATGTTATAGATTTCATTTAAAGGGAAGAAATGAATGATTACATAATGACACTTCCCACTTGAGAAATGACATCAGTGGATACATAGATTCTAAATGAGGTGGTTTTAAATTCCTAGGAAATACCCTTGTCATGGGAGATGTATATTTTGGAACCTTGTGATATTTTAATGGAAATATATGTTGAATAAAAATCTCATACAATTTGTATAAGGGATTTTATTTGTTTCTCTAGTTATATAAACATTTAATACTAATTCTTGGTATATGAAGCCTACAAAAATAATGATTCTGAGTACCAATCCCTTATTTCTAGTTTGGATGTAGCCTTACAGACCATAAATTGGATTCATATAAAGTGATAATTTATATAAATGGATATTATTCCATTAAAAATTAAGAACAATACCCTATCACATTCAATTTAAGGGTAATAAAGTTAGAGTTCTGTATTGAGTGCACAGTAAAACATATTCCATGAAGAATGAATGATCATGTTGATGTATTGTCCAATAAAACCACATTCTTGGTCGATCATGATCTAGGAGAGGAAATGTACCACATCACACACTAAATAATGGTCAAATAAATCATCGATTATGGATGATAAGATGTAAATCAGGTCAACATGGCAACAATTTTTGATGAACTTATATTGACCGATTGGTGGATGGAGCCCCTGATTGAATATCTTGTGAATGGGACCATCTTGATATACTGATATTGAAGGAAATATAGTAGGCATCGATCATTGAGCATTACCCTATAAGATTTTTGAAATGATAAAAATTTCATCTAAAAGTGAGGCATTGATTGAATCCTCTTCAAATTAATAATATAAAGTGAAATTACATCCATCATGGAAGAAGTCTGTATAGGATCCTATGAAATTAATCCGTATAGGACTTGAATATCACACCAAATTAGGAGCCTTGGTTAATAATTGAATACCATTATATATAACTATATAGAATTCTCCTTGAAATTTAATCCATGTGAGATCAATAAAGGATCCATCCATAAACCCCTATAAATAAAATATACATCTAAATATTAAGGGCTATTTTCTGTAGGGGAATGGATGTTGTTGGAAAATCCCCTTTCCAAGGATAACAACTTCAAGTACATCCTTACTACTAGTTTCATATTTTTAAAATTTGATAAGGAAATACACATCAATGAATTTTGGAGGAGGAATGTCGTTAACTTTTAAAAGACCCATATGATCACTAGGTTCCGAATCCAACACACAATGATTATGGGAAATGACCCCATGTTATATTCCATTAAGATGATGAAATTTTACAAAGAATACAACATCGAGTCCAATAACCTATCCTAATATCATGTGGAATCAAAAGGAATAATATAATACATAAATAAGAGTATGTCATATATAATCAAAAAGATGTTGATTATGGATAATAAATCTTTCTTTGATTAAATTTTCCATTTTTATGGGTCTACTTTACCACCACATATACTACCAAATATAAAACTCCATATTTATTAATGTATGGACCAAGGAACTGTTTCCCATAGAATCCCTATTGTGTTCAATCCAAAATTTATTTTTCGGACAAGTCTCAGATAATAAGAAATTTTAAAAGCCACTGGATGAATTATAGATACTCAATGAGAACAAGTTGCACACTTTTATCAACCTCGAATCACATTAGAATCTGATTTTACATTCCTATAATAAAGATGTATTCAACCATTTTTTCTACAATGAAAACTTGTATTACCTCTCAGATCACTAATGATTGTACACAAGAAGCCTTAAAATATAGAACCCAAATGGGAAGGTCCCTGTATCATAAAAAAGTAATATCATAATAGATCGTACTCAATGGACATATTATAAGTGGAATGAGTCACTACCCCCAACACATTCTTTCTAAGGAAATACATTCCATAACTACAATCAATCACTTGACTCCCTAGTATCATAATGTTTAATAGTACAATTATGTGCTGGAGGAAAGATGTTAAGTTATACAACATCTACCATCTTGACCTCATGACGATAAACTATACATAAGATGTTATGAATACATTACATTAAACTATATGTATCATGTCCTTTCCTTATAATGTTAAAATGCGTGGAATATATCCTCGACTAATGATTCTAAAGTAAAATAGATTCATCATATCACCAAATATCCACCACACATGAGCTAGATCCTTGGGAAAGAAAAATTAAATCCCCTTATCCTAGAGTGAGACTAATATCGACATAGGTAACATATTATTAGAATAATATGTGGGGATTGATTCCAATCATAAAATGAATTGTACCGATGCCCATAACTCTATTCATAGGCCTAGAATTATTATTACGTTTCTTCCACGTCTGGTGACACTCTTCTTCATCATAAGAAGATAAATTGGATGACTTATTTCCCAACTACATGGAACTAAAATATAAGGTTTAGAAGAACTAAGTGTGTCTTTATTCCTACAAACACAAGATAAATAGTGATTTCTCATCCACTATTCTTAGCCCAAACCAAAACATTCATCTTCATTAATGTTCATTCACTTGTGTCCTTATGACATGATGTTAAACTAAATGGATCATGTCCTTGCCACATGACACTAAACTGGAAAATTATCCAGAACTATTTATGGATTTATTCTCATTCCAAATGAAATATAATGGGATTCCAATATCAAATATGAAGTCAAAATCACCTCATTTTAAAAACCTCCTATATCCATTCTTTTATTTCATCAATTTCATAAGGAACCTTTTAAATTCCTTGTTTCTCACAAAAAGCATAGCGCGAATGGCCATAGGAATTATGGTAAGGTATCACCAGAATGACTAAAACATAACAGTTATTGATTAAGTTTACATTGTCCTAAAAGTAATACCATAAATGGACCACCATTATTCCCCAATGTATGATGTAAAACCTCCCTGATGATGTCACTTGAATGGCATAAAATGACAAGATCCTCTGCACCTTCCCCAAGAATAATACTACAAATGGTGTTGGAATCCCACCACACCTCTATTCAGGAACAATGCATGACTTAATTCTTTTCATCATAAGATAATTAGTGACACTATAATATCTAACCACATGTACAGTCAAAATAAATAAACATAAAAATGAACCTTATCTTCATACAGGTAAAACAAACATAGAGATATTTATAAAGAACTACGAATTTGTTGATACATATAATCTCATGATATGTATTGATTCCAGGATCTGAAATTCTAGGTGCATCTATTACAATAAATGGGAATAATTCTCCCCTAATGTTCGGATTAGACCTGCATAGAGAGTTTTTTGGTCATGTAATATATACGTCTTGATTCTCACCGTCAAAGTATATTTTATGATTCCGAGATCCCTTGTACAAGATCCAGCTATAGTAACCTTTGATAAAATAGTCCCAACTATATATGAGTTGAGTCATACAACATAATATTTTTGCATGATTCATATATGAGTATTTCATGATATTACATGTAATATGGCATACCTAAATTTTCACAAGCGTTCCCTCTCCTTATAGCATGTAGTTAAACTAAAGGGAATAAAATACATTATTACCACATAAGATTAAACTATATGGAAAATTTCTAGCAATAATGACATAAAACTTGATGAAAATAAAACCAAATACATGACATTAATATCTATAGACCATCAAAAATTATCAGTCCTTACTAAAGGGATATATGAGCCTAACTTTGAATAAATGATGTTTGGATTTCTTCTGCCATATTCTTGTCCTATCATCACATGAATCTCACTATAGGACTTGAGAACCTAATGATTCCTAAAATATTTCATGTCTTAAGGAATGGAAAATATATATCTCTATAGGACCATGATATCGAGGAATAAGGGAGAATACCTTCAAACCAGATATATCTGGGATCTATATTAGGGAATCTTGAATCCTTATTATACTACCATAACAAAGGAGAAACTCATTGTTGTAGGTTATTTTTTTCCATCATTAGTGTTTTCGTACAATGTCATTATAAATGATTGGAAGACCAGAATCTATGATTTATAACAGTTTTATATTTATCTTTTAAGGAATTAAAAGAATACTTGATCTTATGTATATGAATTATATTATTATGTAACATTGCCCTCATATTAGGTCTATTTTTGTCACAAGAATAAACATATTTAATATTTTTCAATATTTTTTTTACCATAAACACTTATATTTGATGGTACTAATTGAAATATTGTAAACATAAAAGATAAGCGACCCAAAATTTATTAGTTCAAAAACCCACAAATGGTGGGCTGGGTAAAAGTAAAGTATTCTCTCACTAAACTCTTCATCACCCATTTTTATTAAATAATTAGGGAACAAATAAATAAGGAACAAATATCATAGGGACTAATTTTTAGCCCTAGCAAAATCACTGTTACAATACATGGACCCCCCAAGTATAGGAAAAAGATATATAAATGGATTATAACAGCTCCTTACTAAAATTACATGTTGAAAAAGAGGAATCACAACATTTGGGGTGATTGAATCCCTAGTGAATATAAAAATTTCCAATTATTAAACATCAATGTTTGTGTGTTTTAGAATTATATAAATATTTAAAGGACCATTAAAATGGATACCTGGTTTCAAAAGAAACTATTTTCAATTAATGTATTCATATGGCTCCTACGTATGTGCATATTCTCATCAACCAAATGTGTTACTATATAAAAAGGTATTCATAAATTTTTTGGGCCTTGAGTCCCCATGGTAGATTCCAACACCTTATAGTGTTATTTTTCATTCGTGGATTTATTTTCCAATACAAATTTCAATTCAATAACACATTGGACCATCATTTTCAATTCCCATTTCCCATATACTCAAGAGGATTCAACATCCTCAATGGTATGTCATGGTGTTTTATACCCATTAAAAAAGAAGGAATGTGACACTCAATAACAAAATCTTTTAATGGAATATACCTTGGGGCATTAAAAAAGGGTGTAAATATTGAGATTAACAATTTATTAGATAAATTTCCCTAGGGTTCCAAAACCAATTCAAGATAGATTTTTCACTATAACCAACATAATAATCTACAAACTTGAGTTGTTAAAATTATTTTATTGGCCTTGTAAAAGGGAGGGAAAACATTTGACGGCCATAATATCTAAGCATAAATGATTTGAATACCCAACTAGATGTTTTCACCAACTTAAAATAATGGAAAAAAATTCCTTGTGAGACCTGAAAACACGATTTTAGAACACATTGATATTGCATGGCCCTTGGAAAACTTTTGAGATACCTGTATTTGATAATGATACAAGAACATGTGGGATTTTACCTACCAACTAATGGAATATCCTCCTTTTTGGGAAGGATCTATAATCCTTATGATCCCCTGCACAACCATAATATAATTGAGAATCATTAATTAGACGGTGTTATAGTTGGAACATCTTCCCCATATGGACTTGAAGAAATACATTAAACTAAACAACATATCTACATCCTCACCACATATTGTAAAAGTTCATAGAAGAAGTCTTTACAGCATAACATTATACTTCACATAGAATGAAAAATTTCAAAGTTCATATTACTATAATTAGAATGATCGACCTTAAATAACCTAAACTACATAAATTTTTGGTTTGAGCTAAATGACCTTAAAATAAAGTAATATAAGTTCTTAGATTAAAGACACTAACAACAAAAAATGATGGTATGATTATAAAGAACATTAAAAAATAAAATAAAAGGAACGACCTAAAAGGCCCTAAAATACATTAATAGAAAGGCATAACCAATTCATCAAAAGCTACATCACAACGAAAATTTAGTCTGTAAACCATTAAAGAAGGTACAAAACCTTTTAGGTAAAAACACCGATAAGGGAAATAAGAGTACAATACCGGTCACTAGACTCCATGTCTTACAATATATAAATACTTATAAAAAATAAATGAAATATAATGAAATAGATATAAATCCTATCTGAAAATCATAAAACCATAGAAAAAAATGATTTGTGTTTTTTATGCCCACTGACATTAAGAAAAGATAAAGCACTTCCCCTCTGAGACATATACTTTACCCGATTTATCCTTTTGTGAAACAAGTAATCTTATGATAACTAGAGAATATATATCAATGGGGAATCTCATGTCGGTGATAATTCATACACATTTATTAAATAATATATTATTATATTAAATATTATATTCATGTCATTCATTTTTTCATGATATTATGCATTTGAGGGGTATGGTTGATGATTCATACAACATTAGATTAATGAAATTTCAAGAATGTCATGAATGAATGAAAAATGAACAATGTAAAATAATTTTAGATATATCTATTCGTTGAAAGTATAAAAATTGAGGTACCTCCACATTTTAGATCCACTCTGAAGAATCAATCAAAAAAAGAAACCAATAATCAAAATACAAAATATTTTGATTGGATAAGTAGGGAATGTAATACAATGTCTGGAAAGAGGAATCAATTTAATAATGATGTTATACTGGCACTGCTTCTTATACATTGGGGCTAGGATGATGGGTATTGATAATTACTAAAATCTCCAAAAAAAAATCAATATTGATTCCAATTAAAATGATGATGTCAAAAGTCTTGTTTTTGAGAATTATAATATCTCCTCGTATCTCCATATCATCACGGTTAGGAATTCAATTTTTGAATTAATCTAAGATAAAAACTTAAAAAACATCCCTAAATCATCTGCATATTCCTTCATTAATATGGTAATGGAGGTCCGATCATCATATTATCGCAATCCCCTCTCACTGGTATCCAATTAATGCCATTTCAACATGATTATTTTCATTATTTGGATTCAATGGTTGATATTTATACGCGAGGACTAACTTCCAGGGAAGATTATAGATCACAGATAGAATGATCATTTTGTAGATGGTAGAACCACCTCAAAGACTAAAACTAGTCATTGTTACACTTTATCATTGTGAAAAAACAGGGGTTAGAGAAGAAAATGGGTTTTGCACATTATGGACTAATATATTTACCATATTACCAGGGTAGGTACCCACCCATGCCTACAGATAATCATGTTATAGAAATATATAGGTTCCAATAGGTTGATTAATGAACTCGGTAATGGTATCATAATGTTCCTATATTATCAAAAATTTGAAAGTGAACCAGGGGTGTCTCTCTCCCCATACATTGGATAAAGGGAGATGGGAAACCCTTTTGGTGTATCCCAATTAGAATGAATACCTATTAGGGTTATAAGACTCAAAACTGATCAACATGTTTTCCTTTTATACAACAAACCCAACACAAAGAGTGATATTTTTTGACCTTTCCACAAAACTATCATTTCCTTTTTGTATAATTAGACCAGACTCTATATGATAATTGATGAAGTTAAAAAGAGAAGATCATATCAGAATATTAGAAATCTCATCATGGAATAGTGTTATGGCCTCAAAAACAAATATTTCTAGCAAACTATGATAGAATTTGGAATTATCCATCCTGGTAGAATTGTGTTATCTGTAGTAGTGTAAATTCTCCAATATGCATACAAAAAACTATAAAGTACCACCAATACAATAAGTGATTATTACTTACTTAATGTGGCATTTGATCGGGTAATGTCATTCTTGAGTCAATACCCGATGATTGAGCGGCCTTCCCTCTTATAATCATGCTATGAACATTAGAGTATTGTCCCAGATTTCATAGTTATATGCCTAGACCAGAAAATAAATAAATTTAATAGGATGGTTATAAATCCATCCCTCATAATTCTTGGGGACATATATTTCTTCACATGGTAACCCCACATTGTATGATTTTTATCTTCCAAGATGACATAATATTAAATTGAATTGTTGAAAACCAATAGATAAGGGCACCAATATGGCCACATATCTGTCGTCTGAGATCTGATGTTATAGATAAAATCAATGACATGATCCTTAAATGTGATGAGAGAGTCCATAGTCAGCTCCGTTCTTTACTTTTCCATTACAATATTTGGAATTTATAATTCCAGTACTGTAGTTTGTGATGGATTATCCCAGAAATACGTGGAAGGATGTAATTCATCATTAATAAATTTCCTAAAAGGGGGATATCCATACAAAATCATATATATATTATAGGATCATTCCAACATTTGTATGTTAATGATTGTGTGATATAGTTCTAGGGAAACAATGGCCACTTGGGTGCCTATGAATATTAGACTAAATCCAAACAATGAATTGTGTATCCTATGCTGCATAAAAAATATTTATACTATGAAGCAACTAAGTAAATTCTAAGCATCTCAACCAAACACAGAATGGACATGCTATTTCATTATAAAATTTTCCAAAATGGTGAAAATAAAATTTCAAAATCTATTTGTAACTTGAGTAATTCAAATAATCAATAAATATGCTAAAATATATTTGATCAATGTGTGGTTGGTTGAAATCATATCCATATGGACCTAGTGGGGAGTTCAACAGCATATAATACCACCCCTAGGACATTCATACGATCAATTTAAAATCATCAATAAAAATAATTTATGTTCAATTAGGGGTGTTTGAAAGTGATCAAGGTGAAATATTGTATTCTTGAGAATGTATGATAACATCATAATAAAGGCTGAACCCGCATAGGGGATGAATATATACCAAAGGTTAATTCTAGTTCTCGGATGTAAGAATACTTTTCATAACCTCATTTTTAGATAACACATGATACAAATTTTTGAAACTATGGTTCATTGAAAACATATGCCATGAGTGAGATACATTGTTGGAAATATTATGATAACATGAACCCATCAGTGAGAAATAAAAAAGTATAAATAAAATGATTGAATGATCACTAAATAAAATTTATCATGTAAAGGCCCCAGAAACACCCTAAGAGGGGAGGAGAGAATCTAGGTGTCATCTTTGTCATCTAATTTTAAAGATCTTGTATCCACATTGGTTGGAACCTGCTAAACCTCTCTGATAAAAATGAGCAGTAATCAAAAAATCACATTCAATGAGGTAAGAGATCAATTTTAATTTTATAACCACTAAGGAAATTTCTAAGGGGAATACACCGAATGTATGTCAGTAAATTGTTTTACTAATATTTACTAATTTTGGTGTTTAATTGTTTAAAAAATATAACTTTGATCCAGGATAAAATCCTTTATAATAATTTATGATACCTCACTATGTCTCTTGGAACACTTGCAATGACTCCCCTAATATAACTACCTCGAGGGAGATCTATATAAATATTTTGGACTAGTAGTTCCCTTTATTTGAATTAAATAATGTATCATTAACTATTTATAGATTATATGATGATGTACAACTTGTACCCATAAATGTAATACTCCTTTTTGGTTACTCTTAGTTTTCAAGGTATTCCTCACAAACTATCCTACATCCTCCAAGAACTATGTTGTGCTACATAGCCTTTGTGCTTCATAGACTGTCTCTTCTTCTGTTGATAGCCTCTGCCTCTACAGACCATCAATCATTCTATGATCTTATTCTTCTCCAAAAGACCACTTCTTCCAGGAATAATCCCTATTTTCAACTAATTTTCATCCACAAATGACCTCTACATCAATAGAAAAAATATTCCTATGTAGATTATTCTTCTTTTGTGGTCTATAGAGTCATACAAAACCACTTCCATGAATTGTCTTCACAAAACACATTTCAGTTTCTAGAATACTCCTCATGAACTTCATCTCCTTCATGGATTTGTCTTCACGTGAACCACTCATGAAATCACTGAATTCATCTTGAATTTATAATCAAAATCACTCTCTATAATGATGTAATTTGATTTCATTATATAGGAAAATTGATTTAAAAATATCAATATTCTATTTTACTGAAACATTCGATGTGGTAGACCTTTCACCATGTACTTGTCCTTCCACGAACCATTTTTTCCCTAAATGTTATTCATACTGACTCTATTTGTTCACGACATCCAATATCATCTATGAATGGATCTCAACCTCTTATTTTCAAATGAGACAACTCCCACAAACTATCTTCCTCCAACAAACTACAATTCTCCCACGAACCACATCCCTATGTGTCCCACATACCATGCTTTTTGGCCTGCATAGTAATGGTATGCAGAAACATGCCATTGTTGTTTTTCTTCACCGTTTAGTGTACTTCATATACGGTCCATGAACAATGCTTCATGGTCTACGAAACATTCTACATGGATGCCTTTTCTTAAATCATTCCTTTTCCAGAATATTAAACTCTTGATTTTGTGCCCCAAAAAATTGTCAAACACTAAGAAACACTTACACAATAAACACCTTCTCCTGCCTATACTGTAAGATAAAATTTCTTGAAAACTAGTCGATGAACCCAATATGGATTGCCAACAATATCACACCATATTCCATTTACACCAAATAAAAACCTTGGTTCCATCATCATGCTCATTTCATGAATCATTAGGTGATTCATGATTTCAATTTGGAATTGTGAATCACATAGTTCCTAAAAATATCGTGGACCACATAAACCCATATAATATCACATGATAATAAAATCTCTCTTGAGACTTGCAATAATATGACCATGATATGGTCACATGATCCAAGTAATATTCAAGTGTTCATATAGCCAAGACAAATGATCTTCTGAAGCATTAAAATGAAAATTCAAATTTCTATAGAAAATGATCCACCACATTCAAAAGATTGATTCATGGTAGAATAAAAAATGACCAGAAAACCCAATCATGCATTCAATTATTGAAAAAAATTCTTTATGTTGGATCTCACGATTGATTCTTATAGTAGTTCATGCAAAGAGGGTGCACAAGAAAGATGGATCCAAAAATACATTAGAGATTGGGTATATAGTGATTAATGCAACCTCAGTTCCACTATTTATAGAGTCTTTTGAGGAATACCAAACATCACATAAGAGAACAAACATCGCCTAAGATACTGAATAGTGATAGAACAAATTCCTCAGCAAAAAATTTATTTTATAAAACTGAGCACCTATCCCAACTAATATCACTCAAAAACATGGATTTTTTTATGCACACCAAATGAGCATCGAAAAATATAAAATGGGAGAAACACGAGGTAAATGGTAAATATATTCCCTAGAAAATAATGTGACAGAAGCTTCCAGAACTCATGAATCGGGAAACCACCAAAAGACAATATATAGCATGACCATATAATGATCATGCGAATGAGTCATGAAAAATTAATTACATGAGGGAGTTCATGAAGATCCCATTTTTTCAATCCTTTTATTTATTATAGAGGTACCCAAGACCCTCACAGATCACATTTAGTCTACCAGCAGATCTCCCCCAATCTATGTGACTAGTTAACAAATTGGTTCTTAAAAAACCATCTAAAAAACCCCTATAAAGTAAGGATGAATATATAAAAAAGAAGAAATTCATTAACATACATAAAACCTCATGTGACACACCAATGTGGTTTCATAGACACAACAGAAATTCTAGAGATATGACTTCCATGTCATGAAAGAAACCAATGTCATGTCCTCCTCATCACGCGAAGGGATTCATACATCTCCAGGTGGAAATATTCCCGCCTACGGATCAACAGGAAAAATATTTTTCCCTGAAATATATTACTGCATAAAAATAGTTTCCTTTTTTCACAAGATGCATCACTGGTGGGAGAGTGGCTATTTTCAACAACCCTCCTACAAACTCACTATATTCCCATCCATTTTAAAATAAACATGGAATCTAAATGACAAATGAAGAGATCCTCTATCAAGGGGATTATGTGATGAATTTATGTGAGTAGAGTTTTTCCCCAATTGATCAGCATTGATCATGTGAGTCTCCCTTCTATGATCCATCATTATTTCACGAAGGCCCCTTGAGGATTGAACTTTCTCTCATAGAAGTTCCAAAAAAAGTCACCCTTTCTCTTATGAAATATTTACCATAGTCATCCTAATATTTTGAAATATTTTGTACTTGTCACCATAACCATAAAAATTACAATTGACATTTACATAATATTAGGCAAGACCACGTTGTTTAGAAAAAATCCAATAGATTGAACAATGATGAGATGAGATTCTGGTTTCTGAATATCAGGTGACCTTAATAAGATTACGTATTGTAGGATCTCATGAAGCGAATAACATAAAATGCATCCATCGACTCCAAGCCACATATAAGAGATATATGCCTTGAAAAGAAGTGTTTAATTGGGGTGGTAAGGCCAATTACCACAACCCGCATCATAAAAAAATTAATATTGGATACATAAAACATTACACGCACGAATTAGAGAGGACTCCTCAGAGCATCCAATATTACGATCACAATGTATTCTATATGAAACAGAAATTGGAATGACCTAGCAGATCATAAGTCATGGACAGGTACTCCACGTGATTACTTATGATTATGAAAAGGACTTCTAACTTCTAATAAATATTATTTAAATGATATATTTTAAATATATAGAGTCAATTAGAACCTAATAATTATGATCCTAATGAAATATAAAGTAGATATAAAATAAAAATAATGAATGAAGACTAAAATATGGGAGTTATTTTCAAAGAACATATACGCTAATTGACATAAACTTCATATAAATCTTCAAGATCATGCAAAAACATTATGACAAGAATCCAATGTCATGTGACATCCGTTTTTATTACCATTGGGATCATGTGATTTATTACACACCCTTTTATAATGTCAGACACCACCCTCCAAAAATTCCACCTATGTTTAAAAATCCATCATCAATTACATTCCACATCTCTTGATGTTATCTAATAATATCCTTCAAGTAATATGGAGACACTATAGTGTGTTAGCTAGATCTCACAATACCCTACAGTCTAACCAATCACAACACACTGAAACCTCAAATTATGGTATGGAGATCGTATTATTTACTTTTGGAAACTCATATAGATCATGCAACCCATCCAGGCATTCCAGTGTAGATTATGTGATGTCTTCCATACAAGTCATCTAGATCATGATATGTCCTCTAGGACTAGAAATATAGACTGTGTGAAACCATCCAAGTATGTTAGTTGGGAATATGTGATGGCCTCCAAGAAAAGTAATCAATGTCTTTTGATTCCCTTATAATAAGGCATCATTGGTCATAAAATGTCCCTCTATCATGGTGTCAAAATTATTTAATTTCCTTCATAGAGGAAAACAGGATAACGATATTATATTTCGGAATGTCCATGATACTGACAAAAATATACATTCATCCTTTGGATAGTCATGTTAGATAGTCAATACAGGTATGATAGTCATCATGTAGGCTAGGAAGATAATTGGGATAGGTGAAGTAGGTGCCCCAAAATATGATAACTTTTTCTAGTATCTATATATGGGATACTCAGAGTGTGTACCCCAATCAATGGAATGATATGAATACCCCCATCTATGGGAAACCATAGTTTCCAATCATGGATTAGTGAAATGAGATGAATTCCCCCTATAAGGGAATCCTCATTGTTTAATCCTTGATCAATGACATGATATGAATTCCACCGTATAAGGGACAACTCAATGTTTAAAATCTGATTAAAAGAATAATTTGAAGGTCCCAATATAGGTGAAACATAATTGTGTAATCCTAAATTAGTGTAATTATATTATGTGTCCCATATATTAGGAATCCCATAGTGTATAGTATCCAACCCGACTAAACTATGTTGAATATGATTTTTTTGATAACCATGATATATAGGATTCCAAAATAATCATTGATCTGAAATGGGAATGCACATCTGTGTATATTCCGCCATGTCTTTGGTGTTTCAACTAGCATGACCTACTAATTTCTATAGGCTGATCATTTTATCTCTTCCATTACTAGAATAATAAATCAACATAACTTGGATAAATATGATTCGTATAATAATCATTATATGCTAGATTCTTTCCTAAGGCTGTAACTCCATATTAATGTTCTAAATGATTTTCATAGAACATAAATGCCACATCGATACGCAGTTATATTGATTACATTATTTACCTTGTAACACATACAGATCATGTCTTCGGTGGGCTTAGATATTTTCGATGGTCATATTAATTTCATCATGAATCTCCACCATCTAGTGAATTAGAACTATGTATAATACTATTAATGGATTGGTATGACTAAATTATACAAGGGAATCGACCTTAGGTTTAGAATTAAAAGGAATGATTGAACTAAAATGAATCTGAATCATTCTGTAACTATGATACATATGATATATCCCAAAGACAGGAGATCACATTACTGGTGCTTGAGTGTCCACATGTTTTTCATCTCGGTATAAAGTTATACATCATTGGTTTAAATAATTAAACATGATTTAATTCAAATTATAAATAGGATTCCTAGAATGAATCATAACTTATCCATCACATACATAACATAGTAAATACCTCCAAACATGGATGAAAATTCTGAAGTTCCTTGATATATATATATCCAACGTATAATAATCCACCCATCAATGGAAAATCAATGAAGAACCCTAGATTTTTATAGATTAACCCACCAATTACATCCCCATTTCATATATAATGGTTTAAACTATGATAATTTTTTATAGTAATGGGTCCCATATAATGATTAGGAATATTTTATCAAACATATAATAACTCTTTATGTGTTCCCAAAGTGTATTTATCAATTCCTCCACTAATGGTATGATGATACAGATCACCCATCGTCTCATCCAATGCGAGTTTAGAAGTGATATTTGTTTTGAAAAACCAACTAATTTCCTTCCATTGGAATGTATGTTTGTACCATGTTATGGATGTGGGAACCATAAAGTGTTTTCGTGAAAGGTAAACATGAATGGTGAAGCAAATGTTAATGAATTTACAAAAAAAATCCCGACCCCAAAAAAAACCATCAATCCAAGCCTCCCATATATTATCTGGACAGACCATAAATTGTGTAACTGATATAAAATAAACTATATACAGTATATACTTTATGAAATAAAGAGTATAGAGTACTCAATTCTCATCAAACCATTTTATTCTCAATATATAGGGTTCAGAATGTACATTCATCTCTTTCTAATAAAATAATCCATTATATAAGGAATATAATCTATAAAATTACGTTGAATAAATATGTGGTTTATTTAAATGTTAATGAATTAGGGTATAAATGAATTTTTGGATCTATCATTTATTATTTCAAGATGTTATAATTATTTTTAGTGTAATTTATTCCCAATTAAATCTTATAATTTAAGTGAACGATCATGTATATAATAATTTTGGTGATAAAAATATCAAATAATAAATTTGGAATATTTCAATGTGGTTTAAATGAGTAAAAATTATATTAAAATAACATGTTAATATTTTGTGATAAATAAAATAATTTATTAAATTATTCAATAAAATTTGATTATGAATTGATGAATAACAATGATAATGAAGTAAATAATCATGTTGAAATCGTATAATTCCAATAATAAAGATTTATAGAGAAGGAAAATATTAAATATATGGAAGAAATTTATATACTAAGATGAATCATATCATAAATTTTATAGAAACAAAATATGAGAAGGAAGATAAATCAAATCATGAAAAATTGTATATTATATTTTATGAATATGAATTTGTTTACATAATGACTTAAGAAAATTCTATACTTTCAGGTGTATTTGAAGAAAACTTATAGAATTATAAATATTTAAATACAATCATGTGATGGAAATTTATGGCAATTCATATAATACTTTTCAATCATGGGGTAATTTTTCAAATGTTAAATTGTCAAAAATTTAATATAATTATTGGGAAATTATAATTTATATGAGGAAAACCAATATAGGGTTTTGTTTTCGTTAGTTTAATTATGTATATTTTAAATAAAATAATAAGTAAAGATTATTTCTATTAAATAAACTGATTAATAAATGTTATTTAGGATAATTATATGTAAATTAATGTGTTTTAATTATAACTTGGATTATCCTTCATATTAGATATGAACTATGAAAAATATTTTATCCATATAATTATTTCAATATTTCTATATTTGGATAGTTGTGTAATATGTAATGAAATACAATAATGTTAAAAATTTATACAAATTATTATATATATATAAAATAATGAGCTACAATATGACCATATTATGTGGTTATACATAGATTTCCCCTCCCGAACTAAGTGTATCATTCACTATAACAATGGTCTAAACCATATGTATTATAAAATGGTTGTATTTAATTATTTAATTTTTTCAAATAAAAAATAATTACTCTAAATAATGAATTTTTTCTGTATCTAATTATTTTTTTTAAAAACCCATATCTTATAATTTATCTCAAATGTGTTTTTTTGGAAATATTTTTTTCCACATAAATAATTTTTTAATTTTATTAAATAATAAATTTATATGATGGATGTTGATGAATGTATTAATTTTATTTTAATATTTTTTGAAGGGGATTATAATATTTTTTAAAATAAAATTATATATTTGTTTAAATATTATATTAAATATCTTGTAAAAATATTATTTTAATATATTTTGTTCCATGATGAATTAAAAGTGATATTCTATAAAAAATAATATAATTTTTTATATGATATATTAAGACATAAAATATTTCATGACTATTATGTTTATATCTATATAATAAACTATTGGGTGAAGTAAATGCTATATATATATCATTAAAAAAGAACCAATATCAATCACATCCTTAAGATTCAATAAATAAGATCATGCTGTAAATTATAATGACTAGTTTAAAATAATGGTGGGACTGTTCCTATTTTTGTTTACTGAAAAAGATACACAATGTGGAAGATTTAATGATCCTAATCCAGAAAAACGCATTTGGGGATGCAGTTCTTGAATGGTAAGTAGAGTTAAATTAAATTAAGTCATATTTTAAATTATTTTTTTAGAAATATTCCATTATATTTCTTTATGATTTTTTTACAATTTGAATTGGGGAAATGATGTAAGAAAACTAGATGTAGTATAATGTTTCTTATATGTTTCAAATAAGTGTATTATACAAATAAATATAATGAGACCAAATTGTTTTTAACTAAATAATGTATTTAAAATATCTCCTATCAAATATATTAAAATTGAGTAAAATTAAAAGTTAAAAAATATATTTTCCTAAACCATGTCAATTTTTTAAAAGAATATATTGATGTTATCAAAGAGTTTAACAAATAATATATTAAATCCCAAAAATCTTTTAAATTTCATATTATGATTCATGGTTCACATTATATTGGTATAATTAACCTTGGTTATAAAGATGTATCTTCCCATTATACAATAGATGGAAAGATTCTAATCAAATATAATAATGTAAAATTATATTTTAATTTAATAAATAATATTAATGTAGTTATTATAATAAAGTTAAATTAATATACAAAGTGATTTTTTTTGTAAAATATTTATTTTTTAATATTTTCTATTCTGTGGATGTATTTGAAAATTATCCATAGACATTAGGGAAATTGGAAATTCTAAAAAACTATAAAAAATAATTTAGCTGGTTGATGTTATGAAATTATTGATTAATTTATAATCAATATATACTATATTTATAATGAAAGAAATTTTTTGGAATTAATTATAAGGTAAAACTTTTGGTAAGGTAGTCCCTTTCCACTAGGGGAAGTATTTGGATATATAAAATCATTTATACATATGAAAAATTTATATCTTATATAGAGAAGTGTTGGGATATTAAAGAGTTTTTAAATTATATAATTTTAAAATGATATCTGAAAGGATGAGATTATAATGGATGTTTCATTGAAAAAATTAGGTCATATGTAAAATTTTAGAAGAAATGATGTTTCCTAGGTAGATTTCATGTAGTCAAAACAAAGTAAGCATAATATTAACTAAATGGTTAATAATTGTAGAGTTTAAGAGAATTGTTGTATACATGTAATTAAAATTATCTAGATGTTGAAAATATGATAAAAATGATTTCTTCCATGCAATTTAAAATAATAATGTAGTCTTATATACTGAAATAAAAATGAATAAAATTAATCGATATATATAAACATGACCATTCAATAATTCGTCAATGTTAACATGTGATACAATTTAACTGTGAAAAAATGGAATGTTAGGTGTTGAGTAGAAGGAATACTATTTTATATAAAATTTATAGGAAATTACCACTATACATATAGATAATAACCCGATGTTGAAATAGAAATATAAGTTAGACAACAAACATAATTGTATAGGGGTTGTGATATAATGAATAATGGGAGGCTATAAAGAATTAAGAGTCTCAAATTATGTGAAATATGAGTTCATTAATATATTTAGAATAGTAAAACAAGGTTAGTGATGTGATGATTTAATGAAAAAAATAGTGTATTGTTATAATTGAATGTCATGGGATTTAATGAAATTTTTTAGTTATTATTTTAAGTTAATATTTTGAACACTAAGATTTGAAAAATGAAATCATTTATTTACTGATATATTATCATTTATATTCTATTCTATTAATTTTATATTTGAAATTAAAAAAAATCTTGTTATGGTGGGATCGTGATATAAGATGGTAAAATAAATACCATGTATTATACTTTTAGAACCATTTCATAATGTTATGTTATAGTTTTTTTCTAATAAAGGTGATTATAGATCCTTGGATATTTTAATATGTATCCTTGAATCAATGTAAGTAATGTTATGGACCTATAATATGATACATAATTCAAAATTTGTTTTTTATAGAAAATAAAATTATAACATAGTAGAAGATATTTATAATAATAATATTTTTATGGAAAATAATTTACCATTTTATATTATATTTAATTTTCCATGGATTTTTCATCTTGTAGAATCATTAAAATATATTTCAAATTAAAAATAAAGAATATAGCGATGTATAAAAGAAAATAATAGTTTTCGTAAATTCAATATAAATACATTTACTTTTCATTACATAAACAGAATAATGTATAAATGATCTGCATTAAATAGATGAAAGTATATTGAATAAATAATTTTTCCTTTAAGAAAAATAAGTTACATTGGTGTTTTCAATATATTAAGTGTCATCAAAATAAATTGAATGGTTGAGAAGTGATAATTAATTGGGGAGTCAACCGTTTACACAAAATTAATAAAATACTAAAAAACTAGACTATAATCATACATATAAATAAAATTATCCATTATAAATAATACATATGAAATTATATATAGGATTATAAATATTGCAATATTTTTCCAAATGAGGGGAATCAAATTTGAAATTATGATATGGTCATCATATTGAAGTAGAGTAATTTAATTGCTAAAATCATATTGTATAAAAATAATAAATCTTATTATTTCAAAAAAAAATTATTCAATAGAATTTTTAGTTTAACATGGATTTCGTGGATATTCATTATTAAAATCAATTTAGAAAAAAGAAGAATGAGTTACATGATATTTATTAGTTGTTAAATTCCTTAAATTGAAAATATATTGTTCCAATATTTTGAGCTAATGGTAGATAATATTATATATGAATGATAATAAATGAAATTGAAATTGGTTATATTAGGTATATAAAAGATAGATTGAAAATATACATTATGAACTTTTAGGGAAACATGGGTGATTTAAAATGTATTAAAATGAAAAATAAAGGAATTTATAAAATTAAAATTTATTTTTCCAAGAGGTAGTGATATGTTTTGTTGAATAATTACAACCACATGAGATTTCCACGTTTAAAGAATGTGGTAAATCAACGAATAATTGACAGGATATTGATTATATGATGTATAGGGTCATTTAATGTTATTTAAATAATGATAAAATAAAGTAACATTTTATAAAACGAATTTATGAATAATATGATTCTTCAATTTTTTTGTGAGAACAATGTATGACGATGGTATAAGTAATCGATATATAGTGATGGAAGAAACAATATTATTCAAGGAAAAAATTAAAAAAATATGTTATTGATATTATAATTTATTTGATTGAGGATATATACAAATTAAAAACATTTTAAAAAATAACGGAAAATAACATATATTAATTACATACAAACATGATATAAAAAATTGATCCTAACACCTAAAATAATTAAATGTATTATATAATTAATAAATCACAATCATGATGAGTTGAAAAACCATTATAGTTAAAGACATTCATATTGGGGATTTTTAATATTTGGGATCATGTAATATAAATGATGTAAATAAATGTATTGTTCATAAATGAAACATAAATTAGTTTTAGTGAAAAAATTAAGGCGAAATAATTCATATCATATAAATTCCTTTGTGAAATTTTATAAGATATGTTATCCAAATCAATGTAATTTAGTGATTCCCAAGAATGTATTGATTCCTCCCTGAAAATAATTATTCTATTTGATAATTTTTTAGAGTTATCTTACATAAAACAAACATTATATGATATTTTTATGGATTTTCATGGAAATAATGTGTTTTTCTAATGTTTTAGATTGAACTCTCCATTGGTAGTGGATAAAGATAGTGATTATGATTCTTGGAATAATTCATTATCTTCATGTACGGATGAGTTGTTAAAGAAGTGAACAAATATAATTTATTATTAAAAATTATTCCATGAAATTAGAATAATATATATGGATAGTTAAAAATTTACCTTAAAAAACCTCTTATTAATAACTCTTTACGTAGTAAGATATAATTAATTAAAAAATTATAATGTTTATATGCATTGATTCACACTCCCCCTTTTCATGGTTCCTCCTAGTTGTCTTCTTCAGAAAAATATTAATAATCTAAATATGATATTTATTATGGGATTTTATTTATTCAATTTGGAAATTTTTTTTGAACTAGTTATGTAATTGATCAAACAAAATCCTTTTAGTTTGTCAACATTTTTTCATATTAAAAAAATATTCCAGATATATTTTATACATTTAAATTTTCTTTAATTACTAAAAATTGTTTTATTTATTTATAGTTCAATTATTTTGATAATCAAAATCAAATTATCTATGGTAGTCAATGCTAAACGTATTAAAAATATATTTTATTATTTTTTATTGAAGAGTTTGATTTTACAAAAAATGCAATTGAATTTTTGGATTTTATCATTGATAAATATTCATGTATTATGAAGATAATTTCAACAACTGATAAAAAACTAGAGCTTTAAAAAATTATTTTTAGTAAATCAATGAGAATTAAATATAAGTAAATGTTTTGGACATCAAAGAATCCCATCATGATTTTAAACATAATAAAATTATGGGTATGTAGTTCATATTTTTTAACAAAAAGGGGTTCCCAAATTCTCTAAATTTAATAGTTTAATAATGATATTTTTTTATATGTATCCATTTATCATGAAACTTGTTTTCAAACAATGTTATTACAAATTTTTTTATTAATATTCATTATTTTACACAATCAAATGCATGAGGATCATAAATTAATAATGTCTAAAGATACACGGAAACATAAGAAATTAGTTCTTATGTGAGCTGGATAACAGCTTACTAATTTCTTCATAACATTCACCCTTATTAGATATATTATACATAATATATTTCTTAATATCCTTGGGAATGGATACAAAGTAGTGGGGTATCTTAGATGAATAGTAAGTATAATCATGGGGGACACATTAGGACAACATGAGTACGCGAGTACAATAACATGACTATAACATTTGAAAACCAAACCCTGCATATCAAAGATCATTATCATGAGTCACAGAATAAATATTTAAATTTCATAAGATATGAATCATTAAAAAATCATAGAATTATTTATATGATAGAATAACATTGGAATAATACATATAATTGTGTAAAACACATAAGCACATAAATTCGTTTCTTTAGTGGTCAAGGATCATTTCCAAGGAAATCATAGTGTATTGGGTTCACTCCTAAAACAATCGTAGTAGTCAAGATTTACTACCAAGGCTATTTCAAGGGATAACATCCCTTTCAAAACTGTGTTCAAAATCCATTCTATTCATAATTTTCGAATGAATTTTCAATTATTAAGAAATTAATTAATGGGAGATATATCCCTTAATAGACACAAAACAAAAATTATAGAAATGTGTGACATATAAATAGAAAACATTCATCATATCATATCCAATGAGAAGAAATGTAATTCATAAAGCATCAACCATATAATATGCCTTGAATATAATGTGGCTTTATAAAAAATTCATCTTGGAATAACCCATTGAAGAGAATCCAGTTTCATAAACATGTTGACATGCTAAATATAGACTGTATAATAATGAATAATGATAATATCATTTCACAATATCCCTGTTAAAGCATTATTTAAATAAAAGTATGTCATCTTATCATGAAAATGATATTGAATGATCCTTGGATCATTTATTCAGATAAATCTCTATTCCACATTGAGAAACACATTTTTATACATAAAACGTTTTCAAAGTTGGTTTAATTTGAAATTACCATGGAAGAATATGAAGCATGTTGTAAGGATAATTTAAAACATTTCTTGAGGAAATATATTTTAAACATTTAAATGTTTTTTAAATTATAAAAAATTTAAAAAAACATTTTATTTGAAAATAAAGACTTAAACATTTATTGTAATCTTTAAAAAATTGTGGTTTACATAAGATAAGAAATGAGATTCATATATTATGAATTAAAACAAGGGTTTCATTAATATTTTTGGTAAAATAAAAATTTCCATTTAATGGAAAATAATATGATGATTTAATTCAAAAAAATTATTAAATATCCAAAAAAGATAAAAATGTCATTAATAAATTCTTTTGATAATTTGAAATAATTTTTTATGAAATTTTTAGAAAACATGGATATCGAAGAATATATATTTTCGGGAGAAGATATTGATAAAATCATTTTGTCTTAAAAAAATTATTTCGTTGGCTCAAATACATTATTTAGGGAAAAGTAATGGAAAAAATTTATTCTCAAGAAGTAACCATTTCATATTTAAATAAGTTATTTTATTAAGAGATAGATCATAAGACTTCATCATAGGAATAATAATCATAAACAATCCCAGTAAATGATGAGATTGTAACAAAAAACAATCACCATTTTGGAAAAATCGAATCATAGGACCTAAGATATAAAATATTAAATTATAATTATAATATTATGAGAATATTTGAATTAATTATATAACAAGTAATATTTTTAGTATATACACTTTATAAAAGAAGATAGGTTCATTACATAATATATATCCCATTGAATTAAAATTGATACACAAATACATTTCATTGTGTTTAAACTTCTTTGATACACATTGAAAGCTCATATATAATAAATATTGGTTTCTTATTAATATATTTTTAAACCCTAATTAAATATATCCTAGAATATATTGGTTATGAATGATTACTGATTGAATTTTTATTAACAATTCTAGGGTAAAATCATGTGTTTGGAAATAACTATTTTTCATGTATGTTTTGATTTTCTATTTCATATTCCTTTACATTAATCATGGTAACATAATCAACAATATTTATCATATATATTCATAATATACATATTTATTGTAATCCATAAAAGGTAGAGATATAAAATATAATACACCATTCACCAAGATGATATGTTATATGTATGCATGATTGTTGTTTCCAATTTTTAATATATAGAATAAAAGAATGGTAAATAATAATTTAAATTTCATGAATATTTATGATATCATATATATCACATATATTTATAAATGTATCTTTATTACTATCTATATAATGTTTTCATGAATAATGAATCACATCACTTCGTGAGGTGGTAGTCTTTTGTATACATAGACGCCCTTATCGTCTCCCCAATGTAATGGAATGCAAGAAGGTATATATGATATTATAATTATATAGGATTAATTATGTTATATATTTTATTTATATATATAAATATATTCATTTAGTATATCCATATTACTATAAAAATAAAACTGCACCAAATTACATTGGATTGTGAGGTAGTAGTCTTCCATACACATGATTTATGTAATTATTTTACAAAATGATGGAAGGTATGAATTTTGGTGTGGTATTTTAATTACATAATTATAGTAATATCATAAATATATTATATTACAATTAAATTGGTAACACCCGAGTATTTTAAAAGAAAAAATTTAAATTCAATCGTGAAAAGGGTACTAAACACTTAATTTAACCAATGATAAAGCAATAGGTAGATTCATTAATCTCCTAAATTACTTACAAGACCACGTTTTATGAAAAAAATAATATACTCTTAATATTATTATTAAACATGAAAGTTATCACCTATATATTAGAATTGAGGGTACATACAAGATGAATAGAATTATGAAAATATTTTATACACATCTATATAAATTTAATTCTTTGTTGACCAATTAATTTGAAATGATAATAAAAAAATTTAAATTAAAAGGGTATTTTTTTCTAAATTTTTTTTTACTTGCACAAGATAATTTCATAACAATAATTTAAATATATCACCCTTAGTGAATTATATTAATGAAATTTATACTTAATGTATTCTATATAATGTTTCACATTAACCCTATGTATTTTCCTTCAAAATAGAAAAAATTAAATCAAATTTTACTATTAATCAATTATAATTTTTAAAAATGTTATTTTATCTCTTTTCTATGAGTAAATTGTTTATAAATTTATTTTATAAAATTTTATAATTCCTGATTTAAAGAATATAGTAATATTTGGAAATTTTATAATTTATTTATAATATGTTGGTTTTTTTTATTTTGATGAAAATTAATAAATTTTGATGAATAGTGAAAAATATTTAATTTTAATTGAATAATTTTTTATCCTAAATTATTTTTGAAGTTAAATTATATTTTAAATTTATTTTAAATTAAAACTATTTCAATTTTATATCAATTAATCTAATTTTTTCAATGAGAATATTTTTCAATTTATATTTTGATAAAAAACATAGTAAAATTTTAAACATTATCACTTAAAAAAAACTGTCTAATGACATATATAAGAGTAATTTTATATGAAATTATTACACTTATGTGATTTAAATATATAAAAATGGATTCTATATTATTAATCATCATAACATATATTATTTAATAAAGTGACCAAATTTTTTTACCAAATTTATCACTAAAAAAATAAATATAACTACAACGATAAAGGTAAAATGAGTTTACATATTAGTAAAACAATGAATATTTGGTGAAAAAAGTCCCAAACATATAAAAAAAATTTATTTAAGCTATTTAAATCCTTGTGACCTTAAATTTTAAATATATGAGTTTATGGGACATTTTTTCATCATATTGAACCATATAATAAGTTAAAAAATGAAAAAGTAAAAAATGAACATTTCTTTTTAATTTTAGTCACGATTTGGGTTAGGAAAAAAAAACATGTTTGGAAATAAATATTTTTTTATAAAATAATATTTTATCCTAAAAAATTATGAGTAGTTTTTAGATATGATATAATTAAATTAAGTGATTAACAAATTCCTACAGATGGTTTACATAGTTTATAATTAAATTAAATAAATGATAATGAAAACATGAAAAGTGGTGTAAATATTTAATATTGATTCATATGTCTATAAAAATATCTATGGAATTTATTTAGTTAAATTAAAAGATTTTCCTGATATTTTCAATTATATATTAATTGAATAATTCCAAAATCGACATTAATGTTATTCTATAATAAATGTTAATTTCATAATTAATTTAAAGTTACTAAAAATCTAATATTCCCCCATGTGATTTTTAAATATTGTTAAATATGATATATGGTCTATTAATGTTCCAATTATTCTTTTATAAAAAATATATTGACCCATAAATAGTAAAAAACCTTGTTACCATAGTTAATTTTGAAGCGGTGTTTTCAAATGTTTAATGCACTTGTCCTAAAAAATAATATTCCTAAAAATATTTTAAATTAGTAAATTTGGTTTTTATTTATAGAATCAATGGGTGTGTTATCTAATATTTATCATCCTAATTTATTCTTAAAGTCCAATTTACATAGTTTAAGAAATAAATCTTATAATGAAAAATGAAAAGTTTAGAAACTATGAAACATACTAGTTATAGAATGGTAAGTTTAAATCATATGTTCTAATGTGTTGTGGAGGTGTGTAAAGACAATATCATCCCTAAATAAAATTAATTATAAGTATTGGATTTTCCTTAGGTAATGAATCAAACTATTATAAGTTAATTTATAATTTTGATTTAATTAAATGTCTTTTTTTTTGTAAAATCGATATAAAAAACACATGCACTCTATTTGATTTATTGTATACAATTATATTTAAATGTACATTATGTATCATTATCAATGAGAATATATGTGATAAGTAATGATCACATTAATTGTATAAATGTAGGGTCTTAACAAATCCTTTTGACATAAGAAAAGGATGTGGGGGCCTAAATAAGATATATCCTTCCCTATGAATCCCATTTTTCAGAGATGCCAAGGGACATTTCTTTTCTGGGTTTTTACCTACACCAATACTAATACAAGATCAAACTACTTAAGGATGAGTGATACACTTTATGGGAGATGTTCCAGCTCAAAGAGATCATGGCCCAAACCTTGTTCACCCAAGGGCCTCATTAAAGCCACTCCATTGCACACATTACTCATAGGGTGTATGATGGTGTAATAAAGATCTATGTATCATTACCCTAACATTACGATTATGCATATTTTCTTTGTATATAATATTTAATATAATTTTTTAATTATCATTTTAAAGCACAAATAGTATTTTTGGTTAATATTAAAATTTAATTAAGAAATGTATTTTGATTAATTAATAAATTATATATAAATAATATATTTTTTCTGAAATTAGTTTTATAAAATTTAAATGATCTTATAATATTTATGTGGAGAAATGTAATTTCAATTATGGTTTGTAACATTTTTTTTCAAAACCCGTCAATTTTCAATAAAAGACAGTTTAATTTTAATAGATAAATTTGGTTTATTTAGATAATTATTCTGATAAAATGAATATTATTTTTGGAATTAGGATGTCAAAATTATCAGATGTTTTTTTCTAAATTTCTTATGATAGTCAAATGTTTGTGTAAACATTAAATACCATATAAATATATAGTGTGTTTTATGACATATAGTGGCCCACTAGATATGTAATAAACAATATAAAATGGTTCATCATCCAAATATATGTTTTACCATTTATGTTATTCGATTTTAGATTTTCTTGACATATTTTATGAAGCATTAGTGAATCATCAAAAATGTATAATATATTTTATGATTTAAGTTTTATTCCTTTAATAATGTGTCCCAGCTCCACATGATCAAGGTTAATATTTTAATATCATCCACACATATTCTTATAAAATAATGTATCCACTCCACTTTGAAAAAAATCATGGGATGGTTTTTGGGGTTGAATATAAAATATATAGATTCCGAAACCTATCTTTTTAAATATTAATTAATTCCCCTATCATTTCATATAAAAACCCACCAATTCTCCTACATCAGTTCACTAAAAATTCATGTAGCACATCCTGAAACTAACATCTACTCTATGGAATCTTCTAAAGGCACCCCATATTATCATGAGGCCACCCTTTATGATTTTTAAGACACACACTCACATAAAGGTTCTTTTGATTCCCATTTTTCTTCCATGTTTCCCTATATTGTTTATCATTTTTATTTTCATTTAAAAATTACGGGATATGTTTTCACACCTCCCCCATACATCCATTATTATTTTTGAATAATGAGACACCCCTTTTAATCTCAATAATTACTCCCATGTACAATTATTACCATGCCCAAATTTTGTAAGAGTTATTTCATTTCTCCTCATTCATCATGTTTATTTATTATGTTACACCTTCATTTACTAGATTCTATTTATTATGACTTGTATTTATATTTCCCCCATACAGTAAATTTCATGTATATTTGATTAGTGACATCTTCCTCTCTCATGAACCAATTTAATGAATTTTTATTCCATGTCTTTAGGATGCATAAATTACACTGTGATTTCCATGCAAAAATCATCATGTAGTAAATATCATACCCATTCTTCTATCAAGGGTGTTCAATTTTATAAACATATAATTTTTTTATCGAAAAATAAAATGTATCTATTTCACCCATTTTATCTTGGAAGAAATTATGATGATGAATGAATCCATGAATTATGATCTATGTGGCACACTTAAGCATGGGAATGTAATGAATGTTATAGGTTCACCCAGAATTATATAGTGCCCCATGTAATTGGGTAATGTTTGGTGTCATGATACACCAAGTTGGGATTGGGGTTTATTAGAGTCCTTTATGGGACTTCATAAACAATATGTCTTGGATGTTTATCCTTGACCTATAATGAAATGTTTTAAGTTGATTCCACATTTCAGTGTTATGATTATCATGATATATCTTGAATTTTTTTTCGTGTTTCCTTTATTCTCCATTTATATGCATATTGACTTTGATTTATTTTCTTCTTCGTGATATTCCATGTTTATTCCATTACTGGGATTTGTAGATCAATCCATTTTATGTAAGTCATCAGGTAATTCCATTCAATGTTAAATACGATGGAATGTTGTGGTAATGTAAAGATAGTATTTAATAATGATACTATATTTCATTTTTATGTTGTTATATATTTTTACTAATTTTTCAATACACTTGAATTATTGATATTTCGAGTTGTATTATGTGAAATTTTTTGTCATTAAAGAATTTATAAATGTAACAAAATGTTCAGGGTTGTTTAAGTTGGTATCAGATGAATTTGTAGTTATTTTATAGATTTGGATAAGAAAACAGTAGTGAATGCCTTATTGATTAGACTATTCATAATGAAAAACATACCTAAATAATTGTGTGTAATGATGAAGTGTTTTATCAAAAAAAATTGCACATTCTAGATGTGAACAAGTGGATGTGGCTCTAGAAAATATGTATCTAGGGGTAAAACTTGAAAACACCTCTTCAAGATAGACTCAAACATTAACTAGTGCAAGAAAATGAGCCTTTCCACCCTCCTGGTTTTACACTCTCAGTTGATGTGCTTTGATAAATTAATAAGCCTAGTGAGAACGATTATTAACGGAACAAAAAAATCCCTCAATAATATATATTAATAAATATACCATGGATCACGTATATTGAATATGATAAATTCATATATTATGGAAATAAATTTAATTTATATGTTATCTCTTTAATGACCTTGGATTCAACTTTATGTGATTAATAGTTTAAAATACTTACACTTAATTTTCCTTTTATTCTATGTAATGGTCTATAATAGAATGAATCGGGCTAATAAATGATGTGAAGATCAATGTAATGATATCTCTAATGAGATTATCAATTTGATGGGAGCGGGAATCACAAACTTTTCAATGATACTCCCTTAGCTATCTCATGTTTTTAGTAGAAACGTAAATCAAGATGAAATTTCTATCCCCCTAAAAATGAACCTATTGCAACCAAGATATTCAATAGACAAAGGAATATTACATTCAATGGATCATTTCATCCCTCAGTCACTGAATAATGGATCAATTCCATTTTGAATATATTATCCATCCATTAATTCCCTAAAAAAGAGAAGTTTCTTCTCATTTCTTGTCAAATAAAGGGTAAATATGATCAGTGGTGGACACTGATAAAAACAAAACGAAGCATGACAAAGAGTATGAGGCAATGAGATGGAATGATTTCCAAAAAAAAAGTTTTTTTTAAATATTTTTCTCCACCTCTCTATATTAATATAGAAGGGGTTTTCCTGGCACTCAAAAAAATATGACAAATCCATCAACGCATGTGAGAAATAATTCACACATCTTGCATGAATAAAATCTATATTTGTAATTACCCTCGAATAAATGGTTTCCGACTTCTATGGTGGGATAATACCTTTCCAAAAGAAATCCCTAGAGATATGTGCCATAGAATTTTATGAAAAAATTATTCAATGTTCACTCAAAGTTGAAATTGATATTGGATAATCTCAGTGGTATCACAGAAAAAATAAGTATTGGGTGGTGAAAAATTCGGGCAGTCTGACTGGCCGATCAAATTATTTCATAACATTTTAACAAACCATTTACAAATGGTGCCAAAATAAGAACCCTAAAGATTTACCAAATGGTATGAGCTAATTATTTAGTTGCAGGAAGAATGGTAACCTAACAAGCAATTTCCAGAAAAAAAATCCTTACTAAAATTTAGTAATTGATTGTTCTGGTAAACCATTAGAGAATTGTATATTTCTTCAACTAAAAAAATTGTGGCGTTTATCAAGCCAATTAAATAATCCAAGGGTTTTAAAATGAATCCAACAACCTCCATGTAAGTAAGGAAGAGGGTTTTCAATTACTTCTACCATCACTAATCTGGAAAATGATGTGGTAAGAGGTATGATAGGTAGTTATTCAGGAATAGAAAACATACACTATGATTTTGGTTATACACATTATTTAATATTCTAAATGTTTAGCTGAAAAATCCCAACACCACCACAGAGCACGGAAGTAGTGATGTTTGTTTAAACATCATATGGGGAAATTATAGCATCCCATGTATATATATCATCCCCTATCATATTTTTTGGAATGAAAATCCTAGAGACACTTATCATACATCTCTTGGGGGAAGTCGATTCAGTTCCCTGTATGGATTATATTTCCCTATATAGAGCCAACATAAATAATTTTAAGCGGGAAATCACTCTCCATATGGAAAATTAACTCTCAATTATATAATAGTGCAGGGATGATGACAATTCTTCTTTAACAACATCATTGTAAGAGTTGATATTACTATAATATGAACATGAATATCTTTTCCATATGAACATGTCTAAAGAATGAAACATCCTCAAAGACATGCGTATTGTGAAGTAATTGAATAATTTGTTTCCCGTGTAATTTCATGGTCATACTCCTAGAAGGGATGTTGAATTATCAATTCATATTAAACCTGGGGAATTTCCAACATCCAAGACTCGATATATAATGGAATTTTTGGATCACGAGGATCTAAAGAAACAACTCTAGTAGCATCTAGATATATGGTCTATATTCCCATGTTCTTCAACATGGGGAGAACCATCCCTCATTATCAAGAAGAAGGATGATTAAATTCACATTTTCATTGATTACCATGGGCCAAAAGATCACAATATAGAATAAATAAGAGTTTACCCAAATTTATGACTTGTATGATTAGATACATGGAGAAAAATACTTCTTCAATGTGGATCTATGATCGTGATAATAACAAGTGAGAGTGATGAAAGAGGATATCACAATGACTTCCTTTTGTACAAATTACTATCAATATGAGTTCATAGTAATCTTATTCAGACTCATTAATGCTAAAATAATCATTATAAACTTATTGAATAATGTCTTTAAAGGTTATCTCAAAACAATTTGTAGCATTTATTGATGATATCCTAATATACTAAAAAATTCAGAAGGATCACGAGGAGAATGTAATTAAATTTCTAACAACCTTGAAAAACTAAAAGATTGATTCCATGTATAAAAAATGTGAGGTTTCGTTGATGGATGTCTCATTCACGGGGAATGTCATCACATCCAATGAGATATATATTTAGCCTTCAATTACAAAGGTAATTGAAGGATAGTTGAATCCAAAAACTATGACATATATTCATAGTTTCAGTGAATTAGCTATGTATTATCGTCCAATTCTGAAAAGTTTATCCAAATTTTCAAACCTTCTAACCAAACTAATTAGGAAGGGGTCATGTTTTCGTTGAAAAAAGAATGCGAATAGAGATTATTAGAGTTGAAAATGAGTCCTATCACTACACCTATGATCACACTACCTAGAAGTAGAAATATTTTAAGGAATTTAGTGATATATTGAAGAAGGTAATTGGTTGCGTGTTGATCCAAAATGACAAAGCCATTTGCATATAATTATGGGAAATTTAATGATCATGAGAATAAGTATCTGTCACATGATCTTGAGTTTCTATAGTGAGATTTGCATTGAAAACATGATGAAATAACATCTTTGGGGAGAAGATTGAAATATATATGGATCCAGAAAGCCTCATATATATATTCACACATAAATAGTTGAATGTGAATCAACAAAGATGGTTAGATCAGATCAAAACCAACAGATGCTCAATTCAATACCATCTAGGGAAAGTGAATAATGTGGAAGTTTTTATTAATAGAATAGATATAGAAACACTTTTATTGATGATAATTGAGAAGTATCCAATCTTTGTAGAATTCAAGAGGATGTACACGGTAGTTATAATTAAAGGAACATTATAAATTCATTAACAAATGATTGATCAACTATATCTTCTAAAGAGGGTAAATGATGCTATTAGAGATGGTTTGAGAATTTATAAAAAGGTGGTACCTATTAGAAAAGAGAAATCATTGATATTCATTTTTAATTAAAAGGTTTTTCATGATTTGGGTCAGCATTATATGTACCACCAAATCCTGAGATAAATAAGGTGCAGTTGGATAATGCACACAAATCAACCTTCTCTGTTGATCCTAGAAGAACTAATATGTATCATGATCATTGGGTACACTATAGTTGGGAAAATATTAAGAACTAGATCATGGAATATACATCAAGATATATCATATGTTAGAAAGTGAAGGACGAAAAGAAAAAACCTAAGGGGATGATGGATCCATTACCCATAAATACATGGAAATAAGAAAACATCCCCATGAACATTTTCAATAGGTTTCCTAAGATATATTGAAGATATAATCCCATCTGGGTTGTGGTGGAATGTATTATAAATAATTAATAAATTAAGGAGATTTGATAGGATATTACATTAGATCAACTTATACAGATATACATTAGAGAAGTGGTTAGGTTGCATGGGGTACCATTGTCGATTGTATCTAATCGAGATATAATATTCACCTCTCTATTCTGAGAGCGTTTCCAACATTCCTCGAATATAGAGTTAATCTTCACCATGACCTATCTACATCAAACTAATGGAAAATCTGAACTGAATATCTAGACACATGGGGACATGTTGAGAACATGTTGAATGGTCTTCAAAGAAGCATCAGATCAACATTTATCTCTTGTTTATTTCCCTTACAACAAAAATATATACTCATGAATCCATATGTCTCCATATGAATACCTTTATGGGAACATATTCATAAAAACAACATGATGAGATTTAGTTGGGAAATGAAAACTCTTAGGTCCTAAAATGGTTATGTAAATGGTGGAGAAGGTTAATACCACTCACCACCTCCTCAAGGTTGCTCTGATTAGATAGAAAAACTATGATGGTGATCGTTTAAAGGACATTTATTTTGATATTAGAGACATGGTATTATTATGCAGGATTCCATGTAAGAGAGTAATGATATTTTGGAATAATGAAAAGCATAGTCCAAGGAACATCAACCTTTTTGGTATTCTTGATCACATCAGATGGGTGGCATACCAACTAGAACTCCCACAAAACCTATCTCATGTAGATGTTGTATTCCATGTTTCAATCCTAAGAAATTAAATTCTACACCGCTCTAATGTACTCAATGTCAATATGGTGCAATGGGAGAATGTTCTCTCATAATAGGAGAATACATTAGAGATCATATATTATAGAGAAAATTTTTTACGGAATAAGACAATGCACCAGGTAAATGTGTAGTGGACAAACATACTCTTTGAAGAAGAAACATGGGAACTAGAGGAGGATATTCAATATATTTTCCCCCATATATTTTAATGTTGTAAATGAAAATTTCAATATGAAATTTTTAAATGGAGGAATTTTGTAATGACCGAAACAATTAAAAGTGAAATTTACCTTCTAACTTAATTTAATTATATATTTTTTAAATCTTATATTGAAAACACAAGAACTCTCTATGTATTATTATATCAAATTAGATTTAAATGATGGTTATATATCATTACCTTTGATAATATATCTTTTGAATAGTTATCACAAGACTAGAAAAAATATAGGGTTTTCACAAATTCTTTTCATGCAGAAAAAGGAGATGATGTCCTCAACTGGTAGGATCCTTCCCTATGAAGCCCATTTATTGGTGCTTCTAGGGGAGATGACATTAATAGGATATTACCTACACCAATTCCCATCCAATATCTATCATCATAATCATGATCAAAACTGTTTATGAGTGAAGTTCATGCACAAAAAAATCCATGTTCACCAAAAGACCCCATGAAAGACCCACTATGAAACAAATTAATATAATGGAGAATGATGATGTAATTAATGGATATGGATCCTGACCCTATAATTATGATTATTTACATTATTTTTGTATAGAATTACTTATATACTATAATTTTATTACTGTTTTTAAATAAAAAATTGTATATTTGGTTAATATTCAAATAGAATAAAGAATTATTCTTTGATGAATGAATTAATAATAGTTTAATAATATATTATAAATAAATAAATTTTATTAAATATAAATGATCATATAATTTTTATTGGGACAAGTTTAATTTTTATTATCATTTAAAAAAAATTCCCAAACCAATCAATTCTAAATAAAAGTCATTTTTTATATTAAAATTGAAAATTGAAAAATTTATCAAATAAATTGGATTAAATGAATATTATTTTTGCAATTAGAAAGTTAAAATTAGAAAATGGAGAATTTTTATTTATTATTTCAAATAGTCAGATTTTCAGGTAAAAATTAAATACTTAATAATTGTATTTGTGTTTTATGAAATCACAATAGCCAAATAGTGGTGAAATAATCACTATAAAGGGTATATTCATAGAAATATATATTTTATATTTAATATAAGGTGATTTTATAATTTTTTACTTATTTTATAAAGCCTTAGTAAATCCTCATAAATGTAAAATATATTTTATGATTTTGAGTTCATTTCATTAATAATGTGACTCACCACCAGAAAAGAATGTCTAATATTTTAATATCCAGAGACATGGCCTTATAAAATATTTTTTCTACTCCACTTTTGTACAATCCCTGGGGAAAACCATGGGATGGTTAGTGGTTATAAAAATTTAACTATATATATTCCAAAATCTTAGTTTGTGTAATATTTAAGAATTCCCATATCATTTACAATATAAACCCATCCACACATCCACTAAACATCCCTAAAAATCAATTTATAACGTACTTAATCTATAATACGCTCTCTGAAAACAACCTAAGGTGCACTATTATCTCATGAATCCCCTCTTCGAAATTTTTAAGTCACACACTCATGAAACAGTTCCTTCAATTGTAATTTTTATCCATGCTTTCATATATTGTTACACCAGATTATTTTCATTTAAAAATTAATTGGAATGTTTTAAAACCTCCACCACATATACCTTATTGTTTTTTAATGATGATAGACCCATTTTTCTCTCATTATTCCCTCCCATATAAACCTATTAACATTCCAAAATTTCATAAGGGGAATGTTTTAAAACATATCACTGCTTCATCCCCCTTCTCCCGCAGCCTCCTTCTCATACTCCTCTGTATCCTCTGTATCCTCCACCCATACATTCACAATCTGTCTCTACCTACTCTAGGTCACAGCCTGCTCCTAGTCTCCGCCTTCTCCCGTAGCCTCCCTACATAACCAACCGGTCTCCGCCTACTACTGTTATCTGCCTGCTCCCCGTCTCCGCCTGATCCATGTCTCAGCCTGCTTGACGTCTCCACGTCTCAGCCTACTCCCCATCTCCAACGGCTCCACATCTCTGCCTGTTTCGCATCTGTTCCTGATCTGCATCTCCACGTAATCATCATCTTCGCCTGCTCCCAGTCACTACCTAATCTTTTCATCGACATTCGTTTGTCCATGTCTCCATTCACCCACACCGCCTCAGCCACATCTGCTATACCTCCTCGTCAAAAAATTTCAACAGTTCTGTTCTCTAGTTTTATATATGTTTTCAACCTTCTATCCATCGTGATTAAACACGATTTGTAGTTGGACACGATTTGCAGTTGGAAATGATTTGCAGGTTTGGTATGTGTAACTAATTCCTCAACCCATCAACTTATACAGCATTGTTGGTATGTGTAACTGATTCCATTCAACATTCAATTTTTCTACTTTCGTTCTTGGAAACATATTATTTTAATTTTTAATTACATGTATGAAATAGCAAGGTAATACTGAAAAGTGATTGATTTTATTTTTAAATTAATTATTTGGATTATAATTAACAGTATAAAATATATCTGATATTCCAGATTACCTATATGTATTTTGAACATGTTTATTCCAGATTCTTTTTGTTTCCTATTGTCTTAAAAAATATTTTTTATTATTTAATAATAATGAAATATATATCTTCAATCAAAATAATTCAGTATATTATACATTTAGTAGCCTTTGTAATGTATAGTTTCAATATACCTACATAAAACTACAATGTTTTACTATACAGTACTACACGAGAAAAATCATCATGAATTTATTCTCTATTAATTTTATTTATATCATATAATCCTTATAATTTCCATTTTCATACAAGTTTTCCATAAATTCTAAAAATACATCTGTTTTTCTAATTCACTGTTTTTGATGACATTATTCAGAAAAAGGTTCCATAACAACACTTAATATGTACAATTTATTTACAGCTATTACATTATTCTACATTATTAAATAATATAATCTGCACTATGTAGTAAGTTTTTCTATTTATAGATAATATATTCTGCATGACCTTGGTACTTTTTCTTATTTATAAATTTCAAAATCATCACAGAGGAATAATATATTTTGTACAACTAATATCATATTCTACATTAATAAATAAAATATTCTATATTACGTAGTTACATTTTTCTGTTCATAATTAACAAATTATGTACTTATCAAGAACATATTATGTCCACTGAATAACATTTTCTACATTAATAAATAGCATATTCTTCACTACATAGGTACATTTTCATGTTTATAAATAACAAATTATGTAGTAATATAGAAATCATGAAATCTATTACATATTATCTATTATATATATTAAATATGGCTTATTCATTACTTACGTGTCACCTATCCATCCTTCCATGTCTCCCAAAACGCTCTAATTCTACCTTCAAACCTGAAAAAACTCACGGTGTGATGCCCCCGGATTAGGATTTTCCTCCCATTTCTGCCAGTGTTCCGGCTCCCCTGCATTCTTCGACTCCCCTCTCCCACTCCAATTACAAAATCTCCACTCCAGTCCCACCATCACCTCCATGTGCGCCATCTCTGTGTACTCCACTTCATACTCCGCCACCATCAG
Source organism: Viscum album (assembly GCA_963277665.1). Classification (NCBI taxonomy): domain Eukaryota; kingdom Viridiplantae; phylum Streptophyta; class Magnoliopsida; order Santalales; family Viscaceae; genus Viscum; species Viscum album. The sequence continues at coordinate 1,111,231,413 of OY728158.1, forward strand.
CTCTGTCACCTTCGGCACCTTCGCGACCTGAAACTCTGGCTTCAGGTCTTCCATGTACAGGTCCTCTATCCAACCTAGGATTCATGTTCCCTCAACCACGCAGTGCGTAACCATTTTCAGGGATTTTACAACTTTTGGGGACATTGTTGTCAGGAAAAATCATTAATATCTTACTTATGGCACGTCTATGGATTTGTGCATTGAACCATTGATGTACCAAAATTTAGCATGCATCGAGTAACCAAATTTATGATTATTACTATATTTTTAATCAAGATAAATGATACCCATGATTTTATTTGACGATATTAGTTTTATGTTCATATTTATGGTTATAATCCTCTGATTTCTATTTCTTTTTGTTATCAACCTCCTAATCCTGACTTCATGTTCAAGAAGTCTCTCATTCCACTACGTTAACTACAATAAATCTCCTTGGTAGGTATCCCTTTGATTTACGTTATATGATATGATTTCCGTTCCTTCAAAATGCACAAATACAGGTCGAGATTTCCCTATGTTACAATGTATATTTTCAATATGCCTACATAAAACAACAAATGTTTTACTATGCAGTACAACATGAGAAACATCATCGCGATGGTATTCATTATTAATTTTATTAATATCATATAATCTTTACCCTTTCCCTATTCTTACAAATTTTCCATTCATTCTAACAATACATATGTTTTTAAAATTCACTCATTTTGATTAAATTATTTAGAAAATGGTTCTAGAATAGTATGTAATAGGTACAGTTTATTTACAGCTATTAACTTTTTCTGCTTTATTAAATTACATAATCTGCACTATGTAGTACATATTTCTGTTTATAAATAATATATTCTGCATGACCTTGGTACTTTTTCCTATTTATAAATATCAAAATCTGCACAAATAAATAATATATTATGTACAACTAATAAAATATTTTGCATTAATAAATAAAATATTATGTATTACATTGTTACATTTTCCTGTTCATAATTTAAAAATTATGCACTTGTCAATAACATATTATATACACTGAAAAAAAATTTCATCATTAATGAATAGCATATTCAGCACTACATAGGTAAATTTTTATGTTTATAAATAACAAATTATTCAGTAATACAGAAATTATGAAATCTTTTATCTATTACCAATTATATATAAACTAAACATAGATTATTCATTGCTTACGTGACACCTACCCATCCTTCCACGTCATTGAAAATTATCCAATTCTACCTTCAATCCAAAAAAATCTCACGGTGTGCTGCCCCCCGATTAGTATTTTTCTCCCATTTCTTCTTGGTTTCCTGCTCCCCTATATTCCGCGACTCCCCACTCCCGCTCCCATTACCAAATCCCAACTCCTTTTCCACCATCACCTCTGCATGATCCATCTCCGCTTGATCCACTTTATATTCCACCACCTTCAACTCTGCCACCTTCAGCTCCTCCGCAACCAGAAACTCTGGGTGCGGGTCTTCCATGTACGGGTCCTTCGTCCAACCTAGGGTTCTTGTGCCCCCAACCACATAGTGGGTAAACTTTTTCAGGGATTTTATATCATTTTCAGACATTGTTGTTAGAAAAAATCATTGATAGCTTACTCATGGCGCGTCTATGGATTTGTGCATAGAAACATTTCTATATCAACATTGAGCGTGCATCGGGTAACCTAATTTATGATTATTGTTATATTTTTTTATCAGGATATATGATACCCATGATTTTCTATGACGATATTAGTTTTATGTGCATATTTATGGTTATAATCCTCTGATATCTATTTCTTTCAGGTGACCACCTCCTATTCATGACTTCATGTCCAAGCAGTCTCTCATTCCACTACGTGAACTACAATAAATCACCATGGTAGGTCTCCCTTTGATTTAAGTGATATGTTATGATTTCTGTTCCATCAAAATGCACAAATATAGGTCAGGATTTCCCCATTTTTTGTATTCAACCCATTACCAAACACATCTTTAATATAGTAATTTCATGTATTTAAATCTTTAAATTTTCAATTTTTCCTTAATGGTTCATGATATCATACATTAATTTCACAAAGGCATGTAAAGAATTAAGTTGTTGAAGGTAATATCACAAAATTTTTATTACTTCTGGGCATGATTTTTATTCATTCCATTTTTTACAATTTTCATTTTATATCATATAGTTTACTGTATTTCAATTTATTTTAGGATGATTGATGAACAAGTCATAATCTCTATTTTTATAATTTCTTCTACTATCATAATAATTCGAAGGTATCTATTATTTAGAGGGGATTCATATCTTTGTACCAGGTTATTGTGGTCCATGAAAAAGTTGAACTGATTATTGGTGGCTATGGGTCTTATAAATATTTTAATCAAATACTTCTTCAAAATGATTGCCATGTATGATAAATTTTGATATGTATTTATGTGGTCATATTTTATTATACAGTTTATATTTATATTTATTTTAGTAGACCTGGTACCTATATGTAAAAAAATTCATTTCTGTATCCATGTTTTCAAAACATAATGTACTATGTTAGAATGGATATTTCAAGTTGCATATTTTATTTATTTTATTACCTTTTATTATTTTTAATGTCTATTACTTTATGTTTACAATTTCAATTTGTCGAGAATAAATTTTAATTCCTATTCATATATATTTTAGGCTTAATACTACATTAATGTTGTCTAATAATAGTGGGATGATGTGTTTTAGAGATCTTTGGAGAAGATGAAGTTGATTTTGATCATTGTTTCTATTTTGAAACCACAAAAATTGGTAGTTAAGTATGTGTTGTTTTTCAATTCTTTTGAGTTGGGATTAGATACATATTGATGTAGATTTAGTTAGTGTTTAATTTTGGTTTAAGTGTGTATGTACTTTCAATATTATTCGAAACTACAAATTTTTGTTCATTAGAAACTCACAAATACTGGTCAGGATTTCTCCATTGTGTAGCCTCAACCGATTACCAAACACATCATGCATATAGTAATTTCATCTACCTATATACTCTATAAAAAATTTCTACACTATTTATTATTTAATTTAACTCTATCTATATGAATTTACCATATTTTTTTTCAATCCATATAAAATAAACCTTCTTTCGTGATTCATTAATCAAGGAACTACTACGTTTTGTCTTGAAACATTTATTTAAAAAATTCTCTATTATGATAGACTAAACGACCACTGATTATCAATAAGTCTGCTTATCTAGGGGTTCTTTTCAACTTCCTATAAACCTTTTTTAATTATTCCTTATACTCCTCTTCCAACTATTTTCATTTGTAGTTTTCTTAAGAATATAATGTAAATTGAACTAATTTTATATTTATTGTTATCTTCAATTTACATAAGTGATGCAGGATACCATATTACTCTCATCCTACATCCAACAGTCTAGGTCCAATTCAAGAACAAATAAAACAACTATTGGGTTGAAATAACTAACACACCATGATGCAAAAAATCTGAATCATAAGGGTACAATAGTGCTATTATAATCATTAGTTACTGTCAGATTTTAATCCCAAATCAATTCATTTTGAGTTGGTATTAGATTCATGTTGATGTAGATATAAGAAGTGATTAATAATGGGTTGAGGATGTGTGTAATTACTATATTATTCGAAAATAGAAATTTATGTTCATTAGATACATGCGACTCTTCAGGGCATTAAAGGGTTAACAACTATAATGTACTGGAAAATATGAATCTTCTCCCAGAAAATATGATGTCGAGGAATGTGTTTTAAGGGAACCTACTCTATTAGATAAATCTCCATCCCCACTAAACTATCTATGTTGTTCTACAAAGAATGTTAGTGATGTTCTTGGATGTATTCATCCCTATAGAATTTTTGAATTTATCTTTTCTTGATATAGGTTCTCAATATATTCAGGGTTTTTCCAAGGTTAAAATGAAATCCTTAGAGAAAAATTTCTACAAGTATCCCTTCCTTAATTTAAATATATTATTGACTCTGTCGGAATATCATGAAGTTGATGATTAAGTTCAAATGTATAATGTTATTATTATTTTTGTTTTCTAATATTTTAATTGTCTCTTTATCTAATCTACATTTACTTCAACATTATTACCACTATTTTATGCATTCAATATATTCACTATAATCATTTTTAATTCCCCATCATGGAATGGTATGTACTGACTCATTTTAGTGTTGTGGATCTTTACAAATTAGATGAATTACTGAAATTGGGTTAGTTTTTATTATTTGATCACGTTTCATGAATTGGATGTCAAATCTAACCTATACCAAAAAATACATTCTAATTAACTTCCAGAAAGACCAGTTTACCTGTATGGGTGGGTGTGTATGGTATCAATTTCGAGGATGTAGGCCTTTTTCCCGACACCATTTCACTTAATTTTGTTTTATTATGTAGATTTGCTTCTTTTGAAAACATGGTACATGAAACCAAACAGAACATTATGATAAAAAACACACCCCAATGTTATCAAAGATAATGAATGATAAATATAGGTAATCTTGTGGTTAATATATAGTGTTCTATGTTATAGATTAGTTATATGGGTGTGTTTATTATTAGTTTTCATCATATAGTCATATTATACAACACCATTTAACTTTTTTTTTGTTATTTATATGCATTTATATGGAAACATATTATAGGAAACCGGATAGATCCTTATGATAACAAACTCACCCCAATGTAATAAAATCCAATCAATGAAATATCTAGGTAAACTGGATGTCAGAATATAGTTTTTTTTTTGTTTTAGATTAGCTGTATGGGAGTTTTTGTTATAATTTTCTAGCATAATGGGAAATTTTTCAAAACAATTTCAATTAATTATTTTTTCAGTATACGTAATTCTATGCAAACATTAGTGCCTGAAAAAAATAGAACCTTATGTTAACAAAAACACCCCAATGTTATAAAAGTAGTGAATGAAAAATATAGGTAAAACATCAGTTAAAAAATAGAGTTTTTTTGTTTTAGATAAACTTTATGGGTGTGTTTGTTGTCATTTTCCATCATATAGGTAAGTTATTCAAAATTGTTTCACATAATTGTTGTTATCTATATAGGTAATTATATGAAAACATGGTTCATGCAACAAAAAAGAACCTTATAAATACAACAACATCATCCTACCCAATCCCAAGGAGACATAGTGACTCCATCTGTTGCTCTCCATGATTAGAATAGTGTGGAAATATCTTATTATAGATGGAATATGTCTCACCGTGATGGGAAATATTATGGTTGGATTCTACACTCCCTACACTGATGAAACAAAATTTATAGTGTAGCTTGAGGATGAAATTCATTCATGGGGTGTTATACATCCCATGAATGCCCGGGGTGAGGTTATGTTGATGTGAATTTCATGCCCTCCTAGTAATATTCCAGGTCATGTGACTTCTGGTGCATCCAAAAGTGATGATTTAGAATGCTCCTTGAGGATTTATTCTAATGAGACCTCAAAAAGGGTTATATGTTCTTGCATCCAGGATGGTAAATATCTAAATAATAGTGGTTCTGTTTTATTAAATGTGTCAAATCAAATTCTTATAATTAATGTTGGTTTTTTTATGTAAAAGCCACATTTTTATTGGTTTTTTACTTTACATCATTTTTTCTGTAGGTTCATGTTTTAGATTGTCCATGTGTGTGAGCGACCTATTGTGGTGTTTGGTAGGAAAAGATAGTAAATGAAGCTGAGATGCAAGGTGTTCTTTAAAAAGAGGAATTATATTAAGCCACATTGGCCTTTAAAAAATGAAGATCACAAAAATAAAAAACCCTCTTTCCCAATGTTCCAACAAACCCTGCATGACCATGATTTCTAGGAACATTAGGAATAATCTATGAATCCTGAATACCTACCATAAATGTGAAATATTGATCCATTTACAGCTTTTGATACATATTATTTTGTATTAATTGTTAGTGGAAATGTAATTTTATTTTATGGAGGTTTATTTTTCAATAAATGAGCATGTATTTTGATGTAATATGAGAAAATGATTATGTAACAAGGTTTTTTGGATTATTTGTCAACAATATTTATATGTATTTACTATCACATTCCCAATGTCCCTGTTAAAAAACGAGTTAGTGGATTTTTTTTGAGAAGATACAAGGTGCATGACAATGTATTTGGGTTGGATTTATTTTATCCAATTGGCATATTGTTATGTTTTAGTGCTGATACATTAATAAGATGATCTTTAATGGAAGACTACGATTTTAAAGTTTTTAGGTAGCATACAATCAACCACACCAACATGTCACTGATAGTAGTGCAACGTTTTGGTGCAGCGCTGATCATTGACTGCTACTATCTGCAAAATCTTCTCAAACACCACAATCAAGTATTTTATATAGACAACCCCTCAACTCAAGTACTTCTCAAAGAATCATTTTTAGATGTATAAACCTTTTTATTATGACATTGTACTTTTCTAAATGTTTGATCTGCATATTCTAGTACATTGATTTCTTTAACTATTGTATAAAAGAATATACATATAATTGGTTTTGTAATTATTCCTTATAAAGTTATTTATGTATGCATTATATTATTTTTCAACTATTACTACAAAATACATAATACACCTTAAATATAATTTCAATGTTCAAATATTATTTTCCTGTATCATTATTTTTCCCCCTTCTATTCCATTAATATGTTCCAATACTATCTGATTAAAAATTAATAAACAAATAGGCCATTTTATTATGACATAATTTTTATGACTCCACTGGATTAACCAGTTATTTTTTCATAGTAGTATATGTCATTTACTCACATTCATTTATAATTATAGATTGCATGGATAAATATAACTATCAACAGACATGAAAAACTGCTACTTTACATCAATGATGCTTGGTGGTACAGGGAGGCTTTTGACTGCATATTCTGATGACTTGAATTGTAATCTGATCTGCACACCTGCTGTTTTTGAAAATCAGGGTTCCTGTATATGTTTTCAGACATGTATCTGCTACTAAAACAGTATTGATGTTCTCTTCTCATTTTTAAATTACATTTCATAGTTATATGTAAAAGGATAAATTGTATTGATGTTCTATTAGCATGTTTCTTTTTCACTTTTGACTTATTTAATGTATCTATAAATTATATTTTCCTACAATGTTTCTACGAATAAATTGATAATTTATGTATATTATTTATTAATATTAATTTTGTTTCATCGTTGGTTCCTTCGAAGTTAATTTTATGCAGAAGGCTACTCAATATATAAATTTTGTTCCTCAATTTCAACTACTTTTATTCCTAATAATGTATATCATTTTCTTTTCAAATATATTCAATATTAATATAAACTATTATGTTTTCTAAATAGTAATCTATAGTTAATAATAATAAGTATTTCATAGTTCTGTGCATCGCACGGGAGGAATACTAGGTAGATTTAAATGATGGTTATGTATCATTACCTTTGATAATATATGTATTGAATATTTATCCCTAGACTAGAATAAATATTGGGTTTTAACAAATCCTTTTGATGTAGACAAAGGAGATGATGTCCTCAACTGGTACGATTGTTCCCTATGAAGCCCATTTAATGGATCTTCTGGGGGAGAAATAATTTACAGAATATTACGGAGTCAAATTTACAGCCAATATCTGTCATTGTAAGCATGATCAAAACTATTTACGAGTGAAGTTTATGCACATCAAGATCACAGAAAAATCCATGTTCACTAAAAGACCCCATGAAATACCCATCATCAAACACCTTAATTTAAGGGAGAATGATGATGTATTTAAGGGATATGGATCATGACCCTATAATTATGATTATTTACATTATTTGTGTGTAGAATAACTTATATAGATTAATTTTATTACTGTTTTTAAATAAAAAAATGTATATTTGGTTAATATTAAAATTGAATAAAAAATAATTATTTGATGAATGAATTAATAATAATTTAATAATATATTATAATTAAATTTATTTTATTAAATATAAATGATCATATAATTTTTATTGGGACATGTTTAATTTTTATTATCGTTAAAAAAATTCCCAATCCCATTATTTTAAAATAAATGTCATTTTTTATATTAAAAGTAAAAATTGAAAAATTTATCAAATTATTTAGATAAAATGAATATTATTTTTGTAATTAAGAAGTTAAAATTATAAAATTTGGAATTTTCATTTATTGTTTTAGGCAGTAAAATTTTCGGGTAAAAATTAAATACTAAATAAATGTATTTCTATTTTATGAAATCATAATAGCCCAATAGTGGTGAAATAAACAATATAAAGGGTATTTTCATATAAATATATATTTTATATTTAATGTAATGCGATTTCAATATTTTTTACTTTTTTTATAAAGCCTTAGTAAATCCTCATAAATTTAAACTATATTTTATGATTTTGAGTTCATTTATTTAATAATGTTTCTCACCACCACAAAAGAATGGATAATATTTTAATATCTAGAGACATGGCCTTATAAAATATTTTTTCAAATCGACTTTTTTACAGACCATGGGTAAACCATAGGATGGTTAGTGGTTATGAAAATTTAACTATATATATTCCAAATCATAATTTTGTGAAATATTTAAGAACTCCCCAATCATTTCCCATACAAATCCATCCACACATCAATTTATCTTCCCTAAAAATAAATTTATAACCTACTTAATCTATAACCCCCTCCCTAAAAACAACCTAAGGTGCACCATTATCTCATGAATCCCTTCTTCGACATTTTTAAGTCACATACTCAGGTAACAATTCCTTATATTTTCATTTTTATCCTTGTTTTTTTATATTGTTACACCCATTTATTTGCATTTAAAAATTAAGGGGAATGTTTTAAAACCTCCACCACAAATACATTATTATTTTTTAAATATTGTTGACCAATTTATCTCTCATTAATTCCTCCCTTATAAACCTATTAACATTCCAAAATTCCTAAATAGTTATTCCATTTCTCTTATATCTTCATGATTATTTATCCGGGTTCGCCTTTTATTTCCAAATTAGTTATATTGAGACTTGAATTTTCATAACCATATTACCTAACCTTTCATTTATATATTATGGGATACCCCTTACTCTCTATGAATCTTTTTTATGTATTTTTATTTCATGTTGTTATGCTGTCAAAATTGCACCTGGAATATCCATTCCAAAATCAACATGTATTGAATACCATAACCATTACCCTGTCAAGGGAGTTAACTTTTATAGACAAATTTTTTTTATTTAGAAATTAAATTTATGTATTCCATACCCTGGGATCATGGAATAAATTATAATGATGAGTGAATCAATTCTTTATGATCCATGTGGCATATTTAAGGAAGAGAACGGAATTAATGTTATCAGTGCGCTCGGAATTATATAGTGCTTCAATGAATGAGGTAATGTTTAATATCATGAAACTTCATGTTCGAATAGGGGTTTACCGGATTACTTTAGGGGACTTTCTCCACTATTATGTCTTGGATTATTATCCTTGACCTATGAAGAAATGTTTTATGTTGTGACCATATTTTAATGTTATGATCATCATGCTATGTCATGCCATTATGTTCATTTTTATTTTATGATCACTTGATATAACTATTGTATATAATGTATTTTATTCCTCATGTAATTCCATGTTTATTCACATACTAGGCATTATAGCACAACCATTTATTATGTATGTCATCTAGTTTTCCCTTTCAATATTAATTATGAAAGAATGTTGTAGTCATGAAAAGGATGTTTTCAATAATGATGTTCTATTTAATGTTTTGAGTTGTTAGGTAATGTAATTACTTTCCCAAGACACTATAATTCTAAAACAATTCATTTTTATTATGTGTAATTTTATTTCTTTAAATTATCTATGAATTTAAAAAAAAGACTAGGGATTGTACTCTTTGGGTATGATTGACCTCCCAAAATACAATTCTTTTGAGTATTTAAAAGAATTCTACTCTTACTCAACATTAAAAATAACTCACTCTGACCACAACATCACATATATCATAATAATATTATCTTTATATATCTATTAACACAGCCCATGATACCTAAAATAATTCTAGAAGCCATTTTTTGTCATAAAGTAAACCATAAAATGTTTTATGTAAAACCTAACGAGGGTACCTGATGAAGAGTATATGTTCTACTAAATAATTTAATATTTTATTTCCTCATCCACCGCATTCAAATATCATAATATTATGATTATATAGTGAAATAATTTTATGAAATATAATTATATTATGTTATTTTATGAAATAATTTTCTTCTCCACCTCATTCAAATATCTTAATAAACTCTTTATTTTGAGCCCCAAAATTTTTCATACACTATGAAACTCTTCAACCATAAACACATGCTTCTCCCTATAATTTAATATCACATTTCTTTCAAACTAGTTGTCGAACCCCAAGTGGATTTCCAACAATATCACACCATATTCCATTTACAACAAAAAAACTACCATGGTTCCAACATCATGGACATTTCATGAATCATTAGACAATTCATGATTTCATTTAGGACATGTAAATCACATAGATCCATAAATTAACATGGACCACATAATCCCATATAATATCACACCACTATAAAATCTTCCATGAGACTCCCAGTCATTTGACCCTGATGTGGTCACATGATTCATGTAATAGTCAGGTGTTCATATAGTCAAACCTAATGATCTTGTGATGAATTCAAATGAAAAATTTATTTTATATCAAAAGGGCTCCACACATCCTAAATATTGATTCATTATAGTTTCAAACAAGGTAGAAAAAACTGATCATGCATTCAATTCCAGAATGAAATTTCTTCGTGATGGATCTCACGATTGATTCCTATAGGAGGTCTTTTGAAGAGGGTGCACAAGAAAGGTGGATCAAAAAATAAACTAGATATTGGGAATATTGTGACTTCTTGAGCCCTCAGTTCTAATATTTGTAGAGTCTTATTTGGAATAACAAAAATCACAAGGAATACCAAGCATTGCATAAGATACTGAATAGTGATAGCACAAATTTACTTTATAAAACGGAGCACCAATCCCAACTAAAATCACTCATGAGGGTGGATTTATTTGTGCACACCAAATGAGAATCAAAAAATAAAAATGTGATAAATACCAGGTAAATGGTAATTATACTCCCTAGAAAATAATGTAAGATAAGGTGGCCAAAACTCATGAATCATGAAACCACTAAAAGACAAGATATAGCATGACTATATAATGGTCATCTGAATGGGTCATGAAAAATGAATTTCATGAGAGATATCATGAAGATACCTTTTTTTCATTCCATTTTATTATTATAGAGGGACCCAAGCCCCTCACATATCACATGGAGGCTACCGGAAAATCTCCCCCCATCCATGTGACTGTTCAACAAATAGGTTCTTACAAAACCATCTAAAAAATGTCGAAATGGTAAGGATGAATATATGGAAATGATGAAATCCTTTAACATACATAATACCTAATGTGACACACCAATGTTGTTTTAAAGACACAATATAAATTCTTGAGACATGCCTTCTAGGACATGAAAGATAGCAATGGCATGTCATCCTCATCAAGCGAATGGATTCAGACACGTCTTAGTGGTCATATGCCCCATATATATCTATTGAAAAATAAAACGTTTGTCCATGAACTATACTTTTGCATCAAAATAGTACCCTTTGGTTTTACACAAGACTCATCACCAATAGGGAAAGTGACTATTTTCAACAACCCTCCTACAAAATCAATATATTCCCATCCATTTTAAAATAATCATGGAATGTAAATGAAAAAGGACAGATCTTATTTTAAGGGGATGATAATGTGATTTTATGTGAGTATAGTTTTTCCCCATTTGATCAGTGTTGATCATGTGAGTCCCCCTATAACAATCCATCATTATCTCACAAAGGCCCCTTAGGGATACACATTTCTATCAAAGATGATCCAAAAAAATTCACCTTTTCTCATATGCATGATTTTCCCTTGGCATCCTAATCTATTGAATGATTTTGGACATGTCAATGAAACCTTATAGAATTCCATTGAAATTTACACAATATTAGGCAAGACAAATTTTTTTGAAAAAAAACAAATAGATGAAGCTATGATGGGATGAGATTATGTTTTCTGAAAAGCAGGTGACCCCCATTGGATTACCTACTGTAGGATCTCATGAGGTGAATAAAATAAAATCCCTCCATCGACTCTAAACCAATTCTAAGAGATATACTCCTTGAAAAGAAGTGTGTTATTAGGATGGTAATGCCAATAACCCCAACCCACATCATAAAAAAGTAATATTGGATCTATAAACTAGTGCAACCAAGAATTAGAGAGGACTCTTCAGTGCATCCAATATTTTGATCACAAGTTATTCCACATGAAACAGATATAGGTAATTACCTAACAGATCAAAAGGCATGCATAGGTACTCCACGTGATTACTTATGATTATGTAAATAACATATATCTTCTCATATGGATTATCTAAATGATATCTTTTTTATATATAGATCCAATGAGGACCAAATCAAGATGATTAAAAAGAAATATAAAGAACATTTTCAATAAAAATATGTAATTATAACGAAAATATGGAAGATATTTTCAATGAACATATATTCAAATTGTTTTAAACATCATATAAATCCTCTTGATCATTCTAAAATCATTATGACATATCCTACATGTCATGTGACATCCCTTTATATTACCATTTGGATCATGTGATATCCTACATACCCTTTTAGATTGTCACACTCTACCCTCCAGGAATTATACATGTGTCTTAAAAATCCATCATCAATTTCATTCCAGATCTGTTGTTGTCCTCTAAGAATATCATCAAAGTAATATGGAGACACCAGTGTGTGTTAGATAGATCTCTGAAATCCCTACGGTCTAACCAATCATAACTCATAGAAACCTCAAATCATGGTATAGAGATCCAATTATTTTATTTTGGGAACTCATATGGATCATGCAACCCCATCCAGGCGTGCCTGCGTAGATCATGTGATGTCCCCCATACAGGTCATCTAGATCATGATATGGCCTCTTGGACATGTTATCTAGACTGTGTGAAACCATCCAAGTATGTTAGTTGGCAATATGTGATGTCCTCAAAGAAAAGTCATACATCTCTTGTGATTCCCTCTGAATAAGTCATCATTGGTCATGGAATGTCCCTCTAAGATGGTATCCAAATTATTTAACGTCCTTCATAGAGGAAAACATAATAATTATATTATATTGGGAATTTCCATGATACTGAAAAACATATCCATTCATTCTTTGTCAAGTCAAGTTAGACAATCAATACAGGTCTTATAGTCAACAAGTAGGCCAGGAAGATAATTGGGATAGGTTAAGTAGGTTCCCCCAAATATGATAGCATTGTCTAGTATCCATATAAGGGAAACCTATGAGTGTATACCCCAATCAGTGGCATGATATGAATACCCCCATCTATGAGAAATCTCAGTTTCTAAGAACCGATCAGTGAAATTACGTGAATCCCCCTATAATGGAATCCTCATTGTTTAATCCTTAATCAACGACATAATATGAATTCCACCATATAATGGAATCCTAAGTGAGTATGATCCGATCAAAATAATTATACAAATTTCTCCATATCTGTGAAACATAATTGTGTAATTCTTAATCAGTGGAATTATATTGTGTGTCCCAAATATTATGAATCCCATAGTGTCTAGTCCCCAACCCCACTAAACTACGATGAATACGATTTCATTGATAACCAAGATATATATGATTCCAAAATATGACCTAATCTTAAATGGGAATCCAAATCTGTGTATGTCTCACCATGTCGTTGGTGTTTCAACTAGTATGACCTACTAATTTATATGTGTTGATCATTCTATCTTTTTCATCACAAGATTGAGAAATCAACATAAATTGGATAAATATGGTTAATATAATAATCAATATATGTAAGATTCTTTCTTAAGGCTTGAGCTCCATGTTAAAGTTCCAGAGGATTGTCCTAGATCGTATCTGCCACATCAATAGGTAGTGAAAATGATTACATAATATATCTTATAACTTGTACTAATCATGTCTTAGGTGGCCTTAGATATTTTCAATGGTCGTATCAATTGTTTCTTGAATCTCCGCCATCTAGGGAATCCTAACTATGTGAGAATCAATTAGTGGCATTGTAAGACTACATTATACAAGGATATCCACTATAGGGTTTGACCTAAAATGTTTGATTGAACTAAAATGAATATGATTCATTCAGTAACTAGGATACATAGGATATATCCCTAATACAAGAGCTCAAATAACAGATTCTTGAGTGTCCTCATGTATATCATTTCATCAAAACATTAAACATCATGGGATTATGTAACAAAATGGGGTTTGTTTCCAATTATAAATAGGATGCCCAGAATGCATCAAAATTCTTTTATCCCATACTTAACATATTAAATGCCTCCCAACATGGATGAAAATTAGTAACTTCTTAGATATATGTATCAAACATATATAATAAGCCACCCATAAATGAAAATTAACGATGAACCCTAGATATATTTAGAATAATCCACCAATAAGATACCCTTTTCTTTTAAAATGGTTTAAATCATGATCATTTTGATAGGGTAATGGGTCACATATCTTAATTAAGAATAGATTATCGAACACATACTAAATCGTTAAATGTTCTGTAGAGTATTTCACAATTCCTCCCCTAATGATATGATAATATAGATCACCCATCCACTCAACCAATGTTATTTCAAAAGTGCAATTGGGTCTCAAAATCCAACTAACCACCTTCCATTGGAAAGTATTTTTGTACCATGTTATGGATGTGGGAACCATTAATGGTTTCTGTGAATGGTAAACCTGAATGGTGAAAAAAAATTAATGCTTTTACAAAAATTGACCCCCACCACAAACAAAAACTATCAGGCCAAGCCTCCCATAACATATTTGGACAAACTATAAATTGTGTTACTAATATAAAATAAACTATCTACATAATATCCTTTATATAATAATGAGTATAGAGTACCCATTTCTCATAAAGGCATTTCTTTCTCACTATACACGAGATCACAATTGAAATTCATCTCTTTCTAATAAAATAATCTATGATATAAGGAATATAATATATAAAATTACTTTGAATAAATATATGGTTTCACTAAATGTTAATGAAATGGCGAAAAAATGAATATTTGGATTCACAATTTATTATTTCAAGATTTTGTAATTATATTTAGTGAAATTTTTTCTGAATGAAATCTTCTAATTCAGGGGGAATATCAGGTCTATAATAATTTTGGTGATAAAAAAGAGTCAAATAAAAAATCTAGAATATTTTAATATGTTTTAAATGAGTAATAAATATAATAAAATAACATGTTATGAATTTATTATAAATTTCATAATTAATTAAATGATAGAATACAATTTGAATATTACTTGATGAATAAAAATGATATTGAAATAAATAATCATGTTGAAATGAGAAAAGTTTCACAATACTGATTTATAGATAAGAACATTATTAATTGTATGGAAGAAATTTATATACTAGGAGGAATCATATTATTATTTTTATAGAAAAAAATTTGAGAAGGACGATAAATCAAATCATTACATATTTTATATGTTGTTTTATGAATATGAATGTTTTTACATAATGGCTCAAGAAACTTCAATAATTTCAAGTATATATGAGGGAAACAATTATAGAATTATTAATGAGGAAACACAATCATTTGATGTAAATTTACAGGAATTTATATAATCAATTTGAATCCAAGTGTAATTATCCAAATGATAAATTTGCCAAAATTTAATGTTACTATTGGGACATTGTAATATAAGTGAGAAAAACCAATATAGCATAGTGTTTCCATTAGTGGAACCATGTATATTTTATATAAAATGATCATTGGAGATGATTTCTATTAAACAAACTAATTACTAAAAGTTATTTACAATAATTCTTTGTAAATTAATGACTTTTAATTATAACTTGGATTATCCTTAATATTAGATATGAACTAGAAAAATATTTTATCCATTCAATTATTTCAATATTTATATATTGTTATTGTTGTGTAATATGTAATGAAATACAATAATGATAAATTTATATACAAATAATTCTATATAAATCAAAGAATGAGATAAAATATGACCTTAATATGTGGTTATAAATAGATTTCCCCACCCTAACAAAGTTTATATCTCTCTATAACAACGCTATAAAGCATATGTATTATAAAATGGTTATATTTAATTATTTAATTTTATCAAATACAAAATAATTACTACAAATAATTTCGTTTATCTATATGTAATGGAAAATTTTAAAAAAACTCATATCTTATAATTCATTTCCTTTGTGTTTTTTTTTCAGAAATATTATTTCCACATAAATAAATTTTTAAATAAATTTAATAATCAATTTTATGATGGTTTTGGATGAATGTATTAATGGTATTATAATTTTTTGAAGAAATTATTATATTTTTTAAAATAAAATTTTAGAATTGATTAAATGTTATGTTAAATATCTTGTAATAGTCATATTTTAATAATTCATGTTCTATGAAGAAGTATAAGTGATATTGGATAAGAAATACTAAAATTTGTTAAATGATTTATTAATACATAAATTATTCCAAGACTATTTAGTTTTTATAAATAAAATAAAATATTTGGTGAAATAATTACTATATATATATATCATTAAAAAAGAACCAATATAAATCACATCCTCTAGTTTCAATAAAAAACATCATGCCAAAAATTTAAATGACGTGTTTAAAATAATCGTGGGAATGTCCTTATTTTTTATTACTAAATAAGATACACAATTGGGAATATTTAATGATCTTCATCCAGACAAAGGCATTGAGGGTTGCTGATCTTAAATGGGAAGAAGAGTTATAATAAATTGAGTGAAATATCAAAACAAATTCTTGAAAATAATTCATTATATTTCCTTATAAATTTTTTCCATTTTGAATATGGTAAATGATCAAAGAAAAATTGATCTACTATAATGTTTCTTATATGTTTCAAATAATGGTTTGATACAAATAAATGTAATGAGGCCAATTTTTTAAAGAAATAATGTATTTAAAATATCCCCTATCAAATATATTAAAATTGTTTATAATTAGTAATTTAAAAAATATATTATCCTAAACCACGTACATTTTCTAATAGATGATATTAAATTTATCAAATAGTTCAAAAAATAATACATTCAATCCCCAAAAACTATTGAAATTCATATTATGATTGAAGGTTCCCATTTTCTTGGTATAGTTAAACATGGTTATAAATATGACTTTTAAAATAATATAAAAATTTGGAAGATTCCTATCAAATATAATAATGTAAAATTATATTTTAATTTAATAAATAAATTTAATGTAGTTATTATAATTAATTTAAATTATATACATTGTGAATTTTTTGTAAAAAATATCTTTTTTAAAAATTTCCTCTACATGGATTTTTTGAAAATTTTCTATAGACCTTAGAGAGATTGGAAATGATAAAAAAATAGAAAAATAAATTTGTCTTGTTGAAGTTATGAAATTATTGATTAATTTATAAGATATATGTATAATATTTATAATATAAGTAATTTTTTGGAATTAATTATGAGGTAAAACATGGGTTAATGTAGTCCCTTTCCACTAGGGGATGTATTTAGAAATAAAGGAATAATTTATACATATGAGAAATTTTATATTTTATATATGGAAGTGGTTGGATATTAAAGAGTTTTTAAATTAAATAATTTTAAAATGATACCCAAAAGAATGAGATTATAATGGATGTTTCATTGAAAAAATAAAATCATATGTAGAATTTTAGAAGTAATGATGTATCTTGGGTAGATTTCATGGAGTCAAAAAAAAGTAAGCCTAATATTAAATAATGTTTTTATAATTATGGACTTCAAGAGTATTTTTGTATACAAGTTATTAAAATTATATAGATGTGGAAAATATTTTATAAGGGATTTCAAAAATAAAATTGTAAATAATAATTTAGTCGTATATACTGAAATAAAAATGCATAAAATGAATATATATATATATACAAACATGACCATTCAATAAATCTACAAAGTTACCATGTGATATAATTTAACCTTGAGAAAAATGAAATGTCAGGTGTGTAGTAGAAGGAATATGATTTGATAGAAAATTATAGGAAATTACGGCAATATATAAAAAGAAGAACCCAAAGTTGAAATATAAATCTAAGATGAGAGAACAATCATAATTGCATAAGGGTTGTGAAATAATTAATAGAGAGAGCCTAAGAAGAATTAAAAGGCTTAAATGATGTGAAATAAGAGTTGATTAATAAATTTAGAATAGTAAAACTAGGGTAGTGATGTGATTATTTTATGAAAATAGTTGAGTATTTTTTTAATTGAATATATAGGTCTTTAATGATTTTTTTGAGTTATGAATTTCATTTAATATTTTTAAAACTAAGATTCAAATTATAAAATGATTTATTTAGTGATTTAGTAATATAACTATTATATTATTTTTATTATATATATGAAATTAAAATAATTTATTTTTACGGGGGGATCGTGATATAAGATGGTAAAATAAATACCATGTATTATATTTCTTAAACCATTTAACAATTTTATGTTATATTTTTTTTTCTAATAGAGGTGATTATAGATCCTTGGATATAGTAATATGTATCCTTGAATCAATGTAAGTAATTCTAATGTCCTTGAATATGATACATAATTCAAAAGTTTTATATTTTAGAAATTAGAATTATAACATAGTAGAAGATATTTATTATAATTATATTTTAATGGAAAATACATTACCATTTTATTTTATATTTAATTTTATTCATTGATGTTTTCATCTTGTAGAACCACTGAAAATATATTTCAAATAAAATATATATAATATAATGATGTATAAAATAAAATAATAGTATTCATCAAGTGGATATCTATTCATTTACTTTTCACTACATAAACAGAATAATGTATAAATAATCAGCATTAACTTGATGAATGTATATTGAATAAATAATTTTTCATCGAAGAAAAAGAAGTTACACTGGTGTTTCCAATATATTTAGTGTCATCAAAATACATTTATTGGTTGAGAAGATATAATTTATAGGGGAAATCAACAGTTTACACAATATAATTGAAAGACTAAAAAATTGGTATATAATCATACATATGAAATAAATTATCCATGAAAAATAATACATGTAAAATTAAATATTGGATTGTAAATATTGTTATATTTTTCCAAATTAGCAGAATCAAATTGAAATTTTGAAATGGTAATCATATAGAACTATAGTAATTTAATTCAATAAATAATATTGTATAAAAAGAATAAATCTTATTATTTCAAAAAAAATTATTCAATAGAATTTTGATATTAAGATGGATTTCATTGATATTCATTATTAAATTCAATGTAGAAAAAACAAGAATGAGTTCAGTGATATTTATTAGTTGTTAAATTCATTAAATTGAAAATATATTATTTCAACATTTTGAGTTCGTGGTAGATAATATTAGATATGATAGATTATAAATGAAATTTAAATTGGTTACAATATAGATATGGGAGATATATTGAAAAGATACATTATGATTTTTTTTGGAGGGATACATGGGTGATTTAAATTTTACTAAAATGAAAAATAAATGAATTTATAAATTTAAAATTTATTTTATCAAAGAGGAACTGATATGTTTTGTTGAATAAATATAGCCCCATTAGGTTTCCATATTTAATGAATGTGATAAATCTATGAATAAAGGACATGATATTGATTATATGATATATAGGGTCATTTAAAGTGATTTAATTAAAGATAAAATAAAGTAACTTGTTATTACATAATTTTTGTATAATATGATTGATCCATTTTTTGTGAGAAAAATGTATGGAAATGGAATAAGTAATAGAGAGTTAGTGATGGAAGAAACAACATGATTCAATGAAAAAATAAAAAATATATGCTAATGATATTATAATTTATTTGATTTAGGATATATACAAATTAAAAACATTTTAAGAAATAATATACAATAATATATATTAATTACACAAAAAATTATATAAAAAATGTATCATAACATCTATAATCATTATATGTATTAATGGGATTTTTATAATTCAATTTTTAAATAATTTTTGAACTAGTTATGTGACTAATCAAACACATTCCTTTTAGTTATTTATCATTATTTTTATTTTTAAAAAAACTATGAGATATATTTTATGCATTTAAATTTTCATTAATTTCTAAAAATAGTTTAATTTATTTATAATACAATTATGTTTTAAATCACAATCAAATTTATCTATGGTGGTCAATGATAAACTTATTAAAAATATATTTTAATATATTTTGATTGAAGAGTTTGATTTTAAATAAATTTAATTAAATTTTTCTTGTATATAATTGATAAATATACCTGTATTATGATGATAATTTCAACAACTAATAAAAAAAAGAGTTTTAAAAACATATTTTTATTATATCAAGTATTATTACATTTAATTAAAAAAAAATTGGATATGAGAGCATCCCATGTTTATTTTAAACATAATAAAATTAAGGGTTTTAAGTTCATATTTTTTTAACATAAAGGGGTACCCAAATGCATTAAATTTAAGGTTTTAAGGATGGTATTAATTTTATATGTTTATTTTTATCATGACACTTGTTTTAAAGCTTTTTTATTACAAATTTTTAGATTAATATTCATTATTTTACACACAGAAAATTCCTGAGGATTATAAATTAATAGTGTCATAAGAAATATGGAAGCATTAGAAACTAGTTCGTATGTAAACTGAATAATTTCATTCTAAAATCTTCATAAAATTCACCCTTATTAGATGTATTATACATAATATATTTTCTAATATCATTGGGAATGGATACATAGAAATTGGTTATCTTAGATGAATAGTAAGTAAAAATAAGGGTTACACATTAGGACAATATGAGTACACAGGTATAATAACAAGACTATAACATTTTAAAATGAAACCCTCCATATAAATGATAATTATCATGAGTCATAGAATAAGTATTGGTATTTCATAAGATATGAATCATTAAAAAATCATTTAATGTTATCCATGATATAATAACATTGTAATTATACATATAATAGTCTAAAACACATAAGCATATACATTTGTTTCTTTAGTGGTCAAAGATAATTTTGAAGGAAGTTATAGTTGATTGGGTTCACTCCAAAAACAATACTAGTAGTCAAGTTTAATCCCAAGACTATTGTAAGTGACAATGTCCCATTCTAAAATTTGTCTAAAATCCAATCTAGTCATTTTTTATAATGATTTTTCAATCATTACAAAATTAATTAATGGGAGAAATAGCCATTAATAGATATAAAATACAAATTATATATATGTGTGCCATATTAATAGAAAAAATTCATTATATTAGAACCCATGAGAAGAAATGTAATTCATAAATCATTAACTGTATTATATCCCATGAAAATAAAGTGCTTTAATAAAAAATATCATCATTGAATAACCCATCGTAGATAATCAAGTTTCATAAACATGTTGAAAAAATAAATATGGACAAAATATAAAATGAAAAAAGATAATATGATTTCATTATATAACCCAGTTAAATTATATGTTAAATAAAATTATGGAATCTTATCGAGAAAATGATATTGAAGGATCCTTGGATTATTTATTGAGAAAAATTTCCATTCCACACTAAGAAAAAAAATTTAATACATAAAACATTTTCAAATTTGGTTTCATTGGAAATTACCATGGAAAAATATAATGCATGTTATTATGATAATTTTAAACACTTTGTGAGGAAAATATATCTGAAAAATTGAAATGATTTTTAAATTAGAAAAAAAAATTTAAAAATTATTTATTTGAAAATATTGAGTTAATATTATAATTCAATATTTAAAAAATTGTGGTTTCAGTATGATGGGAATTGTCATTCATGTTGTATGAATTAAAACAAGGGTTCCATTAATATTTTTGGTAAAATCCAAATGCCCATTTCATGGAAAATAATCTGAATAATCACTTAAAAAAATTGTAAATATCCAAAAAGATAAAAATGACTTTAAAAAATTCATCTTATAATTTGAAATAATTTTTGAGAAATTTTTTAGAAAACATAGATATGGAAGAAGATGGATTTTCAAGAGAAGATAGAGATATATATATTTTATCTTAACAGATTATATTTGTGTCTCAAATACATTTAGTAGGGTAAATTAAGGGAAAAAATTATTCTAAAGAAATAACCAGTTGTTATTAAAATAAGCTATTTAATTGAGAGATATACCATAATATTTCATCATAGGAATCATAATCATAAACAATACCAATAAATGATGAGATTTTAAAATAAAACCACCCCCATTTTGGAAACATTGAATCATAAGAACCATGAAATAAAATATTAAATTAAAACTATAATATTATGAGAATATGTAAATTATTTATATAACAGGTAAAATTCTTAGTATATACACCTCATAAAATATTATAGGTTCATTACATAATATATATCCTAATGAAGGAAAATTGAGACACAAATCCATTACATTATGTATCGACTTCTTTCATACACATTCAAAGCTCCTATATAAAAATATTTGTTTTTTATCAATATATTTTATAACCATAATTATTTTTATCATAGAATATAATATTTATGAATGATTATTAATTGCATTTTAATTAATAATTCCATCGTAAAATCATGCTTTTTAGATTGGACTTCTTTTTTTAATGTATGTTTTGATTTTCTATTTTATATTATTTTACATTGATCATGGTTACATAATGATAATTATTTATCATATATATTCATAATATCCATATTTAGTATAATCTATAAAAGTTAGAGATATTAAATGAAATACATCATTTAACAAGATGATATGTTCTATGTGTTCATAAATGTTGTTTCAATTTTTTTTATAGATAGAATAAAATAATTGTAAATAAAAATTTATATTTCCATAATATTTAAGGTGTCATATATATCACATATATTTTAAATTTATCTTTATTACTATCCATATAATGTTTTCATGAATAATGAATCACATCACTTCATAAGTTGTTAGTCGTTTGCAGTCATAGACGCCCTTATCATGTCCCCCATTAAATTGAATGTATAATGGTATTTATGATATTGTAATTATATAGGTTTAATTATATTAAATATTATATATATATATATATATTAATTCAGTATATCCTTATTACTATCAAAAAAACTATAACAAATCACATTGGTTTTTGAGTTATTATTCTTCTTTACACAAGAGGGATGTTATTGTTTTACAACATGTTGGAAGGTATGGATTTTGGTGTGGTATCTACATTAAAAAAGTTTTTTAATATCATAAAGATATTATAGTACAATTAAATCAATAACACACCAATATTTTAAATGAAGGAATTTATATCCACTAGTGAAAAGGGTACTAAACGCTGAATTTACCCAATGATAATTGAAATAGGTAGTTTCATTAATATCCTAAATTACATATAAGACCTGGTTTTACCTAAAAAACAATATACTTTTAAAATTATTATTTAATAGGATAGTTATCCCTTGGATATTATAATTGAGGGTACATACAACATTAATAAAATTATGAAAATATTTTTTACACATGTATATAAGATTAATTCATTGTTTACAAATTAATTAGAAATGATAATATAAAAAATTTAATATAAAAAGGAATTTGTTTTCCTGAAAAACAATTTTTATGTGCACAAGATAATTTTATAACAATAAAATAAACATATCACCCTTATTGAATGATATTAATGAAATTTGTACTTCATAAATTCTATCTAATGTTTTACATTAAACCTATGTATTTTTCTTGAAAATATAAAAAATTAAATATGTTTTTAAAAATAAACATTATTATTTTTAAAAAAAAGTGATTTTATTTATTTTCTATGGGGAAATTATTTTTAAAATTATTTCTAAATATTTTATAATTATTTTTTAAAGAATATATTATTTTTTTGGAATTTTAATAATTAATTTATAATATGGTGTGTTATTTTCATAATTATGAAAATTATCAAATTTTGATGAATCATGAAAAATATTGAATTTTAGTGGAATTTTTTCTCTTAAATTATTTATGAAGTTAAATTATATTTAAAATTTATTTCAAATTAAAACTAGTTCAATTTTATATCAATTTATATAATTTAGTTAATTAGAATATTTTTCAGATTAAAATTTGATAAAAACATAGTAAACTTTTAAGAATTGTAACTTTAAAAACAATATTTCTAATGTCATATATGGGAGTAATTATATATTAAATTATTCCACTTATGTGGGTTAAATTTAGAAAAATTTATTCTATATTATTAATCATCATAACATATATTATTTAATATGGTAACAAAATTTTATTCCAAATTTATCACAGAAAAAAATAAATATAACTACAATGATTAAAGTAAAAATGAGATTACATATTCGAAAAACATAGAATATTTGGTGAGAAAAGTCCAAACATTTAAAAAAACATATTATTTAACCTATTTAAACACTTATGACCTTAAAATTTAAATATATGAGCTTATGGGGATGTTTTCATCATATTGAACCATTTAAAAGGTTAAATAATGAAACAAATGCACATTTTGTTCCTTCTAACTTCTATAATGATTTGGAGATTGAAAAAAATACATGTGTTCGGAAATAAATATTTTTTATAAGCTATTTTTTAATCCTAAGAATTTATCATTAGATTTATCAAATGATATAATTGCATTAAGTGAGTAAGAAATTCTTACACATGGTTTACATAGTTAATAATTAAATTAAATAAATGATACTAAAAACATTAAAAGTTGTGTAAATGTAATGAATTATTGTATTAAATTGTTAATATTGATTAATATATATATATAAACAGCTATAATATATATAGTTAAATTTAAAAAATTCCCTAATATTTTCAATTTAAAACTAATTGAATAATTCCACAATCGACATTAATGTTATTATAAAAAAATTGTTAATATCATAATTAATTTAATGTTACTAAAAATACAATATTCCACCAAGTGATCTTGAAATATTATTATATATAATTTATGGTCCATTAATGGACCAATTATTCTTTTATAATGAATATATTGACACATAAACAGTAAAAAAACCTTGTTACCATTTTAATTTTGATGTAGTGTTTTCACATGTTTTATGCGCTTGACCAAAAAAATAATATTCCTAACAAATATATCAAATTGGTAAATTTGGTTTTCAATTGTACAATCAATTGGTTTATGTTTTCTAATATTTCTCACCCTAATGTATTCTTAAATTCCAATTATAAAATGTTATGAAATAAATATCCATAATGTAAGAAGAAAATTGTAGACATTATTAAATATACTAGTTATGGAATGGTAATTTTAAAACATATGTTCTAATGTGTAGTGGAGGTGTGTATAGACCATATCACACCTAAATCCCATTAATTATAAATATTGTCTTATCTTTAGGTAATGACCTGAACTATTATATGTGATTTGTTACTTTTTATTTAATTAAATGACTTATTTTGTCAAATGAATATATAAAACACATAGAATCCATTTGATTTATTGTATACAATTTTATTTAAATGAACATTAAGTATCATTATCAATGATAATATTTGTGTTCAATAATAATCACATGACTTGTATAAATATTGGATTTTAACAAATCCTTTTGACATATGAAAAGGATGTGGGGAACTCATCCAGATGTACCATTCCCTATGAACCCCATTTATCAGAGCTTCTTTGTGATATTGCGTTTTTGGGATTTTACCTACACCAAGAACAAGCTGTGATCAATCAACATAAGGATGAGTGATACTTTTTATGGGATATGTTCAAGCTCGTAGAGATCATGGCCCAATTCTTGTTCACTCATGGGCCCCATGAATTCCCCGCCATCACAGACATTACTCATAGGGAGTATGCTGGCGTAATAATGATTTATGTATCATGACACTAACATTATGATTATGTATATTTTTTTTGTATAGAATATTCAATATACTTTTTTATTATCATTTTAATGACCATATATTATTTTTGGTTAATTTTCAAATTGAATTAAAAAATACATTTTTATTAATTAATAAATAACACATTAATAAAATATTTTCATAAAATTAATTTTCTAAAATATAAATGATCAAATAATTTTTAGGAGGAGAAATGTAATTCCAATTATGGTTTGTAAACTTTTTTTTTCAAATCCCGCAAATTTTCAATAAATGCGAGTTTTGATTTTAATAGTTAAATTTTGTATATTTAACAAAATATTTGGATAAAATGAATATTATTTTTGGAATCAGGTTTTCATGATTATCCAATTTATTTTCATTATTTTATATGATAATCAAATGTTGGTGTAAACATTAAATACCATATAAATATATAGTGGGTTTTATGACATATAATCGCTCAATAGTTATGTAATAGAAAATATAAAAGGGTTCATCATCCAAATATTATTTTTACCTTCAATGTAATTTTTAAAAAAAAATTGACTTATTTTAGGAAGCTTTATTGAATCATCCAAAATGTAAAATATATTTTATGATTTTATTTTTATTTCATTAATAATGTGACAGTACTCTACATGATCAAGGATAATATTTTTATTTTAATATCTTCTACACATGGCCTTATAAAATAATGTACCCACACCACATTAAAAAACAATGGGAAGTTTTTTGGTTTTTAATATTTCATATATAGATTCCAAAACCAATGTTTTTAAATATTAATGAATTCCCCTTTCATTTCTTATATAAAACCACAAATGTTACCATGTCACTTCATTGGAAATCCATATGAAACATCCTTAAACTATCCTCCCCTTTGTGGAGTCTTTTAATGGCACCCCCGATTCTCATGAAGACCCTCTTCGTGTTTTGAAGACACACAGTCATGTAAAGGTTCTTTCGATTATCATTTTTCATTCATGTTTCCCTGTATTGTTAAACATTGTTATTTTCATTTAAAAATGATGTAAAATGTTTTCAAACCTCCCCCATACATCCATTATTATGTTTGAATGATGATACAACCATTTATATATCAATAATTCCTCCCATTTACAGTTATTTCCATGCTAAAATTTGGTAAGAGTTATTCCATTTCTCCTCTTTCTTCATGTTTATTTATAATGTTACACTTTCATTTATGAGATTCCATTCATTGGGAATTGTATTTAAATTACCCTCATACATTCCATTTCATGAATATTTGATTAGTTTAAACATCTTCTCTCATGAACCTTTTTAATGTATTTTTTTCCCATGTCATTAGGCTTCCAAAATTACACTGTGATTTCCTTGCCAAAATCATCGTGTAGTGAATATCATACACATTCTTCTATCAAGGGTTTTCAATTTTATAGACATATATATTTTATTGAGAAATAAAATGTATGTATTTCACCACATGATAATAGAATAAATTATCATGATGATTGAATCCAGGATTTATGATCTATGTGGCACAATTTAGCATGATAATGTAATGAATGTGATAGGCGAACACAAAATTATATAGTGCTCTAAGTAATTGGGTAATGTTTAGTATCATGATACACCGTATTGAGATAGATGTTTATTATAGTCCTTTTTGGGTCTTTTTCTACTAATATGTCTTTTATGTTTAACCATAACATGTGATGCAATGTTTTAAGTTGATTCCACATATCAATGTTATGATTATCTTGATATATCTTTCATTTATTTTCATATATACTCTATTCTCCATTTATATTTCTATATCCTATGATTTAATTTCATCCCCATGATATTCCATGTTTATTCCATTACTGGGCTTTGTAGATCAAACTATTTTATGTAAGTCATCAGGTAATCTCATTCAATGTTAAGTAAGATGGAATGTTGTTGTAATGTAAAGATATCTTTCAATAATGATGATGTATTTAATATTTAGGTTGTTATGTAATTTTAATAATTTCCAAAGACACATAAATTATTCATATTTTGGGTTGTTTTAAGTTTAATTTATTGACATTAAATCATTTATGAATGTAATAAAATGTATAGGGTTGTTATAGTTAGTATCGTTGGAATATTTAGTTTTTTTTGGGATTAGGATAAAAAAATAGCAGTGAATGCTATATGGTTCAGACTATGAATAATAAAAAACATACCTAAATCAAGGTATGTAATGTGTAAGTATTTTATCAAGAAAATAAATCCCTTTTTAGATACAATCAACTGAATGTGGCTCTAGAAAAAATGTTACTAGGGGTATTATAAGGCCCCATACCTTAAACATTACTTAATATTAAGTTATTACAAGATTAAACATTTAAGATCTCATTAGTTTTAGAGTTTTAGATAATTTGATCATAAATCATGCATTACATTTGACATTTAAACAAGGTGGTTACATAAATGACAATACTCACTTATCCAATCAAAGGAAACATATTTAAAACAAAAAATGGATTCTTTCATGACACCACCCTGACACTGTCATCACATCTTGTACCTTTCCCTTGACCTGTGAAAAACATTTCAAAAACTTAGGATTAGCATAAAAAGATGAGTAAGGGATATAAAAGTATGGAATAAAACATTAGTCCATGTATACATAAGAATCATTGAAATCATACTTTACTCATTAAACATAATCACTTTATCATACCTCATCAAATAATTAATAAATCATAGAAATCATAAGACATAAAGGTATCTTGAGGCATTCATAACATTTTTACGTATGGAGTAACCCTCATGGTTACGTTTGGAATACTCGTCACAGTATATTCCCTAAATCTTCTCGGAGAACCCTTAGCGTTAAAGCCCTACACATTACCCAGTTCATTGGATAGCTATATCTAGCTCACTCGCCCTTAGTTTATCATGGAACCACCCATCTTCATAAACAATGCCCAAGAACCATAACATAATCGTTTCAAATAAAACATGCATAAAATAAACATAACATTTTCACATTTCAATCACAAGAAATCAATAAAACATTGATTAAATAAAAACATTATCAAAACCATTTTAAATACCAAAATAAAAGAAAAGAAAAACATGGTATGGATTTTTATTTTTTAAAAAAGATATGGCTTGTAGGGGAAGCTGAAACTCAAATAATGTTCATGGTGGTGGAGAAGTCATTGTCGCTGTATACGTAAGACAAAAACATTCCCTTTTGTCGTTTAATAAAATTAATCTTATAAAAAAGATTCATTTTGAAAGAAATTAAATGTCAAATGGGTTTATACACCGTATAAATGAATGTTGTGTATAAAACAAAATATTCTTCAATGAAAGGAGATTGAGACGAAGTTCCATACCTCATATCCGAATTTACTCGAACGTTCTTCAATCTCATGAATAATAAACTTGAGTTAATTTATACTTTCTTAAGAAACATTTTCAAACTCATTATTCCTTTTATATCACTTATTACAATTTTATTAACACTATGTAATTATTTAAGTTAATAATGGTCGTTTTGTCGACCATTGGTACTTGAGTCAAAAATAAACTCCTTATAATTACTAGTTGTTCATGTCGTAAAATATACATTATATCTAGAATTATATTAATGATTTAGATATCATATATATCATATATATACAGTATATTCATTCATTTATAATATTACATAACATTTAGATATAAGAAATGAGATGGACTGTTCATGGAGATGGTAAGTCGTACGTACGCATGAATGCTACTTTCATTTCTATTTTGTATTTAATTAAATGAAATAATAATGATATAAAGTTATATTATAATTAAATTATGATATCATATATAATATCATTAACTCCATCCTTTATACATCCCACATATGGCATTAATGAATCAAATCACTTTGAGGGGGCGGTAGTCCGCACTTCCTAAAATGATGATATCGTGTTTACCCATAATGGAAACCATAAAAGAATTCCATAAATGAAAATTAAAGAATCATAAGGAATAAATAAACAAAATATATATCATATATAAAAATATTGACATATTAATGTCCAACATTAAAGGTGTTAAAAGAAGATTGAACAATCATGGTTTCGTGAGGCAGAAATTCACCATCCACAGAAACAATATGTTCTTTAACCATTAGACGATGGTGTGTGTAAATATATCTTGAATACTTTTCATAAAAACATCCTAGTATATTTATGATACTGTTTTTTTTACAAAATAAAGTAATAAAAACAGTTTATGGGGTTGGAGAAGCAAAATAAATCAAAAGAACACAAGTAAAGACATTACATTTAAATCGGGTAACTCCTCTTGGTTGGAACCAAAAGGATTTCTTGAAGAGCTTCCTGCCCAAGTTAAGTATCATATGATGAATATAGGAATTTGTAGAGATAAAATGTGTAGATCTTGGATGATCAAATGGCTTGATAGGAGTGGGTAAAGAGGTAGAGGTGGGGGCCATTTATAAGATGGAGGAGGAGCACTCTTGGAAAGTCAAGAAATGTTACATTATATTAAAATGAGTTTCGGATTTTAAAGGCCCCACATTGATATATTTAGAGTTTATGGTGATAAGGGTCATATATATACTCATAAAATTGGTTTCTCACAAGTGTATGTCTTATAATTTATATAATATTTTCATTTTATTAAAATCCTTCAATAATGAGGTAATCGTTGCATCATCATGGTGTCATTAAAAATTTAATATTTTTAATGTCTAAAAATTAAAAAAAAATTATTTAGGAAATATTTTTAGCTTTCAAATGACTATTTATAGTCCAAGATATCATTTATTTATACAAAATTACAATTTTTTACTTAGGTTTTACTTACTTTTGTGATATTATCCTTTCTTTAAAAATAAAAGGATAATGTGTCACTATCACCCAAAAGTGAATCCATAGGGTCCCAATGTTTGGAACAAGGAATCCCATGGTCGTAAATGAAACAAACAGTAGCATTAGGACACATGTTGGGGTCATATGATATTATTATGATATTATTTTATTATCATTAACTACATGAATACTAATTAATCACGATAATAAAAGATAATTACCGTCATTACTATTCATAATGTCCAAAAACCAAAAGGGTCTTAATTAAATAATTTGGACCATCTGATTACAAATATTTAATCCATTTTACCAAATTAAAAACACATAAATTGCAATAATTAATTTAAAAAAAATTCTCGTTGTCAAAACATATAGCGGGTTTTTTTTGAAACAATATCCATGAATAGTTTGGCACTTGTTTATGCCCAATTTCAAAGTGAAATTAATCCCAGTGAAAACCATTGGATTAAATGGTCAAAATATATTCTATTTACACATTAAAACCAATTAAAAATATAATCTATCCATATAATTAAATTAGGTTAAAAAGCAGTTTTGAAGTAAAATACGGTATTTTTTCTCTATTCATTAAAAAATTAACATTGTCAGAAAAATACCAAAAATTTCCCCAAAATAAATTTAAATGTTACAATTCTAAATAATAAGTTCATTTTGACAAATAGATCTTATAAAATTGTCAAAAGATATATTTTAAAATGGTTCACCACCAAAATGCGGTAAAACAATATTATTAAAAAAAATTGAGAATTCAATTCTTAAGGTTGGATTTATTCTCATTTTAAGCCTATGAAACACTATCTAATTTATAAATAGACAGAGATAAGAAAATATATTATGCATTACTTACTTGGGAAGTTACATCCTCCCCCCCTTTATAAAATTGCGTCCCTGCAGTTTATTTATATATTGAATAAGTGAGGGTATTTATTCCTCATTGCATTTTCAGATTCCCATGTTGCCTCTTCAATCATGTGGTTTTTACACAAAACCTTTACATAATTAATCACCACATTCCGTAACACATGGTCTATGTGGTCAAGAATCTGGACCGATTTTTCCTCGTAAGATAGATTATATTCCAGCTAAACTACCTCTGGACTCAACACATGAGATAGATCTGGCATGTACTTCTTTAACATTGAAACATGAAAAACATTATGTACTTGAGATAAGCTCTGAGGTAAAGCCACTTATTATAAATCTGATCAAACTATATATGGAATTTCATATGGACTAATGAACCTAGGACACAGCTTTCCTTTAGTACCAAATCTCATCACACCTTTCCATGGTGAAACTTTGACGAAGAAATGATCACCTACCACAAAATATATATCCTTCCTCCAGTTGTCCGCATAACTTTTCACCCTACTCTGAGCTATTCTCATGTGTTTCCGCATCAACTGAACTTTTTATGCCAACTATTCTAACAATTCTTGTTCCATCAACGTCCTTTCACCCACATTATCAATAAAATCTATAGTTTGACACAGCTTCCCATATAATTCCTCAAATGGAGTATTCTGTATACTAGAATGAAAACTGTTATTATAAGAAAACTCAACCGAAGAAAGATGATGGTCCCAAATTCCCTGAAAATAAATTGAACAAGCACATAGCATATCCTCAAAAGTCTTAATTGTTCATTATGACTGGCAATATGATTGAGGATGAAAAGGTGTACTAAAATTTAATTCCGTACCCAATGACTTCTGAAGGCCTTTCAAAAAGTAAAATGTAAAATTGGGATCATGATCAGATACAATGGAGAGGGGAACTCCTTGTTACCTGGCTATCTCATTATGATTTAAACGAGAAAGTTGATCTAGGGAAAGCGTATCTCATATAGCAAGGAAATGAGAAGATTTAGTCAAGCGATCAAAAATAACCCAGATTGCATTATTACCCCGAGGTGTCTTCGGAAATCCCACAACTATGTCCATTGATATATTCTCCCATTTCCACTCTGGCACTGGTACAGATTGATGAAACCCTTTCTGTAACTGCTGCATGGCTTTAACATGTTAAAAAGTCAAACACTTCACAGTAAAATCAACAATATCTCTTTTCATTCCATCCCACCAGTAATACTCCCAAAGATCTCAATACATCATAGTACTGCCTAGATGAACTGAAAACGGAGAACTATGAGCTTCACATAACAAATCTCTCTTGAACTGTGAATCACACGGCACACAAAATCTCTTCCAAAAATTTAAAACACCATCATTATAAATGTTGAATTAAGGAAAATTACCCTTCTGAACCCGCTCAACCTTTTCCTGCAACTCACTGTTTTGCTTCTATGCTTGATTAATGTTGTCTGATAGATAAGATTTCATAGATACCTTAAACAAAACTGAATAACATCCTACACCAATAACTTTTATGCCAATTTTCATCAAATCCTTAACCAAAGGATCACGTTCCAAATGAAACCTGGTTAATGAGGCATTACTTTTTCGACTCAAAGCATCAGCCACTTTATTTGATTTTCCTGGATGGTAATGAATTGTACAATCATAATCCTTGATTAATTCTAGACATCTCCTCTATCTCATGTTCAATTGCTTCTGAATTAATATATCCTTTAAACTTTTGTGATCGGTATATATTTTACACATTACTCTATACAAATGATGCCTCCAAATTTTAAAGCGAGAACAACAACAGCTAATTCCAAAAAATGTGTAGGGTAATTTACCTCATGAGTTTTAAACTGACGTGAAGCATTAGCAATTACCTGATCATTCTGCATTAGGACGGAACCGTGTCCTTTCAATGAAGCATCACTGTAGATAACAGACTCACCATTCCAATAAGGTAGTGCCAAAACCGGAGCATTCACCAATATTATTTTCAATTACTGAAAACAATCATCACATTCTTTTGTCCAGATAAACTTAACTCCCTTCCGAGTTAGCTTTGTCATTGGACTAGACGACCATGAAAAATTTCTAACAAACCTTCAGTAATATCCTGCCAAACCAAGAAAACTACGAATCTCAGTTACATTTGTGGTTCTTGTCCATTATTCAAAAACCATTTTTTTTAGGATCAACTATTATTCCATCTTTAGAAACAATGCTACCAATGAAAGATATTTGTTGCAACCAAAACTCACAGTTTCTGAATTTCCCATACAATTTATTTTCTTTTAAGGTTTTAAAAACAACCCTTAAATTAATTTCATGATTTTCTTTACTTTCAGAAAACACCAAAATATCATCAATGAAAACAACCACAAACTTATCCAAGAACTCATGGAAAATTCTATTCATAAGGTCTTTGAATACAGCAGGTGAATTGGTTATCCCAAAATCCATTACTAAAAATTCAAAATGGCTATATCATGTACGGAACACGGTCTTCAGAATATCTGCTTCCTTTACCTTCAACTAATGGTACCCTGATCTGAGGTCAATCTTTGAAAAATACTGACCTCCCTGGATATGATCAAACAAATCATTGATATGAGGAAAAGGATATTTGTTCTTACCTTTGATGTTATTCAAGGCTCTATAATCAGTGCAATGTCTCATAGAACCATCTTTCTTTTTAACAAATAAGACAGGAGCACCCAATGGTGATGTGCTAGGTAGACTGAAACCTTTCTCTAATAAATCATACAATTTCTTCTTCAACTATAGAAGTTCAATTTAAGCCATTAGATAAGGGGGTTATGAAATTGGCTAAGCATTATGAACTAAGTTAACAGTAAATTCAACTTATCTATCTAGTATTATCCAAGGCAACTCATCAGGAAAAACATCAGGATACTCATTTACCACTGGCACATAATTATTCTGAACAGTTCCTTTGTTTTCAACAATATGTACTAGGTAACATTCATTTACATATTTTACATGTTTCTCAGCCTCTTGATATGTTATCAATAGTAAGGGTTCATTGTTGTACACAAACTGGAAGTCTTTCTGAAAAAAAACATCTTTATCCGAACCATAAATCTTAGCATGGTAAATAGAGAGCCAATCCACACCCAGGATAACATCAAACACTACTTGAGGTGAAACAATAAGGTTTCGAAGTAGGTTCTTTCCACGGATAAGGATAGGAAGACTCTTATAAATTTTTTTTCTCAACATTTCCCCCAAGAGTTTTTACCACAATTTCAGGAGACATTTCTTGAGATGGAATGCCAAATTTACTTGAAATGTTTTAAGAGATGAAAGAATGTGTATACCCCGAATCAAACAGCACATTAGCATAATCTGAGAGAAAAAAAAATGTACTTGATACCACTTCATTTGATGGCCCAACATCTGCTGAAGTATTTGGAAAGGATTTCACCACACCTTTCTACTTGTAGTATGAGTGCTTCCAATCATTTGATCTTTTTGTCAAACACTCGTGTGCATAATGACCCATCTCATTTCACATGAACCATTTCACTAATTGTAAATCAAATTTGGTCTAACCATCATCCTAATCATTTCAAGTGCAATCATGAGCCTTATGTCCCATCATACCACATCGGTAGAAATTTCTAGAATTCAAAAGACATTTCCCATCATGCCTTTTACCACATTTATGAAAAACTGAAAACATAGTTTTCTTACCATCAAATCCTTTTTAAGGACTCTTCCATTTCTCCTTCCACCTCGGTCTCTTCTTCTGTTGGTTTTTATAGAACACTTTATCATCGCAAAACTCCATTTCCTCCTTGTCACCACATCGAACATGATTTTCATAACTCTTTAACTAGCAAGAAGCTAAAGCCCATCGATATTTTTGCATTAATCCTGAGTAAAATCGATTGATTTTACTATCAAGGTCTAAGATTAAATTTGGAGCATACCGTTCTAATCGAGTGAACCTTTATTCGTAAGCAGCCAATGAGTCGTCCTCTTGCCTAAATTTCAAGAATTGTTTTTCCATCCTAAGTGAAACAACCGTAGGAAAATAATTATCAAGAAACATACATTTGAATTCATCCTAGTAGAGAGAATAAATCTCATCAGCATCCATGATATTTTTAACCATCGACCACCACTGATCAACTTCACCCTCCAAACGGTATATTGAATGACTAATTTTTTGATTTTTTGAACACACTATTACATCGAAAATCATCTCCAGTGATTTAATCCACCCATCAGCTAGCACAGGGTCAGATGACCCTCTGAATTATGGGGGATGTTTCCTCATTAAATGTTCCACCACTGACATGTTCCTCTGCGGTTGATCTGGCTGATCTCGTGCATGGATACCACCACCATTTATCGCTTGAGTCAACTATTTCATTACTGCAACAAACTGTTCAGTTCCAATTTCGACCATATCAGTATGCTGATTCGAAAGGTCATTTCTTTCTGTATGCCTTCATAGCACTGCTTCCCTATTTACTCTGTGGAAAACCATTCTGAACAAACATGTCTTAGATGAAGCAACATGGTAATCTTCAAATTCTATATCATTTTAATTTGACCATAAAAATTATATTTTTTCATAAACATTTAATAGAATTATAATTCCTAAAGTTATCTAAACCGGCCTCTGATATCAACTATAAGGCCCCGTTCCTTAAACATTACTTAATCATGAGTTATTACAAGATTACCCATTGAGGATCTTTTTAGGTTTTGAGTTTTAGAGAATTAGATCATAAATCATGAATTACATTCCACATTTAATCAAGGCGGTTACATAAATGACAATATTCACTTTTCCCATCAAAGGAAACATATTTTAAACAAAACATGGATTCTTTCATGACACCTCCTTGACACTATCATGTCATCATGTACCTTTCCCTTGACCATTGAAAAACATTTCAAATACATGGGATTAGCATAAAAAGCAATGTAAAGGATATGAAAGTACGGAATTAAAATATTAGTCCATCTATACATAAGAATTAATGAAATCATATTTCACTCATAAAACATAAGAACTTTAACATACCTCATCAAATCATGAAAAAATCATAGAAATCATAAGACATAAATGTAACTTGAGGCATTCATATCTTTCTTACATAGGGAGTAACCTCATGGTTACGTTTGGAATACCCATCATAGTATATTCGCTAAATCTCTTCAGGAAAACCATAGCATTTAACCCCTTCACATTACCCAATGCATTGGAGATCTATATCGGTAACTTGAGGCATTCATATATTTCTTACGTAGGGAGTAACCTCATGGTTATGTTTGGAATACCCATCATAGTATATTACCTAAATCACTTAAGGAAAACTATAGCATTTAACCCCTTCACGTTAACCAATGCATTGAAGATCTATATCGGTCTCACCCTCCCTTAGTTTATCACAGAACCACCCGTCTTCATAAAAAATTCCCATGAACAATAACATAATCATATCGCATAAAACATTCATAAAGGAAACATAACATTTCCACATATCAGTCATAAGATATCAATAACACATTGATACAATAAAAAACATTATCAAAACCATTTTCAATACAAAAATATAAGAAAATTAAAACATCATATTTAATTTTCTTTTTTAAAAAAATTTATGGCTTGTAGAGGAAGCCAAAACTCAAATAATGGTTATGACGGCGGAGAAGTCGTTGTCACCACATACGTAAGACAAAAACATTCCCTTTTTTCATTTAGTAAAACGATTCGTATAGAAATATTCCTTTTGAATACAAGTAAAATTCAAAGGGGTTTATACACCGTATAAATTAATGTATTGTATTATACAAAATATGCCTCAATGAAAAGAATTTGAGACGAAGTACATACCTCGTATCTGACGTGACCCGATCATTCTTTAACCTCCTTAATAACAAACATGAGTTAATTTCTACTTTCTTAAGAACCTTTTTCAAGTTCATTCTTCCATTTATTTCACTTATTACCATTTTATGAACAATATGTAATTAATTATGTTAATAACAGTCGTTTTGTCGATCGTTGGTACTTGAGTAAAAAATAAACTCCTTATAATTACAAGTTGTTCATGTGGTAAAATATCCATTATATACAGAATTATATTCATTATATAGATATCATTTATATCATATATATCTAGTATATTCATTAATTTATAATATTACATAACATTTAGAGGTAAGAAATTAAATGCACCGTTCATGGAGACGGTAAGTCATACGTACGCATGAACACTACTTTCATTTCTATTTCGTATTTTATTGAATTAGATAATAATGATATAAAGGTATATTATAATTCCAGTATGATATCATATATAATATCATTAACTCAAACCTTTATACATACCACATATGGCATTAACGAATCAAATAACTTTAAGGTGGCAGTAGTCCGCACTTCCTAAAATGAAGATATCGTGAATACCCATAATGGAATCCATAAAGGAATTCCATAAATGAAAAATACAGAAGCATAAGGAAAATATAAACATAAAATGTATCATATATAAATATAGTGTCATCTTAATGTCCACCATTAATGGTGTTAAAAGAAAATTGGACAATCATCGTTTCGTGAGGCAGAAATTCACCATCCACAGAAACAGTATGTTCTTTAACAATTAGATGATGTTGTGTGTAAGTGTAGCTCCAATCCTTCTCATAACAACATCCTAGTATATTGGATATACTGTTGTTGTAACAAAAAAAGGAATAAAAAGAGTTTAGGGGGTTGGTGAAGCAAAATGAAACACAAGAACACAAGTGAAGACATTACCTTTAAATCGGATAACTCTTATTGGTTTGAACCAAATGGGTTTCTTGAAGAGCTTCCTGCCTAAGTTAAGGATTCTATTATTAAGAGAGAGATGTGGAGAGATAAAATGAGTAGATCTTGGATGATCCAATGACATGAGAGGTGTGGGTAATGAGGTAGATGTGGGGGCCTTTTATAAGAGGGAGGAGGGGCACTCTTGGAATTTCAAGAAATGTTACTTTATATTAAAAATAATTTTTGGATTTTAAAGGTCCTAAATTGATATATTTCCAGGATAAGGTGATAGGGGTTTTAAATATACTCATGCAATAGGTTTTTGACAATTTTAAGTCTAATATTTTACATTATCATTTAATTTTATTTAAATCCATCATTGATGAGGTAATCACTACATCATCATGGTGTCATAAAAAATTTAATTTATTTAATAGTTAAAAATTATAAAAAAAACTAATATGATATAGGAACTCTCTTTATCATTCCAATGACTATTTATAGTCCAAGAGATCATTTATGTAGGATAAATCAAAATTGTTTTACTTTGGTGTTGCATACTTTTGTGATATTCTCCTTTCATTAAAAATAAAATGATAATGTTTCACTATCACCCAAAAGTGATTCCATGGGGTCCCTAAGTTTGGCACAAGGAATCCAATGGTCGACCATGACACAAACAGTAGAATTAGGACACATGTTGGGTTCATTTGTTATTATTACGATATTATTTTATTATCCTTAACTACCTGATTACAAATTAATCACGATAATTAAAGATAATTACCGTCGTTACTATTCATAATGTCCAAAAAAAGAGTCTTAATTTCATAATTTGGACCTTCTGATTCCAAATACAGAATCCATTTTATCAAATTTCAAACACAGAAATTACAATAATTAATTTAAAAATAATTCCCATTGTCAAATCAAATAGTGGGTTTTTTAAAAACAATATCCATGAAAAGTTTGGCACTTGTTTATGCACAATTTCAATGTGAAATTAATCCCAATGAACACCATTGGATAAATGGTTAAAATATATTAAATTTACACTTTAAATCCAAAGAAAAATATAATATATATATATATAATTAAATTAGGTAGAGAAAG
The DNA here is from genome assembly GCA_963277665.1 of Viscum album. NCBI lineage: Eukaryota > Viridiplantae > Streptophyta > Magnoliopsida > Santalales > Viscaceae > Viscum > Viscum album. The sequence continues at coordinate 1,111,271,193 of OY728158.1, forward strand.
AAGTTTTGAAGTAAAATACAGTATTTTTTAACTATTCATTAAAATATGAACATTGTTAGAAAAATACAAAAAAAATATCCAAAGTAAATTTCAATGTACCAATTCTAAAGAATAAATTTATTTTGACAAATAGAGCATATAATGTTGTCAAAATATAGATTTAAAAATGGTTCTCCCTCAAAAGGCAGTAAAAAAATATTTTACAATATATTATAGAATTCAATGCTTAAGATTGGATTTATTCTCATTTTAAGCCTATAAAACACTATCTAATTTATAAATAGACATAAATAAGAAAATATATTATTCATTATTTACATGGTATGTTACAGGTAAAACTTGAAATCACCACTTCAAGATAGACTCGATCAAGAACAAGTGCATGAAAATGAGCCTTTACACACTCCTAGTTTTACAACCTCAATGGTTTTCCTTTGATAAATTAATAAGATTAGTTTGAACAATTATTAAGGGAACAAAAAATCCCATAAGAATATATGTTAAAAAATATATGATGGTTTATGTAGATTAATGCTGAGAAATTCATATGTTATAAAAATAAATGTAATTTACAAGTTATATCTTTAATGTCATTGGATTAATCTTTATATGTTTAATAGTTTAAAATAACTACACTTAATTTTCCTTTTATTATATATAATGGACTATAATAGGATGAATCAGGCTAACAACTGATACGAAGATCAATGTAATGACATCCCTAATGATATTCTCAATCCGATGTGAGTGGGAATCACTAACTTTGTCAGGATACTCTCTCAGTTAACTTATGTTTTGAAAAGAAACATGAATCAAGATGAAATTCCTATCCCCCAAAAATCGAACAAGTTGCAACTGAGATATTCAAGAGACAAATGACTCTTAATTTTAGTTGATCATTTGATCCCTCAGTCACTGAATAATGGATCAAATTAATTGAGAATATATTATCCATCCTTTAATTCTCTAAGTAAGGTACAATTCTTCTGGTTTCCTTTCATATAAAAGGTGAAACTGATAACTGGTGGACACTGATAAAAAAAACAATGTCTAACGAAGAGACTAAATAAAAGGGAGAAAAGTATTTCAAAAAAATGTTTTTTGATAAATATTTTACTCCCACCCTCTAACATAATATATAAGGGGTATTCCTAGGCACAAAAAATATATAAAAAATCCATAAAATCATTTGAGAAATAATTCACAAGCCCTATATGATATGACACCAGATTCGTAATAATCCCCCAAATGAATGGTTTCCCACATCTAAGCTTGGATAAAACTTTACCAATAAAAATTCATATCAACATGGGTCGTTGAATTTTATGTAGAAAATTTTCAATTTTCCATCAAAGTTAAAATGGATATTGGAGAATATTAGTTATATTACAGAGAAATAATGTAGAGGGTAGAGAAAAATACAAGTGGTCTGACTGAGAGATCAAATGATGCCATGAAATTTCAAAAAACCACTTGGGAAAGGTGATAAAAGAAGCACCCATATAATTTCCTGAAGGGGGTGAGAAAATTCATTAGTTTTAGGAATTAGGTTCACATAAAAAGTGATTTCTAGAAAAAAAACCTTACTACAATAGAGGAGTGGAATGTTCTGTTAAAACTTTCGAAAATTGTTCATTGCTTCAACTAAAAAAACCATTTAATTTATCAAAACAATTCAATAATCCAAGGGGTTTCAAAGGCAACCAACAACTTTTTTGTAAGTTAAAAAGAGGGTTTTCAATCCCTACAATTGATTTTTATACTAAAAAGGATGTGGTACTAGGTATGCTATGCATTTATTAAATAATAACAAACATACACATTGATTCTGGTTACACACATTCTTTAATATCATAAATGATTAGTAAAAAAATACAAAAACCTCCACAAATCATGTAAATACTGGTGTCAATGTAAACAACATATGGAGAAATTATAGCAACCCATGAATATAAATCCTCCCATATCATAATTTGTGGAATGAACATACCAGGGAGACTTCTCATACATCTCATGGGGGAATTTGATTAAATTCCATGCATGGATTAACCTTCCCTATATCAAGACAACATAAATTTCCTTGAGAGGGAAATCACTAACCATATGGAAAATCAAATATCAATTATATAAAAGTTCAGGGATGAGGATGATTTTTATTTAACACCATCATCCGAAGAGTTAAAATTACTTCAATATGAGTTTGTGTATCATGCTCAGATGATCATGTCTAAAGAAAGAACTATCCTCAAAGACATAAGTATTATGAGGGAATTCAATAATTTGTTTCCAGAGTAATTTCATGGATACCCTCCTAGAAGAGATGTTGAATTCTCGATTGATCTTATACCTGGGAAATTTTCAATATCCAAGACTACATATATAATATAATTTTATGGATCTTGGGGATCTAAAGAAACAACTATAGCAGAATCCAGATATAGGATCTATATTCCCATTTTCATCACCATTGGGTGAACCAGACCTCATCGTCAAGAAGAAGAAAGATTCAATTCACCTTTTCTTTTATTATCGTGGGCTAAAAAAATCACGATAAAGGAAAAGTTTCATTTTCCACAAATTGATGACGTGTTTTATCAGATACATGGAGCACAATATATATCCAAAGTGGATCTAAGAATGAGATATTACCAAGTGAGGGTGACTAAAGACGATATCCCCAAGACGGATTTTTTTAGAAGTTACAAGCAATATGAGTTTATAGTGATGCTCTTCAGACTCGTTATTACTGCAATAATCATTATGGACATATTGAATTAAATCGTTAAAGGTTATCTCTAAATAAATTTTTTTAGTATTTATTGATGATACCCTAATATACTAGAAAATTGAGAAGGATCAGGAAGATAATTTAATTAAATTTCTAAATACCTTGAGAAAAGGAAATATTGATGCCAAGTATAGATAATGTGATTTATGGTTGATGAAGTATATTTCATGGGGAATGTCATCATATTAAAAGGGATATCTATTTAGATTTTAATTAATATGGTTATTAAAGGATATTTGAGGCCAAAAAATATGACAGATATTAATAGTTTCCATGAATTAGCTAGGTATTATCGTCCATTTGTCAGAAATTTATCCCAATTCTCAAACCTTATAACCAAACTAACTCGGAAGGGGGTATGATTTCCTTGAAAGAAGAATGATAAGAGAGTTTATTGGAGATGAAAATATATACTATCATTGTTCCTGTGATCACACTAACTATAGGTGGAGATATTTTCATAGTATTTAGTGATGCATTAATGAAGGGAATATGTTGTGTGTTGATCCAAAATAACAAAGCCATTTTCATATTATTTTGGGAAATTGAATGTTCATGAGAAGAAGTGTCCAACACATGATCTTGAGTTGGATGTAGTGATCTTTCAATGGAAAATTTGGTGAAATTTCCACATCGTGGAGAAGTATGAAATATATAAGGATAACAAAATCCTCATATATATATAAACACATTAATAGTTGAATGTGAATCAACGAAGTTTGTTAGATATGATCAAAGACTATAAATGCTCATTTCAATACCATATAGGGAAAGTGAATAATGTGGATGTTTCTATTAATATAATGGATTTATAAACTATTTCATCGATGTTAATTGTTAATGAGAAAGGTGTTATAGGATTTAGGTCATGATTATATGTACCACCAAATCCTGAGATAAATAAGGTGGAGTTGGATAATGCACGCAAAACATCATTCTCAATCCATCCATGATAATCTAATATGTATCATGATCTTTGGGTTCACAATAGATTGGAATTATTAAGAATGATGTCATGGAATATACATTAAGATGTATCCTATATCAGCAAGTGAAGGAGGAAAGGAAAAAATCTAATGGGATGATGCAACCATTGCCCATACCTACATGGAAATGGGAAAACATCACCATGAACACGTTTCATTAGGGTTCCTAAGACATATAGAGGAAGAAATGCCATCTGGGATGCGGTAGAATGTCTTAGAACGAATGAAAAATTTCAGGCGATTAGAGAGGATGCCTCATTGGATCAACCTATAAGGATATACATCAGAGAAGTGGTGAGGCTCTATGGTGTACCACTTTAGATTGTATCTGATCAAGATCTAATATTCACCTCATCGTTCTGAAAGAGTTTCCAGTATTCTTTTAATACTGAGTAAGACTTCACCATGACCAATTTCCCTTAATCAAATGGACAATATGAACTGACTATCCAAAAACATGGTGACATGTTGAGAGCATGCTAAATGGTCTTCAAAGGATGACAAGATCCACATTTTTTCTGGTTGAGTTATCTTACATAAAAAATTTATACTCAAGAATCCAGATGACTCCATATGAGTCCCTTTAAGGGAATAGAGGGAGAACACTAGCATGATGTGGTTTATTTGGGAAACGAAAACTACTCGGTCCTGAAATGGTTAAGGAGGTGGTGGAGAAGGTTAAAAACACTCACTACCACCTCAAGGTTTCTCTGAGTCGATAGAAAAGATATGTTGGTGATCGTTGAAAAGACACTGATTTAGATATTGGAGGCATGGTATTCTTATGCTTGACTCCATGTAAGAGATTAATGGTTTTTGGGAATAATGATAACATAGTCCAAGGAACATCATCCCTTTTTATGTCGTTGATCACATCAGAGGGGTGGCCTACCGACTAGAACTCCCACCAAGCCAATCTCAAGTATATTATATATTCCATGTGTCAATCCTAGATAATTAAATTTTACACCCCTCTCATGTACTCAGTATCATGGTGGTGCCATTGGGGAATGTCATCTCTTTGAAAGAGAAATTGTTGGAGATCATAGATTGTAGAGAAAATGTTTTACGGAATAATACAATTCACCAGGTCAAAGTGTTCTAGAAAAACATTATATTTGAAGAAGCAACATGGGAACTGGAGGAGGATATACAAAAGATTTACACTCATTTATTTTAATTATGGAAATGAAAATTTCACGGTGAAATTTTTTAATGGGGGAAAATTGTAATGACCCTAACAATTATAAGTGAAATTTACCTTTTAATTTAATTAAATATTTAATTTTGTAAAATTCATATCAAAAACACATGGACCCTATTTGTATTATTATATAAAATTATATTTAAATGATGGTTATGTTTCATTAGCTTTGATAATATATCAGTTGAATAGTTATCACAATACTAGAATAAATATAGAATTTTAATGAATTATTTTGATGCAGACAATGGAGATGATGTCCTCAATAGGTAGGATCATCCCCTTTGAAGCCCATTTATTGGAGCTTCTGGGGGAGATATCATTTCTCAGATTTTCCCTAGACCAATTCCAAACCAATATCCATCATCGTAAGCGTGATAAATACTATTTACACGATATGTTCAAGCACGACGAGATCACAGCCAAATCCATGTTCACCAAACGGCCCCATGAAAGCCACACCATCAAACAACTAAATCTAATGGAGAATGCTGATGTATTTAAGGTATATTTATCATGACACTATCATTTTGATTATTTAAATTAATTGTTTTTTAAAATAACTTATATAAATTAATTTTATTGTTTTTTTAAATTAAAAATAGTATATTTGGTTAATATTAAAATTGAATAGTGAATTATTCTTTGATGAATGAATTTATAATAATTTAATAATATATTATGATTAAATTCATTTTATTAAATATAAATGATCATATAATTTTAATTGGGAAATGTAAAAATTTTATTATCTTTTAAAAATAATTTCTTCCAAATCTTGTTAATTTTAAATAAATATTAGTTTTTATAATAAAAGTGAAATATGAAAAATTTAGAAATTTATTTGGATAAAATGAATATTATTTTGTATTTCGGAGGATCATATTACATAATATTGAATTTTTAATAATTATTTCAGGCAGTCAAATTTTCATTTAAAATCTAAATACCAATAAATATATTAATGTTTTATAACACCATAATAGCCCAATAGTGGTGAAATAAACAATATAATGGTTATATTCATCCTAATATAATTTTTATATTTAAAATAGTGTGATTTTAGTATTTTTTTACTTATTTTTTAAATCCTCAGTGTATCCTATAAAATTTTAAATATATTTGATGATTTTGAGTTCATTTCTTTAATAATTTAACCCACCACCACAGAAGAATGGATAATATTTTAATATCCATGGGATATGGCCTAATAAAATATTGTATTCTACTCCAATTGTTGAAAAAAATGGTGAAAAACCATGTAATGGTTAGTGGTTATGAATATTTAACTGTATTGATTCCAAAACCTATAAGTGTGATATATTAAATAATTCCACTATCATTTGCCATATAAATCCATCCAACCACCAACTTCTCTTCCATAAAAATCCATTTATCATGTCCTTAGTCTATAATACCCTCTATAATATCCCACTACGGTGAACCATTATCAAATTAATCCCCTCTTTGACCCTTTTAAGTCACACACTCAAGTAATGGTTCCATCTATTTTCATATTTTATCTATGTTTTTTTATATTGTTACACCCTTTTATTTGCATTTACAAATTTAGGGGTAGGTTTTATAACATCCACTACACTTACATTATTATGTTTTAATGATTATGAACCCATATCTATCTCTTTAATACTTCACTTATAAACCTATTAACATTCCAAAATTTCTTATGAATTATTCCATATCTATTATATCTCCAAGATTATTTATCCTGTTTCACCTTCTACTTCCAAATTACTTATGTTGAGACTTGTATTTTCATAACCCTATTACTTTCCATTTCATTTATATATAATTAGATAACCCTTCCTCTCTAAGAAACAATTTTTATTAATTTTTTTTCTATTTTTTATGCTGTCGAAATTGCACCATGATTTTCCATTCGAAATTCAATATGTATTGAATACCATAACCATTCCCATATCAAGGGTGTTCACTTTGATAGAAATATATCATATTATTTATGAAATTATATTTATGTATCCCAACCCCCATGATCGTGTAATAAATTATTTTGATGAATGAATCAATGCATTATAATCTATGTGGCATAGTTATAGAAGAGAATTAAATGAAAGTGATTGGTGTGGAGAGAATTATATACTACTCTAATGAAATGGGTATTATTTAATATCATGAATAATCTTGTTGGGATATTAATTTACCAGAATACATTATGGTACTTTGTCCAGTATTAGGTCTTGGAAGATTATCAATGACCTATGACAAAGTTATTTATGTTGTGACCACATTTCAATGTTATGATCATCATGATATATCATGCCATTATGTTCATGTCTCTTTTATGATACATTGATATACCTATTGTATATCATGTATTTTCTTACACTTTTTATTTCATGTTTATTCAATTGCTAGGATTTATAGCACACACATTTATTATTAATTTCCTCTGGTTATCCCTTTCAATGTTATGTACGAAAGAATGTTGTGGTCATGAAAATTATGTTTTCAATAATGATGTTCTATTTCATGATATAAGTTTTTAGGTAATGTACCTAAATTTCCAAGACACTATGATTATAAAATATTTGGTCTGTATTATGTGTAATGTTTTTTTATTAAATCATCTATGAATGTAATAAAAAGATCCGGGTTGGAATTCTATGGGTACAATTCACCTCCCAAAAGATAATTCTTTTGAGTATTTAAAATAATTCCACTCCTCCTCAACATTAAAAGGAACTCAAACTGCCCACTTCATCACATATATCATAGAAATATTATCTTAATATCCCTAAAACACATACCAAGATACCTAAAATAATATTAGAAGCCTTTTTTGGTCATAAAAAAACATATAATGTTTTAGGTCAAACCTGAAGAGGGTACCTGAAGAAGAGTAAATGATATTATAAATGATTTTATATTTTATTTCTTTCTCCACCTCATTCATATATCTTTATATCATAATTATATAATGAAATAATTGTCTGAAATATTATTAGATAAAAGTATTTTATTTTTATGACCTCTACCCACATACAATTCCATCAAATGTTTTAAAACATTATCTTTCATGTGTATGGAGAATTGTCACCCCAAAAACCATTGTTGATAATTTTTCATTTCCATATTTCAAAGTTGTGAATAATTGGGGAAATTTTATTTATATATTATATTTATGATTTCATTATAAATATTTATTTTTTATTAAATACATACCTTCATTTATTCCATTTTTTGGGAAAACAATAAACTCGTTTGTGTGTATGGTGGACTACTTCCTCACAATGAGATGTGATACTTTCACGCATTACATGGAATGAATTAATTATTATTTTAATGAAATAATGTGATATTTATGGTATAAAAATTATCATATGATTATATATATATATATATGTATATAAATATTTCATTCTTTCAATACAACTTGAAAATGGAAACAATGTTCAAGCACTCATATGACCTACCATCTCTATGAATGGTGTATTTCATTTAATATCACTAAATATTATGGATTAATATAAATAAATATACAAATTATATATAATATTTAGATTTTTCTATATTCCATATATTATCGTAAATTTATTGAGTTATGTGGACACAAAATTTAATGTCAAAACATATATGTCACACAAAGCGTTTGTTACCCAAAACTAAAATTAACATGTAATTGTTAATAAATTGGAAATAAAAGGTAATAAAAATAAAATGTCATATTAAAAATATAATATATTTCTATAATATGTTTATAACATTTTAAAATCTTCTATACTGGACTTTGAAGTATATTTGACCAAAAGGAAGCCTATGGTAAGGGGTTTCCTCATTTCACTTTTATTTTTGTTTCATTCATGAAATATTGACCACTTTTCTTCATTATATGAAGTATATAATTACCATGAATGATTTTTATGATTTAGATACCAAAATTTTTGGTCATTTAAATATCTATTTTGTTATATATATATTATGGTGTTTATGGTTTCAATGTTACCATGTGGTAATAGATTATTTCCAAAATTTCTATACTTTGGGATGTTTCTCATGTAATACACCTATATTTTTGTATGGATTATATAATCCCACTTTGAATTTTTATATCATTAATATCATTATATTTTATTGTAATATATGTCTCATTTTATTTAATCCTTCTTGTGGATTCTGATTTAATGTCAAAAAATTGGTCAGTGTATTTTGTTAGAATCTCATAGTTTATTAAGATTGTGTATAATTAAGTCTCTAATGATGAAATCTTATAATTATCTAAAATTATATTCTCAAATGGTTTTCCATGATACATAAATATAATTGCGAAAATAAGTAAACTATTTGGTGCTATTTTTTAGAATGTGTTTTTAATAAAACATCACTTCATTTATATCTTCGGTTAAAAATATGTCTTCTTTGAAAATAAAAGTTTTAAAAAAAATTAAAATTATTTCAAATTAATTTAGAAGATAACATTTATGGTAATATATTTTAAATTTTAATAATGTTTCAAGAACTATTTTAGGTTATTTCCAAATCAAACTTTCTAATATTTCAAGACAATTATGAAAAGAAAATTATCATAATTTTATTTTGTAAAAAAAATTGGTTTTCAAATTGATAATGTTATTTTACTCGAAAAGAATTTATGTATATTTTAAATTTATTAACATAAATATATATCAAAAACACTTTTTTTCAATTCTCAAATAAGGATATTTTGCAGTGATAAGATCATCATTCCATTTTTGATGGATTACTATTATTTGAAAAAGATTGTTATGGAACTAGTTTCTTTTACATGGGTAAATTATTTTTAAAATAGATTAATCTGAAATCCATTTATTAGTAATGTTTTTATGAGTTTTATGTGTAAAAAAAATTATTCAAGATATTATAATTGATAGGTATTGGAAATATGTGATCCCAATATTGCTTATATGAAGTTTTACGTGCCATTATAAGTATTGAGTTATCCAAATATAGCTTATATGAAGGGTTGAGCTCCATTATAGATCCCGAAAAAATGGATCTTCCTTCCATGTCTTATATAATGGATTGAGCACCATTATATCTCATGGGTGAGAAAAATATATGGTATACGAAAGTTGATCAAAATTTTAGATCTTTAATTTATTGTATAATTATTATTTTGGAAGTCATCCATTTTGTTATTCTAACTCAAACTGTCTTCAAAGTGTTAAAAAAATAATGATCCATGTTTAACTTTTTTTAAAATTTTATTTTATGGGTGTATAATTTTTATCACGAGAATGATGTATATCACTTGACTCATCATAACCAACTCTAATTACTATTTTCATTTCTATTTTTTTATAATTGATGATCTCGTTATAGATGGGTAGGGGTTATTTAAATATTCTCTCACAAAATATGATTATGTTTTAAAACCTTTGGGAACTTCTTATAATCATTGATAACATTCAGTAGTTAATGTTTAATTTTATTCTTACTAATAATTTGACCAAACCATTCTTATGACTCTATTTCACTAGGATTTAATGTATTATGATGAATTATTTACGTATATGTAGAATTTCATAAGGATGATTAAAATTATTTCATGTGAAGAAGATAATATTGGTTATGTGGAAGAAATAATCATTCAAATTCTTATGAAGTTTTTATAAAGGAGATTTTCTTAATGCTATTAAATTATAATCCTAAATGGTCCTCAAGGTTATATGTAATCCGAAAATTTTATTTGACATTGTCTGGTTTGGATGAGAAAATTTGAGTCACAATTATCAACATCAATTCTCGAAATGTATGGTTCTGGATTTCAGCACAGGATTCAGGTGTTCGTCTACGGGGTTGTTATAGTGTGTTTTAAAGTCCAATTTAGATAACAATTTTTATTAGGTTGTCTTTCTATGAGGTATTATTATGATTTATAGACACCTTCATCATTTTATGAGATTAAGGTTTATTATATGTTAAATTACATAGACACCACAACATATGGTATTAAGTAGTAAATATTTTTTTCGTGGTATTCAATGAGATTTTTCGAGCCATTATTTTGGTTATAGGTAAATTTATCCACAAAGATCAACATGAAGTTTTATTTAGGGTGGTCTTAGTTTTCATGTTTAATTAATAAAGGGAAACACTTTTTTTGGTTTAAGGACCATGAAAACATACATGGTAGTGGGGCATAAACCCATGAATAGTGGATTAACTAGTCTTTACACCAATCACTATCCCATGTGAAGTCCTATTTACTACGAAATATTTATAAGTAAATAAAGTGTTTATTTCATAAATTTATGGTAGTTTTTAGAAAAATATTAATGTTTTATTCTAGGTAAACTATTTAATTACAATGCTTTATTATTAATAGGATGTTTTAATAACTTTTGTTAAAATGTATTTTTTTCAAAATTTATTTCCAAACGCCAGTAATTTAATTACAAATAGAATGTTAAAATGGTGTGGACAAGGTTTATGAAAGGGGTATGAGAATATTTATCACCTATAGATATTTAAATAAAAATTATATTTGATAGTGTAAAATCTATTAATCACTATGTTTATCTTTCGATAGATGAAAAAAATGAGTTTCTTAAATAGTTTTCATTACATGCAAGACTGAGATTTAGAGAATAACAATGAACATATAAAATTATTACCTAACATGATTGTTATTACATAGCATTTTCAATAGAGGGAATGGATAGGATTAAAAAAATTACAATAATATTTTTTACAAATATATATAGATGGAATTAATTGGTGACATGTTATTTATAAATTAGAATATAATCCTTTCAAAATAACAGGGAGTAGTTTTCTAAAAAACTATTCAAATATGCACAATTCTATTTTATATTAGCAAAATAAGAAAACTATATTTGTTTTTTTATATTAGTAAAATTTATATTTAATATATTCAATATAATTTTAGTCAACAACATATTTGTTTTCTTGAAAATATAATAATATAAATCTAATGTTATGCATAAAATCTAATTTTTTTATTCAAAAAATGAGTTTTGTCTCCATTTTTAAGGTACACATTTTTAAAAATAATTTTTGATAATTTTATAATTATTATATAAAAAACATGATTTTTTAATTCTAAATAACTATATTATCAAACACTGAATTTTTGATATTTTTTTTCAAAAGTATCAATTTTTTATGAATATTAAAAATAATGAATTTTAATTGAAAATTGTCATTCCAACTAAATTATTTAAAATTATAAAATATATTTTTAATTTTTTAAACATAAACTAGTTCAACATTATAAAAATTAAACCAGTTTAGTTTATTGGAACTTTTTTTAAATCAAATTTATATATAAAAATGTGGTAAACTTTTAGATAATTACAGTTCAAACAATCCACATTCCCATCAAGTCTGAGGGATTAATTTTAAATTAATTCTTCCACATATATAATTTGAATGTGTAAACATATATTAATAATTTGGAATCATAATATATTTGATTATTTAATGAGTTTTTATTAATTTTTTTAATAATGTGATTAGTGAAAAAAATTAAAATTAGTTATAACGAACTAGGTATAAAAATATTACCCTAACAGCTAAACATATGTTATAAAGTGTAAAACTTAACCAAAACATATAAAACCCTTTTAGGATAAAAAATGTATACCCTTAAAAAATTATTATCTATATTCATGGGTATTTGGGACACATTTTCATAAACGTGACCGATATAATAAGTAAAATAAATAATAAGTCAAAATAAGTTACATTCCGTTCTTTTCATATCTAACGAGAATTAGGGATAGGGAAAAAATATTGTATGGGGTATATTTAATAATATAGAATATAAATGAAATTTTTTATCAAATTTTTTTTTTAATTTTTTTAGAAATGATATAATTATATTAATTTCTTTCAAAACGCCAATGCTTGTATTAATTATTTCATAATAATATAAAATAAATGACACAAAAAACATTGAGCTGATGTAAATATAGGGAATTATTGTGTTCTATTATATTTATATTAATATTAAATGATAATGATATGTAAAATAATATATTTTATTTTCATTTTTCTTGATTTCTTTATATTAAAATTGAATGATTAATGTCAAATGGACATTAGAACTATTTTATAAAGAACGGTATTATAATAATTAAATTTATGTTAATGTAAATATTATATTTTATAAATTGGGTTTTAAATGTGAAAATAAATTATTTATGACCCCTTAAGGTAAATTTATTATTTAATAATGAATATATTTACCCTTAAATAGTAATAAACTCTATTATCACAACTATGGATAATGGTGTGTCATTATGCATTACATACACTTGTGTTAAAAATTATTTTTCAAAAAACATAAGAAATTAATTAGAATAATAATGATTAAATATTTATAAGAATTGGATCTAATTTTTCTAATTTTTCTTACTGAAGTTATTCTTCAAGGATACATTCTAGAGGTTACAAAAGTAGTTTCCATAATAAAAAATGGTAAATTTTGGGATACCTAGATATTGAGTAATTAATTATTTTAAACACGATTTTAATGATTTTTGGAGGTTTGGATCTACCATATGACCACTTAAACCCATTTATTATCAATATTGTAGAAACTAGAGTTCAATTTGACCTCCAAATAGTGAATACTTTTGAGTATTCATAAGAATGACACTCCTCTACATTAAAAAGGCACTCACTCTCCCCACATTTCCATATCTATCAATACATTTGGATTTTCCGACCCTAATAATATCATTTAATAAATACCTTCCACTCATCCTAGAATTCTTATTTTCTTCATAATGTAATCCATTCAATGATTTATTCTAAAGATACAGAGAATACCTAAAGAAGAGGTATTGTTATTCTCAAATTATTTTTATTTTATTTTCTTATCCACTTAATTAAATAATTTTTGAGGGACAATTATATAATAACCCATGTGCCATTAATATAGTTATATGTCTGTATATGAAGGTTTCAATAAAAACCAAACATACTTTATTAAAAGGGGGAAACTAATCATCATTCTTGTGTAAGGCAGACGACCCCCTCCCGAACCGATGTCATTTTTTCCTTTATACCTTTCATTTTTTAGAATAATGATGTAAATAATATTTAAATATGATATTAATGATATTTTTCATGTTATTATGATTGTGGAATTGTTATATAACACATACATTCATGCATTCCATTTTATGGTAATACGATTACATTGTCTTTGTGTATAACAACATATTGTGTCGTGAAGTAATATTATTCGTTCACATTTTATGTGGAATATATTAAAGATGAGCTTAATGAACATATGTTATATATTTCAAAAAAAAAATCAACTGGAATTATAATAATTATATAAATATATAAAAAAATAAAAATATATATATATATCATTTACTTCACCTTCTTTCAATACTATATGAAAATTGGAACATCATCCATGTGTATATACGACTTATTATCTCTATGAACTATTTGAATAATTTTCTATTACTAAAATTTTATTGATTAATATATATTAATATATACTCTGTATGGGTATATTTATATCATGGTTTACATATGGTGATTTTAAATCAATGATTGAAGTATCCAGACAAAAAAACAAGACGTCAGCACATATATGAAAAACAAAGCGATTTTATATAAAACATTACTTTAACATGAAATTATTAAAAGAATGGTGATAAAAGGACAATAGAAAATAATATAGGATATTGAAAATTCTAATATTATTTTAAAATAATTTATTAACATATTTAAAACTAATATAAATGAGTTTAATGGTCATTTTACAAAAAGGAAACATGAGGTTTAGGTTTTTCTAGTCTCAGTTTTATTTTGATAAGATACCTACAATAATTTGAACTTATTTATATTTTTTGTTTTATATAGATCCCATGAATGAAATTTTTCATTAAAACACGTAAATTTATATGTATTTACATAAAAATTTAATTCCCTCTCATTCATGTGGATTACAGTTTCAATTTTTCAATGAAGTAAAGGGACTTAGTCACAATATTATTTATTTCCGATGTTTGTTATTTTATAAACAAATATTAATTTATAAGGTTTATATAATACCAATTTGAAAACATTTATCCTGATTATCTTTATTTCTATTGATATTATATGTTTAACTTGTTATTATTCCTTCTTTGGGATTATAATTAAATATAAAAAATGGGTAAGAGTTTTTTATAAAAATATCATCATTTATCAAGATTGTGTATAATTTTTCTTTTGGTGTTGAAATATTATAATTCCCATGACATATATTCTCCTTGGATTATTCATGATTTTTCGTTATAATTTTACCATTTACCCACTTTCTTAAATAAAATGGTAGAAATAGTTTTTAATACAATTTGACTTTATTTGTCTCTTCAATCTATTATCTTGATATTTAAAAATACTATTTAAAAATATTCAAAATGTTTTTAAATTACCTTTTAATCATGTTTTCTTATGATAGGATATTTAATTTTTTAAATTTTTTAAAAAAGTTTTTTAAATGTCTTCGAAGGTTTCATTTGTAAAATTTCATGGTTGTTTACAAGGAATTTATTTTTTTCAAAATCTATTATGTTTTAAAATGTTATATTTATTGAGGAATGGTAATTTTCCTCAATGATATCAGTCATGATGATTTAATGGTATTTTCATTCATAAACACCAACAACCATTTCATTTAACTATTCTCAAATGGGTATATTTTTTTTGTAAAACCAGCCCTATTATTTACTTAGATGAATTAAAAAAATTTCTAAGATATTGGGATCTATCCCATTTCTTTAAAATGGTTAAATTAGTTTTAAATGTGACTGAAATAAAACCCATTTCTTAATCGTGTTTTTTGGAATTTAAGATGAATATTTTAATTCATGAAATGTTAGTTGTGAAATATATTAAATGGAGAATCCCAATACTACAACAACAAATTATTTTTATGAAATATTGTTTTTAAACCATTATATTTATTATATGTGTTTCATTACACACCAAACTGAAATAGCTTGTTTTAGATGCAACATATAATTTCTATGAAATGCCATTTTTTTATTTTTAAATATGACAATAACATATATGTTAAATTAGTGGTTATGAATATTAGGGTATAACATATGAAAATATATTTTTTATTAGATGAATTCCATAGTTAAAAACTAATTAAATGCACAAATTTGTTCCAATTGAATAAAAAGGTAATTTTTTGTGCGAAAAAAGAACTTTTATTATTATAAAATATATAAATTAAAATTATTGTAGAATATTAATGATTTATTTATGTTATATATTCCATGAAATATTTTTGATAGTCATAAAATAGATTTTATTACCATATGATAAGAAAAAACAATTTTATTGATAAAAACCAATATCTTTCCAACTAGTTATTTTATTATATTTTAATATAAATCATATTTATTTTCCAATATTATATAATTTATATATTATATTCATAAAATAAATTTTTTCCTTTAAAAATATAAAATGGATTTGGTTGATTTTTTGGTATTTTTAGGATAAGTCTCAAGATTTGATGAATAGTTAAATTTTAAAAATATTAATTGAAAATAAATTTTTTTGTAAAATTAATTGTATAGTGTTAAATTATAATTTTGAATAGTTTAATATTTTAAATATATTAATTATTTAATTTAATTTAATTTTGTTCAATAATAAAATTTTATATTTAACTTAGATATAAAAAATTTTCAATCTTTTGCATGTTTTAACTTAAATAACATGTTTCCTCGCATTGTCAGCTTGATTAATATAAAATTAGTTAATAAATATTATGAGTTTTTATTTTTAAAATATTGATTAAATATTTGGAATATTTTTCTATAATTTATTTAATTATGTTGCTTTTTTGGTAATTTTGAATAATAACATCAATAAATTTTATTAAGACGCAAAAAGATAAATATGGTAATTAAGGGTAAGAAATAATATAAATATTTAATAATTACACTATAAATTTTTTCAATTTCATTTTATGAGTGGGTTTCTATAAAAATAATAATCATTCATATATTATAAACTTTTGATACCACTAGGATGAGAGTATGAATTTTATTATATTTTATTTAATGAAAATATAAAATGTCGTACACATATTTTAATAACTATATCATTTTTGATATTGGATTATTAAGAGGCAAAATTATACAATAAATAATAATTAAAAATTTAATTTTTTTTAATTTATCATGGTAATTTATTTTAAAATTTTATGAAATAAATACATATACTAATGTCTTATACAATGATGATGCTGTAATTGTTTACTTAATTGAAATATAAAATAAGTGTTATTATGAAATATTTTATTAAATATAATTTGTTATAATTAATGTATACAAAAAAATTATAGATTAAAATGACCCAATAGGGATATAATAAAATATTTTTTTCAATGTTATATTGTCTTATGTTGATATTTATAAATATATATTTGATGAATATTGTGAAAAATGAAGCAAATGAAATTTTATCGGATTGATGTTTTATAAAAATTGTTTAAAAATAAAAAACATTTTTTTAAAAAAAAATTGTTATAATATGGTTTAATAGGTAATAAATATTTATTTTATTGTTTAATTAACAACACATAAGTATAAATTACATCCTTTTTTGAGGAATTTTCTACTCTAGTTAATATTAAAATTGGTCAATTGAGGGCTAATCAAAATGATATGGTTTACAATAGCATAAAAAATTGAGATATAATCAATTGGTTGATGATTTTATAACATTATATCATCATAAATTCGATTCCATGGAATTTTGGGGGTACTTGGATTGGAATTAAATTTACTATAAATTATTATACTGTTTGAAATTCTAAAATTTTCTCACTTCTCAATTAAAAAAGGGGACCTCTTCCATAAATTCTTCACACTAAATTATGCCTTATAAATCAAAAAAACAATGATTAGTTTCCTTCTCAACATACTTATAAAAATTCTAGATTATATGGTCTTCTTTGAAGACGACCCTTAGTGTCCCTAAGAAGATATCAAAAGGAGGATCATTAAGGAAGAAGTAGTCTTCTTTACCGACACTCTCAAGAGAATTTAATTTTTTACATCCTATTCATGGGTTGATTAAATTATAATGTAATAATTATAGAATAAAAAATATTCAGATGTGTAATTATGATTATTTACTAAACAAGTTCCAACTTTTATCAATCTATAAAAAAATAAATCGCAATGCATGCATACATAAAACCTATCATCTCTATGTCGTGGTGTCATATGTTATTCATCAACAATTTAAATGGATTTTTATAATGATATAAATTATAATTATATAAGATGATTATAAAATTATAATTATTTTGGAAAAAAATATACTCTATAATTCCTTACCTTTTCACAATTAATGGAATTATATCGTTTCTCGTGTGTACGTACGACCTACCATCTCCACGACACAATACGATTAATTTTCATTGATAACAATTATGTATAATGATTATATAAATGTAAATAATTTATACATATATGATATAAAAAATTAAAATCACAATGTAATTGACTGAACTATATCCTATGCACATGAACAATGGCTTAAACAAAAAAATGAGTATTAGAAAATAAAGAAATTAACCCAAAAAAGAAGGGTAATAATGAATTGTTATTAAGAAAAAGGCTATAATATGATTAGGTTTTAAATAATAAATAAAGATATGGTTTCTTAAAATTTTAATAACATTATTTAAACCATTATATAATATTTTTTGATACCTATGAATGAAATCAAAACTATGGTATGGGCATTCATAGTGTTACTATAATTCATGTGAGACTTCAGATATATTAACCACTCGTTTATTCTATATGGTGTATATACAACCTATTAATGTATTTTAAGAGTATTATAAAAATTATAATGGTATTGTAATAAAAATATAATTTTATTTCATTCATGGGTCATATTATTCTACTAATTATAATGCGATGAGTATTTATTTGACAATGTCATCAATATTGGGGAATCATTGAATTCAATCCTCCACTATGGAATATTTTTCATAATCTTCCATGTTTTCTATAAAAAAAATCAATTTTTTACTATCCTTATATGTATGTTAAAATTCATTGGTACCCTTTCATGGATTTTCACTAATCATTTTAAAAGTATGCTTTTTACATTTTCCTATTGAGGTAAATTTGTACTCTTCCGGAAAGCATAAGAGAATGTTATTTTTACTTATATGGCATGGATATAATTTTTTTCCTTCATAACTCCATAATTATTTCAAGTCTCCTATATAAGTTTACTAGATTAATATTAAAGAAAGAAATTTATTTTAAAATTTATTATCAATTTAATAAAATATGTTTTTTAAGAAGAATGTTTATTTTACTCCAGAACAATTTCAAGTGATAATATAAACATATTTTCCATCATAGATAACATTATTTGATGTTACATATGTTTTAATTGGTCTGTGATTTTGATATACATTTCTTAGTCTTTCTATTAATGTCTTATTTTTTATATGTAATGATATTTATAAATCCCACGGTTAATATGGTTTATGTAATGATTGAATGGTTTTTCTGAAGCCCATTTCATGCCTTGGGATTTGATATGAGGAATGATTATTCATCTAATTTCAATACATTGTATGGTTATTACGAAGTGATGAGTTATTCATATATCTTAATCAAATTCGCTGGGTAAATATTTATACATAATGAAATAGATTTGATTGGAAATATAAATTATCTTTGGTCAGTATATCAGGGTTGGAACCATAAATGATCTTGTTTTAGTAATAATTTTACGGAACATGAAATGAAATTGGTTCAATAATATAGGTATGAAACTATAAATGAACTCGGTAGAGTAATACAGGGTTGTAATGATCAATGAACTAGATTTATTAAAGGAGACATTCATCTGTTATAATATCAGGAGTGAACCTTTACCACCATGATGGTTTGTGGTGTGAATAAATTTCAATCTCATATTCTAGGATATAGCCTTTACTATAAATGAATTTATTTTCTATGATTATTTGTTTTCCCAAAATTCCATGTTTTTTTTGAAAATCCTATTTCCCCTTGGATCATGATCCATTGGTATTTAGGACATATAAACCACCAAGATTTATTCCATAACACAGTAATATTATATATGTTTTATATGGTTTTATTTTCATAGATATATTCCTTATTTTCTACTCTTATAATTATTTTTTTCGTGATATTTTACATCTTTTCACATACAGATCATTTAATGTCACTAGTTTCTTATGTTTTATCTTCCAAATGTTATAAACAATTGTTTTAGGTAGGGTCCGTTAAGGGTAATATCATTGTGTTAAATACAAAATCTCTTTCACTAGTTTTTTATTTTTTGTTCCATGTTTCAAAAGTAGGTAAACTAATCTGGTATTTTGGTGTCTATTTGTGTAATGTACTATGAATTTCGAAATATCTATAGAATAACTTTGTAAAAAAGCCCATATATTTATATATAACACTAACATGAATCATTTTGACCCATTATATCCAATAAATTTGCCCATCATTAATTATACGTAGGTGTGGGGCCCATTGTACTTCATAAAAAATGAGTGATCTCGATGTACCTTATACAAATATTTGAGCCAAATTATATATTCTTTAAAATGGGGTAGACTGATTATTTTTATACAAAGTGAAATTACCTATCATATCTCATTGATGTGGTTGATATAGCTTATACAGATTGTAATCCCCCTTACAGGTCTCCAATGAATTTGATAATAATAAGATTGAAAGTCATCCATATGCTTATTCAAATTAATAGGTTTTTACAAAATGATGATAAAATTTAATAAAATGGTTTCAGTTTATTTTAATGTTTATATAATGTTTCTCATATTATAAATTTATATCACATGGATCATGAATATAGATTCTGATGACATGTTCCTTTACCATTTATTAAAATTTGATGATGCATGTATTGATATGTATTTGTAATTTCATGATTTGGTCATAAAATCTGATTATGTCTAAATAAAATTGGGAAATTATTATAATAATTGATTCCATTCAAGTGATAAGGATTATTTGTACACATTATTAGCATTTCATATCACCCTTCTTCTGTTTCCTCTTCCCAACATTTTAATGAATGATGTTAAATAAGATATGTATAGAATGTTTTTCATTTGGATATCGATGATATATTAATGTGAACAATAAAATCTATTTTAAGATAGACAAATTATCATTTAAATTTCTATGAATTTTTATGTTGTATGAATTCATATTTATATGCGACTCTATATATATAACGTTCTATGAGTTATAAGTGATCCAATTAATCCTATTGATAATTGCAATGTCTAGAGAAAAAAACTGGCCCACGATTATCTACATCAATGATAGAAATTCATAGTTGATGGTTTTATAATAAGTCATTAGAATTTGGGTCCTGAGATATATTAAAATCTAACATTATATCCAATAGTCGGACATGGTGATTAAAAACCAACAGTAGCAGTACATGGGGTTGTATTATGTTGTACACACAATAAATGGATTCATTTCTCATTAGATGGAATATTAGATTTAAATTGGTAATTTAATTAAAATAATATATTAGTGGTATTTGAGATATAATATTTTGATTATATTATGTTTTTTTAAGAATAATTAAATGAGTTAGTGGAATAATAAACAAAAAATTAATGTTGTCGTATTTACCTCTTTTTTAGAGTACATCATTAGGATTACAACCAATGAATTTTTAGGACGAATTAATAAAAAAAATAAGTTCTATATGATGTATGTATAGAATTAAAGAATATGTATTGATTGTTATTTGTGGAATAAGTGTTTTTTTATGTGTGAAGTGTATAAAAGATGGGGTGGCCTTTTATATGTATGGGAGAGGACACAGATATAATTTTTAAAAAGGGAAAACTGTAAGCATGTTTCGCATAAGGAAATATCCATAAAAATGTTACATTATCACAAATTATAAGTGAATTAGTCGAATTATTACAATAAAAGGGGTGTTGGAAAATTTTATATTTCATTTTATCATTAATAGTTCTTGTTTAAACCCTCGAGTATCTTGTTTTACCGATAACCATAATAACTATTTATTTATTTTTTATCTATTTATTCTAACAAAAAATTATTTGTAAAATTTCATCTAATATAAATAATGATTATTACAAATAAGTAATTCATTTATCCAAATTCTATTATTATAAGTGTAAGAATATAATTTTAATTTAAACCAATAGATATTATGAAAATACAATTTTCCAAAGGGTAATATTTTATAATGAATAAATCATGTTTATATAAAACTTTGATATAAAATTTATAAAAATAAACTACATTGGTTTATTTAATTATAATTTTCCAAATAATAATTGTTAAATTATTTCAAATGAAAACATATCTTCTAAATTCATTGAATAAAAAATAAATTTTTAATAAAAATAAGTTTTTTTCCATATTAACTGAAACAATTATCTTTTTATCAAATTGTCAAAAATTCACCCTAAGGTAATATTGGAATTTATATTTAAAAAGTTAATGTTTTTTTTATAAAATAATGATTCTTAAGGGTTTAAAGATAAATTTTAAAATAAATACATGAAATGTGGTAATTCCTTTTAGAAAAATATTGTTTGTAGAGTATAATTTGTTTTAATCTTATCTCAAGTCTAGAAAAAAAATAATGAATTTAAACTCATTTATTTAATATATTATAAATAAATTTCAATTAAATAATTCACTAAATATTTTTTTTTGAGGCAAAAACATTTGTGGGATGAAAAATAATTTCTCGAAAAATAAATAATTTATTTTCAAATGATTCTTATTTCCATTTCTAATTAATTGATCCCTGATGAACTAATTTTTCAAGCATGATTATATCATAACTTTTCCTAATTTAGTCAATAATATTAATCAGCACCATTCCATTATCTAGGAAATAAATATTATATTAAATAAATTTTTTAATAGTATGTCATTTTTCCTTAAAACTATGTGTTTTGTGTAGCACAAGTAATGGAAGAAATTGAATTTAATGAAAAATATTCATAAAATTTCAGCATGTTATAATTTTGAACACCATTATATCTGAAAGATGGAGTGAAATTCATAAATTTAAATTTTTTACCAATCAAATCTTGGAATTCAAGCTTTGGTTCTAGTTCCTTTGTGTTGTTCCAAAACATGAAGTTTGATCCAAAGCTCCTAAATAAGTATCTTTTTAAGACTATGTATCCATGATATTATTTATATTCACTTTAATGACTTAGAATCATTTAAATTCACTATTTTTGACCTAGAGAATGTATTATAGTTCTCATTTAATAATTTATGATTTGTAATATGAGGATTATATTATATTTATTCCATGGTTTTCATAATTAAAAAATGGAATAATTGTAAGAATACAATTTGGGGGATTGACTTCTAATGTATCTAATTATATTCATCTAAACCCTTTTTTTATTAGATAATTCCTCATAGTCTATAAAAAACATTATGTTAATGTTTTTGGATGTGCTATGTGTAAATAATGTTAATAGAGATATTTTAATTAGTGATACCTTTTAGGGGAGCTATGATTCAACATTATAGTTTTTTTAGAAAAAATTTGTGGGAATCAAGGTTAAATCATGTAAATCATATGTAAGTATAAATCAAAATTTGATTCTTATGTAAACCAATATTAATATGATCCTCCATTTTGATTAGATGGTTTAGAAAATAAAATAATACCAGATAATTGTGGGCACATTATTTTGGGAAGGAATTTTAGATTTTTGTTTAGAGGATGGTTTGTGTGAGAACCAATTTTATGAATATGGGTCTAGAAATATGCATTTCCAAATGGTTGTTTTGGATGCGGATTTGGTGTTTAATGGATTCCCAAGTGATTCAGTTGAGCATAAAATGAAGGGAGGGAGTATGATGATTTTTTAAAATGGTATAAACAACCATTTAAAGAGTTAATATGTTTTCACACAAAGACATGATTGAGGGTAGAGGGGAAGCCCCCCTATAGTTGGTTCATTATGTCAAATATATTTTGACACCATGTTGGGGATGAAAAAATGTTTTTTAAATACATGGTTACCAGACCCCATTTGTATTTAGCAGAAGAGAACCCATCGAGTGGATCATTTTTTCAGATCTTACCCCTATATTCCTTTTATTCAACACTTTATTTTAATGTATTATTTTAAAAAAATTTGTAGTTTATTACCTTCCTCAAATATTTTTTTCATTATTTCCACTTTCTATTTTCTGGTATCATTTAATCACAGTAGGGGATCGATACTGATTCCACCAGAGTTTGGGGGAATGAGATGAAAAAATGGGGATTTAGTGTGGTGTATCTCAGGGGGGACATGTGGGGTGGACGACACTCCATTCATCTGTATTTATGTTTATTTATGACATGAACCAATTTTATATTGGGTTATTATTATAATTGGGTGAAATAAAATGTTTTTTTTATTGTTTTGTTATAGAGAAATTTTATTTGGATGATTCTATGAGGTATGACACAGACCATCTACCAGTGGTTGGTTTGATGTATCAATGTGATAATACTGCCAAGTTATATTTCTATTGATTATTACACTTTGGATTATAAATAGTAATTAATAATAATGTTTTATAATTAATTATTTAAGTCATATTATTTGAGACTAGAATTCAGGTGGTGGTATGAGATTGGATGTGATTGACTTACGCTTAATAGATACTGTCATTGATGCTAAATCCATGCCAGAACTATATGGTCCCTTAAATATAAAATAATATTATTATTTCTTCATGGATGTTCATTCCTACATGTATTTCATGGTGTAAGGTAGACATAAGCTCACCACTATTTCCCTAGTTCTATTAGATAAAATTGTGTCTCACTTGTTATTCTTCGTAAAATTTCTCTCTAAAACATTGACGGATTGGGATATCACTGTGACATAGTCTCCAAGGGGAAAATGTGTATGTTGGAATATTATAAACCATAGTTTTCCATGGGGTGTGGTTTGCGGCATGGGAATCCTAATATGGGTTTTAATAGTGTTATATGGTCATGTTGTATATGATTTGTCCTATTGAATATGGGTAAGATGGTCATTTGTATCACACCGGGAGTGTGACAACCTCTTTGGGTTGGGTTAAGTTCATTGATTTCGTTGCATTGTATGAGTCCTTCTAGACTAGATACAGTGTGAAAAAGTGGTGTTTCCTCAATGTAGATCACTGATAGATCACATTTAAGAGATGTGAGGAGAGGAATAGTGAGGGTTTTGGAGTTTTTTTGGGGACTTGAAATGATTTTCCCAAGGAGGTTTATAGATATTTGGGTTGGGATAGTACATTTGTTTTGAGGTCATGAGTGATTAGTGTCCTTCAAGAGGTATAACATACCATGTGGTATAGTTCAAGATGGTCATATAGGTTGTGATGTCAGTGACGAGAGATAAGTGGAGGGGATGATAATGAGGAGAGGAGAAAATATTTTTAGTGGATGATATAAGAGGTTCTCTGATGGTTAAGTCAAGAAATTTATGTGGTAATGACCTAGTTCCTTGAAAACTAGAAGCCTTAAATCATCTAGAAATCAATATATTTGGTTGAACCCCTGTATGATTTTTGTGACCTCCATAGAGTATGTGAGGATGGGTCAGTGTTCTTGTGACTTCGACAGACTATGTGGGGATTAGATTGTGTTCTTGTGACA
Source organism: Viscum album (assembly GCA_963277665.1). Classification (NCBI taxonomy): domain Eukaryota; kingdom Viridiplantae; phylum Streptophyta; class Magnoliopsida; order Santalales; family Viscaceae; genus Viscum; species Viscum album. The sequence goes on from OY728158.1 coordinate 1,111,296,892, forward strand.
TCCTTAGAGTATATATGTATAGGTTGATGAGCTTGTGACCAACCTAGTGATTTTCACAATGGTTCAATTTTCTTGTGACCACCATGAAGTGTGTAAGGATTGTTTAGTATTGATGATTCATTTTACCATTAGGAGTTTAGGATGAGGACCACTTGTAATGGGATAGTTTATGGTAGGACACAAGGTGTGACCAATGAACCCGACTATATGTGATGACAGAATGGGATAAGATATAAACATATGACCATTCCCTTTTTATATATTCTTTGGGTCAAGGTTTGTATATTTACCTGACCTTATTCTTTAGTTATGGTATTGGAATTAGGTGTATTGTAACAAGATGGAGAGGTGGATTCACACATAATACTAAAGTAGGTTTGATCATGTTAAATAGTTTTCTAGTTATCACATGGAGTCATAATACCTATGGAGTTCCCATTCCCTTATTATCAAGTAATGTCTAAAAAATATAGGTGACATGTTAATTTTATTAGAAATTTATACATGTATTTTATAATATATAATATGGGGACATTGTGATAATCTAATGAGATGTATTTATGAAAAAATAAATGGGATCATTGGTATATTTCCTAATCTAACATTTATACACTTTTATCAGTATTGTTTATGAATTAGATTTGATTATTATACATCAAGGGTTTTTGGATGCAAGGTTTCTGAGGCATGAGGATGGTACCTAATGGAACTAAGGCTATTATATAATTAAATTGGAGCCTAGTTTGTGTTTTTCATCAATCCACATATTATTGATAATGGCATTTTCATGAAAAGTGATCTAATTGTTTATGATGAAAATAGATTTGAAGTTTGTGTAATTTTCCAGTGTTTTCTAAAAAAAATTAAATAAAATATGGGGCATTAATTGAGCATCACAATTTATTTTCTACAATCCACTCATCATAAATTTGGTTAAGGCATGGGATTCATAAAGACTAAGATTTTCTATGGGTGATATGTGATTTATGATGAATTAATAACGTGTTATCCATGCATACAAGAACTGTAGCATCGCGAATCCATGATTGTTTGATAGATACCTTCACGATAATAAAAATATCTCATGGGAGTTTTGCCGATAGAGGAGTGATGTGAAGTTGTTTTTGAATCGTGTGAAAAAATTTCTGGAGGTTTTGGAGAAACATTAATAAAAGTGACTATAAATATTAAGCTACCCCACTTAATTTTACAAGAAACTATTTTAAAAAAATAACTACTCAGTTGGATTTCACCACAGTTGGGAGCATCTCAAATCTACTTTTATATGTGAGCATGATAATTTTGAAAATATGAGCATCTTATTGATTTATTTTTATGATTGTATGTATTTAGATCATTGTGATGATAAGGTATTCCATGATAGATCAGTGAGATTTGTAGAGGGAGTTTGTTATGTGATTATAGGCTACTTCATGATGGAATAAGCTTTGCGAAGGGGAATTGTGAAATGTAGATTTTTAAACATATATTTTTGATTAGAAAGTGTTTTCAATGTGAATCAACTCAACTCTAATGTGAAATAGACTCTCATTTTAGTCATGGATGAAGTCTCTATTTATAATCATTTGAATATTACTTTATGGAGATAAACTGAGTATAAAATCACCCATGGTATTGAGGAAAGGAGGAGTCACCATAAGTGTTAGTAGAGATGCATTGTGGTATCCCTAATATCTTGTAATTGAAGTGTTTATTGAATAAAATAACTATGCTTAAAAATTCATCATCAACCACTAGTGATGATTAGTGGATGTAGATATGACCAACATAATATTGGAGTAAGATCAGTGGACTATCCCTTAATGATAAACAATGTAAAACTGTTCTGTTTTCTACTTTCATGTGAATGATTAAATTTCATCACATTACCATCAGATACGATTAATAGGTTTATATGAATTTGTGAACAAGATCCATCACATTGGATGAAAATTTTGACACCTTTATTCACCCCTCCCCACTCAGAGTGTTTTGGGGTCCTTCGCTAGTAAGGAAATTGTGTTCATTTTGTTTTATTATTTTTTATACGTGTTCTCCAAACATGTTTTCTATTTTTGATGACTATATAAATTTTTAAGGAATTTATGTTAAAATTTTATTTATTTTATTATATGTACTCAGATTATGTGAGTGCTGTTTCAATTATTTTTCTTATGTTTTCTGACTGTAATTGATAGGAAAATCCTTCTTGTTAAATAGATTAGGCCTTTTCCACTCATATTAGCATCTGGTATATGAGGATACATGCCTAAATTCGTTTCAAATCACTAGTTTGAAAATTATTGTGTATCCTAGGTCCAGTGTATTAAAAATTATACTCAGATCATTAACTTGTTTATTATATTCAAATTTGGTAGATTTTATTGTTAGTTATGTGTCAAATCATCTGAACAAACTCTTATTGTTGTGTCATGATCACATTTCATCCGAGATGTGATTCTGACCAATGGTATATGATTGGAGTTCAAGATTTTTTATGGTCGAGTTTCTCCTTTAATATGATGGGGTTTTGGAAGATAATATATGTGGTGTTGTTTCTTAGTTTATTTTGAACCGGTCCATATACATGAATCATGATTATTAATAAATAACTCACATAATGTTTTCCTATATTTTGGAAACTATTTTTTTGAAAATTGGTTCAATTCTATAATGTTTCACTAATAAATTATATAATTTTTTCCAATAATATTTCATGGTGGAATTCATAAAAGTTTTACCATGGTATATTATCTGATGGTAGGTAATGTAGATCTCTGTTCACTAGGTTCTTAGGTGATGGAAATATTTTCCCTTTATTATGGGATGTATAGGGACACTTGGTGGGTTAGTTCAAGACTTGTATGCCTCCTTAACGGAACATTTTGGGGTTCAGTTTTGGCTTTTGATACACGAGGATTAATCTGAGGATATGAATATGTTATCTTTAAGAAGGGGAAACCTATTGGTTTAGAAATGGTTTTAGTAGCATAATGTGTGATGCAAAACCTATATATTTATTTTCCAGATGGATTCTTGGTGGAACTTGACTTAACCCAAAAGGGTGGATGTGATTAAAAACTATTATGGGTTATGGAGAAAATAATGTGGATTTATTGTTTATAGAATCAAGGTAATATGGGATTCTATGATCAATTGGATTCATATCCCTGTTAATTTTGTATTTGATTCTAGTGGTTCTAGGAGTGAATGAGCATATACTAATGTTTTATGGAATGAAAACCATGTGGTGTGTTATGATGTGGTTATCCTTGGGATGATTGATAATCCATAGACATTTTGTTGATCTTGATATGCACATGGTGAATGATTAGTGGTTTATGAATGTGATATTATATTTTATAGAACATTTCTCATGTGATAATGAGAATTATTTTTTAAATTGGATATAAAGAGTCTTCATCCATTATGTTGATATTATCCTGAGTAGGATAGATAAGGAAAAATTGGTAAGATTGGTCTCAATAAATAACTCTGTATTGAGGAGGAGAGCGAGTGCGGTAATGGATTTTTGAGAAGCATATTATTGTGGAATCATTGGTACAAAATGAATATTCCTGATTCTTATAACGGTTGTAAATCAGTGAATATGATGTGATTGTGCCTAATTATATTGATCAGGTTGTGGATAGACCTAGGTGACAATGCAGTCTCAATGCGATGTTGATATTATTAGTGGAAAGGAGCCCCAAGGTTTAGTCATTAGGGATATTTCCCTATTTTAGAGGTAACATCAATGATGTATCTTGGTGCCATGGTATGGTAAGGTAAATATAAATTCTTTGAATGAATTTCCTGAGATACATAGTGTTGAAACACACTTGGGTCAGTTCTTTAGGAGAGGATAACGAGAATATATGTGGGGTGTACCACACCATTGGCTATTGAGGGTGACATTTCTAATGATATAGGAGAATGTGGTGGTTGATGGTTTTTTAAATTAGTGCACTGTTAGGATGTATAAAATCACGTCCATTAATCACATATATATATAGATGGGGTTTATTCTATAGATTTTTGGGGGATACTATAATGATCATCATATAGTGGGGGAATTTTATCATTCACTTTTGTCCAACCCATATTATGGAAGGGTAATGATTTTAGAAAGCCTATTTTTTATATGGTCATAGTGACACTAGGGTACATTTATGTGGTTGGATCTACTGATATCTAGTTCCTTGGTTAACAATAGATTTTGTGTTTATTGGAGTCAATGTTTTGGCATCAGGCTTGTGGTGGATTACTATGATCCAAGGCTATGTTATATCATGGGTGATATATTGATTTATTTTTGATATATTATTTTTTAGATTCGTTTATATGGTTAACCATGATGTATGAAATGATTCCAATTATTGAACAGGAAACATGGAATTATTCTTTTGGTGAATCATGAATCATGACATGATTTAGGGGGTGGAAGGAGATTTATCACATTATTCAATCCATCAATCATATGAAGAAATATAGTTATGGTTTTCTTATGGAGTCAATATTTGAGCGCGAAAAATAATTTTTCTCCATGGTTTGTGAAAAAAACATATCATTTCATTTGTGAGTAAATGAAAATATCATGTTTGAGGATTTTTTTCTTTGTTAATGGATATAGGGGTGAATCTACGAATTTTTGGTACAATTTTGGCCATAAGATGTCAAATTGGTTATTTTTTCACAGAGTTGGACATAATGAGATGAGAATTATGTCAATAGTTTTTATGGGGATGTTTTGATGTCATCAGAGGACTGGATTGGTATTTTTGTAGAAAAAACATGTATCCAAGATTAGTGGTTGGAGTTTTACAGTGGATGTGTGCTTTCTATTTAGGATAAGAGATTTGTTTTATTTAAATGGAATGAGTCAATGGTATGATTAGAGAGGTGATTCATGTTATATTGTAAATTATTAGGTATGAGAAAGAATTTGGATGTATGATTTTCATAATCTATATAATTTAGGGTAATTGGTTTATTTTATTATTTAAAATTTTTTATATAGTGAATGGATAATTTTGATAACAGTGACATGAACCAGGGTATTAAGTATATGAATATCATTAAATTGTGTTGTGGTAGTGTGTTGAGGATTTATTTTATTCTCGAGGGTTTTTGGGAGCATATAAGAATGATTGAGATTCCACAGTACTATAAAATAATAATAGTAACAACATAGAGTGTGAACAAGTGTTCACACATGGAAAATATATTTGGATGAGGGGGAAAATTATTTCATTATTTTTTCACGAACATGTGGTTTGAGTCCATGAATGGGATTCTACTATTTTTTATAAGAAAATATAAAGGGATCCAAAGACCTATTTGGATTTTTATAGGGAGTGCACTGATGGAGGTTCATTCGACTGGATTCTCCACTCCACTTCGTTTACATAGAACCCCATACTAGGGGATGGTTTTAGAATAAAATATATGTGTTCTCATACCTCCATTTAATTTGGGTTTTGTTTCTAATTACTATCCAAATTATCTGATCACTTTAGTAATGTGTAGGTGGTGATTCCAATAGAGTATGGTTTAATCAATTAAAATGAAATATTTTTTCATACGAGAGGAATTGAGGACCTGTATCGTGGATAACATAACATTCCTTGTAGTTTTATTTTAGGTAATCTACTGACCATTATTATTTAGCAATTTTGGTAAAATTGGATGATATTGAAGAATTTCTAGGTATTACATGATGGATATTTTTACTAGGAAGGTGCAAGGTGCATAAAATATATCTACCATAGTTGGTTGGTTATGGAATCAGTGTGATGGTGGTTCCCAGTGAGTACTACATTGGATATGAATGATATCTACAAAAAATTAAATATTTAATGACAATATTTTATAATTAAATATTTATAACATATAACTTGAGAAAGCAGTATATGTGTTATAAAAATCATGGAAGTGGTTTGGAATGGATTAGGTGAATCTTATAAGATATTGATGTAGATGGTATCTCCTTGATTACAGTGGGTGGTCCATTTAATATAAATATATATTCATATTAATTCATATATTTTCTTTTCTGAATGAATTTCATGAGACTAGTTGAATAATTATGGAATGAGTGTTTCCAATCTAGATGATATAGAATGGAATTGGGCCCCCTATTTTTTTGGAAAACTACTCTATAGATCATTGATTGTTCATCATAGACGTTCGATAGTATCACTAAGGATGAAGTTATGGGCTGAGATGATGAAATCCATTTGGTGGTTTTTATATGTTAGATGATAAATATAAATCCTAGGATAAATTTCTCTACGTTTAGTTGAACATGTGTGGTATTCAAAGTCCAAGTCATGATGATGGATATTTTCGTAAATATCATTCAAGTTGAATGATACCATCCTGATGGTGGATGAGGTTTGTTGAGGATTATTAATATGATTTGTAATTCACGACTCAATATATTGTATTATATAGGGGTCTCTTTTTTGTTTTTGATTTAGAGTTCTCTATAAGGTGATGTGAGGGGATATAATATTAGGGTCATGGGGTTTTCATGAGTATTTGAGACAAACATTCCAAGGGGACATAGAGAGGAATGCCTCATTAAATTCCTTGGTTTGTGGAACTATGGGTGACGAGACTCCATGCCTTGGTGCAATAGATCTAGATGTTTTGGTTGGGATGAGCCTATGAAACATTATTTCATTGAGTATTGATGTGTATTGGAGATAGTAATGACGAGTATTGTTTTTTATGGGTGTAAAGGAGCCATATGGATCCCTAAAAAGTTAGTTCATATGTGACTATAGTGAGGGACAATGTCTTGACTGGGTAGTTCTTGCCATCATTTGGTGTGTTTTGTGATGATATATAACCCCATGGATTTGTTATGACCTCCCCATAGTCAATAAAGATGTTATGGTTAATTTTCACTTTATTAAAGTATATAGGGATATGTCAATAATATTTTGATCCCCTTGAGTGTGTTGGAATGGGTCAGTGACAATAACGGATTGTTCCCTCAAATGCATAGATCATGGACAAATTTTTGGTGATTAGTATTTTTCATGAATTATTTTTTTCAATGAAAAAGATTTCCATTGATTACCCATGACAGGGATGTATCATGGGATGACCCATGGCATGAATGGTGGACCCTATATTATGTGTTTCGCAATTTAGTTATGATTTTGACATATGACTATGCCATCTTCCTTTAGGTATTCAATTATTGTTCGGACACCAACCCTCACAGAGTCTTGAAGTATGGTCTAGGAATCATGAATAGTGGAATGAGATAATATGGTGGATTCTGGCGTATCTCTAAAGAATTTTTTATTAGGTATTGTGGTGGAATGGATAACTCATTGTGAGATGATCCACATGGGTACATAGTTTCCATGAATTAAAAAACATCGAAATAATATCATGAAATTGTTTTTTTAGTCATAGTGTATACATGCATATGATGTAATGTATTATTAGAAATTCATGAGATAGTAATGTGATGTATTTCTCACATACATTATGGGCACCGTAATTTTCATGTGGAACATATTAGCATCTTTTAGGTTAGGTATAGGGAATATAGTGTATCCAATTTGTGTAGTTTGAGGGTATTTTGATACTAGGTATTTAAGTATGAGAGATGGTATTATGTATTGGGTAAATTGAAAATTATATTTGATTTATTATTTATATGGGTGTGGAAAAAAGTAATATTGATGTAAATATAACTGTACGACTTATGAATGGGATTTATAATAGCATTGGGGTTATTTGATTATGTGTATTGTAATTTTGTGATGGATGTTTTAGTTATATTTTTATTGTTTTATGTCTATGATATGAGTTCATATTGTTAAAATATATATACATATATAAACCCTCACAATTAATTGTAAAGCTATGGAATATATGGAGGAATATTCATGGAAATATGATGCCTTCATCCTAGGAACTACTCATTTTCCTAGTTATTGGGAATTACACATAGTCATTTATTACACTTCAACGTGATATATATATAACATTCACAATACACTAAAATGACATGATAGTACATTTACTAATATACTAGAAATAATAAAAGATGATAAATATTAATATATGGTATTAATTTTTTTGGGAGAACATAAGGGCCATGATTGTACCAAATTAAATCATAGTAACCTTATCATTAATATTTCAAAATATAATTTTTTTTGGTATAATTGAATGTTTTCTTTTGATAAAAAATATTATTATTTTTACTATAAAATTAAGAATTATTCTCTTGATTTTGTATAGTATTAAATGGTACTCCTATAATCTCTATATAAATTTTATGGGATCTAGTACTAATAAAATATTTTAAATTCTGTTTATTGAGTAAAAAATGAAATTATTCCATTACTTTTTTTATATTGGGTGGTTTCATTTTTATATACATTATTGTTAATAGTGACTATACCCCCTATTTGGTCCCACACCTTAATTTATGTGAAGATAAGGATTTCCACATGAGTCCCTCCTCTAGTAGACTACTAGTTAGAGACTGGCACCATGTGTATAAAAACTCTCAAATAGGAGAGATTACCATTTTATTTACATAGAAATATGAAATAAATAGCCACCAATCCTGAACAATATAAGATAAAATTGAATCCTAAATCCATATTCATCATTCCCATTTCCAAAATATCATGTACATTTCAAAATTAAATCATAAAATTGATGTAGGAAAACTAATAAAACTAAAAATATCCTCTAATGATCACTAAGATACCCATAAAATGGCTCCAATCCCATTCGGACTATCCTGAAAATATTAAAAAAACAATGGTGCAATGAACACTTTAGAGTACATAGTGGGATTGTACCTATAAATATAAAATAATATTCTTATAATAAATATTTAAGAATATGATAGACTGAAATCATCCATTTATGAATAATAATAAACACATATATGTGATAAAACATGAAATATGGGAAAACGAGACATCATACTAAAAACATCAATACCAATAATCAAATCTTCTCAAACATCTACAATAATAATGATATAAAAAACACAATGTCCATAAAAACTATCAATGTCCATTTCCCTTGAAGAAGTCCATCTAAGTTCCAACTTGACCGCTCAGGTGCTCTACCACTCAAATAGGCAGTGAGCTGGTACCATCTCCTCCTTTTTATGTGTAGGGCCATGAGTATGAAACAAAACCAACCATATATCATCATCTAGAAAGATTTACTCTAACACCACCTTCCATATCCAGAAAAAATTGCACCAAATTTGTATCGTCTCTTTTAACACCAACCAAATAACACATATAATGAAACAAACCACATATCTCATATCCCAAAAACTAACCACATAACCCATCTCATTGAATCAACTTAAATCACATCTCCTAAAACTGTTAATTGGTAGGGTATATAAAAAATAATTTAAATCAACCATTTTTATGCATCACTATATATATATCCCCCTGAAGCACATTTCGTCTGTTACAATAGTGTATCACAAAGAATTAAGGTATAAACCTCATTCCCACCCCCACTATGCACAACCCATACCATTTATCATCATCATCCAATGAATATATATTAAATCAATTCCACTTTAACTATAAAACATCATCATTACTACTTATATTATATAAAATGAACATCATATAAGAAGAAAAAAATTATGGCATATAGTCATCAGAAGAACAACCTTCACTAAGTAAAGAATAAGGCCACATGAAAAATAATCCATAGTAGCCATATTACTCCCACATCATTATTTTTAGTATTACAAACTTCATTAAATTTATTAGTATATTCATTAACCCATATCAATAAAATTATTCATACCAAGTACTACTATAATCAATTTTTTTATATACAATGTTTATTATTTCATCCATGCTCATGCATTTCAATAATCAATAATATCTTAAACCAGAATCCATATATTTAATTCATGTGAAATAACTACATCACAATGTTTTCATTATTATATTTTTTTGATGCATGTATTCGATTTCAATATTAAATGACTAAACACATGATCTATTTTCATTAATAATCAAGGTAAAATAAATCAAACCACAAAAAATTAACTATATACAATGAATATCTTCCCAATCAGTCCTTAATTGATATTTCACCCAACACCTATGTCATTTAACATCTTGGAGTAATTATGTATATATACTATTGAAAATCATTATAAGTGAAAAAAACAACCAATAAATCATTATATAAAAAATTCTAACAAAAAGAATAAACTAATGAAAGTATCATAAAAAGATTCAAATGAATAAAGAATCTCATACCCCATATTACAATTAATTTAATTAGTTGCAACATTTATTTAATTTTAATTCTATATTCATGGTTGGTTTTCATATGTTATAACCATTCCCTACAAACCAAAACACCCAAGAAAATATAGTATAATACTAGGGATATAAAATCATATAAAAATCATGAACATTAATTATAGATGATATAAAAAATGGCTCATGATACCCTACATGAACCAATAATTCTTACTCTCTTTGAAATCAGTCCGAATGATAGAATAAGGATTCTAATAGATATTACCTACATTAGATGACCCTTATGAAACCTATACAAAACAATTAACAATAAAAATAATAACATAACATAAATTGGTTTTATCAAAAACATCTACCAAGAATTTGAATGGAAAATATAGGAATAATCTAAGGGGAAAGGGAGAAGACTCTACTCGGATAACCAAATGTCACGACCCGTCCTCGGGGCCTGTGCCATGACTACCCCAATCCCACCTTCCATAGGCCAGGGGCTGGCGACTAGAACCAAGGCGTAAATTCTGGAAAAAAGGGAAGGCATTGCCTTTGTAAAGTAAACAAACACCATAGAGCAAGCAAGTAGTAGTAAACACTAAGTAAAAGCTGGTACAACAGTAAGTGCGAAAATGTAAGTGGGCTAGTATACAAACCCAAAATGAAAGTGAAGTACAACTGGAAAGGGAAAACAACAACTGTAAAGTAGAGCCACAGCGTCGAGCCGTCCACTGGAAGTATCTCCTGAAGGGTGGGTATAGATAGCCTCCTCTGCTCCTTGGGTCCAGCCAACCTCTCCGAGTACGTCCCGCACAGTGGTCCACCTCCAGGTACCGTCCAACTCCACAAGCCTCAACCACGATCAGTGATGTCCGTCATCTACAACCAACACAACGTAGTGTGGGCATAGCCCGTGTAGGGGTGAGTATAAGCTACTCAGTAGGGACCCCGAGACCCCTGAAGGTCTCCCAAAATCCACAAGGATAATCCACAAAGGAAAGATGCAATCATGAAGTATCATCCGACACTGCTTAGCTATATGCCCATACATATACCTAAGTCTTCAAATCTTGTTCGGATCCAACATCTGAGCCCAAGTACAACCCAGTCCACACTGGAAAGAAAAACGTAAATCCACACAGGATAGCTCAATACAATCCACATAGGAAAGCAACACAGGATTCAGCTCAAATAGGTATACTTCTTCGTAAGATGATAGAGATGATTAGATATAACCACTGATTAATCTAAGCCGCCGGACCCACAAAGGATCAATAGGTACTAACCCCCGCAATGACTCACATAGGATCTGACCCACAGAGGATCGATAGGTAACTCACCCCCGCAAAGACCCACACAAGATCGAACCCACACAGGATCTGTAGGCGCAGGCTCACACAGAACCGCTGAGCGCTGACCCATACAGGATCAGACCCACACATGATCGGTAGCATTGATCCACGTAGGATCATTGATTGCTGAAGTTGTCGTCGTCGAATACACTGAGGATCTCTGTACAGTCATCGTCGTCATCACAGTCGCAAACGGAGCCAGCACTAGGGTTCCCGCACACATCAAGCTCGTTCGGGAGGGTCCGCTCCATGATACGAGAGGCATATACATAAACTGACACATAGTCCAGAGTTGATGTATCGAAAAGTTCCGTATTGTCAACAGGAACTCAACGACGCAGACGACACGTCAATCGGACGCCCGGTCTGAGAGTTATTGGATTTTTCGTCCCAGGGGCCCGGATGGTTTTTAAGGCAAAACCAACCTGACCGTACTCCACCTGCTGCCAAACCTCAGTTGGAGTAATCCAAAAGATCCGTCTAACTAAGAGGAGTACAACAAAGTCGACGACACGTCAATCGGACGTCCGGAGCTTATGATATGAGTGTTTCCGCTCCAAGGGCCCGGTTGGTTTTGTGTACGAACCAACCCGGTTGAACACAAAGTATTCATAAAACTTGAGTGCGATATACCAAAACGACCGTCTTGATCCAAGGATCTCATTGCAACTGACAGTGCATTGATTGGAGGCCCGTAGCACATGTTATGGGCGTCCGACTGGAAAAGATTTGGTATTAAGGGGTTCGGGCCCGGTCCGACCCGGCAAGATACCCCCAGGGTCGGCCCGAACTGGGTTGGCCCGACCCGGGTCCGGGTCCGGCCCGCTTGGGTGCGGCCCAGCCTGAAAGGTGTGGCCCAGCCCGGTCTGGCACGGCCGGGCCAGGCCTGGGAGTGGCCCGGCTCGGTCCGGCCCGACATGGGCGCGTCCCGGCCTGGGCGCAGCCCGGCCTGGTAGTAGCGCGCCCAGCGCGCTGGCCACTCACCCAAACGGCCGAGCCGTTTGGAGTGGGGGGTGCCTACCCCCTTGGTTTGTAACCATGGCCCCCATTAAGGGGGCCGTTGTGCTGGCCGGCCGGGGGTTTGAACCCCCAGCTTCCTCTTGTCTGGCCGGCACGCCCCGACCGGCCGGTTTCTGCCACCACGAGACCAGCATCGGCCGGTCCCCTCCCTGCTCCGATGTCGGCGTCCCGGAACCAGCCGCCGGTCTCCCAGCTCCGCCGCGGCCTATAACCAGCTGCGACCTTGATTCGTCCGGCTCGGCGAGACGGCGCCGTGCCCCTCCAACGCGGCCCTGCTCTGGCCGCGGTGTCTTCGGGTTTCTCCGACGCGGCGCGACGGCGTCTCACATTCCTTGCCGCACGATTCCAAATGGTGCGACGACACCACGCCATTTTGTTCCAACCACATTAGAAACAACAACAATAATGGAGGAGGGTCGGCCGTGTTTGTGCGGTGCGGCCCCCTCTTGTTAGTTGTTAGCAATTGGTCGTATTTTCACGAAGAACAACAAGGTAGAATTCACGAACAAAATAGTTAAATAATCCCCTACCTCGTGCGATCTTGAACTGAGGTTCGTCGAACGAGGATTCGTCACGGGAAGAGACTTCGCGAAAGGAGATGTTGCGGAAGGATACGTCACGGAAGAAGACTTCGTGGAAGAACCGTCGTGGTATACGGCGTCGCATAGTCGGTCTGCGAGGACTCAGGGTTCTTCGACGGAGTTCGATGCATTCTTCGTGTTCTTCATGTTCTTCGACGAAGAAGATGAAGAACATCTAGCATCCTTAAGCTTTTCTCCCCAAACCTCTCAAGCAACAAATCCCCAAATAAAATAATCACCTCCCTTATTTTATTAACTCAACAACGCTTTTGAAATTCAAACGTCCACACATAACTCACTTAATTAAGAACATAAGTTGTCAAAAATTAATGGTGAGTTGAGGGGGGTTGAAGAATATGAAGGGGTGGGGTTCGTGGGGGCCCAACCACCCTCATAACCTCCCTTGGGATGTTGGGTAGTTACCCAAATTCCACCCAAATCCTTAAACCACTTAAAGAAAATAAATATTGTAGTTTAATTATAAATAAAATTTCCACAATTTTTATCATCTTCTCTCATGCAAACACAACTCCGGTAATGGCGTTCATAAGCAATTACCAGTGCTACGGTTCCATCGGTGCCCTTGGAATTTGATTCCGAGCACCAGTTCAAAAGTTAGAAATTCTCGCTCATTCGTTCACTGAACGTACCTGAGCTAAACTTCAGATAGAAATTCTGGGCACACCAGGCCTCGGAATCAAGAGCCGTTAGAAACTTCATTCATGTAAAATCCCAAAGAAAATTAAGAAAAACATTTCCTTGAATTTTACGGGTCTTTACACCAAATATTAACCTTTAAAATCCATTTATTAAAGCCATAATATTGTGGACACAATACCTACTATATTTTCCAAGGATTCACCCATGGTTTTAATGAAATAAAATAAAAATGGGGGAAATCATAAAAAACTTATACATTATAGACATGATATTAAAACAAAATTCACATCTAGAAAATGAATTTCAATCCATTAATTTCTTGAGTATAACAACCTCCAAAAAACAAGGAGTGTGGATCATTGAAATGAAATAATTATTCATTCCATGAATGAATCCTTCATTTTAATAATATTTAAATCATAGAATTACATTATTTCTTACTAGTTTATATTCATCGTGTTTCATGTCATTAGGTCCATGAATTCCATATGTAGGTATAATTTCATCTCTATCTTGACCAATTCATCCCCAAAATCCCTCTAAAATCCTATGACATAAAAAATGATAAAGTAAAAAAAATGTTTCGAAAATAAAAATAAATACCTCTTCATGATTCTATTCCTCAAAAACCAAAACAAACACTATAAGGGAAATAAAAATTACCAAAAAATAATAACTAAGGATACCTCTCAAGTGGATCCAACCATTTAGGAGTAACCTTAGAAAGATCTATAACACACTACCCCCATTATAATATATCTTAGAAAACCGTGTTGTAATGATAGATACAACTCACGTAGGACACCACCATTGTGTAAATTCAAAATAGAATGATCCTACTCCCTCATGGACTACTGTCTCCATAATTCAATTTATCATTAACAATTTTTTAAGGTAAAAAACATGATATTAATAAATATCTTCAACTTATTACTGATTGTGGGTACCACATATCATACTCATGTATTATCATTTCTTACCCATAAAATTTTCCATTTTTCTATATACATGTGTTTCTCCTTCAATAATAGTTTTTTTATAATTTAGTATCCATAGTATTAATTTTATTCTACATATATGACATTTTATACTGAAGAGTTATTAATGTTTTGAAGCTAAAATGTGATCCTAGATATACCATTATAGAAATAATTTTGTTATACCTTATGCTATAGATAAATAAAGTTGAAAAGGAAGTTAGGATGTATGATTATCATGTGTTTGGGGATTATTATCATAGAGGATTCATCTCATGATGTATGCACTTGGTGATCATGAGTAGATGAGATCATGAAGTCTTACCCTCTAATAGGAAAACTACATGTTTCATTTATTTTTAGTAGTTCTTATAATCCAAAAAATGTAATGGCCTCATAAATTTATATTATTATCAGTTTATACTGTTTTATTATATGATTTTATGCATGATGAACATTGGGATATTGATTTCATAGAGACATAACATGTTTTGGGTGAATCATTTCTTGTATTTAATTAACAAAATAATTATGATAGTCTTTTTTGAATGTGGTTAATATATGGACCCACGTTGACCAGTATTGTAGTATCTTTTTTATAAATACATTGCTATTGTACAATAAGGATGATCTATCTAATCTGGTTGATGAATTATAATGAATTAATGGATGATGATAAAAATAGTCAAACCAACATTACGAGATATCACATTAGAAATATATTATGTTACCTTGTATGTCTTTCTAGTCAAGGTGGTTGTTGCTGCAAAATTTATGTATCCCCTAATGACCCATGATGGGATGAAAGACATCGCTTATTATATATGAATAGTATTTCCTACTATTGAGATTTGTTTATAGAGGTTCACACATATATCATATAAAAAATACTTCCATATTCTGATGAATATGAGTAATGTATATGATGGGCCCCATCATGGGGTCCGACAGATGTCATAGAATATACAATGTGAAATGAATAAATAAATCCATTATTATATTAGATTAGAATATTTGGATTTTAAATTATTAATTTAAATTATTTATAAGGTATTAAGTTAGTGCACAAAAAATATTATAAAAATATATATTTTATTATCATTTATCATTTTTAAATATCTACATGAACTATGACTCTAGTTAATGTCCCTATTTTATCATATAACATTTCATTATATATTACATGTTTTTGATAATAGATAAAAAAATATGGCAAATTTAGTTGGTTATAATGTGTCTACTATGGGTTATTTAGTGGGAATTATTTTTTTTCAAGGTCGGGGAATCCTTGTTTAGAGTTCAACCCCCCCCCCCCATTATATAATAAATACATATATCATTAATATAGTGAAATTCATATATAATATTTTGAGATATCCTCTCTCCTCCTTTATTTATCATAGAGGTATAAATTCTCTTTCTATGAAAATGATAAAAAAATCATATCCCAGTTTGAAGGAACAATGTAATGGTGATCATTGGTATGTCAAAGGCATCATCATATAATCATTAAAGCATCTAGATTCCTACTATCAGTGTTTCTGAGGATACATAAATAGAGTTTTGAAAATGTAAATGGATTCAACCTTAGATCCTTTAAGAAGTGGTAACTGAGATTAAGATTATATCATGCACAACATCATTCAAAATGAGGTATTGATTAATTTTAAATTTTTCAATTTGAAAAAATCAAATGAGATCCTAAAGCATTTACCTATGTTTTTATCAATGATGATGATGATGATATGTAAATCGGATGATGAAGTTGTAAAATTCTTATCCTATCTAGTTATGTTTCATTCCTTGACACAACTATTTTTTATCATAGTGATAAGATTATTTTATTTAAGAAATTAAAGATTAAAATTTTCATAAATTTATGTATTGGAAAATCATTTTCATCCCAATTGATAAAACACACATCAATATTATATCAAACAACATTGTAATATCCATATAAAAATTTAATTCGAATTGTAACACGATTATTAAAATGGAGAACAATATGTATATAAACATATATATTGAATATAATTTACCATTTTATTATTTATGAAGAATTAACAACATTTTTTAATGCATTATGTTTATTTAGTTTATTATTAAAACTACGTATGATAAAAGTATCAATTTTATAAAGGTATACATAGTGTAATTATTTTTTTAATGTGTATAAGGTATCCACATCAATTAGTATATATTAAAATTATCACATCTCATGAAACCAACTCTAGGGTTTCAATATTTATTTATTATTATTATGATTATCTAAGATGTGGCCCCTTCAATGTCAAGGGGTAATGGAATATGAGATGTTGAAACATTTTATTTGGGTGTGAGCTTTAATTCATGTCATCCCTCACCCACTCATACTACCCTTGTGGTTGTGGTTGATCAATTGAGTATATATTGATCAATAATTACCAAATTTTCGTTATCATTCACATAGGTTATTAAATTAAGGTAGCTATTTTAATTTTTTTTGAATATGCATTATTGTGTAAACATATAAAATAATTAATAAATATGTATCTATTGAGATAAATATAGATGATATAAATGTTTTAAATTATTTCACAATTCATTTGTGTGTTTGGTGACACAGTAAGAACATATTTATTAGAAAATAAAATCATCAATTATGTAATAATTAATAATAATTATATAATAATATGCTGTAATGACTTCTACCATAATAAGCTGAAAAAATCAACTATACTTGATGCTAATCATCCCTTGTTGATGCTCCCTCCTACCACTGTTGTGTTATTTTGAGTGCGATAATTAAAATTATGCAATTTTGGTAGAAAATATGTAACCACAATAATCTTGTAACTACATTAGGGTAAATGTTTTAATAGAAATAATTTAATAATTATGAGAAGCTAGGACAACACTCAACAGTTCAAGGAGACACAAGTCAATGTAGTTGGATAGTCTAGTCCATACATAATAATCTGTATATTGTGGTGTATCTATATCATAGACTTTGAGGATTGGTTCGAAATATATTTTATAATAAAATAATCAACTATATATTTAATTATCATCTTTTATTGAGGTCTACTAGAGTTCAATTTAATTACGGGCTGAATTTAAAAATTTATTAATCATTAATTTTAACACTATAATAAAGATGGTTTACTAAGATATAACTTTACTTTTCCTATAAAAATGTAACTCACAATCACTAATACAATATCAATATGATAAATTATATATAAATTAAATATCCTAATTGAGGAAAACATCAATGGAGTCAAATAGGTTATTAGGGGTAGTGGAACAAAAAGAGAGTATGCTTAATGTATTATAGTCATCACTTCATGTAACATCTCATTACATATTTGTCAGTTATGTATTTATCCAATTCATGTTTATCATTTTTTTGGGTAGAGCTGAGAAGGAAATGAGATGATACCTATAACATTTCTGTTATATATTTTTTGAAATTTATCGCATGATTTATGGATGTTCTGCATCCTAGTAGATAATTACACACAATGTAATATGGTTACACTATGTGAGAATCCTAAGTAAAAATAAATTATCTTTTTACAGAAATTCGATGATATTTTGGGTGATTATCGTACATGTAAATTCCACATATTTAGTTAGGTTTGATGTCCTATTATGTCCTGATAATTGTTTTTAAACATGCATTCCATATGACCTCTATTTTTTCATTCTTTTTTACAAAATTAATATTTACCTAAATTCTACTCTATGGGATTGTGGCTGCCTCCAACCCCAACATATAATTTCATTTAGTTATTGATCATTTTTGTGGTCATGTTGTGTCTTTCCAAGTATTTGTTATTCAGGCCTCTCTGTCACTTTCTCTATTCATTCCATGGAATATGATGTATTATCCATAGTTTGATATATCTTTGCCTATTTATTATCACTTCTAAGTTGAGTTCCATGATAATTTGAGGCTTCATTATTGTTGTCAGTTTTTATTATGGTAATTGTATTTTGGAGAGGAATGTAGGTTGTTTTGTATTTTGTTTCCAATTTAATTAAACATAAATTTCATGATTTGAATTTAATTTTATTTAAAGTGTAATTTGTTAAACTGAATTAATTTATTTCAATCAATTTAATAAAAACACAATTCAAATGATTTATTTTTTGGTTTTTTTGGAATGAAATTAGTAACCCACCAATTCCATTAAATTATGGACGGTTTATAGTAATTGAGAAATTTATTGTTTTCAAATTTTAATTTTAATTTCATGAAAATAGAATCGATTATATTATTATATATAATTTATGATCTTTTTTAATGTAAAATTGTGAAAGCCCTAATTATAGTTTATTTATGGTTGTTGATGAAATTTATGCAATTGATTCAAAAATAAATTATTGAATTTAATTGTGTCCTAGATTGTGTAATTTCCTGAATTGGTTTCAAATCCGTGTTTATGTAAAAAATGGCATCAAAATGGTTTTGATGGAAACCCATTGGTTTTTAAAATTTTAATGGGAGTGCATTTGATTAAAAAATTTAAATGTTTTTAAAGGGAAAACTACCATATTGAAATAGATTATGTGATTTAATTGTATTTTATGAAGTCATAAAAGAAATTTCACATCACTATATTGTTTTTGAGAATATGAAAGTCTTAGGTAATTAGTGAGTTATTTTGGAAGATTCATTAGGATTTAAAACATTATATAACATCATTTCATCACATCCAATTCCTTAAGAAATGTTGATGAGTTATTTTGGACATTGTCCTAATTTGGTTTATGTACAAAATTTTTATTTCATAGTGTTCGGTCCCGATGCCCTGGAACTATCATACATATTTGGCACATGACCATGTTTCTCATTTTATTCTGTATTTCAATTGTACATATATTCCATTTTCATAATCTATTTTACATTCCATGAGAATTTATATAAACTATTTTATATAATTGTGCATTTTTTATAAAATTAGTGAAAAGTTCCTTTTTCAAGAAGAACCCATTTGTTTAATGAAAAATACAATCAAATTAAATGCATTTCCATCATGTGAAATGTGAATAATTAATTGATAATGTAGTTACATATTTTATATTTTGAATCATGATTTTTTCAAATATGATTTTGTAGATTACAATCCTGTCTATTCTATAGTAGAAAAATAAATATTGGGTAATTGAATATTTTCATATATTATTGAATATTTTTAAAAAACCAAATTTTTATTTAGGTCTCACACTACATGTTCCTTTTAGAGTTTTTAATTTATCATATTATAGGTTCAATAATGGTAATGTGATCTCTTAGAGGTGGATTAACCCATTGAAACTTAGACATGGTGATTTGCATCTTTTCTAGAATTGGTTTGCCTTCTGTGTTGTGGTTTTTTTGTAGTAATTTGGTTTTGATTACAATATTGGTTTATCTTATACTAATCCAAGTAGAATATCTTTAGGTATTCATACTATCTTGTTTCTTTTAATACCACAATACTAGTGACATAATCAATCCATGTTGTGGTCCTCATATGTTTGATGAATGGTAGAGAAGAATGGAGTTCTTGATTCAGTTACTGGACACACAACATGAAATAAATGAAAACTATGACACAATCATGCTAGAATTACACAATAGGAGATGGTGAGACAATAAGAAAAAGTATAATAATAATGAATAATTATAGTGTAAGGAAATAATGGTTTTTTTAAAACATTTATATCTAAAATCAATGATGTTGGGAATGTCTATAGATATGTTCAACCATGAACTAGCCGACAAGACCATGAAAATGTATGAAAACTGTTTTTTGATTTTCATGCATTTTTCACATGTGTTAGTATCATATGAGATAATGAAGTGTCAAAGATTCAAGTAGGGGAATTATTAAAATAATCATTATAATTTTTCCTTTCGTAATATTACTTGTTATGATGATGTACTAGATATAAAGCTTATGGTTGGAATGGACATAGATGCAAATTCATGATTATCTAGAGTTATATTATCTCATAGTGGAAGCAAGAGTTCCATAAAAGGAATGAAGAAGAACTATGATTCTCACAACATTCCCTCATAACAATGTTGTTCTATACCTCCAGTAGTACCTAGAATAGGTCCTTGGATTTTCTACTGATGTTGCAAGGAATAAAATTCAAAGAGTGTAGTTGTTGAGGCACCCAAGAATAGTGGTTCTCATGGATGTTCAAAATTTTTTGTGATAAGTCAATATTTATTCTATTTTTCATAGTGTAATGGGATCATCAGCTCCTACTAAAACAATTGTGTAATCAAATACCTCATGTTCGCAATGGTTCCAACCACATGCATCTGGAAACAAGATTCTTCATGTAGTGGAAGAGTCTCAAGAAGAAGTGGATACAGGTCCAACAACAATTATAGGTATCCTTACTATAACTTCATCATTAGGGACTACTCTATTTGATTATCATGAATATCATTCATTTATTTCATCTTGTGTTGTTAAAATACTAAATCTTCTTATTGATAATTTTTCTTGGCCAATGGATCTTACTCCACACCTTGGTAGAAAGAAAGAGCAGTGTCACTGGTTTCTATAATTTGACTTCTCTCGATTATATGTAAAGCATCCTTTGAGTTTTTTGGTTCTCAATATGAAAATTCTTGATTTCATAGTTATAATGGAATAGCTCATTTCTAATAATGTCCAGATTGATTGTTATAATTGATGGGTCTCATTTACTATACACATTGTTGTTTGTTCTGTATTTTGAAGGGGACAAGGATCCAAGGTCTTGAATGTCCTTATCTTTTAAACTAGAGTTGGGGAAAGTGATAACTAATTTTTCCTTTGATCTGGAGTGGTAATATTTGAATAGTTATCTTCCACTGGTTTTTATTTATTTTCCTGATGTCTTTCCTTCTAAAATCAATGGATTTATTCAAGTAATGGAGTTTCAGTTTTCAACAGAATTAATTACTAGTACTCAACCTGTATCCATTCAATCATACCATATGGAATGATTTGAAATAAAATATATGATTCCCAAATTGAATGATTTTCTTGAGAAAGTATTTATATCCTGAGTGTGTCACCTTGGGTGCTTCTAGTCCTATTTCCTAATAAGGCTGATGGTTTAAATCGTTTATGTGTTGATTTTTGAAAGGTCAAATGAGTGATAATAAAAAGAAAATATTTATTTTCGTGTATTGATGATATGATTCATCAATTAAAGGGTGTTATGTGGGATTCGATGATGATACATAGACCAGGATTCCATAAATTATGGATAAAATAGTTTGACATTCAAATTACATAATTTCTGATATGGTACGACCATTATGTGTACCTTGTCATCATCTTTGGTCTAACCAATGCCCGTACAATTTTTAGTGATTTGATGAAAATTATTATCCATGAGTACCTTGATACTATTATTGTAGTCTCTATGATCAACATCCACATTGACCATATATCGAAGAGGATCATGTGTCTCATCTGATAATAGTTATGAGTTTACTGAGAAATTAATGACTTCATTCCAAAATTTTGAAATGTAATTTCTGGATATGGGATGTGAGCTTATTCAGACATGTGGTTTCAGAATAGAGAATATTAGATGTTCCTGAGATGGTGAAGGATATAATGACATAGAAAAAACATTAAAATTATCTCATTATTAGAAGAATATTGGGATTAGCTACATATTATTTCCCCTTCATTAATGAATTATCAACGTTGGGTTCTATAATAAATGCACCAACTCTAAAGGGAGTAAATATTTCATGAAATGAAAAATATCCGGGTTATTTTTCTGACCTAAAATATATTTCAAAAAGTTTGATGTTGTTGACTCTTCTAATGTCTGGGTAGGGCTATTTGGTATTTTGTGATGCAGCGGGTTTAGGATTGGGTTGTGTTGATATGGTGGGTAATCATGTTATTTCTTATGTCTCTCGTAAACTAATACCACATGAGAATAATTAGATGACTCATGAAATTCTACTAGAATATGAGATGCATGCACATAAAATATGGTGAAACTATCTTTACATAGAAAGGATTACAATTTATTATTACCACTAGTGATTGAGTTATATCTTCTCTGAAAATGTTTTAATTCTTTTCCAAAGGTGTTGAGTTTAACCCATATAGTATTTTTATTTTAACATACCCTATATCCTGGGGAATGGGTTTTTCATTTTAGATTCTTCTATAGAGAATATTCTGACCCATAATATAAAAGAATCATTAGATGAGAGGAATTAGATGACTCTATTTGAATAGTTTCTTATTGGTGTTTAGAAGAAAGGAGATGATATTTTTTTGGAAAGTGTTTAGTTGAAATCATATCTTAACAAATTAATTCTTTATGATCGGAAAATTGATGGTGGTTTCCAAATCATTATAGAATTTATATTAACTGTGGAGATAGTTTCCCAATATTCATTATATAATGTGGGAATTATATTCTATCAAAAACATTTTGTGGAACCATAATAGGTATGTAAAGCTGTGATGTGAGATTTTCATAGTTACTAATGTGTAGTTCACATAGAAACAATTAAAATGTCAATGACATGCGATGGTAGTTCTGGTGGATGTGAATGAGATATGACCTAGCTAATTTTTTCTTATATTTATACATTCCAACATGATAAAGGAAACCACCAGATCTTATTTAGTTTTTTTCAACCACATACAAACACTACATGTAAGTTGGATGAGATCTTTATGGACATTGTGGTTTGTTTGTCTCATACCCAATGAAAGAATAATTCAATATCTGTTGCGATTAGATGAAAGACTAAATCGTGTAACATTTTACCCATTCCTGATGCATTTAATGTTTAGGAGTTGGGAAATATATATTTGAAATATATTATTCATTTTCATGGAATTATATATAGTATTTTATCTGATAGTGATCCCCAATTAATTTCTCACATTTGGAGTGGATTTCAGGAGGCACTAGGATCTCACAAACATTTGAGTGTGGAATATGACCTATAGTTGGATATCCAGACATAAAGATCTATAATAAATCTTGAGAATATGCTTCATGATTATGATCTCAACTTTAGTTGATCCTTGGATGATCAATTAGGGTTGGTTGATTTGTCAAATAAAAATTGTTATTAGTCTATCATCTGGATGGCTCCTTTTGAGGCATTGTATGGTCACCCATGAAAATATTTATTATTTTGGTTTTAGATTGATGAATGTTACATGGATGGACTGAGCTTAGTCTAAGGGAGGACATCAATGAATCATATGATTAATCATAAGATGCTGATGGAACATAGCCAATATAGATTCATATGTGGATCGTCATTATACACCTTTAGAGTTCTCATTTGGCGGCAACGTGTTCTTGATTGTGTCACTCTGGATGGGTCATCAATGGCTTGGGAGTCAAGGAAATATTTCTCCTTATATTTCATTACTATTTCATGTCGATGATAAGGTGGGTAATATTTCATTACATTTATCACAACTACAACATTTGAAATCCAAATATAATGTTTTCCATGTATCACAGCTCCAAAAGCTTCTATCTAGTCCATTTCATGCTCTGAGATGGCATGATCTTGATGTTGAACCTGATTTATCCCTAACTGAACAACCCGTAATTATTGTTTGTTATGAAACTATGTTTCTTCATGGAATAATGTCACTTTTTTGTTCGTGTTCTTTGAAATTATGGTTCCGATTCTCCAGGAATGTGGAAGATGAATGAACTGATGAAATAGTTGTGGGATAATATTTTTGGAATGGAAGGTACATCATTGAATTTATAGGAACAAAATGTTTTTATTGTGGGGATTTTGTAATATACTATTAATAATCTATCTGGTATATCACTAACCACTTAATGGTTTTCCTTTTCAAATATCAATGTAGAGACGAGAATGAAATTGAAAGATATCTATAATGGGGAAGTCATAGATATGTTGGAATTTATGGGATGAATTCTGCCAATATTTTTCCATGCTAGATAATTAGTCACTGTGTAATATAGTTTCCCTATGTGTTAATATTATTATTAAATATATATTCTTTTTATCAAAAGGATACATGTTTTTTGGTGATCGTGGGACTTATAAATTATACAACATGTAACTAGGTCACATATTACACAATGTCCCAATAAATGTTTATATATATGTACCCAATTGTTTTGACTTTTTTTCCTTCGTAAATCATTGAAGTCACCCCAGTTCCTTCCCCAGGAATTTTGGGCAGACTCTAACACCTCCAGACCTATTCATTGGGTGATTCAGCACTGTGAAAATAATAATGGATCTTTCTAGGTAATTATTTTCAAGCACCTTTGTCTCAATGTCTATTTAATCCTCGGTTTTTATAGATCATATGATGTTTGATATATATACACCTCTTATTGTTGAATCTCATATCTAGGTTGAGTTCCTAGATCTTCTATGAATTTATTCTTCTTGCAAGCTTCACTAAGGGTGTTGTGCCTTTGTGAGTAATATTGGGGGTTTCAGTTTTCTTTTTCCAATTTAATTAAGCATAAATTTATTGATTTAATTTAAATTTAATTTAATGATAAATTCAATAAATCACATAAATTACATAGAACTATTTTGTTAATATTCAAATTCTATTTAATTGGGGGTTTTGATAGTTCTGACATGAAATTGAAATGTCTCTAAATCCATTGAACTGGAGTGTGTTACCAGAAATTTATATATTTCAAATTTTAAAAATTAAAATTTTTATTTTATGGAAATAAATTCTATTAATTTGATAGATTGAATTGATGAAAATTTCTGATGATGAATTGTGAAAACCCACAATTCTAGTGAGTATGGGGGTTTTATGATATTCTGAATTATATTAAAATTATAATTTTGAATTTAATTGTGTAATTTATTGTGAAATGTTATTAAATGGATTCAAATCCTTATTTAAACAAAATAAAAAAGGTGAAAACACGGTTCTCATGGAATCCCAGTGGATTTATCAATTTGAAAAGGCTTATTTTTTATTAAATCCCCATTACGGGTTTTAATGGGAAAATTGGCATATTCAAAAGAAGTATAGGATTTTATTTTATTTTATGTAGTATTAAAATAAATTACCCATGGTTGTTTTTTATTAGAGAACTTGAAATCTTTAGGTAGTTAGTGTGTTATTATGGGAGACACATTAGCATTTATAGTGTTCTAAAACACCATATCAGCACATCACATTCCTTAGTTAATGGGGATGAGTCTCTTTTTCCTTAGGCCCAAAGGGGCGTATGTACACACATTTTTTTTTACAACATCAGTCCCATATAGAGTAGAAATCTCATAACAATTTCCCACATGACTATATAGATTTATCATGTTTATTTTGATTATATAAATATTCTATTTTCCTAATCTAGTTTACAATATTTTCGAATTTATATAAACAATTTTATATAAATGGGATCATTTACGCCATTTTCATAAAAGGTACACTTGAATAAAACTCTCCTTTTTAATTGAATATTATATCATGTGAAATGTATTTACATCATTTGAAATGTGAAGTATGTATTGGTAATGTATTTCCATATTTTAAATTATAAATCATGATTTTTATAAATATGATTTTGTAAATGACCAACCTATTTGATTTAAAGTTGAAATCACAATATTGGGTAATTGTATATTGGAATCTATGATCAAATATTTTGGTAAAACCCTATTGTGATTTGGATCACATCATAATTTTTCCATCAGGTGTTTTTTGTTTATCTCTTTATAGGTTTTATAATTGGAATGGAATCTATTAGCGGTGGAAGAAGATGTTGAACCATGGAATTGGTGATTTTCATCCTCAGTGACTTATCATGTTTTATCAATTTTGGTTCTTTACTTGTATTACATTAGGATTTATTTCCATATTTACATCTAGTACAATACTCATAGTGGAGTTTCTTTTTATATACATATATTATTATTTCTTTTACAACCACATTGTTATAGGAAAAAACATTCCAACATTCAGTTTTTGAGATTCCATGTGATATATAGGGACACATGGGGATCAAGAATTCCCTTCAAGATATAACTGGGGTGGATCTGTTAACAAGTTACTAGGGTACCTAGGATAGTTCCTGACACTTAATGTTTACACACTTAGTGATAATTAATATATGATAAATTCATAAAATTGAAACATATAAATAATTCATAGTATGTATAATGTATCATGTCTATTATAAATGTATAGTCAATTATAAAAAAATGGATGATGAATAAGATGAATAGATGATGATAACTCATATTAGAGAGCTATAAAGATTCATTAAAAAAATTATATGTGATATTTATTGAAAATTATAGGTTCATGATAATGAAAGGGATTAAAAAAGAACATCATATACACAATATAATCCCATGAATTAGTATACATAATCCATTAGGTTTAATCTAATACAATATATATAGTCTTACATCATTCCATCTTCTTTACCACTAACATTATTGAATTTTATTGATAATTTCGACATAAATAACATGAATAATTCAATCCATGAACTATTGAATTTATCTCACCAATATGATAAGTATTTTAAGAATACTAATTACCTAGTCTTTATGGGGAACATGATAAGGAAGGAAATTTCCATAGGGTTAAGGGATTAACAAAATAAAAATTCACCAATGCACCAACTGTTAAAAAAAATACAATGATACCTAGTGACAGAAATGAGTAAGTGGTTTGCTTCTTTTCATGTAGAAATTATTTCTAATAGAAAATGAGTTGAATGAATTGAAAAAATAATCAAGGTGTCTCTTCTACTTTTTTTCAATCATTGAACACAATTTTTCATTATCTACAAGTTGGCTATTTGATATAGTATGTGGCTCGTACATTTGTATTTTTATATAAAAATCATTTATATTTCAAAAGAATGAAAATGATGAGGTTGATAACTAATAGGGAATTGATCTAGGATTATAGTCCATTAATGTGGGAGACTATCATATGTCATTTTTGAGTGTTTTGGGTCCTATATAAATTAATTGTAATTACATTCCTTTATATATGAAGATCATAATCTTAGTGTCATTTGTAGACATATTGGGATTTTATTTCCTGTTTGAAAATAAATATTTCCACACCTTTGAGGATAACATATGTTATTTCATAACTTATCCTCATATGGGAATGTATATTCCTGAACTAAAAAAAATGAAATTAAAATGAATGAAAAAAAATGATTCATTTAACACCCAACAATGTAATGTTAGGAATTAATAATTAAATGAGATTCCATTAAAAAAATTACATCATATAGGGTTTCTATATACAATTTAGGTAAAACCACTGAATCAAAATTATGATTTTTATTAGGGAAAAATAAAAAATCACCATTCTCTAGGAATCACGCATTTTCAATTGATTTTTTTGAATTAATTTATACTGACATATGAGGTCCATATCTAGTTTAGGAAGGGGTGGTATTTTATAATTCATTAATTTTATTAATGAATATAGAAATTATGTTTATATATACATAATAAGTTATAAGTGTATTCCATTGAAATATTTAAGGAATTCTAATATGAAGTAGAAATAATTATTTCTAAGAAGAATAATGCACTGTTCATTGATCAAGATAGATAGTATCTCAAAAAAATAATTCAATGATAACATATAATTAGTGAGTTAAAGTATCCCAAATAACTCCTAAATATACACCATTATTTAAATGTGTTAGTTAAAGGATTTATATTACATTTTATAGAATGGTTAGATCTATAATTACTCCTAAAACTCTTCAATTATACTTTTATGAAAATCCTTTGAAGAAAATGGTTTATTCCCTTAATTTAGTAACTAATAAATAAATAAATGGGATTATATATGTGTTTTGTAATTTAAATTAACCCAATATATAACACATTCTTGTGTTGTGATGTCTGGTTTATTTCAATACTATGCATATTGAAAAATTAGCATCCAGAATAACAATGTAAATATTTAGAGTTTAACATAATGAAACTATATTATATTACCTATATATCCATTTAGATATAAATTTTATTATGGTATGACATGATATATTTCTATAAAGGGAAAAAAAATTTAATGGAAATAGTGGGAGAAAGATTGACTTCTATTAGTTAATGATCCATATGCATTGGAGTTGGAAAATGAATAATATGAAAATAATACAGTGAGAGATGATGATGCTCTGGAGAAAAAAGTATAGTGTATATATAGTTGTAATAATGGAGAACCGGAATGATGAGGTTTTATTTTCACCAACATAAGAGGAAAATTACTCATATATAATGATAAACCTCTATCTTATAAAGAGTTAGTAAAATTAAATGATTCATTTAAATTAAAATATTCCCTTCATTATGAGATGGATTTTATGTTCCATAACAATGTTTGGATTATGTTACACACTCTGGCTAATGCCAACCCCATTGGGAACAAATGGGTATTCATGAAAAAACATGACATTGATGGTAAAGTAAATATATATAAATCATGATTGGTTCAGAATGGTTTTAGAAAACATCAAACAATAGAGTTTAATGAATCCATCTAACCGTTTGTGAGGTCAACACCCACCATAATATTATATGAAATAATAACCTTCAATAATTGGAGATTTTTCTAATAATGTGTCAAAACTTATTTTCTATACATGTAGATTTAATGATTTATATATGACACCACATTAAGGGAATATTATGTAAAATAGTTCGAATATTTTATTTAATATTCAGATATCAATTTATGTGTTGAATCAAACATCACTATCATGGAATTATTATTTATTTTGGCCATAACAGATTTTGTTTTCTCACTAATGAATGTGATTGATGTATATATTAGTAAGACAATTCTAATTCCATATTTTAACACATATTATATATTGATGACATATTAATTATGGGAAAATTGTAAATGTCTTAACATACTTTAAGACTTCTCCAAATGAATGAATATCTAAGAGAGGCTTATGTGAAATATACTCTATCATGGGTAATATTGTTTATCAATATATATCAGAGATGTTTTTTTGGGATAATTTAATTTTAGTATTCTGATGAGTTATTATAATAGAAAAATATAGAATAATAGAAGAGATATATTTTACCAATGTTACATGGAATCGGCCTATATCAAAAAATGTTTTCCAAAACATATGAGGAAACTGAAAGAATTAGTTGAATATATTATTCTTTTGTTATGGGATCTATCATGTATGACATTCGATGTACTTGGTTTCATGTTTCCATCTATTTATGCAAACATTGATGATATCCAACTAATCTAGGCTATCCCTATTGGGATGTTTTGATAACTATCTGGATGTATAGGATATAAAAAAAATATATTCTTAGTGTATGGATGTTATGAGGAACTAAAAATGCGACGATGCACTTTTTCATGTTTCTAGACAGATATTTCTGATCAAAAATCATAGTCAGGCTATTCCTTTTTCATGAATGGCGGTACAATGATCTTGAGAAGCATAAAGCAACATATAGTCAAGAAATGAGTTGAATATTTTGATTATATTTTGTCTTTGGATGGATGAAATGGCGTAATTTGGATAAACATAATTTTATTAGCTATTAGTGATTTCGTTAGATGTGTAGACCATGTTCCAATTAATTATGATAATACTATAGTATTGTGGCCTGTAATGGATCCCATGTCACACTATTAGACCAAAAATATAATATAAATGTTTCATATGTTATGGGAATATACATATATAGGTAAATTTGTAGTTTTAATAGTAGTCATAAAGGATAATTTCATGGTCCCCTTTAATGAATTCATATCTCCCCTAAATCATGGATCTCCTCTGAGAGGTATCATTATTTGGACTTGTTAGTAATTGGATGCACTAAATGTGGGATTATTGTATGTGTGTTATCTAGACCCAACTCATTTATTTTAATTTATTACCATAAAACGTAAAATGTTTTATATATACTACTATTCTACATATAATATAAGTATTGATACGTATGCATCCATTATATTTATGGTAACATTATTAGATTAAATTTCATATATAAATGTTATAATAGTTCTATGGATTTAATGGGAATCTTGAGAGAGAATTATAATAATTTAAATGTTATTTCATATGGTTTAGATCATTTATTAGGATTATCTCATATGATTTTCTACTATAATGTTTTGTGAATCATCTGCATTGAGACTTCTTCAGGTGTTGTTCACATTTTGAGATCCTGAGTACATGTGATCGTGAGGACTGTCCCCCCAATAATAATAACCCATGTACTTTGATTAATTAGTATTTATAAAATATTTTCATGGGTATTAGTCTCTATGTTGAGATACTTATTAGTTTATTCTATTTAATTAATTACATTAGTGTAATGATAAGTCAATGAAATTGTATTTATATTTATGCATAAGTGTTTAGTTCACCATTGGTGGTATGAATATGATTAAATAATCTAGATAGAATTTTTCAGTCCTTAAAGGAATTAATATATCAGGAAGATTTAATTATGATGGTTGTACCCATTACTAAATATATTTATTTTGTAGATGATTGAATTTCCATCCAACTAGGTCAATAAATAATACAACAAGAATAGATGATGATAACAAGTAATCATACTACATTAAGAGTTATCATATGACAAATAGATTATCATATATGAAATGTGTACACATGAAATATTACCAATACTATGAAATTCTGTTATCTATATAGGGGCCTTTATGGGTCTATACTATGCAGCTTATTTGAGAGTAGTATTCACTACTATCCAGATATTTTCCTTGAGTGTCACTAAAATAGTGTATTAAAAAACATTCATTTTTAAAGGAATGGTTGTATTGGGCATCATTAGTCCCCCACAAGGTCAGAGAAATGTATGAGAATAAATTATATCTAATAAGAAAATAAATCAATTATTATTGGAGAATATAATAATTTTATTTCAATTTAATTATCAATAGTATCAATAATGTATTAACTGATTTTACGGAATAGTTTTACATGAAGTATTATTTTTGTAATATTAATGGTTGATTCAATATTTTTATGAATTGTGAATCATGTTAATAACAAAATATTATCAAGAAATATATTTATTATTTCTTATAAGTGAGTGATGAAGAATAAAGGGAATTAAAAATATATATATTATGTTATGAGGTTTCATTTATCAATTATATAGATGGAATTATTTATATTGGTGCTAATGATCCATTTCATGGGATTTACCCACAACAATATAAGAACGAAGTATGTATTTTCTAGGATACTATTCATGGAAATAAATTTGATAGATTCTCCCTTATCATTAACATATAAAAGAGAAATAAATTCTTCTTCAAGAAAAGAATCCATGACCACCTTAAAAAATAAATAAAATAGTGTAGTGGTTATATTTGAGACTTTAATTGGATCATCAAACCCCCATAAAAGAAAATTGATTATATTATTTTTTATTCTTGCATACTCATGAAATTTTTTTAGATGATATAGTGGGATTTAACATTAAATACATCATGAAATAGTCACTAGAGTAGAGCTTCTATAGAATGTACCCTCAATTCAAATGAAACAATCATTTTTCTTATTTTGATCTTAAATAAATTCACTTTATATTTTCATTCCTTTATTGATGCTCAGATAATCAAATAAGATGACGATTTTTCAATTTTATAATGAAAATTTTCAATTCACGGCACACCTACTTATGCTATATTATATCGTAGAATCACTCATATTAGAAATTCTAATCTATTTGAGTATATATGTTCCAAATATTTTCATAAAAACATAAATATATAATATTAAAAACCATTTGATAATTTTTTTCTAAATCTAATACATGTTTGTTGTAGTATTTTAACTCAACCAATAGATTCCCACTCTACTATCATTCCACTGATAATTGGTAATATTATTTAATATAGGGATATTCATACTACTGTTTTTTGATAAGATCACATTAGAAAAAAAATCAAGTCACAATATAAAAGAAAATTTTGATGTATTCTCCATTTGAGTGATAAGTTATTATTTTACCATAGTAAATAGTATCACTCTATTTCACATTAATGATCAAGACATGCACACTAATTAAATCCACTCTAAATTACCTACCACTTGATAGGGATATTCATCAGAACCATACATAGATGAAAATCCTTCCTCAATAACATGCACGTGATCTCTCTTTACATTCCAAGATGAAAACTGAAAAGGCATGAAAGACCATTGAATATATAGTCTGAAAGTGGATTCAATATATTAAACTCATTGTCCCTTCCTATGTATAAAACAATGAATCCAAATTATCTGGTCCCAAAAGAAAACATACGTTATTTGGAAACTATTGTCCACTATTGATGATCACGAATATCCTTCAAAAAATCACCCATCCATACTCCAAAATGATGAAAAACTTGAATTATAAAAGAAATTTACCCCATAAATATCTCATAGATCACATAACTTAATCACAACCAGTCATTGAGATACTATTAGATACAGGGCTCCTTCCAATAAAACTTACAATTCATCTGGGGTGTTAACCAATCAAAAAGAAAACATAAACTATTATAAATAAGCATTTCATTATAGATGAAGGTCTCTATGATGATCTTCATCACTCCAAACCTATGGATAATCAATAATCCTATATCCCAAGATGACTTTTTCTCTATCATTCATTAGGAAAACCAATGGAAATTTTATGTAATAAAATTATATTTTGAAAAAAACCAATATAAACTAAATGAGAAAAACCATAAACACATAAGGGACATTGACACATCAAAAGACGCACATCAATCCATGGTCAATCTCACATGCCGATACTTCTACATCACAACCCACACAAAAATAT
Source organism: Viscum album (assembly GCA_963277665.1). Classification (NCBI taxonomy): domain Eukaryota; kingdom Viridiplantae; phylum Streptophyta; class Magnoliopsida; order Santalales; family Viscaceae; genus Viscum; species Viscum album. Next base: position 1,111,330,603 of record OY728158.1, read on the forward strand.
CACCATCTAATAAGAAAGAACTACATCATCTAACATTACCCTGAATCTATCACACTTACAATGAATGATTCAAATTTTTTAAAAAAAACTTATAGATTCAAAACTAATAACTAATTCAACAATCATTGAACACTTCCTTAATCATAGAAACCAAGAGGAATAATGAAATGAATTAATATATTTTTCTATTTGGGTTTCCAGATTCACCCAAATGGTTTTAAAATGTGTAGAAAAAATATCATTTCATAATGGGGTATGGGGTTTCCCTAACAACATAATAAATAATCCATAACAAACCCTATCGGCATAAGATCAATCATAAAAATCTCAATCAATGGGGTACTACATCCAATAACTACCCATCACATATTTATAATAATTCATATTTAGAATGAAATATTATATTTTTCAATATCAAGATTCTCTATATAGAATATTTTTATAACCATCATTATGTGGTAATCCTTTATAGGAGGAAGGTTATTTATTCAATACAACAAGAAAAATCTAATCGAAGAATGGGTACATGTTCACAGTAACAAGAAACATCATCACATATTTTAGATATATTCCTTTTTAAGAAGTATAATGAGTCATGGATTGGTCTTAGATATTTATTCGTCATGAAAATGATTTTAAAAAATAAATTATAATTCATTAAATTAGTTTTTATAATAGACTAAAAACATTTAGTGAAACAATCAATAATAAATGAAACCATAATAAATAAATTGTTATATCTTGTCCATTTTTCGGTGAATTATCATTAATTTCCATTAATAAAATCCAAAATGTTACCAATAGATAATATATGTACTTTTTTTGTTACGTGATATCAATCATAACATACATAGACAAAAAATATGACCACTATGTAAACATGCTTCCAATAAAACAAAAAACTACACATACTACACTCTATTACATCATTTTATCCATACCCAAATTGAAATTTTTTTAAATAGTGTATCAAATGGACAAAGTTATTTCATATTTGAAATATAAATATACATTAGATCATAGAATAAATCTACATGTATTTTATCACTAGGTTTCGAGAATTAAGTTTTTCAAATAAACAATATTCACACATTTAATTACTAAGGAAAACATTTTTGTGGAAAAAAATAGAGAAAACATAATATTATATCCAAATTTAAATACAAAATGATAAGTATATAATTCGATTTCATATTATAAATATAACCTAATAAACATACAATATTCTAATCATATTAATACTAGAAATTTAATAGGAACCACCCAAACAATTTCAGTATTATATTTACTCCCCATGATAAATAACTCTATAATTATAATACATGGTGCATATATTTCTGAACTATAATTTTCTTTAGTCTTAAAAACAATAGTTTCAATTATTAAAAAAAATGTATTGTCTCATGTTTTTTCCAGAAGACATTCTTATCCTTTTACAATAATTTTGAATATAAATAAAAATATAAAATATATTCTCAATAATGAATGATACATATAATGAGTAGAAGGGTGAAACATGGAAAAACGTTCATATTTGAGATTTAATATATATTCACAAAGAATCAATCAAAAAATACATATTAAACCTATTTGGAATATAATAAATACTTGTTTATTTACAAAAATACAAAAAATTAATTGTTTTAAATGACCTTGTTTTTCATTTTACAAAATTAAAAAACCAATTAAAATTAAATTTATATCGGGGAAATAAATTTTCAACAGATTATTACTATAAATTAATGGATTAACACATAAAAACTATTGTCATCACAAAGGGGTATGCGAATTATTTTCCAATCAATTGATTCAAATTTTATTGAATTGTCAATAATTATGATGGTAATTTTTATGGAATTATAGTTCCAAATTTTCAAAAAAGGAATATAAAATAAATATATAACACATTATTCTGATACACTAAAAACAAAAAATAACATGAATTATCAGTTTTATGGGACATAGATTACAACTATACATATATTTAAAATAAATAATTTATTCTTGCGAGTTTAAAATTTATATTGGGTGATATTTCATGTAATGGATCATAAAATTCAGAAATTATTTTTAAAAAAAAAAATCATTTATAATTTTTCTATAACAAGTGTGATCATTTTGAAAATAGATTATAATGTAATCCAATTTATTGTTGATAATAAAAATTATGTTTATGGAGGAGCATTTTATAATAAGAAAAGAAATATTGCATTCATGTCTCAACAATGTCATAGAGAAACAGTTCATGTCGGTTAATAAGTATTTCACTATTTTTTATAGATTATATGAATAATTTAGTAAATAATAATTTTTCATTAAAAAATATAGAACATTAATTGTTATATAATTTCATATAAAATTAAAAATACAAATGCTTACACATCTAATAACTATGACTCATCCACATCTCTATAATTACAGCTCACAATAGTTACACTTCAACCTATACATGTTCAGTATGTTGGCAATCTATTTGTGTTAGATTATATGTTGATTTAAAATAAATGTCTCCTAGCTAGTGTAGATTATCCACATCACTTGTTATGATAGAGATTCTTGGATTCCCTACTAATACCTTGAATTCATCACATATTCCTAACTCATATCGCTAGAACATCTCTAAACTAAAATCATAATGACCAAATTATGATGAACACCCTCTATTGGTACGCCTTACGGGAAGACTTGTAAGTGGTTTGACCCCTCGTGTATAAACTATAGTATTTCATGAGGTGGAAACTATCATAGAGGTTATAAAAATTCTCAATGGAGAGAAATTTCCTTTTTATGAAAAAAGATATAAGATATGAAAACCCACCAAGACAACTCTATATAAGTTTAATGTATCCAAAAAACAGTTATCTTCATTCATATAACTCAAAAAGTATTTAAATGATATTGAATTATTATTAAATTCATGTAGAATACCTAGAAAACACCAATTATCCTCCAATTCCCCCTATGATACTCAAAAAATTGCTCTAACCATTGTCATACTATGAAACAAACACTACAAAACCATGGTAGCTTATGCACTTAGTAATACTCAATAGGATCATCCTTATAAATAGATTAACCTATGTGTGAAATAAATATGTAATAATAAACATGTGTTAAATAATGCAATTAATAAAAATATAAAACTCAAATACATGAGATAACATGTATAAAGTGAATAAGAAACACTTTCATCATACTCCCATTTCCACCAATATTGACATCTCAAACTTATACACTATGAATATTATTAACACCATACCCTCCATCATAACTCCCAATATCATTGGTACATGAATAGATTCATATATGATCCAACTTTTCAACTATGTGTCTCTCCGTCTCAATCTAGTAGTGAGATGGTAGGATCACCACATGACAAACTGTATCGATAAGAGTAATAATCAACAATAGTAACATATCATCAACCAAAATTCATTCCCATGAAACAACATTACATCTATACTAATAAAAACCCTGATCATGTATCTTATCCCACGAAAAAACTATGTATCACTTCTTGTAGCATCGTCTAAAAATCAAATATCATCGCACAAAAACCATACCAAATCTCCATAAATTGTTCATTAATAGGGTAATGTAAATATGAAAAAACATTAAAATATTCCCTCATCAATTCATTGAAATCCCACCAAAAAAAAATCTTATCCCTTAGGGTAGACTTTGTTGAACTTGTAGGTAATCAACCACGTGACCCCCCCCCCACCATATGAATTCCCTCCACTCTATATCATCATCATCATCCCATGAATTTGTGTTTCCACAATTTTTTTATATAACCACATCACCAAAAAATTAATTATATAAATACTCATAGATCAAAAAATACATTATATAAAATAATTTCATCACATGAACAACCAACATCAGTTAATAAATACGGACACAAAATCCATAATTCACATCAGATATATTAATCACATATCATCATTCATAGTCTGACCAACTTCTCAAAATTAATTGTGTAATTCATTAAGCTATTTCAAGAAAATAAATAAACTAAAAATCATTCAATATTAATTTTTTCCTTCTCTAATCAAATTATTTTATAATATATCACTCATTTCAAACAACTAATTTTTTAAACAGTCAATCATTTACTTAATTCCATACCAATATTTAGCTCTCTATTAATTCCTTCATCATGTTAAAAAGTTAGTCATTTAGTTTTTCTTTTACCCATGTTATCCAATGAACCATTATCATCAATAATAAAGTTAAAAAAATGAAACCACATAACACAATGTATATACATTATTTATTAGTTTTGTCACTCTATATTTAATATTTGATATGAATTTTCTCAGTGATATATCATGTAAATCATAACCATAAGAAACATCACATCCCTTTTTTTCTCCAGTCTTTTTAGTTTGTGACTATAATTATTTAGTTTTAATTATCCATTATTGTTGGGTTTTTTAATGTTCTCTAATTTTCCATATAAACTAAAACACCCATGAAAACATAGTATCATTTTAGGACAATTTTACAATAGGAAAATCAAGCATATTAATTATAGAAGATAGAAGCCAAATATCTAGATCACCTACCTCAATTGGTGTTTCACAATCACTTTGAAATCAATTAATGTAATGAGAGTGAATATTATTCACGATTTGGTCCACTTGATAGAAATATTGAACAACCTAACAATATCAATTTCCAATAAAACTCATATACCATCATTCCCCCACATAATCCATTTCCACTTATATGAATTTCTATGGTAGAGATGGACCAATCACTACATGAAAATACAATAGCACACTTCAGATTACCAAATATAAATCAATCCATGATAATGATTAGTGATTTGGGAAATAAACAAGAATTCCATCATAATTAAATTTGGATTCACTCAAGAACCATGGAAAATAAAAAATTAAAAAAACATTATATGGGAATTGGAATTTAGATCATTCCATTGAAAACATAATTCACAATGTGAAATATTATTCCACACCATAAATGATATGAGTCTAATATGCATTTCAACCAAAGATGAATGGACCATTAAAACCGAAAATCATTCACTACATGAATAAATACATGACACCGTCATTATTTTAAACCCACAATTACACATTATTTTCCTAGGAAAATTCACTGAGTGTCACATCATTCAAACCATGAATCCCTCATAGAGTTATAATTTCACCTCTGAATCAACATTTGTTTCCTTAAACACCCTAGAGATTCCTTCAAAACCAAATAGTCATAATGTAGTGGACCGAAATATTCAATCTATTACATTAATAATTTTTATTTATGTCTCACTCAAAATCACTAACCATAAGAATATGTATTTCGAATACAAATTGATAAATTTTATTCAATAATGATGTATTTTGTGTATTCTTACTGAATTTATAATACTTTAAATATATATATGAAATATTATGAACACATTATTTATGGAAAAATATACCAAATTAAATAATATTTTAAAAATAATAATTGTTTTATCTTTTAAAATTATATATTAATTAAATTATTTTTTTGTTTTATGTTGAATTTAAAAATTTAAAATTTAAAACATTTAAAATTTTATTATTTTTATTTTTTGTTTTATTTTATTTATCTATCACAATAATATTTAATTTACTTTTATTAAAAAAATGTAATGAATCAAGAAATTTTTCAAGTAATCTATAATAAAATATTATTTTAGAGTAATTGTCTTTAAATATAGATGATATATAATTGTTTTTTTAGATAATAAATATTTGAAATAAAAAATTTAGGAGCTTCCACACATGAACAAAAAAATAATTTACAAAAATTTAAGTACTGATCATGAAATCCCCATAGGAAATGTGTATTAACAACTTTGACCAGATATTTATAATACTAATATTAATTAATTTTTCATTAAGATGATTATTTATTACAAAACAATTATAAACTAATACAAATTAGAAATGATATATGAAATATTCAGGATATGGAAAATAAAAATGCATTAGGTATAAATATTTCTAGCCACTAAATCTCATTTTTTAGAAATTTATATATAATTATATATGATTCACCACTAAAACAAAACAAAATATTATTATTTCATAATTTTTTATTTTATGACACCAAAATATTGAATAATTTAATGAAATGTAAAATAATAAATAATAATAGTTCATGTATAAATAAATTAAAAAATATAGTTTTAAAGGATTTATAACTAAAAATATTGTAATCCAAAAAGTAAAAATATTAAAGGGAATTATATTAATGTATAAAGAATGAAATATGAGATTATAAAAAAAATTAAATTTACAAAATATTTGGTTATTATTTAATATATTTAGATATCGTTTTTATATAAAATAGACATACTATTAATATATATATAGTATTTTATATGATATTTTGTAGATATAATGTTAAATTCAATATTCATTCATTCCAATTTGTCCAAAATGCATTTTAGTTCATTTTTATGACTTTTTAAAACAACTGAAACACATTAGATTATTATTTTTTATCATTTTAAATCTCGATTTAGGATTAAAAACTATTTTTAAAATATATATTAAATAATTTTTAGTGTGTTAATTATTTGATTCATTTTAATTTTATTCATACAATTTACAGATAAATTAGTTAACGTTTTCGCAAAATATACAAGAAAATGTATTATCATTCAATGATTTTGAATCTATTTATACTCTATTTAATATAAAAAATAATATTAATTATTAACAGAATGTTTTGATAAATTTGAGAACCATTGAATAAAAAAACAATAAGTAGACCTTTTTAAATCTCATTTAAATTTTAAAATGTAAAATATATTATAAAAATTTACTTTTAAACATAAAAAACATATGAAATGTTAGTTCTAGTCATATTTTATTCCTATATGATATAGATGAATTTGTATTTTTTTTATAATTTCCAAGATATGTTGATATTTTTTTCAATTTGATCAATTTATTATCATTCAAAATGTTAAAATGAATATTATTATTAACAATTAACATATAAAAAAACATTTTTTTAAAACAGAGTTTTTCATATAGGTTTTAATCGATGTATTTTTTCTAAAATTTCACGAAATATAAAAGTAATTTCTCACATTTATAATCAATCTATGAAAAATTTTATTAATTAATGTAAATATTAGTCCATTAATACTATATTTCAATATTAACATGTATTCAATCATTGAATTAATGTTCAATATTTTACTAAACATTACAAATGATATATAGATGATTTTTAAAAATTATCAATAAAACTAAACTCATTATGTCTTATTTTATCTTTTGGTTCTTGTTCAATGGATATAAACAACATAAAATATACTTATGAAAAATTTATGAACCCCATTGTTCAGTTCATGTGTGATTTATCCTGCATCAAAAAATTAATTGAGGGCTTTCCCTTGAATTTCCATGAAAAATTATAGCATGAGATCAATATGTATTTTTCTCTAATTTCTTGTTAACAATAAATAATGATTCTTATATATCAATTAGTGATCATTTTCAATGCAATAGGAATCATATTTATAAGTTTATATTCACTAAAAATCCAAAAAAATATTGCTATCATCTTAAATTTCAGTGAAACAATTACCACATTAGAACATTTTTAACCAATTATACTCACTTATCACCTAATAAAATTTAAATACCCAAAATATAATTTTAATCATTATATGAATCTCATTCATCATATTCTATGTGGTTTCTTCTATAATACCATAATTTATTTATGATTTATTATTTTTATTTTCCATAAAAACCCGTATAGCAACCCCGACCCATTACACATAACATTACATGATTTTAATTATAAATATATATCAGATAATAACCTATAGATCATGAATTCTAATTCCTTTCAATACTAGGTACATAAAACAAAGACATGTTGCTAAAAAACAATTCTTTATTTAATCTCCATAAGGCTCTCCTATATTCTCTTGAGCCCTTACATCTATATAGGGAACCCTAGGGATTACATGTACAATGTGATGATCTAAACCCCATGTAAGTGAATAAGAATAAGAATGAATCATTAGAAAATTGGTTAGAATACATTACATAAAGATATAAAAAAGAAATGTTACATAAGGAATAAAAACATATAAAAATGGTATCATTTAATCATAGAATCATATAAATGTATCAACAACATAAACCATGACATTATTATGAGTTATGTATAACCGCCATGATTAGTTCACATAGTATCACATTGCATGGCTAATTGCCAAGACTGTTGCATGGAATAAATCATGAGACGTAACTTTACCTAATGCATTATAGTGTTATCTATGCACACCAATCATAAATTTTCATGAAATTTTTTTCCACATAAATAATCAAACATAATTAAACTTACATAAACATAATGGTTACCCATAGGAAGAATTGGGTTCGATAATCATGTCATAAAGCATAACAAAGGGTCATATAATAATATTTTCCATGAAGTAAAGAAACTAAAATATACATGGGATTTCAAAACTAAAAATATAAATTTATCATGGTATGTGAGGTCATGTATATTTTACAACATGAAAGAAATGTATTGAAGAAGTTATAGTATTAAAACATTTTGAGCGGTTGTAAGGAAAATACTATAGATCTTTTAAAATAAAAATCGGAAAAATACATTATATAAACCCATAAGTGAACCAAGAACGTTTTCAAAAAAAATAATGTCTTTATAAAGACAATGGTGGGTTAAAATATATGATATAGTTCACTTGAAAATGTGTAATAATTCAAGAAGATTACTCAAACTATGTTTTATTATCGGGCAGTATTCCAGAGGAAATTACTTAAAAACATGTATATCCCAAAAATAGAATAAGGGATGGACAATGAGACATGATTTTTGACAAAAACATTTATTTATAATTTTTACATAAAATAAAAGACAACTTCATTTGGGTTAAAAAATATAGAGAAACTTGAAGGAATAAAGGCGGTTTGGGTGGAATCCCTTACGTAATATCAGCATGGATTCATGTGTACATTACATGGCTAAATGAGAGAGAATGGTATTTTTCACCTTTTAATAATCAGGATGATAATATGTGGGAGGTTTTTAATAATACTTCCCCGCTAGGAATTATACATTAAAGGGAATAATATAAATGAGAATATAGAATTAAAGTGTACTAGATAGGATCTCTTATTTTAAATCCAAAGGGGATCTTTTTGTGAACACAATGTCTTGTATAATAAAATTAAGTGCATTAATTAATATATATAGAACCTATTATATATGAGAAATATTTATTTTAATGTTTTTATGTTCATTTATAACAATTTTCATTGGTTATGAGGATCATTTCTATTGTCGAGGACCATTTTATAGCTTGGTTTAAATCAATGGTTTAATTATCTTCATTTTTCAGATAAATATTTATGATGATGGGGGTTGTCCAAAAATAAAGTTATATATTATTATTGAACATCAATATTTGTACAATGTTGAAAATTTAATTTTGTTACTTGGAGTTAAGATTAAAAATAATTTAAAATATTAGTAATATCATTTTGGGTTATGTAGCGGTTTTTTGGACACAAGGACAAATGTTTTGTTTTAGAAATCAAAACCATGTGTAAAAAATTATTGTTTAACCATAGATGATTAATAATACATATTTTATGGTCTTTATAAATCATTATAATGGTTTTAGGACCAAAAATGAAGATGTTAATGGAAATTGAAAACTCATCATGCTTGAATGTGTTAAAATAACACATCTTTGATGGTGTCATTACTACAAACATAAAATAATATTAAATGAGAGATGATAATATCTTATTCAATTATCATAAAAAATCTATTACAATTATGGTATTATAATTTTTAAAATTTTTTGATGAGGATAAGTATAGATAGTAAATAAAAAAATGAACTTCAAAAGAAAAATAAATAAATGAGGATTTTACAGAGTTATTCATTCATCCTTGAGATCCCTTTCAGGAGAGAGGATATTTTTTGAAGAGAGAATGGAATTTTGGAAATTGTGTAGGAGCATGAAAAGATATTTTGGTAAAATATATGTGAGGCACAACACATATGAGGACTTAAGAGAAGTGGCATGGAAGGGTGATTTTTATAATGGTGGATAGGAGGGTTTTCATAATATTATAATCTGTATAGTAATATTTACCCATAAAACAAGAAATACTGATGATATAAATACCATAAATAGTTATAAGTTTATTTGAGTTTGATATTTGGGTGCTTACATATCTTATGATTTCATTATTAGTGGAATTAAATTATAATGTATATATATTTTAAATTAAAGTATTTTACTATTCACTATAAAATCATGTTTTTCCGAAAAAACACAAAACCACCCTAACCATTTTTTGAAGTGTAGAATCCAAAAATGAAATGATTTTTCAAAAATAATTTTCGATTTATGTTTAATTAAATATTTAATTTAAATAACTATTTATTCTAAAAAACCAGTTTGAATAGATTTATTTACTTATTCCAAAATATAGGTACATCGTATATTCACATGAATCGTATTTATATACTACCAAAGGTAATGTTACTATTCATTTGGGTATATCACTATTCATAAGGGTAAAATAACTATTCATAAGGGAATGTTAATATTCACCTAAAATTAAGATGGTCATATTAGAAACCAAATTACTTATTGATCGCAACTGTGTATGTCATATTTTCAAAATTCATATCACAGAAGTGGAAAATTAGTCCCAATGGTCATGAAGTACTTATTAGTTCATTTTGTTGTGATTTCAAGTGATCATATGACATTTTTATAAGAATTAAATTTCCATTGAAAACATTCGGTCATTACATTATACCCCCTTATGATATTTCCCCACTGAAATTTTGTTTTTAATTCTAATCCATAAACAGGAGTAGATAATTTTCATTCATTTCCTCCTTAGGTTCCCATGTTTCCACATTGTACATACGAATCCACCATAGTACCATAACTAGGTGAGTGGTATTGTTACATAGAACTTTCTATACATAATCTAAGATCTTCAGTGGATAATCCTCATAAAAATGATTAATATCCCATTCTTCCACCTCTGATGAGAGTACATGTGAAGGGTATGGTATGTACTTCCTTAAGAGGGATACATTAAGGACATCATGTACATTGGACAAGGTAGGTGGATGTTCTAGTCGACATGCCACAACCCCAACATCAAAAAGTATCACAAAGTGGTTAATATACCTAGGACTTAAGATCCCTTTAATTCCAAACCCCGTGAACTTTTTCCATAGAGATATGTGTAGAAATTCCATCTCTCGAACATTGAACTCAATGTATCATTGACTATTGTAAACATTACTCTTTTTTCGACATTGATCTTCTTTGATGTGATACGGAATTGTTTTCACCTTCTCCACAATTTTATTGATCATTTTATGTGATAGTAGATTATGATCACCAACTTCATCCCAACAAGTCAGTGTTCTACACCTTTTCCCATAAAAGGATTCATATGGTTCCATTCAGATACTCGAGTGGAAACTATTATTGTAAGAGAATTTGACTAGTGCAAGTTATTTGTCCCATCATTATTTGAAGTCCATAGAACCCACACTCAACATATATTCATGTTTCCAAATAGTCTACTCAGATTGGACATCAGTTTGAGGATGATAGGTGGAACAAAAGATTAGTTTAGTTATTAGATAATGTTAGAGACTTTTCTAGAAAATCTAGGTGAATCTTATATCTCTATCTGATACAACATATAGTGGTACTCTATGCATCCTGACCACTTCTTTAATGTATATAAATGATATTTGATCCAATAAGAATTCATCATGAATTGCTACAAAGTTATTAGTCTTTGTAAGATGATAATAAATGGCACATATTGCATTGTTTCCTATAGATGTTCTTCGATGTCCAGTGAAAAAGTCTTTGGTGATGTTCTCCAACATCCATGTTGGGATGGGTAGTGGTTGAATCATCCCCTTATACGTTTTCCTCTCATCCTCCACTTGATGACATATCAGGCACATTGATGTATTCAAAAATATTCCTTTTCATATATTCCAACTAATTATTATCTCAGAGATCTGGATAAATCATTGTGATCCTTGGGTAAATAGAAAATGTTGATCCATGTGAATCATTAATAATTCTCATCATTATCATTGGACTAGATGGTATACAAAATCATGACCCAAATATTTCAACTATATCCTTGTCAATGTTGAAAATGGACGGTTTCCCATTTCGGATAGCTTCCACCCTTTTATTAATTCCCACATCTTTTCTTTGAGTATCCTTTATTTTCTCAACAAGTGATGATTGAGAAATAAATTGATAAATGATTTATAATGTCCAACCCATTAGGATTCCAATGTCCATTTTCTCTATATATAATAAGATCAGATACATTTCAGTTCTTATCATTGATAAAGATGCAAGATCCTTTCAACGTAGAGCATCCTAATCCTTATTTACCATACCAAGATGATTGTGGATTGAGCAGTCATAGTCCTTAATGAGCTCTATCCATCTTCACTGTCTAATATTAAGATATTTTTTTGTGAATATATATATATATGAGACAGTTTTTTTCAATATATTTCTCACACTTCTCTCTAAAGAGATAATGCCGCTATATTTTTAATGCTAATATCACAACCACTGACTCAAGATCATGTTTATGATAGTTTTTCTCATGGATTTTCAGTTTCCCTAAGCATAGTCCCTTACATTATCATCTTTCATTAGCACACAACAAGATCCATTATTTGAAGAATAATAATACACCACAAAGAGGTCTCCACTTGTTTGGAGTGTCAATACTAGAATAGTGATAAGCCTCTTTTTCCACTCCATGAAACAGTCTTCACCTTCTTAGGTCCAGAAAAACATTACCCCCATTCATGTCAACATGGTCATTAGGTTTTACAGTCATGGAATGTTATTCAAAAATCATTGATAATACCCAAATAGACCGAAAAAGGAGTATATCACCATTACGGATGTTGGCATGGGACATATTTCATTCTTTTTTGGCTTGAAAGGGTCCAAAAATATCCCTTTGATGGTGAAAACATGCCCCATGAATAATACTTCCTCCATCCATAACTCCCTTTTTTGTACTATGCATATAACTTCTCCCTTCTAAATTATTTTAAAATAGTATTCAAAGGCTTCTTATATTCCTCCTTGATCTTAGAGTATATAAGAATATATTTAATAAACACTAACACAAATTTGTAGATATAATATCTAAATAATGTATTCATTAAGTACATGAACATTTCTTTGGACTTAGTGGGTCTTATGGGAATCAATAAAGATACCAAAAGCTTGAAACACATAGACCTTATATTTATTTTGTAGAGTACTTAATACATAACAAAAACAGACACCCAAGGACCATAATAGTTTAGTGTCTTTTGAAACTCAGAACAAAATATTCTAATCATGGTGAAAGATCTTAAACATCACCTATAAAGTTCTTCCTTTTTTACTTACCTAAAACCAATATTTTTGTCCAGGGTAAAATAAAACATAAAAAGTGTGAGCTCAAATTATTAGTAAGGGTAAACATGAAGAACATCAAAACAATCCATAAACATTTGAACATAAAAACATGATCATAAAACATGAGTAATGACATAAATCTAGGAAGTACATATGGCATAGATCAGAAAGGAACATTAACCATGATAAAATATCATGGGAAGAAAACATGTAATTATGGAAAAGCATTAAACACGTGATATGATTACCATAGTAGCCGATTCGTTGCTGCCTAGACCATCATAGTGGACAAAGTCCATTAATTAACCGAGTTTACTTGTCGTTCCAACCCTATATTACTGAACCAGATTTACTTGCCATTCCATCAATGTTTATCTCATGAGATATAAATCATTACCAAATGCATTATAGGGTGATATAGGTCTAACCCATCTCATAATGAAATCAATATTACATGTTCCACAAAATAAACATAAATCATTCATCATATCCCAATGAATAAAATGGGTTTCATAAACATCATCCAATCATGACATAATCCATAATAAAAAATGGATATCAGTTTCTCTTAAAAAACAAAAACATTTACTTAATAGGAACATTATACGTCAATCATAACCTTATTAAATAATTTTATCTTAGATTGAAAATAGTTTTGATTAAACACTTGAAATTAATTCTTAAGGAAAATATTTTTATTTTTCAAAATCATCTTCTATTATTAAAATTTCATTCCATTTTAGAATTATATAATTTTGTTGAACATAACCATGAAACATTATAGATGAAGATATATGTAAATAAATAATTATGAAGTCATAAAAATCTATTCATGCCATATAAGTTAAAAAAACAATCTCCTTGAACTTCTTCCAAAAATTTAAAAAAGCACCTCATATGGTAAACAAATGAAAGATTTCCTCCATACATTGTGGTAAAAGTTAAAAAAGTGTAAAAATGAATTTAACCATACATGGAATAATAGTAAACATTTTATGATTTTTTTTTGACAAAACATGGACATGGATGATAAGTATAACCCCAGTTAATACTTATGAATAAACAATCTCGAATAAGAATGAGATTGGAATAATTATCCCATACCATATTTCAAATTTATTCCAAATGTGTCTAAGAGACCTGTATAGTGTTTTTAAACATATTAATAAATTGTAAAAGAATCATAATAATATTTATGATATCATATATGATTCACTTATGACATTATATTACACGTTCATTTGTCAATTCCATGTTAAAATAGTGTTTTGGGTAATATCGTTTCATTTATTTTATGTGTTGTGACCTGTAAATTTTTTTCATATGATTAATTAGATCATGATTAATTAAAATCAAAAGGTAAAACATGAATTATATATCATATATATTCAATATATATAATCAATCGATAAATGGAATGAAATACACCGTTCATTGATATGGTAGGCCGTACGTACGCTAGAACGATGTTTCCGTTTCCTTATTAAAGTAAATGACATATATATATACAAATATCCAGTATCATTATTATTTCATATATCTCATTATTATTTAATAGATATAATTTATAATCAATTGTGAATGGTTAACATGGAGAATGAGTCTCATCGTGTCGTGGAGACGGTAAGCCGTATGTACGCACGAGCGATTTTATCATTCCTGTGATTACAGAATTGTATTGATGTGTTTTTTGTATAATATTTAAAAATAAATATTAATTTAAAATAATACAATATATTAATTTTTTCTTCCATTATACCCATCCATATTTGTTGGTGAGAAAAAATTATTACACAACGGCGTTGAGACGATATTTCGTACGTACGCACGGGCGGTGATTTCGTTTTTCCTCAGATTGATTGAAGGTGAAATAGGATTGGTTCATATTTATAATAACATAGAATTATATATTTTTTATACAAATTTTATTACTCTATAATGAAGCAACTACAGAAGATTATGTAGAAGAATAAAGAATCATGAATGAATCGGTAGAATAGATTACCTCTTCTTCGAAGCACCTCCTTTGAACTTCCTATTACGGGACTAGATCTAGACTTTTGAGAAGACCAGAATATCCAGAATGTTACTAGGGAAGTCGAGAAGAGTAATGTTATGAGTTTCTCCAAGCATTAATGCAAATGAATTTTGTGTAGAAGAGGGATGATGTTCCCTTTTATAAGAGAAGAGAGGGACACTTTTGGAAACCTCAAAAATATTAGTTAATAATAGAATCAAACCCCAAAATAAAAATCTCAAAAAATGACTCAATTAAAATATGAGGTAATATAGGGTTGTAATATCCATAACCAATAAAATTTAAACATGTTTTATGTTTATTTTAAACCTTATCATTTTGTTTTATCCTTATTTAATCAATATACTTTTCTTTGTGGTATTAATAATCGATTTTTTAAATTATTATAAGTAATTACTTATGTGTTATA
Source organism: Viscum album (assembly GCA_963277665.1). Classification (NCBI taxonomy): domain Eukaryota; kingdom Viridiplantae; phylum Streptophyta; class Magnoliopsida; order Santalales; family Viscaceae; genus Viscum; species Viscum album. Next base: position 1,111,346,551 of record OY728158.1, read on the forward strand.
AATCTTTCATCAGTAGATAAATTTTTTCATTTTAAAACATATAATTTTTTATTTTTTATTTTGAATACTTTTGTGATTTCAAAACAATATAATAATATGTTATTTTTATAAAATATCAATACTGTCAAATTTGACACTATTTGATTATTTAAAATTAAATAAAATAACAAGAGAAGATATATTCAAACAAAAATATTTAATATATTAATAAAATGTAATATTAATCTAGTAAATTCATGGACAACATTAATTTGTTCATATAATATTTATTTTAATATTTTTCAAACCAATTATTTAATATTTGTCTTAATAAAATAAATATTACAACAATTGTGTATAATTATTTAATATACATATTTTTTGCATAAAAATAAAAATAAAAAACTACAGTAATGATAAATATAATATATTTCATAAGAATACTTTTACTAGATTTTATCCTCTTAAAATCACAACATTTAAATTTTTATATTTATTAAATTATGGAAGTGACAACTTTGATATCTTTTAAAATAACATAATATAAGTGTCATAATCAATTTTATAAGGCTCCAAATGTGCCAAAAGTTTACCATGGGATGAGTATGGTTTGGATATACATGATCAGTATGTTTTCGTCAGGTTTTTGGGCTTTTCAGGGTACTATTATTTGAATAAAAACTATATTATTGATTTTTCACTAAATAAATAATTTTTGCATAATTAAGGTATAAGCTATTTAGTTAATTAATTTTTTTTAAAAAATTAAAACTAAATTACAATAATAAATAAGAAAAATGTATATTTCAAATATGTATTTATAATCAAATTAATATTCAGTATAATTTTTTATCAAAAATGCATTATTTATTAATGCTTGAGTGAGACATATTTCACTTTCCATTAAATAAAATAAAATAAAGGTCTTCATCACTTCCATGTGGGTTCCAAAAGATTCCATTTTCAACAAAGAATGTTTTAAAGATAAATATAATCATCCAATTATATTAAAACAAGTGTTAGGGCAATTTTATAATATTATTTGTAGCTTTAATTACCAGATTTACATTTAATAGTGGTAAATAAAATTTACCATAGTTATTATTCATAATGCATAAAAAATATCCTATTAAAATAATTTTGATGTACTGATTCAAACTATGGAATCAATTTTTCCAAATTCAAAACACAATATTTGATGTATTTAATTAAAAAGTAATCATGTTGTTGAGAAAATGGGTTTTAAAAGTTAAAACATTGCAAAAGATTGAAATGTTTTTATCAATGAATTCACTGTAAAATTTATGATAATTAATTACATTATATTAAGTGTAAAAAATATATTCTATTTATACATTAAATCCATTCAAAATTATAATTTAACTATATAAATTAACTTGATGAAAAAAGGTGTTTTTAATTAAAATTATTTGTATTTTTACTATTCATCAAAATAGGAATGTTAACAGAAAAATATAAAAAAATTATGAAAAGTTAATTTTTATATCCTTATTAAAATAAATAGGTTTATTTCGTCAAATTGAACTTATAAAAAGGTCAAAAAATATATTTAATGTGGGTATGCCATTAAAAGGTGGCAAAACTGCATTTTTTTAAAATATTTATTTTACCTGAATATTTTGTTTTGTTCCCATACCATGTTATAGAATATGTGTATGATGAATGATACTGTTATTGAATTAAAAATGTGGTTAATTATATTCATTATGGGTAGTACATAATATATTTTTGTTTAGTGAAACACGATATTGTGTACAACAAACGCTATTGAGGATGGTCGCTCTTACGTGCAACAGAAGCCAAGAATAGTGTTTGAATATACTAAAAGCTAATACGTCATTGCATATAGTGCATGATAAACTTGTTATATCATAAAGCACAAGACATAACTAAACTTAAATATAATCTTTCTCATAAAATTTTGGGGTGTTACATTCTACCCCCCTTAAAAAGAATTTCACCCTCAAAATTCTTCGGGGTTATAAATGGATTACTACTTGAAAGTTTCTTTCATAGAAGCCCACATCATAAAAAATAATAATAAAAATTATTTTTTAAAACTAAAGATTGAAATTTAAAGATTACCCAAGTTAACAAATCACTCTGTTTCCGCATATAATAACATCGGTAAAAATATGGATATGGAAGAGAAATATAACCATCATGTTCTGATGAAGAGTGGTATAGAAAATGGCTATGAAAAATCCAACAATCAAAAAGTCATAAATTTGTGATGATATAAGGTACCATCTAATTCATTGGATATGTGGGTACTTCGACAATTTTTGTTGTTTTCAAGATCATTTCCCTAATTTTAATTATTTTTTTCATAAAGATAAATACTTACTTGATTTTAGTTTAATATCATAGTTGGTCATTCCATGAACAATTTGCACATAATCTATTATTTAATGAAATGATTTTGAAATTTTCCTTCTTGAAATGTTAGTATATCATATGATAGAATGATAGGTTATTCCATCTATGTCAAACAAAAAATTAGCAAAAGTTATTAAATATACATAAGACCATCTATAGTTAGATTAATTGTATATGATTCGAAAAATGGACTTATACTTCAACTATCATACTGTTTAATAAAATAATACTAATTTCTACTAACCAGGGACTTGTTTCAGGCCAGTGGTAGGCGACAAAGTCCAGTTCCACTTCGATTATGGGTTTGATTCCCTCATCCTTCTCCGACGTGACCGGTTGTCGTCAGTCATGTAGGTTTTCCTTTTTCTAAAACTACACTATTGTATTATTCTAGAAAAACAATTTAGCATTAAACAATAATATTTGATGTCCAACATAATCCATTCCATCCTTTAGGCTTATCAGAAATATGTCTATCTAAACTCATAGTAATAATAAAACGATTACTAGAAATGTAATATAAAAAGCATGTCAATACCATAATTTATCCTCAATATATCATAAAATATATCTTCTTGGTCACATCTGAAACATGTGAATACCTTAATCAGGAATTTATGGAATTGGAATTACCATATAACCTTAGTGAAATCATGAATGTTTTCAAATTTAAACTTGTTCCACATACCAAAATCCCAAAAATTCTATATGCTCAAATCATGATATCAAATTTTACTTATATCGGTCATGAGCTCATTAATAATTCCCACATATTATTTTTTATGTATCCCTTCATTATGTTTATATCATCTACTTTCCAAAAATATTTCAATCAATTTTCCTGGTTACCGTTACTATATAATTATTGAAAACCAAAATAAAACAATACACACATATTCCAAAATTCCACGATACTATAAATGATATTCCACAACAGTATTTTGGAATCCCATTACATGAAAACATAATCATTCCACCAGTTCATTTTCATATTCAATATCTCTAATAGTGATCACATGTGAGTTCCCTTTGTCCTGTTACATAATAGGTTTTTTATGTCGATCATCCTTAACCCTTGGATTTGGGCATTGGTTAGTATAATTCCCCATTTACTTGCACTTGTAACATTGATGTAATGGTGTTGCATTCCCAGTAGTATTTTCTATATTCACATCATTAGCTACCTTTTCCCATTTTTTCCATTAATTCAATACTCAATTGCACGATTACCTTCTTTTCCACACATAAAAAATTTTCTAGTCCCTTGAAGAAATTCTCCACCGTGCTTCTTTCCACACTTTGAGCATAATGAAAAAGTCGTGTTATTTTCCAAATTGTTTTGAGATTTTTCTTTGAACTCGTCCTTTCGTTTCTTGTAAAAACCAAGAGATTGGTATGTAACACCAACTTTCAGTTCTACCTTGATATCACAATGGACGATTTCTTCATATCTACTGATGTCTCTTATAGCTAATTCCCTTCAAATACTTGGTTTTAAGCCACTGAAGAATCCATTAAATTTGCTTTCAGGTTGGATGATAAATCTAGATGCATACTTTGAAACCCTTGTAAAATTAACTTCCTATTTACCAATATATTCATTATCCTTTTTCTTAAGCTCATGGAACTCCTCTCCCATATTGTTTTGAAGAATACTAGGGAAGTACTTATTGAAAAACACATTCTTGAACTCATCTCATTCCATGGATTCAATTTCATCTTGGGGTCTTGTATTCTTAATTAGAGTCCACCACTGGTCTGCATCACCATCTAAATAGTAAACAACCCAAATGAATTTTTCATGTTCTGAACAACGAAGTATGAAATATATCATTCCAATGGTATCAATCCATTGTTCAGCAATAAGTGGATCATAAGACCCACTGAAAGAAGGTGGGCGTTGCCTCATGAAGGACTCAATAGAATAGTGTTCCCTTCTCCACTCATTTGGATGTATAGAATAATTCAAACCTGGTGAAAGTATAGAAATAATATTTTTCACTCCATTTCAAATAAAACTTGTTTTTTTAGGAGGTGAATCATTGTATTGCCCAGTGAATTGATCATTAACATAGTTTTTTTGGGTTCTATCCATTATATAAAACCCAAAAAGAATAGTTGGAGAGGAAAACTTCATTCTAGGAAAAAAATATAATCAAGAGGAGTAATTTCACTCTCTAACATAAAAGGTTCAATCCTAGGTTATTAATTATCGTTATTATATTTCTAGTACTATAACATATACTAAGACTTAACCATAATGACATCCCTAGACATACCATAGAAATATCTCTAGGGACCTCACAAAAGTTTTCATATCTTAGTTTCCAAGGGTTAACTAAACATTTCCTCGGATACCAACTATAGAGAAACGAATAATGACATACATGGAAGTTACATTACTTTTGTGGAGTACTTAATATATAACAAAAACAAACACCCAAGGAACATAATAGTTTAGTGTCATTAGAAACTCAGATCAAAATATTCTAACCATGGTGAATGATCATCAACATTTCCCATAAATGTCTTCCATTTTTATCTTACCTAAAACCATTATTTATATCCTGGGGAAAAGAAAACATAAAAATGGTGAGCTCAAATTCTCACTAAGGGTAAACATTGAGAACATCAAAAAATCCAGAAACATTTGAACGTAAAAACATGAACATAAAACATGAGTAATGACTTAAATTGTGGTAGTACATAAGTCATAGATCAAAAAGAAACATTAATCCTGAAAAAATATCATGGGAATAAAACATGAAATTAGGGAAAACAATTATGAACCTGATATGATTTCCATAGTATCCAACACATTGTTGCACAGACCATCATAATGGAATAATTCCATTACTAAATTGGGTTTACTTGTCATTCCAGCCCTGTATTATAGAAGCAGATTTACTTACCATTCCATCCATGTTTATATCATGAGATATAAATATATACCCAATGCATTGGAAGGAGTTATAGGTCTCACCCATCTAATAATGAAATCATCTTTTTGTGTGCCATGAAATAAACATAAATCATTCATCATAACTGAATGAATAAAATGGGTTTCATAAACATCGTCCCATCATGAAATAATCTATATAAAACAAATGGATATCATTTCATCATAAAAAATCATAACATGTAAATAATAGGAACATTATACATGAATAATAACCATATTAAATAATGTCATCTTAGATAGAAATAGTTTTTATAAAACACTTGAAATGATTTCTTGGGGAAAATATCCTATCTTTTTCAAAATCAATTTCTATTCTCAAAATTTGATTCAATTTTATAAAAAAATAATTTTGATCAACATAAACATGAAATCATGTAGAGGAATATTTATGTAAATAAGGTGTTATGAAATCCAAAAACACTGTTCATGTTGTATAAGTTAAAAAAACTTTTTCCTCGTACTTTTTCTGGAAAAGTCAAAAATTACCCCAAATAGCAAACAAAATAAATATTCCTTCTAGACCTTGTAGTAAAATCCAAAAAAGGGTAAAAATGACTTTTAACCATACATGGAAGAATATTAAACATTTTATGAAAATTTTTTGTGAAAACATGGACACATATGATAAACATAACCCCAGTAAATAATTACGAATAAACACTCTTAAAAAAGAACGAGATTGGAATAATTATCCCTTACCTTATGTACAATTTCTTCAATTTCTATTTGAGACTCCTATATATTGGGTTTAAAAATATTATTAACTTCTAACAGAATCATAATAATATTTATGATATCATATATGATTCACTAACAACTTTATATTACCCGTTCATTTGTCAATTCCATATTAAAGCAGCATTTTAGGGAAAAATCGTTGCATTTATCATATGTGTTTTGAATTGTAATTTTTTTATATGATTACTTAGATCAGGATTAATTACTTCCATAAGGTAAAACATGATTTATATATCATATATATACAATATATATGATATATCGATAAATGGAATGACATACACCATTTATGGAGACGGTAGGCCGTACGTACGCATGAACGCTGTTTTTGTTTCCTAATTAAGGTAAATGAAAAATATATATTCATAAATCCATTAGAATTATTATTTATAATATCTCACTATTATTTATTATATATAAATTATAATCAATCTTGAATGGTTAACATGGATAATGAGTCTCATCACGTCAGGGAGAGGGTAAGTCGAATGTACGCACGAGCGATTATATCATTCCCATGATTGTAGAATTGTACTAAAGTGTATAGTGTATAATATTTCAGAATAAATATCACTTTAAAATAATCATATATAGTATTATCTTCCATCATTATACTCATCCCTGTATGTTTGGGAGGAAAAATATTACACCAAGGCATGGAGACGTTATTCTGTACGTACACACGCGCATTGATTTCATTTTTCGTTGGTTGGATTGAAGGTGAAATATGGTTATTTCATATTTATAATACCATAGAATTATATTAGTCATTATGAGGTTATTACTTTATTTTGAATCAACTAAATAAGAATAAGTAGAACAATAAAGAAACTTGAAAGAATCGACAGAAGAGATTACCTCTTCTTCGACACGCCTCCTTCAAACTTCCTCTTACTGGACTATAGTTGGACTCTAGAGACGACCGGAATCTAAAAACCATAACTAGGGATGATTATAAGAGTAATGGTCATGGGTTGGAAGATCTTGAAGGCTAAAAATGGTGTGTGGAGGAGAGGGATAAAGTGCCCTTTTATAAGAAAAGAGAAGTGCACTTTTGGAAACTTAAAAAATATCAGTTAATAATAAAATCAAACACTTCATAAAAATCACCAAAAATGACCCAATTCGAATATGAGATATGATAGGCTTGAAATATCTTCCTCAAAAAAAATTTATGAATCATTTAATTTTATTTTAAACCTTATCATTTTGATTTATCCTTATTTAATCTATTTAATTATTTTGATGTAATAATATTATAATTTTTAAATTGTTATAAATACATAATTATGTGTTGTGAATTTTCTATAATTTGATAAATTATTAAAATTTTGACCATATAATTTTCAATTTGTAATTTTTAAATAATTTTTTGATTTTAAAACAAATTTATAATAGGTTATTTTTATAAAATATAAATAGTGTCAATTTTGACACTATTTGATTATTTGAAATTAAATAAAATACACACATAAGATATATGAAAAAAATATTTTATAGATTTATAACATGTCATATTATCATAAAAATTCATGGAGAACTTTAATTTGTTCATATAATATTTATTTTATGTTTTTAAAACCATTTATTTGATATTTCTATTAATAAAATAATTATTACAATATTTATGTATAATTATTTAATATTATAATTTGTTGCATAAAAATAATAAATAAAATACTATTATGAATAGAAATATAATATCTTTAATAATAATAGTATTAATCAAATTTATCCTCTTAAAATCACAATAGTTAACTTTTTATATTTATTATTTTATGAAGTTGGAAACTTTGACATTTTTTAAAATCAAATAATATAACTGTTGTAATCAATTTCATATGGCTCCCAATGGTCCAAATTTAGACCATTGGATGATTATGATATATTTAAACACAAAAAATAATTTTTGGTCTGGGATTAGGGCTTTTATGGGTATTATTATTCGAATAAAGACTATATTATCGATGTTTCACTAAATAAATAATTTCTGCATCATTAAAGTATAAGCTATTTATTAAATTAAATATTTCATAAAAATTACAACAAATTTACCATAATAAATAAAAAAAATTTTGCTTTCAAATGAATATTTATAATAAAATTTATATTCTATATATCCTTATATTAAAAATACTTTATTTTTTAAGGTTTGAGTGATACATATTTCACTTTCCTTGAAATAAAATAAAATAACGCTCTAAATCACATCCAATTAGGTTCCAATAGATTATATTTAGACACAGGTATGTTTTAAGGATAAATATAATCATCCAATATTATTAAAACAAGTGTTAGGTTAATTTTATAATATTATTTTTACCCTTAATTAAATGATTTACCTTTGACAGTGGTACATAAAATTTACTGTAGTTACTATTCATAATGCCAAAAATAAAAAGTAGACTATTAAAATAATTTGGTCTTATTGATTCCAAATATAGAATTCATTTCTCTAAATTCATAACACATATGTTGCATTATGTAATTTAAAATTAATCCTGCTATTGAGAAAACCTGTTTTAATAGTTAAAACATTGCAAAAGATTGAAATGTTTTTACCTATTAAATCAATGTAAAATTAATGATAATGAATTACATTATATTAAATGGTAAAAATATATTCTATTTATACATTAAAACCATTATATATTATAATTTATCCATATAAATTATCTTGATGATAAAAGTTGTTTTGAATTAAAATTTAGCATCTTTTTACTATTCATCAAAATATGAATGTTAACAGAAAAACATAAAAAAAATTTACAATGTGAATTTTTATATACTTATTGAAAGAAATAAAGTTATATTGTAAATTTGAACTTATAAAAGTGTCAAAAACTAGATTTAAGGTGGGTGCACTATCAAAAGGGGACAAAACTACATTTTTTAAAAAATACTTAATTTACTCGAAAAATTTATTTTTTCTCATAACATGTCTTTCAATATGTGTCAGATGAATGATATTGTCATAAAATTAAAAAAAATTTGTAATACTAATAATAACAGGTAGTTTATAATATATTGTTGTTTAGTGAAACTCAGTATTGCGTACAACGCGCGCAATTGAGGAAGAACGCTCTTGTGTGCAACACAAACAAAGAATAGTGTTTTCATATTCTAAATGCTAATACGGTGTTGCGTATAGCGTAAGATAACATTTTTATAGCATACAGAAGAAGACATAACTAAAATAAAAAAATTATTTCTCATAAAATTTTGGTGTTTTACAATCTCTATGAACTCATAGTGTTCATACCTTGTTCAGAAGGAAGTCTTGGGAATATCTTCCTTTATCACTTTTAATTAGTTATTTCATGACGGACGGTCTACCATAGAGAAATAAATGGACCAAAAAAGATGAGAGAACAAGTCATATATATTTGGAAGGGGATATTTGTTCTTTATTATGATTTTATTGTGGTCACGATAAACAATGCAGAGGCACATTGTTCCATCCTTCTTCTGGACAATGTGGATTGGTGCACCACATAGTGTAGCACTTGGGAAAATAAAACCCTTTTACAGATTCTCTTTGAAATTATTCGTCAGATCATCCATCTCTAATGTGGCCACTCTATAATGTGTCTATGATATATGTAAAGATAGTGAAAAATTTTCAATAAAGAACTCATCCTCTTGGTAAAAAGGATGACCAAAAAACTCATTGTGGAATATATCAATTTATTCTCTCATGGTGGGCATGTCTTCAATAATGATTCAATCATTTTTCCCAATCATTTGATCTATACATGCTTTCTCATGATGAATTAATATCAATATTTTAAAAAAATATTCTAAAGAATATTCATCTTCCTCCATAAACTAATAATGAATTGGAGGATGCTTCTTGATATGAATTGTTATTTACCTTTACTTTTATTTTATATTGTATTTGTATAAAGATAGCCAATCCATTCTGAAGATGGTACCAAACTCCACTAAATGATGTGTGACGATATTTTCTGGGAGGTTTAATCACCAATTGATAATCAGGGAGGAGTCAAAAAACATGGACATAATAATTCCCCCATTTTTTTTCTCATATAAAACATATCATAAATACTATTGTGGTGGTTCTTGAATAGTTTTACTAAAAATGAATGATATGAAATAATGTGTAAAACCAGAATCAAATCGGATATTTTCTATTCTTGAATGAATATCTAGTGTACCTATCACCACATCATTTTCTATATCCACCTCAATAGTAGTGATAGCATAATAACTTCCACATTTATATGGAGGTTTTTTTCTGATTTCCTATGATAACCCTTGGCTTTTGGAATTTTTTTTCATAATTATCATACAACTTTTAGTAGTAACACTATAGCACTAGCTAATCATTGACATTAACACTCAATCTTCTTCCACATTTTTTGGAAATTTTCATAACCCTTTGATGGTTCATTTCCAGATGTCTTATATTCCAACATTTGATGAAATAATTTGTTCCCTTTAGATAGTTTCTAGGATGCTTCTTCCCACAAACATTATAAGTGGGACATTCAGGCTTCCTTCAACTATGGGATTTGCTTGTTATACCACTCCTATTGTTCTTCATTTTCTACTTCTTACAACAGGGCCTACAAGACCATTGAGAGTGTCGAGTATCCATTTCAACCTTGATGAAACAACACACAATATCCTCATAAATATTGATGTTGTGAATCACCAATGATTTTTATATACTTGGCTTTAGCTACCTAAAGAAGTGATTTTACATTCTTTCGGTGTTCATGACAATGCTAGAGTAGTACCTTGAATGCCTTGTAATTTTTTCTTAATATTACCCGATAAAATCATCATCCTTTTCAAGAGTATAAGGAACTATCATTCTATCTTGAGACAGACAGTTTGTAGAAAATATTTATTTAAAAGACATAGTCATGAATTCCTATAAACACATGGAATCAATTTCATCTTGGGGATTTGTATTCTTGATTAGTGTCCAACACTGATCAGCTTCCCAATAAAAATGATAAACCTCCAGTAAAATATTTCTTCTTATAAAAATTGGAGGATAGAGAAGAACTTTGCAATGGTGTTATTGTACCTTTCCATAAGGAGGGGATCATAAGATCCGCTAAACATGGGAGGCCTTTTCCACATAAAGGATTCAGTGAGAACATTCTCATTCCATGGAGTAGGTGGGTATTCAAGATGATGAAAGTTATTTTTAATAACTTGATCCAGCTGAGCAAGTACTTTCATGATGTTTTGAGCACCCATTCCTATCATACTAGGAATATCATTGGGGAAATAATCTCATTTCTTATAACATTTATTGTTGGAACATGTTCTTCAATTTCCATCTACTAACAAAGACATATTATGTACAATTAGAGGGCATGAATACATAGCTATATAGCATAAAAATTGAATATACAAAGATAAACATTTAACAGAAAAGTATATCGTAACTTGTTATTCCTTAGGTTTTAATCTAGTTTATCCTCTATATATTTGTTAACAAATATTCTTATGGGGGTTTTTCCCTTAATTATAGTTTTACTAAGATCATGAATTTACCAAATAATATCCAATTGTAGTGACAAACCAAGAGTGCATCAAGGAACATTGTCAAGTACCAGGATTCCCCAGGTCGGGCCCGAAACTCTTTGACAAGGTTTTTACTCTTTGGAATATATATTATAGTGCCGCCACTACCTATTTGTATCTAGATAGGGATGTATTTTATTGACAAGACACTAACGTTATAATTACAAAAATTTAGGGACATTTTCTTATAGATCATCTCTTAAATAATGTTATTACTAATGTTATCTATTCATAATCTACAAAAATAACTAGACCATCCTTTGATACAAACTATTCTGACCATAGCCTTTTAAAAAAACATTACATGATTAGAAGCATATTTATACATCAGGGTACAAGACATGGATCTTGATTTATAGTTTATTTGAATACCAGGTAAATAAAATTAAAACATTGCCCTAAGAAAACATCTGTATTTAATTTCTATATGGATATTTTAATTTCACTTGAATTCTTACATATGTATAGGGTACCTTTTGTTTCACATTGTCAATGGGATGAGCTAAAATCCCAGTAAGAGAATAAGAATAAGAATGCATCCGTAGGTCATGGGTTAGAATACATGACATAATGATATAAAAATTATTGTAAAAAGGAATAATAACATATAATAATGGGATACATTAAACATGGTATCATAGAAATGTCGAAGCCACTTAAAACATGACTTTTTTACGAGTCAATGAAAACTGCCAAGATCATTTCACGTAGTAGCACTAGCCAATGCTAATCACCACGACCATCACACATATCATGTCAAGTAAATTAACTCCACAAAATGTAATGGGGTGGTATCTGGGCACACCCATATTAAATATTATTGAATACATTTTCTACATAAATAATCATACATAATAAATCTTACATAAATTTTAGGGTTTTTCATGGACTTAATTGGGTTCCACAATCATGTCATAATTCAAAATAAATGATGGAATTAGAAAAGTGTCTATGAGTGGAAGGAACTAAAATATACATGGAAATTAATAACGGTATATATGAATGTATCATTTTATGTGAGTAAAAGTATATGAAACCCAATGTAAGTAAAATATTCAATAAATTTTGGTGTAAAAATTTTTTGAGCGGTTTAAAGAAAAATACTATAGAGCCTTTAAAATAGAAAAGAGACAAATAAATTATATAATGTTAAAAGTGAACCATGATTATTTTAATTAAAATACTGATTTTATAATTAAAATGTTGGATTAAAATAGAGTATATAGTTTAATTGAAAAAAATTATGAATTTAAGAAGTATCCTCAAAACAGTTTTGTATATCAGGTTGTATTGAAGGGAGAATCAATTAAAAATATTCATACCAGCAAAATATAATTAGGTATGAACCTTGTAACATGAGTATTTAGATTTTAAAAATTATGAAGAATATGTACATAAAAATAAAACACAACTACATTTTGGTATAAATGAATATTGAGAAACCCATAGGAATAAAGGCGGTTCAGGTGGAATCCCTTAAGGAATATCGACATGGTATCAGGTGTACATAAAAGGGCTTAATGAGAGAGAAATAGATGTTTCATATTTTATACATCATATAGAATGTATGGGGGTGTTGTGTGATCATATCCTATAACTATTAATTGAACATAAAAGGATATAACATAGAGGAAAATCTTAAATTAAAGTGAAATAGAGAGAATATCTTACCTTAAATCTGACGGTGATATTTTCTAGAACATAATGACCGGAATATTAAAATTATATTATTTAATTAATTATTATAGAAAATATTTTACTTGTAAAATATTTATTATAACGTTTTTATGTACATTTTTAACCATTTTTATTACTTAGGATGTTCAATTCCATTATTCTGGTCCATTCGCTTAATTGGTTTTAATAAGAGGTTTAATTATGTTTGTGTTCGTATAAACATGAATGATGAAGGTGGTTGTCCAGAATTGAAGTTATATTTTTCTATTTAACATATATAAATTTACATGGATGAAAATTTAATTTGGTTACTTGGAGTTAATATTAATCAGTATGTAAAACTATAGTGATAACCCTTTGGGTTATATAGCGGGTTTTTGGACACATAGATATTTCTTTTTATTATAAATAAAAACCATGTGTACAAAAGGATTAAAAATCATATATAAGGAATAATACAATTAATATGGTCTGGTTTAACCATTAAAATGATTTCATGTCCATTATTGATGACGGTAATAGATATTGAAACCCATAGGACATGAATGTGGTAAATTAACACATCCTGGATGGTGTCATTACTAATAAAATAAAAGAAGAGTTAAGTAGAGATGATATTAAATTATTCCATTATCATTACAATATTCTAGTAAAATAATGGTACTTAATTTTTAAAAAAAAATTGGATGATAATAAATAAATATAGAAAAGAAAAGAAAACAACTTTAAAAGAGAAAGAAAGAAATATGGAATTTACCTATTGATATAGTCTTCTTTGAGATCCTCTCCAGGGGAAATGATTTGGCCTTCTAAGGAGTCTAATGGCTGTTGGACATGAAAGGATCATGAGGATTGATTTGGGTAGAATATAGGCATGGAATAAGGCTTCATAGGAGTGATGAGAAGAGGTAAATAAGGGTGATATTTACGGTGGAGGAGAGGAGGGTGGTCATGATATTATAATCATTAGTTTATTATTTTCCCATAAGATATGAAATATGGATGATTACCAAAAAAAATATTCCTATGTGGATTTATGTTTGATATTTTGATGTTTAAATCCTTTATGATTCTAGTAATATTGTATTTAAATTAATATATATTTATACGATAAATTAATGTATTTTTCTATTCCCCAAAAAATACGGGTTTTCAGATAAAACTCAAAAATTCAGCCTAACAATTTTTCAGAATGTAGAATCCAAAAATAAATCATTTTTTCAAATATAATTTTATAAATATGATTAATTAAATATTTAATTATAATCATTATTCATTCTAAAAAAACATTTTTAAAACATTTATTTAATTATTCCAAAATATCGGTACATCATACATTCACATGAATGTTATTTATATACTATCATAGGTAAGGTTACAATTAAATATTGTATAACACCATTAATAAGGGTAACATTACAATTTTTAAGGGTTTGTTACAATTCGCCTAAAATAATTTGGACATATTAGACTTCGAATAACTAACATATTGCAAATGTGTGTCATATTCACAAAATTAAAAGCACAGAAGTGAAAATCTTATCTTTAATGGTCACACAGTATATAGTATTCAATTGTGTTGTGATTTCATGTGATTATATGAAATAATTATAAGATGAAAATTTCTATTGAAAAAATTGGGTCATTAAAAACCAATTATGTTTTCTATATTATTATTATTATTTAATTATTTTTTAAATAAAATGTAAAATTAATTCCTAAAAACTATATTATTCATTTAATGTTTTCCTAAAATAAAATTTATTCATAATGAAATCTTATTGGTAAAAAATAATTCTTTATTTCTAGAATTTCATCAATAAAACTACCTTTTTGGCTTATTTATTATCAACAAAAACTCTTTCATTTATTAAAATGGACATGTAATATATTAAAAAAATGTTTTAAAATTTTAGTGAACGTGAAATTATAATTCATATTTTAATGATTTAAATATTTAACAAACAAAATAGTGCTCATATTCCTAATGATGGGTTAGAAAATATGTTTTTTTATCATTATTTATATTTTAATACTTAGTTCTATATTGAAATTGGATATAAAATATAAAATTATTTTTTAGTCACTCTCTCATTTAAATATAACATATTTTTAATGTTTACTACGGAAAATTTATAATTTATAATTTTTCATCAATATTATAGATCAAATCCATAGTAATTTAATTTTATATATTTCAATACATGAGTGTATAAAACATTCATAGTTAAATTCAATTGGAAATCATAATAATCATCATCAATTAATATAAAATCAAATAATATTTTTAAAATTTATTATATTTTTTCATATTCTATTATATGAATCTGAAACACATTCAGTTTTGAACCATTAAAATATTTTTCATCATAAAGAAATAATTAGTTAGTTATTTAAAATTATGGTTAAATGAATCTTCAAAAATATACCTATATTTTTTGTATTATTAAAAACACCTTATGTCATGCATAAAAATCGTGAATAAATTTTAAAAAAAAATTAAACATCCTTTCTACATTTATATATATTTAAATAATCATAAATTCATATTAAATGTGTTTTTGGAATGTGAAAATATGTTCATAAGGTATTCCATATCTTATCTCATTGATATATTCCATTCAATTCATAAAAATATATGTTAATGATTAAGATGAGTATGAAACTACTTAAAATGAAAAGAAAAATGCATGAATGTAAAGAAACATAGTTCATAAATAAATTAAATAATAGGCTATTTCGAAAACGTTATTGATAATAATGAATATATTAAATTTTATACCTTATAAGTGGGGTTCCATTAAAATTATATTTATTATTAATCATGGTAGTAATATATATTTTTATTTAAAAATATTACGATATGATACTAAAATGTTTACTCAGTCATCTACAAAATATACCGTTATTAATAATTCTTCAAAATATAATTTTATATTTACAAACTATTTTAGATAATTTAGGTACTACCCAAATGAATAAAACCTCCAAAACAAGATACGACCAATATGATTTTTTATATTTTTTTGTTTATTATCACATAGAACCTGATATAAAAAATTTATGTTTGAAATAGTTTAGATAAAATGGAATTTTACTTTAATTATATTTTCATAATACATTTTAAATATTTATTGAGATATTTTTTGTGTAAATTTATTTATAAAAGATACAAAAGACAATAAAATTGTAATATACATTGAGATGTAAATATTAATAAATTTTTATTTGAATATGTTGTTGATGAAAAAATTGTTTTATTGAATTTTAATTATAATTTTTTTGGTTCCTCGTATTCACACAACCAAAAAATTGTAATAAAAATCCTTTGGTTATATAATTGCCTTTAAATATTATATTCACTGCTCTTTCATAGATATAATCATATTTTAGTTTGAAAATACATGTATTCTTCACTAACACATCTTAATTATAAATAAAATTATATCCTATAAATCATTTCATGAATATTATGTTATGAATTAATGTTGTATTTTTAATTTTTCTCTTGAAAAACAAAATGGTATACACTATATTATCGAATATGTTTTCTTTATATTTATGTATATTATATTCCCCCTTCATATGTTCTCCTTATATTATAATAAAATAATGAAAAAATAACATTCCAATTATAATGTTGTTTTTTTATTCAAAAAGTGAATTAAAAAACGTATGGAATGAATATTATAATAATTATACACTATGTAAATGTGTTTTACGATTGAAATATATATATAAGTTCTTAATTTCAAGATTTTGGTAAATAGGTTTTTTAATTTTTTTGAACCTTAATAAAATTTATGTTAAAAAATGTTAATCCTGGGTAATTCACAAAACAAATTTGGTCCATAAATAAATGGATAATTGGAAGGTCTCATTTATAATTATAAAGAACCTAAACATAAACAAGTTTATCTTAATGAAACTTAATCATGTTTATCTAAGTGGAAGGTTATACCTTAAAACATATAGAATCTTATTTATCATAGTATACAATTATAATAACGTATATGAAACTTATAAATTCATTCTTTACCAAAATTTTGTGAAAATATGACCTACAACATGAACAAGAAAAAATTTAGGAAATCATTTTTCCAAAGATAATGGTATCCATCAACCTTGGATAATAGTCCCTTGATAAATACTATCAAAAATGTCTATCTTACCCACATAAGGGTAATCCCTCGATAAGAATATCATAATCTGTCTTCTTATCCCCAGAAGCCCTCAAACATTATGGTAGATGACATCTCTATAATTCTATCCCTGTATATCCTCAAACATTAATGTTGTTGACACATCAATCTTCATATCCCCAGAAGCCCTCAATTATACACAATAACAATTAGAGACACACTAGGAAGAACATGTTTTACACGACTGAATAAGATGTTGACATATTACAAAAATCATAAAAGTATCTCTCTATATAAATAACTACACATCCCTTGAACATGAAATATCAAGATATGCCAATTCATAATGTTAATATCTTAATATGGTTGAGTATTTATTGGTAAAAAATCTAAATATTATACTCCTCCAACATTCATATTTTCACAGAATTTTAGAGGGACTTGTAAACATGTAACCTAGGCAATGGTTTGATAGAAACAGATTGTATGAAATCATTTCATTGTAACATAATCACGTGTAAGGAATTATTTCATGAAAGAAAAAATTCTTCTGTTTAAGAAAATTATGTTAACTAGGATCTGATAAAATAAAACATTACATTGAATAAAAGAAGAAAATGTAGGAATAAATTTAATTGAATTATTAGTTAATTGATAATGAGAGTCTAGAAAATATGAAGAATCAGATTACAAAATAATAGATATTTGAAGTATATTTTTTTGATAATTTGGAACATGAATTTCAGAGAATATATAGTCTGAATTCTAGAGAATTTAGAGTCTGTATTTATGAGAATTTGGAGTCCAAGTTTGAATTAATTCAATGAATGAATGTCATTTAATTTAGAGTAATAATTTCAGTGAATCCTAGTCTGAATTTTAGAGAATTTTGAATCAGAATTTCAGAGAATTTAGAGTCTAAAATAGTAAGACTCTATATTTTAGTAGCTGTAATATACCAAGGATTAAATAAGGATCTTATTAGTCTTATGAAAATTTGGTCTTACAAAAAATTTGGTTATACTTGGATAAGGATCATTAATCATAACATATCCAAGCATATTAATGATTATTCAAATAGATATCCTTAGAAGATGAAAAATTTCCTTATGAAAATAATTATTAAAGAATAATAATTTTCCATAAGAAAATGTTTTTGTGATTTTGAAAACATAATGGAATGGAAATGTCATAAGGAAACATATTGAATTAACAATCTCACACTTTTTGGAAAGTAAAAATAACATTTTGTAAAACTATGTATTTAATAATGATTTCACTTTTTGAAATTTGAAAAAAAAAACTTATCTCCCTTACTTATAACAAATAATGAATAGGAATAACTCCCCCTCAGGTTTTGGAATTACTAAGGGTCATATTCATGTCCTTCTCGGATATGTTACTTCTTCTTGCATCAAAATATCTTCTTTAACAAATCTCACCATACTTAATCTCACTATTTATAAACAATTATCTTCTTTTTTCTTAATATTGTATTTATTATTTTCCATCCCTTTGTGATTTTATAAATATAATGGATGAAAAAGGAAAATATTATACATGAATGGTTAAGAATATAAAAGTCAAAAAAATATCATGATAACAAATTTTGATTATGATAAGAAAAATTTGTTACAATAAAAATACATCAAAATATTGGATATTAAGAAATCAGTCATCCATCTTTTCCTTTATTGTCATATTTCTCAAGGTTACCTTTTAATTCATCAATTCTTTGTGATCATCCTCAAACATCTTGTATAACTGATCCTAATATAGATATATCATTCCAAGAACATTGATTCGTTATTCTTGAGATCTATGAATTTTGGATTGGTACTTTACCACCTTTACTTGTTGATTGAATTTTTCATCCATTTCTTCCTTGATGTATATTTCTCATTTTATATTTCACGAAAATATATTTCTCATTCCATTCTGGTTGATATTATCATGGACCTGAACAAATTTCTCTTGATTCACCTTTTCTAAAAGACTACTTGTAAGATTGTTGATCATGTCATATGACATATAAAATGAATTGATTAATGAATAATGAAAATTATCCATGATTCTAATATAATCAATCACTAACATAGACCATTTGTTTATTTTCTAGAATGATCTCCTAGGATAATAATAATCAATATTAAAAATCATGAACTTGTCTTCACGTTTCACAACACATTCCCTGAGACTGATTGTCTAATTAGACTTCTCGATTGATAATTAATGATGAAAATGACATCTATAATAAATAATCAAAAATAAGGGAATGTAATTTACTAGAGTCATCAAATACAAAACAATAATATCTTCCCCAAGGATGACGAATATTCCGAAGTTGATTACTTTGTTGGAGAGGAAATTTTATCTTAATATTCAACATTTCTCATACAAATTCTTACAACAACTTTATTAGATTCTTCAACCAGAACATTCAATGGGAAAACAACTACCACATACTTTCATTTATCAACATTTGAGAGAACCTTCTCAACTCCTAAAGACACATGCTCACTATTAGAATCATAAATAATTCTATCACCATCATGACTAAGTTGTTCACCAACTTTATCAGAAACATCCTTACCATTTATAATATGAATAAGATAATGATTTATACGATATTAATATATAGATTTATCAACCTCATCTTGTGAATCGTCATAATTACCTCCTACCATTATCTTGGTTGATTCATATTGGTAGGTTCTAATATAAAACTTGTTAGGAGGACATCCATTGTCTTGGTATAATTCTACAATTTTGATCATATCTTCAATTTTCTCTTCCTCTTCCTCTTCCTCTTGTTTTTCTACATGTTATAATTATTCTTATTCAATAATGAGTTCTATAATGGAAAAATTATTTGTCAATGTTTTTATTAGAAGTCACTCTAATATTAACGATTCTTGAACATGGATTTTTTCATATGATTTATCAGTATCATTAATCAAGGCTTTGACAATCTCATCTTCGGACATCTTTTTTTTATCATTTTCTCTTTTTCATGCTTCTCCAGATCCTCAGATTTTTGGATCTTCAAGGCCTTATCCATAGTATGGTCTAACCCATGAATTTCATCTCATACATTCTTTTTTGTCTTCTACTCTCTCCACTTGCCTACCACATTATCAAAAATTGTCTTTTTCTTTTTCGACAATGGGGGAGAAAACACTAACTCTAGTACTGGAGAATTATCCTTCGGTTCCAGTTCTTTACTTTTTGTTGGGGTTTACATGAATTTTTATCCTATATCACCATTCTTGCAGATAGATTGAACCTCTCTATCAGGAAGATCATATAACTATCCTAACATAATACTAAAACCAATAATCATTCTACTTAGACTATCATCACTAATAAAATTTCTCTTAAAACAATGTGTTTTTAACTATAATTAATTTTGAAGGATTCTAAGTACAGAATAGTTATCGTTGAAAATATTTCTAGATACATTGTTATATTATACTTGAGGATTCTATTGATAATATATATGATCATTATAAGGATTTAAATCGCAAATTTTTTATTTCTTAAGTTCACTATGAAATCCATCATGAAAAATTCACATTTCATAGGGGAATCCATTCTCTCTTTCTCAGAATAATAAATCCTTGAACGCATATGGATAACATACTAAAGTTGGTAGAATGATGATCTATCATTGGTGACTTCAATCCATTTGGTCCATGGAACTCAATAGCCTTATCATTCTCAAAACTACCTTCCTTGTCTAGAAATATGTGAGAACAAAATATAGCCTCACCTTCATAATGTATGTCCAAAATACTAAAAGCCCCGCTGAATGATTTAGATTTTGTCTAACTAATCTCTTGAATTAAAACATATATATTCCATTTTGATCATAAAAACTGAGTGAATCGTATAATTTTATAAGGAGATCTGGATAAACTAGATCATGAATTTTTGAATTGGAAATTCAAAGACATTCCCATCCATTCTTCTTAATGTTTTATGAAATCATAGAATCATACTTAAGACTGATATTTGGGTTTAAAAACATTTTTTTGTAAAATAACCAACCATTGAGTTCCTTGTGGGAGGCCATCAGGTTTTCTTGGAAAATGCAAGAGACATTCAGAACATAATGAACCCCAGAAAACTGAATAGATGTTTTGAAGGGTGGCAATGATTTAGTGAAAAAAACACTTGAATAACGGTTGTGGGTTGTGAATATGGGGGCCTTTATATAGCCTTTGTGGAAAAATTTTGTTTCCCAAAACAATTCAATTGTTGAGATTCACTTGATTTGATATTACGATTATTTTCAATAATGAAGAATAATTTTGAAGGTTTCGAAAATTTGAGGTTTAGAGGAAAAATAAAATTAATGAATGTTAATCTGATAATGGTTTCCTTAAAAATGATTGAAATAAGCAGAAGTAAAAAAAATAAATTACAAATATTTATGTAAGAAAATGTACATTCTATATTACATAGAAATAATGGTCAGTATTGATATGATTATTCTAATAAACATTATCTTAAAAAAATATTAAGGAAAGAAACCTTTGTGATCCAAAAAAATTATTTTGGAAATAATATTTTAGGTTCCAAAACCAATTAATTAAGGAAATAAAATTTAGATTCAGAAAATAATGTTTTATGGAGTGAAAATTTTATTAGATAATTAAAAAGTGTAAACATATCTACTCCCCCAATAAAAAGTATTATGTTAATGTTAAGAGATAGTTTAAAAATAAGTTAATATGGATTATTACCTTTGGGTTATCATTCCTAAAATTTGTTTAATGTATTTAAATCTATCAAAGGGATATGATTTTTCTATAGAATTAATCATGTTGATCTTGCATTATGATAATTTGAAGAATGATATATCGTTTAAGTGTGTGATCCCTAATAAAGTCGTGATTAATATCCATGTTCTTTGAATGAGAGTGATGTGCATTGTTTCTGATTAGGTAAATGGAACATGTTTTATAACACAATATCTTTGTTTTTGTAAAACTCATACCATAACAATAGAGTTTGTTTTTCAGGAACAACTATTCATCCCAACAACTTCAACTACCACATATTCAGCATTAGCTGTTAAAAGTTCTTCTGAGTGTTTCTTCATTCCTGAACAAGAACCAATTAATCACCAAATAAATGTAATGTTCTATATTTTATTTTCCTATCTATTATACATCCACCAAAAGAATCATCCAAAAATCTTTTTAAAACAAAAACATTTTTAGAAAAATAGAAAAGTCATGAATATATGTTCCCCATTAAATAGAGAAAAATTATATTCCCAGATTTTAAATGAGATTCCCTCAGATTAGATTGATATCTAGAACAAAATAATATTAAATACATTATTTATAGGAAACTACCAATTATGATTAAAATTCATCCTATCATACATCTAAAAGATGATTGATCTACTCGTATCCCACCTTCTAAAAGATCAAGATAATTTTATATACTGATTCATGTACTTATACATTTAGTTCTTTCATATCCAATCAATTTAATAATTTATTTAATATACTTATGTTTACATATATAGGTCCCTTCATGTTTTAGAGAAATTTGAAAACAAATAGTAAATGTTAACTCACCCATCATACTCATTTCAAATTCATATTTCCGGAGATTCACAAATGAATCGGTTGATGATTACCATGTTGATCCGAATATAATTTCATCAACATAAATATGAATAATCGAAACATTTTTATTATAATTTTTTTTAAAATGGCTTGGATCAGAAGTTCCCATAACAAATTATTTATTATAACAAAAGACTTGTTACTCAATAATATCTAGATCTAGGTTCTTGTTTAATCACATATAATGCTTTAATACATTTAAAACATGTTCAAGAGGTTTTTTGTATTCAATGATAGGAGGTTGTTTGACATAAGTAAAATATTGGTTGTATTGTTTTTTTAAATCACGCTTCACATCTAATTGGAAAAGTGTAAAATTAAATAATGTTGTAAAGGGTAGTACAATATTAATAGATAAAAGTCTATGTACTGGAAAAAAGGTTTTTCATAGTCTATTCCTTATTTTTGGTTATATCCTTTAATAACTAATATTTCTGTATTTGTTACAATGAACCCATTTTAATGATATTTCGTTCAAATAACCCATTTTAGACTAACTACATATGTTTTTGTCGGTCTTTCAACCAAGTTCTAGATATTCTTCCTTCTGAATTTATTTAGATCATCTTGAATATATTTAATCCAATCATCAACACAAAAATCTTCATTAGTGGTTTTAGGTTCTAATTTAGATTGAAATTTGTGATGTTATACTACTTTTTTAATGATTTTCTAGTTTATATTATTTGAATTTAATCACCAATTATAATATCACTATGATGATTCTTTGGAAATAACCGATTTGGGTTTTTAAAAACATATGGATAAACCTAATGTAAAAAATCTTTTAAAGTAAATACTTTAGAAACATTTTATTGTGTTTTTTCCTTATTATGTTAATCTTTCATGAAAGGGTGATAATTTAATTTTGAAAACAAATCCAATGATGTACGGTGGGGTTGTTTAAAAAATAGAAGGATCATTTCTATCAAATTTAACCAGAACCATTTCTTCAACAGTACACGAATTTGTTTTAAAAAACTCTAGAAACCTTAGAAGTAATAAAATAGTGTAAATAAATTCATTCACAAGATTTTCGATAAAATTTAGGTATACTATACTTATTATTCAATATTTATAATTTTCATCCAAATACATTGAAGTAAGAAACATTAGTTTTTATACTAGTAAAGATTTCATAAAGTGTTTTATTAAGAAATTGTCTAATTAGAAATTGATTTATACTATTAAAATAAGTACTTACAACTTCATCCCAAAAAATAGAAATAGAATATTCACTCAACATGGTTCTCTTTATCTCTTTATGATTCTGTTTTCTTCTTTCAAAAACATCATTTTTTGAGGAGTTTAAGGTGCTGAGAAGTTATGAGTAATTCTATTCATACTATTAAAAGTTTTGAAATATGAATTATAAAATTCATCCCCATGATGAATACGAATGGTTATTAATGGAAGGATTATCCCTTTATTAAATTTGGCTGAAAATATTTAAAATAAAAAAGGCACTATAGTTTTTTTCAAGAATATTGGCACAAGTAAAAATAGTGGAATGATCAACTATTACAAATACATTGTAGTTTCCTCCAAACAGACTAGTTTTTATCGATCCAAAGAGATATATATGCACTAGCTGTAATGAATCATAATTTGAGACTTCACTAATTGATTTAAATCTTGATTTAGGTTTATTTCAATATTATCAAGGATAAAAAACATATCGATAATCAAAATTTTCTCCGGTGGATGCTTATAAATTATATTATTTGAGAGGTTTCATAGGTTCCTAATGTTATAATGTTAATGTATTGTATTACATAACCAATATATATCTTCTTTTTTGATAAGGAAATATATATCATGGCTCATATGGTCATCTATGATCAATTTATAAATTTTCTTATCCCTCTAGTTAGAGAGAATAAACTCATCCTTGGAATTGTGTACTAAGAATTTTTAATTCCAAAAATTCATAGGGTATCCTTAAATACATAATTGGATTATTCTTATATGGTTTTTCTCATGACCATTTACAAATAAAAAAATTTAAATTAAATATTTTTTAGGAAGAAAAATGATACTTATACCAATAATTTCTCCCTAAGCATTGTCTTTTAAGGATACTTTTCAATATTTTTTCTTCATAATATTTTCATAGAAGTCCATGCTACCATTCATATGTCGGGAAATTCCTATATCCATGTACAATGTATCATTTTTGGGACATCTTTTATTTGCCTCAAAATAAAAAAAATTATATTCGGAATCAAATTATTCTTGGATTCTCAAATTATATAAAGTATAATTTTAGGTGTCCAAATTTTAATAGAAAATTAATCTTTTTGGAATCCTAATGATTGGGTTTTATTTAAAGAACCATATTTTTCCCAATATCCATCATCTTTACATTTAGTTCAAAAAGGAGAAAATTGGTGAATAAAATAGTTATTAATAAAAATAGGTTTTGAAAGAGTATAACCAAATCCAAAACTATTCCAAAGAGGATGATGTTGTGAATACATTTTATCAAATTCATTCCTCCCTGTAGTAAAATTGGATAAATGTTTATTTATGTAAAATGTTTCAGATTTTAGTCTGATGACTAAATTATTATCCTTATAGACATTAGTCTTAGATTTTTCGTTATTCCCAAAAACATTTTTCTTAGAAATTTCATTTTTTTAGATCCTTCGAACGATTATCCTTATCTGAATTATAATCGGTAAGGTCTTCAGAAACATTTTCAAAATCAAGAGTTTTTATATCAAGATATTAAGAATGATTTGAAACTTTTTTGGTCAAAATAAAAATTCTTGAGTACTCATTATCTAAATTCATTATAATCTTACAGTTCTCATTTTCCAGAAATTAAAAAAATCTAAAAACATCTTAAAATAAATGTAAAATATTCTATTCTAATAAGGATTATTCTTCATCTTATGAATCAAAAAATTAATCATTAGAAAAATATGCATTTAATGAAATATTTCTTAAGGATTCAGAATATTTTACCTTATCAATAATACAATTATTTTCAATAAGTATCTTGCTATTAGACTAATATTCTTCATATTTGACAATTCATATTGTGATGATTCATCTAAAGAGTCACCACCACTACCACTACAGGTTTCATTTTCCATTAAGACATTCATAGATTATGATATTTATTACTTCTTTCTATTCCATTCGGAGTGGTTTTCCTTTCTGTGTTTTTTATAAGCATGTGACAATCAGGTCTGATATATCCAACACTTTTTCATTCATAACATGTTACGTCAAAATCTTTCTCATAATTTCATTCTTTATTCTTATATATGTACTAAAAATATTTCTTTCCCACAATATTGTTCATCCTTTAAGTAATATTGGCTAAATAATTTTTAGATTGGTCATTATCACATAATTTAGATAATACAATAGCTTTCATAGTCTTATATCTTGATACCCTTTATGACATCATGGATTTAGATTGAGTAGTATAAATAACACTTCCATTACCATTATTCTTCACATTGAATTTTTCTTCCCTCTTCAATCGTGTTTTATACTAAATAATAGTTCCAAATAATTCATCAAGAGTAATGTTCGACACTTTCTCTTATTCATTAATATCCACCCTTTTAAATTCTCACTCATTGGTAATAATATTAATTATCTAATCCACTAGATAATAAACATTAAGTCTTTTTTCTACCATAAATTAAATATTGTTGATGATAGTCACAAATAAAATTTTTCACTTTGAAAACATGTTCTTGATAAGGAAAAATGAATCCATTATTTTTTTCTCAATGAATATATCTTCTAGTTTCTATCACATTTAATGATATAGTGTTTACAATTCATGATACATAAAATACTATTTCATGCTTTATAAGAAGATATTTGATTATAAATATCCCTGGTAATGGAACATAGAAGTGTATTTCCTATCTTGTAAACTAGTTGAAATTCTGGTTTTTACTGATTTATTAATGTTTGATTTCATTATCAGGAATCTTGTATTCCCTAGTGATAAGGACAAAAAGCATCCAATATAGTGTAAATAACAAAATTATTTATCCTATATCTCTAGTAATCATAATCACTACCCTAAAAAAATTGGTTGTGTAGTAGGATTTATGTTGTATATAGATCAAACCTTCATTCCTTCCATATCAATAAGAAAATTTCATTTCTAAAAAACTTGTTAGTAGAAAACTTTATAAACAATGAAACCTTTACTAAAAAATAGAACAAAAAAATTTGAGAAATAAATGTGTGAGAAAGAAAACATAAATGTAAGAAAATGTATTTCAATACCAACTCTGAGAACTATTATTGAATTTAAATATTGAAGTAGATGCCCAATTACAAGAGTTGGTGAATTGAAATTTAAAAACATTCATTTTTAGCCTTACGAAAATCACAGTTTAACATAGAGAAACAAGGTGAATTCAGAAACCAATCTTGGTACATAAAAAAAGTGATAATTGGATGGGAAGACGACCAATTATAAAGAAACTAAACATAAAATAGTTTATCTTAAAGAAACATTAGCATATTTATTGTAGGGAATGATTCGAACTTAAAGCATATAGAGTCTCACTTATTATATTATACAAGTATAATAAATTTAAAATATATCTTTTTAAAAAAAAAATTCAAAAATAAAACTATTAACAAGAACATGTTAACAAGGTGGAAATCATTTATCCCAATGACAAGGGTATTGAACAACCTTTGATAATGATTCATTGATTTATTCCTTCAAGAATGTCTATCTTTTCCAAACCAGGGTATTCACTCAATAATAATATTGAATTTTTTTATTATCCCTAAAATGACTCTAAATTTAAGGTATTTGGAACCTATGTCTTCTAACCCACATAAGAATTCGATTGTAGACTATAACAATCAGAGTCACACAAGTCAGAACACGTTGTTTATAAATGAACAAGTTTTTTAAATATTATAAAAAGTATGAGATTATCTCTCTATAGAAATCACTTCATAGCATAAAATCATGTAATCTCTAAACGTTTCAATGCATTGTTTTGAGATCATAAAATGGATGGGTATTTATAGGTTAAAAATCACAATGGTCGGTTCCTCATCCAATAGTCATGTTTTTCATTGAGTTTCGAAGGGACCTGTACACGTGTCACATAACCAATGGTTAGCTAGAAATAGATTGTACAAAATTATTTCCTTATATAATAATCATGTGTAATGAATTATTGCATTTAAGAAAAACATTCATATGTTGAATAAAATTACGTAAAGAAGGATTTGATAAAATGAAATTTTACATTAACAAAATGAGGTGAAAGTCTGAAAAGTATTTAATCGGATTCTTAAAGAATTTATAATTGGATTCTAAAAAATATAAATAATAATATTATGAAATAATAAATATTTAGAGTATGATTTTGAGGGAATTTGGAGGCTGAATTATAAAGAATTCGGAGTCTGAATTTAAGAGAATTTGTATTTTAAATTTCAGAGAATTCAGAGTTTGAATTTTAGAGAATCCCGATACATATTTTTTTTGAATTCTAAGTCATAATTTTTGAAAATTCATATTCAATATTTCATTGAATTTTGGTTCTGAAATTCAGAATACCTGAGTGTCATAATTTTTGAGAATTCAGAGACTTAAACTATTAAGACTCAATATCATTGGAAATGTAATATTTTGATGACTTAGAAAAGGATCCAATTATTCTTATAAGAATTCGGTCTTATAAAAAATAAGGTTAATATTTGATATGGATTATTATGAATAACATATAAAATCAAATTATGGATTATGAAAATAAATTTCCTTAGTGAAAAACTATTATTAAAAGAATCCTTAGAGACTGATAATTTTCCTTATCAAAATGTTTTTATAATTTTAAAAACATAAAGGAATGGAAATTTCATAAGGGAATTTATTGAAATAACATGTTCTATTGTTTAATTTACCCAAATATTTATATTCTTATAATGGTTTCTCTTATTTAATTATATTCCCATTAACTATTATATAACAGTCTTTAATTCTAAAACAATTTAGTGGATGAAAAAATATTTTTGAACAGTTTGTGTTCAATAATATGATATTTTGTGATGTTTCTTCAAATTATTTTTATCTTCTCCATATTTTATGTTACACATAATGTTGAGTTTAGATTTTTTCAATGCAATAATGAGTTTATACAAAATATGTTATTCTATTAAAAATTAATTATTTTAAAATATCTTTATCTCCTAGTCCTTGGAATGGAGGGTATGAATAGGATTAACTAAATTATGATAATATTTTCTTACACTTTTGTATAAAATTAATTCCATTGTAATCAAATAATTACATGTGAACTTAATATATATAATAAAATAGAAGAATTTTTTTTATCAAATTTAGTTTAATGAAGAAAAATTTATACATTAATAAAAAAACCAATTTTTGATAATTATTTTAATAAAATTTATACTGTTTTATTAAATGAAATAGATAAAATAAATTTTAGTTCTTTCTATAAAAATGTATAAGAATAAATCAAAAATTATTGGAAAATAGCATTTTAAAAAATGTATTTTGGTTAGTTTTTTTTAAAATTCTCTAAAAATAATTCTGATACTTTAAAAAAATCATATCTCTATTTTTTAAATCATAAATTAAAAATTATAATTTTGTAAATTTTTGATTATTTTATATAAATATTAATTTTTTTGATGAATAGTGAAAAATATATAATTGTAATTAAACAATAGATTTTCATTCAACGTATTTATTAATATAATATAAATTTTAGTTTTTTTTAATTTAAAAATAGATTAATTAAATTTATCAAACCAATTTAGTTCTTTGGAATCAATTTGTTATTGAATTTTGAAATAAAAACTTGTAAACTTATAAACAATTTTTTTCAAAAACATTGTTATTGTCCTGTCAACAAGATAAATTTTAAATTAAAATTATACAAAAATGGTTATTTAAATTTAGAAAATTTATACTATATTTGAAATCATTATAATTTATATTATCTCATAATGCCATCAAAATGTTTTACTATAATAAATAATAAAAATAGTAAAAATTATTATTCATGGTTATCAAAAAATGGGATTACATATGGGTTAAACTAAAATGATAAGGATTAAACTGACTTATAAACTTTTAAAAAATATATTTTATGTCCATATTTTTAATCTATCATTTCTAAGTATCATGAATATTACATTTTTCTTCCTTTTGGAGTAAAAAAACATGGTTACACCATTTTATTTTCAAAAATTGCAGGTTCCCATTCTGATCAATTTTAAAAGGCCACCCCCACTAATCTCTTATTCACACTATGAATAAATATTTTTATGAGACAATAAATTCCAAAAATTTTACCAAAATACTTCCTATCATCCTGAAAGCCATATATTTTTTTGAATAATCTAAACCTAGGTGTTCTTTTGTTTCAAACCTAAGGAGGTTGCCAACATAAGAGGTAATGTTCTTCAGTGAGTGTTTTTAATTTATTAAATCCATGAAATACATCTATAATTATTAAAAAATAATGTTAAATTAATAATGTGATATTCCTTATAATAATATTTTATTATCTTAAGGTAATGAACAAAGACCCCGACTTCTATCAAATGGGTTACCAAATCACCATTCTTGTGTATCGAAGTCTACTGCCACATGAACATATGTCATTTATTTTTCCATTACCACCTCTCACAGTAGTGTATAAAGATGTATATAAATTACATATATTATATTTATATAGTAATTATAGTAATGGATTAATTAGAAAATATATAATCTTTTTACATTCCATTCCCTAGATATACGATAAAAACATTTGTATGTTTTATGGAATACCATCTCACAATGTGCAGTGATTGATTCTGACAAACACATTACATAGAAAATATTAATTATAAATTTAATGAATATATTTTATATGGTTGAAATTATAAATATATTATATTAATAATTTTAATTATTAAAATAAAATATAACATATTGTTTTTTTAAATTTGCACTCATAGAAAGATGATAACATTGTTCATGTACATGTGGACAACGCTCTTCATGAAGTTATGTGGATCTATCTTATCAAAACCAAAAAAAATGAATGATATTTAAAAGGATAATTAATAAAATAATATATTATTTTTTATAATTTAAACATTTTCTAATGATAAGATATATGTTTACTATTTTCCATAATTATCATTGAATAATGTAACTGTTACTCATCTGTACATACTGTCTACCATAAGCATG
This sequence comes from Viscum album, assembly GCA_963277665.1. NCBI lineage: Eukaryota > Viridiplantae > Streptophyta > Magnoliopsida > Santalales > Viscaceae > Viscum > Viscum album. The sequence goes on from OY728158.1 coordinate 1,111,377,874, forward strand.
ATCATAATATACATAATTTATTAAGGCCATATTACATGGTTGGTATTAAAATTAATTTTTATTCATAAATATGATAATTTTTTCATTATTATTAATCTTGAAATAATGAAATTATGATCAATGTAAGAAGACAAAAAATATCTAATCCAAACTTAAATTAAGAATAATATGCTTTGTACATGAAACACGATTTCAATAAATAATTGGTTATACATGTCCAATGAATGGTCATGTGTAAATAATATTTCTAATAATAAATATTATTATGGTAGAAAAATATATTTATAATAAAAATATATTTATCATATAGGTGGTTTGAACAGGTACAATCAATGTCAGGACTCATGGTATGGGATTCTTAGTCTCACTTCTATTTCTAGGAGATATATAGAAATTAAATTCTCCTTAAATTATTGTGATATATATACATTCCAATTGATATGTTATATACACAATATCATTCTATTAATTATATGTATTATTTCATCTCTTATTATTATTTATTTCATTAATTTATTCAAAAAATTACAAATGTGGTATGAATTTTTTTCACACATTTAAATTTTTTTGAGGGAAATTCCATATTCACAACTTGTTTATTTTATTTGGTGCTTATAAATCCATTAAATTTTTTTAAATTATTAAATATATAATAATTTTAATTTATATATCCATTTTTATCCCACTTTCATGTGGTTTATTGTTGAAGGGATACCAAAACAGTAAGGGATTTTTTCCACCACTTCCATTCATTGAGACTTATGTAACTCTATGAACATATCTTCTATATTGACTTTTGTAAAAACTAATATAGAAATGTTATATAACTAATATAAATATGTTATGGATTTTATATATCTCAATCAATGTTATTTATTCTTGTCTTTTTTAATCAATGTTAATAATGTTGTAGGAGTTTCATGGTACAATCTCTTCATTTATCAAGAATGTTTATAGTTAGGCTTCTAATAATGAAATATTATGATCTATATATTAATAAATATTTTATTTTAATATACCAAATATTTTTTTTTGAAAATATTGTTTTTACCTTTAGCTTATTCCCTTTATGTACTAATGTGTCACTATGATTGTTTTAATATAGAATCATTATTTTCAATAAAAAAACTGTTATAACTCCAAAATAATTTCTTCTAAACAAGATTAAATTTATTTATATACCAAATGATTATTGAAATATATGTATAGATATTTTTTAATTTTAATAAAATTTATTGAAAGGAATATTAATGCAATATTCCTAAAAGTTCCTCTTTGGGTTTCACCAAAAATTTGAAAAAAATATTTATTTCAAAGTGTTTGGCATAAATGGAATTTCTCATTATCATGAACATTAATTTATTTTATTCATACACGATAATGTTTTAATTTATATTTTAAAGGGAATGTATTATTTCAATATGTAATGTTTTAATTAGTGTTTTTTAAACTGAATAAGTTATTTTACAACAAAATAATTTTCCAAGTGAACATTTATAATAAATTTCCACCTAAGAAAATATCATTTGATTGTAATTATGATTTACTTAGTTTATGAGAAATGTATAAAATTCATATTCATTATATGTGTAGTTAATTTATTGATTTAAAAATGTTTATGGGACCCATTTCTCTTCCATTGGTTATTCCATGATAAAGTAATTATGAATCCCTCTTCTTTTTATAGTTTATTAAATGAATAAATTATAAAATGATCATGATAATTGTCCATTTTACATAGGATAGTATTTGATAAAAATATTATAAAACCCATTTTCATTACACGATTTATGATATGATGATTTTTTTATGATCTGGTGGAACACACATGTTTGATTTTTATTTTTTGATGGGTGGGACCTATATATCCATCAAATGGATTGGGTAGTCATTAATGTTATATGGGCTCAAATGGTACATGGGAGGTCATCTGAAGACCAATATAAGCTACACTAGAAGTTATCCCAAGAATTATTTAGTTACACATGTGGTTAGACAAAGCCTAATATATTATGAATATTTTAGGGGTTATCCTTGGCATAATATTTTTTATTCTTATGTATATGGCACATATCTTCTTTTATGCCAATTTTATTCACTCATGGATCATATGATATGATTACCTTATGTTTCATTTAGTATTAATTGATGAAATATTTTCTGGGGAATGATATTATGATCTTTCATAAGAAGGGTGTTGTTTTAAAATGTTATTCTCGTAATAAAACACTTATATTAATGATACACATACGTATCCTTATATATTACCCTTATTAAGTATTTTTTCTCTTTATTTATGATGTTTCAATTCCCCGGGTTATGTAGAATGTTTTATGTAGTGTTTGATGGAGATGTGTAATAATGGTGAAGATCAATATTGGATATGATGAATATATTTCATTAAATTATAATATTCTGTGTCTAGTATCTTAATAAACTATAACTTTATTGTCCTCATGGTTATGTTTGTTTAATGTATTGAATATTCATCAAAATTATGTAATTTCTATGTATAATATAATGGGGTTTCTATAGTTATAATCGATGGAAAGGATTAGTTAAAATTTTAGACTAGGATGAGAAAAAATTAGTTGGATCCCTTGGGGTATTTTTCTAGATGTCTCATGGGATGATTCTAAGGATAATTCTAATAATGAATTAAAGAATACGAAAATGATTGGGAATTTGGTAATTGATCGAGTGAGTGTTTTCCAAGAAATTATACCCTTGTCTATATATTTTAAGTGAGAACGTGGCTTTGGAATAAAGGCACTTAGGGTTAATAAGTCAAAAATTAATGAATTTAGATGGACTCAATACTCACATGGTGTATGTCAATTGGCCTTGAAGTAGATATTGTTTAACAATATTGGGAGATATTCATTATAAATTTACAATCCCTTTATACAGCTTCATGAATGAACTAAATATATCGTGATCATCTAGAAACTAGGTTAATAATATTTTTCAATAGATTAAAAAAAAGGAATCATGATTTAGAACTACTATAATGGAATTTTCATATTTATTTGGTTTTCTACTATGAATAGTTTTTTGACACTTTGATCATTTGTTTTTATTCAATGGTGTGAACAAAAATTTTCTAATGTAATGTTTAATGTGATAAGAAATTTCACGATGAGAAAAAATGGGAAATTTATGGATTAATGTATATTTTGATAATATTTAACTAGTTATCACAAAATATGAATAAATAATTGAACATTTACCAACTCTAAAAGAGGAGAAGTATATAGTTCATTGAGTTTTTCGGTGGTGGAGACATTAGAGTAAATAAGACTCAAATTTTAATATTTTGAGAATACTGGAATAATCACTCCTATGGATGACTTGGAAGAATGAAAAGATGTATTCATTGTGAAAAAGAGTGGGGAAAGAAAATAATTTGCAAACAAAAATGATATTACAGGTTCACTCAATGGATGGTGATAATTGTGTCCATAATGAACCATGTAATGTTGAATTTTATAAATTTATACTGTATGATAGATATAAAAGACGATGTCTCTAATGAAAATTTCATGATGAGAAAAATAATGGTATTATAAGTATTGGTTCATATTTTGATGAATAAAATACAACATATGATATATTTAAGGAAATAGGTATTAACTAATTTGACGATAATTCCAAGTCAATGGATTAAGGATGAGGATTAATAATTTATATGTTTATGTATTATAATTACTGAATTATGTTATATAAATATATAAAAGGGTTATTTCTTTAATTTTTTCATTATGTATGTTGAATAATATGTGGAATGAAATTACTGACCCAAAAAACTAATTTAACAACAAGGAGATAATTTATGGAATTCACATGATGAAGAAAAAATAACCCATCATTTATTATAGAATTTTTTAAATAATAATGTTAAGTTTTGATGAATTGATCAATGATATTGATAATTTAAAATGGATACAAGAAATTATATTAGAACATATTAGAATATATTTTACAATGTGATTAATGCTATAATTTATTCGGTTTATAACACTTTTTGATTTAAGAAATATATCCAATATTCTGTATTTTATTTAAGAAATGAGAAAGAATATTTGTTTTCCAAATGGCATTATTGTAAATTAGTTTATTAAAATGTTTCAGGAGAATACGTAATGAAAGAATGCACACGTCTAGTATTTGATAATTATGAGACACTTATTGTTATATGAATCATTAATATTATTTATATTTTAATAAATTCTATGAAATCCATTATATATTTTTATATTTGTGAAGCATTATAGGGTAAAACATTTATTAAATGTATTATGAATAATTTAGGATTATTGTTTTATAGATTAACCTATTACTTCATAATATAATAATTTATCCATAATATATAACCATTTTTAATGTATTCATGTCTATAGATAGATATAATGACTTATCATTATCTTATGGATATTATTTTGTAATTAAGAAAAAAAATTATTTCATATTGTATCAGTTGATGTGGAAATTGATCAATGTACAACTAGAGTATGAAATTGTGCCAATATTATAAAAAAATAATATATAAGTAATTTTTCATTTTTTCTTAGTCTATATGGATAAAGTAATTCCCCAATAATAGGAAAAATATCATGAAATATATTTTTTCTAGTTACCATCATTTTTTATGAAATCAATGAACATATCTATGCCTCTTTAATTAATGTATTTGTGGTTGTTAATGATCAAATCAACTTGTTCTCTACCTCTCTCCTTCAATATTGGGGATTCAATTTTCTATTCTATGATCATGTTTTCACTTAACACCTATGTAATACTATTTATAAACCTCGTATGTTATGTTCCAGATGAATTTTTCACATCCCATCCTCTTTTAAAAGAGGATTTTTTATTAACCCATTATATGATGTGGGATTCAATAAATGAACTTTCAAATGTCAAACCTTTCGATAATCAAGAAAAAATTTTAGTGAGACATTAATTTTAGAGTAGATAGACTATAACTCGCAGTAATTTTATGATTTTTTTCGAATGAATTTTATATCTATTATATTTTTCATTACATTTAACCCTTATTTAATCTTTTATTGCATGCAACCCCGAGTTTAACTAATCGTGACAGACTATTAAATTATTATTATTTTCAATGAGAGTCATCACCTGGAAATATCAATTGTGGTTAAGAATAGGATTAACTAAATAATTAAATTTTGTTACACATGTATATAATATAAATTCTTTGGATACAAATTATTTATTATAGAAAATAAAAAAAATGTAAAAATAAAATAAAACATTTTCCAGACAACTGTTAAAATAAAAAAATACATTTCACTATAATAAATTTAAAAAATAGTTCTGACAAAATATATAAATTAAATATATATATTATATAATTAATAAATACTTTTAAAATAATCATCCAAATTTTATTCAGACATATATGAAGAAATCAAATATTATATGGAAAATAATATTTTCCAAAAAATGTTTTTTTCACCTTCATGTGCCATTATATTAAATTTTCTTATAGAATTTTAGAAAATTGAATTTTATAAATGAAAATATAATTTTTAATCCTCAATATAAAAATATCATAGGATTATTTTTAGATAAGTTTCAGAAAAATATTAATTTATTCATAAATACAAAAAATACTAAATTTTAATTTAAAACTAGATTTTTGTTTAAATTTTTTATAAAGTAAAATGATATCTTAATTTTTTTGAGGAAAAATTAGTACAATTATATATCAATTTATAAAATTTATGTGATTTCTGTAATTTTCATATTTAATATTTATATGACAATCTTTTTAATCATTTAGCATTTTCCCTTTGGAAACTCATGTTCAAGTCGCATTTGCAGGATTAATTTTCAAATAAATTTTACTATTCTATGAATTTAAATTTGAAAAAGTGGATTCAATATTTTTTATTAGGAAAATTTATATTATCAAAATATGTTAAATATAATTTTTAATGAAAATAAATATTGTAAATAAAAAAAAATAATTATCATGTTGAAGTAAAAAATAGATTCACTTATAGGTTAAACTAAAATTATAAGGGTTAAATTTAAAATAAATATCAGAATAATTTATTTTCATGAAAAAATTCAAACATATAATATCATAATATTTTTTAATCCATTACTTATCCTCTTAATGATAAAAATATCGGTACGCCTTTTTCTCTTCAAACATTGCAAGTGTACCACTCACCTCACTTATAAAAGGTAACCACTCTCCTATCATATTCACATTATAAAACCATTTTTTATTAGCATGTAACATATCAAATAAAATACAAAATTCCCTCTTGTAATCTTATAAATGGTGATCTAGTTTTTAATGTTTCATAATAAGGGTTTTTTGTTCATACTTAAGGAGGTTTACTAATTATGAGGTAGTGCCCTCAAATGGAAATTTTAATTTTATTTGTTCCTCCCCATACATAAATTATAAATAAAACATTGTGATATAATAGCCTTGGTATCATAAAAATAAGTACAATTTTTATGTTAAATTATTGTGAAACAATAATTCTCACTTTCATCAAAATGGTTAAGGGTCATCGTTCGTGTGTATAGAAGACTATCGCCAAGTATATCGATGTCAATCATTTTTTCACTCCCACCACTCACCATTGGTATTGATGGTGGATATAAAGTGTATATATATAATATTTATAGAACAAATATTCCTCTATAGTCATTATATACTATATAATTTTTTACATTCCTTTTTTAATGGATATATTATATAGTTATTCGTGTGTATGACAGACTACCACATCATGACGCGTTATGATTCAATTTCAATAAAAGAGTCAATGGAAAATAATAATTTTCAAGTTAATGAATATATTTTATATATTTAAAATAATAATTATATTAATAAAATATATGAAATTATTAAAATATAATATATTATTTTAATTATTACATTTTCGGTCATTGAAAGATGATAACATTATTCTTGTACATGTGGACTACCACCATCACAGAGTGATGTGTCTCGATATATTCATCACCACACCACATAATTGATATAAATATGTGTATATAAATAAATAATTTATTATTTATGATATAAATGTCATTATTAATGATAAAATATTAATTACATTATTTAAATAATTATTGATGAAAAATGGAAACGTTACTCATGCCTACGTACACCATACCTTCTCCCTGATTATAACGTACTTTATTTGAAAATCTTTTACTTCTGGATTTTTATTAAAACTCTAAATGGTGTAAAAATATTATTATTATATCATAAATATTATGCTGCATATAATGGAACCCTGATCATTTTATGGGGACCAAAAATATAAAATTATAATAGATACCAAAATAAAATGGATTATTACTCAAAACATTATTTTGTCAAGGAAATGGTAATAAATGAGTACTGAATTGAAATAAGTTAATCATATGTAGAATAATTTAAATATTTATAGTAATATAATTTATCTATAATATTGTAATATTTATTATAAATTAGTGTTTAACATTTAAATAACAATTAAAGACTTATGCTATGGGATTTCATGTCTCCATTTTATTTTGGGGAGACATATTCAAATTCAATAACCATTTCTTTTTAATGGGGTATATAATTCCACCTTTTTAGGTCGTATAAGCTATATAATTATTTTAATGATATCAAAGGATTCAATTTGTGTTTTTATATATTAGGGATTATGATTTTAACCATTTTAAATATGGTAATGGATTTTATCTAACTTTTATTTTGTATAAGACAAAAGTCATATTCAACACATGTTTATTTTGTGTGGTAAATATAATTATAATGAATTTTTTTTTTATTATTATCAGTATAATTAATTGTATTTAAATATCCATTTGAGGATACCACTTTCAAGCTATTTTGGATAAAAATAAAAAAATGTATGGGAATATATTCTCAATTTTTAGTCTTTGGGACATATGTTATTTTATGCATTGATTATATTTTATAAGGTGTATATACAACCCATTTGACATTAAATGAAAAGAATATGAATATTTTAATGATATTATATATTCTAATTATTTTTATTTTTTCAATGGGATTATTATTGTACGTTACGAAAGTTGTTGGAGTTTTATTTTAAAATATCTTATATTATCAATATTGTTTATGATAATAATACCGATGATGAAATACAGTGATAAATATCTCAATAAAATCATGAATTTTATTATTAAGTATTTATTTTAGGAGAATTATTGTTTTATCATAATTTCATATCATTTATTACATATAATCTAATAAAATAGTTTTTTTAAGAAAAATCATATTCTAAGTGAAATTTTTTTCATCTAAAATCATGTTTTCTCCAAAAAAACAAAAATATTTATCACACTCCAAATTATTATTTAATGTTATTTTTACAAATATTTAATTTTTTACAAAATTTTTTAAAAGGAATAATCATGTTTTTTTCATAAAATCATAAGTTGGATTTTACCAAAAAATGTGAAAAGAAATCATTATTTTAATGTATATGGAATGAACGAAATTACTTATTTTCAAAAAAAATATTTTATTTGAATCTTCATTAATATGTTATGAAGAATATTTTCAATTAAAATTACTTCCAAATTGTTTTATGTTATAATTTTTTTAATGTGTATATTTTCAAACTAATCTTTCAAAATAATTTTCCATATATGATAACATCCTTCACTGTTAGTTATTATTTTCTGGGGTTATGATCAAAATATTTTATACTTATTCTTTCACAAAATGGGTTGTGTTTATGATGAAATGATTTTTGTTTAACCCATTTATCTTCCACGGGTTATACCACTATAAAATATATATAAATCTTGTTTATATTCATTGTTTATTCTCTTATGAAATGAAAAATGATTACCAAACCGTTATCTTTTCCATTGTTTAATATATGAGAATATATGTATGGAACCCATTTTCATTACATAGGGTATGATATAATAAATGATTATGATCTTTAGAAATACAAACATATTATTTTCATTATGTAATGTGGTGGACCTATATATCCTTCCAATTAATAAGGTTATAGTTAAATATATATGTGATATAAAGGTACGTAAGTGATTAATCCAATCCCATAATAGGGAACACAGGAAGTCATCCCATGCCTATAGAAGGTACAAGGGTTGTTATCCCAGTTCTAAGATCTTATGAATGTATTGGTGTTTACCCATGAAATATGATTATCTATTTTTATGTGTACAACAAAAATATATTTCTTATTATTATGTTCTTCTCCCAAGGATCATGTTATTTTACTCTATTATGATTTATGTCTTATAGAATTCAAATATTTTTACCAATACTCAATATTATGATATTTGATATATAGGTTATGGTTTATAAATTTCATTATCATGTTATAATAACCTCATTTTTCATTTATTGTCATATATCCCCCATGTTTACCCTTACTGAATATCTAATATAACCATTTCTTGTGTTTCCTTCCCCCAGGATATGAAAAATTGTTTTATGTATGTTATTTTTTTTGAAATTTTTAGAATGTAAAAGATATTTATTTGATATATTTTTGATCTTTCAATAAATTTGAATATATTATACCTATTATCCATTCGAAAAATACAATTGTGGTCCTTAGGAATGTGTTTGTGTAATGTATTGAATATTCCTCAAAATGATCTAATATCTAAGTATGATTTCCACGGTCAACTATTGTATGAAAAAATTATTTAATATTTAATACATAATAAACATTAATTTTTTCATATACCATAACAAACATTTTTTTATTATCACTAAAAATTTTTATAATGTTATTATAAAAATTCAAGTTTTATATTGGTCAACTATTTTTTTTAACTAACTTATCAAAATGGAAAAATATTTCACTTACAATTAATATATACAATATGAGGAAAATCTACTTAGCATGAAGGTTATTTTACCATATAGTATAAACCAAATGTATAAAATAACTTATGTGAACCAATTGGTTACATGTCTAGTAATCTTCATAGATTAAAGTTAATGTGACCACATTCATACAGAATATACCCCATGAAGAAAACTAACATACCGTGTGATTTGATGAACATAAGTCATGTGTAAAATATGTAAATATGTGAATTTTAGTAAAATTACAACAAGTAATGTATTTCCCACATGTATTTTTTTCATTATCATAAAAAGAGTCATAACAACACATGAGAATGTAAATTGACTATATAAAGGAATTTAAATATCGTGGGATGAATATTATTCAACGGAAAAAGAAATTGATTTACCTAATAATGAATAGTACTTATATCATAATGTAATAACGTTTTCATGCCTAGTAGTCATGGTAACTAACCATGCTTCATGGCGATGAGTAAAATTGATCACGAATAAGTGAAGACAAACCTACCAATTATTATTTAATTTTTGAAGACTTCTAAAACCTCCAATGTCTATTTTATAAGAGTTAATTGTTTATTTAGTGAAAATACAGATATAATGAATACTACTCAATGACTATGTGTTGTTGAAGTAATTTTTTGGAAGACGAATAGATTGTCTGAATGATGACTGAAAAGGTGTTATATACTCATATATAGAACAAAATATGAACATATGAATGCACTTATTCTACACAAATTACATCATCATAAATATATAAAACACAATATTTTTATTCACTTATATGAAAACAATATTGATACATTTTGAGTAGATGCTCAATGACTTCCATTAAAGTTAGGATGAATTAATTATGTTTCACCTAATTTGCAAAATTCTTATATCTTTCACTTTATGTATTATGTTAGAATTATAGATAGCTATTTATTTTAATTTTGTATCTATTAACATAGCATCATATAATGATGTACGACTTCCCTAATACTATTTTGGAATTATTTTATTTTCTACTCTCACATATAACTGCAGAAGTGGACATGTGTTACTTTTAACCATTTTTTGAAATGTAGATCTATAGGTCATGTGTGTATTTTCATTTCAATATTCCATATTCAGATAATGGTATTTGTTATATTGGATATTATTGAAGAAAATTTTAAAAAACTAAGGTGTATAGAGCATAGAGGAATGATGTCACTAAGGAAAATACTGAATAAAACTGTAAATATATGAATTATATATACTATACATTATGAGGGGATAAATATATTTAAATATTAATCTATTCCATTTCTTATGATATTTTTGGAAACTCTTCATATATCTCATTTGGGAAAAAAATATCATTGATATGTGCTTAAATATATATAATATCAATCACGATACACTCAAGATGAACCTTGAAGACTCCATTTGTGATATGCATCTCATGACTCCTTAAATCATCAACACCATGAATTCTCTTGTGAATAGAACTGTAGACAATTATAAGGTGATGAAACTTATGAGATGTTCACATAATAGGTGTAGTGGATCCTCTACATGCATTATATAATCTATTGGAAAAAAATATACTGGTAAAATTCATTATCCGAAATATTATTTTGACTCGGGTAAAATTTTATTTAAATAAATAACATTATCAACCCAAGATTAATCTATTATCCTACAAGAATAATGACTCAAATAAAAAATAAAAAAGAAAATATGATAGTTTGAGTGATATAAAATAACATATTTACATTTATAAGAAAATAGATCACCTATCCATATGATTCCAAGTGTTCTACAAGAATAATATGTTCATCAGGATTTAAATTTATAGAAGTAATTATTAAAATATTGAAATTTTTTGGAAATAATGGAAAAAAAGATGATTCCATTGATGAATTGACCTGTTATGAATGTAATAGAAAATAACAGGAAATGTAATATTTTCATAAGACAAAATATATGAAAATATATGACAAAAGGGATAATATGTTTTAGAATTCTATGAAGTATACTTGTTTTACCTCTGATTGATGTCTTAGACAATCCAACATGATAAGAGAAGAAAAAAATGACAAATATTAAATTTATTTCACGAAAAACACTTCTGTGTATTAGAAAATTATCATGTATCTCTTTTTAAAATATAAAACCGTTAACAAAACAAAAAAAATACATCTTTTTATGATATATTAATAAATTATAATCTATGATAGGTAACAATTTTTGATTATAAGGATAAATAACCATGTTTAAAGACAAAGAATACATTAATAGTTCACATTAAAGCTAATTATTCCAAATAAATAAATTGATTTATCAAATCGTAAAGGAAAAAAATGAGCTTAAAATGTAAAATAATCAATTTAAAAAGATATATATAGATTTGTTAATGGTATATAAATACATACCTGGATTCTTGGGTAATGTCCCATGATTTGGTACTCTCTGTCTTGTCACGAAATAATTGGTTACATGACCTCAAGCGTGATTCCCCATATTCTAGAGGCGGTCGACTTGTAGTGGAAGTGTGAATTGTATTGTGGGGTGTCTATACCTCATGGTGTGATTCTTAATTGATGTGTAAATAAACAATATTGACTAAAACATCAGAGTAATAGACAATAAAAAACAATATGATAAAACTAGTAAAATAAATGAGAGACCAATAAACAAATAGTAAAGATTCATGCAATGACATGTTGAGATGTGGGTAAATGTCTAACTAAAAACTATACAATAAATGAATTGTTATGACATAAAGTATGACTAGAATAATATGTCCCCAAACCTTATATAGGTCTCATCTCTAATATCTATCCCATCTAGAAAGAATAAAATTAACAGCATTATCCCTTTCCCATTTCCATTACTACATCAATGTAATTCACTCGAGTACTATATAGTGGCCAAAATAGGGTTTGATTATAGCACTGTTTGTCAAATTCACCCTGTATAAATATTATATGAATGATAACAAATTTATGTGATAAAGCGATGAAAAGGCATATAATTATTCCATTAATACAATATATAAAACAACTTAATCTGAAACCCTTTTTGAATATCATTGATCTAGTCGAACAACCATGACAACCAACAACCATATGACCATGGTAAAACATTTCTAACATTGTCAAAATGTGAGAATGTCTTTGGGCATGTTTCACAACCATGATAACCAACAACAATATATCTATAGTAAAACATAACCAACATTGCATCAATGATGGAATGTCTGTGATTTTGTCTCACAACCAAATAACCATAAGCTATATATCAATGGTATAAATCTATCAATCAGGGTCAAACCCACTATAGAATCATTTCACCATAGGACCATGCATATCCTACTCAATATAAGACTTAAAACATGGGACTAGTACTATTTTTCTCAATATATGCATTACAACATAGTACTGGGTTTATCCCCCTTGATAATAGCATTACTGCATGTTGTTGGGTATAATACACTCAATATCATGAATATGGAATGGGGTATAAGATAACCTATGCAATATCAACATTATAGCGTGTTAGTCATCCAATATTAATAAATATCAAAATTAAAACATGGGACTAGGCCTACCCAACTCAATAAAATAATTACAACATGATGATAAAATATGTCACAATAGCTAGATATCAAAATATCTCATCAGACATCTTAATTGTTAATTATGCTAATTACCATTTATCTTTAAATTTTACTCCATTTTACCCAAATGATAGACAATAATACAAAATTATATAATCCATTACCTATTGATTCAATTTATAGAAATCACATAAGATCTCATGTCATTCTAAACACACATTATGTCATTATTCAACTCAAATTAATCAATGGTTTTCTCTCCCTATAGGTAGTCAAAATCTATCTCAGAACAATTTGATCTGTATGGATTCAATGGAATAATCTGATTCACTATATCAAATTAATTATTTAATTAATTTTGGTGAAAATAATTATGGAACAATAAATATATTGGAAATACATTACAATTATATAGAAAATGTGCTAAATATTTAAATCCCCTACTAATGAAAAAATTAACCAATGCTTCCCATTGTAATATCCATCAACTTTGAATATCTAGACGATCTACAAAAAAATCCTACAATAGAAACATTGAAGATATAAAACAAAAAATGGACATGGTCATGAGATTACACAAAACAAAATCAGAGAACAAAGGGATAAAAAATAAAAACATAAGAAAAACCACTCACGGGGGATATGATGCATGATCGGGATGTTCAGAATGAAGGGAGGTTATCAAAAATTAACTAGAAACTACTATAGGCTTAAAAAAGGATAGATTCATGTTATATGAATGGGTAAATATTTAACATCATCCACATAAAACTATTGGTTCTACAAATTACATGGTATGTATGTATATTACACAATGTATAATATTTAGTTGTGAGATATATCAAAATTCTCATAATCCCTAATGGATTTTAACTCTTCCCAAACATTACATGAATTTTAATATCTTGCTAAATTATATCCCTTTATCATCCTATACCTATCTCACAAAAATTTCCTTGAATTAGTTATGTGATATGTCTGTATATATTTTGATGTTTCATTGTTGTGTAGATATACTTTGGCTAATTTACCATTGAAATAACAAAAACCACATCTAAAGACTTGTAATGTATGTTAAACCTTCATAAACCCATTTAAAAAGATTTTATTTGAACACTTATAATTAAACAAAACATATATAAATGATCAATAGGTCATTTTAAACAAAATTGTTTCCTTGTATTTAGACAAGACATTACCACCAAGTCTCAATGAAATACTTAATGAGGGGTATTCATAGAAAAATATAAGTTCTTATACCCTCCCCACCATATAACCATTCATCCCAGATATACTCCTAAAATCATTAGGGTGTATTGAAAATCATGTATGGACACTATTATTATATATTAAAATCCATCTCCAAGGTCACCCCCTGAATACACCCACACTGGAACTTATCTCAAACAATAGATATAGTCCTACAATGGGGCTACTTCTAACTATGGACCAGAATCCATATCTAATTTTCCTCAATGGATGGATAATCAGAATGCTTTAATTCTACAATGTCAACCACATGAGATGGTCTAGGATAATATTTTTTAATCCTAGATACATGAAACATGTCCTAAATGGAATTGTAGTGTGGTGGAAGGTCGTATATCTATTCCACTACACTGACCATATCCACTATATCAGAAAACCCAAAAATAACAGGGTGGTAAATTTTCTTATCTCATAATACAAACCTTCGAAACATATGTCACACATGAAAGAAGACATTATAAAATACATGGAACTCCATAGGTCATCAATGTTGGTCAATGTGGGATTTTGGCCTATTTTGTCTGGTCAATAACCACCACCTGATCAACTGAACATTATTTGACATATCATGAAAAAGAATTGATAGAATATGTACTGTCTCACATGACTAAAAACAAAAACGTGTAAAAATGATGAACTTCCATACAATTCCTACAAATATATGTATTGATCAATACCTATTTGTTTTTATTATATATATCTCCATGAGTTCCATATGGTTCTCCAATGATAAAACTATAAAAAAAAAGTAATAAAATATCCTAGAGAGCCTAAATACTCTCCTTTGTGTGACTATTAGTGAGAGGATGATAAGGAACACTCAGAAGAAAATGAAATCACAAAGGATTTTAAATACCATTAACAAAATTTCAATGTGAAATGACTATCTCTTTCTAACATGATACTCTATTGAATAGTGTGTACATGATCTACCTCATTCAAGTAAAGTGAATCTATATAATCAAATGTGAAGGTCTACATGATTGGAATGAAGTGGACTACCTTAATCAGATGATCCACAATTAACCCCAGAATATACTTATTATGGGTTGTCCTGTATATCCCTATAAAAAATGATGATTTATTTCATCCTTTTTTTTCTCAGGAATAGGGGAAGCCTATAAATTCGTAGTTTCCCTCAGATGAATGGTTTTCACTCCCTAGAAATAGAAATATATAACCATGATGTTTTTTACCTCATTAATTCCTATCCACCAATACTGTCTACAGAAATCATTACGCGTCGTTGTCAAACTATGATGTACATCCCATAAAAATGTATGAAACATTCTCAGTATCTAATCACACCATCTTATAGGAACACATTCATCATCATGGATAATAATAGAATTATAATTTCAATGAGACTATCATGACAGTGTATCCAACCATGTAAGGTGTCTCTCATAACTAATCCCCCAGATCATATTACATATCCCTCTTCTTCCATTCCAAATGCATTGGTATAACAGATGTCAATGATAGATCTACTCATCCCTGATACTCATGAACATCCCAATGCATGTCTATAAAGAGTTACATCATCCATGAATCATCACTAGGTTATCAGATTTCCATTGTCTAGGTTTTTATATCAATGAATTGGTAATAAAATTCCCCATTCACAATGTATAATAAAAATCAATGTCAATATAAAATAGATACTCAATCAAACTCCACATATTAAGGTTTAGGTCCCATTATAAAATGATGTACATAAGGATATTATAGTCTACCAATACCACAAACAACTCACCCATGAGTTAATGCCTCCAGTATCATAGATAATGTACAACTATTGATATCATCAAATCATGAGTAGTGTAATTCCTATCATGCTGACTTATCTATATGATGTTTTAGGATACTAATTAATCACACTACATCCTAAATACATTGAGTCTAACACCAAAGACATCACATTACAACATATTTTATTTAACTAGAATATGTAAATGGGGGATAGTTATTCATGACACAAACCAATCTGAGGCACAAGCTACAACTATCCCAAGCCAGAATCAATATTCCAACAAATAATGACGATCATCAAAAGAATAATTAACATTTTGAGGCCTTTTCCAATTTACTTTTACAAAAACACATCAATCTTGATTCAGAAGTGTATTGGAATAATAATAATATACAAAAAATAATATGGAAATAGGATTTCATGTAAAACATGTCTAATATAAATGAGTAATTTAGCGTAAACTAGAATGTAAAGGATAAAAATAAAAACCCGAATAGAAAGTTTTACCTACCTGACTATACTATAATGTTAAACATTGAGAGATCCCAACTCCTGATATTCAATCTACGACCAGGATAAAATGTCTAATGTAACATGTGTCCCTATTATCCTATAGTGTAACCACCAACATATTTTCCTTCTATATAAAACTCCACATGTGCATGAAAATCCCATGTTGGTCCCAGCATATACATACCCAGTAGGACACCATGAAAGCTAAAGTGTACTTATAAGAGACAAAATAGAAGTAAGATGGATTTAGATACTAACAAAATGTATAATGAAGTAAAAGGGAATAGTTTAACCAAAATTAAGAGAGAGAAACTTTATCCTCATCCAAACAAAAGGGAATCATCATAATTTGTAGATGAAATATACACCATTGTTTTTTCACATATTTCAAGAGAAAATACTCATCCGACCATGATAAACTAAACTCATAAAGCCCGTTGATTACCCCACACATCTTTTCATCGCATGTAAATAGAGTAACGAAATACAATGGTATGGATACTGATGATTATGTGTATATGATCATTCAATAGTAGCATAATTGATAGAGAAATTGGATCTCCATATCATAACTCATCCCAAGTATATGTGTTACAAGGAGTTACAAGATTATATTAATGATTCCCAACATTATAGAAATCTATGTAGAAGTAACCATATATGTCAATCCATTCCTTACAATAGTCCATCATAATCAAGGGGAAAAATATCTAAGTAGAGGAAACATGCCATTGTATGACAAGATGGTCCACTATGGTTGTGGATGGAGGAACCATACCCTACCTAGATGGAGGGTTCCACTCTATTAATCATATAACCCTACCCAACACAGTTAGAGGGGTCCATGTGGATGTCTGTAGAGGGCCCATTCCATATAACAATAATAGGGTTCCAATTTAGTGGTATATAATCCCTACACAACCAATATGGATGGTTCCACTCTATGAGTATATAAATAACCCATGCCCTACCAAATCGAAGGGTCCACATAGATGAAATAATCCCTTTTCCTAGCCCAGTTGGAGGGATCCAGTCTAAAAATCGATGGAGAACCCATTCCCTAATCAACATGTGGGTTTCAATTTGATGTTAGTGGAACCATTCCCTTCACAAATAGAGGGTTTCACTTTATGATCCATAAAAATTCCCTTCCCTTCCTTGCTTGAGGGTTCTACCCTATATGTCATTGAGTTATTATGCCTAACACAAATGGATAGTTCTACTTGATCATTCACTATTAATCTAGTGTGATCAACAAAATCATCACTCAATCAAGTTCTTCATAAAGGAAAACACAATATATACAACTAATGATCCTAAATTTGTGTCCAAATGAATGATATATATTTTTATAAAGATTTCTTTAAAAGGAACCCAGAGGGTACAAAACACATGAGGGTACCCACATAATGTGTGGTCCTACTCCACCATATGGTCATATCCCTAGATATTACACATCTCCCAAACAATGTAGAATATGATGTTGAGAAGGTGAATACACAGTGTTTCTGAACTATCTGGGACTAGGCCATGTCCATCCGGCTATGCTCGTGTTGTTGACCATGTGTGCATGTAAATTGGTTCACACCAATGTTCCTGACCATATAATCCCAAATGAGGTATCTCTAATTTGATTTTCCATAGGGATTTCCCATCATGAGAGTATGTAAATAGTGTTTAGGCGGGCTACACACCGTGTCATTCTTATAAATTATAGAAAGCCTATTTGACATAAGAATGAGCTACAAAACATGTTTGTAACCCAATATTGAACGTATAGTTAGGTTTCTGACAAAAATCCAAATCCATGAACCATGTTCTAGATCTTAACATTGTTATTGATTCTAGTTTTGATTCCACTAGGGATTCATGGATCTAGCATCATCCGGTGGATTGTTAACCTTATGTGGATGAAATCTCAAATATGGTTTATTATTTATGAACCTATATGCATTGCATGAATATAATCCTACAAACATTGGTTTTTTAATCAATGATCATCAAAATTATCATTCATAACCAACAAACAATACATATATATCATATATTCATTGATCCTTCCCTCACACATTGATTTCCCAAGATTATGGGGGTCTGATTGGGCTCAGTACAACTTTACAACATTGAACCGATACTAAGTTGTCCTACCGATGAAGAATGTGAATAAATTGAAGGAGAAAATCACAAAAAAATATTAACCATCACTATCAAAGAATTCCTATAAAATTATCATGAAAAATGATTTATGGGATAAAAAATATTTAATAACCAATTGAATCTGTTCTTAAGAGCATATCGGTGATCCAAAATTGTAGTAGATCAATAGAAGTGATTTATCTAAAGAATACATTTAATAAGAAATTAAAAAATAAATATGGAGTTCTACATGTTAATTTGATAATTATACATTAAATAATAATCTATCAATTGATTTATGGATGTATTTGCAATGGATTTATCTTCATCATCTCTAATCTATAGTTTCATCATCTTATAAGGTGATTCCCCAATAGAAGGAGGATAATAATCCCTAGAATCCTCATATGATTTTTGTTTAAACCACTAGTGGATTCTCAGTGGTAGTAATCTCATGGAATTACACATAGGTTAACATGTATAAACAATGAATGAAGGAATTAATTATTCAACAAAAATACATCCAATGGGGGAGATATCTGAATTCCTCATGTTAAACTATTTTAGGTTTATTATATGGTAAAAAACACATCAGGGACTAAATCATGGCCTTGGATTCCAAATATGTGTTTTCATAAAATAATTATTCAATTATATTTAATATACTGCACAAGATTAATATAAAATATATTTTATATTTTGTTATAATTAATTTCAGGAATACTAGGCCTTGGAATTGAATTTATACAAAGTTTCTAACATTATAAATATGTATTGTACTATTTCAATGGCCTACATGGATGAAACAAAGTCTCAACATTATTCTCACCTTCATGATTTTCATACTCGAATTGAAAAACAAAACATGATCAAGAAACAGAGACCACATTTGGCTCTATTGCTTCTAATAACACTCTTATACGTAAACGTCATACCAAATAACAAAATCCAAGGGGATGTTACATGAATATAGGGTCTTCTAATTTTGATCTTATATCTCACCATGATTCCTAGAAACGTGGATCTATACTAAATTTTCACCTCTCCCTATTCGACTATCAGTGTAGGGTCGTACATGTACCTTCTCAGCTATGACACAAAGAGGAAGTCATGAACCCACTCCAGCAATTGGGGTTGAGGGAGGTATTATGAATTATTGAAAAACCTCTACATGATATTGAATTGTTTTATGAACCTCAGGGATAACATTCTTCTCCAACTAGTCCTCTATAATCCACATTATAGGGATAATTTCATGAATACATGCCCCCCTTCCCGAGAAAGAAATCCTATGATTGATATCTATGCAAGATTTCTGCCTACTCTAATCCCCCCTCATCAATTCATACACGACTTCTTCCTTATTCATTGTCACATGGACTATCTAAAGACCACAATGATACATCTCAATGATATCTTTCTAGTACATTAGAGACCTCTATGCTCTACTATATAGGTCCTCAAAAGAATCCATGTCGACGAGGTACTATATGACGTTTGTGGGAATAGGGAAATAATGTCAATGTGTCTACGGTGCATATAATAGTACATGGATTCTAGTGATAATGTGGGAAGATAACATATCTATTAACAAAGGCCATGAATACCTAAATATTGATTCATCATATTACGACATTGGTCAGAACAAATAATTATACATATATCATATAACATTGAGTCTGTGAATGTGATACTTGAGTCAACACACCTTTCTTGACACACACACACATATATATATATATATATATAAGATCACCTTATCGTGGTTTTTCTTGATTAAAAGTTCAATATTCCTAGATGGAAGCCACTTTCCAATATATTAGTTCTAGATCATGATAATGATATGATGTGTTACATGGTACCAGTTCAGGGTTTCTCCCACTATCATCTTCATCCAGGCGGTTAGATAGTATCAACTCAACCTATTTAGTAGTAGATCATACCAATAGAGAAGGCTGAGTATCTAAGTAATATTATCATGCACCATGAGTTCTATAACTAAAGGCCACTTAGGTTTCATGGTTTTCTAGATCCATAGGAGGTGGAGGATTGGACAGAGTCCTAATTCTGTATCTTCAATCATATTCAGACCTTGTTGGATCAGTTTATTGCACTCATAGATTTCCGTTTTCATGGGGGTTGATGTGAACTGGTACATTCTTATTAAACAAATGCAAAATGGTTCAACAAACTCATTTTCCAACTTCTACTAGTTATTCCATGAAGATTTATCACCCTTCAATTTGAACCATGTTCTAATTCAGGTGATTTTGGAGTTTCACTGTGGATATATATTTATGGATGAGTATGTAGTGATGTTCATAGACCATACCAAATACTCCCTTTACATGTTCTATGATTTCTATTTTGGAGCTATAAAGACTGATCTTGTAATCTATAGATAGATCCATTCTAGTTTTGTGCATTTCTAAATCCCCACATATGTTGTGGTGTTGGATATTTCACTTGTAACACTGATAGTTATATCAACGGAATTTTGGATTGCTAGACATAGCTATTGAAATCATAGAGCTAGGTTATTTGTAATAGCTAGTCGAACCCATTCGGTAGTATCTTAGAATAGGATATCTTTTTGTGATTGATTCATGCATGTGTGTAATGCAATGAATGGTACATTAAATTCACTAGGGATTGTTAATGAAGTTTGGTTCAATTCGTATGATAGGAAGGGTCACATAACCCATGATTTCCAAATCATATTAGCTGAGGAGCATATGAAGGTAACAAATATACAGTCATGATTAAGGAAATTCCATGATCCAGGATCTTCCATGTGAAAAAATGGATGAACTACGGAGGATGATCTAGTCATTAATTTGGATGATCTATATGGTGTGGGGTGGGGATACATGATCCTCCCCCAAACAATGTGTGGACAAAATTAGTCATAGGGAGCTAGTGTGTGGGGTTGTAGATCGAAGCAGTCCTTTGAACCTTATAACCCTGCAATACAAGAGACGATTCGAGGTATGATATTTTTGTTTTATAATGATGATTTAGTATTAGTAGAAAAAAATTATATTCTTCCCATTATAACTATACTCTATGTGTGAGACCTGGATCACATTGTTGATGTCTTATCCCGGTAGATTCATCATAATGTTCATAGTGGGAAGGTTTATTCTTTATATTTCATATGTTATAAGTGTGAGATATCTATTGGTGAATAAATTTACATGTGGGTACCTTTGGTCACCACAATGGAACCATACATTTCAATTTTGGGTATGGAATAGATATCCATGTTTCGAGCCATATTGATTGTAACTATAGATGATCTAGATGCCTACACTCTAATATGATGAGATTTAATTTTATGGGTGAGAGAGATACCAGGGTAGGTTATCTGAGTTCAATTAGTAAGATTCCACGTTCCATAACACAAATGATAGAATGTATATCCCCTTGAGATGTTGGATCTTCATTCATATGAATTCCAACCATTGAAGGGGATTATATGGTTGTCTTCCCCAAATATTTTTTTGGACTACTTATGATGTGGGGGATAGATTTTATCTACATGCATGTTCGAAACACACTTATTTCATCTATGGACAATTGGATGGACCATACCATGATTTTTATGTATTGGTTTTTGTTGGAGGACATTTGAGAGAGGGGCTTCATCAGGCCTAATGTGTCCCATTAGGAAGTTACCATGTTTTATGTGAAAAATGGAGACATGTGTTTAGGACTCTACATAGATGATAATCACATGAATCATTCCATGATAATGAAAAAGTGAACCATTCGAATAATTTAGGACATATATGAACAGTTTTGAGGTGTGAGATGGTTTCCAAAGATAAATATCTAGTTTAGATACCATCAGTTTTTGGTCTTCATCACCATGACATTATCATCAACTCCTCATCAATAGGCGAGCAAGAAAGGAACTTTAGGGTTGTTCTTTACTTGATTCGAGAGCACTGGATTTTTTAAAAACTCTATAAGTTCATTTATTGGATTCATGAGGTTCACATTCAATGGCATGTCATTTCTCATAATGGTTTAGACATATTTTTAGAAAAGATCAAAGCATCCCTTTTTGGGAGCCACCGAATATCATGTTAGAGGTGTGGTGTTTTCCAAGGCTTGTCATGGTAATACATGTTGTTTGTGGATGGATTATCTATAATTTTTGCCACATTGATATCCTTTATGTGGAATGGGAATACATTGACCACAAATGATTAGTTCCAAAGACCATCGAGGATTTGATACTATGTTTCAATAGGGCTCATGTCTTGATACTACTAAAAGATGGAATAGAGTACATTTTTTATTGTGATTCCTCTAGTTATTAGATCAGTTGTGTGTTGATGTGGTGGTAGGTAGTTATACCATATGATATGGGGGAGTTGAATAAAAAAATGAATAACTATGTGAATCATAACATATTTCTAGTAGTAGTAGACTTCACTATGAGGATGTAGATGAACTTGGTCTTGGGGGAGTGATTTTTTGTTTACTCCTACCAGCAGATTCTCATGTAGATCTTCAATCAGAGAGACATGAACCTCAGATATATACACCATTTAGATTTCATAAATGACTATGATGTTTAAATATACTAAACTCTATGTAATGAAAACGTAGTAATAAGATATCCCAAGATCTCTTGGTGCATGAGGGTTCTAAGAAGTTGTCATACATATAGAATTCCCTGGTGGAGTAGGTGGGAAAAACTTCTCTATAGTTTATAGTGTTGAATTATTTTCTTATATATTGTCTTAGTGAGTCCCATATAAGATACATTGTTTATTAGGACTTATGTTACTTGATATCAATAGTTGACATGATAAATTGATATTCTGATGGAGGGAAACATGTCTTCTTTTTTCTATGGATGGATTGTAGTTCTGATCATAATGAGGGAGGATGTGATGTAAGTCTTCCACATTTTTCCTCTAACTATACCCACCTATGTAGGGAATATATACAATGATATTCAGTAGATATTTTTGTAGTCCCATATTAGATGAACCATAGCTATGTTCATCTATCAGTGTCAAACGAGTTAGTAGGGGAAGGAAGAGAACCATGTTCTGGTAGTGTTTCTGCAACATCATGTGGTTCCTCAGTGAGTGTAGGACAACATATAAATGTACGTTGTAACTAGGATTCCAGGTATAGTGAAATTAATTGATACCATCTAGGTGATAGTTGACCAATAAACAAATTCATCACACTGCTTCACTATCAGGGAGTAAATATTGGTGAAGTGTTTGGGTCATTTGTATATACATGGGACAAATTTCCATCATGGGGTATTGACGATGATCGTCTCTGATGATGACATGATGATTACATTAAAATTTTGGAGAGGCCTATAAGAGTCATACAAGACTCAAATTAGGATGCGTATTTCACCCCCCCCCCCCCCGAAAAATAGTTAGACCGAGTGCACTATCCATGTATTAGAGGATACATTCAGGGATATTATGATAGATTTCAGGTGGAGAAGGATGTATCACATTCCCTCAGTAGAGTTTTTTTACAATATCAACCACCATACATACAGAATGGTACTTTTTGAGGCTATGTATGATATACCATCATTTTACCCTAGTTCTGGAAAATGAGCACTGTAAAATACCTTGCTGGTCTTGTGATGGTGCATGTGGTGATGGAGATTGTCCAAGTCATCAGTGAATGTATTTTGATAGTGAAGATAAAGCATAAATAATACACAGATCACTACCTTAATCCCAAGGACTTCTAGTAGGGAGACTAGAGTCTTCTGACATCTAGGACTATGATGGTTTGGATGGGGAAGACAATTATCCATGATGTTCATCAGGCTTTTGAAGATCGTGAAGAGTGTTGGTGAATTTTTTTATTATCTCACCTTAACCCCATAGCTGTATCAAGTTAATGACAGCTTCCACATTTTTTATAAGTCTAGATAAGAACATTTCCTAAATCATTTCATCAAATTGGGTGAGATGGACGTTGAGGATTGGGACATTTCATTGGAGAACCTATTGGTGACCCAAGATCAACAAGAGAGGACCCATTCGTTGATATACCTTCCCTTGGATGAAATAGAATGGTATCACAAGAATGTGAAATAGAGTTACTATTATAAAGAGAGTCAAAAGCATCCAAATATTCTTAAGTTGTTTCTTTAGTTTTTTTTCAAGGAGATGATCTGGAAGAGAAGAAATATATAGGGAACCATGATTTCTGTTGTTGGAATTGGATATATACCAAAGTCTCACAGGGAGAAAATAAGGTTTCTATATTCCTAAAAATTAAATAATACATTATAGAACCTATGAAGTACTATTTAAATCATCAACCCAACTAAACATCATCCATTTCTTGGCCAAGATGGAAATCAATGCTGAAAAATGACAGATTTCTTAAATAAAGAACTAATAATATCATACTAAACCCATAAATTGGAAAACACTAAATATATTCATTGGATGATCCCATGGTATCGTGGAAGAAACATTATTTATGTCCACTAACACTCATTCCTATACCATGACATGGACCACGAAATATAATTTTTTAATCTAGACACTTCATTTGGTTAGCTTAGTATAAATATTATTCTCTCCCAATGTATATAAGAAGATGTTAGTATTATTGTAATGATTTCATACTGAATATGAGTACATTAGGATGTCATAAAAACTACTCCAAAAGGGTCCAAAAAAGAAATAATGAATTTATTCATCAAGGAAACATAAACCAGCTATTAATTAGTTATCCCAAAATTCATCACTAAGAATTAATTCAATTCATACCAACTCCTTAAATTAATTTGAGGCTAGTATATTGATCTCACTAAATAAATGATGGTACCCTGATCAACAATTAATTTATGATAAGCTCTAAGTTCTTCTAAACTGACCAAATAGATTGTCAATGTATAGAAGAGGATATCAGATTTTGAAAAGAATCTTGTTCAATCCCAGATAATTGAGATATAATCCTAAATAACCCTCAACATTCTTAGTGAAAAGTATTGTATAACACAAAGGGGGTGTATTAGGTAACATGAAATCATGATATATTCCACCATTATATAGAGAGTGGTTAACTATATAATCCATGATACAATCGAATACCCAATAAATTTTCATCTATGAATTTCCTGATGGCCTCACTCAACCTAATTAATGTAGTTTCCTATTTTAGAGATAAAAAGTAAATTGACCTATGCTGTCAATAGATAAGTTGCTAGGATATAAATAGACAATCCACCCTGCGAATCATGGTGATGAGTACTAATAACAATATAAATAGTTATAAAATATACCAGTAACCACCAAACTCTAAAGAATATTCCTTGAATCATTTTATATTTTACGACTACACCCCCCAAAAAATTTTATTGTAAAAGAACCATACATAGTTTCTACATAAAAACAAAAACCATTTTAAAATATTGAATTTATAATGTAATATTAAGCTAATGTATCAATCCAAAATTGAATTAAGGTTAGATGATTCATAAATCAGAACTCTAATAGTAAATAGTAAAAAATAAGCACCAAATGAAGTAGTTTTCATAATGTGGAGCTAACTAGACCCTCTACCCGCACTCTAATGTGACTCCCCAATGATATTACCTGTTCATAGTACAACCAATCAAAATATGGGTTCCAAATCCACTACCTCAAACTGAACATTCTATGGAACTCCAGCTACAAGCCTTTTGTGGAGTAACATATTTATTATTTGACTACAGAACTTTTCCCAATACTTTTCCAGTTATATCCTTCTGAAACCCATTATATAACTCTATATGTGGGTCATGGATCCATAAAATTGACACCCTAAAGAAGTTTAAAATCACTCAGTCCATCTGTGGATAAATGTTACACATTGAAAAAAATGTAAAGGAATACAGTTATAATATGGTTACCAACTACCCAGACTAATCTAACTGATGTTTCCTTGGAGAAAACTCTCATAATAGATCATTATTCAAATATAAGAAGATTCCCTAGTGTGTTGTGTAGAATTTTCATTACCACTATTTAAGTAACAACATAGATTCCCTTCTACGATGAGTGCATAAATTATCAAATCTATAAACCTTCTATGATAAAAGACATTCATCTACGAAATCATTATATATTGATGAAGACCCCCTAAAACATTCATCCCAAGAGATTTTGTCAGATTCCAATGAAGTTTCAAAGTGCTTTAAGTTGGTGAAACGTCTAGTGTTGTGTGGCACTAAAAGCCCACCCATGTTTGATGCATGTACTACCGAGCCTTCTCATCCATCAACTCCCCATAATAAAAATGGATTAGGAGAATCATCATAGTTTACTTCCTAGAATACCCCTACCCCTTCTAGGATTCCTTAATAATGTCCCACTAAAGTATAAAAGGTACATGAATCATAAATGCAGAAACAATCACCCTCTTATCTATGGGTATGACATGATGTTTAAAATGACCTGGTATAGAATCAATCTAGATCTCAGATACCTATGGGAATCTATTCCCAATTAATATAGTAGGATACTACAACTAGATCGTTCTCATCAACTCATACATTAAAGGATCCTTATGAATATTCTCCCTCTCTATAGATCACACGTCCCTCAAAGAATTGTTATTCTGAGAAACCATCTGATACTTAGGAGCCACAAAAATATCTTATTCATCTTCTCTAGGAGCATGCAAATTTTCTCCCTCATGACAGTCAACCCAAAGAAATTGAGGAGTAATTTTCGTTACAAGATAACCACACTATTAATAACACTAACTATAACAACATGGTTAACCCAAGAGGGGTCAACAATAGAGAACATCTTCTCCTAGTCTCTATAAATATGGATTAAAATTATTTTGTCATGAAATATTGTTTCATTTTTTTAAATTTGATGATATAACATATACCTTATATTAATATTCTTGTATAAAAATATTTATCAAATGAAATAAATATTTAATTATCATTAAAAAAGCATGTCAATATATATATACATGTACCTATCAGTATTTAGGCATACTCATATTTTTCCATAATTGGTGATGACTATAAATCTAAAGAAACAACAACATCATGAAATAATAAACTCACACAACATGTGAATATCCCTCGGTAAAATTAAATAAACAATAACAATATAAGAACATATTAATCAATCACATACCATGGTACTCAGATTTTCTTATATAAATTATTTATCCACTCCCATGCACAAGATAATTAACATGTCCTGACACATCCTACTATCCTTTCTATATTTCCCAAACTGTAAATAACCAGAATATAAAAATAACCTCCTTTGATACCGCATTGTAACATCCTATGATCCATCACACTCTCACATGGCCAAAAGGGGTTACTTATATAACCTTGTCGATGAATCCCCATATGCCAGATGCTAATGAATAAAATCAAGGTGTGGCCAATATTGTCGCAATAAAATTCCATTGATATGAAGTAATATAATTGTGTATATAAATAATATAAATGATATAATAAAAGTAGAATATAAGGAAAATACATATGATGAAAATTGTAATATAAATTATAATCCAACAAAATAATAATAATAAATCTTTCAATAAGAAATGAGATGTATCTAAATGTCAATGTTATGAAAATACAATAAAAGAATTTAATAGAAACAATATAAACCCAAATGTATCCAGTATCAGACCCATTGTTTGTCCCATATTCATACTCCTACCCATCAATCAAGAAACAAATGAATATCAAGGAACCCTTACCTTGTCTAGTCATACATTTATGAAATATTCTCAGGTACCAAATGGATTTCCAAATAGAGTTCGAGTATAACTCAATTGGTCAACACCACTATATCTAAATATAACCAAAATAATATTATGTGCATGTAAGAAAGTGATAAATATGTGTTTTAGTAAATTAGATAATGCAATATATAAGAAATCCTACTTGATAACCCTTCTAGAATATCTCTTATCATTTAACATAATAATTCCAAATATATATATATATCCTTTGTAAAAAATAAACTGATTTGTTCACCTTTATAGACTATCTTTTAGTATGTATCACAACCATGAAAAAATGCATTCATATAACCAATGAAAAAATATCCATCATTGGATCATTTACATAATGCATTTGAGCATATCTTCATATTTTTGTAACCAACAACCATATAGCTATGCTATAAATCCATAAATATTGGTCAAAACTGCAATATAATCCTTTAAACATAGGATTGTAAATAGACTATTCAATATAATAATTACAGAATGGGAAAAAGAAATACATTCTCAATATTAAAATCAAATTATGGGGATGGGCTAAGGCCACTAAATATCAACAATATAGCAGGGGACTAGGTCTATCCCTCTCAATATAATCATTAAACTATGGGATGTTCCTTTACATTCTCAATGTCTGTATTACATCATGGGCATAGGCCTAGTCCACTCATCATTATAATTACAGCATGGGATCGGGCCTATCCCAGTAAATATATGAATTTTATTATGATAATACAACATTTTACAACAGTAGAGATTTCAAAATATCTCATCATCTATCATAATGATTAATTATGAAAATTACCGTCAATCATTAAATTTAACATAAAATTACTCAAATGATTAAAAAATATCATCTCATACTAAACACTCATTACTATATTATCAATTCCCTTTGATTAGGTGTTTCTCACCTAATGTCTATCCAAAATATAGGTCACCACAATTATATCCAAATAGACTCCACGAAATAATCTATTTCATTATTTAATAATTTTTTGTTCATGTCATGTTAGAGCAATAATAATATTTAACATCCATTACTATTAAATATAGTATAGGTTATGTATATATAACCCCTATCATTTACTAATGATAAACTAATTTTTAATTTTGGATTCACTAATAAGAATGAGTGCACAAATTATCTAAATAAGGATCCCAGATAAACATTGATCGGGAAAACCCCCAAAAAAATGACCATTTTTGGATATTACAACATAATGGAAAAAAGAAAAAGGGGATAGAAGGGATAATCCAATCAAAACCACTCACCAGGGATCATATGCATGATTAAGAAAATTGAAATGTATAGAGGTGATTCAAAATTTTCCAAAATGACTCTAGGTCTGAGTGAGAAATGATGCAAGCAATGTGAACGTTTTAAACATATTGATCACCCACATAAAACTATTGGGTCCATTATATAAAAGGCATTTATTCCTTACCTATGAGATACAAAAAAAATTTAATCACCTCTAGTTCTTTTTAAAAAATACAAAAAAATTGCACGATGTGTAATGTAATCATGTAATATATCCATTTCATGTCATGAACTAGGCCTGTATCTTATGCTAGAAAGTATTCACCTGATATGTAATTTCAGTACAAACAACAATATTTTTCTTCTATGGAATGTATCTTAAACTCCTCCAAAGCCTTCCGAATATTAGAAATCACTCTTAAACCCTTTTTACTTGTTTGTATCCTAACTCTATTAATTAATAAAAACATTTATCCCTCCATATTAGGTCATTTTCCACCAACAATGGCTCTCCATCTATGAAAAAAAACTTAGTCAACAAGGCTCAATCAAAATTTCAAATAGAGATGTAATGGTAAATAATTATATCTTCTAAAAATTAATGTAAACCCCTAAAATATATTACTATAATTAGTTGGGAAACATGATAGAGAATTGCCTATAAAAACTATTTTTTTCAAAGATCATGTTATTTTATGAAAATGTGTTGACATTATTTTTTTGGACCCAAGATTATTTTAATTTATAAAACAGAAAAAAATTTAATAGGTAACCCATTAATAAACTAATTATTATTAAATATATTATTATTAATATTTCCATTCCCATGAAAATATGTGCACCAAAATTATTTTGATGTATAATTTTTTTGTAGGAAACATTCTTTATGAGTATGAGTAACATCATATGGTATCAGGACAATGGATGTTCTAGAAATATGACTGGGGATAGTTCTAGTTTTTAGAATCATATTATCATTCAGGGTGGACATGTCACTTTTGGTAAAAATTCCAATGTAAAAATAATTAGACTTAATAAAATCAGTAAGAGTAGTACTTTTTTTAATTTTAAATTTTTATTTAAAGATTGATAAATGTATAATCTATTCTGTAACTCATATATAATGTTAAAATATTATACATTGAAAATTTATGATTTTAAAAATTCTATAGTTTTATTAATTTGAGTAATTACATGTCTAGGATGTTGATTTGTGTAAATTACATTTCCAAAATATTTTTTATTTATGTGACATTATTAATGAATACATTCGTTGACATAGGAGACTAGGATATAAAAACATATTAAAACATAGGAAGATAACACATAAATGATTATTCAATGATATCTCTATACTATACATATAAAAATATAATTTCATTAAACATATCAAAAGAGAAATTAGATTAAAATATATCTTCAACCAATGAGTAAAGTGACATCTTATCAACCATCATAACTTGTTGAAATGGATTTTTTTAACTTCTAATGTTTAATGATTAGTTACAAAAAAGATACATATATTATAGTGGATGCTTATTCATGATCAAAATGGTTTTTTCATTTCATATAAAAATATTTTTTTTCATGGTTCTTTAAATTTTCTAAATATATATTGAATCATAGTTTACAGACCGTAAAAAAATTTAATGTGATAATAGGGATGATTTTAAATATAATGATTCCAAATATTTATGATCACAACATAACTATAATGATATATTTTATGAGTCCATAGTTTCTAACAGCTTCTGATTCAAAGGCCCAGTGTGCCTAGAATCAATTTTTGATGTTTTTTCAGGTACATTAAGTAAACATACGGGCAGAATTTTATATCTTTTGAAGTGCTGCTTAGAATTGAAATCCATGGACACCATTGAACTCGCTGTTGTAGTATTCGATTAAAGATACTTTTACCAAAATTTCATTTTAACGAGAATGGAAGTTAATTTTTGAGGTTTTTAAATATAATTAAATAAAGATAAGTAAATCTTATATTTATTTGATTGGTGGTTTAATCCTCCCATGGGAGGTTTGAGGTAGGGCCCACCCACACATAACCTCCCTTGGGAAGATATTATGTATTGGCGCCCACATGAGCTTCATAGGCCTCATTAAAACCCCATAAACTCTCCATTATTAATTTGACACCCCTCTTTCTTCACCTCCCCCTAATTTATTTGAATTATTCACCTTCCTCCCCCAAATTAATTAAGACAACTTCACCCATTAATTATGTGAAGTAAATTAATTTAATTTGAATCTTTTCAAATTCTTCCCAATAATAAAATAATAAAGAAGCCTATTTTTTTATTTTGTTCTGTTGGAAACATTCATTTGAGGGTGGAACTTTGAGAGGACTTGGGAGATTCTCGAAGAATGAAATCCTCTCCAACGAAGAATAACATCCTCTACAATGAATAACGACATCCTCTCCAACAATGAATGACATCCACTATGATGAAGAATGAGGATGACGATCGAGCATAGGATCAACAACGTGTGACGGCACAACATACGATGATGTCTTCAAATTCGTTTTTCGTGCCTTCGAAAACATTCATTGAAACGTGGTATGGGTTTGTCTTGATTTAATTAAATCCTTGTTCCTCGTCAATTATTATGATACAACGATGTCCAATTGTTATCATGTAATGCAGAGGGCGCATGCAGAACAAACATAGCCTAACATCCCACCATTGATTCTTGTTTGTTTGACATCAGAGGTGGAGTCAGAAGGGAGCGGTGCCATCGCACCATGCCGGAGAAGAACCACAGCCGGAGGGCCGTGATCGATGAAAGAGGCACGACACTGTCACGCGACACTGCGCCAGATGTGCGGAACCGTGTCCAGGGCGGGCCGCGACAAAGGGGTGTGGCACCATCGCACCGCACCAGAGAGGAACTGTGACTAGGAGGGCCGCGGAGGATGTAGAAGAGCGGAGTCTTTGTGCTGCATGGTGGACCCAAAGTCTATGGCCACATCGGGTCATGGCGGTGGAGGCATGATGTCGTCGCTCCCCGCGGAGGGTAGGAGAATAGTAGCGTCGTCCCGCCACGGTGGAGGAGCCGTGACGGGCGGCCGGGGTGACCGTCGTGGAGCTGGACATGCGAGACCACCCAGGTGCCACAACCCCTGGACTGTCGCAATGCACCGGTTCTGTTCGATGAACCAGGGGGGCACCCTCTCTCCCTCGCTTGGCCGACCAGGCCACCACGGGGTTGGTCGTCTTTCGGCCGGCCCGCCTCGGGACGGGCCACCCTTCATCCGGGCAGCCACGGTCCAGGACTCCACGGGTCGGGCTAGGCCAACCACTCGGGTCGGGCCGCACCCGCAGACTGGGTCAAACCCTGGTTCATACTGGGTCGAGCTGTGTCATTCCGACTGGGTCGGACCAGACCTAGACCTGCTATGTCCATTTACACCTTTTACCCCACATCTTGGGCTACAGGTATATGATCAACGAACTGTCTATGGATACAGAAAGATGAGAGTGATATGGTTCCTATGGAAAACTCCACTTGAGAATTAAATATAATTGGGTACGGTCAGGTTGGTTTGAACCTAAAAATGAATTGTTCCCCTGGAAAGGAAAATCCAATAACTCACAGACCGAGCGTCCGATTAATGTGACGTCTGCTACGTTGGGTTCCTTATGATGAGTTGGAACTACGAGATACATCAACTCGATACATCCGGATATTTTATGTATCAACCCTTTTCTCGAGGAGCAGACCCTCCTGGAATCGAACGTGCTGTGTGTGGGAACCCTATGGTAGGCTGTGATTGAGATGATAGGATCCTTCGTGGGTTCGACAGCGATGATACCGTACCCGGATCCTATAGGGGTTCGAAAGCAATGAATTATATTTTGGGAGCCTCTGTGGGTTCTATAGCGGTGACTTATCTAACTAGAACCTCTTTGGGTTCGATAGTGATGACTTCTGTACTAGGATCCTACATGGGTTCGACAGTGCTGATATTGTTCCAAGATCCTATGTGGGTTCGACAGAGTAGACGTTTCAGAGGCTACATCTAATCATCTCTACCCCTCTTCTTCTGTTATATACCTATGTGAGATGAGTCTACTTTTTCAGCCGTTATCCCTGAGGTGATGACTTAACCTCTTTTGTTGAATGTGTTGTTCTTGGGATCGAGAGTTGGAGCTGGATTGTGACAAGTAACTTTTGTTTATATACAGGGATATACCAATGTATGGTTGGTTGATATGTGGTGATTGTATATTTTTCATTGGTTTATCCTTAGTGGATTCTAGGAGACCTTCAGGGGTCTCGGGGAACCCTACTGAGTATTGTTATACTCAACCATTTAGGGGATTCTCCTGAACCTTGTTGTGTTCGTTGCAGATGATGATCAGCAGTGATCGAGGATGAGAGTAACATACGAGAGGCTACTCGGAGCTGGACTAGACGGGACATAATTTAGGGACGAGTTGTTTGAGATCTGTACCTACCATTCTGGTAGGATTCCTCGGTGGATGATGGATGGGCTATTTTCCAATTTTTACCTGTACTTGAACTTGTTGTTCAGTTGGGTTTGTATTCTGGCCCACTTACTTTTAGCGCACTTTTCATTTCTATTTTAGTACTCTTTTCATCTATTACATGTGTTCATAATGTGTGAGTTACATGATTAAAGGAAGTTCCTTCCCTTTTTATCAGTGACTCGCCTTTGGTGCTAGTCGCCATCCCCTGGCCTATGGAAGGTGGGCTTTGGGTAGTCATGACACGGGCCCTGAGGACGGTTCGTGACATCAGGGGATATTTATTTAATTATTTATATACTATGTTTTTAAATATTATGCAATGTGAATATGAAATAGGATTGATTGGTGTGTTTGGGATTCCTTAGTTTTTAAATATTTCAAAATAAAGATGGAATTATTTTATATCAATATAATCACAATAAAAAAATCTTAAAAGGATTTTTCATGGATGGTCCTAAATTAAATCATCACCCCATGATTACATCTTTTAAAATGGTACATGATAAAACTACAAAACAATTTGATGATTCCAATTATAGTTGACTGAATTTATGTTTTTTATACATAATTTATATTAAGCTAGATATTATGTATAATGTTTGAATGGGATAAAATTTTCAATAAAATCTAATATAATAAAATTTTACTATAGTGAAATGAATTTATAAATACCTAAAAAATATAACCAATGTAGGTTTTTTTATTCTAGAGGAATTCCATTTTATTTATTTAGTTATTATGATTCATTTGTTTTGTGGTTTTAGTTCATATTGGATATGAAAATCCTATACATGTAGCTTTTTTACATGTTGCCAATGTCATGGTTTATAAAAAGAAAGACTATGATTCATTTTCTATGAATTAATAGTATTATATAGTTTATGGTTATTATAATTAAATTATAATAAGGATTAAAAATATAACTATAATATACTTATCAATTACAATATTCCCTATATATGTTGGTAGTGAAATGTAGAAAACTTTTTCTAAAAATCATATATCACAATAAATGTCAAAAAATACTGATATATGGAATCAATTTTTAGAGTTCATTTTACAAATTTTATATAAATTTTTTATTCCTTGGTAATGAACATCATGATTTTGATATATTTATAAAATCATTGAAACAATATAGAACAAACTATATCATACATAAATAGGGAGTGGTTAATTATTTCTAGATCATATTCTTAGATTGTAAATATTATATTTTGTTAATTGTTCGGTAACTTATATATGTAATAATTTTCATAAATTAACCATGAAGTATTGGTCACATGGTCTGTTTATATATTGGGAGTCAATTTTTTCATATGGTTATTAATCCTCTACTGAAAATTTGGTCACATGGTAAATGTACTTTCTGCGAACACTTTCTTACATGATCACTATAGCTATTGAGAAACTATTCTTTCATATTCATTACACACCTATCATGAATTTTCTATTCATGCGACTAGTATACCTAACATAGGGTCATGGTTTTTATACGTAATGCATCATTGGGTTTATGGATCAAAGAATAATATACATATAGTGTCTATTTAAAAATTATATTTTTTCATGAAAATATTTTGGCATCATTTCACTTACGTATTTTTTTTATTTTTTACATAAATGATTGAGTTTCAAAACATAAATAAGAATCTAAATCGATGTAAGTCATTTGAAAAATCCAATTTTGGTCTTTTTGAATAGACGCCAACTATAACTATCATATTTCACAAATACCATATATTCTAAAATAAAACCTTCTAATTTTAAAAGGAGAAAATATAATCGATGGTTGACTCATTTTGTTGAGCGCACACCTCCCATTTAATTTCCTCCAACAATGAAATATTGGAAAATTAGTTCAATAGAAACTGTAGTTTCCATACTGATAAATATTTATTTATTAAACCAAAATGTGTCTTTTGAAAAATAAATTAGTAATCAATGGATTGAATATATAATATCAGTCGACTAAAAAGTGTTTTAGAATCATGTATGGGATGATGGGTTTAATTATAATAGTAAACTATTTAACCAAATAAATTGTAAATTTTTTTATTCACATTCTTATTTTTTACAAGAGATAAAATAGATTTCATTTTCATGATTATAAATGTATTTGTATGAAATTTTATTTAATGCTCGAGAAAAACATCCAATTTATTTCATACAAGGGAGAATTCAAATATTATTAGGGTTATTATTCAATCAATAATTCTCACATCGAGTTCCAAAGTTCCACGAAAGTGATAACTAAGAATGGATCCCCTTGAAAGAATAATGCTATTTACAATAAATTGTGAATACAAGATGGTTGTAATGTTTATATTTCTCATTTTCTATCCTATATAATAAAATTTCAGTATATAGACGTTTCATGATATGTTCCTTATACCAGGATTTCTGAACCAGGCGTAAGCCTGGTCCCGCAAATTTATTAAAGGAAAAAAAGACAAAAAACAACCGGTTTAAGGGTTGCCGGTACCCCTTACAATGTGACACAGCAACCAAAGACCACTCCGCATCATACAGTGCAAATACAAATTCAAATTTCAAAACAAATTACCCATACAGCTGTCCTCGATCCGCACGCCATCACCGCACACCTTTCAATGCCTCGAGTCGCTCACACCCTCGATACGCACCCAACCATGACACCCATCAACATCACCATCCATCATCACCGGCGAGACCTCCTCCGGCGTCAATACAACACCAAGATCCACAAAATTAACCAAAAACAGAGACAACAATCCCAGTTCAGAACTGGAGAATCGCAACCCACACGCCATTCACTGAACATCGGCTCCCCAAGTTAACACCAACAAACCAAAACCAGAACAAGAAACCTCCAATCGATCGCATCCCACCACCGAATGTGTCGCAGACCAAAAAACAACTGGTAATCACCAACCAACCCACCACAAAACCATCACCAACACCTCATGAACAAAACGACAGAAAGAACGGAACCAGAAACATCACCAAAACCAGATCTCGGAGTTGCTGTAGAGAAGATCCCGTCGTCGCCATCCAAGCCGCACCTCAGGGTTGCGACGAAACGCCCAACACAGGTCGGAGAAGAGGAGGCATCACTCGAGCCGCAGATCCTGGAGTTGTCGACCAGCATCACAAACAAAGAAACCCTACCCGAGATAGGGAATCGTTGTGCGAGAAGGACAAGGAGGCGGAGTCCGCATCACGCAATCCCAGAGGGCTCCGACTCCACTGCAAACGAGAGACCGCCGCCACGACCTGAAGGAAAGGCGCCGCACGAACCCTAGGCAGAAGGAGGTGGCGACGAGGGGAGAGAGACGGAGACGCGGACATGCGGAGCCCCTTACGGGCCCATCACAATCCCATCATTCATCAAGGATATGTTCCTTATATTATTGATGAATAGTGGGGTCTTTAAAAAAATTCATGGAACGTGGTGAGGATTATTAATGAAATGTGTAACCACTCCTCTTATTTGATTCTATAGTTGTTTCCAAAATTTATATTAAACATATTAGAATGTAATTATGTAGTACCTGATAGAGAGCAATTAATAACAATTTTATTTTTATTTTTTATCCAAGTATCTGAAGTCACATGAATTTTTATTGGAACAAAAAGAAATAGGAATAGGTAGAGAATCATGAGACTCTTTATTACTTGTTTTATCGAATCAAATATACTCTTAGAGAATAGGATTTGGTGGATTTATTTCTTAAGGTTGATGAGTTTGTATAATATTTTGACTATGAAATTGTTATCGGAAAGAAATAAGAGTATTCTGAGAGAATTTAGGAATTAGATAAAGATGAAAAATAAGTAAATAAAGAAGAGGGTGAGATAGTTGATCTCATGGATTAATATAGGGATCCTAAGAGGATGATAGGTTAGTTTAACCAACTATGTACTTTTAACCCCCTACATTCCAATTCCATTAACCTATCATGGAGAAGAGTTAAATAATTAGGATCTAATTGATAAAGATATTTTAGATAGTGGTTATGTGTATAATATTTATTTGGATGATTATAAAGACTGTAGAAATTTTGAATTTAGTTTAAATGGATTTTTAATAATATAAATTATTCAAATAGAACATATAACTGGTGAAGTTAGTAAGGAGTATAAATACCTAGGATATAAAATATTAGTTTTGAAGTATTCAGTCATATATAATGATTATGATAATGGAGATAATCCACCAGGATTGGGTGGACCTCCCATCCCTTCTACTCAATGGACCACTAAGGTAGCTTTAATGGATTAAATAAGTTCCCAATATTGAAATGTGGTATCTACATTGCATCCTTTACTATACAAATCTTTTGAAGATATTTTCCCCTACTCTAACAATGTTTTATGAGGATGATGAGAATGAAAATTATCATGGGTGTAATGTTGATTCGGCCAAACATGGTATCCATGAGAAGGAAATTGATATCGGTTAGTTAGGAATGTCTAGAAAATTGGCTGTATTATCAAATTTC
Source organism: Viscum album (assembly GCA_963277665.1). Classification (NCBI taxonomy): domain Eukaryota; kingdom Viridiplantae; phylum Streptophyta; class Magnoliopsida; order Santalales; family Viscaceae; genus Viscum; species Viscum album. The sequence continues at coordinate 1,111,417,026 of OY728158.1, forward strand.
AATGGTAGGAATCATGTATATGATCCACCTACATTAGTCCTCCATATATCCCTTCTACATCTTATTTGACTAAATATTATTTGAATAATTTCAAATTAGATCAGTTAGGTGTATTAAAGGAATTATTTTTTGATTTTGGAAATTCATTAGAGAAATCATGATAAGTAGACAATTGAATAAAATAAAAGTATCAATTTTTCCAATTTTACCATAATTAAATAAGGTTATAAATTTAATGATAGATCATATTGATATTTTGTAATAAAAAATATGATATCTATATGTATATCTATGTGATAAGATATTTCATTTAGTTCAATGACTCGTGATTAAAATTTTTTAGACTACCACTTCTCTTATTCCTCCTCATAATCCTCTAATTCAACCATCTTTTGATATAGTAAAAATTACAAAAATTATAAGGGATCCATTTATGATTGTATTTTATGTGATCAAGATGATTTAGAAAGTGGTTTTTGATGGATTTTAAAAATATTATTCTAAATTTTTGGAAGTAGTTAAGATATATTTCAATAATTATTTTAAATATATAGGAATAAATCTTAAATTTTGATGATTTATACCTATGATTAATCTTGACCATATAATATTTTATGTGTATGTTTAGATCCGTTTATTTGGATCATATGATTCGTATTTTTACCCATTCTTATAAGTATTATGTTTCAATGCTCTGTGTGTTTAATCCAGTGTTGTACGTATTCATATATAATATAGAAGATAATCTTTAGGTGTTGGAACCTGAATCTTAGGTAGTATATAATTTTTCTAGGATGATATAACTATACCTTAACAATACTCATAATGTTATGCTGCCTCCTACTATTATAATAATTCCTCAAACTCTTTCCAGTATCACATATTCCCTTGATATTTTTTTGTGTCTCTGATAAGTACATCATCATCTACAACCAGTTTTGAGATGTGATGTCTCTAGTGATCCCAATTACACCTCTACACATTATAATACATCTTCAGTAATTTCCACTTTACCTAATTGAAATATTTATATCCTTCCTTCAGATATGAGGCATCTCTTAAATTCATATTCTAAGTATAAATATTGATATGTACTACTTATTTACTTTTCGATAATATCCTTATGAATGTTAATAAAATCATAGTTTTTGTTGTCATTTATGTTTTTCATGTTATATACTTATTTTATATTTGTTTTAATTTATTATAATCTCAAAAGTGGTAGTATGTGTTATATAAAATATTCTAACAAATAATATTCACTGACGAAATCACCACACTAAAAGATATGTCATTTTATTTTTTATATGTTTATACTTGATGTATTAAATTCATTTATGTATATATTTCAGGAAATTGTTTCTCCAAAAGGAGGATAATTTTGTTGTATACCGACACCGACATATTTAAATGATCCAAAATCATGATTATAATGCTATTAAATAATTTCATGTTTTTTTAGTTAGCCCCTTTTCTGACCAAAAAGGATAAAATATAGAAGATTAGATCTCATCATGCATAACTATCATATGATGACAAAATACTAACCCTAATTGTCATGTAACCATGTCGAATAGACCACATAGACAAACTACAATTCATAAATAATTTTTCTTGTATGTTTAGTACTGAAAATTTGTTGAATTTTAAGTGACACATCTACACTGAACATTCCCCATAAACAAAATAGGTTAGTTTTAAAACTAACAAACCTAACACACGAAGAGAATGATATGTAATTTGAAGGAATGAAAATTATCACCACGTAATGTAAATAGAATTTATGTTATGTTAATGATCACACAAAGAGTCATACCTACCACAAGAAAAAGTAAAGTGAACAAAAAATTGAATGTACCTACGTTATGGTGAATAATGTTGACTACTGGAATAATAATTCTTATCACATGAAGAATAGTACTTAACACATGATGCAATGATTTTTTCAAGTTTAGTTTCCTTGTCAATCGATCGTTCCTTGTTACCATGTGACATAGTGAGTATACATAATTAATTAAAACCCAACGTTGGATAATTTATTCAGTAGTGTATTTTCAAATATATAATATCATATTTTTAATGAATTTATTAAATATCAATTTAAATTAAGGCCCTAATGAATGCTTCCCAGTGGATAATTTTATATAAAGTTTATTTTAATAAGAATAAATAAACATGTTCCTGATATGTGAATAAGCTGGAATATAATATTATAGGGATCAATGAAGGAATATAAAAATATATTTGTTCTACATTGATGAAATCTTTAAAATTATTTATTAAACTCTATTTAACTTATGTTCTATGTAAACTTGGTTGATGAATTTAATGTAGGAATTAAATTAATTATAAATAACCAATTTTTTTAATATTTATTTGAACTTAATTTTTACATTTCCTGTCATTTTATCATTGTGTTTCATTCTATCATTTGAGTTGGGTTTCCCTTTACACATTCTACCTATTAATCCAATCTAATGTATTAAATAAGAGATCCTTAGACACTCTTTTTGAAATATTATCTTTTATAATATCACCAATAACTATGTAATAGGATGTGTGTAACATGGATCTCTTTTATCCCATGTAGACAATTTATGATTATTTTTTATAACCTAATATGATTTAGTACATGGAGATGAAAAACGTGATCGAGGTTGTGGATCTGTTTATTGTATAATAAATTACATGTTAGTAGGTTATTTCCATGTTGTGTGGATTTGGTCTTGGATAATTAATGAACCCCTTTTTCACTATGTTATTTATGATTTTTCATTAATATTTTTATGAAAAAAACTTATACATTTTTTATAAATTATATAAAATATGTTAATATTTTTTATGGTTTTAATTATTGTTTTTTTATACATGTTTGTTTTAATTACAATTTTTTCAAAATTTGAAAGAATGTTGAGAGATGTTTTAAATTAGTTTAGATAAATATTCTATGAAACCTATTAAATGAAAAAAAAATCTATTTTTTAGTTAATTTTGAATCTTTTATAAATAAGAAGATTTATGTTTTCATTAATTTAAATTTACATTATTAATTAGAAACTTAATTCACTTCCCTCTTGATTTTTCTACTACAACAGACAACTTCTTTTTAAATAATTACATATAAGTTAAACCTTTTCATTCTAACATGATAATTTCACAAAAATTGGAAATTCATTTACTATCCAATATAGATATTCTTGTAGTATAAATATCATTTGCTTTAATGAATACTTTGATCACACATTTTACCTAACATTCATTTATCTCATGAATAGTTGATTGAAGATAAACATAAATTTTTAATTATGGACCTAAATCTCCATTATTAAGAGTAGGATGTATCATATTTTTTTCATATCTATGGAGGAAGGTTTAATAATACAAACACCAAAAAAAAATTATGTGTTTAACCCCTCAGTTGTTAACATCATGAATACATTATTTATACTTATAAAAAAAGATAATTATATTTTATTAGACAACATCCTTTAAAAATTATGTGGTGGGTGGGTTAAATTATTAATTTCCAAGGTTTTTCTATATTCCGTATCATCAATGTAGATATTTAAAATGGAAAAAAAATTCCATATACTTCTATATAATAAAAAATTTCATACACTTAATTCAATGCGATATCATTTTAATGTTTTTGGAATCAAACATTAATAAATTTAAAAAAACCTAGTTTCCTAATTTTTTTTCAATTTAGAATCATTATATACAATACAAGTATCTAGGTTTAAATTATATTTTCTAAAAGGAATTTTTTTTTACAAACATATCCATGGTATCATATGGGATACCAAAGAAATATTTTATCTTTTAGACATTTTATAATGACTCAATAATACTTATTTAATAGTGAGATAATTTTTTCAAAGAACCAAATATCACTAATATATATATATTAGTATTCCTCAAGTAAAATAATTCTATAATATATGTAAATTTACTAAAATTATAATATCAATAAAATATTTTTGAGGATAAAAAATTATGTATTTTATATAACATAAGTGATTATCCATTCGTACTAGAGTTATGATTATTTTTATTATGTTCATCCTTACTAATTATTATTAATTCATAATCTATTCCACCAATCACATCACAATAAATTACATTTGTTATGAAAAATATTATTTTTAGATCCCTTGGATATTAATATGGATATATTTTTTGAACTAATTAATAAAAAATAATCCTATATATAAACACATTAGATATATTATAGTGTTTAATAGATTATACATATATTTTTTAATTAAAAGAACATATTTATAATTTATAGATTAAATGTAAAAGGGAAAAATAATTGAAAACATGAATAATCATGAGACACATAGATTAATGTGGACCTGGAATTGTCCCAATGTCCATGAAGACAAATTTCACTACACTATGTTCATGGTAAATATTACTAAATGATTTTATAGAGTAAAAAACCTTATTTAAAATGAGATTACCAAGTATCATGGTGAATAGTATCATGTGTTTCATCAATACCTAAATTGTAATCCCACTATGCTACAATAGATAATAAAGAATGTTTTGTAGAGCTACAGTTTACTATCTATATCAGTAGTCATCCATATTATAGGGACAATGAAAATTCAATGATGAAATATTTTCCTTTCACAATATTCTACAGTAATTTTCACTTGATAATGTTCCATATTGGTGTCAGTGTTAATGAGATTTGTGGCCCTATGTGTAATATAGGAATACAATAGTTTTACTAACTTCATACTGCGGTAAAGAGACACTTGTAAAACAATCTCCCTCATATATTTTGATCAATTATGCTAACCAAAATTGATGATAATAACATGAATAACAAACTTTATATGGGTTCATCTGCTTATTCACTCAAAAATGGACTATTACCCTAAATTCATCAATTTCAAGCCAATGATTCATGAAATCCCATCTATTTTCTGATACATGATATCATGGTGGTCTCCCATACTCATACTTCCATCCACCATATATCAATAGATATAAATAAAGTAATTATAATTCCCTAACATATATATCACCATGGATTTTATCATCTATTTTACCAAATTATTCATTCCATGAATCATTATAATGTATACAAACATTTAATGTATTAATGTTATGATAAAATAGAACATCAACTAAATGTTACTTTTTAGCAAACGAAACATTGGGTTCCATTAATAATGTATATCACTATGACTATCACATTTAAATATATTATTCACTTTTCTTCTATCCAAATAATCTATAAAGTTCATTACCTAAACTATATCCTTTATAGCATCAGTTATAACAATTTATTCTTCCATTATGTTGCAAAAATCCACCCCCTTATGTGAAATATAAATATATATATATATATATTGCAATTTTCCTACAATTTTAAGTACATATCCTTTACGATACAACCTACTATCAATATCACCTACAACAATTGAATCCACATACCTCTTCTTGTGTTTTTCTATCTATAATTTAAACCCATATATTACCTATCAATTTATTAATAAATGTCACCTAATATGTTTGACCCTCCTAGGGAATGTACTAGTGTATACACTAAAACATAAGATTAAACTACTTACATATTCCCTAACATCAATATTATTCATATTTATTAATGGATAGTTTTTATTGTTATAAAAAATCTACACTTCACAGAAGACAACATTCACCAAATTCTTCGTGATAAGTTTTACATTTATTGCATTCACCTCCATCCCATTCTTAATCATCTGGTCTAAAATACAGTTCAATATTTTCAAATATCTTCTATTTTTTATTGATGAATGAATGTACATAAATGTTTCATTCAATTTTTATATGGTTATATTATTTTTCCATGATATATGAAAATATCAACATATTCCATCCACCACCTAATAATAGGGTATTAAAACCTCTATCATCAAGCTACATAAGAAAAATAAAATTTTATCTCGGTTCAAGGATATAAATAACATTATCTTAAAGTTGAAATTTTCCAATATTGTTTTAATTCCATTAATCTCCCATCTCTATAATTAATAAGGGTTCATCATCAGAAATATGAGCCATGAAAAAATTTATTCAAACATAATTGTTCATCAATCCCTTATCTGACGTGGAATGATGATTCCACCAATTATAAATTACATGACTAAATATATATATACTCTTAGAAAGGACACATCAATAGATCCTTTATCTAGTATATAATCTACAGTGATTTTACGTGACATTAAATTTTCTCTTCATCACATAGAATGTCCTTTATTACCAAAAAGTACCATAGGGTGGTCAGACCCCATTACATTATCTTATATCTTTCCCCTTGATTTCAATCATCCTTCCTAGTTATCTTGATATATTTTTTTGAATCGTCCATCGTCATTAAAACGAGAACTAAGAATATGCCAGATTATCCTCTTCAAATATCCTCATTGATGACCTTGTCTGGAATATATTTTTGAATAATGCTTTTATTACCTAATGAACAACCCACAACTATTACAATTTCCTCATAATAGTTTGGTAATGAAAGGTCAAAACCGCAAATGAAAGGCCTCATCATCCAATTTAATTCCCACTGATAAAAAAATAACTTCTGATGGTGTTCAATTCATGGATGTGAAAAGTTATTGTATTCCCTTCAATTGTATTCATATGGAATACCAATAACATTACGTATACATTATTAGATGAACAATTGTTCTAATATATATTTGTGATATATTTAATAACTTTATCTATCATATTATCCTATCTGATAAAAAACACAATTATTATCCAAATTAAGGATCAAAAGGCCAAGAACCTATTAATATCATAACTGCCACGTTTTATAATCCATTTTTATAGTATTTTCACCTACAAGTAGTTTTTCAGAGTTTTTATGTTAATAATTTTATTTGATATTTTTCATTCAGTAACTGATGTAATTTCTATTGAAGTGAAAGATCATCAAATTGAATTATTTAATGGACAAAATACAATTTATTGAACATATCAGTGATATCATAAACATTGAATTTCCTATTAGTTGTGACTTAAATGCCAATAGAGAGAAATGATCAATGATTCACTGGAGAAGAGTAATAATAAAAAAATGAAAAAAAATATCCATGATACATAAATATATATTTCTTTGTTAGGAAATAATAACAATGACAATAATTAGGTAGAAACCAACATTTTTTAGATCAATATTATAGATTTATTTTAGAGAATACATAAACCTTATATCGAATGAGCTCATAAAGAATCATGATAAATTGTAACATGTGTTGCAATAATGACCACATAGTAAATCAACCATGAAACAAAAATGGTAGTAGAAATGTAATACGATATATAATACTCAATCAGTGATATTAGTAAATCATGAAGTAGGGACTATTCTATATATAATCTATTACATACCCATGACATATTCTACTTCTACATGTATGCACCGGCAAAAAATCTCTGTCGGCGAGTCATGTTTACTCTACTATATTGGTTAGCATTACTATTGTCTATGCCACCAAATTTTATCCCAAGACAATACAAGTATCAGGATACACCCATACACTATTTAATAATTATCAAATACTATAGAAAATATTTAATTGTGCTGAATATGTATTTGAATATTCAAACGATACAATTTATGAAAGGATAAATGATAATAACTAGTTTTGGAATACCAGAAAGATTGTTCAATAAGGGTTGAACTAAAATAATGATATGTATGATATGAATGGATTATATAAACTATCATCAGAAGAATTAATATAAAAAATTTATTGTGTTTGATCCACAATGAATATTTCTTTATAATATTAAATTACATTTAAACATGGTAGAATGAGGATTCTAAGAGATGATTGGAGATTTTTATGAAGTAAAAAAACTAGTTTAGTCTACTGTCATTGTTTATTTTCAAAGGCTGATTATCCTAAAAACATTTCTATATCTGCTAATGCGATTTTAATAAAACACTCACATTAGAATCATATTATTATAGCCTCTTGTGATATTTGTTTTAGATATTATAATTTTTTTCATACCAAATATATTTTAAACATGTCTACAGAATTTTTTGAGAATAATTAGAGTTAATACGTAACATATTTTGAACCAATTCATGGTGGAAATTTGTTTTTATATATACTATTTTCAATCATTTATTTATAATAAATATAGTTTTATAGTGATACAGAATTGAAAATCAATTGTTTTGACCATGGTTCTTGAAAATAAATAATAAATGTCATTTTTTACTATAAGGAAGTAAAATATGGAATGTTATTTTTAAATCTTGTCATTTTTAAATTGAATCATGTTTGGCTATTCTATATAGTTTGAGGAAATATTTTCTAAATCCATTAAAATTTGTTGACAAAAATATATATGTAATTTTTTCAACCATTTTGGGGTTTATGAGATAAACCTTCATGGTTCTATTATTTAATGTTCATATGTATGATATATTTCTATTATAATAATGATGAAATATCTATTTTTTTTTAAGGATGAAAAATACTTTTACAAGTAAAATATATTTGGTTTTAAAACAAATTGATTTTTTTATTTTTTGGAGGCTCATGATTCTAACTATAGATTTCATATTTATGGATGAACTAGTGAAACCAAACCGTGGATTATTCCATTATGACATTTATTGATGAAATTTATATAAAAAAGTCTTCAAGGGGAATTTAAGAGAGATAAAACTCTAGTGTATATATATATATATCAGGATATAAATGGAATTTTTTTAGAGAAAAAATAGTTACATGTTTTTTAGTGGATCATAAACACTTGTAGGGAATAAAAAATTGAATAATAAATTTATATTTATCAATTATAAATGTTCTCTATGCTTTTTAGATATTATTATCTTGTGATATGAAAGAGATATAATATGATTATCATGTGAAATTTGTTTTAGGATGTAAAGAAAAATTTTCCATAACAGTAACTGTTTTTATAATATGATAATGACTATGGGATGTAGGTTAATAAGAAGTAATCATCGTGTACTAGCCATATAAAAAGAGTTAATTGAAAATTTTAAAATTGTTTATTCTTGTGTTAATATTTTTCAGTATTTATCATAATATTATTGGTCGTTTGGAGGATCCTATGTAATAAGAAGATTAGAAGATGAATTATTAATGTCAAATAAATTTATTAGCACAAATTAACCGCTATATAGATATCATCATTGTCACATGAAAAAATAAATGGTTATCAAATAATTTGATAACATTTAAGGATTTTTATTTAACTTTTCTTAGATAATTCATCTTTTTAAAAAATGATGTTTCATGGATTATGTTAATTCATTCAACAAAAATGCAATTCCAAAACCCACTAGAAAAAAAATTATTTATGGAAGTGTAATACGATTCTTTATATACTGTTTTTAGGATTAGGTTATCTAGAAATTACTATGAATAGTAATATTCCTCCCAAATAAGGTTTTTATTATATGTTTTTGGATTCAACTAATTGTAATGCCTAAAAAAATTTATTAATGTATTCTTCACTTTTCAATTTCATAAGGAAATAATAAAGGTGTTAGGTTTAAAAATATCCAAATATAAAATTTAATTTTTTTCACGATCATTATATGATTAATAGTGTCCCCGAATTAATATTTTCAATATTTATTTGATTAAATAATGATGGATGAGGATGAATTGGTCGATTAAAATTTTATATGGAAAATTAATATTTATTTATTTTTAACTATAGGAAAACAGAGGAAGATTCTAATATCATTATAAAAATGTTAATATTTCTATCAGATAAATTTTTTTACATTATTTTAGTAATTGTGGAAAAAATTAATGAGTTAACATGTGAAAAAATAACAAAATGACCTGTTATAATATGAGAAGTGTCCATGAATTTAAAAATTATGGGAGAAAATTAAATGAAATGAATTTTAAAACATTCAATGGATTGAACATCAGTTATTATATAAAATAACATGTTAAATAAGATGAGTTTTAAGAATTTTACATGAATTAAATCAGGTTTATACATCTTATGTCCAAATATTTTCACAATAGTAATGGTAAATTAAATGGTAATCTTCTATTTGAATATTTCTTTTATGAAAATTTTAGATATTTTTATGAAATTTATATAATAAAAATAATTATAGGGTTAAGGGTGATTATCCAAAAATATCATATAAGAACAATAAGATGGATATTGAATTATATGAAACATATTTATTTGATGGGAAATAGTGGAATACACCTTTAAATGGAACAATATTTCTTTCAATTAAGTAGAAAAATAAAACTACATGGAATTGAACTAGAGATAATAATTGAAATGATAAGGTAATCATTCTTTAATTGAAAAATCCTTAAACAATAAAAAATCCTTTATTTAGGAAGAAAATTGAGAATGTGATGTTAGTCAACATGAAATTAAGAAGAAATATATATTTTTATAATACAGTTTATAATTTGTATTTAAATGTTTTCAAAACATGTGAAGTATAAATCATCAATAATGTAATCCATTAGATTATGGAATAATAAATTTCATGATGATAAGAAAGGATAATTTTAACAGATATTGTTGATATTTATGACATTATTTTTGAATGAAGTAAAATAATTAATGAAACATAGGCTCTATTAATTACGAGGAAAGAAGAGGCTCACTCACTTGAAGCAATGATACTTAAAGGTAATAATTACCTAATGAAAATATAGTTTTTATATTAATTTCATTGAAATGGGAGAATCATCAAAATCCTCAATGAAAATTATCAAAAAAAACTAAGAATAATGATGAATAAATATGAAATAGTGAACTCATATATTTTATAGATAAAGAGGTAGAAATCTCAATTCCAGTCTAAATTGTAAGGAAAAAACAACTAGTTGTTCTCTATGAATGTATTCCACACACATTTATATATTAAGATATTTTACTAAAAAATGGTGTCTATAAGAAGAAATTGTATAATACACAGTATATGTTTTATACTATAGTGTTAAAAATATAATTTATGTAGAAGAAAATGATGAAAAAAATACATAACACATCTACTGAAAAGTACATGAACGTATAATTCGATTAATTAAATTCTCATAATATGATAAATTAAATATTTTATAATAGATATTGGTGTTTTGTGTGCCTAAAATAAGTAATTGGTTTAAAAAAATATCACTCATTGGTTGATGATGTAAAAAAAAATTTCCTGTTAATTCTTAGATATTTTGGATGGATTGATTTCAATAAATCCAATAACTATAGCTAGATAAAGGAATGGGTAGTGAGAAATAATTAGACTATAATGGGAATGATGAAACTCAATTTAATGATGGGGTATAGGAAGTAGATTAGAATGAAAAATATATAGGATTAGAAATTCATTAGAATCCCAAATCACATAGGAAAAAAATTGACAAAAAAACATTAACAATGTTTTTTAAAATTTATACATATATTTATACAAGGGGATAATTTATGAATAAATCGGATGGATTATACTACTCATCATGAATCCTGAGTTGAGGTAGTAAATCATCAAATGGATATAACTAAATCGTGGTTATATATGAAAATGTAATGTGGTTGAATCTAATGAAATGTTTTAATGGAATCAATATGGGTCTCATTCGATTGGATTATACTATGAATAATAATAATATTTTTATCACTTGTGAAATATTAAAATTCTATAATCATTATTTTCCATTGGAAATAGTGATTATTATGCCATCTATTATAGAATAATAATAATTTCAAAAAAAATCACTCACTATTATTGGCTCATATTATATGTCGACTATTATATTAAACAACTTCTATTTGATTTAGAGGGTTTTTATGTTATTAACAAGATTCATCCTATTGAAATAGATCTTGGTTTGTTTTTCTAGATATTCACATTGGGTGCTGTCAGTTTTCTATTTTGTAGACCTCATTTCATTATTTATGTTATATAAGGGGGTTTTAGAATTTAGGATTCTATAAAATTAAAGGGTATCACATTTTTTCATGGATGTAAACTTAATAAGGTTCTATTATGTTTGAATTTTTAGTATCAGTTTACTATATCAGCTGTAAGGACATAATATAAAGAAATATTCTAGATGTACAATTTTTAGGAACAAAACAATGGAATTTATAGAATAAATACTGATAATTATCATCATTATATGGATATTTAGATTATATTGAGGTGGATAAATACAAAATAAACTGATAAATTAGAATGGGAATGAATTGACCAATACACAATTAGGGTTGTTTGAATGAAATATTCCTAAAACATGGTCATTAATATTCAAGATGTAATGAAACCAGGATATATAATTACCAGAAACACCAATGTATGGGAAAAATCCAATATTAATAATTTTTTTAATAATGATACTATAAATATATATATAAATATATCATAGGAAATGATGGTAGAGGATATATTCAATGAATTTAAAAATAATAATAACAAACCCAACAATGTTGAGGTGATGGTCAATAATATATTCTATCTATTATTACATTATTGACCACTTTTTAATTCATAGGATTTGATGGATACAATGAAAAATCAATCTAATGGTATGTGGAATGTTTTATAGTGAATTTGGGATCTTTTAATAAGTAAGGATACACAAAGATAGAAGTTATGGGATCTACCTAAATAAAATTCAATTTGTAGGGTACCTGAGTTTTCAGTCAACCTGAACAATGAAATAAATGGAAGGGGGAAGTGAAAAATGAGAAATTCCTAGGGAAATATGATGGGAATTTAACAATACATACTCATTGAATAAAAAATTTGTGATTAGAAAAATATTTTATATATTGGATAGTAAAATATTGAATATCCATTTTTTGAATAACTTTAAAAAACACCATTAATTTGGAAGTGTGAAATTTATTTATATGTGTAGCATGGCTATTGAATTAATGGATCAATGATTCAATGAATTATATTAATAAAAACTATATAGGGGTCAAGTTGAAGTATTTATCAATAATAATTGTCAAGGTAAATTTTTTGGATAAAGAAACCGATGGTATAGATAAAAATATGATTTGAATTTATGAACAAAAAAATGTCCTTGTTGGGATACATGTGGTGAAACATAAACAAGGGTAGAAGAAGTATTTAATCTCTATTAGTTAGATCAATAATTCTGGGTTATATCAATTTTTTATACTATAAATGAATACAATATATAGATTTATGGTGGGGGTCTAATAAGATAAAGAAGGAATTTTGTATTTTATATTCATTTTTTAAGATATATAACTTTCAAAATGTAACATCCCAAGTAAGTAATAAATAATAGATATTTTTATATATGTCTATTAATGATTAAGATAGTGTTTTAGAGGCTTAAAATGAAAATAAATCCAATCGTAAGCATGTAATACACTAATATTCTTAAAAGATTATTTTACTGCCTTATGATGGAAAACCCTTTTTATATATATCTTTTGACAATTTTATAAACTATGTTTGTCAAAATAAACTTATTCTTTATGATTGGGACATCAAAATTTACTTTGTGTGAATTTTTGGTATGTTTCTGACAATGTTCATTTTTTAATGAATAGTGAAAAATACTGCATTTTACATCAAAACTGCTTTTTATTCTAATTTATTTATATGATTAGATTATCTTTTGAATTGGTCTTAATGTGTAATATGAATATATTTTTACCATTTAATCCAATTGTGGTCATTGGAATCAATTTCACTTTGAAATTGGACTTAAACTAGTGTCAATCTTTTGATACTTATTGTTTCATAAAAACACGCTATTTGTAATGACAACGGGAATTAATTATTAAATTAATTAATGTGACTTATATGTTTTTAATTTTGTAAAATAGACTTCATTTTTGAATTCTTAATATCAAATATAGCTTAGGGTGAATTTTTGGTAATTTTCTGAAAAACTTCAATTTTTGATGAATAGTGAAACCACTAAGTGGTACGTATAAAAACTGATTTTCCGTTTAAATGAAATTTTGCCATCATTGTGTTTTGAATTTCAAAAATCCGACATACATGGTTGTAATTAATAAGTAAAATGTGGATCAATGAGATTATAATAATTTTTTGGTGAATAGTAACTTATTAAGTTCTTAATCGCGGTTAGTGGTAATTAGTGTAGTTTAAGGTAAAAATAATGCTTTAATAAAATAAGATGAGCTTGACACATGTACTACCCTCATTGGTTGTGTCATGGCCGACCAAGAAAAGTCATGGGTCAACTTGGTGACCCCATGGAACCACATTGGTTGGGAAATGACATAAATAACTTTTTATTTAATGTAAAAGAAAAAATGACACAAACATAATATGTTTTACGAAAGCAATTTTTACATGGGGTTATAAAGATCAGATTTTTGATATTAAATATTCATGGGAAATCTAAAAATATTTCCTACATCATAGTATTTTTTTATATAATTTTTATAGATTAAATAATTTAAATTATTTATGACATAATAATGATGCAGCGATGACATCATTATTTGACGATTTAAATAAAATGGAAAGATAATGTACAATAAATGAACTACACATGTCCAAAACCAATTGGATGAGTGGATTTCGAACCCTTATCACCTTATCCACGAATCATATCAATGTGGGACCTTTTAAAACCGAAACACATTTTCAAATAATGTAATATTTCTTTACTTTCCAAAAGTGCCCCTCCTCTCCTCTTATAAAAGTCCCCCAACTCTACCTCATTTCACACACTCCTCAAGCCTTTGGCTCCGCCAACCCCTGCCCATTTACTCTCTCCACATCCCTCTCCTCATCCTAGAAGATTCCCTTTGGGCAGAATCCTTTCAAAGGAAGCCTTTAGTCTCAAATCAAAAGGAGTTACACTTTTAAAGGTAATTCATTCTCTCATGTTCATTTGTTTTATTTTGTTTCTCCAACCCCCTAAACTCTTTTTATTTACTTATTTTGTAACAAAAACAGTATCATAAATATACTAGGATGTTTTTATAAGATTTATTTGAGCTACACCCTCACACAACTACATCAAATGGTTAAAGAACATACGGTTTCCGTGGATGGCGAAATTCTGCCTCCCGAAACGATGATTGTTCAATACTCATTTAACACCTTAAAAGTTGGCAATTATGATGTCACTATTTCTATATATGATATATAATATGTTTATGTTTTCCTTAAGATTCTGTTTTTTTTCATTTTGGGCTTACCTTTATGGTTCCCATTATGGGTAAACACGATATCTTCATTTTAGGAAGTGCGGACTACCGCCCCCTGAAAGTGATTTGATTCGTTAATACCATATGTGGGATGTGTAATGGATAAAGTTAATGATATTATATATGTTATTATACTGAAATTATAATATACTCTTATATCATTATGATTCCATTCCAGAAAATACGAAATAGAAATGGAAGTAGCCTTCATGCGTACGTACGGCTTACCGTCTCCATGAACGGTGCATTTCATTTCTTACCTCTAAATGTGATGTAATATTATAAATACATGTATATGATGAATATATATGATATATATTTTATCCAAATCATTAATATCATTCTGGATATAATGAACCTTTGACCAAATTAACAACATGAAAGTGTAAGAAGTCTATTTTTGGATTAAGAACCAAATACCGACAAAATGAACACTATTAACTTAAATGATTACACGATGTTAATAACAGGGTATAAAAGGAATAATGAACTTGGAAAAGGTTCATAAGAAAGTAGAGATTAACTCAAGTTTATTATTCAGGAGATTAAAGAAAGGTCGGGTCAAGTCGGATACGAGGTATGGGACTTCGTCTCAATCTCCTTTCATTGAGGCATATTTTATTTTATACACAACATTATTTTATACGGTGTATAAACCCATTTGACATTTACGTTTATTCAAAAGGAATCTTTTTTATACGAAGCGTTTACTAAACGACAAAAGGGAATGTTTTTGTTGTACGTATGCGGTGACAACGACATCTTCGCCGTCGTGACCATTATTTGAGTTTCGGCTTCCTCTACAAGCCATACCTTCTTTTTAAAAAAAAAAGAAATACCATGTTTTAATTTTCATTTATTTTGGTATTGAAAATGGTTTTCACAATGTTTTTTGTGTTGTATTGATATCTTGTGATTGAAATGTGGAAATGTTATGTTTCCTTTATGCATGTTTTATGTGATACGATTATGTTATGGTTCTGGGGCATTATTATGAAGACGGGTGGTTCCGTGATAAACTAAGGGCGGGTGAGCCCGATATAGCTCTCCAAAGCATTGGGTAACGTGAAAGAGTGAAATGTTAAGGTTTCTCCAAATAGATTTAGGGAATATACTGTGATGGGTATTCCAAACGTAACCAAGAGGGTTACTCCCTACATAAGAATGTTATGAATGCCTCAAGTTACCTTTATGTCTTATGATTTCTATGATTTATTCATGATTTTATGAGGTATGTTAAAGTGCCTATGTTTTATGGGTAAAGTATGATTTCCTTCTTATATATATATGAACTCATGTTTCCATTCCATCTCTTTTTTATAACTCATACTGAGTTTTTATGCTCATCCCAAGTTTTTGAAATGTTTTTCACAGGTCACGGGAAAGGTACATGATAAGATGATAGAGTCAAGGATGTGTCAAGAAAGAATCCATGTTTTATTTTAAATATGTTTCCATTGATGGGAATGAAGAATACTATCTTTATGTAACCACTTTGTTTATATGTGGAATGTAATGCAAGTTTTATGATCTAATTATCTAAAACTCTATACCCGAAAAGATCCTCAATGTGTAATCTTGTAATAACTCAAGATTAAGTAAGGTTTAAGGCTGGGGCCTTATAGTTGGTATCAAAGGTCTATTTAGATAACTTTAGGAGTTAGAATTCTATTAAATGATTATCCAAAAAAAATTTGAAATGACATTGCATTTGAAGATTACCATGTTGCTTCATCTAAGACATGTTTGTTCAGAATGGTTTTCCGCAGAGGAAACAGAGATGTTTTCTTGGGAAGGCATACTGAGGGAAATGACCTTCCAAATCAGCATACTGAGATAGTCAGAATCAAAATTGATCAGTTTACTGCAGTGATGGCTCAGTTGAATCAGGTGATAAGTGGTGGTTTTCATTTATGATATTTTGGTGTTTTCTAAAAGTAAATAGGAGCATGAAAGACATTTAAGGGATATCTTTCAAACCTTAAAAGAAAATAAACTGTATGGAAAATTCAGAATGTGTGAGTTTTGGTTGCAAAAAATTTCTTTCCTTGGTCACATTATTCCTAAAGATGGGATAACTGTTGATTGTGCAAAAACACAAGTTGTGGAAGACTGGCCAAGACCCAAAAATGTAACTGAGATTCGTAGAATCCTTGGTTTGGCAGGCTATTACCGAAGGTTTGTTATAATTTTTTCACGATTATCTAGTCCAATGACTAAGCTAACTCGGAATGGTGTTAAGTTTATCTGGACAAAAGAATGTGATGATTGTTTTCAGGAATTGAAAAGAAGATTGGTGAATGCTCCAGTTTTGGCACTACCTTCCAGGAATGGTGAGTTTGTTTTATACAGGGATGCTTCATTGAAAGGACTTAGTTGCGTCCTAATGCAGAATGATCAGGTAATTGCTTATGCTTCACGACAGTTGAAAACTCATGAGGTAAATTACCCTACACATGATTTGGAATTTGCTGCTGTTGGTTTTGCTTTAAAAATTTGGAGGCATCATTTGTATGGAGTAAAGTGTGAAATATATACTGATCACAAAATATTAAAGTATATATTCACTCAGAAAGAGATAAACATGAGACAGAGGAGATGGCGAGAATTAATCAAGGATTATGATTATACAATTCATTACCATCCGGGAAAATCAAATAAAGTGGCTGATGCTTTGAGTCGAAAAAGTAATGCTTCATTAACAATGCTGTGTTTGGAACGTGATCCTTTGGTTAAGGATTTGATGAACATTGGAATCGATGTTGTTGGTGAAGGAAGTCCTTCTGTTTTGTTTCAGGTATCAGTGATATCATCTCTATCAGATAGAATCAAGCAAGCACAGAAGCAAGACAATGAGTTGCAGAAAATGGTAGAGCTGGTTTAGAAAGGTAAGTTGCCTGAATTCAACATTGATAATGATTGTGTTTTGAGATTTGGGAAGAGATTGTGTGTGCCTTGTGATTCACAGTTGAAGAGAGAGTTGTTATGTAAAGCTCATATTTCTCTGTTTTCATTTCATCCGGGCAGTACTAAGATGTATAGAGATCTGCGGGAGTATTACTGGTGGGATGGAATGAAATGAGACATTGCTGATTTTACTGTGAAGTGTTTGACATGTCAACAGGTTAAAGCAGAGCGGCAGTTTCTGAAAGGGATGCTTCAGCCTTTACCAGTGCCATAGTGGAAATGGGAGAATATATCCATGGACTTTGTTGTTGGATTACTGAAGACATCTCTAGGTAATAATGCAATCTGAGTTATTGTTGATCGCTTGACCAAATCTGCTCATTTACTTGCTATACGAGATACTTTCTATCTTGATCAACTTTCCTGTTTGTATCTTAAAGAGATAGTCAGGTTACATGGAGTTCCTCTCTCCATTGTATCAGATCGTGATCCCAGGTTTACTTCTAACTTTTGGAAAGGCCTTCAGAAGTCGTTGGGTACTGAATTAAATTTTAGTACAACTTTTCATCCTCAATCAGATGGGCAGTCAGAACGAACAATCCAGACATTGGAGGATATGCTACGAGCTTGTTCTATGGATTATCCGGGAAGTTGGGACCAACATCTTTCTTTGGTTGAATTTTCATATAATAACAGTTCTCATTCCAGTATACAGATGGCACCATTTCAGGCACTATATGGGAAGCGGTGTCGAACTGCAGCTTTCTGGGATGAAGCGGGTGAAAGGAAGTTGATGGGACCAGAATTGGTAGAAGAGATGGTAGAAAAAGTTCATCTGATTTAGAAACACATGAGAACAGATCAGAGCAGGCAGAAGAGTTATGCGGATAACCGGAGGAAGGATCTATCTTTCTAGGTAGGTGGTCATGTTTTTATCAAGGTTTCTCCTTGGAAATGTGTGATGAGATTTGGTATGAAAGGAAAGATGAGTCCAAAGATCATTGGACCATATGAAATTATGGAGAGAGTTGGATCACTTGCATACCAAGTGGCTTTACCTCCGAGTTTATCTCAGGTATACAATGTTTTTCACGTTTCGATGTTGAGAAAGTATATGCCAGATCCATCTAATGTTTTGAGTCCAGAGGTAGTTTAGCTGGAAGAGAACCTATCTTATGAGGAACAATCGGTCCAGATTCTTGACCACAAGGAGAAAGTGTTACGGGATAAAGTGATCCACCAGGTAAAGGTTTTGTGGAAAAACCACATGATTGAAGAGGCAACATGGGAATCTGAAAATGAAATGAGGGATAAGTACCCCCATTTATTCGATAAGTAAATAAATTTCGGGGACGCGATTTTATAAAGGGGGGGAGGATGTAACATCCCAAGTATGTAATGAATAATAGATATTTTTATCTATGTCTATTAATGATTAAGATAGTGTTTTAGAGGCTTAAAATGAAAATAAATACAATCTTAAGCATGGAATACACTAATATTCTTTAAAGATTGTTTTATTGCCTTATGATGGAAAACCCTTTTTAAATCTATCTTTTGACAATTTTATAAACTATTTTTGTCAAAATAAACTTATTCTTTATGATTGGGACATAAAATTTACTTTTTGTGAATTTTTTGTATTTTTCCGACAATGTTCATTTTTAATGAATAGTGAAAAATGCTGCATTTTACATCAAAAGTGCTATTTAATCTAATTTATTTATATGATTATATTATCTTTATAATTGGTCTTAATTTGTAATATAAATATATTTTTACCATTTAATCCAATGGTGGTCATTGGAATCAATTTCACTTTGAAATTGGACTTAAACTAGTGTCAATCTTTTGATACTTATT
Organism: Viscum album; assembly: GCA_963277665.1. NCBI lineage: Eukaryota > Viridiplantae > Streptophyta > Magnoliopsida > Santalales > Viscaceae > Viscum > Viscum album. The sequence continues at coordinate 1,111,437,012 of OY728158.1, forward strand.
GTTTCATAAAAACACGATATTTGTCATGACATCGGGAATTAATTATTAAATTAATTAATGTGAATTATATGTTTTGAATTTTGTAAAATAGACTTCATTTTTGAATTCGTAATATCAAATATAGCTTAGGGTGAAATTTTGGTAATTTTCTGAAAAACTTCAATTTTTGATGAATAGTGAAACCACTAAGTGGTACTTATAAAAACTGATTTTCCGTTTAAATGAAATTTTGCCATCATTGTGTTTTGAATTTCAAAAATCCGACATACATGGTTGTCATTAAGAAGTAAAATGTGGTTCAATGAGATTATAATAGTTTTTTGGTGAATAGTAACTTATTAAGTTCTTAATCGCGATTAGTGGTAATCAGTGTAGTTTAAGGTAAAAATAATGCTTTAATAAAATAATATGAGCTTGAAACATGTACTACCCTCATTGTTTGTGTCATGGCCGACCAAGACAATCCATGGGTCAACTTGGGGACCCCATGGAGCCACTTTGGTTGGGAAATGACATAAATAACTTTTTATTTAATGTAAAAGTAAAAATGACACAAACATAATATGTTTTACGAAAACAATTTTTACATGGGGTTATAATGATCATATTTTTGATTATAAATAGTCATGGGAAAGATAAAGATATTTACTAAATCAAAGTATTTTTTTTTATATAATTTTTAGAGATTAAATAAATTAAATTATTTATGACATAATAATGATGCAGCGATGACATCATTATTTGACGATTTAAATAAAATGGAAAGATAATGTAAAATCTATGAACTAAACATGTCCAAAACCAATTGGATGAGTTTATTTCGAACCATTATCACCTTATCCGCGAAGTATATCAATGTGGGATCTTTTAAAACCGAAACACATTTTCAAATAAAGTAATATTTCTTTACTTTCCAAAAGTGCCCCTCCTCTCCTCTTATAAAAGGCCCCCACCTCTACCTAATTTCACACACTCCTCAAGCCTTTTTCTCGGCCAACCCCTGCCCATTTACTCTCTCCACATCTCTATCCTCATCCTAGTGGATTCCCTTTGGGCAGAATCCATTCAAAGGAAGCCTTTAGGCTCAAGTCAAAAGGAGTTACACTTTTAAAGGTAATTCATTCTCTCATGTTCATTTGTTTTATTTAGTTTCTCCAACCCCCTAAACTCTTTTTATTTACTTCTTTTGTAACAACACCAGTATCTTCAATATACTAGGATGTTGTTATAAGATTTATTTGAGCTACACTATCACACAACTACATCAAATGGTTAAAGAACATATGGTTTCTGTGGATGGCGAAATTCTGCCTCCCGAAACGATGATTGTTCAATACTCATTTAACACATTCAAAGGTGGCCATTATGATGTCACTATTTCTATATATGATATATAATATGTTTATCTTTTCCTTAAGATTATGTTTTTTTTCATTTTGGGCATACCTTTATGGTTCCCATTATGGGTAAACACGATATCTTCATTTTAGGAAGTGCGGACTACCTCCCCCTGAAAGTGATTTGATTCGTTAATACCATATGTGGGATGTGTAAAGGACAAATTTAATGATATTATATATGTTATTATACTTTAATTATAATATAATTTTATATAATTATGATTCCATTCAAGAAAATACGAAATAGAAATGGAAGTAGCGTTCATGCGTATGTACGGCTTACCGTCTACATGAACGGTGCATTTCATTTCTTACCTCTAAATGTGATGTAATATTATAAATACATGTATATTATGAATATATATGATATATATGTTATCCAAATCATTAATATCATTCTGGATATAATGAACCTTTGACCAAATTAACAACATGTAAGTGTAAGAAGTCTACTTTTGACTTAAGAACCAAATACCAACAAAATGAACACTATTAACTTAAATGATTACATGATGTTCATAACATGGTATAAATGGAATAATGAACTTGATAAAGGTTCATAAGAAAGTAGAGATTTACTCAAGTTTATTATTCAGGAGATTATATAATGGTCGGGTCAAGTCGGATACGAGGTATGGGACTTCGTCTCAATCTCCTTTCATTGAGGCATATTTTATTTTATACACAACTTTCTTTTATACGGTGTATAAACCCCTTTGACTTTTACGTTTATTCAAAAGGAATATTTTTTATAGTAAGCGTTTACTAAACGAAAAAAGGGAATGTTTTTGTCGTACGTATGCGGGGACAACGACTTCTCCGGCATCGTGATCGTTATTTGAGTTTCGTCTTCCTCTACAAGCCATACCTTTTTTTAAAAGAAAAATAAATACAATGTTTTACTTTTATTTTATTTTGGTATTGAAAATGGTTTTCAAAATGTTTTTTGTGTTGTATTGATATCTTGTGATTGAAATGTGGAAATGTTATGTTTCCTTTCTGCATGTTTTATGTGATACGATTATGTTATGGTTCTTGGGCATTATTATGAAGATGAGTGGTTCCGTGATAAACTAAGGGCGGGTGAGCCCGATATAGCTCTCCAATGCATTGGGTAACGCGAAGGAGTGAAACGTTAAGGTTTCTCTGAATAGATTTAGGGAATATATTGTGATGGGTATTCCAAACATAACCAAGAGGGTTACTCCCTACGTAAGAATGTTATGAATGCCTCATGTTACCTTTATGTCTTATGATATCTATGATTTATTCATGATTTTATGAGGTATGTTAAAGTGCCTATGTTTTATGGGTAAAGTATGATTTCATTCTTATATATATATGAACTCATGTTTCCTTTACATGTTTTTTTTATAACCCATACTGTGTTTTTATGCTCATCCCATGTTTTTGAAATTTGTTTCACAGGTCACAGGAAAGGTACATGATAAGATGATAGAGTCAAGGATGTGTCAAGAAACAATACATGATTTATTTTTAATATGATTCCATTGATGGGAATAAAGAATACTATCTTTATGTAACCACTTTGTTTATATGTGGAATGTAATTCAAGTTTTATGATCTAATTCTCTAAAACTCTAAACCCTAAAAGATCTTCAATGTGTAATCTTGTAATAACTCAAGATTATGTAAGGTTTAAGGTTGGGGCCTTATACAAAAACACTTATAGAGCCATAATGTTATCACCAAATAATCAATGTCTCTTATGTGAGAAAGGGATGAATATCATAACTATATAAGTAAGTATATAAATGGATAATGTGGTGCTACATAATGTGAATATTGTATCATTGGAGTGCCATGAATGGTGTCTTTTAATTTCGAAAGGTACAATTCCAAAGAGTAAAATTTTAGATTTAGTATGTATTGATGCATGGTGTCTTGATATAGTATAATATCTTATAGGGTCATGGTATTTTATAAACATTATTTTTGATGCTACATATAATTTTGTGTAATTCCTTCTCATTAAAATATAAAATATTAACAACCTTCTATTTTACATATCCATGGTGGATTGAAACCTCTATTTAAAAATTATGATCTGGAGTCTTGATAATACTATGGAGTATATAATCATATAGTTCTAGTTATTTTTCTACAATAATGGATTTTATTTTTTGATGATGGTACCAAAGACATTTGAATAAAATGTTAGATTATAGTGGATGAATCTTTTAATTTAGAAGAGATCCAAAAGTATGAGAATTCACACTGGGGTTCCAATGGATTTTTTGGTAGATGTGTGGAATTAGAGAAGAATACCTCGTAAATATATCTCCATTAAAAACAATAGGGTATGAGATTATAATATTAATATTGATGTATCCAATATAAAATTGTTTGGTTTTATTGAATATTTTCATTATTATTATTTGTAATTGGGGAAAATAGAAATATACGTCTTGAGTTTGATTGTTTTTATTACGAAATTGAATACTTTTGATTTCAATTAAGGTGTGGTGACTCTATAATGTCATTTGAAAAAAACATGTTCACATTAATAAATAAGTCCAATGATAAGATAAATCCAATGTGGATAATATAAATATGAATAAATAATCATAACATACAATCTATGATCTTAACATTTGTAAAAAAATGTAAATATTTTTTTGAATATCTCATGTTCCAAATGGGAAAATAACTTTAAAATAGTTGGTATGGATAGAGGTCAGATTCTAAATGATCCTTCAAGGATATATTCATGTAAAACATTATGAACTATTAATTAACAAGTAAGTGATATGGTTTTATAATAATCAAAATAAATATTACATATTTATTTTATGTTATTTAATATAGTCAAAAAACAATTTAACATAATGTAAATTACATAGAATATCTAGTTAAAAGAAATATTTTATTTCATAGAATCTAGAATGATGTGATATGACCAAGAAATTAAATTCATTGGGAGATATTGATGAATTAGGATATGGAATCCTTTCACCGATCTAGAACATGGAATCATTTGAAACATTCAATAGGAGACAAGGAACAATACAATATTGGGTTTATCTAATTATGTAATGAATGTATGTTCGGATGTGGTTTGAGGGAATGTCATTTTTTTATGATTTCAAGAAAAAAATGGAGTGAACATTAGAAAAAATTTATCTCTAGTTATTAACTAACAAATAATATAGATAGTGGTTTAAATTGTTATTGAATATGGTCTACATATTCCAAAACTACGTATGAATATGTTATTCCAGTATGGATATTTTTTGGATGAGATTTATATGGTTTTAAAAAACTATTCAATGATTCTGAATGAAACCCTATTTTTATTCTAAAATAATTTCATGCGATGAAGAATATATCATTGTAGTTGAACCAGAATTTAAATTCTGTTATAGAAAAAAAATTAATAAAATATAATTTTGTTCATTTCATCATAAAAAATTTCTTGATAATGGTATCCATGTCATCTTAATTTGGTTTTGGTTGGTTGCCCCATATTTAGTAAAAAACATATTAAAGAGTTGGTGGGTTTTTTATCATGATGATTCAGGATGAAAGGCATAATGGATGAATAATTTATATTTGTAATTATGTTCAAAACAGATTGGAACCATGGAATATTGATTTTTTCATAGTATGAATACATATGAAAAACATGGGAAGGATTACGAAAAATTGAATTGATTATTATATGTAAAAAATTATTTGGAAATTAAATTTATTCCATAGATAAGGAACCATGGACCACTGATGAGGCTAATTATGTGAAAAAAGATTCTTTATACATTAGTGGACATATGTTAGTTGTATTTCTTTATTTTTATAAAGCTACAAATATTTTAAGTAGTGTGGGTAGTAAGTGTGTTTATAAAAAATCTATGAAATGTGGACATGGAAATGGTGATGTGGATACATTAATTTCTCAGTGTAATAAAGTAGTCACACCATATTTTTGAATGAATTATCCTTTAAAATAGTATATTGATTTGTAATTTTGTGGATATATATACAAACACATAATTTTTATATGATTTTTTATCATATAGGTTAATTTTGTTATGTTATATTTCATGACTATAACTCCTTGATACAGTCTCTACTATTGAATTAGAGTACATTATAACAATAAAAGAAAATATATGACATATTTGATGGGATTTTTAGGAATATGGAAAAAATAAATGAAATGGGGTGTTATTCTATGATATTTATAGTTCAATTAATTTTTTCATAATCATTTATTTTACTCAATTAAAAACTAATAAAACATAAATAACACATCATTTTGTTGATAACGATAGAAAAAGTGAAGAAACTATAATTTATAGGGAAAAATAAATATATTTTTGCTACTAAAATTATAGTTTTAATTTAGGAATTTTTGTGGATATTGTGTTCATTTATAGGACATGGGTTAATATGATAAAATTAATAGAGACTCACTAACTATTGTTATAGAGGTAATAAGGAAATAATGTTAAAGTACACTAGTGATTTAAGGGCTTGGTAGTGATGTTGAAATACAATTATTAATTGGTATATTTTTTTGATGAATATGTGATTATTTATTTTCATTTTTTTTTTGAAAATTATGGAAGAAGTAATTTTTAAACACATATTTAATAAAACTCTATGGAAGAATATGTATTGTGTTCAAGGTAGTATAGGTAGTATAAATAGAAGAAAAAGGTAAAGGTAGAGCAGAAAATTCAATTGCAATCGAAAGATGGGAAGTGAATATGAATAAATTTATAACATATATATAACAATAAAAACATTTAAAAATTACCAAATACTTTCAATGGGAAACACAAGATTTCTCAATGTCTTTATGTAATAAAATGTATATTGGATTTCACTATTCATCAAGAATATGGATTTGTGGTAGTGCATATTTTAGTTCATTTTATTTTATGGTGGGTTATCCATGAATATAAGAATGTGGTAGAGATTATAAAAAAGATAGGATGGATGTATTACAAAGATCAACTAGTTGGAATAGTCTATAATTATGAATAGTGGTATTATTGGTTATGTATACCAATATTTTCATCATTCTATTTCATTAATAATATTGAACAAGGGTGCATATCCCATGGAATATGATTATGTTATAAACAATCTAAATCCATTGTCTTTTTTCATGAAGTGTTCTATTGCCTTCAATATTATGCTACTGTGAATTTTGGACATTCTACAGGTGACCAACATAGTTCCCCACAAGATGTTGCAGCTATGGTTCTTCTATCGATACATTTAAATTATGTAATTTTAGATTCTTAAAATATAGGGGTTTTTCGAAAATTGGGGTCCTATAGGGGGTTTTTTAATTTTTTTTTCTTTATAATAATTTTTTCTATCAACTATAGAGAGGATTTGATTTTATGGAGAAACTAGACATGAAAACATTAAGAGACCAAATCATAAAACTCTAATGAAGGTGAAAAAGATAAAAAATCATTTGTGTACTTGATAAGATTTTTTATTTATGTGAGAATAAATGGTATTAACCTGAAAAGAACCTTCCAAGATCCATTTAATGTTATTATTAGGAATATGAGTGACCCCCAAATAATGCATCCAAAAGGCCATGTATTGGAAACTGTCAACATGGGTATAAATGATATGATATGGGACTCAATACCCATTTTAAGCGATGAAAATAATGAATATTCCCAAAAAAATTCAAAATTTATAATAATTACCAATAATCATTCAACAAAATATTAAATTCAAATAATGTCATGTAATAGTAATGAAACAAAAAAAATATAAATTTCATTTCCAATTTACTTAATATATCCAATTGTAAATAGATATTTACTCCCCTAATGTCTATAGATTTTTTTAGACACAAATTAGTGAGTTTTATCTTAATCCCTAACACTTTACCAAAAATATGAAAAAAAATGTTTTCATAGAAGTATGTGTTTGTATAACCCATTAATTTTGGATTTTGTTGAAAAAATATCATGTAAATTATGTATTAGTATACTAATGATTCATTTCATAAATAATAAAAGGATATTTTATCCCATACAAGGTGATATATTAACTCATGTAGCTAAAAAGAAACTCTCTAAATATGAACATAGTAAAATTAGATTAGAAACTTATTAAAATTAAATCATGGTTGTCACACGCATACAACACATGTGATCAATAAATCATCAAATAATAAATTCATCTACTTTGAAAGTCTTGTTCATTCATTTTTTCAATTAACATATCATACCAAAACAATATCGTTTTCAATCCATATACTCATACAGTTATACTTATATATAACCATGTCAACCTAAATGATTGAAAAACTGGAGATTTTGATGTAAAGACCTGGAAATTTTAAAGAAATTTTTTTCATAATTTTCTTTGGGATTTTACGAGTACGCAGTTTCTGACGACACCTGATTCCGAGTCCCGGTGTGCCTGGAATCATTTTATGAAGTTTAGCTCGGGTACGTTCAGTGAACGAATGAGCGGGTTTTCCTACCTTTTGAACCGGTGCTCGGAATTGAAAATAGAGGACACTGATGGAATTGCAGCGCCGATAATTGCTTAGAAACACGTATTCAAGAGTTGTGTTTTCTCGGGTGTGGTTATTAAATTTTTGGGTTAAGTAAAGGAATAAAATAAAAATGGTGCAACAAATTTTTATTTTATTTAAGTTGTTTATCCTAAGCTATGTGGTTGGAGTGGGACCCAATATATCCTACTCCACTAGGTAGGATATTTTTGGGGTGGGGCGCACACGATCCCCTCCTATTTATTTCTTCAACCCCCTCGTTTAATTAAATAACACAACGGAACCCCCTTTAAAGAAAGTCAACCCTTGCGTTTATGTGGATTAATAAATGCCACATTATTTGGGTGGTTTAAACTTCTCAATTAAATCAGTAAATTGATTGATTCAATTTTGAGATTCAAAAAAGTTGCTTTGTCTGTTAATAAAATAAGACAATTCTTATTTTTATTAAGGGGTTCGTTGTGCGTGGGGGCTTGGGAGATTTTCTCAAAGTCATGAAGTTCTTCTTCCTCAACGAAGAATGCGAAGAAATCCAAACACCGAAGATGGGAGACGGTGAGAGATGCCTTCCTCGGAGAACAATGACCCGACACACATTCCTTCGTTCCTTCATTCCACGTCAAAGGAAGGGAGACACCATTCCTCCTCAGACGATCTCTGTCATCATGTGTGGAACTTTCTTCCACTACGCCTTCTTTTGCGACGTTCAATTCCGCGATGAGCCTTTGTTCAACTACGCTCGAGGTAGGGGTTTAATTTATTGTTGTTCATGATCTCCTCTGTCGCCATTATTCATTTCAAACTGGGCCGCCTGTTATCGCAATAACGGGTGGAGGTCGGACCACACGAACACGACCGACCCTCTTCCCCCCGTTTTTTTTTGAATTTGTTGTGGCACGTGTAAGTCGGTGTGGTGTCGTTGCACCGCACATAGGTTATGGGAAAGGGAGAAGAAGTGCGGCATCATCGCACCACGCCATTGAAATCGAACAAGCCGCAGCGCCATCGCACCACGCTGGAGAACGTAGAAGAGGCTGTGGCCGGAGTGGGTCCATGGCGGAGGGGCGCAGTGCCATCGCATCGTGCCGGTCGGACCAAGGCCGGGGCCTTTGGCCGCGGCAGAGCAGGAAGCTGGCCGCCTGCGCCAGAGCAGGAGAGTGGTCCCCCGGCGGTCCCACAGCGGCAGAAACCGGCCGGCTGGACCTGGGCGGCCGGCATCCGAGAAGAGCCAGGGGTCGTAACCTCCGACTGGTCAGCAGGAGCGGCCCCCCTCATGGGGGACGTAGTTTCACACAAGCGGGGGGCGGTGCGCCCCCCCCCCCCCCCCCCCCCACCCCCCTGCACCCCTTCCGCTCAGCCGTTACAGTTGAGCCACCTGGACATGCTGGCCAGGCCACACCAGCTGGGCCGGGCCACGCCCAAGAAGGCCAGACCCGGACCCAGGTCGGGTCGACCCGGTTCGGGCCGACCCAGGGGGTATCGGGCCTGGTTGGATCGGGCCTGAACCCCCTACTCGCTGACCTCTTACGGTCATTTGCCCATATCACAGGCTACAAACCCCTGATCGATGTACCGTCAGCTGTGACGCGATCCTTGGATCGATACGGGCATCTCGGTAAATTACACTCATGGTTTCGGAGAACTTTGGGTATGGTCGAGTTGGTTCGAACCCAAAACCAACCGGGCCCTTGGAGCTGAAATGCTTAAATCTCGAGCTCCGGACGTCCGATTGACATGACGTCGACATTGTTGGATTACTCTTGATGAGATGGAACTTTTTGAATACTTATCCTAAGATTTGGATGTAGTTGGATAGTGGCCCAGTTGGATCGTACCCGAAATCCAACCGGGCCCCTGGAACGGAATAACTGATAACATTAAGATCGGACGTCCGTTTGATGAACTGTCAGCAGCGTTGGTGATCACATTGGGAAACGGTCCCTATTGGTATACCCTATGAGAGTTCGGGGTAGAGTTGAGATGTTGACGGGTTGGTTCGTACACGAAACCAACTGGGCCCCTGGGACGAAAAGGCTAATAAGTAACAGACAAGGCGTCCGATTGACGCATAGTCTGTTGCTTTGAGACCCCTATGACGAGGCAGTCCATTGAGATATTTTTTTGTGGGACTTGTGATACATGGAGTATCGACAGTAGCTCACAGAGTGGACCCTCCTGGAGATGATCTAGAAGAGTGCAGAGACCTAGTAGTTGACTGAGACTTGACGACTGCTGATCGATCAACTCTTAGTGATTCAGATAGCCCAGTGGGGTGCACTTGGTTGTAGTGGAAGACCCATGTAGGAGGTTTGATTGGTTGTAGTGGCAGACCCGCGGTACTCAACATAAGGAGTACCTCTATAGGCTGTGAGGGGTTGAGATTGGTTGTAGCGGCAGACCCATGGTGGGATGTGATTGGTTGCAGTGGTAGGCCCACAGTACTCGACAGGTGGAGTACTTCAGCAGTCCAAGGTTAGTGGGACGTGCTTGGTTGTAGCGGCAGGCCCACTGTACTCAACAGATGAGAAGATCTCCCGCAGCCGAGGTTTCGTTTTCATGAATAAAATCCTGGTTTGAGCTGAGTCTATAACCTTTGTGTTTACCTCAGGATTGAGATGGGTCACTTGATAACTTAGGTAAATGTATGGGTATATACCTGGGTAGTGGTTATCCATTGATTTCATAATCTTTGTGTTTCCTCATGATTGAGATGGGTTACTTGATAACTTAGGTAAATGTATATGCATATACCTAAGTAGAGGTTGTATGTTGAGATCTTCTTTGTGGTTATCCTTGTTGGATTTAGTGAGACCTTGAGGGTCTCGGGTTCCCTACTGAGTATCGTTATACTCACCCCTCCACGGGCTATGCCCACACTTCATTGTGTTGGATGCAGACGACGGGCAGCGCAGACAGAGGCCGAGGGTTCGAGGACTGGACGATACCCGGAAGTGATCTCACGATGAGTCAGTATCCGGAGGTGGACTTCACGATGTGACGATACTCAGAGAAGGTTGAAGGGTAAAAGCGTTGTAGAGGCTATCTATACCAACCCTTCAGGTAGGAACAGTGGTGGACGATCCAGGAGCTGTGCTATCTGTACCTACCCTTTAGGTAGGATCCGAGGAGGATGATCCAGGAGCCGCCTCTATTTTTCCAGTTGTTTGTATTTTTCTGTTGTACTTTCTTTAGTTGTAGCTGTACTTTCAATTGGGTTTGTATTCTGGCCCATTTATTTTTCAGCACTTCCTTTTGTATTTTGTGTATTACATTCTCTTGTACTCTGTGGTGTTTGGTTTACTTTTATAAAGACAATTCCTTCCCAATTATCGGGAATTACGCCTTTGGTGCTAGTTGCCAGCCCCTGACCTATAGAAGGAGGGTTTGGGGTAGTCACGACACGGGCCCCGATGACAGGTTGTGACAAATTGGTATCAAAGGAGTCGGTTCTACCGCAGAACTTATAACTCTGATATTTTCTTTCTGTAAAGCGACAGTGTTAAGAGTACCGAGTGTGGTTTTCAGTTCAGGCAGTCCAGTGTTGGTGTGGGAGGCCGATGTATCCATACACAAGGACCATGACGACTGATTTTCGACTTTGTGCACGAAAACATTGGTTACGTGTGTGTTTCCATAAGTTTTTAAAATTCAGCACAAACCAGGTCAGATCACAAGGTATAAATCTTTTGACCATGTCACCTTTGTTTCTTTCAGGATGACTCCCCGCGGACGACTAGCTAGAGCCCTGAGAGTTGTACGTACTGACATCCCACCGAGCGACGTGTCCTTAGTACAGGGCCCTATCCCATTTGAGGCACCAGTGGAGCCACCAACGGTAATGCTACCCATTGTCCACCAATGCCACCAGCCCCAACAGCAGAGGGTGCACGTCACATGAGCACACTGCACGAGTTCCAGCGCCAGTGGCCACTCAAGTTCAGGGTAGAGACGGACCCGCAGGCGGCTGAGGATTGGATGGAGGCTGTGGTGAGAGTCTTCAGGCTAGTGGGGACGCCAGCAGACTTCATGGTGATCATTGCTGCCAGCCTTCTTCAGGCAGCAGTAGGCAGAAGGTGGAGCCTGATGCTCCAGATGCATGATGAGGTGACACATATGTGGGAAGACTTCGAGAGCATGTTCCGGGCAGAGTTTGTACCATCCACCCTTTAAGCGGTGCGTATACAGGAGCTGCTGCATCTATAGCAGGGTATCATGATGGTGGCGCAGTACTCAGCAAGGTTCACAGACATCTCACGCTACTCCACAGATATGGTACATGACCCGTTCATCAGGGCCCAAACCTTCGAGCATGGGATTAGGCAATAGATTAGATCGTCTGTTGTTTCTCACTACATTCCGACGCAGACAAGGGTGTTGAAGCGATCCCTCTTAGTAGAGAGTTTTCTTGCTGAGCAGTCTCAAGTAGCAGGACCCACCACTAGACAGCATGCAGCAGAGTCTTCTGCAGCGGGTAGTAGACAGATGACGCAGAGGTCCAAGAGGACCATACCTACAGGTGGTCAACCGCATGACACATGATCGTGTGTGAGAGGCACCCCGGGTGGAGAACGACTTACCATGCACGAATAGTGTTACACATGCGGTGGGTTTGGTAACATGGCATGTGACTGTCCGACCTGCCATACAGATCACCAGGAGATAAATGAAGAACCTCCTAGGCAGAGGCAGAGGTTCTATTGAGATGGACTGCTAGGAGCAGAAGGCCGAGGGAGGGGAGCTGGTCGTGTAACTAGAGGTGGATGATGCTTTGAGGTGATGCCACCACCACCACCAGGAGGTCTACCCCAACCGCAGGGAATAGGTGGACCTGGGTGAGCTCAGCTTCAGGCAGCAGAAGCATATGACTACGGAGATCTAGAAGCATGTGTACAAGAGCGGAACTACTGGTTTCCTTTTATTCGTCATACTTCTAGTTCCATGTTATTGTTACATTTGTGTCTTGTAATATGAGGTGCAATAATAAAAAGACACTTAACTTTGTGACATTTTCATCCTTCCTTTTTTTGTACTAAGAGGATCCGATTTAAACTGTTGACTCGACCCTCACTTTCGAGATTCCTATTGGAGGAGACCTAGTGACCACACACTGATGCTGACAGTGTGAATCAACCCTTAGAGGCGAGGGTAACGGTTTTATCTCTTGGTTGTATCGTCGAGGCCTTACGACATCATCCTTGGTATGGATTAGTATCATCCATGTCGGGGATGCCTGTGTTAGGCAACGAATGTGGTTCATCCAGGGGATGAGACCAGATTTCTCTTATCGGAAAAGAAGAAATCATAGCAGCTCTTGTGGGACCAGAGATGGTCCAAGCCATGACAGAGAAGGTCCAGGTCATCCGAGAGAGGATGAGGAGAGCTCATACGCCTTCTTCTTACAAGAGGCAGAGACCACTTGAGTTCGAGGATGGTGACAACGTTTTCTTATGGGTCTCACCTCAACGGGGTCTTTAGAGATGTGGCCGAGGTGGCATGTTATCTCCGAGGTTCATCGGACCCTTCTATGTTCTCAGCATGGTAGGCAATGTGGTTTACCATTTGACCTTTCCCCCTCAGTTTCAGTTGGTGTATGAAATCATCCATGTACCTCGGATGAGGAGATACGTGCATGATCCTTCACACATCATCGACCTCAGGGAGTTGGACGTCGATGATAGGGTGACATGCGCGGAGATTCCAGTGGAGATCGAGGATCGATAGGAGTGGGTCCTATGATGATGGTCGATTCCTCAGATGCTCTTTCACTGGAAGCACAAGACCCTCCAGTGGAGCACCTAGGAGCAGAAGGCTCAAATTCGTGCTTAGTACCACTTTTGTTTCCCTAGTTTGTGTTAAAGCATTACAGGGACGTAAATCCCTGAGGATGGAGTAATGTTATGACCCGTAAATTTCATGGAAATTTTTTTCATAATTTTTTTTGGGATTTTATGAGTATGCAGTTTCTGACGGCACCAGATTCTGAAGCCCGGTGTGCCAGGAATCGTTTTCTGAAGTTTAGCTCGGGTACGTTCAGTGAACGAACGAGTGAGTTTTTCTAACTTTTGAACCGGTTCTCGGAATTGAAATCCAAGGACACCGATGGAATCACAGCACCAGTAATTGCTTAGAAACACCTTTTCCATAGTTGTGTTTTCTCAGGTGTGGTTATTAATGTTTTAGGCTAAGTAAAGGAATAAAATAAAAATGGTGGGACCAATTTTTATTTCATTTACGTTGTTTAACCTAAGATAAGTGGTTGGAGGGGGACCCACTATATCCTACTCAACTAGGTAGGATATTTGTTGGGTGGGGCCCACATGATCCCCACCTATTCAATTCTTCAACCCACTCTTTTAATTATGTAACGCACCCGCACCACCTTTAATGAAAGTCAACCATTGCGTTTATGTCGATTAATAAACAGAACATTAATTGGGTGTTTTAAACTTCTCAATTAATTCAATTAATTGATTCATTCAATTTTTTTTCATAAACGTTGACTTGTGTGTTAATAAAATAAGAAAAGTATTATTTTTATTAAGGGGTTCATTGTGCATGAGGGCTTGGGATATTTTTCTCAAAGTCATGATGTTCTTCTTCCTCGACGAAGAACGCCAAGAACGCCAACCTCCGACGACGGGCGACGGTGAGAGATGCCTTCCTCGGAGATCGACGACCCGATGCACATTCCTTCGTTCCTTCTTTCCACTCCAAATGAAGGGAGAAAACATTCCTCCTCGGACGATCTCCGTCAACGTGTGCGGAAATTTCTTCCATGAAGCCTTCTTCTACGACTTTCAATTCCCCGATGAGCTGTCGTTCAACTACGCTCGAGGTAGGGGTTTATTTTATTATTGTTCGTGATCTCTTCTGTCGCCATTCTTCATTTCAAATTGGGCCACCTGTTATCGCAATAACATGAGGATGTCGGACCGCACGAACACAGATGACCCTTCTCCCCCCTTGTTTGTTTGAATTTTTTGCGGCACTTGTAAGGCGGCGCGGTGCCGTTGCACCGCGCAGGGGCTATGAGAAAGGGCGAAAAAGAACGAAGCCATCGCTCTGCGCCGTTGAAATCAAACAAGCCGTGGCGCCGTCGCGCCGCACTGGATAACGTCGAAGAGACCGCAACTGGAGTGGGACTGTGGCTGAGGGGTGTGGTGCCATCGCACCTTTTCCAGTCGGACCAAGGCCACGGTCTTTGGTCGCGACGGAGCAGGAAGCGGCGGCCGGCTTCCGGCCGCTGGCGCCATAGCAGGATAGCGGGACCCCGGCGGTCCCGCGGTGGCAACAACCGGCTGGCTGGACCGGGCCAGCAGGCTTCCGAGATGAGACGGGGGTTGTAACCCCCAGCTGGCCAGCAAGAGCAGCCCCCCTCATGGGGGTTGCGATTTCACACAGGCGGGGGGCGGCGTGCCCGCCCGCACCCCTTCCGCTCGGCCGTTCCGGCTGAGCCGCCTGGCCACGGTGGCCAGGCCGGGCCGCACCAGCCGAGCTGGGCCACACTCAAGCAGGCTAGACCCAGACCAGGATAGGGTCAACCCAGTTTGGGCCAACCCAGGGGGTATCGGGCCGGGTCGGACCGGGCCCAATCGCCATATTCGCAGACCTCTTACAGTATTTTGCCAATATCATTGGATACAGACATCCGATTGATGCACCGTCACCTGAGATGTGATCCTTGGATCTAGACGGTCATTTTGGTATATTACACTCAAGGTTTCGGAGAACTTTGGGTACGGCCGGGTTGGTTCGAACCTGAAACCAACCAGGCCCTTGGAGCGGAAACGCTTAAATCTCGAGCTCTAGACGTCCGATTGACATGTCGTCGACTTTTTTAGATTCCTCTTGATGAGGCGGAACTTTTGGCATACTTCCCTTGAGGTTTGGATGCAGTTGGTTAGTGGCTGGGTTGGATCGTACCCGAAATCCAATCGGACCCCTAGAACGGAAAAGATGATAACTTTCAGACCGAACATCTGTTTGATGAACCGTCGGCGGCATTGGTGATCACATTGGGAAACGGTCTCTATGGGTATACCCTATTAGAGTTCGGGGTACAGTTGAGATGTGGTCTAATTGGTTCGTACACGAAACCAACCGGGCCCTTGGGATGAAAAGGCTAATAACCCACAGACCGGACGTCAAATTGACACACCGTCTGTTGCTTTGAGACCCCTATGATGAGGCGGTCCTTTGAGATACTTCTTCCTGAGACTTGTGATACTTGGAGTATCGACATTAGCTCATGGAGCGGACCCTCTCGAAGATGATCTAGCAGAGTGCAGAGACCTAGTAGCTGACTGAGACTTGACAACTGCTGATCGATCGACTCGGAGTGATTCAGATAGCCCAGTGTGGGGTGCTTTGTTATAGCGGAAGACCCACAGTGGAGGTGTTATTGGTTGTAGAGGTAGACTCGTGGTACTCGATAGAAAGAGTACCTCTGTAGGCTATGATGGGGTGCGCCTGGTTGTAGCTGGAGACCCATGGTGGGATGCGCTTATTTGCAGCGGGAGGCCCGCAGTACTCGATAGGTGGAGTACTTCAGCAGTCCAAAGGTAGTGGGATGCGCTTGGTTGTAGCGGTAGTGTAACAACCCACGATTTTATAAGATATATTCTTTTTAATTTCTTTCAAATCTTCTGGTGTACGCTACCCCAAGATGATCTTGCGCTATACGCAACAGTAATCTTGGATCGTGTTACACACAATTTCATGTTTGTTTGATAGTAGTTATTCTACGCAACATTGAGTATATATATACATATATTCAATGTATTTTGTTATACGAATCAACAATGGAGTCATGCACTACACGCAACCCTGACTTGGTTTGCATTACACGCAATCACGACCTTCCTCGAAAGCGTGTGTTGTACGCAATACCAGATTTTACTAAACAACAATATATTATTATGAACTAGCCATTATGAATATTATTAACTAAATTTTGAATTTTATAACATTATTATTTCATTTTACACATTTTCTATTACGTGGTATGTGACCAAAATAAAATTTTCGGGTAAAATAAGAATTTTTCAAAAAAATGCAGTTTTGCTGCCTTTTCATGGCGCACCCACATTAAATCTAGTTTTTTACATGTTTATAAGTTAAATTTGACAAAATAATATTCTTCTTTTGAATTAGGATATAAAAAATTACATTGGATAATGTTTTGATTTTTTTCTGATAACTTTCATATTTTAGTGAATAGTAAAAACACACTATATTTTAATTAAAAACATCTTTTTTCATCGTATTAGTTTATATGGTTAAATTATAATATTTAATGGAGTTAAATTATAAATAGAATATATTTTTACCATTTAACATAATTTATTCCATTATGATTGATTTTAAATTGAATTCATAGGTTAAATCAATTCAATCTTTTGCAATGTTTTAATCAAAAAACCGTTTTCATTCGACGACGGGATTAATTTTAATTTAATTTCTGAAACTTATTTGTGTTGAATTTGAAAAAATGGATACCATATTCGGAATCAGTGGGTCCATATTATGTTAATAGGATACTTTTTATTTTTGGGAATTATGAATAGTAACTATGGTAAATTATATTTACCATAGTTAAAGGTAAATCGGGTAATTAAGGGTAAATATAATATTATAAAATTACCTTAACAAATGAAAAAATTCTATTGGATGGCTAAAAGTCGATCCATATAACCTATGGGTTGGATTAGAATAATTTAATGGACTTTTTTCCATGAAAATATTTTAATTATTATTAAAACCAAAGAAAGTTACAACATGTCACTCTCTTTAATCTTATAAGTATATTAATATTAATTTAGTGATAATCTTCATGATAAATCGAAAATAAATAGTCTCCAGAAATATAATGAAATTATCTACATCATATGAATTTATTTATAATTTTTAGGGATTAAATAATTATCAGTAATTATGACACAATAGTGATGCAGAAAATTGTTTATATAGTGAAAAATAAAGAATATAGTTTTTATTAAAGTAATAGTGAACATAAAAGGCACAAAAACCTGACCAAAACTTATTGGTCATGTAAAGTTAAACCATAAACATCCAATGGTAGAATATTTGATCATTTGGAGCCTTATAAAAGCGATTATGAAACTTATATTATTTTATTTTAAATGATGCCAAAGTTGTCACCTTCATAATTTAATAAAAATAACAATTTAAATATTGTGATTTTAAGATTATAAATTCAAGTAACGGTATTATTGTTAATGGTAATGTATTTATCTTAATCATAGGATTTTTTTTAATTTTAATGCAACATATATGTATATTAAATAATTATTCAAAAATGATGTAGTAATTATTTTATTAAGAGATAAACAAAATAAATGGTTTTAAAAATAATAAAATAAATATTATATGAACTATTCAATGTGGTCAACTAATTTTTTATATACATATGACATGTTATGATTCTATTAAAGCTTTTAGTTCGATCATATCTTCTGTATATTGTTTATTTAAATTCAAATAAAAGAATAGTGTCAAAATTGACACTATTTTTATTTTATAAAAATAACATATTATAAAATTGTTTAAAAATAAAAAAAAATATTTAAAAATTATAAATTTAAATTTATATGGTCTAACATGTTATAAAGGGTCCATTTATTGACAATTCACAACAAATAAGTAATTATTTTTTCGAATTTAAAATTTATAATGTTATTACCTCAAATAAAATTAAATTGATTAAATAAGGATAAATCAAATTGATAATGTTTAAAATAAATTCCTAACATGTCTAAATTTTATTGGGTGATGATATTAAAACCATATCTCATCTAATATTCGAATATGAGTCATTTGTGGTGGTTTTTAAGTGGGGTTAGATTTATTATAAATTAATATTTTTAAGATTTCCAAAGGTGCCCCTCTCATCCCTTATAAAAGGGCTCCACCTCCCTTTCTTTCTCACACCACTTTGAGCCTTCAATATCGGTCAAAACCTACAAATTTCTCTTCCCCACTTCCCTAGAAACCTTATAGAGGAACTAGGGTTCTCAATAGACCAACCCTGGGGCCCTAAGAAGAATTTTAAAGGAGGTGCGTCAAAGAAGAGGTAATCTCTTCTACCGATTATTTCAAGATTATTTCTTCTTCAACTTCTTCTTATTTAGTTGTTTCATTATGAAGTAATAACATCACTATCACTCATATACTGATATGTTATTATAATTATGAAACAACCCTATTTCACCATATATCCATCCAACGGAAAACAAAATCACCGCGCGTGCGTACGTACGGAATATCGTCTCCACGACGTGATGAGATTCAATCTCCATGTTAACCATTTAAGAATTATTATAAAGTATATATAAGAAATAATAATGAAATATATGAAATTATAAATCTACTGGATTTATATATATATATGTATATATGTCATCTACATAATTCCATTCAACTCAATAAAGAAATGAAAACAACGTTCATGCGTATGTACGACCTACCGTCTCCATGAACGATGTATTTCTTTACATTTATTGATCTATTATATATATTTATACTATGAATATATATTATATATAAATCATTTTTTATATTCTGGAATTAAGTAATCATGATCTAAGTAATCATATGAATAATTACAAGTCAAAACAAGGGCGACAAATGAAACGATTTTACTCAAAATGCTCTTTAACATGGAATTTACAAAATAACGGGTATTATAATGTCATAATTGAACCATATATGATATAATAACAATAAATATGAATCTTTAGTGAGTAAATGACAGTATTTAAATCATTATACAGGTGGTTCAGATACATATGAAGCATATTGGACATAAGGCAAGGGATAACTTTTCCAATCTCGTTTTTATCCGAGACTGTTTATTCGTAAGTATTTACCGGGGTTATATTTATCATCCATGTCCTTGTTTTCTGAAAATGTATTCATGTAGGTTTAATGTCATTTTTACCCATTTTTGACTTTTACTACATGTTATGTATGAAATCTTTCTTTTATGAGGTACTTTTTGACTTTTCCGACAAAACTACGAGAAGAATGTTTTTTAACATATACGGCACGAACAGATTTTTACGATTTTATAAAGAATTATTTTCATGAAGCTTCCTCCAAAGTATTTCATGACTATTTTCAAAAAAATCCGTTTCTTTTAAAATTGCAAGACATTTTGTGAAAAGAGAATGATTTTGAATAATAAAGGATATTTTCCCCAAGAATTTATTTCAAATGTTTTATCAAAACCATTTTTCATCTAAGTTGACATTATTTCATATGTGTATATTTCAAGTATCACGTCTCTATGATTTACATGGTTTCACTATTTTAATTATGAAATGATATCTATTTCATTTATATATATTATGTGATGATGGGATGATGTTTATGAAACCAATTTTATTCGTTGGGTTATTATGAATGATGTATGTTTATTTTGTGGCACAAGTAAGAATGATTTCATTATGAGATGGGTGGGACCTATATCTCACTCCAATGCATTGGGTAATGATTTATATCTCATGAGATAGACATTGATGGAAAGGTAAGTAAATCTGGTTCAGTGTTATAGGACTGAAACGAGGAGTGAACTCGATTCAGAAAGGGACTTTGTCCACTAAGATTGTCTTGGCAGCAATGCCTTGGCTACTATGGAAATCATAACAAGTGCTGAATGGTTGCCACAATTACATGATTTATTTCTATGCTAGTTGGTCATGATTAATCATCCTTTATGATCTATTCTTTATGTACTTCCATGATTTATGACTTTGCGCAAGATTTTGATGTTTAGATTTTATGTTCATGTTTTTGCATTCAAATGTTTATGGATTAATTTATGTTCTATATGCTTACCCTTACTGAGAATTTGAGATCACCCTTTATATGTTTTCTTTTCCCCATGATTTAAAGAAAGTTTTTAGTTATGAAAACAAAAGGGGAAGATCTTTATGGGAGATGTTGAAGATCCTTCACCAATATTAGAATATTACATTCCGAGTTTCCAAATACACTAAACAATTATGGTCCTTGAGATTTGATTTTTGTTATGTATTAAGAATCCTGAAAAATTAATGTAATATCTATATACGTCAAACTTCGGGTCTCTACAAGCATGCCCACTGTACTCGAAAGAGGAGGAGTTCTCCAGCAGCCATGGTTTCGTTTTCATGAATAAAATCCTGGTTTGAGCTGAGTCTATGACCTTTTTATTTACCTCATGATTGAGATGGGTCACATGATATCTTAGGTATATGTATGGGCATATAACTGGGTTTTGGTTATCTGTTGATTTCGTAATATTTGTGTTTCCTCATGATTGAGATGGGATACTTGATAACTTAGGTATATGTATGGGAATATACCTAAGTAGAGGTTATCTATTGAGATCTTCATTGTGGTTATACTTGTTGGATTTAGTTATACCTTGAGGGTATCAGGGTCCCTACTGAGTATTGTTATACTCACCCCTGCACGGGCTATGCCCTCACCTTGTTGTGTTGGTTGCAGACGACGGGTAGCGCTGACAGTGGCCGAGTGTTCGAGGACAGGACAGTACCCAGAGGTGGATCTCACGATGAGTCAGTATCTGGAGGTGGACATCAATATGTGATGATACTCTGAGGAGGTTGACGGGTGGGATCGTTGTAGAAGCTATCTGTACCTACCCTTCCGGTAGGATTTGTGGTGCAAGATCAAGGAGTTGCGCTATCTGTACCTACCCTTCAGGTAGGATTCGAGGAGGACAACCCAGGAGCTGCCTCTATTATTCCAGTTGTTTTTCTTTTTCTATTGTACTTTTGTTCAGTTGTAGCTGTACTTTCGATTGGGTTTGTATTCTGGCCCATTTACTTTTCAACACATCCTTTTGTATTTTGTGTATTACTTCTTCTTGTACTCAGTGGTGATTAGTTTACTTTTATAACGGCAATTCCTTCCCAGTTATCGGGAATTATTCCTTTTATGCTAGTCACCAGCCCCTGGCCTATGGAAGGCGGGCATGGGTTTGTCACAACATGGGCCCTGAGGATGGGTCGTGACAGTTGAGTACTCATCAATCCATTTCCATAACATCTTGGATTTAGGGAGATCAACAAAATAACATAACTAAAACTATATTAGTAAGGCGATCTAATATAGGTGGTGGTACCAATAAATTATGAATGAAATATCACCCATTAATAAAATAAAATATTACAAAAAGTTATAATTTTAACAATATATGGTCAAAATGATAATTGTTTAACACAACCAAGGTAATATGGATAATATAATCCATAGATTATATTATTTGAATACATGAAAGAATAAATAAAATTGAATTGAATAAACTAATTACCTTAAATCCATTAATTGCATAAAAACAATATTAATCTTATGTGATAGTCAAATATTAATTTTGGAATCCAAAAGACATATGTCCTCTATAATTAATCCATAGGTTGAAATGAAAGCACGCACAACCTTTGAGGGGATCACCTTTCATTCCATGAAATTTTAGTGTCTTTTAATGAATGGTAAATAAGAAAGATATATTTGTGGAATTAGATAATAATTTGTAAAAAAACCAATCCTGAACCCCACTATCAAAATGCCTCTTCCTTTTTTAAAGCCTTCATGTATTCTCATCAATCATGAGTTCATTTACTCATGCGTTTAAAATGCATAAGTAAATTGCATTTAGTAAAACTTTTACAACATATAGATATAATAATTCAAGAAAAAATTTAACATATTAGTTGAATATAGTATCTCCCATAAATTATATAAATATTATTGATATCTAGTATGGGTAATAATTTAATCATTCTACAAATGATTATTTAAGTAAATATATGGATTAGGATATCAAAATATCATATGATATGAAACATCAAAATAAATAGTATTGTGATATCCATATATCATATAAAATATTACGACCAATGACATCTAATAAGTAATTTAAATCATTCAAATTTTACTTAATGATAGATATATCATACCATGTGATATATGGACTTCATGTAACATCTAGTACAATGTCACACTTATAATAAATCCACATATAATATGTGAAATTTCACAATATATCAGATCATAAAACAATAAATTTGAAACCATATCAAAAAAATATTTTAGATATATTCTAAAATTCATATAGAATGCAGTTACTGTACTCAATGTGTATAAAATTTTATTTTGTAAATTGATAATAACTATAATGATCACTATCAAAATAATCACTAAATCACTCATAGAGAATCTCTATGAGTCATAGTAAATATTCAACCACAATTATTGGGAACAAAAATTGTTGACGAAGTGAAAAAATTTGAAATTACAATGTCTTCATATATAATAATTTTTTTCCCTACATAAATATTATAGTGCTAATTTTTTATAAATGGATCTATTGTGATCAACATTTAACACATGAATCTATATAACTATGCATAGTATTTGTATCATATATGTGCACAAATATTCATAAGATATATTTTCATAGAAAAAATCCATCATGTGAAATTTTTTATTTCAATCATATATATCCTAATAATAAATTAATGAATCATATGTTATAGAATTATAATTTTAATGAATATTTACATTTGAACTTTAATTTTTTTAAAACAAGGCTATGTTCTATGGTGTATGAAATATAAAACAATTAGTGTAAACGAACAATGAAATATTATTATTTAAATATGATATTAGCAAAAATAATAGTTTTCTTTTGGATAGGAATGTTAATAACAAATTTCTTTGTTTATATAAATATAAATTCTCTAATCAATATAGATTTAATGATTTATTTTTAGAAAATAAGCACTCATTTTTAGTAAATCCATTTTCTTCAACAATGATATGTTTTCTTCATAAGTGGGATTTTATTTGTCTTTGTGAAAAAAGATATAATTAATTTATAAAAACCATATAAATAATATATTAAAATATATAAATATAATTTAGAGTCATCATAACAATATCATATTATGGAATAATTTTAAAAATGTTCTAAAATTTTTGATTTTCCACTGAGTATAAAAATGTACTGAGTATTATTCAATATTATATTTCTTTTAAAAACATTAATAACTAAAATAATACATTATATTTGTTTTAAAATTTAATTAGTTAATTTTTATATATAATAATCTAATTTTGGGGGTTTAAAGGTGTTATTTACTTGAATTTAGTATAAAAATAATTTATATTAAAATAAAATTATCTAAAAGACCATTATTCTTCTTGTACTTTATAATGTATTTCATATTAAAATATCCCTACTATATTTTTTGAATCATGAATTATTTATTTCATATTTTTATTTAAGATATTAAAATTTGGTAAATATGTTTCCATTTATTATACATTATGAATAATAACCATAGTAATTTTTATTTACAATTTATATTCAAAATTCGGTAAATAAAGGTAACAAATAATATGAAAACGATTTTTAAATGACCATAAAGTATGAATTAATTTTATTTTTATGAGTGTAATTATTATTTAATCAGTGGAGATTTAATTATAAAAAATTTTCTTTCCATATTGATGTGATTATAATTTATTAATATTTTATCTAAAAAAATTGAAATATATAACACTTTTATTTTTAATAAGTAATTTTTTTTAGAACTGGGTAAATAAAGACTATGATAATTTAGGAAAATAAATTTTAAAGATATATTATTTATTTGAATCATAATAAATTTTTAAAACAATTAGTAACTAAATAATTACCTTAATAATTTACACAACACTGAGGTAGTAATTAGTCAATTTTTGAAATATCAAATAATAGATATTAAAAGTATTAAAATTTTAATGATTGGAGGTAAATAATTTGATTGATTAAATTCAATGATTAAAACGAAATGTTGGGGATTTATTAATATAGTTGGTTAAAAATTTTCTTGTTGTATTTATGTTATTAAAATAAGAGTAATGAATAGTTATAAAAATTGGCATTTATGATATATTATAATAAAGAATATTTCCATAAATGTTATAAAGTTAGTAAAAATATTATATTTTTACATGTGATATGGATTTGGTTGATAATATCAACCATGGTCCAATTATGGGACAATATTTTATTTATTGTAACTATATTGTCCCTCATAAATAAACAAAGCAATATCTTTATTGTTTATGTGAAATTTGTAAACAACAGGATAAAACAAAAAGAAAAGGGTTAAAATGTGAAACAAAACTCATATAATTTTATTGGATGATAGGAAATATATCCATCATCAGAGATTCTTTATATATCATTACTGATCTCTATTGAATCGATATTTAATTTGGATTAGTAAAATATTTTAAAGAATTTCATTTCTTCCAATCCACACTATTAAAAATGGGTGTCAATTCATCTTTTAACTTCATACATAAATATCCATTTAGGTTAGAAAATATCTACTAAAATAAATTCTTAATACTGTAATCATATTCTTACCATCATTTAACCACCCCTTTGGAGTAACACTATTCCTGACACAGTCTCGAAATAGGTCTACCTATAAGTACCCCATTAAGTCTCATCCACCTAAAAAAAAGAGATGATTCCAAATTTATCTAGTAAATACAACCTATACTATTGAAACATTTTAAATCTTGTTAGATTTCCATAATATATTTATCCCTTCCCATGATTCACAAGACTCTTATATGATATCTCCCCCAACATTCAACTCCACAATTCAACTACCACATTCACGATTCGAGGCTTGTTGTGGATATTAGAATCATTATTCATCAAGGAATATGTCAAACATGACTAAAATTGAATTAGTTCCTTCAAAGCGAAAAAATAAATCATAATCTTATTGATGTTGGAGAACATGGAGCCCTCACAAATAAGGTAATGTCACTACATATTTAGGGAAAAATCATTACCATAAACTATAGATTCTGTGTGCCGATGTTACACTAACAATACATAAACTAATTAAAACCATAAGAGATCACATTAATTTTTTTATTACAGAAAAACCTAATCCTATATGGTAAGCATCACACATGACTTGGAGCATCACCGCATTGATAAATCAAGAATAGTTGCACTTATTAATGTATATTTTAGGTTTCTAAGTGATGCTATACAATGATCTATATAGATGAAATATTGGAAATTCAATATCAAATAAATAAATGGGGGTAAATTATGTGGTATTTCAGAAAAATCCAATGATAATAGTATATATGGCTAAGGAATCGAAGAACAACTCTTATGTTATTGGGTGCTTCCCAAGAAGATACATCCTTAATAATTTACTTGCCCATTCCATTTCTATATCGAGACATAATAAGTATAATAAAATGAACCTCTCATACCAGAACCATTATCATATATAGAAATCTATAGATTTTATGGGGTCATAACCCTTTCAAAATTTCCAAATTTTCTTGATATGATCTTCTTATGAGCATGAGTATATCAATAAGACTCTTGTTAACAGAACATTGAGTTGGTATTTTAACTATTGGAATATATATTTCATGAGATGTATTAGATACTCTATTTCATTCATTGAACCAAACAACATTACAACATACATAGTGTTTCCATACAATCTCCCAAAATAAACATATGAAAATAATCCTCCACCCCCCATTATTGATATACAACAATTAAATTAACATAAAAATTAACAAGCCCCAATTTTCTGGTAAAATATATCATATATACTTAGAAGACATTAATGATTCTTGGCCTTAACATGGTTAAACAACATGTAGTATAGAGACAAACATAGATTGATGTGCCCATATAAGGTGAACAAAAATTGAGAACCCTAATGGTAAACAATGGTTTCTACAAATACCTTATACTAAAAGTCATTGTTCCTGAGTATCTTTTCATATATCATCATGGGTTATATATGAAAATTATCCATAAAAATTTAACTAGAATTATATTTTAAATATTTTTCAATCCCACCATTAGTTTGACATGGTATTATCGTAACCTCATATGGGAAGATATAAAAATCCTAAAAAATATATGGGTATCAACTTGAAAAGTATAATTTATAAAATATTTCTCTTGATATAGAAGATGATCTATATTCCTTACAACCATATATTTTAACTTCTAAAAAAAGAAAAAAATTATGTCCCTTCTTATTATAAAACATACTCTGATCCCTAAATCCTCTAAAATGTCATGTAGGGAATATAAAAACTATATTACATGGATGAAATTTAATAGTGTTATATACAATAACAGGAAACACCACATAGACTAAATCAACCCCATCACTAATGTACATCCCAATAACACATAAATCAATAAATCATTTTCTCCATTTTTAATTAGTCACTGCAGATCCATTGGTTTCGATTCCACTTCTAGTATGAACGCATGATCTAGATATTGAGAAACAATGATGTGTGAAGATCCAAAATCAAATAATGAAAAAACTATGATAGATGACAACCCGACTGTACCACAAAAAATGATGTCTTTATGGGTTTATAACCTATATTTCATTATCTTACCCATCACCAAATATAAAATGGCATTGTTGGCGACCTATGAAATCAGGATTTTTTTGGTACCAAAGGAAAAGGGGTATATTGAGTCTAAATGAATCAATATATTTCTTTCCATTCAATAAAAATGAATGATGGAAGCCTGTAAAAAAAACAACCTTATGGGAACCTATTCTTTCTATAGTTGGGAACATAATTGATCTCCTAGGGACATCTAAAACTAATACTATTAGTGACCATTGAATCTATAATAATAACACACAAAAAAATATCCTCCAGTAGATACATCTAAAAAATATTCCCAATGTGGAATGAAATAGAATTATAAGTTCAATTATATACTCACCAAAACAGTAAATGTCCAGGAATCCATGATAATCCACCCAAATCTATACATCATGAAAATCCCTACGTATATCCCTGTTGATTAAATACTCCATGTGACCATATACTATAAATCAAATCATTCATCATCTATTTTATTTGATATATTCGAATCATTAGTGGGTTGTCATAATATCATATCATTGGATGAAAATCTACCTCAATAGATTTTACAATGGACTCCTCATCTAGAAAGGTATTAGGAGAGAAACATAAGAGGTCCTTAAACATGGTTTGAATAACACTTATTCTTATGATCCCTTATTAAACGTATATTTTATCTGATCTTTATGAAACATTAATGATCTATGAATTGATCATGAAAAATAATCCTTCGAGGTGTCAATCTAAAAATTTTCCTCCCCTTTCCACTCTCTATGTTACATTACAAACCATTAATTGGATGCATCTCAAATATGAAAATACATCATTAGAACAACAAAATCAAAATGGGTAAGAATCACACAAAAAGAAATACCAAACTCTTCAAGTCAACATTCCATCTATATATCAGAGACCATACCCTCATACATTTTTAGACCCTAATATTGGAAATTCTACAATTCCCTCTACCATGTGTCACCATTATGTAATAGATTGATCCTCCAATGATTTTATCTATAAAATATCTGAACGTATACATTACAAACATAACATGAATTATTAGTAGGATCCTCCTATATAAAATTATAATAGATGGAATCTTAAGCAGGTTAGCCAAAAATTTATTATAATTAATGAATTAAAATAATCTTCTCTTGAAAAAACCATATTCACTGACAAATGGAAACAAAAATAAAATATGTACCTCTCCTAGGTATCTACCCCTACAATGAAAATTATATCACTAAGAATGTTTAGTAGGATTATATTGATTTTTTCAGATAACATGGGTCCCATAGAACTAGGGTTCTAGCTATTCACCTTTGCTAAATGACAAAATGAATTTTAAAATCACTAATTATCTATCATTCCCATACAAATTATACCATTTACTAACTAAAAACATCATTATATACGTAAAAACCATCAAAAACACTGTATCATGACCCACCCCTTCATCTTTTTCTTATCATAGGTTGGTAGTCAACAGAAGGAGTGACCCCCCATGTCCCACCACTAGTATGCCATGGGTTGGAGATAGCATCAGCGGTTTAATAGACCGAAATGGGTTCCATTAACAATTATAAATGTATGTGACCATGAAAAATGATAAAAAATGATAAAATGAATCACATTACATAGAAAATCAAAACACCAATATGTAAATTAAGAAATATATATAAAATAATCCATGATAAATCCAAAGGGAAAACTACAACAGAAATTACACTACAACTCCTACCTCAATGATAATAATTTATATATCAATACTTATAAACTCTAAGTTAACATTATATATATATAGATAGAAAATTAAATTTATACTCACTATGATAATTTATGTTTTATTTTGATAAATTGTATTAACAATGAGTTTTTATTTGTTAACAACTAACATTTTTTTTGAAGAATGTATTTGTTATCCCGGAGGAATAAAAGTTGTGTTAGGCTGATAGATTATTATTTGGATAAAATTTACTATTTTAAAAATTATTTTTGTTAATGAATAGGTATGTTGAGAAATTGAAGTCATATGGTATGAAATTTTTATACTTTTTAAACCAAATTAGATTATTCTTTTTAGATCCTGATGATCTCACAAATCAAGAAATCATTCGTGATAAATTTCATTGATGAAATGGTTGAGATGATTAAGGAAATCAAAATCACTAATATGATTTATAAAATCCGATGCAAATAAATATTTCAATATTTGGATCCATCATCTCCCGAAAAAAAAGAGATATTTTGATTTGAAAATTCAATCTAACATCTTAAAAAATGGTACCCAACATATGGTTCAAAAAATAAGATCCATCATATTTAGAAATCTGTATCCATTATTATTGATCATAAAATCGGATCCGACATCTTGAAAAAATTAGATAATGATTTTTTTCGAAAAACTGTATCCAACATCATTAGAAAATAATATCTACTTAATTCTTCTAAAAATTGTATCATAAATCATCATAAAATTAGAACTAGTATTATTGTTAAAAAAATATTATCCAGTGTCTTAATTAAATAAAATCTAGGTTATTTTCAGGAAAACCAGATCCAGTATTGTTGTACTAAAAATCTAATCCAACTTCCTTATGAAATCATATCCATCATATTTATAAAATTGTATCCAAAATCATCAAAATAAATATCCGACATATATAAAAATCAGATTTGGTAAAAAGGATGATTCAATAAGTTGAGGAGATAAAACTGGAAATTATTATTTTTTCATAAATCCCAATGATATCTAAGGAGGTATAATGAATTAAATGTTGATGTTTTAAATTTGATTTATTTTTAGAGTATTATGATTTATGGAAATGGGAATGATTTCATGTTTCCAACCATTGGATTTCTATTTTTCTCTAAATAATTTCTCTGATTTTGTGTTCATTTTCTTTATTAAACATACGCGTTAAAGGCAGAGAACTGGGGAAATAAAATTGAATGTTTTCATCTTATTGAAGTATAACAAAATTGATCATTCTACTATATTTGGAGTTTTGCAAGTAGTTATGAGTAAAATTGATCCAACATATATAGAAAATAGGAACCATGATTCTACAAAAATTGTTACAATTATTATGTGAAAAATGAAACAAATATTCTAATAAAATAGGAACCATTATTCTAGGAAAATTGAAACAATAATTCTGAGAAAATCATAACCACGATTCATTGAAAATAAGAACAAGGATTTTGAGAAAACTAGAACCAAGATTAAAATAAAATCATATTCGGAAAAATCATAACCAAGATTCATGGAAATCAATCACAAGGATTATAAACAAATCAGAATAATGATTCAGAGAAAATCAGAACAAGGATTCTGAGAAAATCAGAACCATAATTCTGTGAAAATCAACATTAGGATTCTAAGAATATCAGAACCATGTTTTTGGGAAAATCAAAACCACTATTCTATGAAATTATAAATCATTATTATAAGAAAATAAGAACCACTATACTGAAAAAACCCATTATAAAAAGAAAATTAGAACCAATTTTTTGAGAAAATTGAATCCAGCATTCAAAAAAAATGGATCCCGCAATCTGGTCGTGGCGTAGATTCAACAACATATATATTATTATTTTATGGCGCACCTGTTTTATAAGAAAACATTATAAACTGATTAGAGACGTTATAATCATTCTTATTTAGAGATTGAATGTGCTTAATTGTAGTTCGGATTTGTTTTTAACATCTTATAATAGTGGATTTCTATAGAACCTCAGGAGTGGCTATTAAAAGTAAGTAGGTAATAAAACTAAGGATGACCATTGTAAGAATTGGGTTATTATCATGGTTTCCTACCATTTCATGAATGAGTATTTCATATGGTTTGATAAGGATATCATTACTAATAGTTTTTAGGGGTTATGTTACTAAATGATTTAAACATAAAAAAGTGAAAAACCGATTCAACCCCTCCCCCAAATTATCAATTATTATTTGATACATGGAACATTAATTGGTATCAAAGGTTTCCACGTTCCCTTGTTAAATCACTATCATGAATAATATAACTTCTTTTAACAATAGTGGAATTACAAAATTTGAGGGAAATTTATTATAGATGGAAAAATTAGATTATTAATAATATCTTTTATTTTTGATGGGAAGTTGATGATGCTGCTACTATTAGTTTTCCACCATTTGAAAAAGATACTCTTATGATGTTACTAATAATAGAAACATAGAAGTTGATGTAAAGGAAATATAAGTTACTCAAATTTTTTTATCTGAAAATATTTATTATATGGGTTTGGGTCTCAAAACATCAAAATCTATGTGGTCCATGATGGATATTTTTTCAAGGAAATAAAAATTTAAGGAGAAAAATCTCCAAATCATGAGTCACAATTATGAATACATCAGAATGAATGATGATGAAATAATTGATGAATATTTTACTAGTGTAAATGAAATTGTTTTCAACATCATAGGATTGATAGATTATTTGGAATACTCTATGATTGTGAAGAAACATATGAAAAACATTCATGATAGGTATGATTCCTAAATTTATTCTTTAGAAGATAAATATGATTTATCTCTTTCTAAATTTCATAACATTATTATTTCTAATGAAATGGGAAAATATATAATGTTTAAAAAGATGATGAAATATGAAATGGATTTTAAAAAAAATTCAATCTGTTAAAGATAAAGATCATTGTGAGTCTATTGATACAGATGATGAGGAGTTGAGTTCAAAAATCATGTCTCTTTTAAAAATGAAATGTTTATGAGGATTATTAAATTATGAAGGTAAACCACATCTCAATTTTGTTGAGTGTGGTGTAATTGAAAATGTTTCTATGAATTTCCCCAAGAATAAATTTGGAGAATATCGAGACGATTCTGATGAAATACCTTGATAGAAGAAGTATAACAGAAATGATAATAAGAAAATTATTACAATAGATAAAAGAAAAATTTTACTAGAATAAAAATAATTATAATGAGTAATAATGTTTACTTAGGCTAAACTAACAAAATTTTATCTAATAATGTATGTTCTGAAATATTCAAAACATATATTAAAAATTTTGAGAGAACAAATGATTCTTCAAAAAGTGAATAAGGTGGTGATGAATCTTGTAGAGAGTTTCACCTGAGAACTGAATAGGATTCATGTATTCTGTAAAACAATACTCTCAACAAATCCATTAGATTATTGATGAAATATTTTGATGAATTTTTCAATGGAATAAAATATTTTATCAAGTAGGAGGATGAATTCATTTAGTATATTTTTTGTTACAAAAAAATAAATATAGGACAAGGAAACCTGATTGAAGATCATATAATGTATATGGAATATACATAATAAGAGTTTAACATGATGCAATGAAAACATATTGAGTCTTAAAGTAACATTAAGAATATGAATTAAAACATCAAAAATTCTTCATAAGTAATATATGACTATTTTAAATTTCTAAGAATGCATAATACGATAATCAGGTGAATCAACTCATATCAAAAATAATGATTCATCTATTTATTTTAATGTTTCTGGTTATGAAAAAATTATTTCAAAATATTGTGTAGATAATGGACGTGATAAATCAATCAATTCTATAAAATTTGAAATATTGATCAAATGTAAATTTGGTCAACATACTAAACATGTTTGTGCTAAAATAAGTTACCATCCACACCAACGTTTCTATAAATAAAGATCAATCAGGAATATAAAATCAATATTTGATGTCTATTAATAGTATTGTGGAATCTATGGGAATATGGAATATAATCGTCTAAAGAAAATAACTTTACCGTTAATAAGAGGTATGAAAAATGGAAGAAATAGTTAAAGAAGAATGACTATCATTCCTAACATACATACAGTTGGTAAAATGAATTTTTTAGATATTAGAAACATTCAAATTTTTTTTTTTGAAAATCTATAAGAATTGTGTCAAATATGATATTAATATGGCCATATTTTTAAATGATGTTTGACACTCATTAAAGAAAAATATTCATATGATAAAAAGAAAAAGAAATATGAAAAGAACATGTTTATGGAAAGATCAATTAATGTTGGGACAATGATGATATCATTTAAGGGGAAAAAACCACAGATACATGATAGTGGTTTCTCTTCATAAATTATTGGTGATTGAAAAATCTTGAAACATGATAAAATACATGATTTTAGAGTATTTCAATTTGGAAATTATTATTACTTAAAATAAGAGGAATCAAAATGGTTGAGATTAATGTAGTGAAATTGAAATTTGAATAATTTTACCTATTTATGGGATGAAACCTAATATAAAAAATGTATATCAACTATGTGATTATGGAAATGAAGTAATCTTCATATAGTATTCTTGTATCATCAAAAGCATGAATGATTGAAAAATTATTAAAATAGGAGAAAGAACTAGTGGGAATATCATTCAAATAGTATAATTCAATAACTCTTATTACTTGAGTGATGGTGATGAAAACAGATTATGGTACTGATGGATTTGGCAACATGGGCCAAAAAACAAGAATAAAATTTTTAGAGCTGATGATATCTCGAATTTTCTAGAATTAAAAATAATAGATGAAGATATTGGTATTACCTTAGAGAAAGTAAAGATGACTTAAAAATTTCATAGGTGAATTATGATTCAATCTACTAGACCACTCGATCATATTCTTTATGATTTATATGAGACAATTAGAAATAAATCAACAAAATTGTATTTTTACATTATCAGATATAATGATAATTTCACTCTGATGGAATATATCTTGTCTATGAAGCACAAATAAAAGGCCATTGAAATGTTGAAATTATTCAGAAAAGATATTGTGAATGAATCTGGGGTTTTTATAAAGACGTTGGAAACAAATAATTGTACTAAATTCACATAAAATACATTTGAATATAATCGAAGGAAACATGTTATAAAACATTAGTATAGTTATCCCTATACTCCATAACACAATGTAGTTGCAGAATAAAATAAAATACTATTGGTAGAAATAGGATGGAGTATGTTTGATGTATAAAAACATACAACATTCTTTTTAAAAGAATATATTAGTATTGATGTACATGTAACGCCATGACCTTAGATTCCCAAAGTCTAAGCACTGTGTTATTACAATGGAATGATCACCTTGATTCAAAACCTGAATTAATGACAAGTTTAATAGTCTTGTAAAATATATTACATTTCTGAACATTAAATTTTATTATCAATCAAAAAATAAAACATAGATAATCCAATGAGAACCGTATTACTCTTCTATAATAAACATGAATATCAATAATGATTTATTTCATGGAATCTTTGGAAAATAAAATGTAACAAATGGGTGATATCTGATGTTCAGTAATTTTAAATAATACAGAAGAGTCTTTCATAAATAACCATTAACTTTAAGGAAAGTATAAAATCAAAACAAAAGCCTTTTAAACATAAACATTGGCATAATATGGCAAGAATAAATAAACTAATTCTTTATAAAAATTCACATGTATATTATCCTAGTCAAATAATAATATGTAATAACAATATGTAATCTCATAATGAGGGAAAACATAATATTTGACATCATAACCCCATCATTAGGGCGTCATAAAAAGACTACACAAAAATATACAGTCAAAGCCTTATTCCAAGACACTAGTTTGTCTTGTGATACCTACTAATGCATTAATGGGCTATAGTGGGCCCCAAATGTCATTTAATAAGTCCATTGCCTTTCTATTATGAAAGGATGAAAACATAACATAAACATTTTTATTAAAACTATCATATTAAATGTTAATATTTTAATAATATACCATGAATAGTATCATAGTAGCACATCTATAGTAAAATATAACATAAACACTTAAATAAAATATGCAATATTGTATCATTATAAATCAATCTCTATTATTCATAAAATCTAATATAGGATATTGAAATAGATTTAAATATTCCACTAAAATTAATAAAAATATCTTCAGAAAAATAAATATTTTCCTTTGAAATTATTTATTAAAAAGCCAGACACTTTAAAAAGAATACATTTAAAAATAAATCATGTAATCAAAGTATCGCATAGATTTTTAAATATTTTTAATGTATTTTAATTTTTAAAAATTCATTCCATATAAATAAATCCTTAAAACCATTTGGAAACATGGACATTAATGATAATGATTATAAAATAATAAATCATTAAGACATTAAATATAATGTTTTAGTTAAAGAGTGCTGTGTAGAAAACCCTAAAAATATTCCTTTTTGAAAAAAAAATTATTAATAGATAAATAACCATAAAATTTAATTTATAATAGTTTTATATCCATGTAAATAGTTGTGAAAAATAATATCATGAATATTTCAATGGAGAAAAAATTATTTCTGAAAACATTCAAAGAAACCCATACTACATTGAACATTTAAATAATAGGTCTGATATTTTCAAATTAATCATTAAATACCATGAAAATAAATGTATTCATCATATGAAATATATTATGGGAATTACATATACCTCATAGAATAAATAGGTGGTGACCATGGCCTATATCTCATGAACATTAAAAGTGTGACACCATTCAGTAACCTCAGGCCTTATACTCTCTATACCAGTCTGAAACATTTGTATAATGGTTTTAAAAATCTTATTAACTTCTAAAAAATTATTAATAATATTTTTTATATCATATATAATACATTTATATCTTTATATTACCCATTTATAATTATTACTATGTTAACGAAATATTTTTTTGGTAACAATCACTTTCTTTATCATATATGTTTTGAATTATTATTATTGATCATATTAATTAGATAATGATTTAATTACTTCCATAATGAATAAAATTATTTATATATGATATATATTCAGGATATACATATATATAATTTATAGATATACGAAATGGAATAAACTGTTCATGGAGACGGTTGGTCGTACGTACCAATTAACGTTGTTTCTATTTTCTTGTAGTATTGAATGAATGTAAGTGAATGACATATACATATATACATATATATATATATATATATATATATATTAAATTAGTATTATTATTTCATTTATTTTATACTAATTAATTATATATAATTTTTTAAAATCATTATAAAAAGGTGAATGTGGAAAATCTATCTCATCACGTCTCGAAGATGGTAAGCTGTATGAATGCACAAGAGAATATATCGTTAATATAATGGTTAAATGGTATTTAATTTTTTGGAATATTATTCTTATAGAAAAAATATATTTTTATATTTATTATTAACATTATTTATATTCACCATTATACCCAAGGAAATATTGTATACATTAAAAACAATTTAAACCAATGTGTGGGTACGGTAAGTTGTATATACGCACTAATGGTGATATTGTTTTTTATAGGATTGGTAAAAGGAGGAATATGGGTATTTTCGTTATTATAATAACATGTAATAATGTATAAGGTACTGGATTTATAATATTAGTATGGTAAATATAGATAAAGATGAATTAGAACAAGAAAAGAACTTTGAAAGCTCTGAGAACACAATTACCTCTTTTGATGTGTGTTCTTTTTTTTGCATAAAAGGACTCCTTAAAATGGCTTTCTACCCAAATTATGGACTCTTGGATTTATTTAGGGAAGTTAAGAGAGGATTTAGGTAGGTTTTTACAAAGTAAAAAGTATTTGGGGGTTTGAATTAATGATGATGAGAAGTTATCTTTTATAAGAGAGGAGAGAGTCACTTTTGGAAGATATTAATTTATTAAAATATGATAATTTGATTTTCAGTTCAAAATTTCTAAAATATGATTTTGTTTGATAATATGATGAGGATGGGTCTAAATATCATCAGCCAATAAATTTTATACATGTTTAGGTCATAAAATTGACCATTTATTTTGGGTTTAACAATTCATTAAACAATTTAACTCTTACTATGTATTCTTATATATTAACACTATGTGATTAATATAGTTACAATAAATAGACAAACCAACCAAAATTGGATTATATATAACATCTATCAAATTATAAAAGCTATTTTTTTTAACCGAATATATTTATGTCTTTTAAAAAATTTAATAAAATATTATTTATTTTAATGTATCATTTCTGTCATTTTTTAATTTATTCTGTATTTTCATTTATAGAAATATATAAATTACATGATTACTTAAAACCAATAATTCCAATAAGTAAATAGCATTTCTATGCAATCTATAAAATTATTTTATTTCATTAATTATGTAAAAGTATATTTATATTAATATTATTAATAACATTTAATTGATTCTTCTTTAATAAATAAATTACTACATTATCATTGTGTCACAAATAAATTTAATTATTTAATTTCTAAATAATATAAATAAATTTTCATGATTTAGATAAATTTATTAGTTTTCAAATTAATATTTATAGTCTAATTTATCTTTTAATAACCATATAATAAAAATTATTTAGTTATTAAAATTGTAATATGACACTTTTAACTCTTTATTAAAAAAAATACTCAATGTATTAATCTTACATAAGTGGTATAAAATGGATCATATTGTTACCAATGGTTTACTTTGGTTGACTTATAATTATCCAATGATATTAGGATATGTGTTACAGTAATTTTATATTATTATAATTTTTTTTAATTTTTAATTACTAGGTTTACCTTTAACTGAGGTGAATAAAATATAAATGTAAGTAGTCAAAAAAAAATATTTTTATAAAATTACACAACACTTTTCACCATTATTACAACCATGTATTTCAGATTTTATAAATTCATTTCACCAAAGAGGTAAATTTATGTTTATTTCTAATCTTCTTATGTGGCCAAATGGCGGGTAAAAAGTCATTAAAAATGATCAATGAATTATTATATCTAATTATGTTATAAAATTGATTCTAATGATCTTAATCTGGTTATTATATATATTAATTTTATATTGTGACCTTAAAACCAAATTAATGTAAAATAATTATTTAGATGAAAATATTGTTTTTATCAATAATGTAGTGTTTTTCCCAATTCAGCAAATTTTGAAAGTTTTCAGTTAAATAACAAAAATTCACCCAATACTAATTTTGATGTTAAAAATTCAGAAATAAATTCTAAATCATGAAATAAAATTTCTAGGACTGTATAAAATTCATTTTATTATGATTCAATAATGAAAAAAATTACCCTTCATTAAAATAGTATTTGTAACATATATCTATTTTACCAAAATTTATACATTTCATTATAAATACATTTTATTTATGTGAAAAATTTATGAATAAATGTTTTTAAAAAAATTATTACTATTAATATAAATATATATATTTGTTATTTTATAAACATATCATATTAATAATTATAATACAAATGTTATGTTTGGTAGATTCTCAATCTTGCGTGTGTAGACGCCGGAAAAGTCCGTTGTTCCCAAACGAAGCTCCGGATGCGGAAAGCAAGGTCATATTTGGAGTCGGAAGAATGTTTCGGAGGGCCCGGAGGCCTTGCGCGGAATTTCAGAGGTCTGCGCGCAAAGATGATGATCCGCGCGCAAAACCCCCGGGATGCGCGCAACTCCCTTGCGCGCGGTGCCCGATTCTGCGCCCGCGAGGAGAATTCCGCACTCGCGCCTTGGATTCCGCGCCCGGGGTTGCCTATAAATACTAGGCGACCCCCAACGTTTCAAGGGTTGCTGGAAGTCGAACGGTCTCCCGCGCGCGCAATTCAATCCCTTCCGCGCGCAATGCCGATCTTCAGGTAACCTCCTTTCTTTCGCGCAATCGAGCCTTGGGGTCCGCCTTCGCGCGCAATCCCCTTGGCTCATTTCCTTTGAACAAATTTCAACCCGAAGGCCTTTGCGCGCAAAAGAAGCCTCTTGCGCGCAATTGCCCCCGGGTGCGCGCAATCCAACCCGATTGCGCGCACCCCCATCTTCAAAGTGGCCATTCGTTAGAGAATGAGCCGTTGCCCCCGCGCGCTACCCGAAGCCCGGTGCGCGCAATCCCAATCATCCGCGCGCGAAGCGCTGGCCCAATTGCGCGCCAGCCCGCCATTTTGCGCGCCGATCCGCGGTTTTGCGCGCAAAGCTCCTCTTTTGCGCGCAATCCGCCAGGGTCGCCTCCCTTGACCCCCTTTGGGTACCCGCCTGTGTGGCGCCCGATGGTCTTCATCGCAGGTGCCCGCGTTGTGCGTCGTCTTCTCGTGCGGCCCCCCCCCTAGGCTCGCGCGAAGTGACACGGACCTACCGGCGGCTTTATCGTCCAGCATGACGCTAAACTGCACTACGTCCGAGCTACAAGACGTTAAACTGTTCAGCATTCGTCCAGCATGACGCTAAACTGCACTACGTCCGAGCTACAAGACGTTAAACTGTTCAGCATTCGTCCAGCATGACGCTAAACTGCACTACGTCCGAGCTACAAGACGTTAAACTGTTCAGCATTCGTCCTGCATGACGCTAAACTGCACCACGTCCTGCACGACGTTAAACTGTATCCGTCC
This sequence comes from Viscum album, assembly GCA_963277665.1. Lineage (NCBI taxonomy): Eukaryota > Viridiplantae > Streptophyta > Magnoliopsida > Santalales > Viscaceae > Viscum > Viscum album. Next base: position 1,111,476,885 of record OY728158.1, read on the forward strand.
AGGCTGCACGACGTTAAACTGCCTAGCCCCCATCGTCCGCGCTGCAAGACGTTAAGCTGCCAAGTGTTTCGTCCTCAACACACGACGTTAAACTGTACTTCGTCCGGCAAGACGTTAAACCGTCCGCTTCGTCCTCAACACACGACGTTAAACTGTACTTCGTCCGGCAAGACGTTAAACCGTCCGCATCGTCCGATCCCGTGCTCTGCACGCAGGGTCTCCCCCGGTTTGGACGTGGCCCCCACCCGCTCGTCTCTGCAGGGATGTCGGGATTGTCCCGCTTTTGGGACGATTTAATGGGAGTGGCTTTTCCCTACGGGGGCAGGGTATTACAAACCCCTAGTTTCTCGTGGGAGGCTGCACATGTGTATCTCCATTGCGCTTCCCCACTGCCGAAGCCAGTAGAGGGTGTGACTGGGATCGAGGTGTCTTCTGCTTTCGGTCCAAGTCCCTTCCAACTGAGTTTTGCCGCATCCGGGCTGCCTCAAGTGCGTAAGTCCTGACAGAATGAACTACGTGGACTTTGATCCCTGTCTTCTATACAGGGTACGTAGGAAGCCTCCCTGAGGTCCAAGCCCGCCACCTGGTCGTCCCGGTCGTATTTACGTCGGTTCGTCCATCAGTGGACCCCTCCAGGGTTCACGCTTGCGTCGATTCACCTATGAATCCGCCCCTGTGGGAGACTGCCCGTGTGTATCTCCACTGTGCCTCCCCACAGCCCCTTTTCCCATTTCCCCTTTTATCGTCCAGCATGACGTGAAACTGTGATCCACCCGGCCGTTCCACCCCCCTCTGTGCGAGGTGGTTCGGTTCAATCCTCCGCCCGGCGGCCTAGACCTCTTCGTGAGTCGGCTTGCCGACGTCCAGCATGACGTTAAACTGTATACCCGAACTACGCTGACTTTGATCCGTGCTAACGCGCGGTACGTAGGAAGCCTCTACGGGGTACAAGCTCTTCACTCCATCATCCATCCTGATCCTTACCCGGGCCACCACATCCCGGTGGGGTCATGCCACTTCACTCCACTCCACGTTACATGGGAAGTCGCCCATGTGCTGGCCCCAGCGTCGGAGGTTCCCCGCAAGGGGTTCTGTCATCTGATCCACTTTTCGTGTTGATCGGTCCGATGCCGTCCCCGCTGGACGTTAAACTCGCGGCATACCCCGTGTTAAACATGGGAAGCTGAGGAAAACCTCAGGTGACACAGTTCCCCGCACTCAGTACGGGATGCCTCAGGCCATCATGCCTTCGAGAAGCCCTATTAGGGACGGAAGACAGACGTGCAGAGCCGCAGTGTTACGACACGCCCCCATCACCCAGAGCCACCCGGCCTTCTCACTGCAGGTTGCTGCCCCGCCCAGACTCCTTGGAGCGTCCGGGCGGAAGCAGCGTAATTAACCGGTGTCCATGAAGATATGGCGCTGGGAACGAGATTCACGAACATTCTTAAGTCTATGAGGGAGACCCGGATTAGGCGACGAGTTCCGAGGAGACGCCCAAGGAAGGAGGAGCCGACATCCCATCATCCCGGTTTCGATCAAGGAGCAGACGCCCCTAAATAAGGGACGGATGCCGCCCGCCTTTGGAAAGCGGGACTGCGGGACCACAAGCCGCGCGCCCATCCCCTCGGGTTGACGGGTGCACGCGCGAACGCGTCCTGGCGGAACGGCGTAACCCGACGCACATCCGCACCGAAACAGAAAAATGGTGAACCCGACGTGAATCTCTTCTCCTCGATACGAAGACCGATGGCTTTCAGAGGTGTTGGAAGACCGGCATGTTGCCCGGCCAAGCATTCAGTCTTACCCGCCAGGGGCTGGGGAAGTGAAATCGGGCACTCCGTCTCGCAACGTCGAGGGCCTGGGTTCCCCCCACGGAAGGCGTTGTGGCGCTAATGGTTGGTTGTCGATTCCTTTTTCCTGTCAGTGTTAATGGGTTATTCTCCCTGCTTTCAGAAATCAGGTCGCCCGATCCAGTGCCCGATCGCCACCCGCCCACTGGCGCGGGGACAGGGGAAACACCGACGCGGCTCCTCCGCGCGGTCCCGCCCGTTCCACAGCCGTCCCAGCAGCCGCAATTGCGGGACGACCACGCCCTCTCTCCCCCTCGGAGGTCATCCAGAGAAGGGTGATCAACACCCTGGTGCGGAGATACGAGGAAGAGGGAGTCATCCCCACTAGGGAAATGGCTCGCCTAGACTTTGAGGAGGCTGCGCCTCGCCACCACCGCCTCCCCCGAGGGCCGCGCAGGGAGGCACCACTGCCTATCTCAACGTCCAACCGCTTCGGGAGTTTATCCCCGGAGCGCTCTGACAGTTCCCTTCCCTATGCGGATGAGGTGGAAGATGCCCGGGATCACCCTATCCGGGATTCGATCCAGGGATCTATGGTAAGGACTCCCGCCAGGCCACGGCGACACCGCCGCCAGGCCTCTCCAGTCGAAGAACGGGCTCTCCACCTGCCCGCGCCGCTCATCCCGACTCGTCTGTCTCGACGCCAACGTCGGGCACGAGCGGAAGAGGATGCCCACCTTGGGGCTCTAGCAACAGCGGCCGCATTGGCCCAAGCCACTGCTGGCTCCGGTCGCCAGGCCTCTGCGCATCCTGAGCAGGGGAACTCCTATGCCCAACCTGGATCGAGGCCCCGACCGCCCCAAAGGCAGGTTGGGTCGACTCTCCCGGTTGCTGGCACTGGCAGTAGCCACCGCGGACCACCTCGCGGTAGCGCTATTCACCGGCAGGATCTACTCTGTGTGGCCGATCCAGGAGGCATGGGTCATCCCACCTTCCGATCCCGGCCCGGAGGCCTGCCCGGAATCATCTCTCCCCGCGTCCCCTTTGATATCTGTCCCGGTGCCCCTCGCACCTTGGTTCCCAGTCCTCTTGGCCCCAGCACCAGTGCAGCCGGAGGACGCCAGGACAGAGATCAGCCCTGCCCCGAAGAACCACCCAGGGGCAGGAAGGCAAGGCGTCGACGCCGAGGGAAGAATGTTACGGAATTCCGGACAGAGATCCGACCGGTTTGCTTCTCTGACTCAGAGGCGGAGTACGATTCGGCGACAGAGCCCCTTCCACAATCCCGCCAGTCAAGGGCAGGGGTAGGAATGCGGCACGTCAGCCTCGTGCTCCCCGAGAGAGAGATCGATGTGATCCCCGCTTCTCTCCGAAGGTATATCCGGAGTAACGAGGGCCTGGTAGACCCCCAAGGATCAAGCTTGCGGTTGGTACCGGCCCCTCCGGAAGTGCCTTCCGCCTCGATCGGAGAAGCCGGAGACTTTTTCTGGGGATCGACGGTCGAACCACGATCTGGTGCACCCTCGGCGAGCACCGATGCTACGGCAGGATGTTCGCTCTCCGGCCTGTCCTATCGTGATGTGGTAGCCAGGGCACCGCTGCCCTCAGAGGGCGGCCCGGGATATGGAGGCCAATCGGCCTGCTCGCCGTATTCACCGCCGGCCAGCCCGTCAGCCCGGCGGCCCGCCTCGGCACCACTACCAGTTCCCCGTCCGTTCCCAGCCATGGAAGATGACCAAGGAGATCTGGGTCCCGAGTTTGAGTCGTGGAGCTTCTGGACCGTCCTTGCAGAGGGCCACTTCCCTGAGAAGTTTTGGCTAGTCGCAGGACCGGGCTTTGATGCACCCGAATCGCTCACCCCGGATGAGTTCGAATGCTTCCGCCGAACTCTCCGGGAGACTCGCTCCTGTCTTCACCGCCTACAAATGCCATACCCCGGGAGTCAAGCGCACCTGGAGGATATTGGTGAGCAGTGCCGTCAAATTGACCTGGCCATGCTCCCCGCGGTTCGGCACCCCGGGTCATTTGAGCGCCACGAGGCCCTCCAACAACGATGCGTTGAGTGTTTTCACGTACTCCGCAAAGTTATCGAGGAAGCCACTCCCCACGTGTATATCCGTGGATGGGGGCAGTACGCTGCCCTACGCTTCAGTGTGATTCGCCGACAGCCCGATTCGCTGGGTGGCCCTGAGGGTATATCCCCAGGGACAGGAACGGTCAATATGGATGACCTGTCGGGAGAGGGGAATGACTTGGAACTTCTCGACGGGGGCTTCCCCCCCGAAGACAAGCCGTCGTCAGATCCATCGGTGAGAGTTACTCATCATCAGAGGAACCTCCTGGGGCTCCCCGCACCCACTGAAGCACTGACGTTGAGCCGAAACGTCAGCAAAGGAAAAGAGCACAGCGAGGCTACAAAGCCCGCCGACACATCTGCCTCCATGCGGAGGGAAGAGGAGGATCCCGAGAAGGCTACGCTACGTCAGCAGCTCGCCGAACAGAAGAGGCTGGTTGACCAGCTCCTCGCCGAGCGCGCTGCAGAACGGCGGCCTGACTACGGTGATCCCAGGCCAGGACAGCAGGGACCGGAACAACCACCCCTCGATGAGACTCTCCCGGGCAACCGTGATTACGCCGGGTTCGCCGACAGGAGAGAGGCCATTGCCTATGGCAAGAGGGCGCGATATGTTTCGCCACACCCTCCCGAGCGGCGTGACTACCTGAGAGATCCCGCTCGGATTCCTCCCGCTGCCCCCAGGGCCGCTCCGCCCGCCATCCCACGAGCTGCCGAGTTCGACGACCCGGTCGACGACCCGATTGAAGGGCCATGCAATGCGCTCGTGGTTAGAGATCCTCGCCAGGACTGGAACCCATGTCCGGACGATCCGATGGCGGCACTCATTGCCCGCTTGGAAGCCTTGGAGACTCGGCAGGTGGCGATCCCACCGGACGGCAAGCCCTACCCAGCATGGGTGGATGACATGCCGGCGCCTCCGGGATTCGGGAATCCCACTTTCTCCCCCTTCAACGGAACTGGAGATCCGCCACAGCATTTAGCCCACTTCAACTCGAGGTGCGGGCCTATGTTGGGGACTCCGGCTCAGCAGGAGGCCGCTAAGCTTCGCTGCTTTGTTCAGACACTGGAAGGGCCAGCATTTGTCTGGTACAGCCAGCTCCCCGTCGGGTCGGTAACCAGCTGGGAGGACCTCCGTAGACAGTTCCTCTACCAGTTCAGTTCCACGACCCGGAAGACACGTATCGCAGACCTCTTCAAGTGCAAGCAGAGGCCTGATGAGCGAGTCGCGGACTTCGTCGCCCGATGGAAGGGTCTCACGTATTCCCTTGACATGCCATTGACTCAGGAGCAGTTACTGACAATGTGCGTCGGGAACGTCAAGACTGAGCTGGTCCCTTCCCTGATCACTCAGAATTACCCCGGAGGGTTCAGGGACTTCTCAGACAAAGCTCAACGTCTTGAGGAAGCCCTACAACAGGCCAGCCAGGCACACCCGCTGCCTCCTATGATTCCTGCAAGGAGAGTCAGCAGGGCTGAGCCCGCTGCTGTCGCCCAAATAGAGGCCCCCAGGCCATTGGAGCTCCTGCCGGTGAGGCCAGCTCCACAGCCTCACAGGAATCTGCCTCCACGGGCTCAGTTCCCGGCCCAACGGCGGCAGCCCCAGAACCGGCCGGCCCCTCCGCGTAATGTACCGCCACAACCCAGGCGAGATAATCAGGGTCCACCTCCTCGGCCGGCCCCTCCAGCCCCTCGTCAAGACCACGCTCCCAGGGGCCCGCGACACCTGACTTACTCATTTCATGAGGATCAGGTCCCCGGTTACTTCCGGAGCGCCCTGGAGCAGAGGATTGTGTGATTGCCTGAGTGTTGGAGGCCAGAGGAGGCACATCTTACGAATAACCCCCGCTACTGCCCCTACCATCGGGCTCTGGGGCACACCATCCAGCGGTGCTATGTGTTTAAGGATTGGCTCCAAGACCATATTAACAACAATGTAATCAGGTTGGGCCCAGCTCCAGCACAAGTGGCGGGCGTGTTCGTGGGATCAGATGACGATAGTGGCAACGAGGACGAATGGCAGCTGGTCTCCGACCGCGGATCCCAGAAGTACAATAACTGGATGGCCCGCAAGACGACCATTCGCGCCCATGGAATCATCTGTGCGCGCTTGAATCAGCCTGAGCCCCCAGAATCTGCGGGTGCTGCTTCGGCATCGTCGTCCCAGCCTGCCTCTTCCAAGAGGAGCAAACGGCGGCAGCGCAAGAAGGAAGAGCGCGCCCCGCCGGTTCCGCCACTATCCCGCACTCTCGGCGATTTCATGCCCCCGGAGATGGGGGTCCCTCCTCGGATCCGCCCGGTGATGGATGATTCGTCCGATGACGGTATTGGGTACGCTTCGGTTAATACCGTCGAGCTGGTAAATCCCTTTTCGGTTCCCGACGTTGAAGAACACCAGGTGGACCTCCCTAGTGTCCCCGGTCGTCGCCACCGTCGGAAGAACCGCAGCAGCAGGAGTCGCCGGGGCACAGCCGCTGGTGCCTCCAGCCAGGCCGTGCACGCCACTGAGACTAGGCAGCAGGCTCAAAACCGAGCTCAGCGCGCGCAGCCCCCCCATCCGGGGATGACGGATTCGCCTCCGCCACTGTTTGTGGTGTGGGACCAGGCAGAACCGCCTCAGCCGCGTCGCGACCAGCTCCGCCCTGCCACGAGTCCATCCCGGCCTCCTGACTCCAGTACGGTGACCATTTCCCGGACTGCGACCAGTGAACAGCGAGATGCGCCAAGTACCAGTCGGCCGCCGATCCAACCGGCAAGGTCCGTCATGCCACCAACCGCAGAGCAACCTCCTGCAACCAGGGGCTCGCGCTTGGCCAAAAAGTATGATGTCCTGAAGCACTTGGCCGACATCCCAGCAAGGCTCTCCATCCTTGAGGCTCTGCGCATGTCATCTGAGATGCGCGAGGCACTCGCTGAAGCCCTGAAAATCCCCCTCCAGTTTGAGACAGAGGTTGCGGCTGCAGAGGCCTTTCACGCCGAAACGATCGAGGACTCCGAATGTCAGGCAGTTATCTCGTTCTCTGGTAAGGATGAAGACCCTCCTATACAGGGACATATCCGTCCGCTGTATGTCACGGGCCAGTTCAATGGCCTTGAAGTCCGGCGCTGTCTTGTCGACACGGGGTCCGGGATTAACCTGATTCCAACTCGGACGCTCCGGAGATTGGGGTTGTCTGAGGATGACTTGATTCCCTCCGACCTCAGGATCCAGGGGTACGACCGCACCGAGCAAACCCCGGTCGGCAAGATACGTTTGAAGACCCAGTTCGGTGACTTGGTTGCCAACACCGAATTCATGGTAGTCTCTCAGGACACTGCGTATAACGCATTGATGGGCAGGCCATGGCTTCACCTTCACGCGGCGGTTCCCTCGTCATACCACCAATGCCTCAAATACTCCCTTAATTGTCGAGTAGGCGTGCTTCAAGGAGATGCCTCTCCTTTTGCCTCATGTGAAGCCCGCTATCTGGACGCGGACTATTTCAAGAGCAAGGATAAGCAGATCCTGGCAGGTGAGGTTGAGCCTGTCGCTGTTGCAAGCGATCCCTAGGCAAGTCTGGATGACGCTTACGTCCTCCCGATTCACCGGTTGGACGTCGCCATGGTCTTGACGGTCCGCGGGTCTCTTGATGAGATGGCCGCGACCGCCCGTGCCAGCACCAGTGGCCCAGCAGGATCTGGTAGCCCCAGTGCAGTTTCCAACACAGTCTCTCCCGTGGACGATCCCTCCCCGAGCGGAGAGGATATGGAAGACGCACCCCCAGCCTTTGAGGAGGGCGTCCCCGCCACGGTCGATGAGTTAATACAGGTGAACCTTGGAACTGAGGTCGATCCAAGACCCACATTGGTTAGTGCCGCCATGCCCTCTGAGGAGCGGCAGCAGTACGTGGACTTTCTCAGGCAGCACCGTGATGTGTTCGCTTGGGGCTATGACGAGATGCCGGGGCTAGATCCTCAGGTAGCCGTCCACCGCCTTGGTCTCCCGGCGAACCATCGCGGGTTCAAGCAGCCTCCCAGGAAGATGCACCCATCCCACGGTGCCATGGTTGAGGCCGAAGTTGACAAGCTTATCAAAGCCAACTTCGTGAGGGAAGTTCAGTACCCCAAATGGCTGGCCAACATTGTGCCGGTCAGGAAGAAGAACGGGCAGATTAGAGTCTGCATCGACTTCCGCGATCTCAACCGCCACTGTCCGAAGGATTATTTTCCCCTTCCAGTGACAGAGCTGTTGATTGATGCCACGGCAGGGTTCCAAGCCCTCTCCTTCATGGATGGATACTCCGGATACAACCAAATTCGGATGGCCCCTGAGGATGAGGAGTTCACTGCCTTCAGGGCCCCCCAAGGTACCTTTTGCTACCGGGTCATGCCTTTCGGCCTGAAGAATGCAGGTGCCACCTATCAACGGGCGATGCACCGCATATTCAAGCCAATCCTCGGCACACTGGTGGAATGCTACGTCGACGACTTGGTTGTCAAATCGCGCCAGCGTCAGGACCATCTCAAAGATCTTGAGAAAGTGTTCAGCTTCCTCCGGTCTCGATGCCTGAAGATGAACCCGTTGAAGTGTGCCTTTGGGGTCACCTCCGGAAAGTTCCTTGGATTTGTGGTAAGATACCGGGGTAATGAGATCGACCCAGAGAAAATCAGGGCGATTAGCCAGATGCCTCCCCCAGGTACCGTCCGGGAACTGCAAGGGTTCCAAGGCCACTTAGCCTATATACGCCGATTCATCGCGAATCTGGCCGGCAAGTGTAAGCCCTTTTCTCGGCTCATGAAGAAAGGTGCCACCTATGTATGGGATAAAGATTGTCAGACCGCTTTCGAGGAAATCAAGCAGTACCTGCTTCAACCTCCGGTCCTGATGCCGACCGTATCCGGAAAGCCGCTGGTCCTTTATGTGACCGCCCTGGAATGGTCCCTGGGTGCCCTTCTCGCCCAGAAGAACAACGAGGGAACAGAGAATAGCCTCTATTACCTCAGTCGCATGCTCCTCGATGCGGAAGTTAGGTATTCCCCCATCGAGAAGAGCTGCCTGGCGCTCGTATTTGCCGTACAGAAATTACGGCACTACTTGCAGCACCATGAGGTACATTTGGTTTCTCGGGTAGACCCGTTGAAATATATCCTGAGCCGGCCTATGTTGACTGGCCGCCTAGCGCGGTGGGCTGTGATTCTCCAGCAGTTCGACATCAGGTATGTGTCTCAGAAGGCCATCAAAGGGCAAGCATTGGCAGACTTTCTGGCAGCTCACCCGACCTCCGCGGATCAGCCGCTGGATCTAGGCTTTCCTGATGAGGCCATTCTCTCGGTTGATCGAGCCGATCCATGCTGGCAGATGCACTTTGACGGTGCATCCCGGATCCCCACCGGTATAAGACTCGATAATCCTAAGCTCAACAGAGTGGGCTTGGGCATCGTCTTCATTACCCCGGAGCGAGCTGTGCGGCCATACTCTTTCCTGTTGTCAGAGGGCTGTACCAACAATGAGGCGGAATACCATGCCCTCATCACCGGCCTCGAGTTGGCTCTCGAGATCGACGTGCCCCGTCTGTGCATGAAAGGGGACTCCGAGCTGGTCGTTAAGCAGATCAATGGCGACTACGTTGTCAGGAAGCCGGAACTTGTGCCATTGTTGGAGTGCACCCTCCTTCTGATGGCTCGGTTCCCTTCTCGGCCGGAAATTGTCCATGTTCCCCGGTCGCAGAACGGTCGAGCAGATGCTTTGGCCAGCCTCGCGGCGTCACTTGCGGAGCCTGAACAGGACAACCTGATCGTCCGCGTGACGCGCCGCAGGCTCATCGCTCCCGTTATCCCGGAAGAAGATCGCGGCCCGTTGGTAAGTAACCTCAACACGGTTTCCCCTATGCCCGGAGCCCCGAGTACCCCAGATATGACAGTCGGATCAGCCCCTGATTGGAGGACGCCTTTGGTTGAGTACCTCCAACATGGCATTCTTCCATCGGATCGGGCCGAGCGCGAGCGAGTTCGACGCCGCGCATCGCAGTTCGTCCTCCAGAGCAGTCCCGGCCTGGAGCAGATCCTCTACAAACGCGGAATTGATGGTATTCTCCTCCGTTGCCTTCAGGGAGTTGAGATCCCACGAGTCACGCAAGAGGTTCATGCTGGTTCATGCGGCGCCCACCAGACTGGGCCGAAGCTGTCCCACCAGATTCGGAGGTTAGGATACTTCTGGCCCTCCATGATCCATGACTGCATCGAGCATGCCAGGAGGTGCCATGCATGCCAGGTTCATGCGAACTTTGTGCATCGGCCGCCGGAGCCTCTCCATACCACAAGGTATTCCTGGCCCTTTGCAGTCTGGGGACTGGACGTTGTGGGACCTTACCCGCCGGCGACAGCTCGCCAGTGCCGGTTCATTCTGACCGCCAAGGACTTCTTCTCCAAATGGGCAGAAGCGATTCCGCTCAGAGAGGTCAAATCCTGTTTGATCGCTGACTTCGTGACCTCCAACATCATCTATCGATTTGGAGTGCCTCACGCTATCCTCACGGATAACGGAACCAATTTCCGAGCAGCCGAGTTGAAGAAGTTGTACGCCAAGTATAACATTCGCTCGAACCATACATCTCGCTATCATGCGCAGGTGAATGGACAGATCGAGGCGTTCAACAAAACCCTCTCTAACATTCTGCAAAAGATGGTTAGTCAGAACAAGAAGAGTTGGCCGGACAAGCTCCCCAACGCCCTCTGGGCTTATCGGACGACGACTCGCAATTCCACCCAGATGACCCCTTATTCCCTGGTGTATGGAGATGAGGCCGTCCTGCCCATCGAGATCCAGTTGCCGTCCTTGCGCACTGCGGTCTACGACCAGCAAGCGCCGGACAGAGTTGCTGAAGCCCGTCTAGTCGAGTTGGAAGCACTGGATGAGAATAGACTTCGCGCTTTGCACAACTTGGAGAGGCATCAAAGCAGAATGGCTCGAGCTTTCAATAAGAAGGTTCGCCTCCGCTCCTTCCTGCAGGGTGATCTAGTGCTAGCCCTAAGAGCACCGATGATCCCCGGCAGGAAGCCACCCAAGTTGGAGCCCAAGTGGGAGGGACCTTTTGTTGTCCGCAAGGTCTATCCCAATGGCGCGTACTCCCTAGCGACTATGGATGGTGAGCGTGTCACTCCTCCCACCAACGCTAGGTTCCTCAAGCAATACTTTGCCTGAGTGTTCAGACGTCCAGCATGACGTTAAACTGCACATTTGTCCAGCATGACGTTAAACTGCACAGACGTCCAGCATGACGTTAAACTGCACATTTGTCCAGCATGACGTTAAACTGCACAGTCGTCCCGCATGACGCTAAACTGCACTTCGTCCTGCATGACGTTAAACTGCGCCACGTCCAGCATGACATTAAACTGCACATTTGTCCTGCATGACGTTAAACTGCACAGACGTCCAGCATGACGTTAAACTGCACATTTGTCCAGCATGACGTTAAACTGCACAGTCGTCCCGCATGACGCTAAACTGCACTTCGTCCTGCATGACGTTAAACTGCACCACGTCATGCACGACGTTAAACTACATTCATCCAGGCTACAAGACGTTAAACTGTTCAGCATTCGTCCGCGCTGCAAGATGTTAAACTGCCAAGTGTTTCGTCCTGCATGACGCTAAACTGCACTACGTCCGAGCTACAAGACGTTAAACTGTTCAGCATTCGTCCTGCATGACATTAAACTGCCTCTCAAGAACTACGTGCGGCTTGATTCCCATCCTTATGGGATACGTAGGACCGCCTGAACCTTCATGTTTCAGGCCCAGCCCCATCCTTCGGGAATTTCCATCCCATCTCGGGCCCTTGGCCCAGTTGCCCCCGGGTGTGCGGCGTATGGTGTGAGCGCGGGGCTATGCCCTCATTCACGTCGGTTTGCTCGTCACGCTGTACGCCCCCCCCCCCCCCCCCACGTTTGGGGGATGCCTTCTTCTCCCCCCTTCCTTTTTTCTCTCTCATCGTCCTGCATGACGTTAAACTGCCTCTCAAAGAACTACGTATGGCTTGATTCCTATCCTTATGGGATACGTAGGACCGCCTGGACATTCATGTTTCAGGCCCAGCCCCATTTCCCGGGAATCTCTATCCCGCGTTGGGCCTCTGGCCCCAGTTCCCCTTCTTTTTGTGCGAGGCGTATCGCGTGAGCGTGGGATTATGTCCTCATTCACGTCGGTCTACTGGCCGCGCCGTACGCCTCCCCCGTGTGTGGGACTACCTCACACCCCTCATCGTCCTGCATGACGTTAAACTGCCTCTCAAGAACTACGTGCGGCTTGATTCTCATCCTTATGGGATACGTAGGACCGCCTGAACGCTTGTGTTTCAGGTCCAGCCCCGTTTCTTGGTTGATCACGGGGATCTACCCTCTTTTGGTTGCTCTCAGGGTGAGTCCTCCGACCCTTCCCGGTGACCCGTTAACATGTTTTGGGTACTTCGGTCTATGACTCGTAGTGTCAGATTCAATCCCGACAAGTCCTGTGTTGCTTGTCAGGCCTCGCGCTTCCTCTTGTTCGAGCCTTCACTCAAAGGGATCCTCGTTAGCGGTTTGGGTACGATGCCTCAGTGCTCTCCTACCGCTCCAGGTCGATTTACCGGCGGGTCTTGGGCCGCAAATCGATATGAATCCTGCAATTGAGCGGTTGATGCTCGTTTGCTTGCCCCATCTTAGGCTGACGCGATCGGATGTTGTGTTGCGAATGCGTCAGCAACATCCTTGATCGCCATGTCGGCTCTTTCAGGCTCTGAACATTGGTTGCGCAGTCCTCATCACACTCCGCCTTTATGCGTTGTAGTGGAATCTCGACACTCTTCATACTGACCTACAGTACACCTCTACACGTTAGACAGACCAACCAGGGTAATGATGTCGTTCGAGGCTCCCATGATCTGAGCACCAAGGATATATGCGGATATCCTCCCTAAGGGCCATGCGTAGCTGGACCCTCGTCCCCATAAGGAGGAAGGAGTCGCCCGAACAATCGCGTTCTGGGCCCAGTATATCTGGAGGCTAGCATCTCTGCCCCTCGGGTGATGGACATACGGAGACCCCTATCCCAAGACTCTCCTCCTGGAATCGTACGTGACCGCAGGGCTAGGTATGTTCCCACCTCCGCCGTGTCCACCGTACCGCAATAAGCGGATTCCTCCATGGTCCGAACCACACGACCTTAAACTGTGTTGTCTGGTCCTACCACACGACCGTAAACTGTGATCGTCTTGGCCGCCCGACGAGAAACGGCACTGCATCGTGATGTTCTCCTCGGGGACACTAATGTTGGGCGCTGGTTAATAACCACGCCATTCATCAATGCCTTCCATGGCTTGATTATTGTGGCGACGCCAGAGATTTCTCAATCACAGGCATGTCGCCGCACAAAGAAAAACCATTCATCTTTAAGGACAAACAAGAAATATCAAATGCCGCTCCTTCTGTGTGCGAGGGTCAGACCCGCACTCTTCCTCGCGCTGGTGCCCGATTGTGATGCGCCGCTGTTTCGGTGCGGATGTGCGTCGGGTTACGCTGTTCCGCCAGGACGCGTTCGCGCGTGCACCCGTCAACCCGAGGGGATGGGCGCGCGGCTTGTGGTCCCGCAGTCCCGCTTTCCAAGGGCGGGCGGCATCCGTCCCTTATTCAGGGGCGTCTGCTCCTTGATCGAAACCGGGATGATGGGATGTCGGCTTCTCCTTCCTTGGACGTCTCCTCGGAACTTGTCGCCTAATCCGGGTCTCCCTCATAGACTTAAGAATGTTCGTGAATCTCGTTCCCGGCGCCATATCTTCATGGACACCGGTTAATTACGCTGCTTCCGCCCGGACGTTCCAAGGAGTCTGGGCGGGGCAGCAACCTGCGGTGAGAAGGCCGGGTGGCTCTGGGTGCTGGGGGCGTGTTGTAACACTGCGGCTCTGCACGTCTGTCTTCCGTCCCTAATAGGGCTTCTCGAAGGCACGATGGCCTGAGGCATCCCGTACTAGGTTCGGGGAACTGTGTCACCTGAGGTTTTCCTCAGCTTCCCGTGTTTAACACGGGGTATGCCGCGAGTTTAACGTCCAGCGGGGACGGCATCGGACCGATCAACACGAAAAGTGGATCAGATGACAGAACCCCTTGCGGGGAACCTCCGACGCTGGGGCCAGCACATGGGCGGCTTCCCAAGTAACGTGGAGTGAAGTGAAGTGGCATGACCCCACCGGGATGTGGCGGCCCGGGTAAGGATCAGGGTGGATGATGGAGTAAAGAGCTTGGACCCCAGAGGGGCTTCCTACGTACCGTGCGTTAACACGGATCAAAGTCAACGTAGTTCGGGCATACAGTTTAACGTCATGCTGGACGTCGGCAAGCCGACTCACGAAGAGGTCGAGGCCGCCGGGCGGAGGATTGAACCGAACCACCTCGCACGGAGGGGGATGGAACGGCCGGGTGGATCACAGTTTCACGTCATGCTGGACGATAAAAGGGGAAATGGAAAAGGGGGGCTGTGGGGAGGCACCGTGGAGATACACACAGGCGGTCTCCCACAGGGGCGGATTCATAGGTGAATCAACGCAAGCGTGAACCCTGGAGGGGTCCACTGATGGACGAACCGACGTAAATACGACCGGGACGACCAGGTGGTGGGCTTGGACCTCAGGGAGGCTTCCTACGTACCCTGTATAGAAGACAGGGATCAAAGTCCACGTAGTTCAATCTGTCAGGACTTACGCACTTGGGGCAGCCCGGATACTGCAAAACTCAGTTGGAAGGGACTTGGACCGAAAGCAAAAGACACCTCGATCCCAGTCAGACCCTCTACTGGCTTCGGCAGTGGGGAGGTGCAATGGAGATACACATGTGCAGCCTCCCACGAGAAACTAGGGGTTTGTAATACCCTGCCCCCGTAGGGAAAAGCCACTCCCATTAAATCGTCCCAAAAGGGGGACAATCCCGACATCCCTGCAGAGACGAGCGGGTGGGGGCCACGTCCAAACCGGGGGAGACCCTGCGTGCGGAGCACGGGATCAGGTTGCGGACGGTTTAGCGTCTTGCCAGACGAAGTACAGTTTAACGTCATGTGTTGAGGACGAGGCACTTGGCAGTTTAACGTCTTGCAGCACGGACGATGGGGGCTAGGCAGTTTAATGTCGTGCAGCTTGGACGGGTGTGCAGTTTAACGTCATGCTGGGCATAGGTTGCCGGACGGAGCACTTGGCAGTTTAACGTCTTGCAGCGCGGACGATGTACAGTTTAACGTCGTGCAGGACGTATATGCAGTTTAACGTCATGCTGGACGAGTATGCAGTTTAACGTCATGCTGGACATATATGCAGTTTAACGTCATGCTGGACATAGGTGCGTGTCACTTCGCGCAAGCCTGGAGGGCCGCACGGGAAGACAACGCACGGTGCGGGCACCCGGGATGAGAATCATCGGGTGCCACACAGGCGGGTAACCTTAGGAGGTCAACGGGGACGACCCTGGCAGATTGCGCGCAAAAAGGAAGCTTTGCGCGCAATACTGCGGGCCGGCGCGCAATCGGGGCGGCTGGCGCGCAATTGGGCCAGCGCCTTGCGCGCGGATGCTTGAGATTGCTCACACTGGGCTTCGGATAGCGCGCGGGGGCAACGGCTCATTCTTTAACGAATGGCCACTTGAAAGAAGGGGGGGTGCGCGCAATCAGGCCGGATTGCGCGCACCCCGGGGGCAATTGCGCGCAAGCGGGTTCTTTTGCGCGCAAAGGCCTTAGGGTGAGTTTTTATTCAAATGAAAGGAACCAGCGGGGATTGCGCGCGAAGGCGGACCCCGAGGCTTTCTTGCGCGAAAGAAAGGAGGTTACCTGAAGTTCGTCATTGCGCGCGGAAGGGGTTGAATTGCGCGCACGGGAGACGTTTCGACTTCCAGCAACCTTTGAAACGTTGGGGGTCGCCTTGTATTTATAGGCAACCCCGGGCGCGGAATCCAGGATGCGAGCGCGAAATTCCCCCCGCGGGCGCGGAATCGGGCGCGGCGCGTAAGGGAGTCGCGCGGACCCGCGGCGCGCAGAATTGCGCGCCGAGCCGGCGCATTGCGCGCATCCCGGGGGTTTTCCGCGCGGGACATCACCTTTGCGCGCGGGCCTCTGAAATTCCGCGCACGGCCTCCGGGCCCTCCGAAACATCCTTCCGACTCCAAATATGACCTCGCTTTCCGCATCCGGAGCTTCGTTTGGGAGCAACGGACTTTTCCGGCGTCTACAAAAGCCCCCCCTCGGAATCTGATCGGCGAGAGGTCGCAACGATCGGGTTCCGAGGGAGACGCCGGAATGCCGAAGTCCTGGGCGGCGCGGGACTTAGGCGCGCAAAAAGGGGCACCGGTCGCGAAATTCGCCGCTGCGGTCGCGCAGAGCGCTTTCCGCGCAGCGCGGGCCCGGCCTCGCCTATAAATAGGGGCGCTGGGTCCCGCGTTCCGTACTCTGGCCTTCCGCGCGATAAGCTCCCAAGCTCTCGTGCGCGAAATTGCCTCTTCCGGTCGCGAAATTCGCCCGATCGGCGCGCAAAACCGTCCGGATTTCGCCTGCTTTTGCGCGAAAACCCGGAACTTTGCGCGACAGTCTTCCCAATTGCGCGCCGTCCCCTTGGATTGCGCGCCAACCTTCAAACTTTTCCACCAGCCTCGTCCGATCCCGCACTCTTCATCCCTTAACCCGCACGACTCCCGAAACTTCTGAGATGGCCGCGCACAGAGGAAATGAGGGGGATGCCGCCACTCGCAGAGCTGAGATGGCGACGAACGAGGAGGTTTACGGAGCCAAGGAGATTGTTTCCAACAATCAATCCTTGTTCGACTTACTAACGCCGGCCCAGAGGACATATCCACTGTCGGACAACCTGCCGCTCTGGAACTTCGGCATCCTCGATGAGGTTCCGGTGCCAGGGTTCGAGATTGATGCGCCGCGGACCTGGGTGACCCGGGAGGACGAGCTTCTCCGCTATAACATCACCAACAATGGGCATCCTGCCAGGGAGACCAGACACTTGGATGTCTATGTCCTGAACCCGAGGACGCGAACCATTGATGGGGGTGAGCCTACTGTGGAGAATTCTCCAGCCCTCTACTCGAGCACATACCGTCAGAGTGTCACTGACGACACCAAGGGCTGGCTGAAGGACTGGGACTTGCGATCCGGGGGCAACTTTACCAGTGAATGGGCCTGGGCGTTCTGGGTACGCCACACTTGCGATCACTTCGCAGAGGAGCTGCGGTACATCGGCCTGTTCGAGGCGGTGTGGACGTCGCAGTTCCACTTCTACCAGCAGTCTGAGCTCGGGCCGGAGTTGTTCACTCGCTGGTCCCCGGATACCAACACCTTCCATCTTCACCATGGGGAGGTCGGCATCGGTCTCTGGGACATCCACTGCATCGGAGGTATCCCGCTGGAGGGCTACCAGTACGATGAGTTCCTGCCACCGAAGAACATCTGGAAGGACAGGTCACGGACTCCCATTCTGACCTGGCATCTTATTGACCTGGCTACGCAGCGGCTCGGGATCCAAGACTTCCAGAAGGACATAGCCTACAAGGATTGGTTCGGCCAGTTCCTGGAGCATGACCCGGCGGTCAAGATGCCAGGCAGGGGGAAGCGGTGCCCGACCGCAGCTCAGAGGAGCCGGAACGGGTCGTACTGGCGGGTCCTGGAGACGGGCGATTACCGCTCATGGGGGTACCGCGTCATCGAGGCCCGGGACCCGAACGTCCGGTACGCGGCGTTCCTGGCCGCCTTTCTGAGCGGGTGGCTCCTGCCAGTGCGGGATGCGAGGATGGGCGTCCGTCCGGCGACGCTGGCGATGGCGGGCGCCATGGCTGCCAATAAGAGGTACAACCTCGGGGTCCCAGTACTGGCGAGGCTGTATGCCATTCTGGGACGCATCTCACGAGGGGGGTCGCCACGAAGGATCTGTGGGCCCTTTCAGTTCTTCCACGGCTGGGTGGCTGCTCACCTTGGTGGGTATACGTTCCCAAATGCCATCAGTCCTCCGGGCAACGGCCTGCGACCCTCCCTGCTGAACATTGCGGGGGTCGCTCCGATGACCCTCAGTGAGGAGGGCGTGAGGGTTCGGATTGGCAATCATGCCAATTTCAACTTCAGCCCGTTCCCCACTCCCGTCGGCCAGATGATCGACAACGGACAGGGCCCGCTGGAGCAGCATGAATACTTCCTGAACATGCGGGGCGGGGTGCTCGTGGCTCGGATCGACGGGAAGGTGATCTGCGAGCCTTACGTGCCGACCCGGTTCGCCAGGCAGTTCGGGTGCCTTCAGCGGATGCCGAAGAGGGTATTCACTGCTGTCCGGGAGGAGACGAACCCCGGCGTCCTTCGCCAGATGTGGCTGATGTTCGTCGCCTTCGGCTCTGGCGACGTCATCACCCTCCCTCCTACCGGAGTTAACGCAGGCTTGGCAACCGAGTACGCCGAACACTGGGCCATCGCGTACCCTGAGGGGCTCTTGCGGAAGCTAGTTCGGCGGCTCGAGGCTACCCGTGCGGAGACCGGGCGTCAAGGAAGGAGGCGAGGCGCCGCCACACGGGGGAGAACGGAGGCGCGCCAAGCAGCGGAGCCGGCGCGGGCAGGGACTTCGGCGGCGGGCGCATCGCAGGCTGCCGCCACGACCTCGGCGCCCAGAGAGGGGGCACATGCGGCGGTCGAGGAGCGGCCCGGGAAGCAGGTGAGACGTCTGCTCGAACCCTCCCACGATGCAGTCTTCCCGGCGCTGTGGTCGGCCTGGATGACCCTGCGGCAGTCACTGGGGACCGACGTCATCTGGCGAAAGATACTCAGAGAAGGAATCTATCTGCCAGAGGTCGGGCGCCTCCAGATCACCGACAGGGTGGACTTCAACCGGCAATATGCATATCTGACGGCCATGGACGAGTACGCGCGCCAACGTGGTCAGCGTGCGGAGCCATCCCTTCTGGTGAAGGTGATGCTCGGTCTCGAGCCCGCTCCGGAACAGATGCCGCCGGAAGAAGATGACAGTAACGACTCCGAGGAGGAGGAGGAGACGGGGGAGGATGAAGGCTCCGAGGGAAGGTCCCATCGGGGGAGCCCACGGGAGAGCGGCGAGGTGGCCGGCTCTGACAACGTTGATGTCACTGAGCTCCTCGAGGTCCGCTTCTATCCCTACTCAACTTGCTTCATCCATTCTCTTATGCAGCTTCTAACCCGTTTCTCCATCCTTCTCAGGGGCACACGGACGTCGGTCAGGCGTCCTCAACAGGAGTAGGGGAGGCGCCAGCAGGACAAGGCGGGGGCCAGGCACCCATTATCGAATTGACAAGCGCTAAGGGGTCCCCTGCTGCAACTGTTCCTGCGGCGACCGGGGTAGCGGAAGATGATGCTCCGAACTCCCGTAAGTCTCCCTACTTTACTGCTGGTGCTTGCCATTGACGATCCGTGACTAACCATGGCATGCCCTGCGCAGTGATCTCAACATCGGAGGCTCGTCGGGTTGCCGAACCCGGGCCATCTACGAGTGGACCAGTGGTGGACATGCCGCCTGCTCCGGGACAGGCTTCCCAAACCGAGCCGGCCCCACCAACTGCTGATCAAGGGGCTGCGGACGTCGGCGGTGCTGCCACCGGAGAGAGGCTGGGGGCTGACGAGGGTGTCAGCGCCGCTGGGGAGAGAGAAGAAGGTTGCCCGGATGTTGGGGAACCTTTCCCTCGTGAGGACCTCCCAGGGGCGGACCCTGCAGCAGACCTGCTGGCTGCCTTCCCTGCCTACCGGCCTGCCGACCCAGAGGAGATGGATGACTCGGACGCGGAGGCGGTCGAGGATAGCCGGGTAACGCGACGCAGGGGGTGGAAGTGCATCCAGCGCTTCCTCAAGCGAGACCCATCGGAATGGCTGGGGCGCATGGGATCACTTCAGACCTGGCTGCGCTTCCTGTGTGCCGGGGGAGCTGATGCTCAACGCCTCCATCTGACGGTCCGTGATTTCATGGCCGAGAAGATGCGCGAGAGCCGCCGGCGTGCCGACGTCGCACAAAGTCGGGACATGTCGGAGAGCACGCAGGCGCTCATCGCGGCAGAGCAGGAAGTCCGGCGCCTCGAAGGGTAGGCGGCAGAGAAGGAGGCCTTCGTCGCAGCATGTACCGAGCTTGTGGAGCAACTATCGGCACAACTGATCGACGCTCAGGTACAGCTGACGGAGGCGGGCCAACAGATGGTCACACTCCAAGTCGAGCGGGAGCGTGCACAGGCCAGGATTGACGAACTGCGTGCTGCGACCGCCGACGAGGAGAGGGCACGCAGAGAACGAGAAGCAGCCCTGGAGGCCGCCAGCCAAAGGGTAGCGGCATTAGAAAGACTCATTCAGCACGCTAATCCCTAAGGGCTGTTTTTTACCATTCCCAGAACATTTGCTTCCGCTACTTAATATTTGATCCACTTGTACGAATCGCCATATTTATCTGCGTCTTTTGGTTTAACATGCTCAACCACAAATTGTCTCGTGGGAGCGTTAACCAAGCATCAGGCATCCATAATTGGGCCTGGGTTTCTGGAGAAAAGAGGGAGGTCATTCTTGGGAAAGGAGACCTCAGACCTAACCAATGTATCGTCCCCCAACTTGTTCCAACACACGAGCGGGACAACGCTAGGGGCGTTGAGATTTTATCCGAACATAGGGAAATGAGAAAGGGTGAATCGCGTGTCCCGAATCCAGACATCCACAACGATCGGCCTTCCAGGAAATGCCCAAGACGGTAGGCGGACAGTGGATCGACCATAACAACTGCAATAGACGGACCGAAAAAGGCCATCATTCATATTGCAGGAGGCGGACCACATGTCATCATGAATACCGCTTTGGGGTTCCTTCAGACACAAGGGTGGAAAATCCAGATCAACAGGGCATGCGAAGCGTGGGGCGAAGTGATGATTTGTTCGGACAGAATCCAACGCTCTCAAAATTGCGCCACCGTGGGGAAAGCGTATTGGGCGGATGCACTAATCTGGCCGTGAGTCACCTCAATTCTCAGACAGCACCTCTCTGACGAGGAAACTGTCGCTTCCCATCATTGCGATGGGGCATCCCGAGCTGAATCGGGGAGAATATCACAACTGCACCACTCTACCCGAAGTCAGGCCAGACGGCCGGCGACGAGGAGGGGCGGGACTTATCGATCCCTGAGGCTGGACCCGAGTCGAAATGTCCGGGCGTTCCTACGTACTCCATCAGGCTGGAGATCAAGCCACACGTAGTTCTGTGAGTGCAGTTTAACGTCATGCAGGACGTAGGACCCCATTTGGGGTAGATCTTAGTTTAGGGTCTTAGAGCTCGGACCATAAGGGCTGGATCTTAGTTTAAGGTCTTAGAGCTCGGACCATAAAGGTGGAGGATCTTAGTTTAAGGTCTTAGAGCTCGGACCATAAGGGCTAGAGGATCTTAGTTTAAGGTCTTAGAGCTCGGACCATAAGGGCTAGAGGATCTTAGTTTAAGGTCTTAGAGCTCGGACCAGAAGGGCTAGATCTTAGTTTAAGGTCTTAGAGCTCGGACCAGAAGGGGAGATCTTAGTTTAAGGTCTTAGAGCTCGGACCATAAAGGGGGGATCTTAGTTTAAGGTCTTAGAGCTCGGACCATAGGGGGAGATCTTAGTTTAAGGTCTTAGAGCTCGGACCATAAAGGGGGGATCTTAGTTTAAGGTCTTAGAGCTCGGACCATAAGGAGAGATCTTAGTTTAAGGTCTTAGAGCTCGTACCATAAGGAGAGATCTTAGTTTAAGGTCTTAGAGCTCAGACCATAAGGGGAGATCTTAGTTTAAGGTCTTAGAGCTCGGACCATAAGGGGAGATCTTAGTTTAAGGTCTTAGAGCTCGGACCATAAGGGGAGATCTTAGTTTAAGGTCTTAGAGCTCGGACCATAAGGAGAGATCTTAGTTTAAGGTCTTAGAGCTCGGACCATAAGGGCTCAAAGCACGCCACATCGTGGTCATATCCCCTGGATATGCGAAGATGCACTGAGGGATAGTGTCAAGAGTGTCGAGGTTTCGCCTGGTCAGAATGGGAGGTGGAAAATGTGAATCATGCGGCCATTCACTCGAGGACCGGGAGCACCGGCGTGACGATATGAGAATACTGCCGACCGTGGCGGAAAAGCAGCATCAACATCGCACCAACCGTTGGTGGAATGAGGCAGCAAACGAGCATCGACCGCTCAATCGCAGGATTTATATCGATTTGCTGCCCGAGGCCATTGGGGGTACCGGCCCGAGTCGGTGGGAGAGCACTGAGGCATTGTGTCCGAACCGTTCACGGGGGCTCCACCCAGGGCGTAGACGATGGGTCCGAATGAAAGGGAGCACGAAGCCTGAAAAGTGGAGGAAACCTGACCAAGCGGATCCTGACCCTCCTGGCAATAAACCAGAGTACTCTTGACACCGGTGGACCACGGCAAGGGGTCGGGGAACACGCCTTGAGGGTGACCTGAAGGCGGCGGATTCCCCAGAGAAGGGGGAATCTCTAAGAGGTGGGGGGCTGGACCCGAAGTTTCAAACATCCGGGCGTTCCTACGTATCCCATAAGGATGGGAATCAAGCCGCACGTAGTTCTTGAAGCGCGGTGCAACACAATCGGGCACCAGCGCGGGGAAGAGTGCGGGTCTGACCCTCGCACACAAAAGGAGCGGCATTTGATATTTCTTGTTTGTCCTTAAAGATGAATGGTTTTTCTTTGTGCGGCGACATGCCCGTGATTGAGAAATCTCTGGCGTCGCCACAATAATCAAGCCATGGAAGGCATTGATGAATGGCGTGGTCATTAACCAGCGCCCAACATGAGTGTCCCCTGAGGAGGACATCACAATGCAGTGCCGTTTCTCGTCGGGCGGCCAAGACGATCACAGTTTACGGTCGTGTGGTAGGACCAGACAACACAGTTTAAGGTCGTATGGTTCGGACCATGGAGGAATCCGCTTACCGCGGTACGGCGGACACGGCGGAGGTGGGAGCATACCCAGCCCTGCGGTCACGCACGATTCCAGGAGAAGAGTCTTGGGATGGGGGTCTGCGTATGTCCATCACCCGAGGGGCAGAGATGCTAGCCTCCAGATATACTGGGCCCAGAACGCAATTGTTCGGGCGACTCCCTCCTCCTTATGGGGACGAGGGTCCAGCTACGCATGGCCCTTAGGGAGGATATCTGCATATATCCTTGGTGCTCAGATCATGGGAGCCTCGAACGACATCATTACCCTGGTTGGTCTGCCTAACGTGTAGAGGCGTACCGGAGGTCGGTATGAAGAGAGTGTCAAGATCCCACTACAACGCACAAAGGCGGAGTGTGATGAGGACTGCGCAACCAATGTTCAGAGCCCGAGAGAGCTGACATGGCGATCAAGGACGTTGCTGACGCATTCGCAACACAACATCCGATCGCGTCAGCCTAAGACGGGGCAAGCAAACGAGCATCAACCGCTCAATCGCAGGATTCATATCGATTTGCGGCCCAAGACCCGCCGGTAAATCGACCCGGAGCGGTGGGAGAGCACTGAGGCATCGTACCCAAACCGCTAACGAGGATCCCTTTGAGTGAAGGCTCGAACAAGAGGAAGCGCGAGGCCTGACAAGCAACACAGGACTTGTCGGGATTGAATCTGACACTACGAGTCATAGACCGAAGCACCCCAAAACATGTTAACAGATCTCCGGAAAGGGTCGGAGGACTCACCCTGAGAGCAACCGAAGGGGGGCAGGTCCCCGTGATCAACCAAGAGACGGGGCTGGACCTGAGACACAAGCGTCCAGGCGGTCCTACGTATCCCATAAGGATGGGAATCAAGCCATACGTAGTTCTTGAAAGGCAGTTTAACGTCATGCAGGACGATGAGGGGTGTGAGGTAGTCCCACACACGGGGGAGGCGTACGGCGCGGCCAGTAGACCGACGCGAATGAGGACATAATCCCCCGCTCACGCGATACGCCTCGCACAAAAAGGAGGGGAACTGGGGCCAGAGGCCCAACGCGGGATAGGGATTCCCGGGAAATGGGGCTGGGCCTGAAACATGATGTCCAGGCGGTCCTACGTATCCCATAAGGATGGGAATCAAGCCATACGTAGTTCTTGAAGTGCAGTTTAACGTCATGCAGGACGATGAGGAAAAAAGAAGGGGGGAGCAGAAGGCATCCCCAAACGTGGAGGGGGGCGTACAGCGTGACGAACAAACCGACGTGAATGAGGGCATAGCCCCGCACTCACACCATACGCCGCACACCCCGGGGCAACTGGGCCAAGGGCCCGAGATGGGATGGAAATTCCCGAAGGATGGGGCTGGGCCTGAAACACGAGGGTTCAGGCGGTCCTACGTATCCCATAAGGATGGGAATCAAGCCATACGTAGTTCTGGAGAGGCAGTTTAACGTCATGCAGGACGAATGCTGAACAGTTTAACGTCTTGTAGCTCGGACGTAGTACAGTTTAACGTCGTGTTGGACGAAACACTTGGCAGTTTAACGTCTTGCAGCGCGGACGATATGCTAGGCAGTTTAACGTCGTGCAGCTTGGACGTATGCAGTTTAACGTCGTGCAGGACGTGGTGACACTCAGGCAAAGTATTGCTTGAGGAACCTAGCGTTGGTGGGAGGAGTGACACGCTCACCATCCATAGTCGCTAGGGAGTACGCGCCATTGGGATAGACCTTGTGGACAACAAAAGGTCCCTCCCACTTGGGCTCCAACTTGGGCGGCTTCCTGCCGGGGATCATCGGTGCTCTTAGGGCTAGCACTAGATCACCCTGTAGGAAGGAGCGGAGGCGAACCTTCTTATTGAAAGCTCGAGCCATCCTGCTTTGATGCCTCTCCAAGTTGTGCAAAGCGCGAAGTCTATTCTCATCCAGTGCTTCCAACTCGACTAGACGGGCTTCAGCAACTCTGTCCGGCGCTTGCTGGTCGTAGACCGCAGTGCGCAAGGACGGTAACTGGATCTCGATGGGCAGGACGGCCTCAGCTCCATACACCAGGGAATAAGGGGTCATCTGGGTGGAATTGCGAGTCGTCGTCCGATAAGCCCAGAGGGCGTTGGGGAGCTTGTCCGGCCAACTCTTCTTGTTCTGACCAACCATCTTTTGCAGAATGTTAGAGAGGGTTTTGTTAAACGCCTTGATCTGTCCATTCGCCTGCGCATGATAGCGAGATGTATGGTTCGAGCGGATGTTATACTTGGCGTACAACTTCTTCAACTCGGCTGCTCGGAAATTGGTTCCGTTATCCGTGAGGATAGCGTGAGGCACTCCAAATCGATAGATGATGTTGGAGGTCACGAAGTCAGCGATCGAACAGGATTTGACCTCTCTGAGCGGAATCGCTTCTGCCCACTTGGAGAAGAAGTCCGTGGCGGTCAGAATGAACCGGCACTGGCGAGCTGTCGCCGGCGGGTAAGGTCCCACAACGTCCAGTCCCCAGACTGCAAAGGGCCAGGAATACCTTGTGGTATGGAGAGGCTCCGGCGGCCGATGCACAAAGTTCGCGTGAACCTGGCATGCATGGCACCTCCTGGCGTACTCGATGCAGTCATGGATCATAGAGGGCCAGAAGTATCCCAACCTCCGAATCTGGTGGGACAGCTTCGGCCCAGTTTGGTGGGCGCCGCATGAACCAGCATGAACCTCTTGCATGACTCGTGGGATCTCAACTCCCTGAAGGCAACGGAGGAGAACACCATCAAATCCGCGTTTGTAGAGGATCTGCTCCAGGCCGGGACTGCTCTGGAGGACGAACTGCGATGCGCGGCGTCGAACTCGCTCGCGCTCGGCCCGATCTGACGGAAGAATGCCATGTTGGAGGTACTCAACCAAAGGCGTCCTCCAATCAGGGGCTGATCCGACTGCTATATCTGGGGTACTCGGGGCTCCGGGCATAGGGGCAACCGTGGTGAGATTACTTACCAACGGGCCGCGATCTTCTTCCGGGATAACGGGAGCGATGAGCCTGCGGCGCGTCACGCGGACGATCAGGTTGTCCTGTTCAGGTTCCGCAAGTGACGCAGCCAGGCTGGCCAAAGCATCTGCTCGACCGTTCTGCGACCGGGGAATATGGACAATTTCTGGCCGAGAAGGGAACCGGGCCATCAGAAGGAGGGTGCACTCCAACAATGGCACAAGTTCCGGCTTCCTGACAACATAGTCGCCATTGATCTTCTTAATGACCAGCTCGGAGTCCCCTTTCACACACAGATGGGGCACGTCGATCTCGAGAGCTAACTCGAGGCCGGTGATGAGGGCATGGTATTCCGCCTCATTGTTGGTACAGCGCTCTGACAACAGGAAAGAGTATGGCAGCACGGCTCGCTCCGGGGTAATGAAGACGATGCCCAAGCCCACTCTATTGAGCTTAGGATTATCGAGTCTTCTACCGGTGGGGCTCCGGGAGGCACCGTCAAAGTGCATCTGCCAGCATGGATCAGCTCGATCAACCGAGAGAATGGTCTCATCAGGAAAGCCTAGATCCAGCGGCTGATCCGCGGAGGTCGGGTGAGCGGCCAGAAAGTCTGCCAACGCTTGCCCTTTGATGGCCTTCTGAGACACATACCTGATGTCGAACTGCTGGAGAATCACAGCCCACCGCGCTAGACGGCCAGTCAACATAGGTCGGCTCAGGATATATTTCAACGGGTCTACCCGAGAAACCAACTGTACCTCATGGTGCTGCAAGTAGTGCCGTAATTTCTGTACGGCAAATACGAGCGCCAGGCAGCTCTTCTCGATGGGGGAATACCTAACCTCCGCATCGAGGAGCATGCGACTGAGGTAATAGAGGCTATTCTCTGTTCCCTCGTTGTTCTTCTGGGCGAGAAGGGCACCCAGGGACCGTTCCAGGGCGGTCACATAAAGGACCAGCGGCTTTCCGGATACGGGCGGCATCAGGACCGGAGGTTGAAGCAGGTACTGCTTGATTTCCTCGAAAGCGGTCTGACACTCTTTATCCCATACATAGGTGACACCCTTCTTCATAAGCCGAGAAAAGGGCTTACACTTGCCGGCCAGATTCGCGATGAATCGGCGTATATAGGCTAAGTGGCCTTGGAACCCTTGCAGTTCCCGGACGGTACCCGGGGGAGGCATCTGGCTAATCGCCCTGATTTTCTCTGGGTCGATCTCAATACCCCGGTATCTTACCACAAATCCAAGGAACTTTCCGGAGGTGACCCCAAAGGCACACTTCAACGGGTTCATCTTCAGGCAGCGAGACCGGAGGAAGCTGAACACTTTCTCAAGATCTTTGAGATGGTCCTGACGCTGGCGCGATTTGACAACCAAGTCGTCGACGTAGCATTCCACCAGTGTGCCGAGGATTGGCTTGAATATGCGGTGCATCGCCCGTTGATAGGTGGCACCTGCATTCTTCAGGCCGAAGGGCATGACCCGGTAGCAAAAGGTACCTTGGGGGGCCCTGAAGGCAGTGAACTCCTCATCCTCAGGGGCCATCCGAATTTGGTTGTATCCGGAGTATCCATCCATGAAGGAGAGGGCTTGGAACCCTGCTGTGGCATCAATCAACAGCTCTGTCACTGGAAGGGGAAAATCATCCTTCGGACAGTGGCGGTTGAGATCGCGGAAGTCGATGCAGACTCTAATCTGCCCGTTCTTCTTCCTGACCGGCACAATGTTGGCCAGCCATTTGGGGTACTGAACTTCCCTCACGAAGTTGGCTTTGATAAGCTTGTCAACTTCGGCCTCAACCATGGCACCGTGGGATGGGTGCATCTTCCTGGGAGGCTGCTTGAACCCGCGATGGTTCGCCGGGAGACCTAGGCGGTGGACGGCTACCTGAGGATCTAGCCCCGGCATCTCGTCATAGCCCCAAGCGAACACATCACGGTGCTGCCTGAGAAAGTCCACGTACTGCTGCCGCTCCTCAGAGGGCATGGCGGCACTAACCAACGTGGGTCTTGGATCGGCCTCGGTTCCAAGGTTCACCTGTATTAACTCATCGACCGTGGCGGGGACGCCCTCCTCAAAGGCTGGGGGTGCGTCTTCCATACCCTCTCCACTCGGGGAGGGATCATCCACGGGAGAGACTGCGTTGGAAACTGCATTGGGGCTACCAGATCCTGCTGGGCCACTGGTGCTGGCGCGGGCGGTCGCGGCCGTCTCATCAGGAGACTCGCGGACCGTCAAGACCATGGCGACGTCCAACCGGTGAATCGGGAGGACGTAAGCGTCATCCAGACTTGCCCAGGGATCGCTTGCAACAGCGACAGGCTCAACCTCACCTGCCAGGATCTGCTTATCCTTGCTCTTGTAATAGTCCGCGTCCAGATAGCGGGCTTCACATGAGGCAAAAGGAGAGGCATCTCCTTGAAGCACGCCTACTCGACCATTAAGGGAGTATTTGAGGCATTGGTGGTATGACGAGGGAACCGCCGCATGAAGGTGAAGCCATGGCCTGCCCATCAATGCGTTATACGCAGTGTCCTGAGAGACTACCATGAATTCGGTGTTGGCAACCAAGTCACCGAACTGGGTCTTCAAACGTATCTTGCCGACCGGGGTTTGCTCGGTGCGGTCGTACCCCTGGATCCTGAGGTCGGAGGGAATCAAGTCATCCTCAGACAACCCCAATCTCCGGAGCGTCCGAGTTGGAATCAGATTAATCCCGGACCCCGTGTCGACAAGACAGCGCCGGACTTCAAGGCCGTTGAACTGGCCGGTGACATACAGCGGACGAATGTGTCCCTGTATAGGAGGGTCTTCATCCTTACCAGAGAACGAGATAACTGCCTGACATTCGGCGTCCTCGATCGTTTCGGCGTGGAAGGCCTCTGCAGCCGCAACCTCTGTCTCAAACTGGAGGGGGCTTTTCAGGGCTTCAGCGAGTGCCTCGCGCATCTCAGATGACATGCGCAGAGCCTCAAGGATGGAGAGCCTTGCTGGGATGTCGGCCAAGTGCTTCAGGACATCATACTTTTTGGCCAAGCGCGAGCTCCTGGTTGCAGGAGATTGCTCTGCGGTTGGTGGCATGACGGGCCTTACCGGTTGGATCGGCGGCCGACTGGTACTTGGCGCATCTCGCTGTTCACTGGTCGCAGTCCGGGAAATGGTCACCGTACTGGAGTCAGGAGGCCGGGATGGACTTGTGGCAGGGCGGAGCTGGTCGCGACGCGGCTGAGGCGGTTCTGCCCGGTCCCATACCACAAACAGTGGCGGAGGCGAATCCGTCATCCCCGGATGGGGAGCCTGCGTACGTTGAGCTCGATCTTGAGCCTGCCGCCTAGTCTCAGTGGCGTGCACGGCCTGGCCGGAGGTACGGACGGCTGTGCCCCGGCGACTCCTGCTGCTGCGGTTCTTCCGACGGTGGCGACGACCGGGGACGCTAGGGAGGTCCACCTGGTGTTCTTCAACGTCGGGAACCGAAAAGGGATTTACCAGCTCGACGGTGTTAACCGAAGCGTACCCAATACCGTCGTCGGACGAATCATCCATCACCGGGCGGATCCGAGGAGGGACCCCCATCCCCGGGGGCATGAAATCGCCGAGAGTACGGGATAGTGGCGGAACTGGCGGGGCGCGCTCTTCCTTCTTGCGCTGCCGCCGTTTGCTCCTCTTGGAGGAGGCAGACTGGGACGACGATGCCGAAGCAGCACCCGCAGGTTCTGGGGGCTCAGGCTGATTCAAGCGCGCACGGATGATTCCCTGGGCGCGAATGGTCGTCTTGCGGGCCATCCAGTTATTATACTTCTGGGACCCGCGGTCGGAGACCAGCTGCCATTCGTCCTCGTTGCCACTATCGTCATATGATCCCACGAACACGCCCGCTACATGTGCTGGAGCTGGGCCCAACCTGATTACATTGTTGTTAATCTGGTCTTGGAGCCAGTCCTTAAACACATAGCACCGCTGGATGGTGTGCCCCAGGGCCCGATGGTAGGGGCAGTAGCGGGGGTTATCCGTGAGATGTGCCTCCTCTGGCTTCCAACACTCAGGCAGTCGCACAATCCTCTGCTCCAGGGCGCTCCGGAAATAACCGGGGACCTGATCCTCATGGAATGAGTACGTCAGGTGTCGCGGGCCCCTGGGAGCGCGGTCTTGACGAGGGGCTGGAGGGGCCTGCCGAGGAGGTGGACCCTGATTATCTCGCCTGGGTTGTGGCGGTACATTACGCGGAGGGGCCGGCCGGTTCTGAGGCTGCCGCTGCTGGGCCGGGAACTGAGCCCGTGGAGGCGGATTCCTGTGAGGCGGTGGAGCTGGCCTCACCGGCAGCAGCTCCAACGGCCTGGGAGCCTCTATCTGGGCCACAGCAGCGGGCTCAGCCCTGCTGGCTCTCCTTGCAGGAATCATAGGAGGCAGCGGGTGTGCCTGTCTGGCCTGTTGCAGGGCTTCCTCAAGACGTTGAGCTTTGTCTGAGAAGTCCCTGAACCCTCCGGGGTAATTCTGAGTAATCAGGGAAGGGACCAGCTCGGTCTTGACGTTCCCGACGCACATTGTCAGCAACTGCTCCTGAGTCAATGGCATGTCAAGGGAATACGTGAGACCCTTCCATCGGGCGACGAAGTCCGCGACTCGCTCATCAGGCCTCTGCTTGCACTTGAAGAGGTTTGCGATACTCGTCTTCCGGGTCGTGGAACTGAACTGGTAGAGGAACTGTCTACGGAGGTCCTCCCAGCTGGTTACCGACCCGACGGGGAGCTGGCTGTACCAGACAAATGCTGGCCCTTCCAGTGTCTGGACAAAGCAGCGAAGCTTAGCGGCCTCTTGCTGCGCCGGAGTCCCCAACATAGGCCTGCACCTCGAGTTGAAATGGGCCAAATGTTGTGGCGGATCTCCGGTCCCGTTGAAGGGGGCGAAAGTGGGATTCCCGAATCCCGGAGGCGCCGGCATGTCATCCACCCATGCTGGGTATGGCTTGCCGTCCGGTGGGATCGCCACCTGCCGAGTCTCCAAGGCTTCCAAGCGGGCAATGAGTGCCGCCATCGGATCGTCCGGACATGGGTTCCAGTCCTGGCGAGGATCTCTAACCACGAGCGCATTGCATGGCCCTTCAATCGGGTCGTCGACCGGATCGTCGAACTCGGCAGCTCGTGGGATGGCTGGCGGAGCGGCCCTTGGGGCAGCGGGAGGAATCCGAGCGGGATCTCTCGGGTAGTCGCGCTGCTCGGGAGGGTGTGGCGAAACATACCGCGCCCTCTTGCCGTAGGCAATGGCCTCTCTCCTGTCGGCGAACACGGCGTAATCACGGTTGCCCGGGAGAGTCTCATCGAGGGGTGGTTGTTCCGGTCCCTGCTGCCCTGGCCTGGGATCACCGTAGTCAGGCCGCCGTTCTGCAGCGCGCTCGGCGAGGAGCTGGTCAACCAGCCTCTTCTGTTCGGCGAGCTGCTGACGTAGCGTAGCCTTCTCGGGATCCTCCTCTGCCTTCCGCATGGAGGCAGATGGGTCGGCGGGCCTTATAGCCTCGCTGTGCTCTTTTCCTTTGCTGACGTTTCGGCTCAACGTCAGTGCTTCAGTGGGTGTGGGGAGCCCCAGGAGGTTCCTCTGATGACGAGTAACTCTCACTGATGGGTCTGACGACGGCTTGTCTTCGGGGGGGAAGCCCCCGTCGAGAAGTTCCAAGTCGTTCCCCTCTCCCGACAGGTCAGCCATATTGACTGTCCCTGTCCCTGGGGATATACCCTCAGGGCCACCCAGCGAATCGGGCTGTCGGCGGATCACACTGAAGCGTAGGGCAGCGTACTGCCCCCATCCACGGATATACACGTGGGGAGTGGCTTCCTCGATAACTTTGCGGAGTACTTGAAAGCACTCAACGCATCGTTGTTGGAGGGCCTCGTGGTGCCCAAATGACCCGGGGTGCCGAACCGCGGGGAGCATGGCCAGGTCAATTTGACGGCACTGCTCACCAATATCCTCCAGGTGTAGTTGACTCCCGGGGTATGGCATTTGTAGGCAGTGAAGACGGGAGTGAGTCTCCCGGAGAGTTCGGCGGAAGCACTCGAACTCATCCGGGGTGAGCGATTCGGGTGCATCAAAGCCCGGTCCTGCGACTGGCCAAAACTTCTCAGGGAAGTGGCCCTCTGCAAGGACGGTCCAGAAGCTCCACGACTCAAACTCGGGACCCAGATCTCCTCGGTCCTCTTCCATGGCTGGGAACGGACGGGGAACTGGTAGTGGTGCCGAGGCGGGCCGTCGGGCCGACGGGCTGGCCGGCGGTGAATACGGCGAGCAGGCCGATTGGCCTCCATATCCCGGGCCTCCCCCTGAGGGTGGCGGTACCCCAGCTACCACATCACGATAGGACGGGCCGGCGAGCGAACATCCTGCCGTAGCATCGGTGCTCGCCGAGGGCGCACCAGATCGTGGTTCGACCGTCGGTCCCCAGAAA
Organism: Viscum album; assembly: GCA_963277665.1. NCBI lineage: Eukaryota > Viridiplantae > Streptophyta > Magnoliopsida > Santalales > Viscaceae > Viscum > Viscum album. Next base: position 1,111,509,087 of record OY728158.1, read on the forward strand.
AAGTCTACGGCTTCTCTGATCGAGACGGAAGGCACTTCCGGAGGGGCCGGTACCAACCGCAAGTTTGATCCTTGGGGGTCTACCAGGCCCTCGTTACTCCGGATATACCTTCGGAGAGACGCGGGGATCACATCGATCTCGCTCTCGGGGAGCACGAGGCTGACGTGCCGCATTCCTACCCCTGCCCTTGACTGGCGGGATTGGGGAAGGGGCTCTGTCGCCGAATCGTACTCTGCCTCTGAGTCAGAGAAGCAAACCGGTCGGATCTCTGTCCGGAACTCCGCAACATTCTTCCCTCGGCGTCGACGCCTTGCCTTCCTGCCCCTGGGTGGTTCTTCGGGGCAGGGCTGATCTCTGTCCTGGCGTCCTCCGGCCGCACTGGTGCTGGGGCCGAGAGGACTGGGAACCAAGGTGCGAGGGGCACCGGGACAGATATCAAAGGGGACGCGGGGAGAGATGATCCCGGGCAGGACTCCGGGCCGGGATCGGGAGGTGGGATGACCCATGCCTCCTGGATCGGCCACACAGAGTAGATCCTGCCGGTGAATAGTGCTACCGCGAGGTGGTCCGCGGTGGCTACTGCCAGTGCCAGCAACCGGGAGAGTCAACCCAACCTGCCTTTGGGGCGGTCGGGGCCTCGATCCGGGTCGGGCATAGGAGTTCCCCCGCTCAGGATGCACAGAGGCCTGGCGACTGGAGCCAGCAGTGGCTTGGGCCAATGCGGCCGCTGTTGCTAGAGCCCCAAGGTGGGCATCCTCTTCCGCTCGTGCCCGACGTTGGCGTCGAGACAGACGAGCCGGGATGAGCGGCGCGGGCAGGTGGAGAGCCTGTTCCTCGACTTGAGGGGCCTGGCGGCGATGTCGCCGTGGCCTGGCGGGAGCCCTTATCGTGGATCCCTGGAGCGGACCTCGGATAGGGTGATCCTGGGCATCTTCCACTTCATCCGCATAGGGAAGGGAACTGTCAGAGCGCTCCGGGGATAAGCTCCCGAAGCGGTTGGACGTTGAGGTAGGCGGCGGTGCCTCCCTGCGCGGCCCTCGGGGGCGGCGGTGGTGGCGAGGCGCAGCCTCCTCAAGGTCTAGGCGAGCCATGTCCCTAGTGGGGATGACTCCCTCTTCCTCGTATCTCCGCACCAGGGTGTTGATCACCCTTCTCTGGATGACCTCCGAGGGGGAGAGAGGGCGTGGTCGTCCCGCAATTGCGGCTGCTGGGACGGCTGTGGAACGGGCGGGACCGCGCGGAGTAGCCGCGTCGGTGTTTCCCCTGTCCCTGCGCCAGTGGGCGGGTGGCATTCGGGCACTAGATCGGGCGACCTGATTTCTGAAAGCAGGGAGAATGACCCATTAATACTGACAGGAAAAAGGAATCGACAACCAACCATTAGCGCCACGACGCCTTCCGTGGGGGGAACCCAGGCCCTCGACGTTGCGAGACGGAGTGCCCGATGTCCCTTCCCCAGCCCCTGGCGGGTAAGACTGAATGCTTGGCCGGGCAACACGCCGGTCTTCCAACACCTCTGAAAGCCATCGGTCTTCGTATCGAGGAGAAGAGATTCACGTCGGGTTCACCATTTTTCTGTTTCGGTGCGGATGTGCGTCGGGTTACGCTGTTCCGCCAGGACGCGTTCGCGCGTGCACCCGTCAACCCGAGGGGATGGGCGCGCGGCTTGTGGTCCCGCAGTCCCGCTTTCCAAGGGCGGGCGGCATCCGTCCCTTATTCAGGGGCGTCTGCTCCTTGATCGAAACCGGGATGATGGGATGTCGGCTTCTCCTTCCTTGGACGTCTCCTCGGAACTTGTCGCCTAATCCGGGTCTCCCTCATAGACTTAAGAATGTTCGTGAATCTCGTTCCCGGCGCCATATCTTCATGGACACCGGTTAATTACGCTGCTTCCGCCCGGACGTTCCAAGGAGTCTGGGCGGGGCAGCAACCTGCGGTGAGAAGGCCGGGTGGCTCTGGGTGCTGGGGGCGTGTTGTAACACTGCGGCTCTGCACGTCTGTCTTCCGTCCCTAATAGGGCTTCTCGAAGGCACGATGGCCTGAGGCATCCCGTACTAGGTGCGGGGAACTGTGTCACCTGAGGTTTTCCTCAGCTTCCCGTGTTTAACACGGGGTATGCCGCGAGTTTAACGTCCAGCGGGGACGGCATCGGACCGATCAACACGAAAAGTGGATCAGATGACAGAACCCCTTGCGGGGAACCTCCGACGCTGGGGCCAGCACATGGGCGGCTTCCCAAGTAACGTGGAGTGAAGTGAAGTGGCATGACCCCACCGGGATGTGGCGGCCCGGGTAAGGATCAGGGTGGATGATGGAGTAAAGAGCTTGGACCCCAGAGGGGCTTCCTACGTACCGCGCGTTAACACGGATCAAAGTCAACGTAGTTCGGGCATACAGTTTAACGTCATGCTGGACGTCGGCAAGCCGACTCACGAAGAGGTCGAGGCCGCCGGGCGGAGGATTGAACCGAACCACCTCGCACGGAGGGGGATGGAACGGCCGGGTGGATCACAGTTTCACGTCATGCTGGACGATAAAAGGGGAAATGGAAAAGGGGGGCTGTGGGGAGGCACCGTGGAGATACACACGGGCGGTCTCCCACAGGGGCGGATTCATAGGTGAATCAACGCAAGCGTGAACCCTGGAGGGGTCCACTGATGGACGAACCGACGTAAATACGACCGGGACGACCAGGTGGTGGGCTTGGACCTCAGGGAGGCTTCCTACGTACCCTGTATAGAAGACAGGGATCAAAGTCCACGTAGTTCAATCTGTCAGGACTTACGCACTTGGGGCAGCCCGGATACTGCAAAACTCAGTTGGAAGGGACTTGGACCGAAAGCAAAAGACACCTCGATCCCAGTCAGACCCTCTACTGGCTTCGGCAGTGGGGAGGTGCAATGGAGATACACATGTGCAGCCTCCCACGAGAAACTAGGGGTTTGTAATACCCTGCCCCCGTAGGGAAAAGCCACTCCCATTAAATCGTCCCAAAAGGGGGACAATCCCGACATCCCTGCAGAGACGAGCGGGTGGGGGCCACGTCCAAACCGGGGGAGACCCTGCGTGCGGAGCACGGGATCAGGTTGCGGACGGTTTAGCGTCTTGCCAGACGAAGTACAGTTTAACGTCATGTGTTGAGGACGAGGCACTTGGCAGTTTAACATCTTGCAGCACGGACGATGGGGGCTAGGCAGTTTAATGTCGTGCAGCTTGGACGGGTGTGCAGTTTAACGTCATGCTGGGCATAGGTTGCCGGACGGAGCACTTGGCAGTTTAACGTCTTGCAGCGCGGACGATGTACAGTTTAACGTCGTGCAGGACGTATATGCAGTTTAACGTCATGCTGGACGAGTATGCAGTTTAACGTCATGCTGGACATATATGCAGTTTAACGTCATGCTGGACATAGGTGCGTGTCACTTCGCGCAAGCCTGGAGGGCCGCACGGGAAGACAACGCACGGTGCGGGCACCCGGGATGAGAATCATCGGGTGCCACACAGGCGGGTAACCTTAGGAGGTCAACGGGGACGACCCTGGCAGATTGCGCGCAAAAAGGAAGCTTTGCGCGCAATACTGCGGGCCGGCGCGCAATCGGGGCGGCTGGCGCGCAATTGGGCCAGCGCCTTGCGCGCGGATGCTTGAGATTGCTCACACCGGGCTTCGGATAGCGCGCGGGGGCAACGGCTCATTCTTTAACGAATGGCCACTTGAATGAAGGGGGGGGGTGCGCGCAATCAGGCCGGATTGCGCGCACCCCGGGGGCAATTGCGCGCAAGCGGGTTCTTTTGCGCGCAAAGGCCTTAGGGTGAGTTTTTATTCAAATGAAAGGAACCAGCGGGGATTGCGCGCGAAGGCGGACCCCGAGGCTTTCTTGCGCGAAAGAAAGGAGGTTACCTGAAGTTCGTCATTGCGCGCGGAAGGGGTTGAATTGCGCGCACGGGAGACGTTTCGACTTCCAGCAACCTTTGAAACGTTGGGGGTCGCCTTGTATTTATAGGCAACCCCGGGCGCGGAATCCAGGATGCGAGCGCGAAATTCCCCCCGCGGGCGCGGAATCGGGCGCGGCGCGTAAGGGAGTCGCGCGGACCCGCGGCGCGCAGAATTGCGCGCCGAGCCGGCGCATTGCGCGCATCCCGGGGGTTTTCCGCGCGGGACATCACCTTTGCGCGCGGGCCTCTGAAATTCCGCGCACGGCCTCCGGGCCCTCCGAAACATCCTTCCGACTCCAAATATGACCTCGCTTTCCGCATCCGGAGCTTCGTTTGGGAGCAACGGACTTTTCCGGCGTCTACAGCCGCGCTTCAAGAACTACGTGCGGCTTGATTCCCATCCTTACGGGATACGTAGGAACGCCCGGATGTTTGAAACTTCGGGTCCAGCCCCCCACCACTTAGAGATTCCCCCCTTCTCTGGGGAATCCGCCGCCTTCAGGTCACCCTCAAGGCGTGTTCCCCGACCCCTTGCCGTGGTCCACCGGTGTCAAGAGTGCTCTGGTTTATTGCCAGGAGTGTCAGGTTCAGCTTGGTCAGGTTCCTTCCACTTTTCAGGCTTCGTGCTCCCTTTCATTCGGACCCATCGTCTACGCCCTGGGTGGAGCCCCCGTGAACGGTTCGGACACAATGCCTCAGTGCTCTCCCACCGACTCGGGCCGGTACCCCCAATGGCCTCGGGCAGCAAATCGATATGAATCCTGCGATTGAGCGGTCGATGCTCGTTTGCTGCCTCACTCCAAGAAACGGTTAGTGCGATATTGATGCTGCTTTTCCGCCACGGTCGGCAGTACTCCCATATCGTTACGCCGGTGCCCCCAGTCCTTGAATGAATGGCCGCATGATTCACATTTTCCACCTACCATTCCGGCCAGGCAAAACCTCGACACTCTTGACACTATCCCTCAGTGCATCTTCGCATATCCAGGGGATATGACCACGATGTGGCGTGCTTGGAGGTCTTTATGGTCCGAGCTCTAAGTCCTTAAACTAAGATCTCTTCTTTATGGTCCGAGCTCTAAGACCTTAAACTAAGATCTCTTCTTATGGTCCGAGCTCTAAGACCTTAAACTAAGATCTCTTCTTATGGTCCGAGCTCTAAGACCTTAAACTAAGATCTCTCTTCTTATGGTCCGAGCTCTAAGACCTTAAACTAAGATCTCTCTTCTTATGGTCCGAGCTCTAAGACCTTAAACTAAGATCTCTTCTTATGGTCCGAGCTCTAAGACCTTAAACTAAGATCTCTCCTTATGGTCCGAGCTCTAAGACCTTAAACTAAGATCTCTTCTTATGGTCCGAGCTCTAAGACCTTAAACTAAGATCTCTTCTTATGGTCCGAGCTCTAAAGACCTTAAACTAAGATCTAGCCCTTATGGTCCGAGCTCTAAAGACCTTAAACTAAGATCTACCCCTATGGTCCGAGCTCTACGACCTTAAACTAAGATCTCCCCAAATGGGGTCCTACGTCCTGCATGACGTTAAACTGCACTCTCAGAACTACGTATGGCTTGATCTCCAGCCTGATGGAGTACGTAGGAACGCCCGGGCATTCCGACTCGGGTCCAGCCTCAGGGATCGTTAAGTCCCACCCCTCCTCGTCGCCGGCCGTCTGTCCTGACTTCGGGTAGAGTGGTGCAGTTGTGATATTCTCCCCGATTCAGCTCGGGATGCCCCATCGCAAGGATGGGAAGCGACAGTTTCCTCGTCAGAGAGGTGCTGTCTGAGAATTGAGGTGACTCACGGCCAGATTAGTGCATCCGCCTAATACGCTCTCCCCACGGTGGCGCAATTTTGAGAGCGTTGGATTCTGTCCGAAAAAATCGTCACTTCGCCCCACGCTTCGCATGCCCTGTTGATCTGGATTTTCCACCCTTGTGTCTGAAGGAACCCCAAAGCGGTATTCATGATGACATGTGGTCCGCCTCCTGCAATCTGAATGATGGCCTTTTTCGGTCTGTCTATTGCAGTTGTTATGGTCGATCCGATGTCCGCCTACCGTCTCGGGCATTTCCTGGAAGGCCGACCATTGTGGATGTCTGGATTCGGGACGCACGATTCACCTTTTCTCATTTCCCTATGTTCGGATAAAATCTCAACGCCCCTAGCATTGTCCCGCTCGTGTGTTGGAACAGGTTGGGGGGATGGTACATTGATTAGGTCTGAGGTCTCCTTTCTTAGGAATGACCTCCCTCTTTTCTCCAGGAATCCAGGCCCAATTGTGGATGCCTGATGCTTGGTTAAAACTCCCGCAAGACAACGAATTGTGGTTGAGCATGTTAAACCAAAAGATGCAGATAAATATATTGATTCATACAGATGGATCAAAGTAGCGGAAGCAAATGTTTTGGGAATGGCAAAACAAAGCCCTTAGGGATTAGCGTGTTGGATGAGTCTTTCTAATGCCGCTACCCTTTGGCTGGTGGCCTCCAGAGCTGCTTCTCGCTCTCTGCGTGCCCTATCTTCGTCGGCGGTCGCAGCGCGCAATTCGTCGATTCTAGCCTGTGCACGCTCCCGCTCGACCTGAATTGTGACCATCTGTTGGCCCGCCTCCGTCAGCTGTACCTGGGCGTCAACCAGCTGAGCTGCTAGTTGCTCCACAAGCTCGGTACACGTTGCGACGAAGGCCTCCTTCTCTGCCGCCTTCCCTTCGAGGCGTCAGACTTCCTGCTCTGCCGCGAGGAGCGCCCGCGCGCTCTCCGACATGTCCCGACTTTGTGCGACGTCGGCACGCCGGCAGCTCTCGCGCATCATTTCGGCCATGAAATCACGGACCGTTAGATGGAGGCGTTGAGCATCAGCTCCCCCGGCACACAGAAAGCGCAGCCAGGTTTGAAGTGATCCCATGCGCCCCAGCCACTCCGACGAGTCTCGCTTGAGGAAGCGCTGGATGCACTTCCACCCCCTACGACGCGTTATCCGGCTCTCCTCGACCGCCTCCGTGTCTGAGTCGTCCATCTCCTCGGGATCGGCAGGCCGGTAGGCAGGGAAGGCAGCCAGCAGGTCTGCTGCAGGGTCCGCCCCTGGGAGGTCCTCACGAGGGATAGGTTCCCCAACATCCGGGCGACCTTCTTCTCTCTCCCCAGCGGCGCGGACACCCTCGTCAGCCCCCAACCTCTCTCCGATGGCAGCACCGCCGACGTCCGCAGCCCCTTGATCAGCAGTTGGTGGGGCCGGCTCGGTCTGGGAAGTCTGTTCCGGAGCAGGCAGCATGTCTGCCACCGGTCCACTCGTGGATGGCCCGAGTTCGGCAACCCGACGAGCCTCCAGTGTTGAGATCACTGCGCAGGACATGCCATGGTTAGTCACGGATCGTCAACGGAAAGCACCAGCAGTAAAGTAGGGATACTTACGGGAGTTCGGAGCGTCATCTTCTGCTATCCCGGTCGCCGCAGGAACAGTTGCAGCAGGGGACCCCTTAGCGCTTGTCAGTTCGATAATGGGTGCCTGGCCCCCGCCTTGTCCTGCTGGCGCCTCTCCTACTCCTGCTGAGGACGCCTGACCGACATCCGTGTGCTCCTGAGAAAGATGGAGAAATGGGTTAGAAGCTGCATAAGAGAGTGGATGAAGCAGATTGAGTAGGGATAGAAGCGGACCTCGAGGAGCTCAGTGACATCAACGTTGTCAGAGCCGGCCACCTCGCCGCTCTCCCGTGGGCTCCCCTGATGGGATCTTCCCTCGGAGCCTTCATCCTCCCCCATTTCCTCCTCTTCTTCGGAGTCGCTTCTACTGTCATCTTCTTCCGGCGGCATCTGTTCCAGAGCGGGCTCGAGACCGAGCATCACCTTCACTAGAAGGGATGGCTCCGCGCGCTGACCACGTTGGCGCGCGTACTCGTCCATGGTCGTCAGATACGCATACTGCCGGTTGAAGTCCACTCTGTCGGCAATCTGGAGGCGCCCGACCTCTGGCAGATAGATTCCTTCTCTGAGTATCTTTCGCCAGATGGCGTCGGTCCCCAGTGACTGCCGCAGAGTCATCCAGGCCGACCACAGCGCCGGGAAGACCGCATCATGGGAAGGTTCGAGCAGACGTCTCACCTGCTTCCCGGGCCGCTCGTCGACCACCGCACGTGCCCCCTCTCTGGGCGCTGAGGTCGTGGCGGCAGCTCGCGATGTGCCCGCCGCCGAAGTCCCTGCCCGCGCCGGCTCCGCTGTTTGGCGCGCCTCCGTTCTCCCCCGTGTGGCGGCACCTCGCCTCCTTCCTTGACGCCCGGTCTCCGCACCGGTAGCCTCGAGCCGCCGAACTAGCTTCCGCAAAAGCCCCTCGGGGTACGCGATGGCCCAGTGTTCGGCGTACTCGGTTGCCAAGCCTGCGTCAACTCCGGTAGGAGGGAGAGTGATGACGTCGCCAGAGCCGAAAGCGGCAAACATCAGCCACATCTGGCGAAGGACGCCAGGGTTCGTCTCCTCCCGGACAGCAGTGAATACCCTCTTCGGCATCCGTTGAAGGCACCCGAACTGCCTGGCGAACCGGGTCGGCACGTAAGGCTCGCATATCACCTTCCCGTCGATCCGAGCCACGAGCACCCCGCCCCGCATGTTCAGGAAGTATTCATGCTGCTCCAGCGGACCCTGCCCATTGTCGATCATCTGGCCGACGGGAGTGGGGAACGGACTGAAGTTGAAGTTGGCATGATTGCCAATCCGGATCCGCACGCCCTCCTCACTTAGGGTCATCGGAGCGACCCCCGCGATGTTCAGCAGGGAGGGTCGCAGGCCGTTGCCCGGAGGAATGATGGCGTTCGAAAACGTGTACCCACCGAGGTGAGCAGCCACCCAGCCGTGGAAGAACTGAAAGGGCCCACAGATCCTTCGTGGCGACCCCCCTCGTGAGATGCGTCCCAGGATGGCATACAGCCTCGCCAACACTGGGACCCCGAGGCTGTATCTCTTGTTGGCGGCCATAGCGCCCGCTATCGCCAGTGTCGCCGGGCGAACGCCCATTCTCGCGTCCCGCACTGGCAGGAGCCACCCACTCAGAAAGGCGGCCAGGAACGCCGCGTACCGGACATTTGGGTCCCGGGTCTCGATGACGCGGTACCCCCATGAGCGATAGTCACCCGCCTCCAGGACCCGCCAGTACGACCCGTTCCGGCTTCTCTGAGCTGCGGTCGGGCACCGCTTCCCCCTACCTGGCATCTTGACCGCCGGGTCATGCTCCAAGAACTGGCCGAACCATTCCTTGTAGGCTATGTCCTTCTGGAAGTCTTTGATCCCGAGCCGCTGCGTAGCCAGGTCAAGCAGATGCCAGGTCAGGATGGGAGTCCGTGACCTGTCCTCCCAGGTATTCTTCGGTGGCAGGAACTCATCGTATTGGTAACCCTCCAGCGGGATACCTCCGATGCAGTGGATGTCCCAGAGACCGATGCCGACCTCCCCATGGTGAAGATGGAAGGTGTTGGTATCCGGAGACCATCGGGTGAACAGCTCCGGCCCGAGCTCGGACTGCTGGTAGAAGTGGAACTGCGACGTCCACACCGCCTCGAACAGGACGATGTACCGCAGCTCCTCTACGAAGTGATCGCAAGTGTGGCGTACCCAGAACGCCCAGGCCCACTCGCTGGTGAAGTTGCCCCCAGACCGCAGGTCCCAGTCCTTCAGCCAGCCCTTGGTGTCGTCCGTGACGCTCTGGCGATATATGCTCGAGTAGAGGGCTGGAGAATTCTCCGCAGTAGGCTCACCCCCATCAATGGTTCGCGTCCTCGGGTTCAGGACATAGACATCCAAGTGTCTGGTCTCCCTGGCAGGATGCCCATTGTTGGTGATGTTATAGCGGAGAAGCTCGTCCTCCCGGGTCACCCAGGTCCGCGGCGCATCAATCTCGAACCCTGGCACCGGAACCTCATCTAGGATGCCGAAGTTCCAGAGCGGCAGGTTGTCCGACAGTGGATATGTCTTCTGGGCCGGCGTCAGTAAGTCGAACAAGGATTGATTGTTGGAAACAATCTCCTTGGCTCCGTAAACCTCCTCGTTCGTCGCCATCTCAGCCCTGCGAGTGGCGGCATCCCCCTCATTTCCTTGATTCGCGGCCATCTCAGAAGTTCCGGGGGTCGTGCGGGTTAAGGGATGAAGTGTGCGGAATCGGACGAGGCTGGTGGAAAAGTTTGAGAGTCGGCGCGCAATCCTAGTGGACGGCGCGCAATCGGGAAGTCGTTCGCGTAAAACCCTGGGTATTCGCGCAAAGACAGTGCGAAATCCAGACGGTTTTGCGCGACGAGCGGGCGAATTCCGCGCCGGAAAAGGCAATTTCGCGCACGAGAGCAGAGATGCTTATCGCGCGGAAGGCCAATGTACGGCACGGAGGGACCCAGTGCCCCTATTTATAGGCGAGGCCGGGGTCCGCGCTGCGCGGAAAGCGCTTCGCGCGACCGCAGCGGCGAATTTCGCGACCGGAGCCCCTTTTTGCGCGCCTAAGTCCCGCGCCGCCCAGGACTTCGGCATTCCGGCGTCTCCCTCGGAACCCGGTCGTTGCGACCTCTCGCCGATCAGATTCCGAGGGGGGGCTTTTGTAGACGCCGTAAAAGTCCGTTGTTCCCAAACGAAGCTCCGGATGCGGAAAGCGAGGTCATATTTGGAGTCGGAAGAATGTTTCGGAGGGCCCGGAGGCCTTGCGCGGAATTTCAGAGGTCTGCGCGCAAAGATGATGATCCGCGCGCAAAACCCCCGGGATGCGCGCAACTCCCTTGCGCGCGTTGCCCGATTCCGCGCCCGCGAGGAGAATTCCGCGCTCGCGCCTTGGATTCCGCGCCCGGGGTTGCCTATAAATACTAGGCGACCCCCAACATTTCAAGGGTTGCTGGAAGTCGAACGGTCTCCCGCGCGCGCAATTCAATCCCTTCCGCGCGCAATGCCGATCTTCAGGTAACCTCCTTTCTTTCGCGCAATCGAGCCTTGGGGTCCCCCTTCGCGCGCAATCCCCTTGGCTCATTTCCTTTGAACAAATTTCAACCCGAAGGCCTTTGTGCGCAAAAGAAGCCTCTTGTGCGCAATTGCCCCCGGGTGCGCGCAATCCAACCCGATTGCGCGCACCCCCATCTTCAAAGTGGCCAATCGTTAGAGAATGAGCCGTTGCCCCTGCGCGCTACCCGAAGCCCGGTGCGCGCAATCCCAATCATCCGCGCGCGAAGCGCTGGCCCAATTGCGCGCCAGCCCGCCATTTTGCGCGCCGATCCGCGGTTTTGCGCGCAAAGCTCCTCTTTTGCGCGCAATCCGCCAGGGTCGCCTCCCTTGACCCCCTTTGGGTACCCGCCTGCGTGGCGCCCGATGGTCTTCATCGCAGGTGCCCGCGTTGTGCGTCGTCTTCCCGTGCGGCCCCCCCTAGGCTCGCGCGAAGTGACACGGACCTACCGGCGGCTTTATCGTCCAGCATGACGCTAAACTGCACTACGTCCGAGCTACAAGACGTTAAACTGTTCAGCATTCGTCCATCATGACGCTAAACTGCACTACGTCCGAGCTACAAGACGTTAAACTGTTCAGCATTCGTCCAGCATGACGCTAAACTGCACTACGTCCGAGCTACAAGACGTTAAATTGTTCAGCATTCGTCCTGCATGACGCTAAACTGCACCACGTCATGCACGACGTTAAACTGTATCCGTCCAGGCTGCACGACGTTAAACTGCCTAGCCCCCATCGTCCGCGCTGCAAGACGTTAAACTGCCAAGTGTTTCATCCTCAACACACGACGTTAAACTGTACTTCGTCCGGCAAGACGTTAAACCGTCCGCTTCGTCCTCAACACACGACGTTAAACTGTACTTCGTCCGGCAAGACGTTAAACCGTCCGCATCGTCCGATCCCGTGCTCTGCACGCAGGGTCTCCCCCGGTTTGGACGTGGCCCCCACCCGCTCGTCTCTACAGGGATGTCGGGATTGTCCCGCTTTTGGGACGATTTAATGGGAGTGGCTTTTCCCTACGGGGGCAGGGTATTACAAACCCCTAGTTTCTCGTGGGAGGCTGCACATGTGTATCTCCATTGCGCTTCCCCACTGTCGAAGCCAGTAGAGGGTGTGACTGGGATCGAGGTGTCTTCTGCTTTCGGTCCAAGTCCCTTCCAACTGAGTTTTGCCGCATCCGGGCTGCCTCAAGTGCGTAAGTCCTGACAGAATGAACTACGTGGACTTTGATCCCTGTCTTCTATACAGGGTACGTAGGAAGCCTCCCTGAGGTCCAAGCCCGCCACCTGGTCGTCCCGATCGTATTTACGTCGGTTCGTCCATCAGTGGACCCCTCCAGGGTTCACGCTTGCGTCGATTCACCTATGAATCCGCCCCTGTGGGAGACTGCCCGTGTGTATCTCCACTGTGCCTCCCCACAGCCCCTTTTCCCATTTCCCCTTTTATCGTCCAGAATGACGTGAAACTGTGATCCACCCGGCCGTTCCACCCCCCTCTGTATACCCGAACTACGCTGACTTTGATCCGTGCTAACGCGCGGTACGTAGGAAGCCTCTACGGGGTCCAAGCTCTTCACTCCATCATCCAACCTGATCCTTACCCGGGCCACCACATCCCGGTGGGGTCATGCCACTTCACTCCACTCCACGTTACTTGGGAAGCCGCCCATGTGCTGGCCCCAGCGTCGGAGGTTCCCCGCAAGGGGTTCTGTCATCTGATCCACTTTTCGTGTTGATCGGTCCGATGCCGTCCCCGCTGGACGTTAAACTCGCGGCATACCCCGTGTTAAACATGGGAAGCTGAGGAAAACCTCAGGTGACACAGTTCCCCGCACTCAGTACGGGATGCCTCAGGCCATCATGGCTTCGAGAAGCCCTATTAGGGACGGAAGACAGACGTGCAGAGCCGCAGTGTTACGACACACCCCCATCACCCAGAGCCACCCGGCCTTCTCACTGCAGGTTGCTGCCCCGCCCAGACTCCTTGGAGCGTCCGGGCGGAAGCAGCGTAATTAACCGGTGTCCATGAAGATATGGCACCGGGAACGAGATTCACGAACATTCTTAAGTCTATGAGGGAGACCCGGATTAGGCGACGAGTTCCGAGGAGACGTCCAAGGAAGGAGGAGCCGACATCCCATCATCCCGGTTTCGATCAAGGAGCAGACACCCCTGAATAAGGGACGGATGCCGCCCGCCTTTGGAAAGCGGGACTGCGGGACCACAAGCCGCGCGCCCATCCCCTCGGGTTGACGGGTGCACGCGCGAACGCGTCCTGGCGGAACAGCGTAACCCGACGCACATCCGCACCGAAACAACGTGTAATATAAGCCGTGTCGGTGTTGCATGGAAGATAAGCTTTTGAAGATAACATACTATGAAATATTGGGGTGTTACATTCCCCCTCCTTTAGTAAACTTTTTAATCTCACTTTATCCTTCGGATTTGAAATAATGGGTTGGATTATTCACAATAGGATTTTTGAAATCCTAAATTGGAAAATGGATTAATAAGGAAACCTTTTCTAATAATAAAAGAGTAGTACGAAGGTCACTAGAGATAACACAAAATAGGGTTACATATAAGAAAACGTGGATGTGTAATATAAATAAAATGATCATGTTTTGATGGAGATTGATAGAGAACATGGTTTGGAAAAGGAAAACATTCACAAAGTTAGAAGTTATTTATAATTTAAGGGGACAATGGATTCATATGAAAAAAATTGTACATGGAAAACAATTTTGGGTTCAATATACATTCCCTAAAGTTTATGAATTTAATATAATAGGAAAAAAAATTAATCATACTTACATGATAATTAGAGTACCATTGTTTATCTAATTTTTAACACAATCTTAACATTCTCTCAAAAGATAATAAAACTCAAAAATATTTATTTTATCTTAATAATATTGGGTTATAAAAATGAAATTATAATTTATCTATCATACCATAAAAACTATGTTATACTATCTAGGACATCACATAGGATAGTAGTAGGTGATTCACCCTGGTCAACTAACAATCGCGGGTTCATGTCTCATGTCCTTGCCAAATGAGATGGGTTATCACCGAACCTGTTGGTTGCGCTTTCCATAATATCATAACATTCCAAAAAAATAATATTATTAAATTATTTAAACAAAAACAATAGTATCCAATCTCCAACCTAATGGATTCCAATTTCTAGGTTTAAAAAAATTCTTTTATCCTGACACACAGTCCAAAAATTTATAAGGAAGGTCACATAAGATACATGTGAAGACCTTCATCGTGTATTCTATTAAAACATGTTAATAACCCAAATTACCAAAAAACCATATAGAATATGTTAATTCTTATTTATTACTTATGTAAAACAATGAATACTAGAAATACACATTAAATCCAAAAATGTTGAAAACTCCCAATAATGAAGGAATAACTAACTTTTTGAGAAAACCATTAATCAGTTCTAATGATTTAAATAATATCCAATACTCTTTATCAAAATCAATTATTATTATCCTGGAATTGTTATCTTAGTATTTGAAACATATTATGGGTAATATTTCCCCCATACATATATTTTTTAATATTTATAACATGAAATGGTGTCACATTACAGTGTAACATATATTAAACAATCCTTAATCAAATAGTACCAAAATACAATCATTATATAGACCATAATTCATATAACCATTTCATTAATAAAATGTTGTTGAAAATACAATTATTTTTTAATAGGTATTTTAATCATTCCACTTCATCTGCAGTAGTATAATAATTTATCAATATCTAATTGTATCATCTGTGGTATATTCATTTGATAATTGGGACATTGATTCTCATAGTGTATCATATCCTTGAAGTTGAATAATTGTAAATTGGAAATAATTTTCATACCCATGTAATAATACAATTGGTTTCCTTTTTCTCCACACTTGTTGCAAACACCCATTCCCATCATGCATTTACAAGGGTAATTCTTTCCATACTTATGACATGTGGTTAAATCCTTCATTCCCTACTTCCCTTTATCCATCATTGTCTCATCCATCCTCTTATTCTATTTCTTCCCTTCAAAGTCATATGACTCGTAAAATTCTTTACTTATCTTATTATCACATGATACTATATACACATATGAAAAAAAAATATGGAAGAGTAATTACCTTTGAAATGTTTTCTTGAGACCATGAAAGATAGGATCTATCTTACTCTTTAGATCTTGTGCATTGCTATATTGGAATTCATTCTACTAGGAACCATTTATAAATGATGACATACATTGTTTTAGATCATACCATATTGTATAATATAAATACTACAAAGATGCATAACATAAATATTTACATGTAACAAGTATCCTAATCATAAAAATAGTTTCATTGGGGACATATTTACTCATAAATTTTCATAATGGATTGTAATAAAAATATGAATTATCCAAATCATATCCCCTAGGAGTGCCAAACATGGTGCACAGTAATTAACATTGTCTTGTGCCATGTTACCTTGAGTAAATCTCGAAAAACCATGTTGGAGTTTTCATTTTTAGTTACATTTGTCCCAGAACAATGTCCACTGGTATAATCCAGATAGTGATGATTTTTCCTATAATAGACCAATAATCTCTACATTACCAAAAATATTGTATATTATTATATTCATATCCTTAACATGTATCATAGTGTAATGTTCCCTAATAAATGTTTTTTTTAAATATAGTTTCCATGGTTGTTGTTAAACATCCTCTGATACTAATTGTCAATCCCCTACCCCAAATACCAATTGTTGGTGCATTATTTTATTATATTGGCATGATCACAAACTATAAAATCCCTAAGGACTGATCAGTCTAGAAGTATTGTAAAGTAGATTACATTTAGGAACATTGCATTATAATTTACATCATAAAATACAACCTCGATAATCCATTGATAACACCATTATTCTCATAGGTTAAACCAATATATCAATCATAATTTACATCTTAGCATCCTATGAAAATTAAGCATATGTAAAGGGTGATCTTAGATAATCAATATATTTAAACAATACAAAAAAATATATTATAAAAAACCATAAACAATTAAGTATGTATATAATACCAAACACAATCCTTTTAAACATAAACTTCATCATAATATGGCATTAAAAAATCTATTAATAAAATTCAATCATTCAAGTGGATACTCTACCGGTCAAATAATGACATATAATGTAATTAACTAATCTCTTAATGAAGTAAGGAATAATTATAGACATCATAACCACAACATAAAGGTATTTTTTTAGACCATTAAAAAATATACCATCAATGCTTTATTCTATGATAGTAGTTTATCTCTTGAGACCTACCGATACATCCAGGGGCTATAAAATCCCCAACTGACCACTAACTATGTCCAATTAATTCCTATTTTGAATGTAGAAAATCATAACATAAACAGTCAATTTAATAAAATCATATGAAATGTTCATACTTTAACTATAAACCATGAATGAGATCTAATTTGAAAATCCACATTCATATATTACATAAAATATTCAGTAAAATCTTAAGGATTGTATCCTAATAATTCAATCTCAATTAAGAATAAGAGGATGTTGACATAGATAGCAATATTCTACTAAAATATTTCAAAATATCTTAAGAAAAATTCAACTTTTAGATAGAAAACATTTTTTCAAAATCAGCGTATTATAAATTGAAGACATTTAAAAATAAATTTTTTAATCAATGTGTCTCTTACCAATTTAAATCTTTTGATTTTAATCAAAAAAAATTTTAAAAATTTTCCATATATAAAATACATAAAAATATTTCGAAAACATAGACATTAATGATAATTATTTTGAAAGAATAAATCCATAATACATTTAAAACAATGTTGTAGTTAAAACGTTCTCTAAAAACATTAAAAAAATTCCATTTTTAAAACCTTGGAATGAACAAAAAAATAAACATACAATTTCCTTTATAATATTTTTATATCTATATATGTATTTATGTATAATAATATTAAAAATATCGCAACACGGAAGGGATTAATTCTTTAGACATTCAAAGTGTCCCAGACCGCATCTAATATTTAAATCAGAGGACTGAAATCACAAAATAAATATTTAAATACCTTTATGATAAATGTATTCAGTATATGGAAAAAATAGAGGCAGTATATACACCCTACATAATAAATATGTGGTGAACATGGCTTATATCTCATGATAATTAAAATTCGGACGAGAATCTGTTATAATGGGTATGATACTCTTCGTATGTGTTTGAAACATCTGTATAATGGTTATAAATGTATTATTAAATTCTACAAGAATCATACTAATATTTATGAAATCACATATGATTAATTGATAACTTCATATATCCTATTTATTAAATATTTATATGTTAAAACAATATTTTGGATAATAATCCCTTCCTTTATAATGCGTGTTTTGACTTATTATTCGGGATAGAATTACTTTGATCTTTTTTTACTTACATAAAAATGAATAAAATGGTTAATATATGATACATATTTTGGATATAAATATAATATATATATATATATGATATGGAATACACCATAAATGGATTTTGTAGGCCATATGTACACATGAGCACTGTATCTTGTTTTCCTATCGTATTATATGGATGTAAATAACTATCATATATGTACATACATAAATAAAAATATATAAAAATATATAAAAATATTAATATAGTATTATTATTATTTCATTTATTTTATACTAATTCATTATATATATATTTTTATAATCATTCTTCAAAGGTGAACGTGGAAGATGAATCACATCACGTCGTGGAGATGATAAGATAAATGCTAGCACGAGCGACTAGATCATTTAATTAATGGTGAAATGTTATAGAATTGGATGGAATATGAATATTACTGAAACAATATCATGTTATATTTATTATTTAAATCAATTATATTAATCTTCATACCCATTGAAATAATATGTAAATGCAGTACAATTTACGCCACGATGTAGACATGGTAAGCCGTACGTACGAACACATTGTGATATTATTTGCACCATATAGGTAGAATAAGAAATTTGGTTGAAAAATTATTATAATAATATCTCAGAATGTATATGTTTCTTGATTTTTTATTTTAGTATGTAAATAATAGATAAATATAAAGTAGATGAAGAAATTAACATTAAAAGAGGTGATAAAAGAATTATCTTTTTCTAGGTGTTTTTTTTGATTTATAAAAAAGAAATCCATAATACTTCCCTATTACCAATTTATGGCCTCTATGTTATATTTTGGTATGTTGGGAGAGGTATTTGGTTGGTTTTGTTAGAGGAAATGGGATTTGGGGGTTTTAATTAAAGATAATGAGAAGTGCACTTTTTTAAGAGGCGATGTGCACTTTTGGAATATCACAACAAATTAATTTATAATAAATTTATTCTTGGATTTAATTAACATTAAATTTATTCTGTTTTATAATTTAATTATTATGGGTCTAAATCACATCAACCAATTTTAATTAGAAATTTTTAGTTAATAAAATTAATTTTATCTTTTGATTTAACCATTGGTTAAATAATTACTCTTATTCTTTATTCTTAAATATTTACACTACATTGTTAATATGTTAATAATAAAATGGAAAAATAAATCAAATTGTATATTTTAAGTCATATTATTTATTATAAAAAATGTTTTAAGAAGCCTTATATTTGTTTCTCTTTTATGAAATTTCCAAAAATATTTTTTATTTTCATGTATAATTTCTGTTAATTTTGATTCAAGGAAATATTTTATTTTTTAAAAATATCAATCCAACCTAATGACTTCAATCCAAAATTGATAATATATTAATAACAATACTGAGTTATATATAAAATTACTAGATATAATTAATTATGTCAAATGAAAATTAACATTATATTGTTAACATCATTTATTTGATTCATTATTTAATAAATCAATTACTGGATCAGACTAGGCCCATACGGGCCGTGATCCGCAACTAGGGTTACCTCGTCGTCGCCTTCCTCCCTTCCAACTCAGGGCAACTCGGTCCTACATGACTATTGATCATTTTTCTCGTGTTGGCTTCTCTTTCTACGGCGACATCATGCGACCTAGCGAGCTCGACTGCATTGGTGTTTTTATACATTGTTGGTTTGCTTTCGCCTCACTCCATCTACTCCAGATAAGGATTGAATGCGGTGCAGTGATGGTCTAGCTGCCGAGAACCAGTCTATGTGTTTTAGGTCTACTGGTGTGTATCCTTTGAGAGCGTTGAGTTGTTCCTTGCGGTCACTGAGTGATTTTTGTATGGCGGCGATGTGATTTGGGTGTGGGATTGCGGCGAGGTCCGGTGAGCCACAGATCGGGTGGACATGGTTATAGTGATAGTTTATTTATCTTTTTCTATTGATTCACATTTCAGTTTTGGACGTGGATCATCGATCATGTGTTCTTGACATTTCTATTTGGTTTACATCGTGTTTATTTGGTTGATTCGGTGTTTTTCTGTGGATTTCTCAATTTATTTGGATGTTTCCTGATGGAAGAGGAAATGATCTATGGGTTATCACCAATAGAGGATGTGCAACCTTTAATTTTTGTGATTTTTATTTGGATATTTATGTTCATGATGTGTTCGGGCCTCGACAGGGTTCATTCAAGCGGTAGCGTTACTTGACATCCTTGGATGTTTTATTCCGGGGAATTTTGTTTGGATGACTGTCATGCTGGTTTTTATGATTCTGCGTTTTTCTATCTGGAAAAAATTTGGATATGCATTTTGATAAGTACAATGGTAACAGATGACATGGATTACTTGTTGGATATGGATATGGATTACTTATTAGATTATGGATGTGTTTCAACTAGAACACTACATGGGTCTTCTTTAGATGAGGTCAAGAGCAGGAAGCTTTCAAATTTTCATTCCATTCTAATTTGAAATTTTTAGAGGGTATGGCTCTGCCATCGGAACCATGCCCATGTACTCATACACGGGACAACTTACTGAGTGGTCATGTGATAGAGAATGATTGTCATCACGATGTAATAGCAAGGAAGGGGAATATCTGATAGTCTTGACTTAGGTTATCATGTTTTATGGTTTTATGTTATTTTAATGTTTGAACATCATAGTTTCTCACATTTCCTTAAAAAGTGTTTATAATAAAAAAGTTAATTTTCAGTCAATTTCTACATCCTCATGGTGTCACAAATAAATTTAATTATTTATGCATATAAATTGAAAATAAATTATTATGATGTATAAAATTTGTTATATTTACAATTAATATTTATAGCCTAATTTATCTTATGTATGTCACTATATTTAAAATGATATATTTAATAATATGTGAAAATGAAACTTTTTACTCTTCTTTAAAAAAATATAATAAATGTATTAATATAACATAATTTTATTAAAAATTATCTTATTTTAGAGATAAAGTTTATGTTGGTCTAAATATAATTATACAATGAAATTAAGACACGTATTAGGGTAATTTTTTATTGTTATTGTATGCGTGTTAACTTTAATTACCCTATTAACCTTTTACCGTGGTAAATAATGTAAAAAAGTTTCCATTCACAAAATTTTTTTTACACCATTAGATCAAAATATTAATCTGGATTATAGTCATGTAAATTATATATACTAAATAAAATTCACAAAAGTAGAAAAATTACTTTTAATGGTAATATTCTATTATTGATAAAAGGTAGGTAAAAAGATGAAAAAATAATCAGTGAATTTTTATGTTGAATTGTATTATGAAAAAGATTCCAATGATCTAAATAGTGTTAATATATTTATAATTTATCTATTATGACATTTAATCATATTTAAATAAAATAATTATTTAAAGGAAAAAATTGTTTTTAACAATAATGCAGTCATTTCACTATTTATTATAAAACGGATGTTTTCAAAAAAAATCCAAAAAATAATCATAAGGTAATTTTAGAGATATGAATTCATAAATGATGTCTAATTTACCAAAAATAAATTCTAAAGAGTGTATAAAAATAATATTATCATTTTTTACAAAAGGATCTAAAAAGGTGTACCTTTATTAAAATAGTATTTCTAAACATATAAAAAAATATCCAAAACAAATAAATTTTATTATAAATATGTTTTATTTATGTGAAAAAAATTATAAATAAAATATAAAATTTATTTATTACTTTTTATATTACTATATTTAATTGATATGTTATGAACATATCATTTAAATAATTATAATATTAGAGTTTTATTTCATTGAATCTCAATCTTGTATGTAACACCAGCAATGTTTGTGTTGTGCGAAACACAAGCTATTGAAGAAAATGTAACATGACATATTGTGGTGTGAATGTATGTGTTGAATGTTAATGTGTTTTGAGATCAAAAAACAACATGACTCATTATGAAATGTGGTATACCAATAAATATTCATTGAAATAATTCAATATTTTTCGAATCCAATGTTTTCTAAAAATAAAAAATTTGTATTTGGTAATTATTGATGAAAAAGAAGAGAAAGGAACATTCATTGCTAATTCCCCAAATAAGAGAAGTTAAAAATGTTGGTAGAAACGATTTGATAAGTTGCATGACTCAAATTATAATAAGGTAATTGGAAATTAATGTTCCTTAATATATGTTATTGAGAATGCTGACAAATATAAATTTTTGATTTCAAAAAATAGTGAATGTAATAGAAAACATTATTATCATGATTTAGAATAATCATCTGATTAAGAAATTATAGATGGGGAATGAAATTTGGGATCTCTTTATTTATGAAAACACATTTAATCTGAAATCATTATTGGGAATCAGAAGGATTTGGTTCAGACTAAAAAGATGTTGATATTAGAAAATCAATCTTCACATATCTCAAAAGTTGTACCAGAATAAGTTTAAGAGTCTATTAAAAATTAAGAATGGGTAGATTTTATGAATGGTGATTTGGATCTGATTGAGAAGAATGAAACATGGAAACTTCTACCAGGGATGATAAATAAAAATTATATCAAAACTAATTGGTTTTATATAAAATCATTTAAGGATAATCAAAATGATTCATGAAATAAGGCATGTCTTTTTTGTAATGGATATAAAGCACTAAAATGTGTGGATTTTGATGAAAAATCTCCCCTGTTGTAAGGAAATAAACTATTAAAATGTTTCTTGTAGTGGATACTTATCAGAGTTTCAATGTTTATCAGATGGAGGTATATTAATATTTTATAATTGGTGATATTGGGTAAGATGTTTACGTTGACAAATTTCATCGGTTATACTTGATGAGGATGAAAAAAATGTTTATAAAATGAAGAATGATTTTTATGGGATGAAACATGATCCATGTTCTTGATATTTTAAGTTTGACAATTATTTGATAATGTTAATATTTTATAATGGAAGAGATTATAGAAAATTTTACATGAAAGATAATGTCTATGGATATTTAATTTTAATTGTTTTTGTAGATGGTATAATTATTTCTGGGGATGAAGAAAATATTTTTGAAGAGTTTTTAGAAGAAATAATGAAGAATTATGAAATGTCAAAAAAATTTTAATTAAAATTCTTTGTTGTATAACAAGTTCAAAGAAGTAAAAATGCATGTTCTTAAAACTAGAAAAGTAATCCATGGAGTTTTCAAATATTTTTTTAATTTCTGAATCCAATTAATTTTTAACACTTATTTTAGTGAGCCAAAATTGAGCAATGATGAATCTGGAATAAGTGAAAATTAGAAATACTTCCAGAAGCTGATAGGTTGTCATCAATAGCTTATAGATTTGAGGCCTCCTACTGTTTATTCATGGAATTTGTGTAATAAGGATCAATGTAATCCAAAGTAATCACATGTGATAGAATGAAAAAAAAAATTTAAAGTGAACAACATCACATGGGTTTTTATGTAATAGAAATTATGAGATGAAGATTCCTAGATATACTGATGTTGATTGGGCTGGAGATTTTAATTATAGAATGTAAACCTTAGGATGATCATTTTTTAGGGGAATTTTATATCGCTTAGAATATTAAGAAACAAAGATCATTAATTTTTAGCATAGACCAATCTGAATATTTTGCAGTTACTAAGGCATGTACTCAAATGTTGTGGATGAATGTTTAGTGAGAATATTTCAAAGTAATAATTTCTAAAACATTGAAGATTCTTTGTTTTAACCATAATTCGATAAATATATCTAAGAATCCATTCCAATATTGAAGATCGTATCACAATAATATACTATTTCACTTTATAAAAATGAAATATGTTGTTATAAATGTTTTTCTAGAATATATTTCAAAAAAGTATTACATTATTGATATCTTTACAAAAGAAATGAAAAAAATATTGTTTTTTGGAATTGTGGCTGTAACTTGATGTTTAACCTCCTCTTATGATTTCTTAAAGGACATAATGAATAACCCCATTTTTGTTTGGATTATGTTGATAAATGGGGAGATTAACAATTTTTTACTTTGTAAGAATTTTGTAATCATCGTTCATGTATGAATATAAAACAATGCTTCTCATATAATGGGGGAGAGAAAAAGAAAAATGTCATAGGAATGGGAATGTGAGGGAGAAAATGATAAACAATGTGGGAGTTTATAATTACATGAATGAAAAATTTTCATTCCACTGATGGATATATTTCCTTAAAAACATTATTTTATCATGTAGTGTGGGGTCAAGATATCTTATATTGAAAAAGGATATATATATATGAAATTAATAATATCTTGATTTGTTTACAAAAGAAGACTTGTAAAAACCCTTGAGAGTTGGAAAAAAAATTTATGAGGGTTTTCAAAAAATTCATAGGGGGAGGGAAATCAATTTTTGATATATTTTTTTAACAAATTTGTTTTGTTTATGTAAGCAAATAAATTTTATTTTAGTGAATTATTTTGTTACCCAGGAAGAATGAATGTGGATTTAGGAATACTAAATATTGTTCTAATAGAAGTCTCTAGTTGGAGAATTAGTTTTGTTGATGAATAAGTTTTTTTGAAGAAAGTCAATGCAGGAGTATGAAATTTTTAATTCTTTCTAAACCATATCCAATGACAAATATCTGATCCAGAAGTTATCAGAAATCATGAAAACATTCATGATAAAATCTTTTGATGAAATGGTGGGGAGTTATAATGGAATTAGAACCACTAAAAATATTCTGAGAATAAGATCCATCTTATAGTTCTGAGAATCAGATCCAACTTCTTTAGAAAATCAGATCCATCTTATTATTCTAAATATTGGATCCATAATCTTCATAGAATATGATCCAACGTACTATTAATAAAATTTGATCAAAAAACATTTTAGAATTGGATCCAAAATCTGTAGAAAATCAGATTGCTCTTATTGTTCTAAAAATCACATCCAACATCTTCAGAAAAATATATCCAGCTTATTTTTCTTAAAAAATTTATCCATCATCCCCCAAAAATCAGATCCCCCATTGTTATTTTAAAAATTTATTCCAACAAAATTAGAAAATCTAATCAACACAATTATTCTAAAAATCAGATATAACATTATTATTCTGAAAATTATATCCAACATCATCCGGCAATCAGATCCCACATCATTTAATTTTTGTTCTAAATTCTTAATAAAATATATCCATCATATACATTAATCATATTCACATAAAATGAAAATTCCATATGTTTAGGTGATAAAACATGATAGAAATTTTTTTATAAATCTCAGAAAAATATCTGAAGGTTTGATAAAGTCAAATATGATGTTTTAAATGTGAGATATTTGAATATTTCTGAGATTTAAGGAAGAAGTAATGATTTAAAGATTCTTGCCTTTAGTTTTTGGGTTTCCAATAAATACATTCTCAGATCATTCATTTGTTTACATATCTCACCATACATGTGAAAGGCCCTGTGTTGGGGATATCAATGTGAATGTAATTATCTTATTGAAGAAGACTAATATTGTTAAATCAATTAGAGTTTGAGATTTTCCAATAGTTCTAATAGAAATGGATCCAGAATAATCAATAAATTTCAGCCATGGTTATTATAAAATTTTAACCATGATTCTACGAAAACCTGATCCACGAATTTGAGAAAATTAGAAAAAATATTTGCAGAAAATAAGAACCATGATTCCATGTAAATCAGAACTAAGATTATGAAAATATAAGAACATGGACTTTGAAATAAAATGAACCAATATTCTATGAAAATCATACCAAATTTCTTATGAAAATCAGATCTAACATTATAAGAATACTGAAACAATTATTATTAGAAAATTAGAAAATTGATTTAAATAAAAACAAAACTATGATTCTGAGAAAATAGATACAAATATTTTGATAAAATTAGAACCGTGATTATGAGAAAATCATAAACAAGATTCTAAGAAAACTATAACCACTCATCTGAGTTAATCAAAATCAATATTCTTTGATAATTGAAACCACTATTCTAAGATAATAAAAACCACCATTTTGAGAAAATCAAAACCAATTTTGGGGGAATCTTCTATCTAGAATTATGTAAAAATAAAATCAAGAATTCTAAGTTTGGTGAAGATTCATAAAAGTATTTATTCGTTTATTTGGATTAATTATTTTATAATAAAAAATAATCAAATGATTTGTGTTAGAATAACATTTATTATCATGGTATAAAAGTCATCTAAAAGAATTTTTAAAAATATTCATTCACTTCTTCCTAATAATGGATTTTTATAGACCTGTGGAACTAGCTATGTAAGTAAATAGGTTCTCAGAAAAAATATGAACATTGTTAATCTTGTGGGCTTTTCTTGCTTTCCCACCATCTCATGCATGAGTTTTTACTAAAGTATGATAACTATATAAATATTAAACGTTTGGAGGGGTTATGTTTCTAAATGTTTTGAAACATATAAAAAGGGAACAACTGATTAAACCCCCCATTATAATTTTTTTTAATCTTCAAAACTTAAATAATTCCCATGTTCAACCTGAAAAATGATAAAAGTTAATACTAACTCATTAGAAAAAAATAGTAGAACCCAAAATTACCTAAATACCTAATTTATCCATCCTAAACACACATGGGATGACTCACTAAATAAAAAATTGATGTTGAAATAAAATATCTTAATAAAATTAATAATGGTTCCCTATATATACTTCCACCACATTGCATATTTTATCATAACATAACGACAAACAGTTGGCATTCTTTTCATTTAAATACTAAAACATAAAGATGTATCCATCCATCTATGATGTATTTTAGGTCAAAACATACAAACATAGCGTTTTATTAGGCCCAACATCATGTACTAGCACCAATATTATTATCATTACCTCCAATGTCACCATTGCAACATTACACATTCATCCATAACCTTATATCCAGAGTAGTATGGTATGATGAATTTGAAGGACATAATCATCATTCCCTACTTAAATAATTCATAACCATGAATATATATTAGATCTTATTATAATATCCAATACCTACCAACTAAACCATTATATGTAAGAACTCACCACCAACTGGGTAATTTAACCATATACATCTATCAATAGAATTATAGGGAAAAGGTGGAATTTATCCATCCATTCATCACCATCTGAATGTTGGGTAAACCACCCCCCAAAACATTTGGGTGTTGGTATATAGAATTCAATATGGGTGGTTTGACTATAAAAAGTAACATGACTACAAAATCATATATATATATATATGGAAAACTATAATGTATTCAAGGTTTGAAATCAATAAAAAATTGTGTTACTCATATCTTCAATTACACAATAACATTACAATATGATTCCCCGACCAGAAAAAACTCTAAAAGACTAAACAACAACATGATACCCACATAATTGTATTGAAATATAGTATTCAACCTTTTTCATATTAATATATTATATTAAACCATCAATTAATAATTACATTTAACAACATATTAGATGATAAATAACATTAACCAAAATTCAGAATCAATTTCTATTTATGTCCACCTTATTTATTATTATTCAATTAATTGATCCAATCACAACGTAGAATATAAAATTCTTATTTTTAAATTCCTACCTCCACCATTTCCCTTTCATCATGAATAACCTTATATTACACCATGACCATGATACTACAACAAGGAACCACACTACATCCCATCAGGTCTTTGACTAATGGAAACACTACAACCCAACCATTTCACCACAACCATATATCAACCACCACCCATAAACTACCCACAACACAACATACAAATTGTACTCATCCATTCTATAATTTCATAAACCCATAGAGTCCTCAAAACTCTATGTCCAGAAACAAACATACTAGAAAAAGATAACAACATAATTTTAAACCACCTAAAAACTCAATTTAATTAATTCATGATATCATTATTTTACGATCTCAGAAATGGGAATTTTTAACAAATTTCTATATATTCAATCAGAAATATTATTAGACAAATAAATTTTTATAACCATTTATTAATTTCAGTTTTAACATATTAGATGTTCTCAATTCATAGTTTCCATTGAATTTATATAAAAAAAATTAAAAGATTGAATAGAAATAAATATCCAATATTAACTAAAAAATACATCTTATAGTTAAATTTATTCTCATTATTTATTATCATTGTTTAATAAATAGCAACAAAAAAAAACTATTATAATTGGATACATGAAAATAATTAAGAGGAGAACATGAATCCCCTACTTAGAAAACACTATAAAAAAACACACCACAAATAAAATAAAAAATTGAATATGTTGATTCATGATATATAGATTGAAGATAAAGGAATGATCAATCATGAAATTCTTATAGATAAGGGAGGATAATTAATGTTAAATAGAAACATACCTCAAATGTGACACAATATTATAGAAATCATAGAGGGAACCAAGCTATTGAAAAAAATTTGGAATCGTGAGAATGAAGGAATTATTCCAAATGAATATGTCTCCAGGTATCAAGAGAAATGTTTCGGTTCATCTAGACTGAAAGGTAACAAGAAAATACATGAATGAGGGAAATATGATGCTTTATGAATCTAAATAATGATATTAGAATAACTAAAGAATAGTACAATCAACAATCCTTTTCAAATTTAATTAACCTTACATTGATATAAAATGTTTCTAATATCCTATTTTAACCAAGTGATTTATATGATATAAATAATAAATTTTTTTCCAACAAAAATTATTTTAAAATCAATTATTTTAGCCTTTTATAAATTTATTTTTGTTAAAATCATTTTCCAAATCATTCTAAAAAATATAGGTATTTTGGAAAAATAAAAAAATTTAATATGGTGTACCAAACAAGAAACACAATAATGAAATGACATAAACTACCAACATACCACATAAAAGAACCAACTAAAAACTTAAAATGATAATGTCACCATGAAACTTTGAGAATAATATGTTTCTTTCAGTAGCATCTTTGGGCCCTTTTTCCCTTTATTTTTGTTTTGTATTTTCATAATTATATATCTATTATATAAAAATTTCTTTTATTCCATAAAAGAGCCATCTATATTAGATTTATTGTTTTATATTATTTATATATATTAATGTGATAATAGAAAAATGTTTGTTTGTAATCAGGATCTTCGAGAGTTATACCATAGGTGTTCACAATATTATATATATATATACACATATTATATAGAATTTATTAAAAAGAAAAAAATCATCACTGTCTAATTGGATCTATTATTAGGTAGGATGAATTCATTCACAATATTTTTTCATAAAAAAATAAAATATTTAAAAAACTAAAAAAATATGTTAAAGGAATCAAGTAGTAGGTAATGTGGGGTGACCTCTCACAACAATAATTTAAAACACCAATTATGTAGTAGAAAAAAACATGATTACCAATTAAATCACAACAAACTCAAACCCCACCACTGCCCCTTGAATAACAGTGATTCTTACATATCCACCATCATGGAAATAAAAATAAGTATAATGAGAGAAATAAAAAATTGAAATTATGTGAAATTAATTGAAGAATATTAGAGGTAAAATAATATATATTAAAAATATTAATAACTATTACAACAAAATTACACCATCATATACTCTAGAAATGGCTAATTATTGAAAATGGAGATAATAAACTTGTTTATAATGAAGGAAGTGAATAAATTTATATCAATAATATAATCTCGAAATTTTTCTGAATATATTACCTAACAAATGTCCTAATTTGAGAATGGTGGATTCTATAAATATGTTCTTTATGTTATTATTTATTTTTTACTAATATTTTATCTTTATTGGACATCCGATTATTGTGCTATAGTGGGATTCAAAAATTTTAATTTTTGTGTAAAAAATTTGAAAATGTTTGTATCACCACCCAAAAAAGGATTCCACCAACAATATGAATGAACCAACATTAAACATGATGTAACCAACGAATCACACAAGGAAACATGTGACTACATAGTAAGTCATGTTAATGTGATAAAAAAATTTGCATTAAAAAAAGAAAATTTCCCTAAACTCCCTCCCAACACTTACAAACACTTGATAATAAAAAAGGAATAGTGATGGGATCCTAAAACATTATATGACCTCTATATGATTCACCTACATATATCAACTCTTATGAACCCTTTGGGACACACCTCAATACCCATACTTCATTGAACTTGATGATCCAAATGAGGTTGTAATGGTGGAATATCATTGGGAAGAAAATAACACCACACACACACACACACATATGTTAAAATATCAAAAAAAATTGAATGTTATAATAAAAAAACACATAATACTATACAGTTATGCACTTATGTCCATGTTCTATGTCATCTTACATGTCAAAGTTAGGTTCTAACACATCATACAAATAGAAGATCAACATACGCTACAACATCAAGTATCAAATACCTAGGTTGGTTGTGTAAAATCCCCCCTTGAATCTTTATCTAAAAACCATAAATAGGATGGAGGTGGAAAATTAAATAATCTAACTCCTTATAGAACAAAAATATAGATTAAAATTTGGTATACAGAAAACATTTTTGTCCTTCATGACTAACATGATTCATGATTACCTCCTATTTCTACTCAAGAAAAAGAGTCAGAAATTTATTTCAATTATGTAATAACCGATACATATCCAAATCAAATAACATAGCATTAATTGTGAAAATCAAAAATATATATTTTGGCTTCTCAATTTTTATGTACAATAACATAGACATTAAATCAATATTCACTCTTCAAAAAATCTATCTGGTGTCCCAAAAGATCCCTAAGTATACCCCCACTATACCCCAAAGAACATATCAAAATCATACCTAGTACACAATTATGGTAATATTTCTCTATTTTGTCCTTATAGAATCCCAAACGTAACAAAATCGAAACCTATCGAGTAAATTGAATGTACTTTGGTGTTCCTCCCAATGCATAAGAGGCTGGTGACTATCCGTGAGGTTCTTTGTGGTTATATTTGGGAGAAAATATCATATATTTATATTAATAAAAATAATGAAAATTAATAAATAAATAACCAAAAAAACAATCAAGAATATATAAATAATTTTATAACATTCTCTGAAAGAAAATAATTTCACTCTCTTCATAATGAAAATATAATTGAATCACCCCCTAGATGATCATATATATAAATATTTAAAAAAATATATTTCTCTAAATTGATTCTAATGATCCAATTATTCTATCAATGAAACTCATCATTTTCCATATATATTATCTACTAATCTTGATGATAGATATGCACCAGTTATAAGGCCATTATCCAAATATACATCACATACCATAAATTCTAAAAGATTCAAGGATTTTTTTTGTTTGTAATTCATGTGAAATAAGTAATACACACCCAATATTTCATCCATATATATCCATATAAATAGTAGAACCAAAATTGAAATATACATGTACAAATAAAAACAATACAACTCACTCCACATCATTATCGGACATCCACGTGCGACAACATTAACTACATTTACCAATGCTATAGTGTGATGATGTACCCCTGTATTAAATTCACCCTAAATTAGAAGGATTCATCACCACTAAACACATAGTCCAAAAAAATGGCATCACCATTCCCATAGAACCCCATTTAATGAGACCACACCATCCTCATTTCAAAACAATATTGTATACTTCACAACTTAATGGTAAAACAAATTTATTAGTAATGACTAACATCTATATCCAAGACATTACACCTCCTTTACCTATCCTAATATATCAACCATATGATGTTCACACATATGATGTGCATGCTCCCAACTAATGATTTGAATCTACCCTTAAATCATACATCCACATAAGTCTTATCCCACATTAAGTTCAATTGTCAAAACCATCACCCTATTCCAATCATCTAATTATTATTCTGCAAATAAACAGAGGTCAATATCCCATTATGGGACCTTATTGGTGTATACATGACCCCAAAAACCTTGACCCCATTTTTGGAGGATTAATCAATATTTTTATAGATACAATATGTTAAAACTATATCAGCCTACCATTATTAAATAAGTTATAACCATCACACAAGTAGGTGATCCATAACCAACCATAGTTACACATGTCAAACCTATCATGTTCCAAATAATCCAAATCATGAAACACAACCCAACAAACACCTCTTCCATTCACATCGTAACATTATATCAATTCGTCGACACCGCAAACCATGAATGACCAATGAAGTACCCAATGTTATAAGATAAAGATAATTTTTCATCAATATGAAAAAATTATTTATGTTTTGATGTACATATGATTAATGAAGAATACAATCTTAATAAATAATAATGTCTGAGATGGGTAAGGATAATAGATTCCCAATTAGATAAGATCTGAAAATATCAAATGACTATTTATCAAGATCAGTATTGAATCAATTATAGGTGTTTCTATTGAAATGGAGTGGTATAATATTCCTAAAAAATTTTTGAATTATTTTTTACTGATTTATAGTAGTCTTAAATTTCTAATTTGGATTTACTATTTGAGAATGGAATATATATTCTCTCAGAAAAAACAATATTAAAAAATTATAAGAGATCACCAAAATATGTATGATTATATATGGGATTCATAATAAATATTAGGGGATAAAATATGACATTCTATATAATTTTGATGAATTGTACCATATATCATATGATACCTAATATCTCTTAATTCTTATGAAAGATAAATTAAGATTTTTTATTGATATATGAAAAAGAAAAGGATTCACTATGATACAAAAGATAATTTAGATCGTATGAAATATTTATAACATTACTTGTAATATCTAATAGTTGGTTTGTAATATTTTCACTAATGTTTTTCATAATATTTAGTGTTGTTTTGAATATACCGATGATTATTTTGAGGATCCATGAGAAAATTGTGAGAACAATTAAATGATATGTATGATAAAATATTTTTAATATTTGATTTAATTTTTTGAAAATATTAATTTCTTCTAAACTAGTATAATATATGTTATTGAAACTATTATTCATTGATTTAAATTTTAAGATAATTTTAATGATTATAGAGGACTGAATTATATTTTTTTACATAATTAAATTAGAATAATGGGATCATCTTCACAAGTTACTTCTTGAAATATAAGTAAATCTATTCAGAATATATCCTGAGAATCAAATATAGTATATTTTATTAAATATAATTTGAACAGTTTAAATTTGTAAAGTTATGATGTCTTAGATCATATTCAGAATTTGGAAAATATTAATGTGATTATAAATGGTATCTTTGAAAGATCAGTTAAAAAATATAATTACAAAAGGAAATGGATCCTAGTGGAATAAATTTGAATAATTGGTTATTAATTAAAGATCTTGTATTATAAGGATAAATACCATATAGTTATATTGAGAGATTAGAAAATTACAGAATAATAATTACCATACATTAATTATTTCTTCGATAAATTAAATAAAGGTTTTATTTCCTGTTATTAATTTATAGGAATATTGTGGTTTAAACAAAGAAGATAAAATAATTTGAGATACGTTATTGGAAAATGAATAATAGATCATGTATATCCAATTAACATTGAATGAGAAGATGTAAAAATTAAGAGTTGTGAAGGATAGTAAATAATTTCATTATAACATAAATTCCGATGTTATGTAAAGAAGTTGATATTAGAGGTATGTTTACAATATTATTTAAACAATAAAACAATATGTATATTCTGCTTAATTGGTGAAACAATTGAGGGAATAACAACAACTATTACTATTAATTTTTTTTTCAATAAAACTCATTTATGAAGGAAGATAAATTCAACATGAAGGAAAAAATAATTTATTAGCATCAATAGTTATGATAATGGGAATAATGGATTATTATTTTTGTTTTAAATAATCCCCCAGTAGTCAATGTATTATGAATCGAGGGAAAAGATCTATGACATTTGATGTAGTGATATCTTGGAGCACACTGATGATCTTATTCAATTGTGTGTTTTTTGTGGATTCTTTTAAAAAAGAACGATTGAATATGATGAACAATTGATTGGTAGTAACTATTGGGAAATATTTTTCAGGTAAAGGATGATACATTTCCATTTTATTAACTATATGAAATTTAAATATATTTATTTTTTAAAAAATACATTAACAAAAAATGATATTGCTACGCACATTATGGGTGAACCTTCTAAACTCTTAATGGATCTATATTTTTTCAATCATTACATTTCATTTGGTCTAGTGAATAACAAATTTTTATGTATATTCAATCATTTTATCAATTATAGAGTCCAAATATAAAGAGGTAAAATTAAATTGAGAGATAATTTGGTAAAAATTTATTAAAATAAATTCACCCACATCAACATGTCTATACAAGATCATTGGGTTCTTCCCTTGGTATCAAACAAACTTTTTATCCACTGATCATATCTATTTTCATCCCTATTTTTTCAGGTATATAGGAAATGCATATTCCTATTATTTCTTGACCTCACTATTAAAAAGGAATATAGATTACATATTCTAATAAGATGACGAAAAATAAGAAATGATAATCTAATATATTAATTAAATTCTCAATAGTGAAAAAATAGAATAAATATTCCCACATAGTTAAATTTAATGAAGTATGTAAAATCTAATTCCTATTTTTTGAATATTATCTTCTAGATAAATCTTATTAATGTTGGGAAAACAAGGTTATTATTTAATTAGTTGGGTATTTATACCCTAGAATAATTTTTTTAAAAGTACAATAATAAATATTTCATATATATATTTTATTTTACCATGATTTTATATAATGAGAAAATAAATATGGAGTTATAAGATCTCGAAATAGTAAAAATTGGTTAAAATTCTGAAATACTAAAACTTTTTCATCAAACATGTTGAATCCAATGGCATATATTTACTAATTTAAAAAGAAATTATCTCCCAATTTAAAAGCCATTTAATAAATAGTTTTAATGGTATTACTGAGAAGTGCATATTCTACATGTAGGGGATCTATAAATTAGAATATAATTTTATACGTACTATAGATGTAAAGAAAACTGAATTAGAGGACAATGAAAAAATATTATATGATCTTTAAATTTAATTTTAATATGAAAAAAATCATTCATACATATCCTAGGGGGATGATGATAATTTAATAATAAAATATTTTTAATCCTATTTATAATCATTTAACACCATAAACCTGATATGTGTTGGGATATAATTTAATTTGAGTTATCTAAAATTTCTCCAAGTCTAATATTCACTTGAATCTCAGATAATATCTTTTTCCAAGAACATTTATAAATAATGTATTATTGTTAAAAGGATAATAATTTTTGTAATATGATCTTGATATCAATTGTAAATTTTAATACTATAAGATGAAATAAAAATAAACAACGTATTATAGAAAATTCTTTTTCAAATAATATTGTTTTGTTCAAATTGTTCATTAATATTCACATTTTTTAATTATATTGCATGATAATAACTAATATAATCCACCATGACATTATGAATTTAAGATAACATCATCAATATAATGGGTTCACCAAATATTATTCATAAAAATGCTATTTTCAAAATGAATTGTATATTGATAAGGATATGATTTAATTAAAAGAGTGAAAATAATATTTTCCATGGATTATTTGTCTTTTGTAATGTTTGGGAACATATATATATATATATATATATATATATATATACTTATTGTAACATGATAATTTTCTTATGTTAAATAAATACTATATTAATAATGATAAATGGTGATAAGTGTAAAATTTAATAGTAGAAGTAAACAATTAATCGGTCGACTAAAAATAGAGTTAATATCTTAGAAACTTTCCCTCAGAATTTAAAAATAGTCAGAAATAATGTAGAAAAGTGTTGTCATAAATGAACCAAACATGTACAACAATAATGAATACAATATTGGATGACAAAATATTATTATTACCATATAGTTCAAGTAGAGGAAAATGATTTATATAAGATACACCCATGAAGAATGATCAGATTGGTTCTACAAAAGGAGGACATTCCTATATTATTGATGAATGAGCCATTTAATGGATCATTGATATCAATAAATAAATATTATTGATGATGGATGATATAAGGAATAATATTAAAAATAAATCATAGAAAAAAAATAAAAGGATTCTTTTTGTGTATGACATTTGTAATGTGGATTTAAAATTTATTATGATTTTTACGGAGAAAGTTGAAAAAACGAATTCATTGAAATAAATTTGGAATATCTAGGAATTAATATAATATTTCAATGGAGTTCATGACTATATGACCACTAATATTAGAGATGTAAAATAATATTGGTAAAGCAGAAAACATTACACTGTCCTATAAAACGATTTTAAAAAAACAAATATATTTAAAAATAATATTCAGGTGAGAATGAAAATTGTGCGTCCCCATGAAGATAATATTAAAACAATTATGTTATTATAAATAATGATGTTTTATCAAAAATATATATATATGTGTGTGTTAAAAGCTTATTTTTACATATATAATACTTTTTTATAGAATACAATTACATCATTTTAAAAAATGGACAACATTATAGCAATACAAATCCTGGATTAAATGAATTAGTGTCTAGGTAAAATTAGGGGCATACAATTGTTTTAAATAATAAAATAGTAATATTTAATTAATTAATTATTATAAATATAATTATTGGCCCTCGAATTCAACTTAGTACATTTCATCACACAAGGATATACATCAATGAAAGGGATGAGATAAAATTGAAAAAATAGTATGAATGATGGATATGAATCAATATATCCAAGGTGATAATAATCATCATCATAATTAAATAAGATTATTATTAGAATCAAAGTCATGAAGGAAAAAATTTACAATGTAGTTGAATGTGTAATTTCATAAAAATAAAATATCAGGTCTTAGTGGTCAAATACCTCACATAGCTGTGATTAAATATTACATCATGTTTATGCATAACATATGAGCATAATCATAAAATCATAATTACGAAAATAGATAGCATCTTGTTAACACATATTGAAATTTATATATTGAGATACATCAAATTAACCAATTCATTAGTGGGAAATATAACTATTAGAACAATCATCAAATAATAAAATTTACATATAAATGCATTTCACATATAACATATAACAATCATAAACGTAATATATCCCATGGATGGAAAATGGATTCCTAAGAAATTAATATAGAATAAATTCCAGAATAAAATTTGGGGTTCCCTAATGAAAAATAAGAAGACATTTCTATTTTAAAAATCATAAATCTTGAGTGAAGAAGAATTAATCTCAAAAGGAGGTAGGATGTTTTTAAAAAAGTAGTGTTATTTTGTAAAATCGTACAATTTATAATAAAACCATTGGGGAAACATGTATATCCTAAAAAAATAGAAGGAATGATTATGTAATTTATATATAAGTCTAATTAAATAAATATCAAAAATTAAATTTTTTAAAATAATGGAAAACCCAAATAAATAGAGTTGGGTTATAGAATCCCTAACCTTTATTCTCCCTTTATTTCACCTCTTTTACATCTCTTGAATGATAAACATGTATTTGTTAAAAAAATTATCCATTTGTTAATTATATTAATTTATACAAATATATATAATTTTGAATCATTTTATTACATTTCTTACATTCATTTTTTAAATTTAAGGATTTTTATATAATTTTTTCTTAATACTTTTCTATTTTGCATTGATTTAACTATTTATTTCATGGAAATTAAAAATTAGGTATAATTAATTAATTAAACATTAAATAAATATAATTATAAATTTATAAATAATAAATAATTTATTTTAACCATTCATATTTTTTGTTATATGAAAGAAAATGGAAATATACTCATTATTAGTTAACCAACTACTATAAAGAATGATTTCTATATATGACGAAAAAGAGGTACAAAAGACAAATTCAATAAAATATATTTATTATAGGATGTTAATTTAATTAATAAAATGTTATAAATATTTGTTAATTAAATTAGAATATTTTATTTTTAATGAATTATGGATAAGAGGTCTTAGAAAATGTAAAACGATTAATGGGTTTAAAAACATACACTATCATCAGGGTAGATTTTCTTGTACAAAAGAATTACTTGTTTAATGATTATAGTTGGATTAATTCAGAACATCCCTATGGATACTAATTGCAATAATAATAAGTATTTTAGTAGAATTTATTCTTTGAAATGGGTGGGAGGACTGGTTTTCCCCAGGGATAGAGGGATATTTTAAGAGTAAAAGATTGAATTAAATATTCTATCAATGGAAAAACATGTAATAGTGAATTTATGAAATTATAAATCATATATGAATATTATATAATTATTTTAGGAAATTTAATTTGACATTATAATTCTATATTATTATTTAATTAAAATTTAAATTGGATTGAAAGTAAAAATTTTGATGTTATGGAATCACTTTTGACTTTAGAATTCGTAAAGTTATTTTTAGGTTGGTAAATAAATTTTATCATATTTTAATGACTTGTTTATGATGTAAATTATATCATGTCCAAACATCATGTTCTGTAATGGTTATTATTTCTTTAAGACATCTTGAATTATATAATCTGAGATACAATAGTTATGTAAAAAACTGTATTTTTTAATCATATGAAAACTGTAGTATATTAATTTTTTTTTAAAACCACCTTCGGAAAATTTTAACATCATTTCAATAATGGAATATTCAAACATTGGTAATTTTTATATTTAATATAAATATAATGATTTTTACAAAATATATTACATCATAGTTTTTATAAAATGTGTTTATACTTTTTTGAGTTTTTATTTATGTTATTTATTTTTATGCATTATAAAATCTATATTTACATAAATTATTTATGAGAAATATAATTTATATCACAATTTATTATTTTTTCGAAAATATACTATTCAAATGGGCTGTTTAATTTTCCAAATACAGATTTAACTATTCTAGTAGTCACATTAATATTCGAATTGTAACATTAACTCTTATAAATACAACATCATCCAGTTACTCAATATTAGACTCAATTTCTATCAACGTTCACTATTTCAATTTTAAATAATTTTCCATGGTTTATAATATTTCACAGGTTCTCAATATTTTTTATTGTGTGGTTTTTGAATCATTAAGATTGTGTTGATTTTTATTTTCCCATTTTATCTTTTATCAAATCTATTTTATTGGCATTTGTAATGTATGGAATTTTAATTGGTTTCATTTCTAAGTAATGTATTAATATTTAGTAATGAATAAAGCCTTTTTTCTTTCCCAGTATAGTTCATGTGTATAATACTATAAAATATAATATAAAGAACATTTATTTGGTAAATAAATGTCATTAATAGGCATATTGTATTAAAATTATTCCACCTTTATAAAATTGGTCCCTTAAATATCAACTCGTATTCCCAGTTGAGAGTATGTGAGGGTACATCTATTTAACAATTTTCTATGGTTCCAAAGTCATTTAATCATAATATGGTACCTCTATAAAACATTGAAATGTATATTTTTCATTTTTAATAGATATTTTTCTTGACGCTCATAGATACTCCCAGGATTCTCTTCAAACGATAGTTAATTATCCCACTATACCACATCATGTTTTAGTACATGTGAGAAATTAGGTATATAATTCTTCAGTAGTGATAAATGGAACATGTCATGAACATTAGACATATTTTGTGAATGTTCAAGCTTATAAGACCCTGATCCTATGTGTAAAATGATATAAAAGGGTAGATTATACCTTTTTATATGCAACCCATACATTCCTAAATGAATAATCTACTCTATGGTAAAATTTAGAGGAAAATATTATCTTTAAAGTATAAAAAAACAATTCCATTTTACATTGGTAAGAATTTATATTTTTCTAACATTGAGTAGATTTTATGTGTTGTTGGATGGCTTGAACTGTCACTATCATCTCTTTCACAATATAAAGTCTAATTAGATTTCATTCTCCAACATCTATCCAAAAATTTCATATTCTAAATCATATTACTTTTAGAGAGATATATGTATCTATTTGAATAATAATGTGGAATATATTATTGTTTTATAACTCAACCAACGGAGGACACAATTCTATCCTCTATTGAATAAATCAAGTAGACTCTTAGGATGTCCTGGTGTTTTTGAATATTCATTTCATATTTTCCATAAGTTTCAGGGTGATTTGTTGTCCTGAAAATCAATTATGTACACAATGAATATTGAATACATGTCCAAAATTGAGAAGTAAACCATTGATCATCATTAAAGATAATCATAAGTGGTAAACAAATTTTCCTCACCACTACATTCACAAATACTTTGGAAAGTTATTAGATCACAAAATATTCCCAAATAATGAATAAGTGGTCTGTCCTGGATAGTCAACCTATTAAAAATGATATCACGTTGTTTCTTTTGAATTTTTTTGGGTAGAATTGTGGAAATTTCCATAGTGATATTATCCCATTTTCGAATGGGTATATCCAATGTATGCATTGTACCTCTGATCTTTTCTCACCCTACATTAACTTTCTAACATACCAAAACACCTTGAAATGAAATCACTAGTCTCCTTCTTCATATTATTACTGATGAAGTTTTCTTAAAGATCGTAATTCATCATGGTACTTCTAGAATGTATGGATAATGTTTCATTATGTATATTATCCAATAGATAATTCTTTATCAGCGGTGAATAATGAAAACAATGTTTTATACCAAACCAAATAAAATTATCATCACCAATGTACAAGTCATGTATAATCCATTCTTTTACATCTTATATATTAATTTATAACTCCATATCATCCCTTTCGACCTCTTTAATATTCTCTTTGATATAAGTATAGGAAATTTTTTGACCATG
This sequence comes from Viscum album, assembly GCA_963277665.1. Taxonomy (NCBI): domain Eukaryota; kingdom Viridiplantae; phylum Streptophyta; class Magnoliopsida; order Santalales; family Viscaceae; genus Viscum; species Viscum album. Next base: position 1,111,549,419 of record OY728158.1, read on the forward strand.
GTATGATATATTCCCAAAAATTATGAATTCCAGAACAATACTTTGAATATTGATGTTGATAAGATATCTCTCAATAGTCATTATAGATATAGTGTCAGATTTATTTCAACTAAGAGCACAAGCTTCATCGATTTCCATTCACAGATGGTTCTGAATGATGAAATTGTTTCATTTTCTCAAATATAACCACATCCCTTGACTCATGCTTATAAATTTTTCTGTGAATATTTACATTAGACTATTATGATCAATATATAGATCACAATTTTATCTATATAGATTATTCCACAACCTATTTTGGGGGATGATAACTATAACATCCCATCTTTCTATAACATAACTTTCATTCCATTACACGGAACTGAGGATCTTTAAGGTTTAGTGTCTTGGAAACAAGGAACATAAAACATGAAACAAAAAAAACATTATTCTTAACCACATGAAAGGCTTCTCCTCATGTTCACCCTAGGCTCATTACTGCATCTCATAACCTGAGGATATACATCAAAAGGAAGGGTGAGAAGAAGGCCCAGCAAGGGAAACAAGTGAAACATTTTACATATGAACTTGAGATACATCAATAAAGTCATGAAAAGAACTTTAAGGCATGAAAATGAAATCATGAGGCATATCATAATAAAAATAAAACTTTTTCATAACTTGAAGATGTGGCTACATCATTTAACATATACAATCATGAACACACACCATGGTCCATCCCCAAGGTGTAATTCGAAAATTACCAAGGTTATTCACCAAGATATCGTGAAAAGTTTAATCTCTAGTGGTTATATCATTACCCAATGCATTGGAGCGCTATCAGGGCACACACTTAAATTTTCCTTTATTATCATGTGATCCACATATATCATCATCAAACATTTCATAAATAACCCATATAGCATAAAATAAATGGGTTTCATTTCATAATCATAATTTTTTAAAAACTACTTTAAAGACATGATCTTTACGTCACTTTAAAACCCACAGAAAAGGAAGGTGGGTCTCATGTATGTAAATCCTAGAATTTAAAATAGAACATTTTGGTATATATGTGAATACCCCTTTAGAAGAAAGTGCTTTGAGTATTCACTTAATAATATAAAAGAACTTTAGAAAAAGAGAGATACATTTTGAGACGGAAATTCTGCAGCATAACGGCTATGTTACGAGGTTTTAAAAGACATTAAAAAGAGAGGTAAAATGTGTCCAACATTCAGAAATGACCCATAAAACAGTAAATGGACAGAATAAGAAGGACAAATGATCATGGTAATGAAATTTCAAGGAAATACCATTTGAAATGAAAAACATGGAAGGAAGACAATAATTAGATTTCTCTTATGAAAGTTCGGCATCCTAATGGCGTTACTTAAACTTCAACAAAAATGATTTGAAAAGATCAAGTAGGGTCTCTCATCAGGTGAAAATAAGATTTCATTATGATAGATATAGAGATGATTCCCCAACATAATTAAAAAGTAAGTTGAATGACTTGACATGAAAGTAGAACTTTGAAAAGAATGAGAAGGGTGAAAGAATCCCCTAAAAAAATTTGGCAGCCTAACGACGCCACTTAAAACTTCAAAATACTGAATTGAAGAGATCAAATGAGGTCTCTCATCATATGAACATAAGATTCCAGTATGATAGATATAGAGATCCTACCCCTACATCACAAAAAGGAACTTGAAAGAATTGACATGAAAGTAGAATTTCAAAATGAGAAGGGTGAAGAACCACTTAAAAATTCGGCAGCCTAACAGCGCCACATAAAACATCAAAATACTGAATTGAAGAGATCAAATGGGGTCTCTCATCATATGAACATAATAGTACAGTATGATAGATATAGAGATCATACCCCATCATAACAGAAAGGAACTTGAATGAAATGACATGAAAGTATAACTTCAAAACGACAAGGGTGAAGAACCACTTAAAAATTCTGCAGCCTAACGTCGCCACATAAAACATCATAATAATGAATTGAAGAGATCAAATGGGGTCTCTCGTCATATGATAATAAAATATCAGTATGATAAATTTAGAGATCATACCCCAACATAATAAAAAGGAACATGAAATACTTTACATGAAAATAGATCTTGAAAAATGAGAAGGGAGAATGAATCCGTTACAAAACCTTCGGCAGCCTAATGACGACACTTAAAACTTCATAAAATGAAATAATGAGAGTAAGAGGGGATCTCTCATTATATGAACAAAAAAGGACAGTAAGAGGAGTATAAAAGAACATCCTCCAACATAAGAATATGGATCATAAAAGGAATGACATAAAAGAGATTACTTGAAATTAAAGAGAGAGGTCGGATCCCTTACTTTAAAACGTAACTCTTAAAACTCAAAGGTTTGGACATTTAGTGCTTGGGGGCACCTTGGGAGGACTCCTTGGGAGGTAATGAGACCAGAACTTCGTTGGGAGAGAGTTGGGAGTGAAAAATAAAGGAGGAAAGGTTGGGTATTTATAGGGAAAGTGAGGGGACAAGGCATTAATGGCCAAGGGACACCTCATTAGTGGCTTTGGCAAAAACATGGGCTTGCCCATGGTATTTTCCCATGGTATTGGCCACTTGGAACAACTCATACCTTATATTACTATTCATAATTCGACCATATTGAATATATACTTAATACATCATTTAATGATGTCATTAAACACCCGTAACTTAAAAACTATATTTTCACTATTCATCGAAAATTCAACTTTCTCAGAATAATCCCAAAATTTCACCTTAACCAAATATCAATGCTATGATTTCAAAAATGAAATCCATTTTATAAAAATAATTTTCTAAATATTTTTAATTTAATTTTTAAATAAAAACACTATTCATCGAAAATTTCTGTTTTTCAAAAAAATCCCCAAAAATTACCTTAACATAATATCGATGCTCTGAGTTCAAAAATAAAGTCCATTTTATAAAAATAATTTTCTAAATATTTTTAATTAAAATTTTAATTAAAAAACACTATTCATCCGAAAAAACTAATACTTGAATAATAATTTTTGAAACCGTTATTTAACCATTTTATTGAATCACATTACTTAATCAAAGTGCCTAGCTTATTTTAATACTTTCTTTAAGTGAGATTACTAATCCATTTGGACACATTATTAATCCTAATCATAAAATCACTATTCATAATTTACTATTAATAAAAAATCAAGTTGATCTTATTAGACTCTAAATTTCGTACTGAACATAATTGCAGAAGACCATTTTTTGAAAATCATTACACATTTTGAATTATTTACGGTTTACATAAACATATTTAAAATATTATTTTCCTAAAATTCATCAAAAATATGCATACTATATTTATCCTGCCATTTAAAAATTCATAAAGGAAATCGAAATTTTATTTAAAACAAAGGATTACACAAGACACATACGGTCTCCTTACATAGGCACTTATCACACCAGCATAGGACCTAAGTGTAAGGTGTGCTAAGGTGATAGAATCTGAGGGAGGCTCGGCCAACATCGCACGAGTAGTAATTTCTATCAGTTTGAACTTCTCGCGAATGTGATCCCGTTCTAGCTTTATATGATGAAGTTCATCTTGGGTTTGGCCTAGAGCAAAGCCCAGTGGTGCCACCTCCTTCCAATGTTCTGTTAGATGGGCTTCGATCGGTCCAAGACTATAGGGTGAGGCCATCGAGTCTTCTTTCTATATTAATTAACCAAGATTGCTTGTATTTAGAGAAAATAGTCAAAACGTTTAGTTTCCAGCACTCATATTGACCAATGGTCAAATAACAGTCAAAACCCAACAGTCTCATTTTAATAATAGTCATGTTACCAAATGAAACATTTTTGTTGAGTATAAAAATAACACATAAAATTAGGAAACAATATTTATTTAAAATTTCTGGTCGTTACAATCTTCCCCCCTTATGAAATTGCATCCTCGCAATTTTTAAAATTGGGTTTTGAAATTTCATTGAAAGTCCCACATCGGAAAAGGAGTCAGTAAAACTATTACTTTAAAAGAAGGAAATGGAAGTAAAAAGGTCACCCGTGTTAACCCACACTAGGATTCCATGTAGGTAAACATGGACATGGAGGAGAAAACAAAGGGTCACGTTCTGAGGGAGAGTGATAGAGAACATGATTAGGACAAATTTAACCATGAGAAAATCCCAAAACAATGATGTGTGTAAACAGTCTTTTATTACCTAGTAGGAAACATAAACCAACAACATTTTTGTTTAACATTTCTTTTTATAATTTTGAGGAATTCATTTACTACACTGAACAAAAACATAAGAACATATACCTACCTTCAAGTAGAGTTTCATCCTTTAATAAGTCCATACCAACACTAATCTTTTCTCCAAATGATGAGAATTCAAAAACAATTGGTCTCATAAAACCACAAGAATCATCTTCTATAGAATCACATAATCTAAAAAAGATTAACTATCTATTTCTTCTATCTTTAAACATTATCCCAAAAACAGAAAGGTTAAGGTAAAAAGACTCTTCAAAAAGAAATAATCCCATAAGAATGGAAACTACTTTTAAATCTTCAAAGTTCCATGGTACTACCCAAAGATCATCATAGACCATTCCATAAATAACGGTCCTTAAAATTCCTCAAAATAAACCAAACTAATATTGAAACCCAAATACAAGAAGGATTTGATAACATAGTCTTCCAAAACAACTTCATTGTTCATCTCCAGACAACATCAAACACTCCTAACATCTTATAACAAAAGTAGATAACCTAAACATATTTTACTTAAGATAGGTTAATAATTCCCATAAGAAAACAAAATTACTATAAGTCCACCTTAAATTCATCAATTCTTCAAAATATAATTCAACCTTACTCCCCAATGAAAATACTATAGTAATCTATTTACCTCGATCATATTGGGTACCCAAAATAGTGAACGTCTTCCAAAATAATAATAATCTTTTAATCCCCTAATCATCTCAGTCTTATTAATACAAAAATTGTTGAATTTCCTATCACATTGGTTGTTGGGACACGTTATTCCATTTCCCACCATTAACTAAGAAGAGAAGTATAATTAGAGGCTTAAATACTTAACCAATAATCATGAAAAGGAACTTAAAGCATATAAGGATAACTTGTAGAAGAAAAGTATACCCTAACTTGTGATCCCCTAGGTTCCCATCTAGGTTATCCATGATCATATATTCTTATGTGAATCTTTATTTTATATTATCTTTGTTCCTTTAACAATGGTTCATACCAAGCTTATGAATTTACCAAAGCATACCCCTCGGGAGTGTCGTAAACAAGAGTGCAGCAAGGCCCGTTGTCGTGTACCTGTTCCCATTCGAGTCTAAGTCAAAGCGGTGTTTTCGGGTTTTACCCCTATGTACATCTGTGCCAGAGCCACCACTACCTGCTCGTATCCAGACAGGGATGTATTTGGTTAGCAACCCCTTACTCAATACTCACCAAAATACCAGGAGGAATTCCTATATTTAAACTTTTCTATTGGGTTATTACTAGAGTTTTCATATCCTAATTTCCACAAATATCTATACCATCCTTTGATACCAACTATAACATCCCATCTTTTTATAACATAACTTTCATTCCATTACACGGAACTGAGGATCATTAAGATTTAGTGTCTTGGAAACAAAGACAATAAAACATGAAAAAAAAATTCTTCATAAACACTTGAAATTCTTCTGTTCATGTTCACCCAAGGCTCATTACTGCATCTCATAACCTGGGGACATACATCAAAAGGAAGGGTGAGCAGAAGGCCCAGCAAGGGAAAAAAGTGAAACATTTTACATATGAACTTGAGATACATCAATAAAGTCATGAAAAGAACTTTAAGGCATGAAAATGAAATCATGAGTCATATCATAATAAAAATAAAACTTTTTCATAACTAGAAGATGTGGATACATCATTTAACATAGATAATCATGAACATATCACCAAGGTCCATCCCCAAGGTGTCATTTGAAAATTACCAATGTTATTCACCAAGGTATCGTGAAAATTGTAATCTCTAGTGGTTACATCATTACCCAATGCATTGGAGCGCTATCCGGGCACACCCTTAAATTTTCCATAATTATCATGTGATCCACATATATCATCATCAAACATTTCATAAATAACCCATATAGCATAAAATAAATGTGTTTCATTTCCTAATCATAATGTTTTAAAAACTGCTTTAAAGACATGATCCCTATGTCACTTTAAAACACACCGAAAAGGAAGGTCGGTCTCATGAATTTAAATACCAGAATTTAAAATTGAACATTTTGGTATATATGTGAATACCCCTTTAGAAGAATGATCTTTGAGTATTAACTTAATAATATAAAAGAACTTTATAAAAAGAGAGAGACATTTTGACACGGAAATTCTGCAGCATAACGGCTATGTTACGAGGATTTAGAAGACATTAAAAAGAGAGGTAAAATGAGTCAAACATTCATAAATGACCCATTAAACAGTATATGGACAGAATAAGAAGGATAAATGATCATGGTAATGAAATTTCAATGACATACCAATTGAAATGAAAAACATGGAAGGAAGACAAAAATTAGATTTCTCTTATGAATGTTTGGCAGCCTAATGGCGTTACTTAAACTTCAACAAAAATGATTTGAAAAGATTAAGTAGGGTCTCTCATCATGTGAACATAAGAGTTCATTATGATATATATAGATATGATTCCCCAACATAATTAAAAATGAACATGAAATACTTGACATGAAAGTAGAACTTTGAAAAGAATGAGAAGGGTGAAAGAATCCCCTAAAAAAAATTCGGCAGCCTAACGGCGCCACTTAAAACATCAAAATAATAAATTGAAGAGATAAAATGGGGTCTCTCATCATATGAACATAAGATTCCAGTATGATATATATAGAGATCATACCCCAACATAACAAAAAGGAACTTGAAATAATTGACATGAAAGTAGAACTTCAAAATGAGAAGGGTGAAAACCACTTAAAAATTCGGCAACCTAACGGCACCACTTAAAACATAAAAATACTGAATTGAAGAGATCAAATGGGGACTCTCATCATATGAACATAAGAGTACAATATGATAGATATAGAGATAATACCCCAACATAACAAAAAGGAACTTGAATGAATTGACATGAAAGTAGAACTTCAAAACGAGAAGGGTGAAAACCACTTAAAAATTCGGCAGCCTGACTGCGCCACTTAAAACTTCAAAATACTGAATTGAAGAGATCAAATGGGGTCTCTAATCATATGATCATAAAAGATCAGTATGATAAATTTAGAGATCATACCCCAACATAATAAAAAGGAACTTGAAATACATTACATGAAAATAGATATTGAAAAATGAGAAAGGAGAAAGAATCCGTTACATGAATTTCGGCAGCCTAACGGCGCCACTTAAAACTTCATAAAACGAAATAATGAGAGTAAGAGGGGATCTCTCATTATATGAACATAAAAAAGACAGTAAGAGAAGTATGAAAGAACATCCTCCAACATAAGAACATGGAGCATAAATGAAATGACATAAAAGAGATTACTTGAAATTAAAGAGAGAGGTCGGATCCCTTACGTTAAAACGTAACTCTTAAAACTCAAATATTTGGACCTTGAGGGATTTGGGGCACCTTGGGAGGACTCCTTGGGAGGTAAGGAGACCAGAACATGGTTGGGGGAGTGTTGGGAGTGAGAAATAAAGGAGGAAAGGGTGGGTATTTATAGGGAATGTGAGGGGACAAGGCATTAATGGCCAAGGGACACCTCATTAGTGGTTTTGGAAAAACCTTGGGCTTGCCCATGGTATTTTCCCATGGTATTGGCCACTTGGGACTCCTCATACCTTATATTACTATTCATAATTCGACCATATTGAATATATACTTAATACATCATTTAATGATGTCATTAAACACCCGTAACTTCAAAACTATATTTTCACTATTCATCAAAAATTCAACTTTCTCAGAATAATCCCAAAATTTCACCTTAACCAAATTTCAATGCTCTGATTTCAAAAATGAAATCCATTTTATTAAAATAATTTTCTATGTATTTTTAATTTAATTTTTAAATAAAAAAACTATTCATCGAAAATTTATTTTTTTCAGAAAAATCCCCAAAAATAACCTTAACATAATATCGATGCTCTGAGTTCAAAAATGAAGTCCATTTTATAAAAATAATTTTCTAAATATTTTTAATTAAAATTTTAATTTAAAAACACTATTCATCCGAAAAAACTAATACTTGAATAATAATTTTTGAAACCGTTATTTAACCATTTTATTGAATCGCGTTACTTAATCAAAGTGCCTAGCTTATTTTAATACATTCTTTAAGTGAGACTACTAATCCATTTGGACACATTATTAATCCTAATCATAAAATCACTATTCATAATTTACTATTCATCAAAAATCAAGTTGATCTTATTAGACTCTAAATTTCGTACTGAACATGATTGTAGAAGACCATTTTTTGAAAATCATTTCACATATTTAATTAATTATTGTTTACATAAACATATTTAAAATATCCTTTTTCTAAAATTCATCAAAAATATGCATACTATATTTATCCGGTGATTTGAAAATTCATAAAAGAAATCGAAATTTTTATTTAAAATAAAGGATTACACAAGAAACTTACGGTCTCCTTACATTTCCCCTTATCACACCAGCACATGACCTAAGTGTAAGTTGTTCTAAGGTGAGAGAATATGATGGAGGCTCGGAAAACATCGCACGAGTAGTAATTTCTATCAGTTTTAACTTCTCGCGAATGCGATCCCGTTCTAGCTTTATACGATGAAGTTCAGCTTGGGTTTGGTCCAGAGCAAAGCCCAGTGGTGCTACCTCTTTCCCAAGTTCTGTTAGATGGGCTTCGATCGGTCCAATACTACTGGGTGAGGCCATCAAATCTTCTTTCTATATTAATTAACCAAGATTGCTTGTATTAAGAGACAATAGTCAAAACGTTTAGTTTCTAGCAGTCATATTGACCAATGGTCAAATAACAGTCAAAACCCAACAGTATCATTTTAATTATACTCATGTTACCAAATGAAACATTTTTGTTGCGTATAAAAATAACACATAAAATTAGGAAACAATATTTATTTAAAATTTCGGGTCGTTACAATAATAACTACTAATGCTAGAACATGCATTGATTAGTTATTCTCACGGTCTGTAAATTATCGTGATGTATGATCCTAGAAATCATGGATGTATGTCATTGTATAAATTTTGGTTTAAATACCATAATATTTTAATTTATTATTTTCCAGGTATATGAGGAGGTATGGGGTGTTCTTGGGGTTCATGACACCAAAGGAATAATTATATGGCCATTTATTGCAAATTTCATGGCTAGCACATAGTTAGAGATAACTTTGCACCTATACCATGACATCCAACAGTAGGGGGTGCATGGATAATCAAAATGTGAAAGTGGAGAGCCTAATAATGTTGTCATATATAGAGGAATTCTACATGGTTGGAAAGTAGTTTATCAAACCACACATGTTCCATGGAAATAGTGCGAATTGGGCCCCCATTGAAAAGAGGCTGGCATACAGTTGACAAGACGTTTCACAAACCATGTGGCCAAACCTTGAGCCACATTAAAAATTGACAAAATACCAAATTTCCCATTTGTATTTTATTACATTTTCCATATTCTTATCCCATTTATTCCTCCTCCAGTCTAGGGATTAACCAATGATCCAAAATCATCACAAGGTATTATATCCTTTGATATAGGGATGTTTGGAGTGTCCCTGGATGAAAATCGAAGCTCTGGGTATGTCTAATTTTCCACTTTCTTCTTTTTTATTTAATATGGATTATAGAATTGTTAATATTATTTTGAAGCCATAAAAAACTTTTTTTGTGTATCATTGGTTGAGTTTCAAATAATGCTTTAATCTTGATCTAATGTTATGGTAATGGGTACGTTCGTATTTGGATTCAAGGTATATGGTCAACAAGATATATCTGTTGTTCATGATGTTGATTTGTGTTGGCATAGTTATGTTATTAGGATTATTTAATTGTCCTTTTCATATCATTGGTAGGTTATGTAAATTTTTTTTCCCAAAAGATAAAATGAAACCCTCATGATCCCTATGGGTAGCATTGAGTTTGATTAAAATAATTTAGGGCCACCCTTTGGGTTCCCCAATATTACCATTTACAGAAAAGAGAGTTGTAAAACATGAAATTTCAATTAAAAAAAGACCCCATGAAGAATATATTGATAGGAATAGCTGATATAGAATGGTAATAATATTATTTGTTTCTAAAATTTTGAAATGGGTTAGTAGATTTTTTGTCTTAACATGAAATTGGAATTATGTGATAAAGTGTTTCTTCCTTTTGACTTATGAATTGTTCTTGAAATTATGTTGTGTGTTAAATAATTTGATGTTATAATCATGTTAAATGGTAATTATAATTAGTTGATAAATGAATTTAATTGGTTAACAAGTATAAATTGATGAATATTTAATTTGGTTAATGATTAATAATTATTTAATATTAATAAATGGTTATGGATTAAGGATAGAAAATGTGGTAATTTAACTATGTAGTGGAAATGGTAAATTTATCAGTGGGTTAAGGGTTTATATTATTTCATACATCTGAAATGACTACGAAATCTGAATTTTATGTTTATATATTGTATATGTGTGGTGATATGATAGATGTGGTAAATGTATAAATATGAATTTTCACATAGTTTGGTAGTTGTGCGGAATTGGACATAAAGATATACATTCATGGGCCAGGTTAGACTGAGGATCTAAACCCACCCCATATTGAATAGTTTTGCGAGTGGTATTGAGGATTTACTCCCATAATGATTGTATTGGATGAAACTATGGGGATTATCACTAAAATGTGCATGTTATATATTCATTATGAATCATTTTCACTAGTGAGATTTGGAAAATTAATTATTCATTTATTCATAGAAATTGACCATATTAGGTTGTTCTCTAAATAATGTGAATGATGAACCCATGGAATAATTGATGGAAAATAATCAAGTTTTAAGGATGGATTACATTATGAATATGTAAATAATGCTGTAAATAAGTAATGTAAACATTGATAACTAATAGAACCCCAGTTAACATTAACTAATATTAGCTTTCTAATAAAATTTGATTTCAATATCTATTAGATAGGATATTTTATGTACACAATTAGTGGTGGCTTATAGAGTTGTACAAATAAAATTATTAACACGTAGTTGGGTAACCAAATAGATTTCATTGTTTCATGTCATGAAAATGTAAAAGATACACTTCTAATATGTTAAATTAGGCTTGGGATTTCATTAGATTAGGATTCAGACTAAGAGTTGGGAGACATTTTGGGGATTTGTCTATTTCTATTAATTATGGGATTTCCTAACTTTTGGAACTATTAGATTGAAATTAAATTATTATTATTTGGTTGTGGTTTGTACCTTGTTTGGAAACTGGTTGTTAATTCATATATCCACATTTTAGATTATAATTTCCTATATTTCACCTGTTATCTACAGTAGATTTCTATGAACTATCAGACCATCACCACACGAAGGAAACCTGTTTCATATAGGGAGGATCCATTATGGTCATGTGGTGACCGAATCTTGGCCATAGTATTGTGTATACTAGGTAGAGGATGTTACAAATAGGTATCAGAGTTAGGTTTATTGTTTTGGTCTTACTATTTGGGATAGTACACAAGATGTAAGGAATTGTTGTAACCTGGTACTGATCTCATTCAAGGGGGTATCTAACCCATGCATGAGATAAACCCCATGTGTACTAGGGGGATGTTATATTTTTTGATATATGTTATTATATTTGAATTATATTTCACCATTTTTTGATGAACTTGTTCTATGATGTAACTATTTTATGATATTATTTCTCATGGATATAACAACCCAAGGTACTAAATTCTTATATCATTATCAAAACCTAGCGATATATGATGCATGTGTCATGATAGGAACACATAGTATGTGTGTGTGGGACATTATGGGTTAAATTAATTTTACATTCATGAAAATTTAAAGAAAATTTCACCTAATAAATAGAATCCAAATGGGTAAAAATAAGGAATGTTAATTAACAATTTTAGATATTTTCTTAATGATGAGTTATTCGCGAGTTAAAATAATGTTTGTAACAAATAGGAAAGGTACAAATAATAAATTATTTATATTTTTTAGTGATTAAATGTATTTAAATGATTTCTTATGAATTATTTGCATCTATATATGTTTTTTATTCACATTTTCATTAACCCATAATAGGGATGGTTGAGGGTAGTGTTATAGGTCTGGTAATGTTCATAGGAATATTGAATTCATGATGTGTTGTTATGTCTCGTTAAGAACCATATTTAAAAAAAATATGAAATATTTTATGTTATATGTTATTAGAATCATTCATAACATTATATTATGACACCACCATGTCACTGCAAGATAGTTGGGGGATAAGTGGACAATGCCGAGAATGATCCTCCAGAAGTTGGGCAAAAAATGATGGATTTTTAGAGTAATATAAAATAGTATCATTTCTTGGATTAATTTTGTCATTCTATAAAAATTATGCAATGGTACCCACAGTGGTACATTCCTAGTTTTTTTGGTATGACCAGAGAGTTTTAGTTGTTGTACCCAACAAAGTTGGTTGTATTGGTTTTACATAGTGAAACATAGTTATGAATAGAGTCCATAGAAAGATTTAGCATCATTTAAAGACTCCAATTGAGTATAGGGTTATGTTAGAAGGATACATGATGGGTGAAATAAAAATGAACTGGTGGGATATCTTGGTTTAGCCTCAGATGACTGAAAATATGATATGGAAAAACATTTTGGAGAATTTTCTAAATACTTTTTATCCAAAGAACATGAGATAATAGTTGGATGAAGAGATTATGAAGTCAAACTATGGAATGATGTCATTGATTTTTTATTCAAGTCATTTCTTGGATTTTCAATTCTTTTTTATGGAATTGGTATGGTAATTGGATTTTATGGATGGATTATTCGTAGATGGGATTAGACATGAGATTATGAATTAGTTAAACTTGTTATATTTAATGATATTTTCAGTGGTGGTGGGTCTTGAACTTATTTCTGATGGTAGAAATGAGGTTTTAAGTAGGGGGTTTGTGGATCCAATTTCATAAGATAGTAGGGGGACCTTATGAAGTTAAGAACCCTCATTTCAAAAATCACCCCCATGGTGGTGCATGAAGATTAGTCATAATATAGGATCAGCCACTCAGGGTGTTGACATAGTGTTCTGGAATTAGTGTGGTACACATGGATCATGTGTGGTATGTACCCCAGATAACCAGTTGAGTGTTGACCTTGTGGAATAATGGGAATGTGTAGAGTTTCATTATGATCCTTTGGTATATGTCTGTAGATGGAAGATTAAGGGTGGTGTAGATTGTAGGAAGGGGGTTTGTTACCGCATATCATACTTATAGTTGGATCTTGACTGGTCGTACCAGTCAGGAAGGTGGAAGTGTTTATCAGGGGGAAAGAGAATCCATATCTGGAAGAGATTGAATAACAAGGAAGTAAGACCAACGCTTGTGGTAGAATGGTAGGTCAGATTCATGTAGTTCAGTTTACACCCATAGGAGGGAAACATGGACCATACACAGTTTGAGGTATGATCCTTATAAAATCTATGAATTTTATTACCTTGTTTGATATATTATTTTCATATTCATTTATATATTCAGGGTCTATGAGTGTATTGGGCCTACTGGGGGATGATCCCCATGGGATCATGTCAATAGACACACCGTTATTGGTGAGAGTATATAATATACAACAATGTAAGGGGTGTGATCTCGTGGTTTATGGGTACGGTTTCCTATAGGAAATGCATGTACAAGATATGTTGCAACTAGATTTGATTTGGGACAAGAAATTTATTGTGTTATATGAATCCAGCATTTTTTATTAATACCATAGGGTAACATTCTAATCACATTAGGGAAACATGAATGTCCACTTGGTTGAATGGGATGTTTGGGAGGCTGTGCAGGGCCAGTTAGTCCATAGTTCTATGAACGCAGAACCAAAGTAGTTTATTATATTATTGATTATGGGTATGTAGAGTGGAATATATTCCCTCTAATATTCGATAAAATCCAGGATGTTTTTATTTAGGAATTCTCAGGGATTCCATGGAATGGTATATGGAGCTCATGATAGAGATGTTGTTGAGTGAAGAATCAGTATATATTCCTCCATATGTAATGGGACCATCAGATCTCCATTATCATAATGCTCAGTTAAATGAATTAGAGAACAAGGGGACCATATGTCCAAGTACGTCAATGTTGGGATCTATAGTATTGTTTTCTAGGAATGTTGACATATCACTATGGTTGTACATAGATTAAAGTAAGTTGAATTAGATGATGATTAATAACTGAGACCCTCTACCACAAATTTGAAATATAATTTACTAGATGAGATATGATTTAGTTTTTTAAAAATTAATCTAATGTTAATGTATCATGAGATAAATTTGAGATATTATAATATACAATGGACAACAATCAAGAGGATATATGGGTTGTATGATTTTTTTCATGTTTTTATGTTTTACTAATACACCATTAGTGTTTGTGGACATAATGAAATTGATAATTAACCCATACCATAATAAATTGTTGTTAATTTTTTTTATGACGTCTTCATGTACTAAAAACTCTTGATGTTCATTCCAGACATCGGGACATCTTCATGAGTATACAAAAAGTGAATATGATATATGCTAATATCTCCAAATTAAATTTCTATAATGATGAGTTTCATTTATTATGAAAAATTATCTTTTAAGAAAGTGTGTCTATAGACATAGAGATAGTGTATGAATTTGAGTCTTCGGAACAACCCAAGAATGATTATGGCTCCAATTTTTAATAGGATTGTTCGGCTACTAGTGAAGGATTATTAATGATTTTTCATTTTTGGATGAACCAATTTTTGTTATGAAAAAGAAGGGAATCAGTTTTCAATGGTCTGAGTCATGTCAGACTGCTTTCTATGATATAATTAAGTTACTGACTAGCAAACTAGTTCTAATTGTACCCAAGGAAGTTATAGAGTCTAAGTATTTTTATTACATGTCACGTATTGGGCATGGGAATGTATTGATGTAGGATAGTTGGGTGTTTTTGTATTTTTAACTATACATGGGTAATATTCAATGAAATTACCGTACACATGATATGTATATGGAATTGGTGGTTCATGTCTTAAAATTTTCATGGTATTAAATGATGGGGAAAATGGTTATATTGTATAATGATCATAAAATTATGAAATAATTTTTCTATCATCATGATTTTAATCTTCTTCAACAACGATGTGTTGAGCACATGATGTACTTTGAAATTGACATGGTTTACACACTAGGAAATGAAAAAGTGTGGTCGATTCTTTTAGTTGGAAGACTCAAAATCAGGTGGTTTGAGAATCATGTTCGTAGTGGAATGTAATGGTGTTGTCTTCTAAGAATCATCATAAGGTACATGATATTAATGGGAAGATGACCATTATATCATGAACATTTGAGTCGTTGATTATAAGCTAGAACAAAGAGAAACAATATAATAATTCATAATATTTGGATATAATGTAATGTACAAATGGGTTGGAAACACCTTCGGGTTGGACCGTTGGTGATGATGGGATTATTTATGTTCGTAGTTGTGTAGTTGTTCCAACATGTGTATGATATGAGTAGATTCATGTGTTTTGTGAATCAAAGTTGAATGTTCAAAAATGTTTGAATAAAATCTAGCATGATCATCATAGTTAGTATTTGTCTCTCCAGATGAATAAAGTGGTTATATGTTTCATGGAATGATTTCTTACATGTCACTAATAGAAGGTTGGGCATCAGCAACTTGGTTGTTTCCTAAATTCATTATCCATTAAATAATAGAAATGTGATAATGTGGTGACAGATCTTATTGTGATTCTTTCAATGTGTCCATGAAAGTATGATTTGACATGGGTTTTTGTGGATCATTTACTAATAAATCACAGTTCATTCTGATTCAAGATACTTTCACGATTGATCGTCTGGTTGATTTGTATGTTCGAGATATAGTATAGCTGTATGGGATTCCATGAACGATAGTTTCAGATCGATGTCCATATTATACATCACACATCTAGTTCATATTTAAGAGGTTACATGGTACACATGTGTTTTTTAGTATGACCTTCCACCCACATACATATTGGAAAATAGAGCATATAATTATAGTATTAGAGGACATATTGGGAGTGTGGGTTCTAGACATTGGTGGATAATTGGAAATGAAATTTGAACTTTTTGATGTTCACTAAACAATAAATACCATTCTATGATTCATATGGAACCATTTGAGGAACTCTATATTAGACAGTGTAGATCCCCATTGTGTTGGATAGAGGATTAAGGGGCATAGTTATTGGAATCAAGTCTAAGGAAGGAGGCTTCAGAACAAATTTAATTGATTAATAATTGGATGGAAATGCCATGGATTGAGAAGAAGTCATGTGTAGATTATCAACATCGACCTATTGAGTTTATGGTTGGTGATCATGTGATTCATTGGTTTTTGACACGGTTGGGAAACCATCAAATTCAATAATATGTAAATTTGTCACCTAGGTATGTCGGCCATAAGATGTGGTGGAGAGTATTGGACTAGCAGCATACAAATAGTCTCTTCTATATAAGTATATTGGTTTCAACAATGATTTTCTTGTGTCACAACTTCTCAAATATAACCCAAACCCATATAACATTATCAATGTTGACGAAAAGTAGATTGAGGCAGATTCATCCGTTGTGGAGTTTCTGGTTTTTACTGTGGATCATAGTGGGAAATTAATGAAAGGTATGACTATTGAATTGGTTCAATATTTATAGAAGAATGGTGATGGTCATGAGGAATCTAGGTTATGATATTTTGATATGTGGGCCTAGAGGCCTGATCTCTTTTCTTTTGAAGATTAATGATGTTGGGAGTGTGTCACAAGGATAATCTGTTATAAGGTAGAAAGATTGTATGACCCCAAACATCACAAATGTATTTTCATGATTAAATTTGGGTTTATCCCACTTAGTTTTGGTAAATGTAATGTTAACCATATATTTTAGAATGTTGAGGGGTGTTTTAGGAGTTCAGAACATGAAATGGAGATTAATTTGGTCATCCAGTTCATGTTTCATGGTTGGTGCCTACTTAGAGATTACCGTACACCAATAAAATTATATCCAGGAGATGGGGTACACGGTTAAGTAAACATTCCATGGGGAAGAGCTGAAATGTGTGTTTCTGGACAGAGTCATTCCACATGGTTGGAATAGAGTTTATCAAACCATGTGAGACTCCCGAGTCACCGGGTGCCTTGGACCACTCTTGTATAGGGGATGGTATATAGTTGGCACACAATTTGGAATAAAGTTTGACCCATAAAATCTGAAAAATTACTAAATTAACCCCTCATGATTTTAATATCATCACTGATTCCCACCCCCATTCTTCCTCTTCCATCCCTAGGGATGAACCAAAGTTCCCAAATCATCACTAGGGTTGATCTCCTTAAATTCTATGTCATGTGGAGTGCATTGGGTTCTATATAGAAACTTTGTAAATGTATGATAGTCATATTTATTATCTTTTACAAAATATGGATTATAGAATGGTTCTTATTTTTCTAGATCCCTAAAACCCTATATTTTTAGTAGATCATAATTTATGGATTATAAGGGTGCCTCAATCCAAATCTATAGCTAGTTTTATGGGTTAATTCACGTTAAAATTCAAGGTAGGAGTTCTACAAGCTAGATCTCCTGGTGTTGAAGTTGATTCGTGCATGCATGGTTATGTTCTAGGGTTTCTAATATTTGGACTTTGATGACTTTGATAGGGTTTGAAAAAATGATTTGATACGTAATAAAATTAACCAATTAGGATCACCATGGGATATGTTTAGGTTTAATGAACAAATTTAGGGGCACCAATGGGGGGCACATATATTCCAAAACTCCAAATAATTGAAAATTTTAACAAGGAATTTCCTTGTGATAAGTATATCTTATGATAAACATGTTCATACGATTTTTTTGATCTGAAAAGAATATATTTTAATTGGTGAGTAGTCATTTTAAATGTGTTTATATATTTTTGGTATTAACATTTTAGGGGTTGGATGTAATAATGTGATAGTTAAATCTGACTAACGGATTGTACATGAAACAGTTATGTTTGTTAATTCATATGAAGTTATGCACATATTAAATTGGAAGGATTAAGAGTGGATAAACGATTTAAATGGGATAACATGTCGGAATTGATAAATATGATATTTTTTTAATTCTTGTGAATTGTTCAACATGCATAAATAGTTAAGGAATAGGGAAGGTAATGGGGTCAATTGGGTTATACAATGAAAATTGTAATTTCCCGATTTCGGGTGACACACAAAGGTGCCTCGTACCTGGTTGGTCAAAATTACTCAAGTGAATGTTTGAGAACACCAAAGTCTATCAACAAGTTGTGAGGGAATTGGGTGTGATAGAGGCGAAAATATGCCCTCATTGGAAGATTAACACAACCGAATTACAAAAATATAAATATTAGAAGCAGTAATACCATACAATAAGAAAACAGTGGAAGACTGAATGTAAATAATCAAATAGAGAAAATATAAAAATTATGAAAGTCACATATGTCTTGAAAATCATCCAAACTTGAAAAAATTATGGAAAATACATTACTAATCCAAATTACAGTGAATAAAATTAAACTCATGTAGCATTGAAAACCTCATCTTTGTCCCATGCTCTCTTATCCCACAACCATCATATACATGAAGTATAATGGCACTTTCCCTAATTTATTCTTGCAACCATATAATCTTATTGGGCCTAAAATCATGACTGAAATAGGGTGTGAGACCAAACCCAGTAGGCAACCCCCCAATGATCGAGGCCTATCAACCAGTAAATATATATTATAGTCAAAATGAAAAATGATGTAATAAACAAAGATGTAATCAAAAGTAATCAATCATACAGTTGAAAACTATATTCATATAAATATACTAATAAATCAAACATTGGTTTAGAAGAAATACTTTTGGAATGTTATCACAGTCTAAATCATTTGGTTTCATAAAGACAAAGACTCTCTAACGAAGCACTCACCATCAATTCCTCGTGTGGCCTTTCAATGATAACTACAGAATCTTTGAGGAAGAAACCAGTTTCCATTACCCTTGTGGTCTCATAACAGTATTTTATAGACACTCTATTGGAGAACACACCTTCCATACCCCCATATGGGCCGTAATTTAAAAAGTATAAACGAAACTCTTGGGAAGCACTCAACCTCAGTTCCCCCAATGGTCTAACTACACCGTGATCTCACATCCCTGTGTAATACAATTGCACTCAAATGATATCCTATGGAAAAGGTAATATCATATACTACAAGGCTATTATGCTAAAATACATATCACTAGCATGTTATATAATATCAACTCAATCCTAACTGCACTAGGCATTGAAACAAAATAGCCTAACAGGCAGTTCTGGACCAAACAACCGATATAAAAAAAACATGGAAACCTGCATCCATAAACAAGGTAATAAACCTATATAATATTCAAGAACCTTTCTAAATCAATAAAAACATTACAGGCATCAAACATTGTTAAATCTCTAAAACATGCAATATACTAAATTAGGGTATTCGACACATTTTGCACATACAATCCAAAGATAGTTACAGAAACATTCAAACCACCTACCTCTACGTTTTACAATCAATATAGTTGATTATCATACTTTTAATTGTCCTAGAACATCATAGTTATTCTAAAATGTCAAAAATTCTCAACCATGAATATCCTACAAAAGAAGATAAATTATGAGAAGAGCATCAAAATGAAGGAATAACTCATTATGGGGAATCCACTAAACCCTACAATGTATGATTCAATGAACAGATGATAGATTTGAGACTCAAAGAAGAATCTTCACTCATGGTCTCTCCTTGACAAGGCTGGGATAAAAGAATACAATTCATGGAATTATACATAGCACCTATCTGATTTAATAAAAAAAGTACATGGTGTGTTAATTTAATGTAAATTATGTGTACATTACCTAACCATCCCCCACATTAAGTAGTCTCTAGGTCACCTCAAAGAGCCATGTACACAGCCATTACCCTGCCAGAACATGTCTACACACAAAAATTGGGTACACGACGTCTACTCCTATGTATAGGGCGTGTACTTATCAATTATCCAAATTCTCCTCTTATTTCTCAAACACACTGAAAATCCAGATTCATATCTGAAATGATGATCTAGGTTCTTAAAAATATCCCCCCTAAAGACATTTTTCTCAAAATTTCCCTAATGAGGAGGGGATGAAGAAGAATCCTCAAATAGCTCAGGTCACTACGATCACACATCGATGTACCTCTCCCAACTCTCATCCTATACTCACATGTGCCGCCAAATGACCTATACCAGAGGAATAGAATTGCAACAGAAAACCTTCACACTATAACCAAAAATCCAGATAATATACTTCCCGAACGATGCATCCACCTTTGACTAAACCTCCTCAGGTTGAAAAATATGAGAGGGGTCTGAGAAGTAACTCCATATCTGGGAGACGTGGAAGACGTCATCCATAGCTCGATACCTCTGAGGTAACTGTAATCTATATGAAATAGTCCTGATTGTCTTAAAATCCTCAAATGACCTTACGTATCTCGGTGAATATTTCCTTGTCTCCTAAACCTGTTATTTCCCAACATCAGGGTGACATGTAGTAAAACCTGGTCTCTGACCTCAAACACCAAAAGTCATCACCATCTATAAGAATAAGATTTCTTTTTTGACTGTGTAGTATACATCCTCTTCTGAATCAACTCCACCAGCTCTGTGTTCTACTAGAAAATATGAATTCCCAACATAGCTTCATCTCCTACATCTAGAAAACACAAGGGTGATTGGCATGACCTATCATACCAAGCCTCATAGGGTTCCATCTAAATCGGTGCATGAAAACTGTTATTGTAGGATAACTATATTAGGTGTATTTGTTTTTCCCATGAAATCCCAAAATCTAAGATGCATGATGGAATCATTTCCTCCAACACCAAAATCATGTGCTTGATCTGGGCATCTATTTGGGGATGGTAAGATGTGCACATAAGTACCTGTGTACCAAAATCCCTCTGTTGTCCATTCCAGACCTAAGAACAAAAATAGGAATTCGTGTCTAAAACAATGAAATGTGGAACCCCATGTAAATGTTCAATCTCTAGGATATAAAACCTTCCAATATCCTTAACACATAATGTGTTATTTATCTATAAGAAGTTCTCAACCATCATGAGTCTGTCAATGAAAACTTAAACTGCATCATTACCATGAGGCGACCTCAGTAAAACTATCATGGAGTACATAGTGACATCATTCCACTTATAATCGGGAATGGATAACTCGTATAAAATCCATGTTGGTTGTTGATGCGCAACCATCACTTATTAAAAATTGGAACACCTCATCACAAAACCATCAACATCTCTCTTCAAACTGGGGCACCGATACAGAAGGTTTAGATTTCGAATCATCTTAGTGACACAAGTATAAATTGCACAAACCGAGGACTGAAAATCCCAAAAAATATCCTCTTGTATTTCTACTAAAACCCACATGAACCCATAAAAATGAATGATCTAATCCACCCCTATGGTCCATACTGGAATAGTGTCCTCTCATTAAAAACACTCTCGTAGAACCAGGCCTTCTTAATCTTATCGATTCCATAATCTCACTCTATCAAATAGAGTATAGGTAACATCTACAGAAGAAGTAAACATCTCCCCCTGTCTGTCGTGAACCTCTAAATGCATCCTTAAGAATAGAGACTTAAGCTACCACTCACTAATGGCCTCTTAAACTGCCTGTATCGGAGTCATTCTTCTCAATGGATTAGCTACCATGTTTCCTCCCCCCTGTGTGTAGAAAATCACAATGTCAAATGACTTAAGGTACTCAACACACATATGCTATCTCATATTCATGTCATACTGGGTAAAGATATACATGAGAAATTTATGGTTAGTGTAAACCAAAAAATTCTCTCCTATAAGGTAATGTATCCACCAAACCAAGGCATGCACAACTGCTATCATCTTAATATCATGTGTCAGATAATTCGTCTCATGTGGCATCAACTACTATGACATGTACACAACAATGCCTACCCCCTACATATGCACTACTCGTAGCCCGATACCTGATGTATCACAGATAATAGTATAACCCTTGACTGGATTTGAAAATACTAGTATCAGTTGTAAAGATAATTTTCTTTTCATCTTCTGAAAGGATGAATAATAGGAATATGTCCATAGGTACATTGCACCCTACTTAGTCAGGCATGTCAGTGGCGCTGCTAGTTATGAAAATCCCTATATAAAACATATGTAATAAGCATCCTTCCTTAAAAAACTCTATACCGCAAAGAATTTCATTAGATACTCCCTAGAAACTAATACTCTCACATTCTTGGTGTATACTGATACTCCTTCCTCTGAGATAACATGACCGAAGAAGTGAATATGGTCCATCCAAATGTGGAATTTTGAGGTCTTTCCATATAACTGATGCTCTCTCAGGGTAATCAAAATGATCTCATGATTGGTATCATAGTCAGGTCGAGTGTTAAAGTAGTACACGATATCATCCAAAAATACCACTATAATGGAGTCCAATTATGTATGGAACAATAGATCCATCTGTTCTATAAAAACACCAGGCATGTTCGTGAGGCTGAACAACATAACCACCTACTTTTATTGGCCACACATGATTATAAATACTATATGTTGTATATAAGATGGTCTAACATGCAATTGATGATGACCGAATCTTATTTTAATATTTTAGAACACCCAGGCTCCTCAAAGATGATAAAATATATCATCAATCCTATGCAAGGGATATTAGTAATTGATAGTGAACTGGTTCAGCTTCCAATAATCCACACAACGTCTGAGGGTACCATCTGTATTCATCACAAACAGGACAAGTGAAACCCAAGGAAATGTGGTGGTATGTATGAAACCATTTGCATGTAGCTTCGCTAATTATTTCATGAGCTCTTATAACTCAACTGTTGCGATCCTATATAGAGGAATGTACACCGGTGACACTCCTGGAACAAGATCAACAGAGAAATATGCCTCCCTCTTTAGATTTAAACCTAAAAGGTTTTCTAGAAAGGAATCCCTAAAATGATCCAGCACTAGAGGAATGTCCATATGTGAATTACCTTGGTCATCCAGATACAAACTAGTGGTCTGGGTTGTAACTCCCCCATCCCATGATTCTATAGTCCAGCAACACTCTCATGGACATCCCATTCATCCTTATATAAAATCAATCAATCCTATGTTGATGTGGAACTCATCCTATAATGATATTAATAAACAACGGACTGGAAGGGAACTAACCAGTCTATTTTGAGAATGACGTCATAACCCATCATCTCTATGACATAAAGGTCCCCTAAGAAGTGACATCCACAAATCTCAAGAGGGAACTCCTTGCACTGATGTATACTAGCCGTTCTATCCCCAACAGTGTGTATAGAGTCAAGATATCATCATATGTAATAATAAATATCCTAATGATATCCATAATAGACTTAGATATGATTCTATGGGAAGCCTCAGTGTCAAAAAGAGAAGAGGGTAAAACTGAGGTAACCAAAATCGTACCTCTAATAATTGAGGGTCTATGATCTTCTGCTTGCTAGGTCTCCTCTAGTGCAATAGCCTAACTAGTTCCACGGCCTTATTATGTTGTTTCTGATCCCTAATCTTATCCACCATGTGGATTTCAAAAATCCTGTGTCTGACCACTGAGTCCATGACAATATCCTTGGCCTAAACAACCAGACGAACTCCAGTTCCCTGACTGATAAGAAACTGGCAGTCATACTCTTGAACATGGAGTCCTAGAAGAACCCCTATAACCAGAAATTGGTGAGAAAAACAAACAGAAAAACCTAATATGACCCATATTTCTACATGATTGGCACATAAATGGGTCTCTCGGGCAATGTGCCCATGTATGCCTTCTCTTCCCCCACTAGTAGCATACCATTTGGGTAACTGAAGATATATCTCACCTACTCCAATAAATATGCGTAGCCTGCCTGCGACTCTTCCTACAATCTGATGGAGGAATAAAAACTCTAGATGTCAAGTCTCTCTATCTCACAGCTCCATAATCCCTCATGATGGGCTCTGTGTTTAGTTTCTGTTGGACTATATAAGTTAATGAAGTCATCCTGATGATGTTCACATGAGAACATATGTCACTCATAATATCAACCTAATAATTCCTCACCAAAAATTACTCATCACCCCTTAGAGTGGGTGTAATGTGTTGTAGCTCATTGAAACGAGAGGAATACTCCATAACTAGGTGTGTACCCTGATTCAAACTAATGAAATCTTGGGATCGTTCGGGCCTCAAAGTATATAGGTAAAAATAGTTATACAAGGTATTACAGAACTCATCCCAATCCATAACCCGTTGGTTTATCGATAGCGATATCACATAACCACCATATCATGGAGAAATCATGAATCATGTACATTGTGAGATTCACCCACCTCTCTAGAGGCATTTATAGATTCTCAATGTTAGATAACATGGATTATAACCATGACTATGATTCCTGGGGTCCTCTATCCCTTGAAAAATTCTGAGGATGATTATGCTCAAAAACATGCGTCAAATATAACATAGATGGGGAATAATGTAGTTCTCCCAGGAAGGTTTGCAATATCCTCAAGAAGCATTCACAGAACTGTGCATCAGCACCAGTATCTAGAATGACGGGTGGTTCCAAGACATTCATGATGGGAGGATTTGCTAGTAGTCCATGATCTACCATGTTTGGTGTCTGCTGTCTGATCATTTTCATGTATCTAGAATACGATAAGAGGACATCTCGGTGGCATGAATCTACTAGGTCAAGCACAAACCATAGATCAAGTTTATCAGTTATGAATACATTGATGTTCTGGAAAGGAACAAGAGAAAGGGTACATTCATGTTTTTCAAAAAAATTGGATACACAGTGTGTATGACCCCTACATGGCGTGTTCCCTTAAGCCTTTACATGGGTGTGTACTTTTTCCTTCCCTAGTCAGATAACACCCTATACAAACAATGTGTTCTCTTTGGACACGGTCTGTACATAAATCTCTCCCCCAGCCTGTGTTCCTCTACAAAGCTAAACCACACTGTTCTCTTAGAACAAAACTACATGGAGTGTTAATACTAGGCGTGATGTATTCTTGAATGATTTCACTGTCCCATTTCATTAGTCACATGACCAGATACATGGTCTCTAAACATGACATGTTCTCTATGGACAAGGAAAATACAACTTAAATTTTAACCACCCATGCCTTTAGTCAAACCGATGGATACACGGTACTTACAACACGACATGTAGTCCATGTACATGGTTTTTCCAAAAAAAAAAATTTCCAACCCCTAGTCTCTGCCCAAAAAACCAATCCCACAGTTACGGACTACACGGTGTGAACATATAGTACACGTTGTGTACATAATAGAAGTTGTTCCTTCATTAATATAAGGATAGAAAATTTTTATTCATCAATAAAAACCATGTTTTCTAGGTTTTTCTGGAATGTATTCCTCAGAAACTAATTCAGAACCCCAAAAAAACACTAAAACAAATATTAACGTGAAAAATTATGATTTCTAGTGTCCCATACTCACTGTGAATCAAATCATGGAATCTTATTCATGTATATCAAAAATTATAAAAGTGAAATCAATCACAGGTCCACAAAATTCCGATCCATGAGGACCCATAACACCTTATGGTCAAATGATTGAGGACCATTTGAAAGAAACATTAAATATTATCAATAACCTATAAAATTGAAGGTATTCTATCATGACATCAATCACAACAACATGCATAAGTAGCATAACATCTATACAACAACATGTAATCAGGAACACACCCTAATATGCATATAAAGAATGTGTGACATGTGATATCTAAAAGTGATTATATGATGAATGTGAGGTAATACCCCCATCTCATCAGGTCGAAATAGAAATAGAACCTCAATAATGACAATGGTAATAGAAAAAAACATGCGAATCACCCAACGTTGAAATCAAATCAACTGTAAAAATTGAAAAATGATAAAATTATAGTAATTGAACCATATTGGATATTCTGTATACACAACTTAGATACTTTCGAGAACAAATCATTACCAACTACCTATTCCTTCATATCCCTATCTATAGGCTCCAAAAAGTAAGTCAATGAAGAAAAGAACCCTTTTATACCACTTAGTATCATCCCAATTTTGGGTGCCTCTCAAAGGTTCCCCATACCCAATTGGTCACATGGTCTCACGTGTATTTCTAGGAATGCCAGAGGATACCAACTAGCTGTGTGGGCCTTGAGTGTGATAGAGGGTAAACTATTCCCTCACTAGAAAAGTAAAACAGTGGAATAACAATTACATACAACATCAAAAGAAGTAATACCATAAAATAAGAAAAAAAATGAAATATTGAAAGTAAATAAACAACTGGAGAATATATTTAAATGATTCATGTTGCATATGTCTATGAAATAATCCAAACATGGCACAATGCTGAGAAATACAGTACTAAACCAAAGTAAAAATAAAACAAGTAAACTCTAGCGGCATTGCAAGCCTATGCTTAGTCCCTTTCTCTCAAGCTCCACAACAATCAAGTACATGAAGTAGGATAGAGAATTCTTTTATCTATTCATTAATCCATAAAATCTATTTGGGCCCAAAATCATGATAGAAATATGATATGAGACGAGTCCATGTAGGGAAACAACCAATGATGTGTTCCTAACTATCAGTAAATATATATAGCTGGTAAAATGAAAAATAAAGTAATAAATAAAGATGTATTCAAAAGTAAACAGTCCTATAGTAGCAATCTACAATCTTTTTCATCTACTATGTATTCAAAAATCAATTCAGAATCAAATCTTCTAAGAATGTTATCACAGTCTACCAACTTTGGATTCACAATGACAAAGACTCTCTGAGGAAGCACTAATATTTTATTCCTCCTATGGTCTTTTAACAATAACTACAGACTCTAAAAAGAATCAATCAATGTATATTACCCCTATAGTATCTTAATAGTAATCTATAGAAACTTTTAGGGAGAACAATCCATCCACCCCTATGGTTTCACAATGTTAAAAGTATAAAAAACATTCTAGAGAAGCCCGCAATATCAATTCCCCATATAGTATAACTACATCTAGTTCTCATAGCCCTCTGTAAAAAATTCATCCATGAAGGATATCCAAATGCCATTTTAATCTCATCTACTACATGGTTATGTAGCTACAATTCATATCACTAGTATGTCATATAATATCAAATCCAAACAAACATCAGAAGGAATGGAAACAAAATAACCTAACATGCAGTTCTAGAACCAAAAAACAATATATAAAAACATAGGAATACTCATCCATAAACAATTTATTAAAGATAAATCATAATCAAAACCCTTTCTTAAGAAAGAAAAACATATCAGACATCATATATTGTCAAATCTCCAAAACACGCAATACCCTAAACTAGGTTATTCAGAAATTTTTTAACATGTAATCCATAGACAACTACAGAATGTCACAAACCACTATCCTCGACATTTTAGGATAAATATATTTGAGACTCAGACTTTTAATCAACAATGAAAATTATTGATCTTCAAAAACTTCCAAAATTGTCTTCCTTGAATATCTCACGAAAAAGTCAAAACAAGTGGAGAGGCTCTAAATGAAAGCATAACTCACATGGGGGGATTTGAACATAACCGATGTTGTTTGATTCAAAGAACAGACGACAGATCAAAGAATTAGAGAATAATCATCAACCTCAGTCACTCGTGGAAGAGGTAGGGTTTTAAGAAGAAAATTCTTGGAATTATATGTGACCCATGTACGATTATACAAAAAAAGTGCACGACATGTTCATTTAATGTACACGTCGTGTACCTACCTTAATCGACCCCCACATTAGGTGGTCTATAGGTAATCTCACATGACTATGTACTCAACCATTACATGGCCAGTACATGGCTACACATGACAACCATGTACATAGAATGTACTTATAAATTTTTCAAATTCTCTGATTTTATTCAAAAACATCCTAAATCAAGAACCATAGAAGAAATGAAGATCTAGGTTCATACATAAATGTTAAATGTGCCAATGAGTTTTGTCTAGATGCTTATTCTATATGTTAAATGACAATGAAATGTGAATCATTTGATTATTTATTATATATGGATTTTGAAATGGTATTTGTGGTTAATGGACAAATAAGAATATACACATTATGTGGTTGTTATGGGGAATTAGACTTGAAGATATACCCTCATGGGTAGGGTTTGAATGAGGTTCTAAATCCCACTCCATAATGCATGGGTTACAGAATGGGATAGAGTCTTTATTCCCCTAATAGATGGATTTTATGATACTAGGTAGGATATGGATCTAAGGTCACTGAAATGTATTTATTATGATTTTTTATCCTAGTGGGATAGGGATCTTGAGCAATTCCTCTATGTAAAGTAATATACCATCTTAGGCCCTTCGGTAAATAAAAATAATATTTAAAAAATAGAACTATAAATTGAAATTATTTTACTAGTATGAGTGGTTGCAATTATCTACTATGAAAAAAATAATGTAATTGAGTAAATATTATTTTCTAAACTAATGGAATCTAAGTAACCTTATGTTAATATAATCATTTTCTTATTATTTCCTTTCACTATATATTTATATCGGGTATTTTTTAGTCATTATTGGTGGATTCTTATTGGGATATAATCACAACCTCCTAGGCCACAATTGGGTTCCTAAGCAGGATTAATGGTTGCAGGTCCAGATAATGGTAAATAATATATTCTAGTGAGTTTATTAGGGCTGTGGATGTTCATGGATGAGGATCTATAATTTGGGACATGAGACATTTTGGAGAATCCTATATTTCTATTGGTTTTTTGGTTTTCTTCACTTTTGGAACTGTTAGATTAACATGACATATTAATTATTTGGTTGCAGTTTTAACCATATTTGTAAATTGGTTGGTGATGCATATTTTTGAGTCTTATTTTATCATTTCATTTATTTCACATGTTATCTGATGCTCTTTAATTTGGGAGAGAGGTTATTTTCTCCCCATGTGACCTATAATACTATTTCCACTTGATAGGAACCCTTGTAATACTGGGAGGTTCTCTTGAGGTAATATGGAAACCCATATCGAAACACTAGTATAGTTGCTTCGATGTTGGGGATGTTACAAGTGGGGCATAGTCTATCACTTTATAATTTTTCAAGAGTTCACAACCCATGATATTCATTGAAGTGTTATTTTATATTACAAAAATTAGAACACTTGATTATATTGTTAGAATAATTTCATTTATTAGACTCTTCTTATTATACTTTATTAATTCGTTACATTATTTTATACATACACACATTACACATTTCAATGTTAATATGGTAAGAGGTATAGAAAATAATGATAAATTCCTCAAAGAACATATATTGTACCATAATAATATTAGAAGACTATGTATTTCAAGGACACAAGTGATTCTCTTCTATTCCTAAATTTCCTTTTTTGAAGGTTCAATAGAAATCACATCACATGTGATCATGTTCACATGAATGTGACTTATTTACTAAAAAGTCACACTTTATAAACATAGCATACATTTTATATTTTGTAATATTGCAAGAACCATCCATAGATGAACATCATGTTCCTCTAAAATCTTGATATAAAGGAGAATGTCATCGATAAAAACTACCAATAATGTTGGAGGTAGTCTCTAAGGATTATATTAATAAAATCCATGATGATTTTATGGGAAATAGTTTGTTTTAAGGGTATCAATATGAACTCAAACTTCCCATACCTTGTATGGAAAGCATAATTTGTAATATATCCCATTTTCATCATCAGCTAATTATACCCAGGTTGAAGATCCACCATTGAGAATTATTGAACACCTTATGGTTGATCTAATATGTCTTCAATCGTAGGTAGAAGATATTTTTTGGGGATCTTTATGTGCCGCAGTTATAAATTCTTAACCTCATTGATTAATAAATTTTTTTGAAAATGAGTACTAGCTCACCCCATGGTGATGCATTGGTGAGTATGAATCCTTTGATAAAATTCTATTGTAGACACTTCATTAAAACTTTCTGATCAATTGAGGAAATTCTCATACGTAAAATTTTGATAATAGTATCTATAGGTATGATCAATTTTAAGAACTCTACCTCATGATCTGGAGTAAGTCCAATTATCACTTCGATACACATGTCAATATATTCCTTTGTAATGGGAGTTTACTCTATGTTTATTTCTTCCTGTGACATGACCATATTAGAAATGATTATTTATTCATAGGGAATTAACACCCACATCACTAAGGGGTATTCTAAAGGAGAACCGTGAAACTCATTCCATTTAAAAGAATCTTCCAACATACACTAACATGATAGGAATCAAACACATGGTTTTCAATGATTCCACCAAGATGTTATTTTATTGATATCTTTACGTATATGTATTGGGGATTTGATTAAAATGATTTAAAACATATATTATCTAATGAAATTAGTAGAACAAGAATAATGTAATTTTTTCCCATTAATGAGTGAACATGAAGTTTTGCTTTTTGACATCATTTTCATGCTCCACACCAGTAGTAGTTATTTCTTAAGCTATCCCCTTCTCCACTAGATTTTATGGATAATAATTCAAATTTCCATCAATGACTTGTGGTTTAGTGAAATGTCTATTATATATCCCTTCCTCCATACATTTGATGTATGAAACCATATGTGGTGCATTATGAGGTTGAATCATTTCCTTCCTCATTTTGGCTAGCTTCATCATGTCCCATTGATATTCATGAGAATGTAGGCCTTCTCACCTAAAAATGAATAATTTCCCCATCCCATTAATAAAATTCTAGGTATTCTTATATCCACATTTTTGACATGTGGGTATCCAGATCCTCTTTCACAATTTTTTTCAATTGATCCAAAAATAGTAATGTTAATTCTTATTTTCTTAAATCCAAAACTGTGGGACCATTCTCTAAACTCCATATCTACTCTGAGATCTCATAGAATAAGATATTCAAAATTCCCAAATTAGTACATTTCTATAGACGTTTGAAATTCTAGTTTTATAATACCATTGAATATATCTGTTTTAATATAATTATTAATAAAAAACCCATAGAATATATTTTATGCCTCATTATTTTTTCCTCATAATAACTGAAAAATTCTAAATATTTTTTTTCTAGCTCTATGAATTATCTCTCAATCATTGTTTGAGTACTTTGAGGGAAAAAATTTGTAGTAAATATATTCATATAGTCTTTCAACAGCATTGCATTCTTTTCATCTTCTGGATATGTGTTTTTAGTCAATGTCTACAATGAATCAGCTCCCCTATCAAAATGATAAATTACCAGAGTCTCCTTCCCCTTCTCCAAATAATGTATTGCAAAAAATATATATTCTATATTTATTTAAACCATTGTTCTATGAAAATTGGAACATAGGTTCCACAAAATGGTGGTTTTTGATTCCATAGAAATTAATAAATCGATTGTTGATCCCTATTGGGTTACGGTGGATGTTCTATATGATTCTTGTTATTATTTAAGGATAAAGAAAACTAGGTAATCAATTACCTTATCCTTTGAAATCCAATAAATAATGGAATTGGGAATATTGTTTCATAAATCATTGAACAATACCTCACATGATTTATTACTCTAATTTCTCCTTGATCACACCGTTTTCTAAAATTGAATAGGTTTTAGAAAAATATAAAACAAAAAATAATGAATAATTTATTATTCATGATAAGTAACTCTAATGTAATATATTATGGGATCCTTATAATTGTAATTTTATTAAAAAAATATTTTAATTTTACATATACTTAGTATTATCCTAATGGTTTTCAATTATTTTATTTAGAAGATTTCTCTAATTAACTAATCATTTTTGTGATACCAATAAAAGAAACCTAAATTTTTCTTACATGACTATTACATAATTTTAAAATAAATAATACAATATAAATAAGATCAAGGATCAAAATATAAATTCTATTGGGAAAATTAGGATCATTTATAAAATTTACATAAAAAAACATATTCATTATCTTTTTCACAAATAACATTTATGGATAATAAAAACATAATAATTGTGAAAAATGATAGAATCATATTCATTAAAATTTAACTTTATCTCATTAGAAATATCACATTACCCACTACATTGAAGCGATATATAATTCTAGTCCCACCAATCCCATAATAACATTTATATATTCTTGCATGCAACATAGAATGTATACCATTATGTTTCATAAAATAACCCACATAATGGAATGGGTATCATAAAAATATAATTAGTCCTGCATAAATGAATTCTCATTTGGGTTAAAAAATGAATAACTGAAAGCCATCTTGTAATGAAAATTTTAAATATTTATTAAATAAGAGAAAATATAAAGAGGATTCATGAGTTGTTGTGGAAATATTATTTCTTTTATGAAATCCTTATATTTGTCCCAAAAAAGGTAGAAACATGTATATCCTGGAAATAAGAAGGGAAAATGAATTTTTATTTAAGGAAAATTATATGTATATTTTAGAACCAATGGATTGATTTATGTATCCTTTTTTATTTCTTTTTATGTATTTATATTTATTGGTATGATTTGGGAATATGATGGGAGAGTTTAGAATGGGTTTGAATATGTTTGGTGGCTTTTCTAAGGACTCATGTTTTGAGCAAGGTTATGGAAGACCGTTTGGGTTCTCTAGATAACCATATTGGGGGTGACATTAGTCTTCACATGGCCTCCGAAAGGTTTTCCAAATAGTTGGATGAAACCATGTCGGCCCATTCAATAAAGATAGTGGCATGCGCAAAGTTAGAGAATAGTTTTCCCAAACCTGTGGACAACCCATGCAGACATATAAAGATGGGGTTTTTTAATCTGTCCTCCCTCGTGCATAACCTATTACACTGAAAACTCTATCCCACTAAATATTCACTCAGTATTTTTGGTTCTCAAATGATTGAGGTGCTCTCCCACATGTTTTGGAAGCAAATCGAAGGGGTTTTTTGTGGATTGAAGTAAGTTCTTCTTGATTATGTCTCCAATAGTTGTTATTTGTGGGTTTATCTAGATCTATGTCTTCATCTCTCTCAATATTCTAAATCTACACCCTTTATGTTTAAATAAAGGGCTTTGGTTTTCATGAGTGTTTATTGTAAGACTTTTTTGATGTTAGGGAAGGGGATCTAGAATGGTTTCAGTGTTGCGTTCACTAGATTAGGGTGCGGTTGTTTGTGGTTTGAATTCGTCAGGACCAAAAAGGTAGGTGGATTCTATATTGGCTCTTCATGGATTGAATTAGTTGACTTGGTTGAAATTAATTTTTTATCATTGAATTATATGTTATATTTATGTGTTAATCTTTTTGGAAACCATTTGGTATTGATTTGGGGGTTTGGGGTAAAATATGATAATGTTGAAAAAATGGGCTTTGTTATGTGATTTTAAAATGTTGATTTTAAAATCATTAGACATTCATTATGAAAAAATGTTTTGTTAAAGATGTTTTTCACAAATGATTTTTTATATTTAAATTTGGTTATTCCTAGAAATTGGCCAAGGATGTTTTCACTAAATGTGTAATTTATTGATGTGAATTTAAATGTGTTAGAAATGTTTATTTTCCTATTGTGTGGACTTGGTGCTTTGTCCTTGTTGGTTGAATAAGAGTTATGGCTTATGATTGTTGTGTGGAAGTGGGAT
The DNA here is from genome assembly GCA_963277665.1 of Viscum album. Taxonomy (NCBI): domain Eukaryota; kingdom Viridiplantae; phylum Streptophyta; class Magnoliopsida; order Santalales; family Viscaceae; genus Viscum; species Viscum album. Next base: position 1,111,583,542 of record OY728158.1, read on the forward strand.
GTAAGTCTCACTATACAAGGATACAAATAGTGGTTATATATACCACCATTATTAATAGTGGTCTAGAAGCACAACTAGTGGAGAATGGGGTGGACGAGATGGGAAGAAGTCCAACTATAATGGTTTCTTTGCTGTGGGTTGTTTTGAAAACATGGAATCTATTGAGAAAATGTGTGATGTGGATATGGTTTATGGAATGGTTTTAGTTATCCTTTTTTGTCTTTCATTAGTAAGGGTATATTTTGGAATGTTGTAAGTGGTTTCAATTTTGAATGTTTACATGAAAAATTTTATATAAACATGCTGACAGTTCTTTCCTAGTGGCATGTGTAAAGATGTCATTTGTAGAAAACTTTCAGAGTATTTTTACTCACCCCCAACATTGACACATTGGTGCTTTCATAGAAGTTTTATTCTAGGAAACATTTAAAGGTAAATCATCTCATTGATAGTGGTTCACGGGGATGCTTGGGGGATGTTTTGGTGCTAAGAGCATGGAGTTTTGTGTGGATATGTGGAGTGTGTCGAAGTTTACTTTGATTCTTGTTGTTGTCATCCACTTGGTACTCTGATATGGTTCGTTGTGTTTGGTTGTACCAGTTCATGGGAATTATTGTGGATTTTTTGGTTTTCTTATGGCATTGTATGGGTTTTTTATTTTGTTTTCAGGCATGATATAGTTTTTTCTTAGTGGACTGTTTGGTTGGTCGGTTATATCGCAAGGGAAAATCATTCCCCAATTTATTCACCAAACACTAGATATTTATTCCTAGCCTTTGGAATCATGAGAATATATCTTATGAACCAGTATATTTCTTCCACCCCCTCAAGCTTATGACATGGGTTGGGATATTGAGTATATCCACACCAAAAATGTTGAGAAGGAGGGAAAACCAAATAAAGGGTGTCGGGTTGGTGAATCCCCTTACCTTTATTCATTCTTTATTTCTTTTCATTTGGACCTTCGAAATAATAAACATATATTTTTTAAAACACTGATTGAGAAGTTAATTATAGTCATTAAAATAATTATTTTTCAATTATAATAATTTTTTTATATTTCATAATTTCCATCAATGAAATTGAAACATTTTCATGTCATATTTTTATTGAAATATTATGTTTTTCGTTAATTTCACTATTTATATAATGGTAAATACTAAATAAGTATAGTAAATTCTATAATAATTAAAAAAAATATATTTTTATTAATTTATAAATATAAAATAATTTTTTATCCATTCATATGTTTGGTGATATGAGCATAACGAGAAACATCCACATTGATGATTAACTGACCATTATTGGTAACATTGTCTAATTATGTTGAAAAAAGATATAAAATATAAATACATTAAATAATATTTTTTATAGAATTTGAATATCAAGAAAATAATTCTAAAATACATCATAATTAAATTATAAAAAAATTATATATTTAAATAGTGTTTTAAAAGACAGTGGAGAAAAATAATTCCCGATATGATTTGAAAAACATACTCTTTCTTCGGTGTATCTTCCCTTGTATGACACTATAAATATATTTTTTTTGAGTTTGATTACTCTATAAAATCTATATGAATTATAATCGACTAATTATGGAGTTATTTTTTGACTAAATCTGGCTTTGGAATGCATTGGAGTAGTGGTATTCCCTAGGGTGAAATGAGCAATTTCTACATAATAAGAGGTTTAGTTTTCTGAATAAATATTAAAAAAATAATATATCAAAGGTAAAACATGTAATAGTGATTTTTTGAAATTATAAATCATATATATATATCATATAATGAGGATAATATATTAAATAAAATTTATAATTCTAATTCAATAGTTTACTAAAAAAAGTAATGTGTAATGAAAGAAAAAATTGTTATTTTAATGAATAATTATTTACTTAAGTTGTTGGAAAGTGTTTTTTATGTTTAGAAATATACATTATAAAATTTTAGTGACCCATTTATAAAGATATATTTATCATTGACTTTCCTAATTTTATTGAAGGGATTATTTCATTATTTCATAAAGAATTATTTATTTTATGATACATCTTTTATGTGAAAACTGTATTTTTGCTATTCATCCAAGAATTGATGTATTTCATAAAATTTATAAAAATCCACTCATTGAAAATTTCAACATGGTTATTTAAAAAATGACATTAAATTTATCTATATGAATTTTTTAAATAGGAAATATTAATATATAATAAAATAAAATGTTTCTAACAGACTACTTTAAAATAGTGTTTATTAAATATATGATTATATTTTTTTTGAGTATCTAATGATGTTATTTAATTATTGGAATTATGAAATTTATATTTAAATAAATTTACCAAGTTAAATATTATTTATATAAAAATTAATTCATTGGGGTAAATTTACTTTTCCAATGGTAAGTTTAATCTTCCAAAAGGTCAGTTTACTATTCCAACAGACACATTACTATTCCAATAAATTTTTTACCACATTTAAATATCACTTCATTCAATCACTAAATAACAAAATAATCTCTCAAGTTTATCTATTCCCATATGTTACAATGTTTCATGGTTTACATTTTTTATTCTTCTTAATATTTTTATTAGTGGGGTGATGATTCTACTAGATTTGGGTGATCCCTATTTAACCATTTTTATTTTTTCTCCTTTACATTTTTTATCCAGTTTTAATTATTGTAATTTTAGTTAGTTTCATTGTTTTTTAATTTCACATAATCTATTCGTAGAACAATTTCGTTGTTGGTTTTACTCTATTTTTTATGTAAATAATATTATATAAATTAATACAACACAAATTTACATTCGAATCTAATATTAATAATAAACATTAAGTCATTATAATTTTTGGTTATGAAGATACTCTTCATATTTTTCACTCATTATGAACGAATGGATAATACAAATAATTTCCACATATTTTGAATTATATTTTCTACAAATGAATTTTAAGGTGATTATAATCATATAAAGAATTAAATTGTTATATTGTATTTATAGATATATTGTATATCCATTGTGGAAGTATTTATCATCTACTATAAAAATATAAATTTATTTCTTACATTGATTGGGAGTTAAAGACATGATGTCTTCAAAATATGTTATTTCATTTAAACTAAAAATTTATATAATTTTTGTGGAAAATGATCTTGAGGTGTGATCATCATGTGTTTTATACCTCTATTTTGGTTGAATTAATTAGTATATTAATGTGGTTAATGTATTCAAATTTATTAAAAGAAATAATAAACATTAAATGATTATAATCATTATTTCTCATAAATGTTTTTATTTTTTTATTTCACTATTTATAGGAAATAGTGAAATTCCAATAATTTCAATCTTCGTAAAAGACTACGTGTTCATCCTTCATCAATGTTCCATGGATTATGTTATTAATAATTTTGGGATGATTGGTGTTTTTATCATGATTTGAAAAAGAGTTGAGTATGAAATTCCCATAATTTCAATTTTTATAAACACAGAAATAAATGACATTGAAATTATAGTTAAAATTTATATTGAAAACATATACATGGGATGATTTTTTTATTTATTTAGAATAATATATAATTTCAATATTTAATAATGTAAAGATAATAATAAAGGATGTGATCCCACCCAATAAAGAACATTGTGATTTGATATTATATTGGAGGATGAATCAAAAAAGATATTATTATTGTTGATCTAAAATGATATTTAATCAATGATATGTGTTATTATTAGTTTCTAAAAGCACGGGAAACTAAATATATATGTGGTTTGATAAGGTTTCTATTTGAATGAATGTACTTTTGTTAATCCATAAATGAGAAAATGGTTTTATTTAATTTGAGTTACTATCATTATGTTATAAATATTGAAGACACTATATTTTATAGAAATTGACATGGATAATGGAGAAGATAGATGAAACTGATGATAACTAAAATGATGAGAATTTTTTTTATCCAATTAAATAATTAAATTATTCACTATAATTGAATAAATATACAAATATTGAGATAAGATGTTGAGTAATATAATTATTTAATATATTACTCAAAACTGTCTACTTATAAGATAAATAATCATTGGAAATAGTGATGAATTTATTTTTAAATCCCTGATAAATTGTTGAATTTTTTAAAGATATTCATGTATGAGTTAGACTGGTTAAATATGTTTTAATATATATTGTATATATAATAGGTTTTTATGTCAATATTAAATAATTGACAAAGTAACATGTATAGACTCTCATAAAAAAATGTTATTAATTTACTATATTACATGGATATATATATCATTATCTAAAATATATTTAAGAAACACTAGGAGTAACATTCAGAAAAGTGACTTATTTAAGTAAAAAACATGATATATCTAAAAATGCATTATATGTTCCCTATATTCTTGAATGAAATAATAATTTCATACTAAAATCCAAAAAAAGAAATATTGTACTAATATACATTAAATAGTTTAGATCACCAAACATATTTACAAAGTGATATGTAACATGTTATTAATGAGATGTAATACTTACTCCAGTTTTCTTTGAAATAAATATGTCAATTTTCAAATCATGGAAGATAATTTCAGTTTTCTGTATGTACAATTTGAGTATAATAAATAGATATTTATTTTTAACTCAATCATAAATTAGATTAAATTATATATATATATATATTGAATATTTTTGTACTGAATTTTAATATATTGAAGATATTATTCAATGATTCGAGTGTCATTATGGTGTTTTTGATTACTTATTATTAATGATAGGAATTTTTATTAATTAAATATGAAATTCTGATTTTTTGATATGGTACCTCTATGATTTAAAATAATATTATTTTAAATATGTTTCGATGATAAAATTATAGTTATTTTAATGAATATTATTTGTGTAGTTTTAAAATAGAGTATAATAATTCCAAGGATCAGGTGATTATAATATATTTAATATTAAAAACAATCATGATATTGTAATACTTATATTTTAACATTATTTTATTGAATTTAACTAGAAAATTGTAGTGATCATGGACTATAAACCCATGCAATTATTTTGGAATTATAGATCATGGATTACGAGGGGTAGATCAATAGGGATCTATTGAGAAATTTAGAAATTATAGAATTATAATTTCTATTAATTAAATTTGGATTTAAATGTTTTGAATTATGGATATGATTTTATAATTTGTATAAAATAGACCAAAAAAGAAGAAAATGGGTGTGACATGCTAGGAAATCAATCGAAGAACATCTTTTATATATCCAATTATCATAGAACATAATCAGTAAGAATGAATATAAAATAGACCATCCTATAAATAACTTATATAGTAAAGGATAATGTAGAGAAATTTTTTATAATTGAGTATGACCAATGCTATTACGGTAGCATCAATATGTGTAGCATTCGGAAAAAGAATATGAAAAATGAGGCAGAAAATATACTATTGATATTAGAATATATTATTGAAATTGAATAACTTATTCAAAGAAAAAATAATATAACATGAAACAATCATAATTTTTTATGTGTTGATCATTGAAATGTTTTGACAGATGAAATGCAAGTTATTATAATGGAAAACTATAGGTATTCTATGTTTTAATAATTCAATAAGATGATCCATTCAATTTATTTAGGGAATCCCAAAGAAAACTGAAGATCATATTCACAAGTGAGTTTTTGGAGGAACATTTTAAACTAGTGAGACCTAATTTAATAGACCCAAAAGGGGAGATAACTATTGAAAAATAGTATTTAGAGATATTGACAATAGCTTCAAATTATGTTCACAATATTAAACTGGTAGATATCTATGTCTTTGCCACAATCTGAATGTAACATGGATGTTGTCCCCATATCAGGGAAGAAGGATTTACATATCATATACCCATATATTTATTTATTGACTATATTTCATGTGTTGTGGTGTGTTTGGAATTCTTAATTGGATCCGTCCATTCATATTAGAGTAGTGGTTTATGGATTAATAGGGATTATTAAATTGAGAAATGCATCCTTAAAACTACTTCTCTAAGATTAAACCACCCCTCAATGTGACCACATTATATCATATGGAAATAAAAATAATATAAACATTGAATTTGAAAAAAAAAACCATATGGTAATACACCTAGGTATCTTAAGAAAAATACATTAACCACATGTGGTTCCCTTATCGATTTCATACACTTCCCCACCCATGCTTTTAAATCAACTCTCATGTAAACACACATATAAAAAAGATATGTATATAAAACACATACATGTTACTAAAAATATTCTTCATGTCTATAATCGTCATCAAAGTCGAAACCCAAATGAAGTAATTTATAATCACGATGAAAATTCCAAAAAATGAGATTTTAGTTGAAACTCATCGGAAATAAAATTAAAATAATTAACGAATAGAGGATATATGACTGTAACAGGAGGTAATCGTCATATTAATGGATAAATTTTTTGAAATTAAATTAATGATATCCATATACATTAATGCGAAGAATGAAATAGGGAGTGTCATGAACCAACCGGGATAACTGGATGAACTATGACAGGAAGAAATCTAGTCATGGAAAAGGGGTTTCTAAATCCCCATAGGGTGGTGACTAGTACAAAAGAATAAAAAATTTCTGGAGGTGATTATTTCACCATGATGACTACTAAATATATTAAGTTTATTATAGAACATTAAATAAATGTTTTATTTCAATCGAATCATCAAGAGAAAAACAAACAATAATTTATAGACATAAAAACCCCAAATATAAAATCACTATAAGATATACCCCTATGAAGTGGATCATATACTCATCATGTATCCACCAACTAAAAAGTTCCATCTATAAAAATATTATATAAATTTATGTACTTCTAACGATTCTTCTAGTCTGGGGAATAGAACGTCCTAGAAAATCAGAACTCTAAATGGTTATTGCGAGAGAAACATTCCCAATATGATCCTACCATGAGTTACATAATATTTAAAAATTAAATAAAAATTATTAAAAATTATTCAATAAAAACACAGTATTATTCATATAATGGTTCATAATAAATCATATATTTAAATTAATTTCAATTGAATGTATAATGCATGTAAAAATTGGGGTTTCCATCGAAAATCTAAATGTATATGTCATTAATACAAAATAAGCATCATAAAATAATTTCTAATCATAGTACCATGGTTATGAGTCTCGGAGATGGTTAGATAAATATTCAGGGATCCATATATTATTTGTGAAATATGGATCTTGGTGTTAGTACAATAGCAGATCCCATGAAATTCGGAATATGAATCTATCCCAAATAATTAGCCTCCACCCTTATCATGTTTAGTTAGAATCGTAATCATTAATACAGTACTATTTATATATAATACATTCCTATTGTGGTTATCCAATGATACCAACAATATTACCCAAGATCTCATGTTCTTTAAATAAATCAATCAATGTGAAAATAAATAATCCTAAATAAGATTCATCAATAATTATAAGGACCCATCCTTAAAAACTACATAATTAAGAGTTTAGTCAATATTTTGGATTTAATTAAAGTAATGGATATTTTATATATTTATATATCTATATAATTAGCCCATAAATTCCAAATAATAACTCAAAAATTAAAAATTAGACAACTCTACTCAGTATCTATTTTTTAAAAACAAAAATCATTAAAATGAAAAGATGTTTTGTTTCATGTTTAGAAATCATAAATCTTTCTTGATCCCATCCTTTAGTTTATTTTCAATAAGTACTAGGAAAAAAATTTAAAAACATGGGATGATCCTAAAAATATTAGTATGTTATATAAAATGAAGAAAATTTATTCTCCATGTGAAAACATGTAAACAATAATACATTATCATAATGTAATATTTTTCACCTTTATGAAGTAATATATATGGTTCACTCCATAAAAGATCAATTATTATAATTTTTTATCAAATTATTACCATAAATACTAGATAAATCGCATATAACATATAAAGGTAACTTCAGATACAATCATACTTAAATGAAATAACAATACTGTCGACTTCAACACATATCACTAAATGGAATTGCCATACATATGACCTACATAACCAATGTATTAGAGGTTATAATGTAACCATCTACCATTGGTTTGTCATGGAACCACACATCTTTGGTCTATTACATAACCACCCATCATTTTTTTATTACATAACCCCCAGTCACATGTCGATGTTCTATTATATGATCATAAATCATAAAAGATTACAATTATCAACATTTCTCTCATTAAATATCAATTTTAATAAAAAGAAATCATTTCACAATTTTGAAATAGTCTATCGACATTAAAAATTATTTTCAATACCAAAACAATGAATAAAGGAATAATTTATTTACTTTCATTTAAAAAAATAATATATTATAGAGAAATCGAAATATCAAATAATGGTTTTGGCAGTGGATAATTCATTGTTGCCACATACGTAAAAATATACATTCCTTTTTTCATTTTTCCATGTCAAATGATTTTTATAAAAAGAATCATTTTGAGAATGATGAATGAAATTCAAGATAGATATAATATTTCCTATATAATAATTATATATCTATATAAATAAATATTTAAATTAATATTGTGAATAAATTGATTTGTTAATTAATTATTTAAACTGTCAAGGTGTATTATTACAACATTAACATCAAAATATTAGTCTATAGGAATTAATAAATTTACCAAATAATTAAATAACATTTTTATAGATAATATATCAATATTAAATTTCATAGTCGCAGCATATACCCCTAATAAATGAATAAAGTTTCATATTATCAATAAATTTTTAAAATGAATGGGCATTGAGATGAAGTCCCTTACCATGAGTTTGATTCCTCAAATATGTTCCTTATTATACCTAAATAATAATAAAAATTAATTTATACACTATTCATAATTATTTTAATGTTTATTACTCCCTATATTTCATTAATTAGCATGTTATATTAATTAAATAATTATATGAGTTCATTCCAGACTTTATTTGGTTATTCAATACATGAGTGGAAAATAAAAATTGTATGATGTCAAGAATACATGTTGTCCTGAGTACTTCATCTATAAAATAATATTAATGATATTATTATAATTTTTATAAATAATGTGTTCTTTTATTTCAACTCAAAATGTATTTTTAGGAAAATAATTAACATTGTATTCATAGAGACGGTAATATGTACGTGCGCATGAGTAACATATTCCATTTTTTCACTGATCATTATGAAAAGAAGGTAAGTATTATATTAAATTTAGAAAACTATCCTATCATAATTAATATAATCTTAATCATTTAAAAATACTTATATATATATCATATAATTGATTTAATGAATGAAAACGAGTCACATCAGTTCGTGGTGGTGATAGTTCCCACATACACATGAACGAAATTAATATTTTTATATGCACAGAATATAAGACAATCGTTGATATATTATTATAATTAAATGATTAAAATATCGTTAATATCCAATATTGAAATTAATTACATCTTTATTACCACTCATGTTAGACGAGTCTGGAAAAACATTATATGAGTTTGTAGAGGTGATAGTTTACACAGAATCATATATAATTAATTAGAATCACATTTAATAGTAGTTGATATGGATATAAATAATGATTTTAACATAATTTAATTAATATATATTGAGGATACTATATTTCTTATTTAATCTTGGAAGAAATCATTTTGTTGTATGTTTATGAATAAATAAAATATAAATACATAAATAAAAAAATTATCTTTCTTTCGGACGATCACATTTATTAACTATGTAATACCTATAAAAAGAGTGTTCTACCAAAACTATGGCCTCAATACTGTGGGTTGGTGGATTCTAGGAATGTGTCATGGTAGGTATTGTCTGAAATAATACTTTTAGAAGGTTAGGTAATAGAGAGTAATGGGTTTTTTTTAATTCATTCCATCAATTTTTTCCTTCAAAAATGTTGGACGATGCTCTGGATTGAATGTGATCCGACCACCATTGTCAAGGAAATATGGAATGGTGTGATTCATCTAGCCTGGTCTCTTACCACACTTTAGGTGCAGTGACTGGATTCATTCCAGGAGATTAATTACATTCCCACTCATTCCTTTTGTGAATTGAACACTATTGTTGATGCCCTTTCCAACAAAGGTGTTAACCATGTTTTGACTTTGCGGAATGACATTCCTCCTAATTTATTTATATTTTTTGATAAATATTGTAAAAAAAATCCTTCCTTTTGACTCCTATAACATTGTTGCTTTTTTATTTTCATTAAAATGTGCTTTGGTCTTTGACCAAGGCACTACCTTATTCAAAAACAATTCCATTTGACATATAAATGTTCCCAAATATATTTATTTCGAATATATGATTATTTTTGGTAGAATATTTATCGTACAATTAAAATTATACATGTTTTTAATATTTTTAATTTCATATATATTTATTTTACAAATTTAAATCTTATAATTTATCAAGTAATATACACTCTGAGTGTTCAAATAATTACCAAATCATATAAAATGACCAATTAACGAGTCGTTAATAGAATTTTTTATCTTATAACATTTTTTTTTCAAATAATGGTCTTTCATAAATTTTATATCATTTAATATATATTTTATATATTATGTTATTAATTATGTAAATTTAATAATATTCAATACATAACTTTTAAAAAAATCATTAAAACTTGATTATTTAGAGAAAAAATAACGAACTCAATCACAACTTATAAAATTCATCCAGAAAATTCATGGATGACATCCAATATATAAAATTATATTTATTTTAATATTAGTAATAACATTTATTTTATTATTTCTTTAATAAATATATTACTCTATCATATTTGTTTCATAATTAAATTTAATTAATTATCCTTAAAAATTGTAAATAAATTAAAATGTTATAGATAATAATCATATAATTAAAAAAGATTTTTTTTCATCGATGATATCCCTTATATAGAACCATATTAAAACATATTAGTATTTTGAAAACGGATGTTTAAGGAAAACTAAAAATTCATTGAATATATAATAGTAAATTAATTAAAGTAATTCATGTGGCTCTATGTGGTCCTGTAATCCACCCACAGATGAACATGGCCATAATACAGTCACCCAATTATATTTGGACATGTTTTAGGATAGTTAAAAATTATTATAATTTTTTTTGTTTAATTACACGATTGACATTTAACTCTAGTAATAGAAATAATTATAAATATTACTATTCATAATGTTCTAATATAATAAATGGAACCTATATAAAAATTTTTTTACATCAGATTCCAAATATGGAGTCTATTTTTCAAAATTTGAAACACATAATTGGTATAAATTAATTAAAAATTAATCCCATTGATGTAATGAGAAATCATTTCATTGAAGTGAATTGTTCAAAAGATCACATAGTTCTTCTATTTATTTTTAATTTGAAAAATCAATTGTTTAACAACAATGTATTATCTTATAATAAATTCATATATTGATACCTTAAAACCTTGAATGAGGATAATCTAACAATATTAATAAAATAGATGAAAATGACGTTTGAATTAAAAATAAATTATTTATAACAATTCATTAATATATTAATTTAATTATAAAAATACAAAACATTCAACTAATGAAAACTTAGAAGTCCATCTTTCAAATAAGAATTTTATTTTTTTCAAATCGAATATATAATATTGACATAATTTTTTTTAAAATTATTTCTCAATCAAAAGGTTGAAAAACTACATTTACAAAAAATAATTCTCTTATATTTAAATATGAATTTTTTCTTATATAGTGTATAAAAACATATTTTATATATTTTATATATTAAATTGAATATATTAAATATATATTTAATTAATAAATTCCATTAAGTGTGATATTATTTTTTTATATTTAATTATTTGCATTGAAATATTTTTCTCAGAAGAAACAGAACATTTTTATTCAATTGGTTTTTATTTTCATTTTTAAATAATTTTCTGACCGATGAATCATTATATAAAAATTTTTAAACCTTATTTTTATAATTTAGTTAATATCATTCATTCAATCCATTCTAACAGAAATGTGAAAACTACAACATAAAATAATTATATTTATAATATATTATTTTTTGGTATTACTCAGTCTTGTGCGCAATGTATGATTTTAGAGAAACTCATTGTTGCGTGTTGGGTATACTATCGAACATAGTGTCCGGTTAAGTAAAAATATAATTCGTAAATATTAATAAATATGTAAAATTAGTAATCTTTAATTACTCAGGACATCACATCCTTATCCCTTTTAAAAATTGCATCCTCACAATTTCAAATTGGGTTTGGTAACTGACATTTTAATTTAAAAAATTACTCCATTGAAATCACATATTAGAAAAAGTGTTTATAGAACATCCACATTAAAAAAATAATGTGATGTACAAAGGTCTCTCGTGGTAAAACATATTGAGATTCCTTATTGTAAAACATATATATAGATGAAAACGTAACAATCATTTTTTGATGGAGAGTGATAGAAAAAATGATCAAAAGAATGTTATGCATTAGAAAACCAAAAAAATTGATTGGTTAAACGTTATTTGATTTCATATTAGGAAAAGTAAATAGAAATAAATTTTGATATATTTTCATTTCCATAATGTTAAGGAATTATTTTACTACATGGAATAAGAAAATGAGGAAATATAATTACTTGAGATGTATATTTTCTCCCTTTTTCATTTTATCTCATAAATTTATATTTTCCTACAAATAATGAGTATTTAAGATTAAATTTTCTCACTTGAAGCATTATAATCAACTTTTGTAGAATCATATACTCCATAAAATATTAACTATATATTTCTCCAATCCGAAAACAATAACTAAATCAAATTTAGTTAGAATTAAATAATATGATTCCACATATATAATTAACTATTAATTAAGAAATGAAACTTTAAATTTACAAAATTTTTCTGTAAAACCAAAATATCAAATATTGAAAACCATAATTCTATTTTATATGATCACATAATCATTTATCAACAAATAACATAGATCACTCATAATGGCCCAAACCTAAATGTGACTTCCAAAAGCACATATTTTCCATGATAGGTTTATCATTTCTATAAATACCCCAAATCTCTATAAGTCCACAATTAAATAATAGATTCCTATAAAATAATATTCAATCATTAATCCTCAAATAAAATCTCATAGTATTTTATTTACCTTAATCATGTAAAGGTCAAAAAAATAGTGAACATATTCCAAAATAACACTCATCACATAATTCCCAATACAATTTCTAATACCAATGATTTCTATTTAATAAAACATATGTTCCCAAAATAATGATATTATTATTCCCTCAGCTCATTTAAATTAAAAACATACTAACTAGGGACTTATCTTAGGTCTGTGGTATGTGATAAAGCATTGTCGTACTTCAGTTGTGGGTACAATTTCCACAGCCTTTTCTGATGTGATGTGTTGTCACCCTTCCTATGAGTTTTCATTTTCCTAAAATTACATAATTTTATAACATTATAAAATAGACATAAAATACAAAAAGAATAACCATAACATGTTTTATACCCTATGTTCATATAATACCTTTCATTTTGAAACATAAAATGTAATAACCCATAATTTCCTCAAAATCAATGATCATATAAACTCTAATAGTTATCCATAATATTGTAATTATCACCATAAAATAAAATCTAATTCTTCATAAAATAATATTTTTACATAAAAAAATATGGGATACACATTCAAGATAAAATTCATTCAATGTAAACTCAACAGAAAAATAAACATAACACACTTAAAAACATTTCATTATCCTAGAGTCCACGTTACTCTTGAATCCAATATATGTATAAATTTTAATCAGTTATTGATCATTATGATATTCATACCAATATTTTCCATATTATTCCTTAATAAATATTTCCATCAAAGAAAAAAATGAATCTTGTCGTAAGATTCAATAATGTCAAAACTGTGGACATGAAATAATACACATCATTCATATGTTATTTTAGGATTACTCGTATTCAATTGGTATGGAATAAGGTATTACTATAAATATATTTGTGTTGTCCTCCTAATCCCATTCACGAACCACATTTGTAGAAAATTTATCTCCATAATTCCCATATTACCCTCATTTAAAACAATAAACTGATAGCTCAGAAAGAAATTCATTCCCTTTCCTAGAGTCAACTGAATGCTTCTGTTTTCCTTGGATGTTTATTGCTTTATGGCCTTCATTGCTACATCTATATCATATTATTGTCCCATTGAATCTTTTTCCAAGGAGTTTCATACAACATTGATGACACATATGTTGTTGAATGTACATGAATTAACAATTCTTACATGAAATCTCATATGTATTAGTTTCTACCATATATGATGCATTATAATACTCACCAAGGTCCAGTTGTTAATCATGATTCTTAATAGTTGGTATTAAAAAAATATATTTATCATTTCATATCGTATTTCATTCTATTTTTTATTTCGAGAACCACAATATTTCCATCACATCCATTATTACATTGGTGCATGCTTGATCCACCCATTTCCAAAAACCAAAAAAGGATAGTGTGAGAATATCAATAAAATAATCATATATTATCATATAAAGATTATAAACACTAAGATATACATATCCATGTTTTCTCAAATTCATTTAATTTACCTAAAATAATAATTAATATTTAAATTATTATAAATATTTTGGTAATATATATATATATATATATTGAGTTTTATGATGTAATATCATCTTAACTTCTATATTTGTCTAAACCCTCCTATGATTCAAACTGTACGGATGTATCGTTGAACCATAAGTAATATTGTGTTATTCCTGCAATTTGAAATTCATACACATCATAGATCATTGTTGGTTTAAAGATTCATATAATTAGTAAATAACTCACATTACCACTCAAAAAGTACAATGTAGACACTTCTAATCAATATCTATTTTTCGATAAAAAACACTTTTAAAAGAATCATGGGTTTTTTTAATGATTAGACATCGCAACATTCATTGATCGAAACCTTGACATTATATTTCATTAAATACTATAAAAACATTTCAAAACATGGTATGAGTATAAGAATATTATTAAGGGATACAAAATGAATATAAACCATTGGTCTTGCGAAAACATGTATACAATGAATACCTTATCATAATTTAATAATTTTCAACTTTAAAAATTAGTTAATACTCTCCACCAAATATAATCTCATTGATTAATTTCTTTTAAATAAAACTTTTTCCATGAAACCCACAAAAATAACACATTATATTTAAAGTTATATTGGGACGTAATAATACATAAAAAGAATAACCATATGGTAGACTTCCACATAAATCATTAAATGGAATGTCCATATGGATGACATCCACACCCAATGCATTGGAGGTTACAGTGTGACCACCCATCCATGTATTATCATGAAACCAAACAAATTATTTTATTACATAACCACACATATTTATTTGATCATTTAACCACCCATCAAATTTTTAACTACAATTATCTAATCACAACACATAAAATATTGCACGTACCAACTTTCACTCAGAAAATATCATTTTCAATCATAATATATCATTTCATTATTTTGAAATACTAAATTTAGTTTCAAAACTATTTACAATAAAAAATATATAAAAAAGGGAATAAGTTATTTCTTAGCATTTTAATAAAACATAATTCACATAGAGTAATCCAAATATCAAATACAATTTATGAATTTGGAGAAGTCGTTGTCACTGCAAACATTAAAAAACATTCCTTTTTTCATTATGTAATGAAAGTAAACATGGATACATATAAAAATATTTATTTTAAATTCTGTGCATGATATTAAATATAGACATAATATTTCACTTATAATAATTTTACATCCATATAAATAAATATGTAATTAAATATCATGATGAAAAATTGGAGATATTTAAATATTTAAACGTTTATGGTGTCCCATACATCATTGAAAATTTAAATACTAATATCCATGAATTAATTCATTTAATAAAAATTAAATAACTATATTATAAATAAAATATGGATAGGAAATTTCAAAGAGGCTTTATATACACATTATAAAAGAATAATGTTTCATATTTTCAATAAATGCCTCAATGAAAGGAGATTGAGACAATGTCCATTATCTTGAGTTTGATTCATTAATATGTTCCTTGTTCGAACATAATAAAAAACCTACTGCAATTTATACTTTATTTATAAACATTTACTATTTATAATTCCATTTATTTCATTCATTACAATGGTATAATAATTAGTTGAAAATTTATTTTCATGTATGGTGTTTTTTAAATATTGTGTACTTGTGTCAAAAATGAACATGGTATGATTTCAATAGTTAATGTGGTCTTAAGTCATTCACCTCTATAATAATATTCATTAATTTATTATCAATTTTATTCATCAATAATAATTTTATATGAAACTATTATAAATATTTAATAATATTTATAAATGACATATTCATGGGATTGTGTGACATACGTATGCATAAGTAACATTATACATTTTTAATTAATCACTATGGAATGAAGGTTAATATTATTTATATTTATAGAAACATAATAACATAACTAATATAAAATTAATATTATATATATATATATATCCTAAAATTGATATGATTAATAAAAATGAGTCACATCACATTGTGGAGGTGATTGTTTAAAGGTACACATGAATGGCAATTTTATTTTTTTCAAACATGGAAAGTAAGAAAATAAGTGATATATTATATTAAAATAATGATTAATATGTCATTGATATCCAATATTAAAATTAATTCTATACTTATAATAACTCATAAGATATTATTATAGAAAAATAATCATATCGGTTTGTGGAGATGATAGTTCACATGTATGTTCAAACAATTAATTCCATTACCATTTAATTGAAGCATAGTGGGATTTTGGCGATGATATTAACATAATAACATATAATTATATTTATTATACTAAATTTATTATTTCATCTTGCAATAAACTGGTTTTATGGATGTTCATAAAAAAATAAAATAAAAATTCTTAAATAAAAATAGTACATTGCCTTCAAATGATCAAAATTCATAACATCTTAACACCTATACGCAGGGTGTTTTGCCTAAACTGAGGGTGAAAAAATGTGAGGAGTAATTATAAGAAATGGTATGGGTTGAAAATGAACAATTTAATTGGATTTAGATGTTTTTTTAATAGAGAGGGATGTGTGTATTTTTATAGGACAAGCGAGGGTCACCCTTGGAATTGTTAAAAATATTAAATAAATATAAATTCAATTTCAATTACAACTTTTCTCAAACTATTTTATATTTATTATAAAATGATTTTGTGTAGAATAATCTTCATGAAATTTAAATTATACATGTTTTGATTCTTTACATCCCTATCACATTGTTGTAACCTTTTTCACCCTTACAATGTTATTAATTAATTTTTACATTATGCGTTATAATAATTTTCCAATAATTAAAAACAACCAATTAATGAGAAAATAAAAAAGTTTATGGAATTATATTAATATTTTATTTCATTCTTTTATTTTTATAAAATTTAAACCTTTTAATTAGTTATTTTAATTTTTATGTTTTGATGAATGTTAATTTTAACACTATTCCTTACCTGTATTTTTTTAAACAATCATAACCAATTGTTCCCTTTGATAAAAAAATATTACCTAAATTATAAAATGTCATATTCATCCAAAAAATTATTTTACATAATCACATATATAAAATTATATTTATTTTAATGTTATTAATATCAATTATTTGATTTTTTCTTTAATAAATCTATTTCTGTGTCATATTGTTTCCACAACTAAATTTAATTATTTAATTCATGAAAATTATAAAATAATTTACCACATTATAGGTAATAATTTATGTTTATAGATACTATTTATATTCAATTATATCTCCTTTAAAACTCGAAAATAAAATAATTTTGAAAAAAAAGAGTAAAAAAATGTCTATTCGTTGAATATATTATTATAAATGCATTAAATTAATCCAAGTGGCTCTATGTGGTCCTAACATAAATCCAATGATGATAATGGATGGAATAAACTCATTATAGTAAATAATAACATGTGATATAGTAGTTTTATATTATTATAATATAATTTTTACTTTTAATTACATGATTTACCTATAACCGTTGTAATAGATATAATTACTAACATTAATATTCATAATAACCAAAAAAATTAAAAGGAAACTATTTAAATAATTTTTAAATTATTATTCTATATATTTAATACATTTATCCAAATTCAAAACATATAATTTGTATAGTTTTTTTAATATTAATCCCATTCATAGAATGAGATCACATGTCTTTGAAGTAAACGTTCAAAGTTCACATAGTTTTTCAATTTAATTTTTATTTGAAAGAGCATAAAATATACTACATTGGATTAAATGATATAAAATTATTCTAATGTCTCATTAAAACTAGGTAAAAGGATTATCTAAAAATATGAATAATTTATTTGAAAAGGATGTTTGATTGAAAATTGAAGTATTTTTTACAATTCACTAAAATATAAATTTAATTAGAAAAACACAAAAACATAAACCAATATAAAATATTATGATCCACATTCAAAAAATAAATACTTTTTTTCTTATATTTAATAAAAAAGTGAAAAAAATAAACAAATTTAAAAGGGGTTCTCCATAAAATGTATTAAAATATGATTTTTTTGAAAAAAACATATTTTATTTGAAAATTTTAATTTGATCTTATATCATAATAAGAAAACATATAATATGAATTTAAAATATTAAAATGAGTATAATAAATATATATTAAATTAATCAAATCCATCAAGAGTTATTTTAATATTTTATGAACTTACTTATTTTTACTTAAATAGAACTTTTAGAGATAAAACATGTTTTATATTCAACTGGTTATTATATTCATATATAATTATTTTTCTGACCAAGGGGTCATTATATATACATGTGTAAACCCTATTTTGTTATTTTTATTAATAACATTCATTACTACCATTATAAGTTTTATACAATATCTTCAACATAAAATATTATTATTAATAATATATTATTTTTCGGTAAAACAATGCCTTGGGTGCAACGTAAGATTATAGAGAAACTATTTTTTGCGTGTCAGGTACGCTATCAAATAAAGAGTCCCCAAAAGGTAAAATATATATCATATAAATTATTAAATATAAATAATAAATTTTATATAATTACTTATGATGTAACATTCATCATTCATAAAGCTAAAAATAATTTTCCAACATGAAATTTCAATTGAAAGTCCAAAAAAATTGTTTTCATAAAAACTCATTCATTTAAAAAAAATTATTTCAAATCCATAAATAATTTCATGAATTTTTTCTGACAAAAAATATCAAATTCATTCATCAAATAATATATTCAAATAAAACTAATTTTATATACATTTTAAATTAATTTGAAATTCCACATCAAAAGGGAAACAACTCACACAATAAAATTTATCAATATTTTATTAAGCACTATAAATCATGATTTTTAAATTATTTATAAATCTATATAAAGAAATCATATACAGTTTTCATTAATAGGGAATGTCTTAATAAATAACAATCACATGGAACAATAACGACCCACCTTTCTTCAAGCATAGTGATGGTGGAGTAAAATAACAGATCGTCATAAAACTAGATCTTCAATTATAAATCAAAGAACAATGGGGTTACCCTATGAAAATATTTTATAGATGATTACTAGGAAATTCATCCTAAAACACTCTCAATATGAAATATCAACAAATTTTTTAATAGAGAATATTTTTTAATAAAAGATAAAATAGTAAATATAGGCTTCAATACCCCTAATTAATTATGTATATAGTTGGAGTAAGATACCAAAAAATATTATGAACTACATGGGTATTTAATAATATAAACAATTTGAACATAATTCCCTAGTGATTCTTACCATGACAGAGTTTCCTCACCCAAGAGATCATCTACATGTACCATTAACACCATATCTATGAAACATTAGACTTTTTTATCTAGACATTGACTCCACCATAGATATGTGGAGTCATTCTATGACTATATATTTTAGGGACATCATTAATTTGTTTCATGATGTATATGGATCTATGTTTGTTTCATAGTAATGTACACTTGATTACTATGATGAAATGAAAATTTTATTCTTTTGGTTCATATCCAATATTATAATATCTTATTACTATTTTGAGGTATTACTTGAACTCTAATTTGA
This sequence comes from Viscum album, assembly GCA_963277665.1. Lineage (NCBI taxonomy): Eukaryota > Viridiplantae > Streptophyta > Magnoliopsida > Santalales > Viscaceae > Viscum > Viscum album. The sequence goes on from OY728158.1 coordinate 1,111,603,914, forward strand.
TCATTCTATGGTTGGGTCCCATTTACGGGTTATTCTACTGTGAATTTCAAAATTTCTACATTATGTATGTTTTTCACATAGTTTTCCCAAACCATTCCCCCACCCAGGATAAAACATGTAAACCAAAATAGTAGGGGTTTTCATGGATATCACATAGTCTGAAAAACCGCGTAACCACAGAATAGAAATTGTGCACCCCATCATATGGGCACATAGTCAGCTCGCATAGTTTGAAAAAAATATTTTAATAATTCCCAAACCCCCTTTTGTACATCTTATGGACTTGAAATCATCATAAAATTAATTCATATGTATTTTGATCTCTTATGAACCCTTTTTGACATCACTAAAACAATTTGGGGTTGATCAATTCATTTTAAACATCATTTGATGCCACATAGGTAATACTTCTTCTCTCGTACATTCTCTTATGTTATCTCTATCTCTCATCATAAATGTTTTTATATGATCTTTATATTTATGGATATGAAATATTCTAGTTTGTATCTTGAACAATTTTTTTATTCCTCTAAATTTGATGTCTACATTCTCACATGGAAATTATCATTATGATCGTTGTGATATGAGATCTTTATATCAAAGGTATATGTATTTTTTAAATTTTCATGTTATAAACCATTGAATTTGTTGATTTTAATTAAATTTATTTAAATTAAATTATGAAATAATTTTTTAATAGAAAAAAATTCATAGATTTGGTGTTAAATTTTGTGAAAACCTGAAATTATAATTGAATTGGTAAGTGGGGATTAAATATAAAATTTAATTAAATTATTAAAATTTAATTAAATTTTTGAAATTTAAATCTAAAATTAATTCTTAGAGGCATACAGTTATATGATAAGAACCTATGTTTGGTTTTATCTTAAAAATTACAAGAATTGACTAAAATCCCATGTTTTTGTTTTTGAAGGGAAATTGGAATATTGACGATCAAAATGGGGATATTATTTTCTAAATAGATTCATATTGAATTTTTTACTATTGATTGTCTTCTTTAGAACTTGAAAGGCCGATAGTTTTTTTAGTTATTTTTGGAAAACACTCAAGGATGGTAATTACATAAAAATTTAATAATGCTTTACAACTCGAATAAAAATATTGTTTAGTGGGTCCTATCTCTGATGGGATATTGATGAGTCTTATTTGTCTTATGTTTGAGGGATGAATTTACCCATATTATCAGGAATGATAATATTATAGATGTGAGGATACTTAACATGGAATTATCATACCTATTATAATATAACAATGTATCTTATCCTGATTATATATATATATATATTAGTTTTAAAAATAGATTTACAAATTTTTAGTTATTTATATAAAATAATTTATATAAAATGTCAAGTAAGGATATTTTTTAAATGTTTTCATAAAAATAAATTAAATGAATGTTTTTGTTTTAGATATGAAAATATATTTCCAAGTATGTTTCATTATAAATTGATAGATTTATTTTGTTCTTAATTATGGAATATTATTATATAAAACATGGTGATAACCTATTGGGAATAATTAAAAAAACCATACCATTGTCATTTTGAGTTTATATATTTCGTTATGCTAGGTTTGAGAAAGGTAAATGAAGCACATGTAGGTGGTTGTTGTTGATGACATATTATTGGAGTGAAGTGTCTGTTGTGACATGGGTTGTTTATCTGAAAATTTTAGTATTGTGATTACATTTTGGAAGGGTATTTATATTCATCTTTGTCTTATGGTACTATTCTCCCATTGGATATTACTTTTTAACAAACTAACTTGTTTATAGTATTCTATTATTTATTTAGAAAAATAGTTCTAAGTTTAATCTTATATAATTTATGGTCCTTGTTTTCAACCCATGGGAATCAAGAACACCCCTCGGACCATGTCAGTTCTCGTTTATTTATTAGAGTAGTAGTGCATATTGTCTGCTCTATCAAAAAGTTCTATCAAAGGTGCTGGTTATACATATTTAGTAGATATTAATATGTGGTTTGAAATGCTTTCGGGATATAAAAGGTAGTTTTGAGTGACTTCCAAACCATATCTCATATTAATGAGTCTTAAATTACCATGGGTGGATTGGGAATAATGTATTGCAGAATATTTCTAGTCTTTTACATATTTTTTATTTGATTAGTTGAGATCCCAACATTTTTTTACAATATTATGGGATTAATTTCCCTCATTTCTATTGCATTAGTATTTAACAGAGTAATCTTCTGACGTACTCTATGTTTGTTTTTTTATGTTTTGTAGAATCATTCCTTGGTTTATATGTATTTATAAGATCTAGGAGGAAGCTACTGATGAACCATAGTGAGAAAATTAGCATGTGGACCAGAATCTAGTTGAGGTATTCTATCTACTATCCAAGCTCTGGGACAGACACCTTCTTCCATTCTTATGTTTGCTCCAACTATTTAAACTCATAGGTATATGCCTCAAAATCATTCTCAGAAGTTACTTCTCCAAAATCCACCAACCTTACAAAGCTAAAATGATCCCCAATATGTTGAGGATTGGTCAATGAGGACTGAACTTTTGTTTATGTTCTGGGAGATTACTAATTCAATTAGGGTGATATGTAAAATTTTTTAGTTTTAACGAACTAGTAGTAGATAGTGGGTCATGATGGTGATGATAAAGAATCATGAGGGATAGAGTGGAATGAAATAAGTGATATTTACTCTGAAAAATTCTATCCAAATTCTATTTTTATGAAAATTCTATTGTGTTTTTCAACTCATTAAATCAAACATGATCGTGAAAGAATATAAAAATTTCATTGTTAATGTAGTAGAGTACTCACCTGAGATTGTACAAAATGTGAATATGATAAATCGATGGATTTATATTGGACTTTGATCTGTTATTATTTATCACGATATATTGATGAATCTCTCTTATTATGTTGATGTGATGGATAGAGTGTTGATAGTTGAGAATATATGTTATGGTAATTCATGATTTACGGGAGTTTTGTATTCTTTTAGTGTTATTTTATTGGTTTCATGAATATAATGATAACCCTTGATGATTCTCATTATGGTTCATCATAATATGGATCGTTTAAACCTCCTTCATTTCTCGGAATAGGAACATTTATTTTTTACTCTTGTGGAAAGCCTATATAATCAAAACATGTTTTCACTGAGGAACCTGAGATTTGGGGTTTTTGTGGATGCTTCGGTAACCTAAATAAATTACTTCATTTAATATTATTCTTAATATAGTGAAATAGGATCATCAATACCCAATATTAATAAGGTAAAATCATATTCATCATGGGCAATGTGGTTCAATTCACAAGAATCTCGATGAAATCATTCTCACACTATGGAATAGTCACCAGAGAGAAAAAATATTGTTTTACTGACATGATAAGTACCATAACTATTGAATCAATTTTAATAACTTCATTATTTGATTATAAATGGTCTTATTTATTCCTTTCACCTAATATTCTGAATTTTCTAAATATTCCAATATTGATTTTATCTTATGGAATAGATATTACTTCACCCATAGGAACGAAGAGACATAAAGGATTTCATTATCCAAAATGTGTATGCTCATTATTTGATATTGATATTATATTTAATTTTCATTTTTTTCAACATTAAAACACATGATTCCATTATATGTATGTGTTGGATCATTGATAATATATGTCAAATTGATTTTTATCATTTATGGGCTTTTTAAAAAACACCACATGGTGTGCTCCAAATCATTCACTGAGACGGGTACCCACGGTTGAGTACTACGGGACCTTATTATTAAAAGTTGATAAAATTACTATATGTGTTTGGTTTTGATATGGAGTTATATCCCATGAGTGATGATCACCTTCCATTTATCATTTATTTTATTTATATTTTTCATACTAACATCTCTTGTTTCATACCAGTAATGGAGGTAAATTTTCCAATGATTTATTTCCTGGTATACTACTTGTTTCTATTTCAACGAATTACAAGGCTACATATAAAATGAATGAGGTTAAGACTTAGTTTTACGACCTTTTTGAGAATGGATTTATATCAATCAATTGTTCAACATGTGTGGAACTTCTTCCCATTACTAAAAAAGATGACGTTTCTCTTAGTTTTTGTGTAGATTATGAAAACAACAGTCATGTTATGTTAATGAATAAGTATCATTATTCAAGAATTAATGATATTTTTGAATAATTGAATGGGGGATATGTTGTTATCAAATGAGTTCCGTCTATTTAGTTATAACTAGAAGAGAATAAATGAATATAACATTCATAAAATCACTTTTTGAAATTAATGTGTCCATTATATGTATGTAGTCATTCCATATGGCCTAATAAATTTTCCTACAATATTAATTTCATAGATTAACATGATCATACATGATTTTCATGATATATATTATGTTTTATTTTATATGACATCATAGTTTTCTCATTCTATTTGGAGTCTCATTTTCATCATCTGAGAGTAGTTCAAGAATTTTTGAGAAATAACAGACATCAAACCGAACTATTGAATTGTAATTTTAGATTCTTAAACTGAATTTTATTTGAAATGTGAAGTCATGAAATGGTATTTCATTTGATCCTAAGAAGTTTTATGCTATTTTGACATGGGAATTATAATGTAATGTTTTCTATATTTGTACCTTACAAGGATTAGAAAGATATTGTCATTGGTTTTTAATGGATTTCATAATGTTGGCTTCTATGATGAACTTTCTGTCAATGGGTATAATGTTTATTTGGGATTAAAAATGTAATTGATATTATGTGAATATGATATGACTTTTTACTACTACTCCACTGTTGAATCATCCAAATTCTATGCAGATCTATGTGATTTTCACTGACGCATCATATTTGTGCTTGACCAGCATTCTCATGCAGGTTGATCACATTATTTCATATATCTCTCAACAGAGTAGTCCATATGAGTATAATTATCTAAATCATGACACATATCGTATAGTTATGATACATATACTTATGAGTTGGCACCACGAACCACTGTAATAATGGTTTTCCATGTATTCTTATTATAAGTGATTGAGTTATATATTCTATAATAATGATTCGAATCTCCTCCATGGGTTTTTTGTGGAAGGAAAAAAATTAAATTTATAATTTATATACTTTGTGGATATATAATTTAATCGTAGGATCTTTCAGAAATATTCATTCAACATGGACCATCAAAGAATCACCAGAACAGTAGAAAATGATGTCTCCCTATGCATAGTTTCCAACAGATGTTCGGTCAATAGTGGACGAGGTTGTTTTTTATTGTGTTAATTTTTCCTCTATACTTCTAAAAATTGTTTTTTTGGGAAAAATATATTTATTAAAAATATTATCACATTAAGAATATTCTAATTCTGGGAAGACAATTGATGATTGATCGTTCCAAAAACAGGGTATTAGGTGTTTTCAGAACTGATATGTTGTACATTTTCTTATATGGAATTATAGGTTTTTTATTTACATCATTTATAGTGGTAAGTACAACACAAAACTATAAAGATGTTATATGAAAATAGGGGATGATTTTTGTTGCTTGGTATGAGACATGACATTGTTTATTTTTTGTACTATTGTGAAATTTTCTAAAAAGTCAAGGCCATGCACTAGATTCATTTAGGATTACATCAGACACATGTATTTCTGACATAGATATTGATGAGATCTATAAATACATTATATTGTGGTATACATATACCTAGAGAAAATAAGAATATGACATTGGTTTTGATCGATAGGCTGACCAAATAATCTTACATTATACCCATTCAGGATAAATCCAATTTTGAGGAGCTTGGAGATCATTTTGAGAAAGGGGTTTTTCATTAAATTACTCTATGATAGAGATCCATGTTTTACTTTTTTCTACTTGAGAGGCCTTTCAAAGGTACTGGGATCTTTGGTTTTGTTAGTACAACATACCGTCCATAGTTTTATTCACAAATAGAGATAACTTTATAGAATCATGAGGTGATGCTTCATGCTAATGTTATTGTCTTTTCTGGGGATTGATATAACCCTTTGGGGATAGGTGAGTACACTTATAATAATATATACCTATATAAAATCAAGACAAATCCTTTTGATGCATTTTATGGCTGATATTGTTGATCTCCATTTTCTGGAAAATGATCGATGAATGCTCATCATTTGGATCAAGAGTTTTTTATGAGATGATATTAATTATTTAGGTGATTATTTGGAGTATATTGTTGAAAATTAATTTGTATAACTATCATGATGACCATAAAAATATTATTTTATAATATTTAGTTAGTTATTAGGTGTTCTTGGATGTATCACATCATTTGGGTCATTGAAGGCTTTCGTGGAAAAGAGTTCTTTCTACATTTTTTTGGGACCTTCTGACATGTTTTTTTAATTGATTAAACGTTATTGAAATTTGTAACTTACACTAATGTTTAATTTGATACATAATGTGTTCCATGTAATATAATATGAATGTATCATTCTGATCTATGTCATATAATGAGTTGTACTAATCTTGATATTGAGCTAGATTTTATCAATAACTAATCATCTAATAGGGATAGATGATTATAAAACCAAGGTATGTAAGGGAAGGATGATAAAAAAATTATAATGAAATGAAAGCATGATTTTGATACTCATGAGATGTGGGAGATAGAGGCACTAGTGTGATAGATGTGGCCTCAATGTTTTGACATGGATATAGTTTAAAATAATTTTTGGGGATATAATGTTTCTATAGTTTGGAGGTCATAATGTCCTACAATTTTTTAAGATACCCATTAGACCCTTTTTTGATCATTATTTTATTAGTTTTTGTTTAGGGGTTATTTAGTGAAATTTTCAATTTTTATTTTAAATTTATAGGTTTTCAATAATTGTTGCAAAGTTTTCAAAAAATGTTCTTTTAATTGGGATAATATGTGAAAACCCAATGGGTATTTAATGGATGGAACACAGTTTGCTAACTCTGTTCCCAAATACTAGAAACATTATATCTCTATATAGCTAGTCTTTTGGATGGTTTTTTTAATCAATAATAAAATTTAAAAAATTCGTGAAACCTCTCTTTATATCTACTTGACCAAAAATAAACATAACTCAAATTCCTAAGACATTGAAGATTCCAAAAATCCATTTTGTCTCATTCAATATTATTCTTAGGTGACTCTAATATTTTAAAATTTTATTCAAATCTTTTCCAGCATAATGTCTTCTCCCATTCATTCTCTCTACATCTCTATGTCTCTCCTCCATATGGTGTGTTATACCATCTCTTTTTTAATGGATCTAAACACCATTATTTTGGATATTGAATCTATGATTCATTAAATGATCATGATTTACTACATTCATAAATTTAAATTCTCCTTTCAGGTGTTTTGATAAGTGATCACTATATTAAAGAAATGAGGATTCATTTATATGTCCATGTTTTGAAACATTTATATTCATTATATAAATAAATTTTTTTCAATTAAATTTTGAAACCTAATTTGATTAATATTGCGATTTGATATAACATTGTGTGTAAATCTTGGGAAACCCCTATAATCCAATGGAATTGGATATTGGGGTATAAATTTGATGATTTAGTGAATTTCTGAATCTTAATAATGAAATTTAATTTTTTATAAATGAAACTAAATTATTTGATAAGAACCTATGTTTGGTTTTATATTGTATAAGGCATGATTTTATTAATATAAAATATTTTTTTAAAATAAAAATTGATATATTGAAAATAAAAATGGGGAAATTTAATTTTAAAAAGTTATAAAATTATTTTCAAATTGATGATGGATTTATTAAACACATGATGGATTGGGAAGTTAGTGGGTTATATGAAACTAAAATTCTAGGATAGTAATTTCCTATTAGTAAATAGATTATTTATAATTATAAAAAAAAATATAGTGTGGTGGATCTTATCCTTGATGGGATGTTGATGATTCCCCATTTGACTAGTGTTTGAGGGATATGCATACATATATTATCATGATCTCCAATATGAGATGTGTGAGGATCCCATAATATGGAACTAACATAAATCATGGAATATAACATTGTTTCATGTTTTGAATATTTTATTATATAAATGTCATTTTTTTGGAACAGTCATTACAACTGTCTAGTGAATTAAATAAACTATTTTATGTTAAAGTTTTAATAGTCCATTGTATGTAATGTTACCATTAAACCAAATGAGAAACATGATTCGTTTTTATGTATGAAATTATTATGACATAATTTTCATTATTAAAAATTGAAATTATGATTTGGATTATTTATTATAGAATCGTATTATTGAATATGTGTTGATACGCTCTTGAGATTTTATCCCACAATATACCTTTTCCTTTGGATATTTGTAGATTTCCTTCTACCAGGTTCGAGCAAGGGGAATCTTATATGTGTAATAATTGGATGTTGATCTTTTATTCCTGTAGTGTCAAGTCCATCAGAACATGGATGATTTATGGTGTATTTATGGTACATTTATCAGGTAATGTTTGGGGTTTTATATACAATTTTGACTTATGGTATTGTTATCCCTTATCAGTTTTATTTATATTATACGGTCAGGTTTCAATTATTCTTCTATTTCTGTGTAATACCAAATACCAATTTTATCTCTTATGATGCCAGATGATTTTCACTAACCCTTTGGGATCACAAATTCCCATCTGGATATATCAGTGTGGTATCTCTTATTATGGTACTAGGGTAACTGGCCTGGTTGATTACAACTATAATGTTTTGTTTTTCTATTTTTATGATGAAATTGTTCCTTCTTAATATCTTTTTATTCATTGTCATCTGACTACATCCCATTTGGATCAAGAATTCCATTTGTTCTATTTAATATTATTTATGTTATAATATTAGTTATTTATCAGTGATATTTAACGACTTGTAGAGTAAGGATCAAGCCCTGTCAAGATGGTGTAAAAATGATTTCATTTTCATCAAAATAATTAAAAAAGCAATTAATTAGTTTAATTTATTAAAATTTAATTAATGGAAATGAGTAAGAGCTCAATTTCTACTGTGTACCCACTAGTCATTTTGTACCAGTTTGAAGTTCACTCGGTCACTAGTCAGCTTCATAGTTTCACCCCACTTCTATCAGGCCATCTAACTACCTGCTACCAGTCCATTAGTTACCCACTGGTATCTTTCTTCAATGAATTTTATATTGCATAATTAATATTGTTAGTAACCCCTATGATTTCTCAATCATGCCTAGTTAAATGTTATCATGTGGAAGATGGTCGAAAATTTCCACAAATATATATCTAGGCTATTAAAATTCCATTATGCGGAAAATTATTGTGCCTTTATAGAATAGTTTAATGGTATGACTTTTTTGGATAGGTGAAAAATTATAGGCCTTATAATTCAAATTTATAATTTCTTATTTACACATTGTTATTATTATTTAGCCTATTTCTTCCTCCTTATATTTATTCGATGTAAAAATCATTGTTTTTTAACATTTCATTTTCAAATTTTCTTTGATACAAAAGGAATGATTTTATATTATCTGAATTTAATATATTCATCCTCAAAAAATTATAATGGTCCCATTTATTACTTAATAATTACATATCTCGTAGTCCAAAAAGATATTAATATATAAATGTTTTCCACATTCTTTAAAATTAGCCATCTGCAAAACTTATAGTCTTCAAAAATGTTTTATAATCAAATGGAAGATTATATGAGTCACAATCATTAAAAAACATATCATACCTGAAAAAATACGCAAGGATAATTCCTAAAACATTATTTATCTCTATTGAGTATATTGTCAACATAACTATTGATTATAATTGAAATTTTATTCATCCATATGAAAAATAATCAATGGACATAATTTTTATGTAATGTACTGGAATTTCCATGTAAATAGTTTTTAATTAAATGAGTATTTTAAGAGTCCGAAAAAATTGATGGTGCATGATTCCAAGGCGCAGAGTGCTCGGAATGAATTCCTAACCTTTTTTAGGTATGATCAGTAAACATGGAAGCACGTTTTTCTATATTTTTAACCAGTGCATAGAATTTATATCTGAGGGCACCGATGAACTTGCAGCACTGGTATTCACTTAGGGATACTTTCACCTTGATGGAAGTTGTTCGAGAGTTAAAAATAATTTTTTTTGGGTCTTTCGTGAAATATTAAAATAAAATAAAATGGTGTAACATTTTATTTTTATTTTCTTTTTAAATCCCATGGGGATGTTTCATGGGTGGGGACCACTAAACTAAATCCTCCCATGAGAGTTTGTAAAGGATGAGACCACCGAGCCTAAACCTCCCATAAAAGGTAATGGTGGTGGAAACCACTCGAGGCTTAAAACCCATTGGAACCTCCCACATAAATGTGGGTAAGTCTCTTGAAAATCCCATTGTTTAATTATTCCACCCCCTTAATTAAATATTCCAACCACTATGTAATTAATTAACCAAATTTGAGATTGTAAAAATAATAAAAATTTGGGAAACACAACAGTTGAACCCCATCGAAAAAAATACTTCTAAAATCAAGGAAGTGTATGACGAATGAGCCCTACATCAAAGCGTGGTTTCAGAAGCGACGATTGTAGGCACACTCTTTGACTTCTTCGACTTCCTTCTGACGCCAACGTCAATGAAAATTCCAACGTTAGTTGGTTGTTTGAAATTATTCTCTCATTCCATTCTTGAAAATTCAACGTAATTCAAGATGGAATTTTAGCTGCTTGCTACCTCTCTAACGCGGAGAGTGCGGGCAAAACAAACATGGCCAGTCCCCTCCAAAAACCATGTAATCAATTGTTGATAATGATGTAGGAATGGATAAGAAGAATGGCGGGGCACAAGAATAGCAGTCGGCGCTGCGACCAGCCGTGACGAAGGCGTCGGCGCAACAGCAACACCCAGCGACACCGATGCCCGCGGCCACTGCGCCATCCATGGTCGAGCTGCCGCCCCATGACCGAGCCACCATTCTCCATGGACGAGTAGCCATTCACGGCCGAACCCTGTGGCCAAGCTGACATGCCGCGGTCGGGCAGCCATCCGTGGCCGAACCACCCAGCGGATCCACCATCTCTAAGCCTACTATGCCACCAGGGACCTGGGTCGAACTATCACATGGCCTCTACCCTCTGGGCCGATCCCCCCCTATGACCTCATGACACACCCCAGGTGAGAAGTCCCACAGCCTCTGCCCTCCATGCCAAGCCTCCTCGGGAAAGGGCAAGCCGCCCGGCGCCTTCACCGCACCCCCACAACCTTCGCGGCCGCTCACGACACTAGTGACTTATCAGAATGCCCAGCGGGCTGGGCCGCACCATGGGTCATGCATGACCCAGCAGGTCGGAATGAGTCGACCTGAACCAGGTTGACTAGGGCCAAATCTGGGTCGTTTCGGTCCAACTAGGTCAATCTGGACCTGGACCAGATACATACCAATACTTTACATGGGCCATAACATTGGCACCAGACGTCCGTTTGACGAACCGCCAGCAGCGCCGAAAACCATGAAGTTAGATAGTCCAATTGGTATACCCCATTGGAGATTTGGATAAATTTGGGGAATAGGAATGTTGGATCGAGCACGAATCCAAGTAATCCCTCAGGACGAAAAGGATAAAAACTCACAGACTAGGCATCAAAATGACGTGTCGTCAGTTGTATTCAAACCCCTATGACAAGGTATTCCTTTGAGATACATATTCGTGGGACATCATGGTAGTAGGAGTATCGACCATCAGATTGTGGGTCGGATCCTCCCAAAGATATGCTGGCATAGTGCGGGAACCAAGTAGTGGGTTATGAAGAGAAGAATGAAGAGAGATCTTGTGTGGGTTAGCACCTTTAGATCCTCTGTGGTTTAGCACCCTGAGATCCTGTGTGGGTCAGATCCTAGCGATCCTTTGTGAGTCATCTCCTTGCGATCATGGGTGGGTCATCTCCTAGCAATCTTGTGTGGGTCGGCTTTGAGAGATCACGGGTGGGTCAACTCCTAGAGATCTGGTGTGGGTCTGCACCTAGCGGTCTTTTGTGGGTCATCGCATAGAGATATTCTGTTGGTCACCTCTTATAGATCCTATGTGGGTCTCTTCCAAATGATCGTGTGTGGGTCAGCTCCTATAAATCAAGTGTGGGTCACCACCTATCGATCCTATGTAGTTCAGCTCGAGGCGATCATGTGTGGTTCAGCTTCATTACAGAGAAAGATGATACTTTAGTTACATTTAATCATCTCTACTATTGTACTTATGTTATACTTGGAGTGATCTGGCTTCGTACCTTTGTCATACTTTCCTTGTGGTAATATCTTTGTGGTATTCCTTATTTTGTGGAACAGTTGAACTTTGGCTTTTTTGTTAGACCTAGTGTTTTTCCTCGTGTTTGAGACATGCATACTTCATAACATTGGTATATGTATGGGCATTTACCAATATAGGTTGGTCAGTTGATTTCATGCTTTGAGGTTTATCCTTTTTGTATTTTGTGAGTCCCTGAGGGTATCAGGGTCCCTATTGAGTATCGTTATACTCACTCCTACATGGGAAATTCCCACACCTTGTTGTGTTTGGTTCATATGACAGAAATCGTTGATCGATGAAGAGGGTACCAAGACAGGACAGTTCTTAGAGGTGGACCATATGGCATGTCGTACACAGAGGAGATGAGAGGACGTGAAGTGTTGAGGAGGTGATCTGTACCTACCCTACCGGTAGGAACCTAAGAGGACGACCTAGTAGCTGTTTCCATTTTTCTTCAGTTGTATTGTTCTTCAGTTGTACTTGTGCCTTTACCATTGTGCTTGAATTCTGGCCCCTTTACATGTTGTACTCACTCTATTTAGTATTCAGTTAACTTAATTTCGTATCTTTTTGTGTGCTTGGTTGTGTTTGATTATATGTTATAAATGTAATTCCTTCCCAATTTTAGGGATTACACTTTTTGGTGCTAGTTTCTAGCCCCTAGCCTATGGAAGGCGGGCTTGGGGTAGTCACGGCATGGGCCCCAGGGGATGGGTCATAAAAAATTGGTATTAAATGAGTTAGTTCTACCATTGGACATAAGACTCAGAAATTAATTTTCAATGAAAATAGTGTTAAGTGTAGTGATTGTGGTTATCAATTCACAGAATCCAGTGTTGGTGCGGTGGCCGACGTATCCATACACCAGGACCCTGACTTCTAATTTCTAACTCAATGAAAGTTACCACTGATTGCCTGTGGGTTTTTCAAGATTTTTCATGGTGATATCATTGAATCAACATACCGTGATTAACTTATTGACCTTGGAACACCTGTTTCTTTTCAGGATGGCTCCATGCAAACAACCAGCTCGAGCTTTGAGATTAGTAAGCACTGATATCTCACCGGGCGATGCGGCATTGATGTAGGGACCTCATCCATCAGAGGCACCAGCAATACCATTACGCGTTGGGCCACTGATGCCACTAGATCCAGCAGTAGAGAGTGCCCGATGATTGAATGCATTGCACGAGTTCTTGCACCAGAGGCCTTCATGGTTCAGTGGAGAGACAGAGACACATGATGCTGATGATTGGTTGATTTTTGTAGTGAGAGTCTTCTGACTGGTAGGGACAGATTCCAATCTCATGGGTATTCTTGCCTCCAGCCTTCTACATACAGCAGCAAGCATATTCTGAAGCATGATTCTCTAGGTTCACGATGAGGTGACGCTTCTCTAGTAAGACTTTGAGAGCCTGTTTCGGAAAGAGTATGTCCTTGTGACTCTTTGTGTAGTGTGCATTCAGAAGATACATCATCTCTAGAACGGAAAACTGACTAGGGAACAGTACTCAACAAGTGTCACAGACCTATCATGTTAATCCTATGATATGGTATTGGACCCATTCTTTAGGTCTCAGTCCTTCATGTAGGGGACGAGGTGAGAGATCAGGGTTTTGATGATCTCACTCAACATCCTTACATAGGTGGGAGTGTTTGAGTGATCCCTCTTGAGCAGTCACCAGCAGCGAGACCCACCACTAGTCATCACATAGCGGTGTCTTCTGCAGCTGGAAATAGATAGGTGATGCATAAGTCCAAGTGGACCAGACCTATAGGTGGAGGACTATAGGATTCAGAGTCGGTTGTGTGAGGCACCTGAGGTAGAGATGTTCATACCTGGAGTGGGCAGTGTTACGCATGTGGCGGGCAGGGTCACATGGATCTTGATTGTCTGACCCACCATACAGATGATCAGAAGATGGTCGAAGGAACGCCCAGGCATAGATAGAGGTTCAACCGATGTGGTCCACAAGGAGCAGGAGGATGTACCATAGGAGATGGTCATGCAGCTAGCGGTGGGAAATGAATCGAGATGTCACCGCCACCAAAACCAAGTAGTCCACCCCAACTACAAGGAGCATGTGGACAGGGGTGATCTCAGCTCCATGCAACTGAGGCCTACGATCCTGGCTCTCTGGAGATTATACGAGGTATGATCTATGTCTACTTCACCTTAGCTGTATTACTTATAGACATAGGTTCCAGTCATTCTTTTATTTCCACTACCCTCGTTCGGAGCTCAGAGATTCTGACGGAGTCGTTGGCTCGATCATTACGACTAGAGACTCCTACGGGAGCAGATTTGATGATTACGCATTGGTGTCGGTATTGCAAGCTTACTCTAGGAAGAAAGAGCTTCAGCTGAGATCTCCAAGTAGCGGTGATGAGGCCTTACGACATCATATTGTGTATGGACTGTTTATCTATAGTCTATTCTATGATTGACTCTATTAGGCACAAAGTGTGGTGTGTCCGCACAGATGGGTCAAGGATTACCTTCACTGGTGTGAAGGGAGCCTTTATAGCATAGTATAGACTTACCTGGAGAATATTGCAGCTAATCACTCATCACTAGGCTAGCCTTACCCTTGGAGTAGTGTATGTGGAGAGTTTGAGGTATCCTATAGTGTTGTACTAGTACACAGATGTCTTCCCTGATGATGTTATTGGTCTACCTCCTCATAGAGAAGTGGACTTTTACATTTCCTTCTACACCTGGACGACACTGATTTCTACCCCAGTATATCAGATGGCTCTAGTGGAGCTTCTTGATATGTGGGTGAAGCTAGAGGACTTGCAGAGGAAGGGATTCATTTGGCTTATTGTTTCACCTTGGGAAACCAAAATTTTGTTCACCACGAAGGCGGATAATAGCTTGAGGTATTGTGATTAATATCAGCACCTGCATCAGGTGACCGTGAAGAAAAATTACCCACTTCTAAGGATTCAAAATCTATTTGATAAGATGAAGGGAGCATAGTGGTTCTCGAAGATAGACCTCAGATCAGGCTATCACCAACTTTGAGTGCGAGATGAGGATGTGCAAAAGATGGCCTTCAGATGTCAGTACGGTCATTACGAGTTCTTGTTTATTCCATTCACTATAAAAAATGCTCCATCAATGTTCATAAGACTCATGAAACAGATCTTTTCGCCTTACCTTGATTGCATTGTAGTAGTCTTCATCGATGGCATTATAATATATTCTGCTACTGCAGAGGGACATGCCTATCAATTGCAGGTAGTTTTTGACACAATATGAGATCACCAAATTTATGGTATGATCTAAAAGTGCTAGTTCTGGATCCGAGAGGTTCACTTTTTGGGACATCTATTATTGGAGGCTAGATTTGTAGTGGATCCAGTGAAGACTGAGCTGGTACTTTCTTGGGTTCCACCCAAGAGTGTGACGGAGGTACAAAGTTTCCTGGGTTTGGCTAGATACTACTATAGATTTGTAAAATATTTCTCTAGGTTTTCAGAACCACTATAAGTCTTGAGGAAGAAGTGGATACCCTTCATGTGGTCGGAGATATGCCATTAGAGTTCTCAAGAGCTGAGGTAGAGGCTGACTAGTGCCCCCATCTTGAGGCTTCCAAGGGAGGGCGTAGGGTATGTAATATACTGTGACGCATCAGGTACTAGGCTCGGATGTGTCTTGATGATAGAGTGAATAGTTATCACATATGTTTCTTGATAGATAAGCCATCATGAGCATAACTACGCTACCCATGTCTCAGAGTTAATAGCAGTGGTCTTTTCCATGATGATATCGCGACACTACCTAATGGGTGAGGACATTATAGTCTATTCTGATCAAAAGATACCAATGTATATCTTCTCATTGGATTAATTGAACCTGAGATATTGAAGTTGGCATGAGATCCTCCAGGACTATGACTTGGAGATAGTCAATAATCATCGGAAGGAGAACATTGTAGCAGATGAACTCAGCAAGAGGTCTGGTATACTACATCTTGGAGGGGCGATGGAGCAGCTAGCCCATTTAAAAATATCCGTTGTAGAATGATATGGATTATCTTTTCATCATTCTCTTACATTCACTCCCATACTTCTTTAGTGAGTCAGGGAGGCGCAGGGTGGGGACCCTGACTGCGAGACATGACGTGCTCAAATATCCAAAGGACAGACACCTGAAGGATTTTCAAAAGGTGGAGAGTATGTCGTCCTCATCAGAGGACGTATTATGGTACTGGTGTCGCTTCGGGAGGATGTGTCGATGGAGTTACACACATCCCCTCTAGCAGTACATCCATGAGTGGTGACGATGTACCAAGATTTCAGATGAAGGAACTGGTGGCTAGGGATGAAAAAGTTGTCGTAGAGTTTGTCTCTCGGTGCCTCACTTGTCAGCAAGTGAAGGCAGAGCGTCAGGTACCGACTGACTTGGTTCATCCTTTAGAGGTCCCAATGTGGAAGTGGGATGTGATATCCATGGACATAGTGTTGATTATTCCATGTACATCTAGGGGTCATGACATGATTTGAGTGATCGTCGACCAACTCACCACGTCGGCCAACTTCCTACCAATCGGAGAGCATGGATCAATAGGGAGCTTGGGACGCCTCTATGTGAAGGAGATTTTGGGGTTTCATGGAGTTCCCTCAACTATTTTCTCGGATCATGATGCACATTTTACTTCCCATCTATGGAAGAAGATGCATGAGGGATTCGAAATGCAGCTTCATTTGAGCACCGCCTTCCATCCTCAGATGTATGGTCATTCTGAGAAAACCATTCATACCCTCGAGGACATGCTATGTGCATACTTTTTCTTCTTTGGTCATAGTTGGGAGAATCACGTACCTTTGTTGAATTTTGCATACAACAACAGTTATCACTCCACCATTGGGATGAATCCTTTTGACATGTTGTACGGGTGACCTTTCAAATCACATTTTTACTGGACTTACCTAGGGGAGTCAACACTAGTGGGACTAGTGATGGTACATGATACATAAAAGAAGGTGTAGATCATCTAGGAGCGGATGAAGACTTCATAGAATAGGCAGAAGTCTTATGCCAATAAGAGACCGAGACCTCTGGTGTTTGAGGATGGAATCTACGTCTTTCTATGGGTCTCACCCTGACAAGGTCTCTAGTGTTTCGGCCGAGGCGGCAAGTTATCTCCAAGGTTCATCATAACATTTCAGGTCTTCAGCAGAGTTGTCGAGGTGGAAAACCCTTTAGCCATTCTTCCTCAGTTGTATCAGGTGCATGGTGTCTTCCATGTAACCCATCTGAGGAGATACGTGCACGACCCTTCCCACGTCATCAACCACAATGAGATGGGGATCGATTATGGGTAGACTTTTACAAAGGTTACAATAGAGATTTAGGATCTAGAGGAGAAGGTCCTTCATGGAAGATTGATACCTCTAGTATACGTTCACTGGTAGAACATGAACCTCCAGGAGAGCACATGGGAGCAGGAGGCTCAAATGCATGTTCAGTACCCCCACTTGTTCCCTTGGATTGACTTGTAGATTACAATGACTTAAAGCCCTGAGGTGGGGATAATGTAAAGACCCGTAATTTCCAAAAAAAAAATTTAATTAAATGGGAATTTAATGAGTCCACAAAAATTGACAGTGCCTGATTACATGGCCCGGAGTGCCTGAATGAATTTCTGAACATTTTTTCTTGTACGTTCAGTAAACGTGCAAGCATGGTTTTTTAACTTTTGAACCAGTGCTCATAATTGAAATGTGAGGGCACCATTGAACTCGAATCATCGGTATTCACATAAAAAGGCTTTCTCCTTAACGGTGGTTGGTCGACAGTGAAAGATAAATTTTTTAGGTCTTTCGTGAAATAAAAAAAACGGTGAGATATATATTTTTTATTTTCTTTTGAAACACCCATGTGGATGTTTCACAGGTGGGTACCACTGAACTAAATCCTCCCATGAGAGGATATGGAGGTTGGGACCACCGATCCTAAACCTCCCATGAGAGGTTATGGTGGTGGGGACCACGCAAATCATAAAAACCCATTGAACCTCCTGCTTAAATGTGGGGAAGTCTATTGAACTTACTCTTGTTTAATTACGCCACCCCCTCAATTAATTATGCTAAAAACTGAGTAATTAATTAACCCAATATGAAATTGGTCCAATAATTACAATTTGATAAATACAATAGTTGCTATTTTTATTTTTTGGGGAAAGTATTATCAAAGGGGAGAGCACTGGGAGGCTTAAACATCTTCCAATGAAGAATTCCATCGATGAAATTTCTTCGAAAATCACGTAAGAGGATGACGAAAGTGCCCAAAATCAAAGCATGGTTTTGGAAGTGATGATCATAGGAACTCTCTTTTCCTTCTTCGATATCCTTCTCATGAAAATTTAAATGAACAATCCATGGTAGGGTGGTTGTTTGAAATTATTCTCTCTTTCTATTCTGTATAATTATTTGTAATTTTAGAAGGAATTTTAGTCGCTTTCCATCGCTCTAACACATAGAGTGGGAGCAAAACAAACCTGGCCCATCCTTTCCGAAATCCGTGTGACTAATTATTGATCGCGATGGAGGAATGGCTACAGACCCCATTTCGGAACGAGAACAGTGGTTGGCACCACCGCTGGCCACGACGATGGCACCGACACGACGACACTCCCCACCCCACCCCCTGCGGCACCACTGCCTGCGGCCTTGGCGCCCTCCGTGTCAAGGATTCTGCCCCATTGACAAGCCTCCACCCACTGTGGTCGAGCCGGCACCCCATGTGCGATCCTCTATTTGAAGTCGAACCGCCCCACGTCCTTCGCCCTCCGAGCCGAGCCTCCATGTCCCCTTGCAGCACCCCCACGGCCTCTGGGCCTCTCTAGACCCTCGCGGCCTACCGAGCCACACCACAGGTCAGGCATGACCCAGTGGGTCAGGCCGGTTCATCCCGAATCTTGTCACCCTATTCATGTCAGGTCGGTTCGGCCCCACCAGGTCAGGTCGGAATCGGACTAGATACAAACATATACATTACGTGGGCCATAACTTTGGCACTGGTCTTCTGTTTGACGAAATGACAACGGGGATGGAAACCTTGGAGTGAGACAGTTCCATTAGTATACCCAACTAGAGTTTTGGATAATGTTGGGAATGGTCGGGTCGAATTGAGCACGAATCCAACCGGGCCCTCGAGACAAAAAAGGCTAATAACTCACCAATCGTGCGTCCAAATTATGTGTCGCCTGTTACATTGAGACCCCAATTACATGGAGGTCATTTGAGATACTTATTCATGTGACTTAGTGGCATTTAGAGTATCGACCAGTTGCTTGTGGAACATACCGTCCCCGCGATGAGTAGGCTTAGTGCGGGTACCCTGTAGGAGGCTGCGATGAGAAGAACGAAGAGCGATCTTCTATGGGTCAGAACCTTGCGATCGTGTGTGGGTCTGCACCTAGAGATCATATTTGGGTCAGATCCTAAAAATCATGTATGGGTCAGCTCCTAGTGTTCTTGTGTGGGTCAGCTCCAAGAGATCTTTTGTGGGTCATCTCCTAGAGATCATGTGTGGGTCATCTCATAGCAATACTGTGAGGGTCATCTCCAACTAATCCTGTCTGGGTCATCTCCTAGCGATCCTATGTGGGTCAGCTTCTAGAGATCCGGTGAGGGTATGCCCCTAGCGATCTGTGTGGGTCAGCTCTGAGTGATCCAATGTGGGTCAGTTCCCAGTGATCCTATGTGGGATAGCTCCTAGCAATCCTGTGTGGGATAGCACCTAGAGATCCTTTGTTGGTCATCTCCTAGAAATCATTTGTGGGTCACATTCATTACAGAGTAAGATAATATAGTAGTTACATCTAATCAACTCTACTACTGTACATATGTTATACCACATGTGTGCTGAGTTCATACATGTGTGGTACTTTATTTTGGGTAATAAAATTGTAGTATTCCTTCTTTTGTGGAATTGTTGAGCTTTTGCTTTTGGGATGGACCCAATGTTTTTCCTCTTGTTTATGACAGGCATACTTGATAACAAAGGTATATGTATGGGAATATACCTAAGTATCCTTGTCAGTTGATTTAATGCTTTGAGGATTATCCTTTGTGGATTTTGGGAGACCATGAGGGTCTCGGGGTCCCTACTGAGTATTGTTATACTCACCCATGCACAGGTTTTGCCTACACCTTGTTGTGTTTGGTGCAGATGATGAACAACGTTGATTGAGGCAGAGGGTACCGAGACAGGATAGTGGTCAGAGGTGAACCATATGGTGTGTCAGTACACACAGGAGACGGTCGGACGTGAAGTGTTTAAGAGGTGATCTGTTCCTATACTTCATGTAGAAACCTCGAAGGACGGCCCAGTAGCTACATCCATTTTTCTTCAATTTTATTGTTCTTCTATTAACCATGTGCCTTTATAGATGGGCTTGTATTCTAGCCCTTTTAATTACAGTACTCACTCTATTTACTATTAATTTTGATTTTATTTGAATCTTGTTGTGTGCTTGGTTGCATGTGATTAATGGTTCTAAAGAAAATGGCTTATTATTTTTAGGGATTACGCATTTCGGTGCTAGTCTCCAGCCCCTGGACTATGGAAGGTGGGATTGTGGTAGTCACAACATGGGCCCCGGGGGACAGAATGTGACATTTTCTTATTGAACATCTTTAAAATTATAATATCAAATCTATAATTCACCATGTTTTTTCCTAATTATTTACTATTATAATAGTATACTATTTTTCACAGGATTAATTATACATTTTAATGTCATTAATTTAGTAACATTATTATATGATACATAGGTTTAAATAATATTCGTTTTCATATCCATTAATCTCCCTATGAAATCAATTAATTTCAAGTAATTGATACTAAAATTTTCAATGTATTGAAATCCATATAAAGTATATCTATGATAACCAAGCTGAGTGATAGTAAATATAAAATAATTTTATTCTCAGACACTGATGGGATTTCTTCCATTAAATATTGGAATTCAATTGTTTAATGGACATAATATAAAATTTTATAAATTTAAAAATATAGAGGATTATTCAGTATAGTTTTTTGATATATAAGATAAAAATGAAAATATTTACATTGATAATATAAAATTACACTGATGAATCATAATAAAACCTTATTAATGGAATATTTAAATCATATTTATTGAATTTAAAAATTATCTAATCAAAATATGATTTAGTTTGGCTAATTTTATATCATACTAAATATAGAACAATTCAATATTAAAAAATAGTAATTTTAATTTTTAATATGGGGGAATATTTCAATAAATTATACAATATTTTTTATTATAGAAATAATTTATTTCATATACCATGTATTTTTATTCACATAATGAAAACACTAAAATCTTGGGTCATGAAGGGATTATTCTATTCCAATGAGTACACACACATACACTATGGAAAATTATTAATAAAATATTATATATTTATCATTCCATATTATGTTCTAAATTTTCTAATTAATGAATAAAACTCTTCTTTATAAATTGTTTATTGTTTGATCTTTACAAATGATAAAAGTTTTAATAAGGTCATTGACCCAAAAAAATGTTCTAAACCCAAAATTTTCCACGTGTAGATCATAAAAGTTATGAAAAGAAAATATGTTGAACATTTTCATGGATATTTCAATTCCAATAGAAGATACTTCTACAATTATACATTGAGCCATTGTGTTATATATGTTCGATAAAATCAATGTTTTGAATAAGTCACCTAGAAAGAATATAATAAGAGATATCATGGAAATATATCATCCTGAGATTCGTTACTTTATTCTGTCTAAAGTTCAATGAATATTTTCTATCATGATACCCTATCAAGTTACAACTGAATTCTAAACATCCCCTAAAATATATAATGATGTGAAAAATGTTTTTGTCACACATCCATGACATTTCAGTTTTTTAATTTATAAATAATTACTCAAATAAGTGGAATGGTCTTTTGGTTGGATAATATTTAGCCACTCAGTTAATGGAAAAACACTATAAATTAGTGTAACTCATTATTTATAAATACAAATAACCATTTATAATTTGTGAAGGTATCTTAAATCAAAATTCATCCTAAACATGAAAAAAATACTCTAAACCATAAATGATACATGATCTATTTATGTACATTTCTACATGGGTCTTTGGATAATGGATCCATAAAATATAAATTAACTCATGTATGCATGAGTCACACAATCATCAAATAATCAATACACACATATACCAAATACAGTCATGCATGTCCTTATGGTGGAAATTCATCATAATAATTTTTTCCAATAATAAAATGTTCTAATGATTTAGGGATCCTTCATTTATCCATAAATCATGCACAATTTATTACGACCATGGTAGTAAATATTTATCATAATGGGATTTCATTGAGTGTTAGTCCAACTTTAAAATAATGGATAAAAATTAAATACACTAACAAATTCTCTATTATAAAAGTAATGAACCCATGTTTGTGATATTTTTTCATCATTATTCTTCACACATAGATTATAGAATATATTTGGTCAGTTAGGGATGTTTTCTTACCTTTTCCAAATATCATATATATGCTATAAACTATAGGATGCTATTGTGTATGTCCCAATCATTTTATGTGATACTCTCATGTGGCTAGTAACTCAACTCTCATTTCAATGTGAGCTACAATTCATTCTTCGTAATATATATATATATATACCAATAATGATATAAATGTTTACTTTTCCAAAATATATTTTTTAAAATCCTAATACATGATGAAATTATATTGAATTTACTTCCAACATGGTGTATGCCCAAATTTACTCCCATTGGTTTCTATCACATATGGGACATACCTTCCCTCCAATAAAAATGTTATCATAAAAAGGTGGGGATTAAAAATAGGATTCTATTTTTAAATAAGTAATGCTTAATATATTCACCTAAGTCATCTATTATAAGATACATGAAAAAGGATAAACAATCAAATGTCTTAAAAAACGTTTTTTGTAAACTTATTTTTTTGTGGTTACAGTTGTATTAATGTAAAGTACACGACACAATGCTCTTTGATAAATGAATAAATAAGGAAAAATAATATTGTTTCTATATAATCATAAAATGAACAACGTTTTTTCTTAATTTCATGATATTGAAAGGAATAACCTTTATTCCATATTTCAATCCCAAAAATGGTACAAAAATCCCTATCAGATGGATTTGAACTATAATATCTAACAAAATGGTTTTTTATTCCTTTTAAAGTGATACACATGAAATTCCTATCTTGATGAAAATCCTATAATCATCTCACCTTACAAAAACAATAATCCTTTCAATCATTCCATGATTCCATGACACTAATGTGTGACCTTGTATACTTAGTTCCCAAAGAAATATATTTTTTTTTCTAAACTCATGATTTTATTATTGATAATCTAATGGAGATACAATCCACTGATGATCCAGCAAACCATAAATCAATTGGTGATGAAAAAATACATCTATTCTATAGTGAAAAGTTAGTAAAACAATAATTTTAGTCCCAATGATATAGTAAAATTAAATATAATTGGTGAGATGAATGTGAACCTTGGATATGAAAGTGAAATGTTAATGAAAAAACTTTTTTATTAACAATGATAAAATATACACATATAATATTTTTCAAATCATGAATTCCTAAAGTAATTGATATGGACTATTAAATTAACATGATAACCTTTGATGATCTAGTGAATCTGTATATTAACTGTTGAAGAGCTAGTGAACACCTAAATATACTATTAGTGAGCTATTAAATCCCTATAATCCATTGGTGATCATATTATATACCCATCCTTCAGTTAGATATGATCCAAAATTTTCAGCTACTAGTGACAAGTTGGGGAATTCACATATTATCAAAAGTTCACTAATAAATTTACATCATAGTTATAAACGAGTATGTGAATTTTTTTAGATGTTGATAATCAATTAATAAGATTAATATATTTGTTCAATATATTAAATCCATAAAATCAATTCATAATGAGCTACCTCATAGGTGATAACTATAAAACTATATCCTTATTGGTGATGACATGATAAAGTAATCCACAAGTGATAATAATAATTTTAATGACACATCTTAGAGGGGCCCATACCCTGACTACCCGAAGTAGGGTTCCCTTAGTCTAGGGGCTGGAAACTGGTAGCGAGTTTTCATATCCCATAAATGGGAGAAAATTTCCTATTTACCTTTACACATGGATGCGTCTCTTAGAAAAAGTGTTGAGACAGAAAATAATAAGTAAAAAATAGGCTTACCACTAAGATACCAACATATAGTACGATTGTAAAAAATTGAAAGTTAATGGGGCTAGAATACAAGCCCAGAAAAAATTTAAATAAGGTATAAGTCCTTGGACCTCCTCTATTGAAAACCCTACCTGAAGGATAAATATAGAATAAGTGTTGGATTTCTTATAAGCACACATTATCTATCGGGTCTCTCTAAGCACCACATGTCCCTGATCCTCTAGGGACTTCGACAAAGCATCGATCATCTGCATAAGTCATGACATGGGGGGTAAAATCCTGTACATGGGTGCGTAAAATAAAAATCATTAAGAAACTCTAAAACACAAAGTAAATGACCAAAAATGAAACATCATTAATATTATATACTCAACTCAGTGTTGTTATATGTCTAAAAAATATAAACAAAGAATATCAAGGAATACTCATAATGTATTTCAAGACTCAAGGTATCTTCAACTACTATCTATATTGTTCCTCTCATAGCAAACTCACTCTGGGAGATCTCACTCCTCGCACCATCTGATAGTAAGAGAATAAAAAGTAGACCTAAAGTATTGGAATGAACAACCAGTCATGATACATCACGAAGATTCCTTGAGACATATGGTCTCTCTAAGACACAAAGTCTCAATTTCAAAACCAGTCATTACAAATATGATTCTTCTTCAGGCACACTCATTCAGATAGACCATACTCTTCATGCTATGAGGTCACCTAATACTATCGTAAACATGTCACACTAATTTGGGCCCCACCCAACAGGAAAACAATTTTCAAGGTCATGATATACATAGATGGGTTCCATGCTGGAGGATACCAAATAACTGATCTGTATTATCCTATGTAGTGGTTATTTATTAGAGGATACCGGTGACCCTATTGACGTGGCTTGTAAAATAGGGGATCCTACTCAATGGATATCAAAAACTATAATGGTATATCCCACATGATAGTGTATTAACACCTTGTGGTTGGAGGACACATAATTTCCAATTTAACATCATTAGAGGGGATATATGATCAATAGATTCATAATTAGGGATGCCAATACTCTATCTGGGATATAGCCTATAGAGGGGACATCTATCCTATGATGTAGACGTAATGTCGAACTAAATCCTAGAGGAATGAATCAAGGTAAAATATTCACCAATAATAGTCTATACTAAAAACCCACCAACCCATCATAAAAGGAATGTCTCATCATAACAGCCCCAATTCCATAGACGACTCATCAAATGGACTTCATTTTTGGATGATGTCGCCAATTTAGTAAAAATGTTTTAGTCCATGTCCATCCCAACATAGTCTAGCTACCTGAAAAAAATTCTTTCGACCGAACCAACACGATCCAGTCGGTCTAGGCCCTGTTGTTCAGCCTGTACGGTTTTTTGAGTATCCTGGGTATTCCTTTCAAACCTACATTTGTGGTTTGACCTTTATCCCACATAGGACCTAGCTGAATGCACTGCCATGTCAGTGCAACCACCACGTTTCGTAGAAATCATGCCCCACCTCCCCTCATGTCACCTTCCTCATGTTCCCCAATGGTACAATGTCCACACTGTTGGCTACCAAAATTTGCGGCATCCACCACATATTCAACACTAACGGGACATCTTTTCGTGTCCCGGTCACTGCGCATGACTCTCCCTACCATAGGACCTCTTATGCCATGGTCCCGCTGAACCATGCCCTAACACTACCTCTAGCCACACATCCTCCACCATTTTCAAATTTTAATGCCTAAACATTGCCTCCTTGGGTTGTCTCAACACCATGATCTATCTTGGATTGTGGGTTACCAGCCGCTGTCATGTTGGGGTTGTAAAAACCCAAAAAATTTTTATTTTAAAATCCCACTTGATCTAATTAAATATATTATTATATAAAATCATTTCGTTTTATTTATTTGGATTTCAAAATACCGTTAATAACTTCTAAATTTTCTAATATATCCATTGAATAATGATCACCTAATTAGTATAAATATATGGATTTAACAAATCCTATTTACTTGGAAAAAATAATTGGCATCCTCATCTATTAGAACCTCCTCATACGAATCCCATTTTTCAATGATTGTAAAGGAGGTGGTGTCACTGTGCTTCTATATTGAAAATTCCCAAGAAAAACATCAACATGTTAAGCTTGAACGGAACCACCTATGGGAGAAATGGATGAAAATATAGATTACCTCCCTAGAAATGTTATCTGATCCACCCCCAGAGTCTGTCACCATCACGCACCTTACCCTTAGGTCTTATGAGGATGTTTCAAGGGGTTATGTAAAAATACCCCATCACTATGATTATGTAACTTATTTTTTATAAAGAATATAAATTAATATTAGCATTATTCCATTGTAAACAGTTTTAAAAGAATAAATAATAATTTTAGTTAATATTCAGTTAATAAATCTATTTTGATGAATTAATGGATTGGTTAATTAAATCATTTTTTAATAAAATATTATCAAAAAATTATTTTTTAATAAATATAAATGATCATATAATTTTTAGGAATACAGTTGTAATTTTTATTAAGGCTTGAATGCTATTTTATTCTAATCCCAGGAATTTTTGATAAATGTCATTTTTATGATAAGAGTAATATTTAGCATATCTAGAAAATTATTTCGATGAAATGAATATTATTTTTAGAATCAGAACATCAAAATTATACATTGGTGAATTTTTCATAATATTCTGAGACAGTCGATTTATTTGCATAATAATTAAATACCGTTCAAATATATATTGTGTTTTATGACATCATAATGACCGAATAATGATGTAATAAAATACTATAAATGATATTTTTGGCCAATATAAGTTTTATCAATAAAATAATTTGATTTCATATTTGTTTGATTAATTTTATTGTGCCTTAGTGGACCCTCCAAGACTTATAAAACATTTTAACATTTAAAATGATTTCCTTTAGAGTGTGACTCAAATCCTCATAAACAATCCAATTATTTTAAAAGGTTTGACCACAAGAATGTAAAAAATTTAATTTTCAACAACCCTTTGGAAGAAATGGGGAAAACGGTGGTTTAGTTTTTGTTTTTGATTAGTTTAATGTG
Organism: Viscum album; assembly: GCA_963277665.1. NCBI lineage: Eukaryota > Viridiplantae > Streptophyta > Magnoliopsida > Santalales > Viscaceae > Viscum > Viscum album. The sequence continues at coordinate 1,111,631,646 of OY728158.1, forward strand.
TGGTGTATAAAACCTAAAGAATTAAGAATTACCTCTCCTTTCTTATATAATCACACCAAAGCTCCCACTTCCTCTTCCCTCAAAGGATTTGAATATAGAAAATCAAATGACCTCTTCTCCCTATAATCTTCCCATAGCTCCCTATGCTCCCAAGAATCCTCTATCATTCCTCTCCAATGCCTTTGGGATGACACTTCCATGTAAGAGATTTATCCCTATCTCATATTTTTCTAAGTTTCATTAAGTTTTTATGCCCTTTTATTTTAAATTAATAATGTTGGAGTTTGATTTTTAACCTCCTCCATACTATCCATTTTATTTTTGAATTATTATATATCGCTTTAACTCTCATTAATTCCACCCGTGTAGACCCGTTACCATGTCGAAATTCTGTAAGGAATTTCTCTCACCTCATATACATTCCAGTAATTCATTTGTATTATGAATATAAATTCTATAAATGATGTTAGTACATGAGTATATTTTCCCTCCTTACATTAAATTTCATATACATATGATTATTAACCCATTTATATCTCATCAACCATTTTTATGAACTCTTATTTCTTTTTGTTATACTTCCGATATTGCAACGTGATTTTCCAAACCAAAGTCATTGTGTAGTAAATACCATAAAAATTCCACTATCAAGGGTACTAACCATTATGCACATTTACTTATTGATTATATAGTTTCATTAATTAATTACACATTCAATTACCATGGAATAAATTATGATGTTTAATGAATCCATGGTGTTTGATCTATGTGGCACACAAATGCATGAAATGATCTGATTAAAAAGTGTGTGCCTTGATAGTGCTACAACGCATTGGGTAAATATTAGAATCATGATACATAAATTGTAATGAGGTTTTACTCATTATAATTCATGTTCAATGAGTTTTTACTCATTTTCCATGTGCAATGGGTCTTTGATCAAGTTAACATCACATTAAATGTTCTTTACACATTTCCATGTTATGATAATCATGTTATATCATTCCTTTATGTTCAAGTTTTCCTTATGCTTAATTTATTTGCCTATTTACTAACATGTACTATATTTTTAATTTTATTTTTTACTCCATTAGTGGGCTTTATAGCTCCCCCTTTTTTATACATTTCCTTACATTATCCCATTCAATGATATGTATGAAGGAATAATTTGGTCAAGTAAAAAAACATTCAATAAGATGCCGCATTTTTGTGTTTTATGTTGTTATGAAATGTTCCCAACCACCAAAGACACTAGACCAATCTATCTTCTATGTTGTATCAATTGAATTTTTTATGTAATAAATCATGTTTACTTGTATAATAAATAGCATGGATGTTATAGTTGGTATCAAAGGATATCTTTTCTTAGTTTTGGGATTTGGATTAGAAAATACTAGTTAAAGACTTTGGGAAAACAATAAGTATAATTAGAACATCCCATGTTTTTATGTGTATTTAGTAAATGGTTTATCAAGAAATAACATACCCGTCTAGATACGAGCAGGTAAAGGTGGCTCTCCGACAGATGTATCTAGGGGTAAAAGCTAAAAACAATGCTTTGAGCTAGACTCGAATGAGAACTACTAAATGACAATGATCCTTGATGCACTATTGATTAGGTGACAGTCAAGGGATATTTTTTTGGTAATTTCATAATCAAATTATGAACCATTATTAATGGAATAATAAATTAACCTATGAATATATGTTATGAATTAGAATGTGAATAACATTGATTGAAGCCTGTACATTCATATGTTAATGAAATAAAATTAATTTATATGTTTTCGATTTTGGTCTTTGGAATACCCTTAACTGTTACCCATATCAATCATTTAATTCCATCCAATGGTTGATAATAGGAGGACTCGAGCTAACAATAAATGCGATGATCAATGTGATTAATTTTCTAATGAGAGGCCCAATCCGATAAAAGTGGTTTTCAAAATCATTTTCATGATACACTCTTAGTTAACACATGTTTTGAATAGAAACATGGTTTCAGATGATCATTCAACCCCCCTAAGAAAGAGCATGTCACATTTGAGATCTTCATGAGACAAATGCATCTTAATTTTAATGGATCATCTGATCCCTCAATTTCCAAATTGTGGTTCAGCACCATTGAAATATATATCCACTATCCATCAATGTTCTGAAAAAGAGAAGGTTTTTCTGGTTTCGTATCATATAGAAGGTGAAGCTGATCAATGGTAGAAATTGATAAAAAATATGATGTTTGAGGAAGAGACTAAGGCATTAGAATGGAAGGATTTTTAGAAAATGTATTCTGATAAATATTCTTCACACACCCTCAGACAGAAGTTGGAAAGGGATGTCCATTCCCTCATGAAAATAGATGACAAATCCATTAGAGTGTACAAGGATAAATTAACAAGGCTTTCACGATGTTCCTATAGAATTTTCATTACCCCCATATGCAAGATTCAATGATTCATTTCTGGGATGAAACCTAGACTACGAAAATCCTTTGTGATCTATGGCTTAGAGAACTATGAGGAAATTTTATAATGTTCACTCAATGTTCAAATAGTGATCGATGAATCCCAGGGGTATCATGGGGATATGAAGCGTAAGGTGAAATTCAATTCTGGTTGTCTGATGAATAAATCAAATAGTGATAAGAAAATCTAGCACCACATTTTCAAATGGTGTGGGATGAATCCACCTGGATATTTCTTAAAGGTAATGAAGAAATGCTTTAGTTGTGGAAGAGAAGGGAACCTAGCCACTAACTGCGGACAAAAAAAACCAACGGCTGCAACAAAATATTGGAAGGCTCTATTCGACCATCAACATTTTATCCAATGCTTCATATTCAATGAAACATTACACTTTTTGATCCAATTCTCTATGACATAGTATTTCAGAGGCATCCATCATCCTCCAAAAAAGAAAGGGTGATCTTTTTCCATCACTATAGCCGATGTGAAGCTCAACAAGGAATTGAGGACTTATACAGTAGTTATTCTTTCAAGAATAGAGAACATGATTTTTGAATATGGTTTTATGCCTTCTTTTATTTCATGAATGTTTAATAGAACAATCTCAACCCCACAAAAATTAATGGAAGTAATGATTTCATTCAAAATGAAAAATGGGGAAATCATTGCAACCCATAAATATAACTCCTCCAATTTCATAAAATGTGGATTAAACTTCCTGGAAAATCTCAACATACACCCACTAGTGGAATTTTGTGCAAATATTGTAATGGAATGTATTTCCCTCTATATAGCAATCACAAATTTTGGTGAGAGGAAAATCACTCTCCATATGGGGAATCGACCCCTGATTCTATATAAGTTCTATGAGGATGAATTTTTTTAAGCATCATCATCTCAAGTGTGGATATTACTAACCTATGAGAATGTGAATTTGCCTCAAATGATTGAGTATAAAGAAGAATCCATCATTTAATACATGCCTATTGAGGGGGAATTCATTGAATTATTTCCTGAGGAATTGTTTTGTCTTCCTCCTAGAAGAGATATTTATTTCTCAAATGATATTATACATTGGGTGTTTCTAATATCCAATAAAATGTATTTAATAACTGTTTTTGAGCATGTGGAGAAAAAGGAACAACTATTGGATATTCTTGATTAAGGGTTTATATGCCCATGTGCACCACCATGGGGGTGCACTAGTCCACTTCATCATGAAGAAGGATGGGTCAATGTGCCTTTTCATTGATTTTCGGGAGCTCAACAAAATCATGATAAAGAACAAGTATCCTCTACCAGTAATTGATGAATTTTTAGATTAGCTACGTAGAGCACAATACTTCTCAAAGGTTGATTTGCAGACAGGATATTAACATGTAAAGGTGAAGAAGGAGGATATCCCTAATACTACTTTTATTAAAAGATATGTTCACTATGAATTCATTGTAATTCATTTAGGACTCGCTAATCCTCTAGCAATCTTCATGGATTGGATGAATAGAGTCTTTATAGATTACGTAGACAAATTTTTGGTAGTATTTATGGATGATATTCTTATATACTACAAAACCAAAGAGCACCAAGAGGAGAATCTATTAACTTTACTAGAGACATTGTTAAAGTAAATTATCTATGAAAAGTATAGAATGTGTGAGTTCTGGTTGATAGAACACTCATTCTTGATTCATATCAGCACAATAAATGAGATATCTATGGATCTCTCAAAGACATATGAATTGAGGGATGACTAAGTCCAACATTGATGATAGATATGAGTAGATTCATGGTGTTATCTGGATATTATCACTGATTTGTGAGAAATTTTGAATGATTGTCGAATCCTCTTACCATGATAACTCTGAAGGGAGTCAAGTTTTCATGGAGTGGTGAATGTGAAGAGAGCATAAATGAGTTGAAAAGAATACTTATCACTTGTATCATTCTCACATTTCATAATTGTGTAGTACATATTTTGGGTATTTAGTGATACTTTGAAGAAGGGAATGGGTTTTGTTTTGATGAAAAATGAAAAATTCATTGGCATGCTTAATGGATATTGAAATTTCATGAGAAAAACTATTAAACACATGATATAGAGCTGGATGCAGTAATCATATCTTCAAACATTTTGTGACATTACATCTTTGTGGAGTAGTGTAAAATATACATGGATCACAAAAGCCTCATGAATATATTCATAGAGAAACAGTTGAATATCCGCAAACTAAGATGGTTAGAGCTTATCAAAGACTATGACAACTCAATCCAATACCATGTTGGGATGCGATCATAGTGGAAGATTTTTTAATTACAAAGAAACAAACAATAATATCATTTATGAGAATTCAAAAGGATCCAATCTTCTTAGATTCAATAATGATGGACATGGTAATCATAATGAAGGGATCATAATCAATCCTTTCACTAATGATTGCACTAAAATAACTTTTGGAATGGTTAATGTAAGCTCAAAAGGATGATGTGAGAATTTAGAAGAAACTAGAAACTATAAGAAAAGGGAAATCCTTGGAGTTTGATGCCAAGAAAGAAGGAATTGTGAGAATTTGTTAAAGTCTATGTGTTCCATCAAATCCAGAGTTAGTGAAAGAAAATTTAGATGAAGCACATAGTCTGAATTTCTGCATTTACCTAGGTAACACAAAGATGTATCAATATCTCTAAGAGATAAATTTGTGGGATATCTTGATGAAGGAGATCTCTTAGAATGCATCAATGTGCCCGGTAATCCACCAAGTGAAGGCTGAGAGGTAGAAGTCTAAAGCGATGATACAACCATTAGCCATACCAGAATAGAAATGGGATAACATCAGCATGGCCATTGTTACTGGAAATTAAATTAAATCCAAAGGAAACAATTCTATTTTGGTTTTTTCAATCTAATTATAAACATTTCACAATTAATTGCAAATCAGGAGGGTTTCTCATTGGATCAACTGTTAAAAATATACATTAGTGAAGTTTTAAGGCTACATAGAGTACCTTTATCTATTTTATCCAATAGAGATCCAAGATTAACCTCATGTTTTGAAAGAGTCTTCAACATGCTCTGGATAATGAGCTAAACTTAAGTATAACATATCATCTTTAAAATGATAAACAATATGAGTGGACATTCCAAACACAAGAGGTCATGTTGAGGGTGTTCTCAGTGGACATCAAGGGAGGATGCGATCAACATATTCCTCTGGTGGAGTGCTCCAATAATAATAGTTTTCACTCAGGTATCCAAATTTCTCCTTTTGAAGCCATGAATGTGAAGAGATGCAGAATACAGACAAGTTGGGATGAAGGTGGGGAGAGAAAACTCCTACGTCTAGAAATGGTCAAAGAAATGGTGCAGAATGTTATGACAATCCACCATCACAGTAAATCTTCCCAAATTTGACAAAATATAAATGTTAATAATCATTTAAGAGACATAGAGTTTGATTTCAAAGACATGGTATTCCTCCACATATCACTGTGGAAGAAAGTTATGAGATTTAGGATGAATGGAAAGCACAGTCCAAGGTACATGAGCCCTTTAGAGATCATTGATCTCATTGGAGTATTGGCCTATTAACTAGTACTCACATCCAACCTATCTCATGTACATGATGTATTCCATGTAATACAGTAGATTAAGTACATAATAGACCCATTGCATGTACTCAATCTAGAGGTGGAACCATTGGAGAATGACCGATCCTAAGAAGAGTAGCCAATGAATATCATTGATCATACAGAAAAAGTTCTACAAAATAAGTCAATGCCCCTCATAAAGGTGTTATGGAGAAACAAAAAGTTTGATGAAAAAATGTGAGAGTCATAGGAAGGGATGAAGCAACGTTACCCACATCGGTTTTATTGTGGGAAATAGAAATTTTGAGGGAGAAATTTCATAAGGGGTGAAGAATGTAACAACCATAAAATTTTATTATGAAAATTCCTCTTCATCTAATTAAATGTATTATTTTGTAAAATGGTTTTCTTTAATGTTTTTTTATTTCAAAATACCGTTTAAAATTGTTACCATTACAAATATTGTTGTTGAACAGTGATCACATGATTAGTATAAATATAAGGATTTAGAAAAATAAATTTACTATGAAAAAGGAAGTGATGGCCTCATCCAGTAGAATTTCCCAATATGAAGCCCATTTGTCAGAGCATGGAAAAGAGGTGGAGTCACTTGGAATCTCTCTTGACCAAGAACAAATCGAGATTCAACACGTTATGCTCGAATAGAACCTCATATGGGAGATGCATAAGTTAATTGAGATTACCTCCCAAGCAATGTTATCAGATCCACCCCAAGAGTTTGTCACAGTCGCGCACATTACTCTTAAGTCTTAAGCATGTGTTTTAAGAAGTTATGTAATAATACCCTATCACTATGATTACGTATATTATTTTGTATAATGTATATTCCAACATTTTATCATTATTACTTTATAAATAGTTTTAAATAACAAATATTTGTTTTTGATAATATTCAATTAAGAACACATTTTTTTTAATTTATGGTTTTGGAATAAAATAATATTTTTTTAAAAAATATTATTTCTAAATTATGTTTTATTAGATATAAATTATTGTATAATTTTTTTGAATAAAAAATTTATTTTTTTAAGGCTTGAAATAGTTTTTTGTCAAAACCGATTAATTCTCGATAAATGTCAGTTTTTATATTAAAATTCAAAAAATTCACATATTTAAAAAATTATTTCGACAAAATAAATCTTTTTTTATTGAATCAGAATGTGGAAATTATTTAATGGTTAATTTTCCATAATTTTTGAGATAATCATATTTTCGGTAAAAATTATATAGATTTCAAATATATAAGGTGCTTTCAAACATCATAATGACCAAATAGTGATGTAATAAATTACTGTAAATGAGATTTTAAAACAATAAATGTTTTATCTTAAAAATAATTTGATTTTATTTTTGTTTGATTAATTTTATGGTGCCTTAATGGACCCTCCACAACTTATAAAACATTATATCATCTAAAATGTTTTCCTCGAGTGTGTGACTCACCTCCACATTTTCAAGCCTAATAGTATAATAATTTCATCCATTATCAATATAAAATAATTTTTTACACTCCCATTTTGAAATATTTATGGGATGGATTGTGGTATTTATTAGATTAATCTGTGGTGTCCAAAACCAAAATAATAATGAATTCTCACTCATTCCTTATAGAATCCAACCCATGGTCCCACTTCCTCTTCACTTAAAGTATTTGGAGCTCGAACAACCACTAAAATACTCTCCCATGAATGCTTCCAAGGTGCCTAAATATCCCACAAATTCTCCCTCAAGCATCTCCACAGCCTTTGGTATCACACATCCATGTCAAGGATTTATTCTTATCTCATTTTTGTCCAAATTTCATTATATTGTTATGAACTTTTATTTTCTATTAAAAATGATGGAGTACGATTTTTCACCTCCCCATACCACCCTATTTATGTTTTAATAACTTGATATCCCATTATCTTTCATTAATTCCCTCCATATATGACCATTACTATGAAGAAATTATTTATGGAATTTCTCTCTCTTCATTTACATTCATGAAATACTTTTTTTTATGAATTTAAATTCCCTTCATTATAATGGGAAATATGTCTATATGACACCCATAAAATCCATTTAATATATAAATTATGAAACACCCCTTTCTCTCTCATCATCAATTTTTATGAATTCTTATGTCACGCTATTGTGCTGTCGTAATTGCACCGCGATTTTCCATGATAAAGTCATTATTTAGTGAATAACATTCACATCTCTATATGTAGGGTATTCACCTTTATGAATTTTATCTTATTGAATTTTGAGTTTTAATTATGAATTCAACATTCCTTTATCATGAAATAAATTGAGATATTTAATTAATCCATGTCGAATGACATATGTGTCACATTTATGCATGAAATGAAATGATTCATAATGTTGTGACCTGATAACAATCCAACTCATTGGGTATATATTAGTATCATGATACGTCAAGTTATATGAGTATTTATTCATGATAATTCAAGTTTAATTAGGGTTTACTCATGATACATGTGTAATGGGCCTTAGATCATGATAATATCATGATAAATGTTGATTCTACATTTCCGTGAAATGATAATAATGCAATATATTGTCTTTATGCTCATGTTTATATTGTGCTCCATTGATATTTTGGTTTTCTAACATGTACTATATTCTTCATGTTATTCCCTTTTATTCACATACTAGGTTTTATTGCTCAACCTTTTTATGCATGTCCTCAGGTTATCTCATGCAATGCTAAGTATGAAAGAATGATGTGGTGAGGTAAAAGAAGTTTTCAATAAGATGTTGTGTTTTGTGTTTTAAGTTGTTATGTATTGTACCTAAGACCCAAAGACACTAGACCTGTCAATATTTCATGTTGAATCAAGTGATGGTTTTATGTAATAAATCATATTTAAGTGTGTAATAAAGAGAAAGGTTGTTATAATGTCCTCCTGGACCTGCCTCCTTGTAGAGTCGATATCACCCTCACCACCAGACTCCACACCAGTAGCCTCTACCTATTATTCTCTACCTATAATAGCCTAAGTCACCACCTCTAGTAATTACGTCATGCAGCCACAAACATACGCCATCATCGGATTGGATCACCATCTGAGATTGTAAAACAAGGCGAATGAAGAACAAAAAATGAGAGAGACATAGAAACATGAACACCCAAAAGGGATGGATCTTGTCATTGTTCTTGTCGGCCTATATCTGTCCATATTAAATGAAGAATGAAGGTAACGAATAAATAATTATTATCATGAATCAACCCAATAACAATTACCTCAATTGAATAATCCCTCCCCTAATAAGAATGATTTGTAAATAAATTTATTGGTCGATTAACCCACATTTATCATATATATAATTAGTGGGGAAGGAAATTAAACAAAACTCTAACCCTAACAAGGGTTCAGATCAGTCATTGACGAAGGTCGATGCTACGTTTCCACCGTTCTTAGATGCTTGATCTGAGTTCCATTATCCAATCTATTATCACTGATGAGGGAGAATCCATTTCCATGGCTTAGGGAAACTATAGGCTTGTAGTGATTACTATGTATTTCTGACAAGTCTCATTAAAAAGGGAATCAACCACTACATCTTCATTGAACGTTAAATAAAATAATTTTTTTAGAATATTTTTATAACGTTCACGTCAAAAAAAACCTTTCACAACTATCCTATGTCGACTGATGTTTGTCCTCACCTAAGGAAAACACCCCTTGCATACAAAACAATGGTTTCCAAATACAGATGTGATTTAATATTTATGAGATATTAGTATTTATAAAATAATAATTTCATTTAATAATTTTAGTTATTTTTATGCCAATTTTTCTTTTTTGCACAGACGAAACACATCAAATAAAGATACATCACACTTTTGGTAAAGTCACTACTCTGAGATCAATAATGCCCCCATTTTTATATTATGGGCACCCATTTATATGCTATTACAATTTATATGAAAATGTCATGCTTGTGCTTTTACAAACATAACATTCTTCACCAAACCTTTAAAGGACCCCTAGTTCATAGAATCTACACTGTCCATTACCTATTCTCATGATTTACCCATAAATTTTCTAAAAATAATGTCAGGAAAATCAAAATCATTACATTGTCCCGACCATAAGGATTTATTTACCCAAAATCATATAAAAGGTATATTACCTAATATTAGGGTACTATGTATGATTTAGTGCCTCCCCCTCCCATGTGCTCTCCTAAATATTCATGTGATACCACTAAACATGCACTATTGGAATCAACCACCCATGTAGGATTCACTCCCGTCGATCCTTGATATCTAATTGGTTCTTCACAAATGATTCCCCATTCAATAATGTGTGATGAATCCTGGACTTATAATCTTACCTTATACTTGTGGAAGATCTTGTGCATGGGTCTGTAAAACAATACTCAGTTAGAAACCCCAAAACACAATGTAAAAGATCACAATAGAAACATCACTAAGGGGATAGAATCAGATCAATGTAAGGATATGTCTACAACTCATATAACAATTACATCCAGGTATAATCATAATGGATTCAAAGGCACACAACCTATTCCACTGCAATCCATATGCTATTGATCATAGCTAGATCATTTTGGAAAATCCGACTCCATGAGCCAACTAATTGTAAGAATGTGGAATAATTAAACCAAAATTATCTAAGACAACACATATTATAGATACATCACAATGTTCTCCTGAGAAATCTAGTATCACTAAGATATAGATTGTGTATATCCAAACCAATAAGTAGCCACAAGATTCTTTACGAGGAATTCTCATTCTGGGAGAACGTACTCATCGTGGAACGATATCAACGAAGCCTCTTGTAATGATTTACCTCAAATTTTGGCATCACGAATGAGAAATACATCGAATAAGGTCATGATATACAAAGAGGGAATATTTGCATGAGGATTCCAGGAACTGTCTTATGCATTAGACCAAAAATTATGGGATCTTTCTCAGAGGATACTACCAACCCTACTGACGAATCTCAAAATGTAGTGGGTCCTTCTTAGAGTTTACTAAAAACCCTACCGATACATCAGAATTTATAAAGGATTAACTCCCATGTTCTTAGAGGTCACATAAATTCCCATAAAACTTCATTAGAGGTATTAAAGAATTAATCCAGTCCCAAGGACTGGTACCACACCTCTATCCGGGACTTGGATAGTATAGGGGACAACTATCCAGTTATGTGGACATAAATCTATACTAAACCCTTAAGGAAAGAATGAAGGGAAACTCAACAGCTATTGTGGTCCATAATAAAACCTAAAAATCCATTCAAAAAGGACCATCTCATCGTAAGGGTCCCAACACTGTAGATGTATCAACAAAAAAAACTTTTTGTTTGAAGGATATGGTCAATTCAGTAAAAAGAGTCCGGCGTGGTCTTGGTTTAGCCCATCCTGGTCTCACTAAACTGACCTGACCCATTTAGGCCGACCTATCCCAAACCGGTTGGTATGGATCGACTAGAACCCACCTGATATGATTTCTTGGTCCATTGGGCCACTCAACCATGACCAGTTGGGATGCGTAGTCTTGCACATCGATTCCAAAGAGCATAATGGTTTTTCTAGCCAGAAACACATGAGTGTCCAACCCATCTCACGCAAATATCCCTTCCACGTGTGCTGCCAGGTCCTCATGGCTGATGTGTTCTATGGTCAGTGTGACCTACCTCCCCATTATCACATTCCTCATGGTCACCACCCTCGCAGGGTCCACACGGATGGCCTCCATGTTTCACAGCCTCCGTTGTATCCAGGTCACCAATGCGGCCTCATATAGTATCCCAATTTCCACAAAAGACTACCACTACCATGGGCACTCCTCCAGTGTGGCCCCACTGGACCAAAACCCCTCACCATTGTCGACCACCCTATCAATGGACTATTCTTATCATACCTACAGATACCACCAATGTAGGCCGCTTCACCGTTGTGGTCCTTCTTGGACTGCAGGTTGCGGGAAGCCTCTCCCCTTTATGCTTTACCTTAAATAGCCGGAGTTTCCAACTCTAGACACTTACTCACACTACCACCGAATTACACCATCTTAGTTTCAGATCATCATCTCAGATTGTAAAAGATGAGTAATGAGGAATGCATAATGGTAGGGAGATAAGAACATGAATGAAAAAATGGATGAATGTTAATTTCATCACCGATTAATAAAAATTCTTCATAAGGACAAAAATAAGAAAAGAATATTACTCACACCCTACATGAGGTTTTGACCCGACAATGACAAAGGGTGAATACATGTTGGAATTGTTCATCGATGCTTGGTACAAGTTCCAACATCCAATTCATCATCACTGATAAGAGATCCTCCTCTTTTTCAAAGGGTAACTCCAGGGTTATGGAAACAACCTTGAGTTTATAAAAAGTCTTATTAAAAACGGAAACCACTACTTTTTCATCACCAATGTTAAATAAAATATATTTTTTAAAATATTATAATGACGTTAACTTTTATAAACTGTAATTCACTGCTGGAGTACACCGGCTGAGGTTATGCGTCACCTAAGTAAAAACCCACATATAAATACCACTGTAGTATCAGATTTCAAATTTGAGCTAAAATTTAATATTTATTAGTATTTCAAAAAGTATAATAAATAAATATTCTTATTTTTTTTATGGTTATGTTATTTTTCAAATTTTTCTGCAGAAGACCAATATTGACTAATGTTATGTTGCACATTGTGTAAAACCACTACTTTGAGCTCAACAGTGCCCTCAGATTTTAGATTTGGGAACAATTTAGAAGTAGTTCGTCTTTTTTGTGAAGATCACATATTCACAATACTAAAAACATATCAATTGTTTCCAAAACAATCTTGGAACACTAGACCTCATAATCACAAACCATCTCAGCACCTGATTTCTAAATTTCCCAAAAAATCTTTAAAAACAAAATCGAGAAAATATTAGTCCTTAAAAATTTTGTAAGGATTCCCACTATTTTTGAATGAGGTTGTGTTTTGGTTTTTCATAAAATATATTAAATCCTTATTATTGGTCACATTGTGATTATTCTTTAACAAGATATGCGAGATGGTATTTGATGTGTACTATTATCTGTACAAAGTTAATTATCATGAATAGGGAATCATGGTGTGTTAGATTAAAAATACTATTTTCATATATATTATTTAAATTTTAAAGAAAAACTATTGTCTTTCCATTCTATAATATATACAAAATTTTAATTAAAACATGCAGAGGAAAGAATAATTTAACTTGGTCAAACATCACTGGGTTCTGAAAAAGGAGTATAGGAAGGCATTGTACTGCTGAACCAAATCCACTAATGAGAATTTCTGTTTCTAGGAGTGGACATGACTCATTGTCACCTGAGGTGTTCACCCACTCTAAATTTTAAATTCCAATACTCTATCTGATTTTGTAAACAAAATGATTTCCCAATATATTATTCTTAAAATTAGTTGTTAGTTTATTCACACATTTATGTGTCATTACATATTTGATTTTTCAAAGAGATGGTAAAAAATGTGAATTACTTTTATTTTTGGATTATTTTAACCCTACACATGTCCCCTTAGTATGATCTCCACACCAGATGGATCCATGATACCTCTCCAAGAGACATTTCTATAAGACCCCTCTATGAGAAACCTCTCTAAGACCCCTCTATGAGAACCCATTGCAAGATCCCTCTATGATATAAATTTTATAAGACAAATTTTTGTGTTATTATTTGGTTCTAAATAATCATGTGACATTGGCATGATAAATGTTTAAGATTACTATATTCACATGATATCAATAGTGTTTCCTTGGACTGAAAACTACTCGAAGAAACTTATCATAACATAATTACTTCCTAAGACATCCCAATGTGAGACCTTTGTGAGACCTTCCTATGATTGTTTGAATCCTTAGATTATTCCATAAGAAATTATTTAGATAATTTGATGTATTTTTCTTTGTATTAAATGACTTAATAAATCATCTCTTCTTTTTATGTATGGATTAGAGTTCTCTTATATGGATAATTACACAACCTAAACTTCACAAACTATTGTTATCCTTCCATTACAACACCTCATCAATCATACTTACATGATTTTAATTTTCTATTCATGATAACCTACTACATGTCATGATTTTTCCATAGGATAACCAAAATCTCAATTGATAATTTCATGTAATCACAAAATTTGATCAATTGAATATAATGTATGGTTCTCTTTTACTGATCTCAATATCAAAATAATGCATGCATCACATGATTCTAAACAAATGTAATAATACTCCATCATGTATAGACTCTTTTACATTATATGATTCAAAAGGTCCATTTATGAAGCTAACTGAAAATCATGTTCACTTTATGAAATCTCACTATGAAATCGAACAAAAATACAATAGTTTCATTAGGAAATTCACATGATCAATTCTCACATTCATGTTATTCTTGATCATTTCATGTTTTTATTCATTACATTAATAGTTATTACATTCACACTCCACCTAACCAGTTCATACATCCATGAAAAAACATCATTTATTACATAACAAAAAAACATTGTTGATGACATAAAACCTTCTAAAAAATCAATCTACTCAAAATAATCATCCAGATAGTTTTTTTCATCCTTTTCCTGCTTTGGTTTTGTTTAACAACCATATAATATTATTCAACCAACATGTTGAAAACTCATTTATTGGAAAAAAATTCCATTTTCAACCCAAAATACTATTATACATTTTCGGTAACATGTACTATAAGCCCCCATTATTCAATCTAAGTAAGATAAACAAGAGTATCATGAAAAATTTATTGTTGAATCACTTCATAACTTGCACTTGAAAACATCATGAATCAATGGCCCAATGATCATTCTTTTTCATTATTCTTCTTCATTGAAAACCTAATTTATAAAAACCATATTTAAAACATATCATATATTACAAATCCATTAATAAGACACTACCTTTATCTTGATTAAGCCATTTTATATCTCTCCCATTGGGTTTGTTAACAATAATTATATTCATGATGTACTAAATTATTCAAAGGTCTTTCACTTTAAAACCATTTTCCTTATGAATCACAAAATATTGATAATGGACTTCATTAATAGGTAATATAAGCACACATGGCTCAATATTGGAATGAGAAACAAGTGTATCATGAAATATCCGATAATGAATAACATCTTCAACCTAAACATGTCAACTGCATTCATCATCGACCCAAATGCCAACCCATTTCATGATTCATCATCATTGATATACTAGATGAAACATCATCATTTTTAAAACTCCCCTTTTTTCTATGATCCCCTATTAAATATAACCATATATTGTGTAATAAATTTTCTCCACCTTTATCAATGAATCCAAAGTTCACTCTTTTGTGGTTTCTAACAAGACAAATAAAAGATAATAGTACAATGGGGAAAAAACTATACCTTAGGAATAGGGGTCCCACATCCACACTACTCATGTATGGGTAGTTGGTTGAAATCCACAAGCCATTCCATGACATTCAAAAACTTTATGGGGTAGAACCTTAATGAGTATGTCTTTTATATATCATTGGAAGTCACATAATCCAACCATATAATGTAACGCTCTACATTATCTTTTGTAAAGTGATATTTATTTTAAATGAGAGTTTTACATGAGTTGTGGTCTTTATTTAAACTATAATTTATTTCAAATTTATTATCATAATGAATTCTAACAATATTTTTAACTTTAACTCCCATTTCCTCGAGCTACTACATTATCCAAATAATTTCATGTATTCTTAGTTTCTGTAAATTATTCCAATTTTATAATTATTGAAAATATGAAATATTGTTTGTAATGAACCAATAAATTTATAGTACACTAAGATATAATTCACCACCTAATTATTACATTCGACCACCGGTTAAACTAGCCCAATTTGAATCAGAAAACCCAAAAAAAATCATCCATTTATTTCCCATAAAAGAGTAATCCAAAATCCATCATGCCTTTGAAAAACCAAAGTATTGATTTTAATATATGTATATCGATTTAATTTGTTATTTCATTGAAACCGTATCAATTTCATGTGGAAGAAATAATATCAATTTATTTCTCTATAATAAATAGTAGACTTCCAATGATCTATCGATATAATGTGGTATTGTTCACATTACATTCCTCAACCCATGAAAAGATTTTCTTTCTAGAAACCTTCATTTTCACCCCTTTGGAATATTCCATTCAAGAATCATTCATAGTTTCCTTAGAGTCTTTGTATTTGGAAATATAAGTTCAATGACTACATTCTGTTATGTTTTAACAGATGAAAATTTTTAAGCATCTAGTCAATTTCATTTAAATCATTATTTTCATGAATTTTAAAAACAATTTACTCATCTCTTAATTTTATCCAAATAATATTGTGCTATTAACATATACCAGAATTGTATTAAATTGATTTATATGAAAATTTACATAGATATTACAATCAAATTCACCTTATTAGAAACCAAATTCATAAAATACTAATTATTTCATGAATATCTTGTTCTGGGATCTTTATTTAACCTTTTTGTATCCTTATTAATCAAAAATTATTTATTCTAGTCTTCATGAATGTGAAATTTAGACAGTTATATAATATATAATTATTCTTCATGAAACCCATTAATAAATTAGGAAATTATATCCCTTTTATAAACAATTAATTTCTATTTCAATGTTACTAAAATTGAATCAAACCTTTTAATAAGTGAAAATATTTCGTCAAAGTCAATACTCATAGTCTAGTAGTATCCCATGAATTGAAGGATGTCTTTGTTTAAAATTATTATACCACATTCATTCATATTTTTAAAAAAACCAACTGGATACTAAAGATAAATCATTATTTTGGACACAAAAAAAATTATTTGTTTTATTCATTTCAATTTTTCAAAGAAAATAATTCATTAATAGAATAAAATTCTCATATGATGATGATTATTCAAAATATTTTTGGATCTATTTATGATAATAATGATTTCCATTATACCGTCTTTATCTACTCATCTTTACTAGTATTTTATAATACCTGATAATATTTGGACAATTTATTTCATCCTTTATATTTGGTTTCTATATTGGTTTATGCTAATATTTATCAGAATCATTTTCTAAGAATTCCAATTGAATTTTCACTTCCCATGAGCTACTTACTGGTAATCCTCTAGATATCGTTCATAAATGTTTTTATGGTTCTTCTCATTTTCAAGTACAACAACATCATTTTATACAATTACATTTCCCATAATCATATTTAATCCTTCGTTTGAGTTTCTTATTCATGGGTAAGAAATAAATATCCCTTCATATCTATAGTGTTGGAATATTATGTATTTTTTTGGTATTTATAATGAAACATTTACCTACAAAGTCATGAATTTATAACAATGTTTGAGTATTTACAAACTATAGATTTTATGGATTCTTCTCATCCTTTAGAAATAGTATGTATCTATTATAAATACAGATTGATGTTATCAGTACTTCATTCCAAAAAATCTATAGAAGGACTTTCATGATAAGTGTCATTGTTAGCATGTTGTTGATATTTTATTTTCACCTCTCACAATTACATTCTTTTATTGAGTTCATAATGCTAAAACATAGTTCAATATATCATGTTTCTAAAGAAAATTCTTTACTTATCTATTGATAACTCTATTCCATTATCACTTCATAACATCCGGAATTTTTTTATATCTTCTTTTCAACTTCTCTACGATAATGTGTTATAAAACTAATGAATTAAAAGTTGTGAATCATAATTGAAACCCATGTAATTCATCTAAAATCATCAATGTATGGTACACACTATATCCATACATTAATATCCCATTATGAATTAGCTACATATACATTACTATACAAATGTTCAGGATCTCTTGATGTTGTTTGGTTTCTTTCCTTAGATATATTTTGATTAATTAACCCTTGTTATAAAGAATCCCACATTTGAGTGTAATCACTTTATAACATCGGGAGATATTAAGAGGAATAAAATTTCATAAAATAATCCAACGATGATGAGCTAAAATAAACATGATGTTTTCTCCACAATATAATTTTTTCCTCAGGCAAAAATCACATGAATTATTTTCCACTAACAATATAGATATTCCCCATTGTATTCTTTCCTTGTGAAATAATTTTACCATAATTTCCCTTGATGATATAATGATTTTGGGTAAATATTATTGAATTTACTGAGTGAGGAATTTAAATAAAACATAATAATTTGTTACTTGGACTATCAACAATAAATTTATTTTCTCTTCTGTTGTATTTTACCCCAAAATTATATTTTCCTAAGTAAATAGTTGTTAGGCCGTAATCATTAAAAAATTATATGACACCATACTTGACTTACATAATTCCTATTAGTTGAATCATATTTCCAGTCATATGGGAAGTGCATACAATATAAATATTCCAAATTATAGTGAGATTTCATATGTTGATTGAAAAATATACAACCACATTTTACTTATCGAGTTTCTTTTTGTCCCATGTCATCGACATAATACATAAATATGACAGATATTCTTGATCATTCTTATTATATGCTCACCCAAACTATTATTAAAAATATATGAATTGATTCTGTATTTTATCTAGTTTAAATATCCCCTGAGAAGATATATACAACAACATTATGTCTTCTTTAATACATTGTAATGCTATGTTGATGTGTAATATCTACTAATATGTTAGTATAATCCACAAAAAAAATAACCATAGATATCATTGCTTTAATATTGAACTCCATTTGTATTCTAATATTTTTATTCAACCTATATAAGCCTACTATATATGGATATGTTTTTTATAATTCCCCATATATTCACAGGATTACGGATTTATATTATGTGTATCATTTTGCCTCATTGGTAAACCAATGATTATTTCATAGGGTCTCTAAAAATTCTAATATTGATTCATTCACACAAAAAAACATAAGAGTGGTTTTTTGTGTTAAAAAATAATCTATTTAATCCCTATATTTGTGATCTACATCCACACTAGTTATGTCATTTTTATGGGTCATTTTCTTAATTATAAATTCCTTCGAATGTTTTTATAGACTTCTAAACTACAATTTTCCTTTTTCTATAGCATGCGTGACTTACATTTCAAGCAACATATTATGGTTCACGAGTTTCTCATTAGGTTATACCTTTCATCATAATCCATAAAATTTATCCCCAAGTTCATTTATATGTTTCACTTCATCATTTTTAATGTTATTCATACAAAATATATCCTTGGTATTTTTATCATACTTGAGATCAAATTTGATAAATTTTTCTATGTTATCTTTCTTTTCAGATATGATATTTTTAATTTATTCTATATTATCATACATAAAATATTCATGATATTATTTATTGACATTAGAATAATATAATAATATATCAAATAATTTTTTTTCAAACTCTATATATCTATCTACTCATGTAAACCTCCAAATTTAACCAACCGGTCTACTAATACCTTATATTATCCTTCATCATTTTCACATTCTTCTATTAACCATGAAATACAACAAATTACACAATAGATTCATTTTCATGATCCTTAATGTCTTCTATATCTTCTTAATCAAATTATTCAAAACAATGTTTTTATTATGAAATATGGTTTTTTATTTTATGAAAATTTTATTAGTATATTTCTTTATATTCACACTAGCAGACTATATCTTCTTTAGAATTTCATCATTAATCTTTTATTTATATTTTAAAATCATGGGAAACACTAATTTAATATTTACATAATTTCTACAATGAAATCATATAATATGAATATTTCCATTAATAATTTCATTTCACATCATATTTTCTGAGTAAATAAGTCGCATAACCACATCCATAATATCATCTAAATGACCATCATCTAGAGTGAACTACTTTATGTAATGGAATTACATATTTTTAAATATATAATTTCTATTGAATCATTATAATTATGTCTCATCTCTTAAATGATATGATATATTACTAACATATAAAATTTATTCATTTATGGAACATTATATTCTATTGTAGAAACATTATGATTCAACCAAGGTAAATGTATTCTTATGAAGTGAATAATAATATTTACATATTTAAAATTATATCTAAGACCCTACATGTCCAATGTGTCAAAATTCACATTGTCAACAAATCATTCAACAAACCTATTGGGGTGGATTATCATGTTCATATATTTTTTACACATAACCATAAATTTGAATTCGTAGACTTCTGAATATCTTTGATAGATATTTACTGATTTTGTTTGGTATTTATGTGATAATATACAATACATCACATTTTTGTAGGTTTTTTTATAGAATTATATTTCTATTTCACATGTACCATTGTAATTGAAATCCAATTCCTTATGTCATTCTTTTGATACAACTTCACTCCCCACACTAGTAGAGATACCAAGCATCAGAATTGTAAAGACATCAAATACTAAAAATTAGATGTGGTGTAGCATCATACTTTTTCATAGCTGACAAAATTTTCCCTTAGTGATTGGAATCCCATTGAGATTAAAAAAACAATTTCTTATACTTATATGAAAACTATATCTTTTTATATTTCTATGAAAAAGTTTTATGTCAATAAAGGTTAAATACCCTAAGAGTAGTGGGGTGAATCGGGGTATGAAAAATTAAAAAATCTATCTCATTATTTATTGTTTTCTTTAAAACTACTCTCTATAATCAAATTCCCATAGCATTATATAAATTGAAATTTAAACATTAATATGACACATAAATTGTTCATGCTTCACCCTCTACGGGATACAACAAAGAGGCAAATAAAGTTACTATTATGATGTTCTAAATCCTCTAATGTTCAGTTATTATAATGTTCCAAGTATACTATCTATCCCTCATTTTTTACAACCATTCACAATTTGAAATCACATCACACTTTATGAAGAAGTGAATGAACTGTTAAACATCTATAATAATATAATAATTAGATATAAGTTCGTTCACACTTGTGTGTGTCATTATTCACTTGATTCTGAAAAGTGATGAAAACTACCTCTATGAATCGCATTTCTTAGGGGAGAATGTGTCCCCTATACATGACTCCTTTGCATGAATTATTTATGATATATATTTTCGAGACCTCCCCATGAGAATCCTCTATGAGACACCATCATGGGACCCCACTAAGTGACCCCTTCAGTATACCCCTCCATGAGACACCTCCTGGATATCCCTTCATCATATCCCTCTATAGGAACCCTTCAAAATATCCCCTCATGAGTCCATATTTTTTTCACACGAATGAAGTGAATGTTCCATGAGACCCTTTAATGTTATTTGTTTCATGTAATATCAATGGGTTTACCAATTAATGTATATACCATATTAATAATTAACATTTAAAGATTCCTTCATAATAACTCTTACTAAAACTCTTTCATGAGACATTTTTCTGATTATGTAGAACACAAGGTTCTAGGGTAAGACCATATTAAGATTATGTGGGATGCTTTTCGTCCTGGGAAACATCATATAAAAGAATAATTTCTTCATAAATAACGACTAGGTTTCATTTATAGTCATAATTTATAACATTATCTTTATAATTCATTGTTATCAATGCATTCCAATGCTTTAATAATCATCATTAAATGAATTTCATTGTTTCTTAACATAATCACATTCTTCATGGAATATGAACTTTTTATGATTACATAAATTTCCTTTGAGTGTGTCATAAAATCCCATTATGAGATTAATTTAAAATTTTGATGGATTTGTTTGATCTAAATATGAAGACCGAAGATAATCATTTTTGCTTCGTGTAATTTTAAATGACATCAAGAATACTTCTTCATGTAATTTCAATTTTTATTTAGGTTAATTACATGATTTATTTCTATGATCTAAAAATATTCACATATATTTTTCATGATAATATGAGAGTATTCATCTATAGTTTTGTGGTGTGTTTAGGTGCTTCACATAATCATTTTTGATATTCTACTCTTACAATATTAGTCTACACATTCATTATCTCCATGATTAGTTATATCATTCAATCATAGTGAGATATATTTATATATTCTAAAAAACTCCTCATTCCTCCAATAGATACAATAATTTATAATAAAATAATCTTTTAAAAAACATTCAATCCAAAATAATCATTACTATGTATTTGTGACAAGATGAATAGTTTTATTTTACAAGGTTGATAATGATTAGTGAAACTATGTTGTCAAATCGTGAAACTATCTCCAAAAGGAAAATTGGTCACATATTTGGTGTATGGATATTTAAAATGTAGATATAAATAATGTGATGTGAAATAATTGATCTATGTTTTTAAAATAATATGATACATTTTTCTTCAGTACCGTTCGTCCTCCTATAACCATGGATCTCGACTGTAGGGTATCCACATGAAATTTTTGAGGTATTAAATCTTAAAAATATTGAATCCAATATATTTGTGGATGTTAGATTGAATATCCTTAAAATTCCAAAGAGTGACTCCAATTATTTTTGGGTTGTTGGAAGTATTAAAATGATGGTTACAATGTATTAATTTTTTCTCTTCTCTCTTATTATCATCGTTGTATTTTTTTTAATGATGTAACCACAATCTGGGGACATTATGGATGGATCTATTAGTTGTTTCATGAAATAGTTTTTTATAGATCAGTTTTTAGAATGTATGGTAGTTATTAGATCTACCTATATTTTTTTTAGTTCCGGGATTATTAATATTGTATGTATTTTTCCATTCATATGTTCATCTAGATTTTTTTGAATATGGGTTTCCGGAAGTGATATTCAATGATTTGGTATTTATTTTTAATATTTTGAGTCTTCATTATTATTTTCAGGTGGATCCCAATTGTTTCTTAGAATACTAGGTGTTTGAGTTGGTTTTTTCATTAAAATTCATTTTATATAATAAAAATGTTTTTTGAAATTTGAAATTAGATTAAAAATTTATTGAAAATGTAAATGGGTTTCAGTACATTATTTTTAATTTGGTATGTCTGATTATAGAGGTATGATATTACATTAAATGACATAAATCATGAAAATAAAATCATCCATGTATATATTATCTAAGAAATTGAAAGCCTTTAGGTGTAGGACATTGTATATGGGATCCAAGGGAACATAGAAGGGGGACAATTAGGGATAGGAACACTATGATGGTTTCATTATACCTATCATGGAATATTTCACATCTCTAAATAAACATTTGTATCATAGAGGATTCACATATCATAGTATTCTATCATCCTTGTGCTCATGTTATATTGATTTTTTCCTCTAATTCATCTGATCATTAAGGTGTGAGGATCCTAACTAACCCACACCTAACAAAACCTATGTCCACATCCCACGGTTATTCTTTTTTATTGGTTATTTTTAAATTATTTTGAAATGGTTTATTTTGAATATTTTTGAATATTTTTTCTTTGAATTACTTCAAAAAATTTAAATCGGTGGATATACATGATTTATGATGGAATTATAAATTTATATTATATTACTAAAATATCTAAAAATCTTAGTTATTGCATTGCTTTTGAAGACTTTTTAATGAGTGTCATGTCAAGTTATATGGGTCTTGATTTAGTCACACCCTATTGAGACCGATGAGTGTGTGAATATCTTCTTTTATGTATCATATGTAATGTAAAGGTACTACATGGTGGTGGTGGATATCATTGTTAACATGGTAAGGGATTTTGGTAATGAAATAGTGGAACATTAATCCACATAACGCATGGATATGGATTTTATGATGTTTTAATACTCTATTTTACCTAAAATAGTTTTTAAATTTTTATTCCTTGTATTAATTAACATACACAATTTTACATTAAATTGGAATATTTTTCTTATTTTATATATTCCATCTTTTTATTCAATTTCATTTTGGAGTCAATGATACGTAGTGATAAATTGTTAGCCCCAAGAACTGTTCACTATCCCATGTGGATCATGAATTCCATTTGGGCCTTGTTTTGGTTTAGATTGGATGTTTAGTTTTGGGATAAATCAAGATATTTTATGACTAATTAATTTTAATGTTATTTTCTTTTACCATGGTGTTCATGTCTTGTGATGTTTTTGGTTGATATATGATGGGGTTTTGATGACATTAGGGTAGGTTATACATGATTTTGTCTATATTTATCATCATAAAGAGACTTAATATATGATGATATACTGGTATGTGTGTTTACTATGTTGGGTTGTGATTTAACTGCAATTATTTTATTATATTTTCTTAATTAAAACAAGGATACATCGCTTTTCTGATGTTATCTCTTCTTTAATTAAGGTGTAACCATACCCCCCAAAGCTTCCCAGAGATTCATATGAAATTGTTCTGGATAATGTTCAACTATAAAACCCTATATAGAATCATAATAATGTAAAAATTGTAGTATGGAAGGATTTTATATGGATTGGGGTGTCATCCCCACCTCTGATCATGCTCAATAAGGGGAATCATGGATTAAGGAAGAAAACTATAGATCCTAATTGTGTATCAATTCCGAATAATCGTCCATCCATGTAACGTATAATCCATTGGATGTGTAAGACTAGTCATATTAGAACAATTTTATTTTTATCTTTTGGATACTCTAAACATTATCAATGTTAAATGTGCTACCATTAAACTTGAGGGACCTATAAAGAGATGGTGGGTCACGATAGTCTATGAAAGGCAACATAATGGTTTTTTTTTGGAATTAATCAAAGACAATATTTTTCTTGTATATTTTCTCTGTATAAATCATTATGGATATTTTGATGGAATTAATAACCATTAAACATGGTTATTATAATATAATATAATTTTCTAAGTACTTCACAAAGTTATTTTTTTCTCCGCTATTATTGTATAAAGTGATATGTTTAAGTCTCAATGGATACATATGGAATTAAGACTAGATATTCAATCATATATTTATATTCCAAATATTTCCTCCTATATTTAATTATTTGATTGAGGTTATAAATAATTGACTTACATGGTAGGATGGTTATGATTAGTTTTTATTCTTAATCTACATGATGGGTGTTTTAACTGATTCTCTAGAGATAAAATTGATGTGGACCATGGTTTATAAGGGAAGTTCAAGTTTCTCCTTGTACTAGGATTAAACAACACATTTTTAAGAATTTACCAGTGAAAAATTGACTTGATTCATGTATAGTAAGGTAGGGAACAAGAGATAGACACTACTCAAATCACTTAAAATTTATAACTCAGTTGAATGTTGTAGACCCTTATAAATGTTCATTAATTAATTTTAATATATATGTTAGAGTTTAGGATTGTAATCACAAACTATTTCAATATTGTATTCTATTGGGTCAAATATTATCTCTTCTAAGCCTCTAAAATAAAGAAATAACATATTGTGAAGGTGTCGCAGGTGGATCTTATTGAGGTCCCTACGTCTATGAAAGGTACTATCTTTATTAATTCATATATAGAGACTAATTCTTTAATAATAGATCCTATAATAATATTATATCTGCATTATTATGGAATATTATAATACTTTTAATAGAAGTATAATTTCCCAGTTCATCAGCAGGGTTTGAACCTTTTTAATTTTATATAAAAACCAAATAAAATTGTCTTAATAAGAAGTTACTAGGTGTCTATAGATTGATTTGGTATATATCATAATGTTCTAGGTCTTGGAGTTCATATTTTTTGAAAATTATGGTTAGTCACATGGTTAACACACAGTTTGGTTAGTAATGCACCTCGATTATGAAACCCATAATGAGAGGACCATAGTTTGATATTACTTTTGTCAGAGGCCTAAAAACTGTGAAATATTTTTAATTTATTCGAGGTTCACCTCACATGTTTTGGGAGAAGTTATTGTAACCATGTGTCATAACCATATAGGTTGTGGTTATCCTAGAGATAAGGTAGACATATATGGTTTTTGGATTGTCCAACTATTTTAACAAACCATGTTCCGTATTAAAATGTTGGAAATAACTACTTTCTCCTATTATCCTTTAAAACAAAAAAAAAGATTGACAACCCTATTTATTTTCTCAATAATTAGTATTCAAGATCATTCTTTAGCATGTTATTATATATGGATTGATCACCCTTATATGTAATTAGACTCCTTTAGTGTTTGACATTTAATATCCCCTTCAATATGGATAACAATCCAATATATTTCTTCAACATTTTTTCATTCGATGCTAATTTATACTATCATGTTTACTTTATATAACATATTTTTAGGGATTTTGTATATTTTTTATTTCTATTTTCCAACCTAAATATGTGTTTATTATCAAATGTAGTGTCTTTTATAAATAATTGGATGCTATTATATCATTTTTCTATAAAATCATGTTTTTTTTAAAAAAACTCCATTCTTCATCATGCTTTTAATTCTATGAATTTTGATTAACACTTGTATCACATTAGAATTACTCTTTAATACATTTAGAATACATGATATAAGTCATATATAATATATTTAATTTTTATGAACTCATCCCAAATCACACACTTAGGGTGTGTCTAAATAAATTTCTATAACAATCATACCTTCCCTATGAAACTAATCCACCCCTTATCGGTAGTTATAGTGACTCTTAAAATAGAAATGTGTAAAAGGAAATAATTGATATATTAAAATACATGTACACCTCACATTTATATATATATATATTTCCTTTTATTATAGGAAAATACTATAGAACTTGTTCAAATTGTTATTGGTTTGGATTTGGTTCAAAAATCAATAGATTCCAGACCTGTAATTTCTTAGTAGAAATAATACGAAAACACTATATTTATTTAATTGAAATCTATGACATATACCCAATATGAATTTGGAAATTATTTTTGATTCACAAAGTCCTTAATTTGAAACATAATATTCACCTCTAAACTTTGGAAAATTGAATGCATTGGATAAGATTATAGTATTTTCCTTATTTTCCCAAAATATTAAAATTCACCGATCGTATAAATGTATTCAAAAAAAATATTATATCCCATGATTACATTGGTTTTCATTCCTTTGGCCATGTTTGATATTCTAATGAGACTATTGTCAAGGGTTAATCTTTGGGATCATCCCTAGGATAGTTCTCATACATAAATAGTCTAATATAACAATTGAAGTAGATTGGTTCAGTTGGGTTTATTTACTATGTCGAACCTATGTATTAGTGAATTAAATGGTTTATATGCTCATAGAAAACTATCATATCATGAAGTCGATTGGTTTAGTTGGGTATCCAAAGAGGAACCCATATCTGACTTGTCTTGATTTATTTTTCTACATTATATTAATTATATATTTACACTATTACATTTTATTCTTAGTTATTTTATTTTCATTAGATGTTGTAGGTGGTGGCCTACATAGTTTCACCCACACACACATTTCGGCCACCATTTAGTAATTGCTCATATTTAAATGAAGAAGTTAAGGATAATGGTATTTTCATAGATATGTATTCTTGATCGATTCAAGGGATATAAGTAAATGAACGAGTTAGTTCATGGAATGTTAACAGAGATATATAATTTTTTTCTTCTATTTTATTTTGTGTATACAAATACTCTTGGAATTCTTACAACCATGAATTTATTTCCAATAATTCATTATCCTCCTAATAACATCTCTATATAGTTTCAATTTTTAAATTATGTCGTTATTTATTATATATATTTTCAATTTATGCTTACTTTTTATTTATGATTATTTGTTTTGAAAATGTGTTCCATTGTAATTTAGAGGGTATAGTCACCACATTATACCGCTATACCCATTGATTATATTTAGAATCTAGTGACATAAAAGGAGGCTATCTCGCGAACTTTTGGCCAACCAAAATGATCACTTATCTTTGAGTTAGTACTATAATGTCACTAATTGGCATTGGAGACTTTAATATTACCCCTTTTTAAACTTGTTTGAGTTAGTTGAAATGACACTAAGATGTGTCAAATCATTTTAATAAGTTGTACATGGGAGTAGGTAACCAACATGAGGGGAAACAAAATGTTCCTATTAAGGGACATATTGTTATCTATTACACCTATTGAGGATGTATTATATACAATATTTGTGGAAACACTTGTTTTAAAACATTTTGTTTTTCGAATTTTCACCCCCGCTACTGTATTTCAAGGGATAATTATCACACAGTTCATAATATGACCACATGAATTTATAAGTAATGGATATTAAATGGTATTAATGTTTTATTTACTAATTTTAGTGCCTATTTTGTGTGATTGTTTTATTATTCATGTGATTACTCAAATTTATAGTAGTGATTATGAAAATGAAATCAGTTACATAATGTATTTCCCATAGTATAAATGGTTTATTCCCACATCTCTATATTATATAACCATATCTTTCTAATTTTATCACTGTTAAATATATGTAATCACTATTACATAATATGAAACCTTTAGGTGGTTTTATTTAAATGAATTTTCAATCACATATTATATTGTTATGTTTGTAAAAATTGGTAATGAAAATCCATATAGTTGATCAATAACATAAATTTTTTTAATTTTATTTTGAAATTTTGTAAAAGGTGTGTTTTAGTAAAATTTTATTCATATTGTAAAATATAATGTTTATGTATTTTTATCTTGGTGATGGAAACATATATAATTAAACCTCTAAATGAGAAATTATTTATTTAAAAAATGTTTATATTTAAATTGGGATGTCAATCACAACATAGTGATATTTTCATCTATATCATGGAATTAACACCATATATATATATAATTTATCAATAAGACATGAAATTTCACCTTATGACCAAACTATATAAGAGTGTAGTTTGTTAGTGAAACTTGTGTAATAGATCATTATACCTATATTTTCATCTTGTGTATACCCTTCTAAACTATGTATGAAGTTCTAATAAATTTTCGTAGTTTTGTAGATATATACATCAATGAGGCCTTAGGTCGAGTGCTAGGATTGGACCAACAACCATTCCCTAGAGGTGGCTACACCTTGACTACCTATAGTGCCAAAAATTTAACCTCCCACACTAGAGATGATTACATAAAAAATGGTCACTAATTCTTAGCTTAGAGATGAGTTTCCACATCTAAAAAAGTCTATGGATGTAAATGCATGGCCTCCTCCATCCATTCCATTATTGAATAGGGAATTCCAAAAGTAGTGCCCACCTACCTTTGTAGTCTAAGGTGGTCACCATTATAAGGAATAATAGATGGAGGGGATTTTTACTATCTCAAGGAAAAAAGAAATTCAACCAATTTTTATGGTGAGTCTCATATGTTATTTCATTCACAAATAATACAAGAGATTCCAATATGTTCATTCACAGAAAGCTCAGCATCATGGTGTGATCTATAGGTATTTCTAGAGTATATTCAAAGGATACATTTTCCTAGATATATTTAGAGAATATCTATATTGTGAATTCCAAAATATGTAGCATATTATTATCTATTTTATTGACTATTCATCTCATTTCATTAGGAAAAATATATTCTATATACACATGTTTGGTAATTATTTATCAAGGGAAAATCATTTTTAATATGTGATTAGTCATTCCCTATGATCTTAGGTTAATGAATTATGAATAAATATCTTCTCCATGATGTTCATCCAATCCCTTATATTAATTAAAAATATAGTGATGATGATGTTATAGGGTATAGTTTTTTAGTTTATAATATTGATAGTTCATAATGGAGTGTGAGTCAGTATCCCCTTGAATTTTATTTTACATATAATAGCCCTTCAAGAATACTTCTAGGAGTATTTTTATCATTATATAGTTTGGAAGGTAGGGTAACATTTAGAACCAGTGTATGAGAACCAATTAGGTTGTCCAGATTATGGAATAATAATCCATCTTTAGGGAATTGTTAGTAGCTTTCTATTGGTTTTTAGTGAGTGATGATTTGTACACATTATAACTTATAGAATGGTATATATGTCTCCACCCCAGGAAATTATTTGGATTAACACTTTCCTCTTATTCTTAAGTGATGGTGGAGGTCATGGAAGCTAGAAATGGGTTTTTTAAATCTATAAGAGCAAAGCTACATAGAAAGGTCATGTTGAATCTTAGGGCCACTGATTTGGTTAGTTATATATAGTGTATACTACTAGTGAGTTACATTATGTTCAGTCAACTATTGAATAAGGTATTATTTCAATTTACTCAAAACCTATATCATATTTTTTTGACGTGATAACATAGAACTCATTCATATCTATGTCATTAATCGGAATTATCATTCTTGAGATTGAGTAAATATGTCGGGTTTTTCTCTTAACACTCTATTCGGAATACAATAAGAGATAAATTTTTGAGCATTGTATTTGCCTCTCAAGTTATGTGGGTATCATTTATAATGGATGTTTTTCTTCACTAAAATGAAGATATTTTACAAAACCATTATAATGTATTTTTAACATCCCTTAAATTAACTATACATTATTATATATAGAGAGTGTCATTCCCATCCTCCAGTTGTAGTAACTATGTTCAAAATGGAGAATGAAATGTACTATAAACTCATGTTGGACCATAGAATCATTGCCTGGGGGAGTGTTAGCTCAAATTTTCAACCATTATTTAGCTGACTAGAGAGCATGAAATGTATATTTCCTCCCATGGTAAACTATTTCAAATATGTATTTAGTGTTGACTTTTCATAGTTATTTCTAGAGATAGAGAGGCAGAGTTATTTATAGATATTTTTTAAGAGCCGGTATTTTTTTTTCACATAAGACAATATTTCTCATTCCTCCATCTAAATGGACCCCTTTGAGGCATTGTATGGTAGGCTATGTAAATCAAATATTGTTATTTTATAGTGGATCTAATTTTTTCAATGGGAGAAGAATGTTATTTAATAATAATTTAATGATTGATGTTAATCATTAGTTACCATAAAGTTATTTGAGATATCAAAAATCATATATACATTACTACTTTCATCCACTTGAATTTTCAGTTGGCTTTCACATGTCCATTAGTTTTTCTCCTTGGTTTTGTGACATATTTCATAGAATAGAAGGGAAATTTATAGTGAGATAAGTGATATATTTTGAGATTAATAAGGGGATTAAAAAATTAGCTAACCTATTAACTTTGTAATCTCAATTTTATTCAATACATTATTTTTTTCATTTCTTATTATAATAGAAGGTATCATCATATTCCCTATCATGTTTTGAAAATGTAAGATCATGATTCAAAAAAGTATATATTTTTAGATAAATTACTGGTTCATGTTATTGATTCATTATAAAATATTATATATTAGAATTATATTCTATTTTTTCATGTTTTATGATCATATAATTGATTATATAGGGATTTGAGAGTAGGAATGGATGATAAGGGAGTAGTGGACTCATATTTTTATCTACCAGACATCGTCTGCAAAAATTTCTTTGGGGAAAAATTTATATGGTGTGGAGGATTTTCACATTCTAATGTAACATTCAGGTACTTTATTTCATTTATTTCATTTTGTTGTTTATTCTTATACTATTATAGGATAGTTTTATGAGTTTTTATATAATTATATGAATGTATCATATTTTTCATTTTTATAAATATTTTTCCCAATTTTACACTTAGGATGATCATGTACAATTTTTTTTAAATAGAATTGTATTGAATTATATATCAGAAAATTTATAGAAAAAATATTAATTTCCCCAAATTAAATGTTAGAAATGATACCAAAATATTATTCCCTCAAAATAATTCATTACATATTAAATAAATATTTATTTCAATTCTATTTGTAAATGAAAAATCAATAATAAATATTTATTTAATATATTAGATTTTATTTATACAAATAGAAAAGGGTTTTCACAGCACAATATAAGGATATAATATGAATTCCACACACCTTGATGCCAAACTAATATTTTTTACACCAATCGTTTTATTTATGAACTCAATAATAACAACAGACCAGAAACTTATGCGAAGCCTACACCAAACCATCAACCTCACATTTGAGGATCCTATAAATCACCTAAACAATAAAAAAAGAAATAAATTTTTTGTAATAAAATGAAATATAGTTATAACGATGAAATATAAATAGAATAAATAAACACAAGTTACCAAACTCGGGAATTGTTTTGGTTAGTTAATATTATAAAAATAAGAAAAAATACTATCAAAAGGTGGTGGAAAATGATCTGAAAACCGAATCATATGTATGGAGGGGTGGAGGGGTAAATTATCCCCTCTAGTTATTAGATGATTATGTAAACTTTATTTTGGGTATAATGTTGTGAATAAAGCGATATGAAACATGTTTTAGTGGATTTTACAGTCATAGCGATCCTAGATAACCCTAGAATATCCTACTATTATTGGAGATGATAAATATACAATATGTAGGAATATTTTTTAATACATTATGAATCTAAAATTTATGTATCCAAGTAATATCACATGAGGTAATTGACTATAACCCTTTCGTTGAAAACTATTGAACCTACATATGTATGTGACAATAATGGAGACCATGAAATACGATATATATCTATGATATGTGGTATCATGATAAAGTATGTCAATGATAAAGACCATTTATTCCCAATAAATCCAATGAAAACATTTTCTAGTTGCCTATAAAAGGTAGGAAGAAATATTTGAATAATTTATCAATAGTAAATGCATACCCATTATTGTGAGATGAGGGTGGAATTCCTATGGCTTGCTTACAATCCATGTAATTTAGTAGTAGTGAACGTATCAATCTATTGCAAAACAGATCCTTATGTAGTGAGATATAAATTATGATAATAAAAATTATATATTGAATCACAACACATACTATTGTCAATTTAGGATGAGATCTTCTTCATACTCAATCTATGATATAGATTCCATCCTAATTGATGACATAGAGTATGTTTTCAACTATCCATATAGAATTTGAGAAAATAAATTCCCAATTATTATTAATTATTTCAATGAACATCTTATATAGTGAAACAACAATATATATCATAAATTATAAGAAAATAAAAAAATAAAACTTAATCCATATTATTAATGATTATCTATATTTTTTTATATATAATGTGTTGATTTCATAAGTGAATGAAATTTTAATTTACATATATTCTCAATAATATTTATTGATATGAAAATTAAACTCTTTGAAAAAATTGATTATTTATTAAATATACAATATATTAAAATATTTTTTTGATACCATAATATTATATGTTTCATAATTTTGTAATCATTCATTATATTAACAAAAAAATGTCATTAAAATTGATCATAAATGAATTCAATGAATGAAAATACCTATATTACAATTTTGAAATTTCAATTTTTGACATATTTTAAAAAATTCATTCATGTACTCTAGAGTTGAGAAATAATATATTGAGTACTAGTTTAGTGTACATATTTTATATTTCACAATTATTGTAATTATTAATATATAATTAATTTTATAGTAATGTATACCTATTGTATCAATTTTTAACATATTTTTAGGGTGTGAGGATTAAATTTATTTTTTTATAGTTTTACAAATGGAAGAAAATATATTTTTCTAAAATAAATGATTCGGGAATTTATTAATATTTTTTCACATAAACATACATTAAAGAAAATTTAATGTCATGTATGTTTTATCATGAAAAAATATCAATTAATTATTGTATATGAATAATGTATTATCCCATTTTTTCATGATAAAAAATCGTTTTTTATATTTCTAAAATTTTAGTCAATTTAATATTTTTAACTTCATGGTTGTTATATCAGTTATTTGGGAGATAATTCATATTATTATAATATAATGACACATTCTAATCATTTATACAAATTAGTAGTGAAATGTGAATATAGGAAGCCCCATTAGGTTTACATGTAATACCTTGACCATGTAGGATAAAATCATAAAATTCTGTCGAGATGTCACATGGTGTCAAGTGAACTACACTATCAATACATTATTCGGAATAGTAATGAAGGACTCTTTACCTTAATAATTATTTATACATGGAAACGTAAGAAAAATATCCATGATAATGTAAATTATTCTCAAACTTTTATTCATTTAATGAATAAATAACAATGGAAGCAAAAATTCATTTATAAATAAAATATAAATATAATTTTTTACACAAATAAGTAGGACAGAAGAACATATAAATAAATGTTTATTATCCAAATCTCCCTACTCCTCTAGAAGAACTCCAAAATGAATTTATAACTCACCAATAAAAATGTATAATTTATTACCATTTAATATATCATGGCCAATTATATAATACTGTTCATTGAAGTATACATTTAGGGGTGATTATATAATCATTAAAACAATCATAATTAATCGAATACAATTCCATTTATGAAACATCTCAAAATAAAATTTTATTCATTACCTAAAAACCATGGAAAGTTTTAAAACACAAATACTAATTTCTTGAACAATTTCAAAAACTAGGATTTATACCCATGCATGGAATTATAAATCAGTATTTTAATAATTTTTTGAAAACACAAAATTTGAAATTATATTGTAAAAATAATTCATAAAACAAATATTTATCATGACTAGTTAATTTATAAAAAATACATATTATTAAAACTATATATGATAGCTAATAATTTTTGAATATCCAAGGAAAATATATATTTCAAAAATTTGAGATAAATTATTAGTTTCTTGAGTTTGAAATAGAAAATACACATTTCAAAATATATCTTGAGGAATATACACATTTCAATAATTCCATAATTCTATGAATAATTAAAAATCAAATTCATAAATATATCAATTGTTTTTTATTTTGTGTGGATTTTCATTATCCCACAATTATCATGTTATTGCATCGCACCCATTCATGTGGTTGAAACAAGTCATCACATATTCAAAAAAAACCTCAAATAATCAATATTTGAATGAGAATGAGAGTTGTGTCACTTTTTTCACTCAATTATCAATACAATTTATAAAATTAATATATTTACTCTCTACGTCGTTACTTTATAATTAAAAATAAATCATTTCATAAAAATTGGTTTTGATCCTTAGTTTTCATAATACTGAATAGAAACTCACTATTTACTAAAAATATGATAGAAATTTAATTATTTTTAATTTATAATGAAAACTCCCCATTTATAAAATATCTTATAAAAATTCTTATATGATAATTTCATAATGAAAATAAATTTTTATATATAGTATAATAAATCAATTTCTATCATTATATATATAAATATATACTGAATTATAAAAATTACAATGAAATAGAGACCCCAATAATCTAGCTTAAATTCTTAAAAATGATATATACATTGAAAATAAATTAAAACAACATCTATTCCATGGTCGAGATACTGTTAGAACATTGGATTATATTATTGGAGTTATTTTCAATATGAATGTGATTCTCATTAATTTTTTTTTAATTTTATCTAAATTTTAATTCATCATCGAGATGCGTTTATTTTTTTTATAATTTTTTTATTATGTATGGTTTTTTGTAGTTCCTGGATAATTTAAGTATGATTGACATAATAAATTTAATTTTTTCATCATGGTGTCTTCAGTTGATAAGGGATAGTAGATATCTTAAAAATAATCCTAAGTATAACTAAAATTTGATTGATTAATTTCATAAAATTGTTTACATAGAACCCTTTTATGGGAAAGGAATATCATTTAAGAGTAATTTAATAGGATTTGTTTCATAAGACTCATTCTATAGGAAGGTAAAATCTCCAATAATTCGTTTCATAAAATTCATTTTGTAGTAAAGAAAATTACCATTTTATTCATTTGGAATGATTCATTTTACCAGACCCATTCCATAGAAAATGTAAATATATTAGACTCATTTCATAAGAATCGGTTCAAAATAAACCATATTCTGTAAAGGATAATCAAATAAGAACATTTCTGAAGAATCATTTCATATGAGTCACTTTTTAAGAGTCATAAAATTGAGAAAATTATAATGTGACAAAGACATGGCTTAAATATAGTAAGGATTTAGTATTCCTTGGGAGAATTAAAACTATTATAGATTTTGAATTTAATGGTTAGGAAAACATTTAATATCATTTCTATATTAATGGATGATTAGTGATGTGATATTACTATTTATTTAATATTTTGAAAATATTGAGAATCAATTCCCAGTTGAAATCACAACATGACTTAGAGCATTGAGTTGATAGTTAGTATGCACTGGAATATAATTCTATATAGTTTACATGTATTTTTATATAAAAAAATATAGAATATATTTCCAAATATTTGAAATGAATAAGAGAATGGTTGTCATTATTTTCACCACTTCTACTAATGAAAATATATCTGAGAAAAATAATTTTAAACTAAAAAGAAAGAAATAATAATAAAATTAATTATGAATCTTGATACAATAAAATTATAAAGATGTATGGGAAAATATCCTCAATATTTTTTTTGTTCATAATTATAAAAGAATTACACTGTAATAAACTGAGATGTTGCATCGTTGTATTTATTTAACTCAAGAACTGTATGTGAGATCAAGAGGATAATCTGAACATGAGATTTCTAGCACACCCATGATGACCATTTTTAATCAATATAGTGGATAGTATTACAAAGTATTATGTTAATATTAGTCCAAATTATACTCATTGATTATCCCATTTTAGTTATGTAATTAAAATATAGTACCCCAACATTTAGATCATATATTTAATTATTATATATTTGTTATGATAAACCAAAAGAATCATAAATATAAATCTAAAATTATGGAAATTTAAAAAGGGTGAAACAATTCAAACCAACATTCACCCCTCCCCTTTTAGGACATGTTACAGTTTCGTTTTTGTAATTTAATTATTAGAGATACATGTTTCATGTGTTGAATTATCCATATAAAATTTATGATTCATTAAAATAAACTTTGATGAAAAGGGGTTACATTATTTAATATAAAACAATTAAATATAGAATAAAAATTTACAAATTAATTATGATAACTTTGACTTCATTTTTTCTCAAAATCTATTCATAATGTTTATGTAAATTAATATTTTCAATTTTTTCTATGTCTTATAGGGATATAAATTTTCTAAAAATAATTATAAATAAATCAATTATTTATCAATTTATTTATAAAATCATCTATACATGAAAGTGATGATATGTGAAAAATTAATTTAGACAATGTATATATTGAATATGATTTCTAAAGGTGAATAAATGTGATTGAATAATTGAATCATGTATTACACAATAGTTTTATAGGTTATTCAAAAACATTTATAAGGTTATTAGAGCAATGTGGTTGATTGGTTAATAGATTCATGAAGAAAATTTTGTAAATAATTATTTGAGGAGAATAAAACCTCCATGTAACCCACTAGAGGTAACTCTTGAAGAGAAAATTTTATTTTAGTAATCACTGAAAGACCTATATAAATTATTGGTATCATATGTAATAAAAGTTAAATGGAATTGAACAAATAGAAAAATTATTAAGGAGATAAAATTTAAAACCACGCACATGACCTGCATCAATAATGATGGTGGTGATTTGGAAGGGTATATATGATGAGTTCCTTTTTCTACTAGAAATAAAAATAAATACATGTAAATGATGGTTTAGAGGGAATAAACCCCAATAAAGTTTTTAGCATATCATGGTAGGATAGGTTACATAAAGACTCCTTAATAGGTTTTATGGTATTGAAGATGAAATAAAAATTATATATATTTCAAGAAATATTATTATTCATATAATATAAATTAATTAAGGAAACTCATATACAAAATAAAATTAGGATACCATTAATAAAGGATGTACAAACTGATGATGATTTTTTAAATGTAGAAAAATATGAGTATAAAATGGACTTAGAGGATGAAATGATATCTAGGGTGGATGAATGAAAATTAGAATAAGATAATGATAAATATTTTTAGGGAATAATTGAAAAAATTGTAAAATTTATTGATCTATTGAACAGATGGATATGTAATTAAATATAATGTGTAAAACCACTTATTTTCTAGAATATTACCAATAGTATATGTATCATCATGATGTTTAAATTTTTTGGCAATAATGTGTGTTGGAAAATCGATAATCATGAAATTCATTTGTGTGAGAAGAGAATGAATATCACATTAATGAAGTAAAAACCAATATTAATGAAATAGATGACCCCAAGACTTGAATAAATGAAATATAATGTACAGATGAATCTCTAAGAGAAGAAGAAGGTTTTTTGAAATGTTAGTTTAAAAAAAATGTAAAATGATGTGAATAAAATAAGAATAATTTTTTTCAGAGAATAATTGATATTGAATTATTGTAATGTAATGGATCTGGTCCAGAAACTCCATTAAATAGAAGACAAACCGGGCTATGAAATGTCCTGAATCGCATTACCAATCTCCACGGGCTGCGGAATAACACCCATGAATCTGGAATCATCTGAAGGAAGGATTTTACATAGATAAAATTGAATAGAAGGACAATATTTAAATTACGATGATTATAAATGATACATTACATAACTAAATACCAATAATTTTAGTATTTAATCATAATAATCAAGTTAAAAACATTGATACATATCAATGAAAAAAATAAATCAACTATAAAGATAATAAATACTCTAAATGATAGGACCAAAACTTCTCATTTTGTCACTAGAAACTACCAATACCAATATTTCATGAAACCTCACCACCTCACTATAACACATTTTCATTAATTATATCAAATATAACAATTTTACTCACCCAGAATGTATTGTTCATGGTTTGAGACAAACATCCACAATTCTATGGCACCAATTTTATATATAAAATTATCTTCAAAAAAATTTCCCAGTGTAAAAATTATATAAAAAATATGGAATGATAAGTATGATTTCACATATATATATCCATGTTATTATAGAAAATACTCTTTTAAATGTTTCTATATAAATTAATGATAATACAGTTTAATAAAATGATTAAGATAAATCATGTTATATTCATCATAACACACATCATAAAACCAATAAAATAAAAAATTTCTTGGTTAATCACAATAGAGATTCCCACTATGATAACCCAGATCTATAACTTTTAGTCTTTTCATTCCATAATAGTCAATAAAAACTATTTCAAACATCATTTCTATAGTACCAATGAAGCTTTGATATAGGGATGATATAAACTGAGAAAAAATGATCTCCTTTATGGTGTGTAGATCATGTTATTAAATCCAATGAATCAGTGATACATGGAATGATGAAAAACCCAAAAATTGAACCCTCTTATGGTGTACTGATCACGATTGTAGTTCTAATTATTCATTGATATTCAAATAGATAATCAATATACAGAGAACCATATATAAAAATTGGAATATGAAACAACACTAGACGCCTTTAAAATAACCTATGGATCCCATGTGCAATATATGTCAAATAATTTTAGAAGGGAACAACATATTTCACCAGAAAATTTATAAATATAACTTTTATATTCAAAGAACATGAATTGAAAAAAATAAAAAACCATTTCAGAATTATTTGAAAACATATTATTTTCCAAAAATAAATTGGAACCCTATATATTTTCGAAAACAAATTAATCCATAATTTAAAAAAACAAATAAAAAGAAAAAATTATAATTTAGAAAACGATTTTGAAATAATATATAAATATAATTTATCAAACATATGTTAGAAAAAAATCCATATACCCCACTCGTGGGAACAAGACAACCACAATAAAATCCACATGTCATGTGGAATGGAAACACATGATATATTAAGATAGGGATCTAAAAAAAATTAACTCATTTTATAATTTGGATTAAATAAGAAAAACATAATTTTTGAAAAAAGGTAAACAAATATTTTGAGTTCACAAGTGCCACACAACAATTAGCCAGAGTTCTAGTATCTAGGATAAAAATTCACAATGTCTCTATAATGGGTTGAGAGAGATCATAACATGATTAATAGATTTCTATAATTAGGAATATATTAGTGACTAATTATATGATTTTAGGAATAATCAAATGTGTATAAGTAAGGCAAACCAAATCATTGAAAAATGATCAATTGGGGACTGAAATGTCCAATGGAGAAGTTAGGTAGATCCATGAATGGAAAATAAAAGCCTCTCCAGGAGGACTTGTCAAATAATGATCAAGATTGTGGGATTATGGGGTACTTTAGGGGTTTGGGGTCATAAAATTAATTCTATATTCTCAGTTAATTGGAATTTTCTATATCCACTGGAATTATAGTATCCCCAAAAAAGTGAAGTTTCTACACATTGGCTCAGCCGCATAGTAGTGGATGTCTACTAGAATTTTAGTGGATATTATTATAATTAATCAAGCTTAGGGAAGCCCACTAGGTCACCAGGGGCCCCAAAAGTAATACATAGTTATTCACAAATCCATTGGATGGTTGGTGTCTTCTTATTGAAAATATTAATACCAATCTACATGGACAAATAAATTAAACAAATTCAATAGTACCCCAAACTCATATATAACAACATAAAAATAAAATAGTAATATACCTGGACTATGACTTTATATTCTCCCCACCATAGGACATTCAATCCTCATAATTTCATGTCGAAGAAGGGTTCTTCATAAAAATGTGATTCCTCTAATCCCTCACGAATTATCCATCAAAACATGTCTCATGAGAACACAATTTTTCTTCCATAACACTTCTTCTAATATAATAGTCTACCTATAGATAACATTCACATATGATTCGTACCTCTACACTAGATGCCCCACAACTAAAATTTTCATCCCCCAAAAAAATTCCACCTAACTCACAAAATTAGAATGATCTGAATGATACCTTTTAATCTAATATATTATGGAAAAATAATGAGTCCGGTCTAATTTAGATTTTAATACCAATTGATATTTAACATTTCGGACCCACAAAATGATATCAAATAATCCGTCATATCGTAGTTATGACTATCCCTATTTCTCAATACAAAGGTGACCCAATTGAGGAGAATCCATTTTAAATACCATTTAACTAATGGAAAACTCCAAAAGACGATATCATTGATCATAATAATATTTTATTATGATCTCTGAGATATATCAATGAAAAAAAATATATCTTGAATCTCCATTCATATATCATGAAAGATATTTAATCCCATAAGTGAGGCCTCACCCACCTCATACAAATAAATAAGTGACCTTCAAAGGTGACCATAAAAATCCTTAAATGGAGACTTTATTATGATTGAATTCTCATTATTATTATAAGAAAAATCAATTTATCCCAAATTTTTAGCCAAAGATCTATTTAAATATAAATCATATATATAAATAATTCCTTCCCAAATCTATGTATCATTATCTATCTGAGCATATATATATACATGTAGTGTGTTACATAACCTAACATGAGACCCCATTTTATCATGGTTACTTTTCCAAATCATGGTGGTAAACTCAGGATCCCTTCTAGAGACAATGGTATTGGGGACCCCATAAGAATAAAAAATTTATACATATAATTCTATCCATGAAATTTAACATTGGTGATTTATATAATAGGAATGAAATGAGCCAATATTTTCAACAGATTGCTCAAAACATAGATTGAAATATTTCCTCACATATTCCATGTAAATATAACTATAATGTCCATATATTTATCGTTGCATTTCAATAATTATCTTGGAAGAGGAAACAATATAACAATGGGCTTTAGGTGCATTCATTTAATCTATCAGTAGTTTTTTAGTGATACACATAATCAACAATGTAATTCTTCATACATATCCCCCAAAATTTAAAACACATGTCATAATCCATCTTCATAGTTCCCAGATGAAAGGACTAAGAAGATCGATGAGAATCCTGAATCAGTAAATTCCTTTTTGGTGAAGGGATGAACAACATAACTCCTGAAGAAAATATTCACAATATATGGGATTGTCTAATAAAAAATGGACTCCTCATCATATACGGACTCACTCATTCATTTATAATAATCATCCTACACCATATCCAATAGAATGAACTTATGAAAATATTATTATAATTCAACACCGGTTAGAACAACACCTAAATCACCCTTCTACACATCTAAATGAAAATTTCTAAAATTTCTCATATATCTCCACTCTTTTTTTTCTTTTCAATATATATTTAGAATGAATATTCATACGAGGAGTGACGACAATGATATTTACCTTTCTATGGTTGTTGGTTATGTCAACTCTAAATTTATGGAGGAACTCCACCTATCACCTCTACCTGAAATTAATGAAATTATAGGATAATATATAACTCTAATCCTTTTAATAATATAAACCATGAACTTCTCCCAAAAAATATTCTTCCTAATAGATCAAAAATTGCATAATGGTGTTTAACTCCATGTCATGAGTGCGATAATTCATCCTGTGTGGACATAGATGACAAGAATCACAACGCAAAAATTGATCTCCCTATAAAATCACACACACCATACCAATATTAGAGGAATCTAAATCTTAACAATATACATTACAAGGATTTATCATGTTTAAAATAGAAACCAATTTCAGACGTCAGATAAACCTATAAAAAGTGTCTTATCATATAGAGTCCCTTGATAATATAAGCACATTCTTGGAATCTTTAGTCAACAGTGATTCTAAAATCAATAAATATATAATGAACCATCGATAATACACATGAATGACTAGTAATCTCAATAACTCATAGAAATTTTCAATTTTTTCCAATGATAAATTAGCCTTGAACTCGTTTGGATCAATTGAAAGAACATGTTCTAAAATCATGTCACCCATGAACTTCACCTCTTAGATTCATAAATTTAATTTTGATAATCTAATATACATAATATAAATCACCAATATTTCAAAAAAAATTATGGAAATCATGTTCATGTATAAATCATTAATATACTATGATACCATAAATGACCTAGAAACTAAAGGTATCAAGATACTAGGGGATTATTTGGATAATCTATTCTATAAACTAATTAGGATATATATTTAGTCTAAATTGAAACAGAATATTTTCATTATTAACAAACCTAATTATTAATGTAATATTATGTATACCAAACTCCACAAACCTGAGTTGATTATAACCGTACTAATAGAAGATGAACAAATACATATTCTAACATTAAATTTTCAAAGTGTTCATTTATAAATGAAATGTTATTCATAACTATTACCAAATTCAACTTCTGATAGTCAATAGAAAGACATAAGAAACTATACGTACTATTTAAAATGTGAGTAGTGATGTCCCATAGTGATATAATAGGGAAAAAATCCCTTATACAATTCTTCATAAAACTATATTATAGGATTTATCAACTCAACATGTGTCATATAATAGGATGTTATAGATATCAGTGTGGTTTGACGAACTATATTTATGGATTAATCCCCCTTATTTTATAAGGTAATGGGACAATGTTCATCTTAGAACAAATCTATATGTTATAAAAAGAATAATGGACTAAAAAATCCCAAGATATGTATTTGAATCAATCGAAAAAACACACAATAGACTCCTCTAATCTTGATTTTAATTCTCAAATTGATCAAGACATGGTTCATACTCTCTCGAGCATACTTTGGATATCCCATTAGTAGCAATGAACGAAACAAACATATGACAACAGTCAAGATTAGAATAAAGAGAAAAAATTCAAACCATCCAAATGATAACATTGAAAAAATAAAAATCAAGGACTTTACATTACCAAAATAACTAT
Organism: Viscum album; assembly: GCA_963277665.1. Lineage (NCBI taxonomy): Eukaryota > Viridiplantae > Streptophyta > Magnoliopsida > Santalales > Viscaceae > Viscum > Viscum album. Next base: position 1,111,675,581 of record OY728158.1, read on the forward strand.
TCCTCAACTATCAAAAAATATCATGATGGATATCAAAAAAAAATTCTCATTCTTATTTATTTTTGATGATTCCATCTCCATAAAATAAAATATTATATTCATTAGATGATTCAAAAAATCCACCATATTGGATCATATAAAGGATTATAAGGCACCAGAATAAAAAATTATTTTTTATATATGATGAAATAAATATTGTACATCCAACATCAGTTCAACCCATATGACATTCATATTGAAAATCCACCACTACATAAAATTATATCAATCCATTGTCTTGTGGCTGGAGATTTTTTAACATTGAGGTTTTGGGTTGAGCTGCATCGACCAAGGGATAGTCATTTTATTGTTCATATCGAAGAATATGTATATCCTGGTAGAATCAATATATATGTCATTGATATCAACATTAACTATAGTTCATAAATATTAAAGAGAAAAATAAAATTGTGTACCTTATCTTAACACACTGGTAGTAAGGGAAGGTTAAATAAATTTCCATTTTATATAGGCTAATGGAATCCCACTATTGAAAACTACTTACAATAGCCTTGAAATATTGATGTACTTTTCTACTCTTAAAATGTGTTCCACTGGATTTATTGTATGGTATAAGGGAAGACCTAAACAAGATAGTCCTTTAAATAATATCCATTATTCACTTTATAGCTCCATTAATCAACTCATATTAGGTTCTGAGAGTCATCATATGTACATAAAATTAAATATAGGTTCATAATCCGTAAAAATATTTTTGAGAATTCATCTTATCCTTCATCACCACCTCAATAGAAAAATGATTAAACATAGATAAATTACGATTAAAAACAAATATAGAATTATATCCCTACTAAAAATATAAGAAGCCCACAGACTTTTATATCAATAAGGATGTTGTGTAGAATTACTAAAATATAAATTACTAGAATTTATTCTATAATAAGTCAACATGTTGATTCACCTGAACCATTAATTCACACAACCTCTTGTTAAAAATCCCAAGAAAAAATTTATTCCCTACACCTTGAAATATTTATGTGTCTCTAGGGAATCAGAGACCCAGTTAGTATTTTATATAAATTCTTCTTCATATAGAGGGTCATCATTACAATCAAAATATAGATTCGTTTGGTTTTAAAACACTCTTTCATGATAAATGTATCATTAAAAAATTTGTTCTGACACATTTGGTTGGTATCAAATATGTTTTATATTCTAGACCACCACATAAACTACTCACATGAATTCCTTTATAATATTCTAATCAAGAGGAGGATTCTATTGAGGGTAATTTCCTAAAGTAACAACATGAGTAATCCTTGTAATGAATCTTAGAGGAGTGATAAAACACACTAAAAATAAAAGGAAAAACCATTTCATATGTTAATATAAATTTATACAAAAATAATATAAGCAATAACTGAGATAAAATTAAAAACAAAATACTTGACACACACAATAAAACAATCCATGTTGTCTTAAGGTTCTTTAAAAATAAAATTTGTCAAAAATTCTTGTATTATTTCCTATAAGAGGAAAAATCCATATCTTCTACCTACCATATCAACTAACTCAATGAAGCCTGGTGTTCGACCACATTTGATACCAAATTATCATGAATTGGTTAGCAGAACCCATCAAACGTGGCTCTAGACTAGTACACTAATAGACTATATGGTTGTTTTTAATCCTTAAGGGTTTTAAACTAGAACATAGGCACCCAAAAAGAACACAAAGAATGTTTTTACAATCATAAAATAAGATACATTGAAGATATATAGAGAAATATAAATAGAAAATATATCATTTATAACAAAACAACAATGGGTGCAATATAACTAAAGAATCAAGCTATAAACCAAAATATGTATTTCATATCAAAAAAATTAAACTCATTAACTAAATGATATTCTATATGATATTATGAATACATACCACTATTTCACAACATGATAGACATACCCAGGTGTGATGATACCCCATAACCTTACTATAACACCTTCCCATTTCCTACAATTAATTAAATAATGTCTAATCTTGTTAATGAGAGTATGAATTCTATGAGTAAATCAATCACAGTTGGATATCAACCAGGTTATCCATAACATATTCTATGAGATCATCTCAATGTGATCAATATAACAGAAACATGTTATAATAAGGTTGTTGTCACATTTATATCATAATTATCTTATAACTATTCCACATTTTATAGTTCCAACACAATATCAATATAATATAGATTCAATTTACATTTGAATAATTTTTTATAAATATCAAATCATAACTCATATTTAATATCATATATAGACAATGTGATGTCATGAAAAATAGATATCACCCATAGGATAAACAATGATTGGGTTATATATGTAACTCATTTCCCTAATAATCAATCAAAACAAGTATACATATCAACTTCCTTGAGCGAATGAATCTGTGATCCAATGATGGAGAAACACACAAAAAATTTAACATTATAATTCTATCATGATCATGTTATATAATATGAGGATTATATTATCTTGGTATGGAGGCACAACCCATAATATGAACCCCCTTATAGTGTCATGATTATGTTCCTAAATCTATTGAATCTATGTTCATAGGATTTAATAACACCCATGAATGTTACACACTATGAATATAAAGAGAAAGCCCGACACTAGACCCCAAACTAGGTAAAAAAACATATAGTGTGTTATATATTTCAAAAAAATTCACATGTTCATATCAGGTGACACCCCAATAAATTATTATTTATTTCTTTAGAATAAATTTCATTTTGTGAAAACTTATGATGTACACAACCATGATTATAAATATTCATTAATATATTATTCCACTATAAACCATACATTAAATTGAAGGTATGAATGGTTAAAAGTAATTTATTAATATTATGTCCATTAAAAATTTTGAAATATAAAAATAAATAAATGTAAAATGTTTTATGAAAAAACTATATAGTATTTCTATGAAATCTTTTTGTTCTTGTTTGCACATATAGTTTGAAATGAATTTTTAACAAAAGTATGAAATTTATTTGAAAAATAAGCATTATTTTTTAATTAACCATATACAAATATTTTTACAGTAAAATTTTGAGATATTTCTAAAATGATTCATTTATAATGAATAGTGACAATTGCTGAATTATAAATACAAAACAGCAATTTTGAATAAATTAATAATTAAGATAAATTATATTTTTAATGTGTTTTAAAAAAAAATTAGACAAGATATATATCTATTAATATAATTTAAACGAATTTAACATTTTTAAAAAATTAAATTTTGAATTTTTTTTATAAAAAATGAAAGTTTTCACATTGAAAACATGCCTTTACTTTTTGTTGGTGTGATGAACTTTTTATAATTGTTTCTCAATTTCGTTAATGGAATTTATAAGAATGTATTAAATATTTGTAATCATCATATTTTATATCATATAATATGTATAAATTAATTTTACACTAAATTCAATAGTGAAAATAGTAAAAATTATTTTCCACATTTATCAAAAATATAGATTTACCCAGTGTTATCCTAAAAATATAAGAGATAATATGATGCAAAAAAGGTCTAAAATATATTTTATGTAAATATTTAGAAACATTATTTCATATTGATTCATAATACTCAATTTATATCAATTTTTTTGTGAGAAACATGGGTATACCTTTTTCAACTAAAAAAATACAAATGTTCCATTAACATCACTTATAAAATTCTACCCTCTACTCTCATATATTCACATCTCAAAATACTTTTGGATTGACTAAAAAATGCCCTTGTAACATCAAAAATTCCATCCAATAATCTTAAAATCCATATATGTTATATAAATTCATCTTACGAAGGATTTTGTTACCAAACTAAGGATTTTACCATAAGAGGAGGTACAGTTTTTCAAATGAATGTTTTTATATTATTTATTTCGCCAACTAATTAAATAACTATTAAAACATTATGATATAATAACAACAACATAAATTATATTATTATATGTTTTTCTTTAATATTAATTACATATGATATTTTATACATCTACAAAAAGATTTGTGAAATCATCATTTGTGTGTATGATGGACTACCACCTCACGAACTAATGTCATTTAATTTTCCATTACTACCTCCTATGGTTCATTTTTATGATAGATAAAAATTATAAATATGTTATTAATAAAGTATCTTTAAATCATCAGTCAATAAAAAATTTATTTCTTTTAGCTTTCATTCCACAGGGTATATTATAATATCACTCATGTATATGGTGGGATACCGCTTCGCCAAGTGATTGAATTCATCATTCAATAAATCCTTTTATAGATGTTAAAAATGCTAAACTTAATGAATACATGTGTTATTAATTAAATAAATATGTTATAAAATATATATTTACCATTCCTAAAATTTAATATATCATTTTTTCTTACCTTTTTTGTCATTTAAATATGATAACATCATTCATCTACATGTGTAATACGTCCCCCAATAAGCGATTTGACTATATTTTCATTAATAAACCTCATGAATTATATTAATAAGCATATTTAAAAGACTAATAATATATTTTTAGAATCTTAGAAAAAAATATAAAATACCTAATTTCAATAATTGTCATTGAGAAAACAAAAATGTTACTCATTCATTCATATGACCTAACATTTCCATGATCATAACATTACTCATTTCTCAGAACAATTTTTCATGATTGGTCTTAAAAGTATATGATCCATATAAATAACATTATTATATCATGGTGACTATTATTATAGAGATTATGGAACTATATATTATGCACACGAATAGTAAATGAATGAAAAAGAATAAATGATAAGACAAACCAATTAACACTCAAATAAATGAAATAATGATTTTTAATAACAATTGGGAGATAAAATGTTATTAATGGATCATATATGATAATAAAAATATTAATGTGGTCTAAATTTAAGTTATTATCATATTTAAAACCACAATACTAGAAGAAAAATAACAGTCAACCAAATGGAAGTATGAGGATTGTAACACCCCGAGCTTCCACGATACACTTCTCTTTCAATAATGCAATAGCTTGCATTGTACGCAAGTTCGAGACTCTAACACACCACGACCAATCAAAGTAGTAGTTATGAATAGTAATACCCACTTTTTGAAATTATATAAATCTTATATTTCAAAATGGACTTCATTTTTGTATTCGGAATATCGAAATTATCCTAAGTTGAATTTTTGGTATTTTTCTGAGAACTTCAAATTTTTATTAATAGTGAAAAATATATAGAAACATGTTTTTTAATCAAAATAATTTTTTATGATAAGTTATACAATTGAGTGGTTTTAAAGTATAATTAGAATATATTTTTACCATTTTATCCAATGGTGTTCATTATAATTAATTTAACATTGAAATTGGACATAAACAATTGTCAATCTTTTGATATATATTGTTTCTTAAAAACACGCTATTTGTTGTAACAGTGGAAATTAATTATAAAATTAATTAATGAAACTTATATGTTTGGAATTTTGTAAAATATACATTATTTTTAAATTTGGAATATCAATTATAGCTTAGGGTGAAATTATGGCATTGTTCTGAAAAACATCAATTTTTGATGAATAGTGAAACCACTAAGTGGTAGTTAAAAAACTGATTTTTCGATTAAATGAAACATTGCAACTTCTGTGATTTGAATTTCAGAAAATCTGGCATACATGGTTTTCATTAGGAAGTAAAATGTGGTTCAATTGGATTAAAATTATTTTTTGGTAAATAGTAACTTTTATGCAATTAAAGGTAATTAGTGAAATTTAATGTAAAAATGATATTGTAAAAATTTGAAAATACCTTTACACTTGTCCTACCCCTATTGGACGAGTCATGTCCGACCAATTAAATCCATGGGTCAACTTGGGGACCCCATGGACCTATTTTGGTAGGAAAATGACATTAAAAACGTTTTATTTAATGTTAAAATAAAAATGTCACAAACATGAGTTGTTTTACTAAAACAATTTTTAAATGGGGTTATACAAGTCATATTTTTTACTATAAATATTCATTATAAAGATAAAAATATTTCCTACATCATGATATTTTTTTTATAATTTTTAAACAGTATATAAATTAAATTATTTATGAGACCATGATGATGCATCGATTACCTCATTAATTAACGATTCAAATAAAATGAAAAGATAATGTAAAATATAAAACATACACTTGTCCAAAACATATTGGATGAGTAGATTTAGAACCCTTATCACCTTACCCTCTAAATATATAAGTTTGGGACCTTTAGAATCCGAAAAATAATTTCATTATAAAGTAACATTTCAATCTTTCCAGGAGTGCCCCATCTCTCCTCTTATAAAAGGCCCCCACCACTTCCACCTTACTCACACCTTCAAAGCCTTTTGTCTCGGCAATCCTCTACCCAAATACTCTCTCAAAATCCCTCCCTTACTCCTATAAGCCTCACTTTGGGAAGAAGTATTCCCAAGGAAGCCTTTGGCTCAAATAAAAAGAGTTACCCGATTTTAAGGTAATGTCTTCTCTTATGTTATTTGGTTTTATATTGCTTATCCAACCCCCTAAACTCATTTTATTCATTTATTTTTTAACAACACAAGTATACTCAATATACAAGTTGTTATTAAAAGATGTATTCAAGATACACTTACACACACCTACATCTAATGGTTAAAGAACATACTGTTTCTGTGGATGGTGAATTTCTGCCTCACGAAACGATGATTGTTCAACAGTCATATAACACCTTTAAAGGTGTCCATTAAGATGTAACTCTATTTATATATGATATATGATATGTTTATGTTTTTCTTAAGGTTCTGTGTTTTTAATTTATGGTATACCTTTATTGTTTCCATTATGGGTAAACGCGATATTTTCATTTTAGGAAGTGCGGACTACCGCCCACTCAAAGTGATTGGAATCGTTAATTCCATATGTGGGATGTATAAAGGATGGAGTAAATTATATTATATATGATATTATACTGGAATTAAAATATACATTTATATAATTATGATTTAATTAAATAAAAAATAGAAATGAAAGTAGCGTTCATGCGTACGTACGGCTTACCGTCTCCATGAACGATGCATTTTATTTCTTACCTATAAACGTTATGGAATATTATAAATGCATGTATATACTGTATATATATGAGATATATTATATCTATATCATGAATATAATTCTTGATATAATCGATATTTCACCACATGAACAACTAGTAATTATAATAAGTTTATTTTTGACTCAAGTATCAAAGATCGACAAAACGACCGTTATTAACTTAAATAATTACATAATGTTCATAACATGGAAATAAGTTATATAAAAGGAATAAAAAACATGAAAAAGGTTCTTAAGAAATTATAAATTTACTCTAGTTTATTATTCAGGAGGTTAAAGAACAGTCGAGTCAAGACAGGACACAAGGTAAGGGAACTTCTTAACCCAATTTCTGTTCCATGGGTTAATCTCCAACATTCAAATTTTGTTGTGATATTATTATATACTGTCTTGTATTTGTAAATTATTTAATTGTACTTATAGTGAATACACATAATAGATCTATTTTATTTAAAAAAAAGTTTCTTTGTAAGGGACTTCATCTCAATCTTCTTTCATTGAGGCATATTTTGTTTTAATACAAGACTTTATTTTATATGGTGTATAAAACCCTTTGACTTTTACTATTTTTGAAAAGTAATCTTTTTATAGGAAGCATTTTTACTAAAAGAAAAAAGGAATGTTTTTTCTTACGTATTCGGCGACAACGAATTCTCCACCGTCGTGACTATTATTTGAGTTTCGCCTTCCTCTATAAGCCATATTTTTTTTAAATGAGAAATAAATACCAAGATTTAATTTTCTTTTATTTTGGTATTGAAAATATTTTTTAAAATTATTTTTTATTATATCAATGTGTTGTGTTGATGTTTTGGGATTGAAATGTGGAAATGTTATGTTTCCTTTATGCATGTTTTATGTTATACGATTATGTTATGGTTTATGATTTGTTTAAACATGTTTATATGAGGAATGTATTGGACTTAAAAAGTGACGGGTGGAGCCCGCTATAGCTCCTCGATGCATCGGCAGGTCTAATGAGACAAACTAGTGTCTTGGCACGAGGCCTTGACAAAATCTTATTGTATATTTGGGACGAGGCCTTGGCTAGTGGTTATGATAGTCTGGCATTATGCATTCCATCATTATGAAAGTAGTTATTGATATTTCATGTGATTATTCGACTAGTAGAATATCCATGTGAGTAAGTAAATGGAATTATTTCATTTTCCTTTTTCCATATTATTCTAAAGTTCATGTTTAAAATGCTATTGTTTTAGTTATACATTGCCTTAAATATTAATGTTTATTTATGAAAGTTTCTGCTATAATGTTATCCTTACTGAGCATCTGAGCTCACCCCTTTCAATGTTTTAATATTTTCCTGGATGTGAAGAAGTATTTTATGAATGACCTGAAGGGATAGTCAGAAGAGGATATGAGTGTGGACAATGGAGACTTTGTTATTTTAGTTTTTCACTTTATGATGTAATGTAACATTTATGAATTTATCTAGTGTTTCCAAGGCTACTAAACTAATCGGTCTTTCGAGACAAGATCTTTTGTGATCATGCCAATGTTACACAATAACGCACCGACTCTGGGTAGCTGGGGTCGGGGCGTTACAGTTGGTATCAGAGGCAGTTTAGTACTAACCTTGGAAGATAGATTTAGATAAACTCTTATTAGAACACATAGCCCAAAGATAGAATTTGAGGATTAGTATAGAAGAACTTCTTAGAATTTTCGGTATTATAGAGATTTTGTGAGTTTTCCAGGAAATACATCCCTGTATAGATACGAGCAGGTAGAGGTGGCTCTGGCACAGATGTTCCTATGGGTATAACTCGAAAACACCGCTTTGAGCTAGACTCGAATGGGATTTGGTGCACGACAACGGGCCTTGCTGCAGTCTTGGTTACGACACTCCCGGGGGATATGCTTAGGATAATTATCATTTTCTTTACAATCCATTATGAAGGGATTATGAGTAAATACATCCTCAAATAAAATATTTTTATGATTATGTATTATATCCATAAATAGTTCAATTTATCTTATGTGTTTTACAAGTATGGATTTATGTATTTTAATTCATAAACTAATATAGTTTATGACATTGTTTAGAAATGGCGCCTAGTTGGAGGAATGGAAACGGTATCAATGCACGCACTCTTATAGGAATTACCCTCCTGCTCAAGATAATTATTTTGGAGCTGGAGAAACAATTGGTGCTGATCAACTTATTACCATACTGGGACAACTCACTCAGGTTATGAATAATATCCTTACTCGTGTGGAGCACCATGATCCACAACGTGGGGTATCAATGTTAGACCGCTTAATGAGGAAACAACCGCCAACAATTAATGGGGGTACAAATCCATTAGTAACTGAGAAATTGATAAACTCCTTAGAGAAAATATTCCATGCCTTGTGGAGTAGCTAAAGGGAGAAGGTTGTCATGGTAGTCTACCGCCTCACTGGAGATGCAGATAAATGGTGGTCGCTGATACAAAACACAAAGGAAGATGAAGAAGTATCAAGTATGGAATGGAGGTAGTTTATGGAAATTTTCTTAGAAAAATACTTTCCACATGACCATCGAGCAGATATGGAAAGGCAATTTATGAGTTTGAGGCAGAAGAAGGACGAGAATGTCGCAAAGTATGAGGCTAACTTTACAAGGTTAGCGAGGAATGCTGTAGATTATATACGTAACCCAAGAAGTAAGATTGATCGTTTCTTTTATGGGTTAAAACAATTTCTCCATCGAGAATTAGTCTCACAAACATTATCGTCGTATGAAGATATTGTCTCGTGTGCTATCAAGACAGAAAAGGAATTCTCTAAGTCTTATGACATTAAAGCAAAGAAAGAAAAGAAGAGATCTTCTTATCAATCTGGAAATGGAAATAAGGGGAAGAAGGGAAGAGTTGAATATCAGTCTTACAGTAAATGTGGGAAGAAACATCCCGGTACTTTCTTGAAGGGAATGTGAGTCTGTTACAAGTGTGGTGAAAAAGGCCACCAAGCTAGTGATTACAAGGGAAAGAAAGAGGCTATCAATGTTGAATTCTACAATTGTGGGGAAATGGGGCATTATGAAAATGAATGTCCTAAGCGTCAGGGAATCTTACCTAAGGAAAGGCCAAGGGATCAAGGACAATATTATGATGTTACTACAGTTGGAGTGGAATAATTAATGTATTGGTGCTTTTGGACTCAAGGATTATATTCTGGTTATAAGAATAATGTGATATATATAAGGATTGTACTGCAGTACTTGTTGTTAAGGTTTTAATATGTTTAAGGCAATCATATTTTGGTAAGTGACAACAAGAGAAACATTACTTTGTTTTAGGAATATAATGATACAATTGATTTCGGAATTTATATACATTTTATAGAAAGTCTAGATGGAGGTATTTTGGATAACTATAAAGGTTGGAATGGATTAAGTTGAACCTTGGATAGTATTGTTTAAGGTTAAAAAATTTCTGAAGATTATTTTTGGAATATTATAATACTATTGTTTTAGGAAAAGGACAACCTGTAGGTTGGGTGATAACCCGTCACGTCGGACAATGCTGTAGGAATTGATCCAACAACCATAGTGCGACATGCCTTTATTACCTACCACTAGCCTACAGGAAGTCCCTGGTTATTACAAAATAGTCTTCCTAATATAAATGGTATGTGTTAGTATTTGGAACCTTATAAAATTATGATAAATAGAATATTTTTGAGTTCTATTACCTTTTGAAGTGAAACATGGGTTCGTGGTAAACATTTATCAAAGAATGAAAGCCTACATGACAAGTAAGTATATTTCCTTACGTTCTTAGTAAATCTCATAAATAAATTCCTCAAATTTATGAAAGGTATCTTAAAACAAAAACGTTGTCGGTTAACTTTTCAAACTGAGGATTCAATGACCATTTAACCAATCACATGTTTGTGATGTTCTTGTAGTTATACATTCTACTAATCCTGTTTTCTACAAATCTCTATCAGACCCTGATGGTTTGTTTCTCCTCCATATCTATATTTTCATCGAATCCAAGTATGGGCTATCTCGGGTGACCTTTGTACTTATCTTTCTTTCTTTTAAAGTTATATTTTTATTAACCTTATTTCGGATGTGGGTTTTCCCCAAAGGTATTTTTTATTCTAATCCATTTGTTTTCAATGAAAAATATCAAATTGTGAGGATGCAATTTTTTTAAGGAGGTGAGAATGTAACACCTCGAGCTTCCACGATACGCTTCTCTTTCAATAATGCAATAGCTTTCATTGTACGCAAGTTCAAGATTCTAACACACAACGTCCAATCAAAGTAGCAGTTATGAATAGTAATACCCACTCTTTGAAATTATATAAATTTTATAATTCCAAATGGACGTCATTTTTGAATTTGGAATATCAATTATTTCTTAGGGTGAAAATTTGGCATTGTTCTGAAAAACATCAATTTTTGATAAATAGTGAAACCACTAAGTGGTAGTTAAAAAACTTATTTTTTGTTTAAATGAAACATTACCACTTCTGTGATTTGAATTTCAAAAATCTGACATACATGGTTGTCATTAGGAAGTAAAATGTGGTTCAAGGGGATTAAAATAATTTTTTGGTGAATAGTAACTTTTATGCGATTAAAGGTAATTAGTGAAATTTAAGGTAAAAATGATATTATAAAAATATGAAAATACCTTTACACATGTCCTACCCCTATTTGAAGAGTCATGTCTGACCAAGACAATACATGGGTCAACTTGGGGACCCCATGGAGCCACTTTGGTAGGAAAATGACATTAAAAACTTTTTATTTAATGTTAAAATAAAAATCCCACAAACATGAGTTTTTTTACTAAAACCATTTTTAAATGATGTTATAAAAGTCATATTTTTGACTTCAAATATTCATTAGAAATATTTGACGATTTCCACCATCATGATATTTTTTTATAATTTTTAAACATTAAATTAATTAAATTATTTATGACACCATGATGATGCAGCGATTTCCTCATTAATTAACGATTTAAATTAAATGAAAAGATAATGTAAAATCTAAGAATTAAAGTTGTCAAAAACATTTTGTATGAGTAGATTTCGAACCCTTATCACCTTACTCTCGAAATATATAAGTGTGGGACCTTTAGAATCCGAAAAATCATTTCATAATAATGTAACATTTCAATCTTTCCAAGAGTGCCCCTTCTCTCCTCTTATAAAAGGCCCCCACCACTACCACCATACTCACACCTTCAAAGCCTTTTGTCTCGGCCAACATCTGCCCAAATACTCTCTCAACTTCGCTCTCTTACTCCTAGAAGCCTCACATTTGGTATAATTCTTCCCAAGGAAGCCTTTGGATTAAATCAAAAGAGTTACCCGATTTTAAGGTAATGTCTTCTCTTATGTTATTTTGTTTTATTTTGCTTATCCAACCCCCTAAACTCTTTTTATTAATTTTTTTTTAAACAACACCAGTATCCTCAATATACTAGGATGTTTTTATAAGAATTATTCGAGCTACACTTACACACACCTACATATAATGGTTAAAGAACATATTGTTTCTGTGGATTGTGAATTTCTGCCTCACGAAACGATGATTGTTCAACACTCATATAACACCTTCAAAGGTGGCCATTAAGATGTCACTCTATTTATATATGATATATAATATGTTTATGTTTTACTTAAGGTTTTTTATTTTTCATTTATGACATACCTTTATTGTATCCATTATGGGAAAATGCGATATTTTCATTTTAGGAAGTGCGGAATGCCGCCCCTCAAAGTGATTTGAATCGTTAATGCCATATGTGGGATGTATAAAGGATGGAGTAAATGATATTATATATGATATTATACTGGAATTATAATATACCTTTATATCATTATTATTTCATTAAATACAAAATAGAAATGAAAGTAGCGTTCATGCGTACGTACAGCTTACCGTCTCCATGAACGGTGCATTTCATTTCTTACCTCTAAACGTTATGGAATATTATAAATGAATATATATACTGGATATATATGAGATATATGATATCTATATCATGAATATAATTCTGGATATAATGGATATTTCACCACATTAACAACGTGTAATTATAAGAAGTTTATTTTTGACTCAAGTACCAAAGATCGACAAAATGACCGTTATTAACTTAAATAATTACATAATGTTCATAACACGGTAATAAGAGATATAAATGGAATAAAAAACCTGAAAAAGGTTCTTAAGAAATTATAAATTAACTCTAGTTTATTATTCAGGAGGTTAAATAACGGTCGAGTCAAGACAGGACGCAAGGTAAAGGAACTTCTTAACCCAATTTCCATTCCATGGGTTAACCTCCTACTTTCAAATTATGACATGATATTATTATATACTATCTTGTATTTGTACATTATTTATGTGTAATTATAGTGAATACACATAATAGATCTATTTTATTAAAAAATATGTTCTTTGTAAGGGACTTCGTCTCAATCTTCTTTCATTGAGGCATATTTTGTTTTCATACAAGACTTTCTTTTATACGTTGTATAAACCCATTTTACTTTTACTTTTTTTAAAAGGAATCTTTTTATAGGAAGCGTTTTTACTAAACAAAAAAGGAATGTTTTTTCATATGTATTCGGCGACAACGACTTATCAGCCGCCATGACTATTATTTGAGTTTCAACTTCCTCTATAAGCCATAAATTTTTTTAAATGAGAAATAAATACCAAGATTTAATTTTCTTTTATTTTGGTATTGAAAATGGTTTTGAAAGTGTTTTTTTATTATATCAATGTGTTGTATTGATATCTTGTGATTGAAATGTGGAAATTTTATGTTTCCTTTATGCATGTTTTATGTTATACGATTATGTTATGGTTTATGATATGTTTAAACCTATTCATAGGAGGAATGAATTGGACATAATAAGTGATAGGTGGAGCCCGCTATAGCTCCTCGATGCATCGGAAGGTCTCATGAGGCAAACTAGTGTCTTGTCACGAGGCCTTGAAAAAATCATATGGTATATGTGGCACGAGGCCTTTGCTACGTGGTTATGATTGTCTGGAATTATGCATTCCATCGTTATGAAAGTGGTTATTGATATTTCATGTGATTATTCGACTAGTAGAATATCCATGTGAGTATGTAAATGGAATTATTTCATTTTACTTTTTCCATATTATTCTAAAGTTCAGGTTTAAAAGGCTATAGATTTAGTTATACATTGCCTTAAATGTTTATGTTTATTTATGAATGATTCCTCTATATTTTTATCTCTACTGATCATCTGAGCTCACCCCTTTCAATGTTTTAATATTTTCCAGGATGTGAAGAAGTATTTTATGAATGACCTGCAGGGATAGTCAGAAGAGGATATGAGTGTGGACTATGGAGACTTTTTAATTGTAGTTTTTCACTTTATGATGTAATGTAACATTTATGAATGTATCTAGTTTTTCCAAGGCTAATAAACTAATCAGTCTATCGAGACATGATCTTTTGTGATCATGCCAATGTTACGCAATAACGCACCGACTCTGGGTAGCTGGGGTCGGGGCAATACAAGGACCGGGGCGTCATCTCAATTTCCACGTATTTCCGAATTTTGTAATACCTATATTTTATTTAATATGGTGCATATATTTCCCCTTAAAATATAATATTATGACTTATTAAAAATTTATTTTATTTAATGTTTCAATTCAAATTATTTAAAAAATTGGTATTTGAATTTAAAATTACACAGTGAAAATATTTATTAAACAATCTTAATTACTGTTCTACAATCACTTCTTTATGATCATTTATTATTCGACATTGCATTTATCAACAAAATCAATATAATGGTATTATGGAAATTATTATTTACTAAATCATATAACATTTACAATAATGTTTTTTGTGTCTATTTCTATTTGATAAACTATGGAAATATTGATAAATTTGTGTCCTTTACTCAAAATAGATATTTATTGATAAAGCATATCAACTCATGAATTAAAATTATTATTCATTAAATGAGGAACTATTTGGAAATGTTGTGACATGTAAGTCCAAAAATTTTATATCCCCTCAATACATTGGTATTTTTATGATACATTTCATTGTGATAAATTAAATGAGTTTCAACTATAGTTTTAAAGAGAATTTATAAAATCCATAATTGTATAGTTATCATGATTCATGATAACATGAATTCCAATAATTAAATAATTTCAACATGAATAATATGTTTATTATCATTATATGTGATATTCTCATAATTATTTTTTCTTAAGATACATTTAGAATGATTTATTTTTTATTAAATGATATGTTTTTTCATTAATATAACATTCCAATTTTGTTAGGACTTATAATTTCATAAATTCAGGTTATTCAAATGGAATATATGTTTAATTGTTTACCATTCAATATCGATTAATATTTATTGATTCACAATAAATTACACTATATTCATCCCTTACTTTTCATTTTATATTATCCTTATTTTGATTCATTTCTCCATGATATGACGAAGATGTCATTGACTGATTTTTCAAGGATATTGTTTAATTGATGTTGTTTTGTATTATGTTTTCTTTAATACACCCAATGTAAAATAAATATGATATATGTATGTAGTTCTACATAACTAATTAATTGATCAGTCATTATGGATTCAAGAAATTCTATTTATTCCAATTTCATTAAACATACACCAAATTTTGAAATAATGGGTAACATATTTACGGAAAAAATAGATTAGGAACCATAAAACAATCATTGGATATGATTATATGTATCAAATAACATTCTAATGTTTTGGTAAGGAATATATATTGTTATTTTTAAAGGAAATAAATCCTTATATGGAAACTATAATGGTATGTGGTTTTAGAAAAGAGTAATCTTTTGGTAATATCTCTAAAAAGAAAATATTGGGATTGGTGTGATCATCACCTGGTGCATGAAAATACAAATTATTGTGCACCTAGAATGGGACTCTTAGGGGATATTCTTTTAATAATTCACATTTTCTTTTCAGAATATATCTACAATGAAAACAATATTATTTTTTGTGATTAAAAATATATAAATTTTAGTTTATTTTTATTGTTGAACACTATTTTTAATTATAAATTACCATTTTTTATCATAATTATGTTATATAATCTAGAATATACCATTATTTATGGAACCTAGTCGGATGAACATTATCAATACTTGTTTCCTATATTGATATTTTCCTTATGAGGAATGTAATACATATAGTATTGGAACTGTGAATATTTTGGCTATATTAGATTATCACAATCAGGTTGTGAAAAATAACATTTCATGTTTGGATAAAACTATTCTACTGAAAAACTATCTCATATAAGATCAAAATATGCAACTTAATCAACCATAATATGTTGGGAATAAAAATCCCATGGAAGTTGAATAGAGGATTATGTCTCGGTAGAAGATATTTATGTCCTTGGAATGTGCATAAAATAAAAATGATACATATGGAGTGTATTTTCCAAATAGGGATGCAAATTTATTGTTTTTATATATAATGCGTGAGAGAAATATTGATTAGAATCCATGGAATAGAAATATTTTAGGGATACAGTATTTGAAAAATATTTCCTTCATGTGAAACAAAAAAAATGAATATAATATTTGATATATTAATGAAAAAAAAGAATAAATTTCGACGAAGTATGAATCTACCTTTACAATGTTATATATGTGTGATAAAAATTAAATAGTAAATACAATGTTAATGATGTTGACATATTTGATGGGATTAATCATAGTCATTTAAATTAAATAGTATCCCAACCAATCTCATTATACAATGAAATAATATCATGGTTGTAAAGACATAAAAATACTGTGGGAATTTTTATTGAATACATGTGAATTTTAAAAATCTGTGAAAATTTACGGCGCTTGATTATGAGGCCCGGTGTTCCTGGAATCAATTTTTGAAGTTTAGTTCGGGTATATTCTGTAAACGTATGAGCGGGATTTTTATAACTCTTGAACCGGTGCTCGAAACTGAAATTTGATAGCACCGTTGAACTCACAATGTCATTATTCTCTTAATAAGAATTTCACATCGATGGCAATTGGTCGAGAATAAAAGTAAATTTTTTCTTTTAATAAAAAATATAATAAAATAAATTGTACAATACGTTATTTGATTTGAAGAATCCATGTGAGTTTTTGTTGTTTAGAACCTCCACATGTGAGTTGGAGGTGGGACCGCTACACCCTAACCTCCCATAAAAGGTTATGGTGGTGGGGCCCAGCTGATCATAACCTCCTGTGAGAGGTAATGACGTGATGGACACACCACACATAACCACCCAATTAACATGGAGAGAGAGGAAACCTCTCAACCCCCTTAATTAATTTTATGTGTCGACGTAAAATTAATTGCTTACAATTTAAATTTATGTGCCATCGTAAAATTAATTACTGTCAAATTAATTTTATGTGTCAATGTAAAATTAAATGCATCAAATTAATATAATGTGTCAACATAGAATTAAATCCTATGTTTTGTTTTGATGAAAGATATGTGGGGGAAGCATCTTGGAATCCTCCAAAAAAATAATCCAACGCACCTCTATAATTGCAGCATCACTGTTTAAATCTCTTTACCCCCCCCCCCTTTTTAATTTAAGTAACCGCATAGTTGGAATTTAGGATGGTTCCTAATAAATGATCCTTCATAAATGCCATGATGGTTTCTACCTCTCCCCCTCTTCTATATATAGGTAGCTAGGGAGGAGGTTTTGGGATGGCTTCACCAAGCGATGAAACGCTGACAATGTGACGCGACGCCCAACACTTGGAGTATTATGCCTTCTCCAATGAAGAATGATGAACACCGACATTATTCGACTTCATCCTTGGACACCTACTGACGTGGAGAATCATCAATGAGCCGACACAACTTAGGTTTTGAATATCTTAGCTGATGCGATGAATGAAGATCATCTGCGTCTTCGTCCATGACTCTGTCAACAAACGATGTCTGCCTTTTTGTGCCAACCCCAACCAACTACAAGAAAGGTAGGGGGTTTATTGCTTGATATTGTTATACCCTATTTTTATCTTCATCATCGGATGAAAAGAAATTGCTGAGGATGTATTATTGACCATCTACTTTTCATGATGTACCAAATGTTACCTCCCTAAACGTGGAGGGTGCAAGAAAACCTAAAATGGCCTCACACCCTCCATCGGTTTTCTTCCTTGTGGTGACGTTCTAATGTAAGGTGATGAGGCGATGACGATGAAGGCAGCAATGACGGAGGCTGCACAACCCGCGGTCTCCATGAATCACGCTGCCACCACGACGTACCAGTGCTCCCATACGAACACAATTGGTCGTGTGGTGCCCTGCCCGCCCACCCACGGCCTCCCAACGCACTGCCTGATGCACACCCTGACCAAACCCGCGGCCTACCCCATGGCATGCCTAGCCCCACTAACGCCCAACCCGGCACCTGCATGTGCTGACTGCATCGTTGCATGCTGCCTGACACCCCCACATGTTTCTCGGTGCCCCCACGTGCTGTTCGATGCCCCCACGTGTTGCCCGAGCAGCCCTGCGTCCAGCCCGGCCATGTCAGCGTTCCACGTGCTTCCTTCACCCCCGCTCAATACCCCACATGCTGGCTAGTTCCCTAATCACTGCCTTCACCCCAGCGTGCTCCCCAGGCCCCCAAGCGCTCCCCGGCTTCCCTGCGCGCTGCCCGCGTGACCCCGTTGTTTGCCCAGCCACGGCGCGCCCTGCCCGATGCCCCCGCGGCCTGCCCGCGACTCGCATAACCTACCACTGACCTCCTAGGCCTAGTGACCGGAGTAGAGCCACTCGCTGTGTAGGATTAATAGGCCCTGAACTTTGGTCCGAGTCGCCTACATGGCCACCTCCTGGCAGAAACACCCTTGCAGTCCTCTGGGCCGGACCCAGCTGACCGGGCCAAAACATTGCGGGCTAACCCGCTCAATGGACCAGGTCAAGCCAAGTGAGGCTGACCGAGTGGGCCCATACCGGGGAGGTCTAGACCGAGTTGGCCCGAGTTAGTTCGACAGAGATGGACCAGACCCTGGCCCATTACTGACCCATTAACATTTTGGGCCATATCTCTGGCACCAAATGTCCGTTTGACGAACCGTCATTAGCGCCGGTTTTCATGGAATAAAACCATCACTTTGATAATACACCACTAGAGTTCAGGAATATTTTATTTACGTTCATTTTGGATTGCACACGAATCCAACAAGTCCCACAGGACTAAAAGGCTAATAACTGATAGACTGGGCGTCTGATTGACACGATGTCTATTGTGTTGAGACACATATGACGTGGAGGACCATTTATGTACTTCTTCATGGAACTTCGCAGATGTTGAAGTGTTTCCCAATAGCTCATGGATCGGATCCTTCCACCATCGAGTAGACAGAGTGCAGAGACCTAGTAACTAGAAGACATGATGACTGCTTGACCGTTTTGACTCGGAGTGATTCGACTAGACTAGTGGGGAGCGCCTGGTAGTTGGTGGTAGACCCACGATGGAGGAGCGCCTGGAAGTTGGCGGCAGACCCGTAGTACTCGACATAAGATATACCTCTGCATGCTATTTGGGGGAGCACCTGGTAGTTGGCGGCAGACGCAAAATGGATGAGCGCAATGTACTTTGCTGCTGACCCATGGTACTCAATAGGAGGAGTACCTCAGTAGTCAAAGGATAGTGAGAAGCACATCAGTGTCGCGATAGGCCCACTGTACACGCCAAGGGAGGAGTACTCCCTTCGCCATGGTTTCGATAATAAAAATCTGGGTTTGAGCTAAGTCAATGACTTTTGTGTTTTCTTCACGATTGAGAAGGGTTACTTGATAAATTGGGTATATGAATGGGAATATACCTATGTAAAGGTTATTTGTTAATTTCATACATTTTGATTTATCCTTGATGGATTTTGAGAGACCTTGATGGTCTCAGGGTCCCTAATGAGTATCTTTATACTAACCCCTGCACGAGCTATTCCCACACCGCATTGTGTTGGTTGAAGACGACGAACAACGCCGACTGAGGTAGGGAGTAGCATGTCTACACAATACCTGGAGGTGGACCACTTGGTGTGACCGTACATGGAGGAGATAGACGTATGGGAGTGTTGAGGAGGCCATCTGTTCCTATTATTCAGGTAGGATCCCCAAAGGACGACCCAATAGCTATTTTACTTTTCATCAGTTTTACTTTTAGTTTCCTTATACTTTACAGTTGGGCTTGTATTTCTGGCCCATTTTACTTTCCAGCACATCTTTTGTATTCAGTTTTACATAGTTTTTTTCTTCCAGTTGTGTACTCTAATGTGTTTTCTTTCAGTTATAAAGGAAATGTCTTCCCATTTTAAAGAATTATACCTTTTTTGCTAGTCGCGAGCCCCTGGCCTATGGAATGTGGGCTCGACGTAGGAACGATACGGTCCCCAGGGGATGGGTCGTGACATTGGGCTCTAAATATATTTATATAATTGTCAAATTATTGTAGAATCATAAGGATTACAGGGAAAAATAGTATGGTAGATAAAATAATATATAAAGGGAAGAAGGGAAACAATGATTTTCCCCTATGTGATTATTTTAGATAAAAACACCCTTGAACGTTCTTGACCGTAATTAGATATTTCTATAAGTGTTGAGAGAATAGATACTATGCAGATGATTTCAAAGGATTGAATGAAGTATCTATTGATCAAATATTTTTATATATGAATATTCTTCACTATGAAAATGAATTTTCTATGTGTTTAGGGAATATTCCATAGAAGAAGCTAAGGGATCATGGCCAATCTTAGGATATTGATATAGCCAAAGTTGAATGATTAAGGTTATTTCATTTAAATTAAAATAAATTTTTATATAAATATTTTATCAATGATATTATCATTATAATAATAACTTAATATATTTTAATTTTACAATATTGGTTTTTATAAAAGTATGAGAGAGTATATGCTAAATGGTATTGATGACCATGAAAGGTGATTCCGAGACAATTTGAACCTACTAGAAACCATGAGATTAATGAAGGATAACACATAATATGTTCTTAATGATTATATTATAATGTTATTTTTGTGGGATGTGTTGTTCAACATGAAATTTTTTATAGGATTGATAGTTAATGTAATAATTAAATGAGTATACTACAGGTATGGATTTATGGAATATATTAGACAAACTAGGATTTCATCTGTGGAATAATGGTTTTTTCATTATGGTTTTATGGAGATCAAGGTGATGACATATTATTAATGTTACATTAAGATACAACTCATATTTTATTTGTATATAATGTTGAATTGGTGACCATATTTTGAAATTTGGATAGACATATTTTTGGTCGATCCAAAAGTGTATCTAATTATGGAATCTATTTAGTAGATATTTGGATTTTATATAGTAACATTTTATAATGATTTTTATTTTTTGATAAATAGGATGAATAAAATATTATATATTTATAGATTCTACGATCAATATTAAGTGGATTATAGTTCCTAGATAAAAAAAATTCTTTGGGATATTTGTTTGTATAAATAAGAGATAAGGTAATAATTGATTGAATCACAACCAAATGTAGAAATTGGGCTTATGATATATATATGTATAATGTATTTATAAATCCTTATATCTATAGAAAGTAAAATTATTTAACATATTTTAGAAAATGATCTTGAAATAAATGTTATAATATTACCTATATGATGAATCGTGTGGTCCCTAGACTCATCACAGATTTATATGTGTGTGGTCATTAACATTATCGGGATAACACACTTTCATTTGACCAATAACCTCCACCACACTCAATTTATCCTTTTTAATTAGTATTCCCTTCCATGTAGATTATTTAATTTCCCACAAATTATATACTACATGGAAACAGAGTTATCTGGTTATTATATATGACTTATGTAGTTCCCATTCCCTCTTATTAATAGAATTTTTTTATTAACCCTTTTTTTGATGTCACTTTTTTCATCAAATGTATTATAAAATAGATATCCCTTTTATTACCAAGAAAAAATTTATATTTAGAGGCATAAATTTATTTATGGTGGGGAAAATATAAAAACCCTATACATTACATTATATTTCATTTACAATAAATTCCATTTCCTTAAATGATTATGATGAACACATTCCTCAGTCTAGAAGAACTACAATATAAAAAACTATTATAACATAAACATTAAATTTTAATTTATGAATATTAATAACTATATAATAAATATTGTGGTTATTTTTTTATTATATATAGAATTATTATCATTTAAATGAAAATTTAATATTTTCTAAAAACTCTATTTTTTTTAAAATGATCATTTAGTTACGCTTTGCGTGCATAATTGAAAATAAATTATTAACGTTTTTATAAAATTTCTTCTAAAAACAAACAAAATTTTTTAAATAATAATTTTAAATATATATTACAGTTATTTTTTATTTATTTTTAAAAGCTTAATTACTCGATTAATAGTAAAAATTCCTAATTTTAATTGGAAACAACCTTTTATATTAATTATTAAGAAAGATATACTATATTTTAAATTGGATTAAAAGAAAAATTAGTTAAATTATATATCAATTAATACAAAAAAATACATTGTAAACATTGTCATTTTCAATTTTAAAATAAAATCATTATATTCATTTGAAATTTATATCATTGAAACTTGGTATTTCAACAGGTTTATAAGAATACATTTATATTAGATATTTTTTATTGTTTCAATAGAGTTTTGGGAAATGTATTGAATATTTGGAATCAAAAAAATTTATATTATCTAATAAAGTCAACATATTTTACCTCAATATGAATAGTGAAAAATATTATATATTATTTATATTTCATAATGTAAAAAATGGATTAAATGGGTTGTTAAAATAAAATTATAAGGGTTAACATGACCATAAAACATGTACAGAATATTATTACTGGAATTAGTTTCACCCTATTATGTCAAAGTATCTATAATACTCAATTTTACCCTTATAGAAAATGAATAACGTGTGTACACCATTTTATTTTCATAAATTACATCTGTGCCACTCACCACACTTAGAATAAGACACCCGTATCATTTTTTATTTACACTATTAAACAATTTTGGATCACCAATAACCTAAAAAAATCACTTCCAAACTTCTATAAACTCATATTATAATCCATATTTTGTTCATAAATATTACATAGTCTGTATTCTAGTGCTAACATATTGAGATTACCTAAATAATAGTTAACATTATTCAAAGAACTTTTTTATATATTTTTCCATCCATCAAATTAAATAATTAATAAACCGTGCTAAAATAATATCATAATAATTATAAAATTACTAATATGATTTTATGTTAATTTAATGACCTACAACCACCCCATATTCTACCATGGGTTACAGAATCATCACTCATGTGTGCTGTGGACTACCTCTTCATGAAATGATGTCAATCATTTTTCTATTACCACCCATCACTATTGGGTACGATAATTGATATATTTTATTTTTATGATATTTAATAAATAATTATTCATAATGAGTTATTATTTATTTTATACCTTTTTACACAGAATTTCATAATGGATATGATTACATTTCTCATGTTTAGAGCAAACTACAACCTCACAAAGTGACACAGTTCGTCTTTCACAAACACATTACATAGAAGGTGATAATGATAAATACTATAATTATATGTGATATAAATGGAATAATTTGGATATTACTGATAGAGTTGTTATTCTAAAAGATAATATATCATTTTCATTACTACCTTTTCAGTCACTGAAATATAATAACTTCTTTCATGTATGTGTGGAGTACTACCTTCATGATGTGATGTGGCTCATTTTTTACCAACTCACGATAGGGTGATACATATAATTATAATTAATAAAATAATATGATATTATTTAAAATCAAAAATTATAAAATATTACTTATATTCTTTCCATAATGATAATTGAAAAACAAAATTGTTTCTCATGAGTATATTTGACCAACCCTCTCCATGTCCATAACATAATTCATTTCCCAAAACAATATATCATTATTATTCATAACAATATAACTGATGTATATATTTTACAATTATGTTATTATGATTATCATATATATGATTTAAATATATTATATGCACAAGAATTATAATATACATGACAAATCACGAATGAGAAATCAAGGCAACTAACACCTAGATCAATGAAAACAATGAATGATTTTTAACTTACATGTGTAAATATGTTATATAATAATCAAATGTGTTATTATAAATATTAATATGGTTATATTATAAATTTATAGAAATTATAATACAACTATATATTTTTTTATTTAATGTTCAACAAAATGGAATCTTTAGATAAGGTATTTCGTCTCAATTTCCCTTCATTAATGAATTTGGTAACAATACTATTTTATTTTTTATAGTATATATTATTCCCCATGATATTTAATACCATCATTAGTTATTAATTCATGGTATTTCAGTTTTGAATTTAAATTATTTCTTCTATGTTCATTTGACTTGAAAACTACAAAGTGGTAAAATTTATTGTACATTCTCACTTTATTTTTTACACTAATATACAAATTATAATTTTTAGTGGAAATTATATTTCCCTTACATATCCATATTCATTTATGATGAGTATTATTATTTATTAAATCATATAAAATTCATAAATATGATGTTTACTTTTGAATGTTATTTATTTATATGGGGAAATATAGATGAATTAGTATAATTACTAGAAAAAGATATTTTATGATAAGGAATATATATTCATTAATTAAATAAATTATTAAATATATGAGGAGATAAATAGAATATAAGTATGGGTGGATACCAAAAATATATAGCCCCTTAATTCATCAGTATATCTCAAAACACAAATTAGTTTTCCAAATCAGATGTGTTTGTACTCGTAGTTTTAAACCCACTTGTAGATGTAGTTGATGGTAGATGTATAGTTACTCCTTTGTCTATGCTGTCAAATAATAATGAATTTTAATCATTGATAATATAGTTTTTATTATTATCTATTACATTTTTACAATGATATTATATCTTGAAGCATTTTCTTCTCAATTTACTAGTTAGATGGAATTTTTTTAGTTATTTAACTTTCCCAATTGACTATAAATTATCTATTCATTCCATAATGATTGTTAAATAAAATGTTTATTAAGGTATATAACATTAAATATTCTTTATTATTTTTTGATTAATTATATTTTATGTTGCACATATCCCTTATTGAGTATATTAGCTCACCCTTATTTTCTTTCTGTTCACCAAGATATAATAAGAATGCTCATTGGACGAATTTTCATGGGTGGACATTATTTTTTTTGTTATGTAATATATTTTAAATTATATTCCAAATATAAAATGTCATTAATGTATGTTTCTGGTTCTAAAAAACTACAAAACTGATTGGTCCTTGTATATTTAACCCATTTGATATATATCAATGTAATAAAGTAGACATTAGCTCCTGGTTATTAGATTAATGATTACTACGTATCATATTAAGAAGATAGTTTCCAAAAAAAACATTTCTACTCAAAAATAATTCTTCAAAAAACAATTCCCTAACAATTTCAAAATTATTTAAAAACCAACTTCCTTTACCAAATATTGGTAACAAATATTTTAATCAAAAACACATTTAAACATAAATATCATACAATCAAAGAATCAATTAAATTTAAATTTATAAAACAATATTTAATTCAAGATAAATCATGGTTAACCAAAAATAATATAGATATGAAAACACCTACCTCATCAATTGGTATTATGTTAACACTAACAAGATCCACTCACTAGATGGAATGTAAAGAACATATTTATTATGAATAGCTCTATAACATTTATTCCCAAATCTTAGAATACAATTTGTGAAATTAAATGGTTTTTGGGGGAAGATTGAAATGAAATATCAAACAAGTGTCACATGAACTCCACCATAATTTTCAATAATTCTACCATTTGGTATTCAAATGAACAATTAATCTATAAGTGGTTTAGAGAGATCATATCAAGATCAATTAATATCAATAATGCAACATTTATCTACAACTAATTTCAAGAATAGAAGAAGAAGTATATTAAATGTTATCAAACATACCAAATAATTGATAGCCATTCATTCCATGATTGAAACACTAATAAGATACATTTTAAGGACATGATAACACAAATGGAAGGCCTAAATAAGACCACCTATGATATTGGGTTAAATATTGATGTATTAATTGGATTATATATAGTTTTTATGGAATAAAATTATGTTTAAAACTTTACATTAATGGAACTCTCAATTACCACCAACTATCTAGTGGCTACTATAGAAAATACTAGCTAGCTAATGGAATAAAAGTGAATCCATGCACAATGGGACGTCCCTCGAGCTTGATAGTGTCGAAAGAATACATATATTTATTTTTATAAAGCAACTAGATGGTCAGTGGCTTCATGTGGGAACCAATAAAATGAAAAATGGTATAAAAATGATTGAGAAATACCCCATGGACCTAAATGATAACATATTTAGCATAAAATAGGGACATACCTATAGCATATTGTTATATTAATGGGAACAATGGGTTTCAAATTGTTTTGGGAAAATTAAGGATTACAAAGACCCTAGTGCATAATATAGAGTTGAATAATATTTAGTTCACGTCCTAAATGGATAATACAACAACTGTATCAATCAGGGGGAAGTGGAATATAGAGGTAAATTATATGACCTCTAAAACTAGTAATCATTCAAAGGACAACTATAATGTAAGAGACATGTGGGGTATTGGAATTAGAATAATATTTTGACTTATGAAATTATAGTTTTGTGGCATTCATGTTGAAATAATGTCTTATTATCTACAAATTAAACACTATAGAGTCTGAGAAAATCCTTTTAATATAAAAAGAAATTTTCTTTCATATCCTTCAACTAAAAGAATAAACAAATTCTATGGATCTTTTTTGAAATTTTTTTACATTATAAATTGATTCATTGATCGATGAAATGATATTGGTAGTTATACTACCACGCAAATCAATGTATTTTAAATATAAGATAACCAACCCATTCTCTTTTTTAGAAAACATTTTCATTAAATGAAGATGTAGAATATTAATGTACCACAAAAACTAGATAAAAATATAATTTACAATCTAAAATAAAAAAAATAATGGTCTCTCATATAAAAAAAATGATAAAATAGATGGCATTTATTTTTGATGTGGATTAAAATGAACTGATAATTATAGATATTTAATTTGTAATTATGGGTTTTATCCAACATGTTTAGAAATGGTTATATTATAATAATTTTAAAAAATGAATTTTGGTGGATCATTTTTGGTTTTTAAATGCCGTTGTATTAAAAATAAATAAATGTCGTAAGATATAACTACTAGGAGAGTTTCTAATTAACTCGTAATTTTGCATGATTAATGGATTAATGCATAAACTCATCAAAATGAATTAACTATTTTACAATAGACATGATTTATAATTTAATATAAAAGGGTTTTTAGGAATTAATATACTTAGATGTTATCTTTTGAGATAATGTAGATCAATTATAATCATCACCAAGTTGATAATAAAGAGAATAAGTTTTTTATTATGATAAATAGAATTACTTGGGGAATTGGATTCTAGTACAAAGCATATAGTCATGAATATTTAATATATCCATGAATGATTAGATAGTTTAAATTTCTATCATGAATAATAATAGAGGTAAAACATGTCATGCCAGAAATATGTGGATAAGATGGAACAAATCCACTAAGAAAAAAAGAAAAAAGATATTGTGAAATATATTAAATCTTTTTTATACAAACATATTTGGTCTAGTGAATCCAAATGGGAATATAGGAGAAAAAATATTTAAAATCATTTATCGATGATAAAAATGGAATGGAATGTGAAATTATCATTAAAATTAATAGACAGGTGAAGACATTAATGAACAGATATATAAAGAGATTAGATATGGAAAATGGAGATATTTTCAATACTATTAAATATGAAAATGAATGTGAATATACATCAATTGATTTTTAGAATTACCTAGTAAAACACAATTTCAAAACTAATATTTCCTCATTAATAACACCACAAATAATTTATTAGCTGAACATAAAAAATTGATGGCTAACCTAATTTATAAGACAATACTCATTGAAAGAGGTCTACCAATGTTTTACAAAAAGTGGCAATTTTGGTGTTGTATATTCTGGAAAATATAATTTCAAAATAATTGGATAAGATAATACTCACTTTGATATGTTCCATGGGAATAATGCATCAATAAAAATTGCCTGATTTCAGAATTATGTTTTACATATATAATCAACAAATCATCCAAGATAAATATTATCATGATTTATATGACGGGTATGTTTTTGGAAAATTAATTAACAAATAATTATAAATGTGTAAAAAATGATTTTAAATATTATTTAATTAAATCATTTTGGAAATATTAAAGGGATACATGGGGAAAAATCATAGCTAATATATGGAAGTGTTATATAAATAAGATGATTAAATTGAAACAAAAAACATAAACTATAGATAGGCCACATATATATTTTTTTCATAAACTAAATCAGAGAAGAAATGTGTGGATGAAATAATCCTACTATAGATCAGTGAAATAATATAATAATTAATGTTTTTCATAGTTTTTTATTTTTTATAGAATTGATCTAACAATGAAAATAAAAATTAGGTGTTCATATTTTGGTAATATACTCTCCAATGTGATGATTGAATCATTTTTATAGGATTCAATTATTCCTGATTGGGTTAGATGATAGATGTTAAATTAGATATGAGTGACAAAATACCTCTGTCAAAACTAGTAGAGAGACCCCAACATTGATAATTTATGAGGAAAAGGTGCTTCTAACAAGACAAATTTTATGAACATCGATATGTGGATAGAAATAATGAATTTTTGGTGTTAAAGGTAAATTCATTTGTAACACCCCAGGTAAATAAAGAATATGACATTTTCAAATTTATCCATATTTTTGAATAAAATATTAACATGACTTTAAAGGAGACTCTATGCTCGATGGCTTACCCAACACGCAACAATGAGTTTCTTGGGAATCTTACGTTCCACTCTAATAATAAAATAATATTATTTTAAATGGTAGTTAACATGTAGCCGTTGTATTGGCGGAAATGGATATAAATAACTAAAATATGATTATATATGTTTTTAAATGTTTTTACATTTATCCAATAAAAGATAAAGGCTTAAAATAGGGAAAGAATTCAATTTTAGGCGTATATGCACTAGTTTTCACTAAAGGTTCACTTATCGCCTTTTGATGGCGAACCTTCAAAGAAATATAATTTTGTTCAATCTTATACATTCTATGGGACCAAATAAATCTCTTCTTATGAATTGGGAAATCAAAGTTTACTTTGTGTAAATTTTTGGTATCTTTCCGATAAAGTTCATTTTTTAATGAATAGTGTAAAATGTCGTATTTTAATTCAAAACCTCTTTTTAATCTAATTTATTTATATTGTTAGATTATATTTTGAGTAGGTTTTAAAGTGAATTTAGAATATATTTTTACCATTAAATCCAATATTGGTTGTTGGAATTAATTTCACTTTGAAATCAGACTTAAACTAGTGTCAATCTTTTGATACTTATTGTTTCATAAAAACACACTATTTTCTCTGACAGTGAGAATTAATAATTAAATTTATTAATGTGACTTATATGTTTTTAATTATGTAAAATAGACTTCATTTTTGAATTCGTAATATCAAATATAGCTTAGGGTGAATTTTTTGGATTTTTCTGAAAAACATCAATTTCTGATGAATAGTGAAACCACTAAGTTGTACTTATAAAAACTGATTTTTCAGTTTAAATGAAATTCTGCAATATTTGTGTTTTGAATTTCAAAAATCTGGCATTCATGGTTGTAATTAAGAAGTAAAATGTGGTTCAATGGGATAAAAATAATTTTTTTCGTGAATAGTAACTTATTAAGTTTTTAATCGCGATTAGAGGTATTTAGTGTAGTTTAAGGTAAAAATAATGTTTTAATAATATGAAATGAACATGAAACATGTCCTAACCTCATTTTATGTGTCATGGCCGACCAAGACAACCCATGGGTCAACTTGGGGACCCCATGAAGCTACTTTGGTTGGAAAATGACATTAATATCTTTTTTTAAGTTAAAGTAAAAATGAGAAAAACATGAAATGTTTTACTAAAAAAAATTTACATGGGGTTATACAAATCAGAGTATTGACTATAAATATTCAATGGAAAGATAAAAATATTACCTACATAATATTATTTTTTTATAATTTTTATACATTAAATAAATTAAATTATTTATGACATCATGATGATGCAGCGATGACCTCATTATTTAATGATTTAAATAAAATTGAAAGATAATGTAATATCTAATAACTAATCATGTATAAAACCTATTTTATGGGTGTATTTCGATCCCTTATCACCTTATACTTGAATCAAATCAATGTGGGACCTCTTAAATCTGAATACCACTTTAAAATAAAGTGACATTTCTTTACCTTCCAAGAGTGCCCCTCCTCTCCTTTTATAAAAGGCCCCCACCTCTACCTCCTTACCCACACTCCCAAAGCCATTGGATCGGGAAACCCCTGCCCCTTTTTTCTCTCCACTTCCCTATCTTACTCCTTGATGCCTCACTTTGGGCAGAATTATTCCCAAGGAAGCCTTTGATCTCAAACCAAAGGGATTTACCCGATTTTAAGGTAATGTCTTCACTTGTGTCCTTTTCTTTTATTTTGCTTCTCCAACCCCCTAAACTCTTTTTATTCATTTATTTTGTAACAAATACAGTATCATAAATATATTAGGATGATGTTATAATAAGTATTCTAGGTACACTTTTACACACATACATCTAATGGTTAAAGAACATACTGTTTCCGTGGATGGCGAATTTCGGCCTCCCGAAACGATGATTGTTCAACATTCTTTTAACACCTTCAAAGGTGGCCATTAAGATGAAACTATATTTATATATGATATATAATATGTTTATGTTTTCCTTAAGCTTCTTTATTTTTCATTTTGGGCATACCATTATGGTTTCCATTATGGGTAAACGGGATATCTTCATTTAAGGAAGTGCGGACTACCGCCCCCTCAAAGTGAGGTGATTCGTTATATACCATATGTGGGACGTATAAAGGATGGAACTATGATATTATATATGATATTATACTGGAATTATAATATACCTTTATATCATTATGATTCCATTCTATAAAATACGAAATAGAAATGAAAGTAGCATTCATGCGTACATACGGCTTACCGTCTCCATTAACGGTGCATTTCATTTCTTACCTCTAAATGATTATGTAATATTATAAATGCATGCATGTAATGGATATATATGACATATATGATATCTAAATCATGAATACCATTCTGGATATAATGGATACAAGAACAACTTGTAATTATAAAGGGTTTATTTTTGACTCAAGTACCAATGATCGTTAAAATGACCGTTATTAACTTAAATAATTACATAGTGTTCATGGCATGGTAATAAGTGATATAAAAGTAATAATGAACGTGAAAAATGTTCTTAAGCAAGTTGAAATTAACTCATGTTTAATATTCAGGACATTAATGAATGATCGAGTCAATTCGGACTCAAGGTATGGGACTTCGTCTCAATCTCCTTTCATTGAGGCATATTTTGTTTTATACACAACCTTCTTTTATACAGTTTATAAACCCATTTGACTTTTACATTTATTAAAAAGAGAATCTTTTTTATACGAAGAGTTTACTAAACGGAAAAAGGGAATGTTTTTGTCGTACGTATGCGGTCACAATGACTTCTCCGCCGCCGTGACCATTATTTGAGTTTCTACTTCCTCTGCAAGCCATACCTTCTTTTTAAAAGAAAAATAAATACCATCTTTTACTTTTCTTTTATTTTGGTATTGAAAATGGTTTTCATAATGTATTTATATCAATTTTTTGTATTGATATCTTGTTATTGAAAGGTGTAAATGTTTTGTTTCCTTTATGCATTTTTTATGTGATAAGATTATGTTATGGTTCTTGGGCATTGTTAGGAAGACAGGTGGTTTCATGATAAACTAAGGGAGGGTGAGCCCGATATAGCTCTTCAATGCATTTGGTAACGCAAAGGAGTGAAACGTTAAGGTTTCTCCGAAGAGATTTAGGGAATATACTGTGATGGGTATTCCAAACATAACCAAGAGGGTTACTCCCTACGTAAGAATGTTATGAATGCCTCATGTTACCTTTATGTCTTATGATTTCTATGATTTACTCATGATTTGATGAGGTATGTTAAAGTGCTTATGTTTTATGGGTAAAGTATTATTTCATTATTATGAATATATGTACCCATGTTTCCTTTCCATATTTTTATATCCCTTAGTGAGCTTTTTATGCTCATCCCATGTTTTTTGAAATGTTTTTCCCAGGTCAATGGAAAGGTACATGATATGATGATAGTGTCAAGGAAGTGTCAAGAAAGAATCCATTTTTTATTTTAAATATGTTTCCATTGATGGGAAATAAGAATACTATCTTTATGTAACAACTTTGTTTATATGTGGAATGTAATGCAAGTTTTATGATCTAATTCTCTAAAACTCTAAACCCGAAAAGATCCTCAATGTGTAATCTTGTAATAACTCAAGATTAAGTAAGGTTTAAGGCTGGGGCCTTATAGTTGGTATCAGAGGTCGGTTTAGACAACTTTAGGGATTAGGAGTTCTTGTGAGACACATGATTAGTCCCTATATATATTATTTTAGTTAAATCCTAGTTTTAAAACTATTTTTACTGGTCAAGTAAAGTCGGTTGCGAATGGAAGGAGAAGGATCTCAAACGACATTCCTATATCTTCCTGATGACATGCTTGAAATAATTATTGCAAAGTCATCTTTGGATGATTGTGAAACTTTTTCTAGCATACAACTCACTTGCAAGCATTTTTTTGAGATATCGAACACCTCCACTATACCTCGTTATCATCGTGGATCATGGGTTGTTTTTAGACAAATACTATTTTAACAATATTCTCATATTTTCCAGAAAGTTAAATATTATCAAGGTATTTTCAAATATTTTACCTTATCACAATAATTTGAAGTATATTATGATTTTAGAAATGGTGCTGAGGAAGGAGACCCTTGCGCAACCTATTTATATTTTCTTTTAAAATATAGTCTCACATCACATACTTATGGTATTTTAAAAGGACCAATAATAGAAAGTTTCAACTCAATTTCGGTCCGACTATTTTACAGAAATCAGGTTTTATCAGATGTTTTGGAATTATATGTCATACATGATTATTTTACAAAACTGTTTTTTTGTGAACACCCATATGACCCATGTTGTACGAGGTGTGTTTGGATGGAGGAAGCAAATGATTTTGAAGGATCTCTAGATCATTGTTGTAATGCATGTGACTTCTACCTATGTGAGCAAGATGATGATGAAACTGAGTGGACACCATGATCAAGGTAAGATGTTATTCATTTTTGGAATCGTTTTATTTTATCTTATGGTGGTGAAATAAGACTTCAAGAATTAAGATGTTGAGATCGTAACGAATTCGGATGAAAATTAAAGGTATTAGGAAACGATTGAGGTTAAAACATGTTAGGGTTGTTTTTGGAGTTTTATAAAAAGGACAACACGCAGACCGTGTGACAACCCGTCGCGTCGGACAATGCTGCAGGAATCGAACCCACAACCAAAGTGCGACTAGTATTTATCACCTACCACTGGACTACGTGAAGTACCTGGTTAGTTTGACTGATTCTTTTTAGTTATATGATTTTATGAATTAAGAGTAAGTTTATTTTGGGTTATCTATGGATATTTATTAACCTATCATAGAGGATATGTGATTAGGTTAATTACTTTTAAATTCGAGAAATTAAGAGAAACTGATGTTGTTTGGAGATAAAAGATACGATTTAACATGGAAGAATATGTGACTAAATCCCTCAAATATTAGGTTTTCAATCTTAGTTTGGTTTACATTGAATAATTTAATGGATAAATTGATTATCTAATGGTCCTCGTTGAACTTTGGGTTTTGTTGGACAAATTTTGGAGATTAGGAATAGATTTTCTTTTTATAAGGGGTTATCCATTTCTGGAATATCTGATCTTGTACAAACCTTTTTGGTTTTGGTTTTGGTTAATGCCTAAACACATGGGATGTATATAGTTATCTTTGGTGGATTAGGAGATTCTCCATAAGTTGATTATAGTACTCTTAATGTGAACAATCCTCCTTAAATACTCGTCTTTTGGAAAAAATATGAGTTTGATTAAGGAATCTAGTAAAGGTTGAAAGTCAACATGATAAGTTATTATGTTTCCTTACGAATAAATTCCTCAATAAAAAGTAACTTAAAACAAAAATATTGTGTTTTAACTTTTCCTACTAGGGAATCGAATACCGTTTAACCCATCACAAGTTTGTGATTTTCTTATGGATAACTTTCTCCTAGACATGTTTAATATCACTCTCCCTCAAGAACATTACCCTTTTCTTTTTCATCCATGTCCATGTTTTTATACATGGATTCCTAGTATGGCTTAACTCGGGTGACCTCTATACTTATCTCCCATTATTTTAAATTGATTGTTTTGCCGACTCTTGTTCCGATGTGGCACTTTCAAGGATGTTTCCAATATCAATTTTAAAAATTCCGAGGACGCAATTCCCAAAAGGGGGGAAGGATGTAACACACCAGGTTAATAAAGAAGATGAAATTATCATATTGATCCATATTTGTGAATAAATTATTAATATGACTTTAAAGGGGACACTATGCTCGATGGCATACCCAATATGCAACAACGCGTTTCTTGGGAATCTTACGTTTCACTCTAATAATAAAATAATATTATTTTATATGGTACTTAACATGTAGCCGTTGTATTGGTGGGAATGATTAGAAATAACTAAAATATGATTATATATGTTTTTAAATGTTTTAACATTTATCCAATAAAAGATAAAGGCTTAAAATACGAAAGTATTCAATTTTAGGCGTATATGCCCTAGTTTTCACTAAAGGTTCACTTATCGCCTTTTGATGGCGAACCGTCATTAAATATAGTTTTGTTCACTATTATACATTCTCTTGGGCCAAATAAAACTCTTCTTAAGAATTGGGACATCAAATTTTAATTTGTGTAAATTTTTGGTATCTTTCCGATAATGTTCATTTTTTTAATGAATAGTGTAAAATGTTATATTTTAATTCAAAACCTCTTTTTAATCAAATTTATTTATATGATTAGATTATATTTTGAATTGTTTTTAAAGTGAAATTAGAATATATTTTTACCATTAAATCCAATAGTGGTCGTTGGAAATAATTTCACATTGAAATCAGACTTAAACAAGTGTCAATATTTTGATACTTATTATTTCATAAAAACACTCTATTTGCTCTGACATCGGGAATTAATTATTAAATTAATTAATGTGACTTATATGTTTTGAATTTCGTAAAATAGGCTTCATTTTTGAATTCGGAATATCTAATATAGCTTAGGGTGAATTTTAGGGATTTTTCTGAAAAACTTCAATTTCTGATGAATAGTGAAACCACTAAGTGGTACTTATAAAAACTGATTTTTCCGTTTAAATGAAATTTTTCCATCTTTGTGTTTTAAATTTTAAAAATCCAACATACATGGTTGTCATTATGAAGTGAAATTTGGTTCAATGGGATAATTTTTTTTTGGTGAATAGTAACTTATTAAGTTTTTAATTGCGATTAGAGGTAATTAGTGTAGTTTAAGGTAAAAATAATGTTTTAATAATATGAAATGAACTTTACACGTGTCCTAACATCGTTGTATGTGTCATGGCCGACCAAGACAACCCATGGGTCAACATGGTGACCCCATGAAGCCACTTTGGTTGGAAAATGACATTAATATCTTTTTATTTAAAGTTAACATAAAAATGAGACAAACATGAAATGTTTTACTAAAAAAAATTTTACATGGATTTATACAAATCAGATTTTTGGCTATAAATATTTATTCTAAATCTAAAAAGATTTCCTACATCATTGTATTTTTATATAATTTTTAGACATTAAATAAATTAAATTATTTATGACATTATGATGATGCAGCGATGACCTCATTATTTAATGATTTAAATAAAATGGAAGGATAATGTAATATCTAAGACCTACACATGTCCAAAACCTATTGGAAGTGTGGATTTAGATCCCTTATCACCTTATCCTTGAAACCCAGCAATGTGGGACCTCTTAAATCCGAATAACATTTTAAAATAAAGTGACTTTTCTTTACCTTCCAAGAGTGCCCCTCCTCTCCTCTTATAAAAGGCCCCCACCTCTACCTCCTTACCCACACTCCCAAAGCCATTGGCTCGGCCAACCCTGGCCCATTTTGTCTCTCCACTTCCCTATATTACTCCTTAAAGCCTCAATTTGGGCAGAAGTCTTCCCAAGGAAGCCTTTTATCTCAAACCAAAGGGAGTTGCCTGATTTTAAAGTAATGTTTTCACTTGTGTCCTTTTGTTTTATTTTGCTTCTCCAACCCCCTAAACTCTTTTCATTCATTTATTTTGTAAAAAATACAGTATCATCAATATAATAGGTTTTTTTATAATAAGGATTCGAGCTACACTTTCACACACCTACATCTAATGGTTAAAGAACATACTGTTTCTGTGGATGGCGAATTTCAGCCTCCCGAAACGATGATTGTTCAAAATTCTTTTAACACTTTCAATGGTGGCCATTAAGATGACACTATATTTATATATGATATATAATATGTTTATGTTTTCCTTATTCTTCTGTATTTTTCATTTTGGGCATACCTTTATGGTTTCCATTATGGGTAAATGTGATATCTTCATTTAAGGAAGTGCGGACTATCGCCCCCTCAAAGTGAGTTGATTCGTTAAATACCATATGTGGGATGTATAAAGGATGGAACTATGATATTATATACGATATTATACTGGAATTATAATATACCTTTATTTCATTATGATTCCATTCTATAAAATAAGAAATAGAAATGAAAGTAGCATTCATGTGTATGTACGGCTTACCGTCTCCATGATCGGTGCATTTCATTTCATACCTCTAAATGATTATGTAATATTATAAATGCATGAATGTAATGGATATATATATATGACATATATGATATCTAAATCATGAATACCATTCTGTATATAATGGATACATGAAAAACTTGTAATTATAAAGGGTTTATTTTTTACTCAAGTACCAATGATCGTTAAAATGACCGTTATTAACTTAAATAATTACATTTTGTTCATGACATGGTAATAAGTGATATAAAAGGAATAATGAACTTCAAAAAGGTTCTTAAGCAAGTAGAAATTAACTCATGTTTATTATTCAAGACATTAAAGAACGATCGAGTCAAGTCGGACCCGAGGTATGGGACTACGTCTCAATCTCCATTCATTGAGGCATATTTTGTTTTATACACAACCTTCTTTTATACAGTGTATGAACCACTTTGACTTTTACATTTATTAAAAAGATAATCTTTTATATATGAAGCATTTAATAAACGGAAAAAGGGAATGTTTTTGTCATACGTATGCGGCGACAACGACTTCTCTACCGCCGTGACCATTATTTGAGTTTCAGTTTCCTCTACAAGCCATACCTTCTTTTTAAAAGAAAAACAAATACCATGTTTTACTTTCCTTTTATTTTGGTATTGAAAATGGGTTTCAAAATGTATTTATATCAATGTGTGGTATTGATATCTTGTTATTGAATGGTGGAAATGTTATGTTTTCTTTATGCATGTTTTATGTGATAAGATTATGTTAGGGTTCTTGGGCATTGTTATGAAGTCGGGTGGTTCCGTGATAAAGTAATGGAGGCTGAGCTCGATATATCTCTCCAATGCATTGGGTAACGCGAAGGAGTGAAACATTGAGGTTTCTCCGAAGAGATTTAGGTAATATGCTGTGATGGGTATTCCAAACGTAACCAAGAGAGTTACTCCCTACGTAAGAATGTTATGAATTCCTTAAGTTACAATTATGTCTTATGATTTCTATGATTTATTCATTATTTGATGAGGTATGTTAAAGTGCTTATGTTTTATGGGTAAAGTATGATTTCATTCTTATGTATATATGTACCCATGTTTCCTTTCCATATTTTTATATCCCTTACTGAGATTTTTATGCTCATCCCATGTTTTTTGATATGTTTTTCACAGTTCAAGGGAAAGGTACATGATATGATGATAGTGTCAAGGAAGTGTCAAGAAATAATCCATGTTTTATTTTAAATATGTATCCATTTATGGGAAATAAGAATACTATCTTTATGTAACCACTTTGTTTATATGTGGAATGTAATGCATGTTTTATGATCTAATTCTCTAAAACTCTTATCCTGAAAAGATCCTCAATGTGTAATCTTGTAATAACTCAAGATTAAGCAAGGTTTAAGGCTGTGGCCTTATAGTTGGTATCATAGGTCGGTTTAGACAACTTTAGGGATTAGGAGTTCTTGTGAGACACATGATTAGTCCCTATATGTATTATTTTAGTTAAATCCATGTTTTATAACTTATTTTCAGGTCAAGTAAAGTCGGTTACGAATGGAAGGAGAAGGATCTCAAATGACATTCCTATCTCTTCCTGATGACATGCGTGCAATAATTATTGCAAATTCATCTTCAGATGATTGTGAAACTTTTTCTAGCATACAACTCACTTGCAAGCAGTTGTTTGAGATATCAAACACCTCCACTATACCTCGTTATCATCGTGGATCATGGGTTGTTTTTAGACAAATACTATTTTCACAATATTCACATATTTTCAAGAAAGGTATATATTATCAAGGTATTTTCAAATACTTTTCCTTATCCTAAGAATTTGAAGCATATTATGATTTTAGAAATGGTGCTGAGGAAGGAGACCCTTGCACAACTTATTTATATTTTCTTTTAAAATATAGTCTCACATCACATACTTATGGTATTTTAAAAGGACCAATAATAGAAAGTTTCAACTCAATTTCGGTCCCACTATTTTATAGAAATCTGGTTTTATCAGTTGTTTTGGAATTATATGTCATACATGATTATTTTCCAAAACTGTTTTTCTGTGAACAACCATATGACCCATGTTGTATGAGGTGTATTTGGATGGAGGAAGCAAATGATTTTGAAGGATCTATAAATAATTTTTGTAATGCATGGGACTTCTACCTATGTGAGCAAGATGACGATGAAACCGAGTTGACTCCATGATCAAGGTAAGATGTTATTCATTTTGGGAATCGTTTTATTTTACCTTTTGGTGTTGAAATAAGACTTCAAGAATTAAGATGTTGAGATGGTAACGAATTCGGATGATAATTAAAGGTATAAGGAAACGATTGAGGTTAAAACATGACAGGGTTATTTTTGGAGTTTTATAAAAAGTACAACACACAGACCGTGTGACAACCCGTCGCATCGGACAATGCTGCGGGAATCGAACCCACAACCAAAGTGCGACTGGTATTTATCGCCTACCACTGGACTACGTGAAGTCCCTGGTTAGTTTGACTGATTATTTTTAGTTAGATGATTTTATGAATTAAGAGTAAGTTTATTTTGGGTTATCAATGGATATTTATTAACCTATCATGGAGGTTATGTGATTAGGTTAATTACTTTTCAATTCGAGACATTAAGAGCAACTGATGTTGTTTGGAGATAAATGATATGATTTAACTTGTAAGAATATGTGACTAAATCCCTCAAATATTTGGGTTTCAATCTTAGTTTGGTTTAATTTAATGAATTTTATGGAAAAATTTATTATCGAATGGTCCTCGTTGAACTTTGGGTATTGTTGGACAAATTTTGGAGATTAGGAATAGATTTTCTTTTTATAAGGGGTTATCATTTTCTGGATTATCTGATCCTGTACTAACCTCTCTGGTTTTGGATTTGGTTAAAGCCTAAAGACATGGGATGTATATAGTTCTCTTTGATGGATTAGGAGATTCTCTAGAAGTTGATTACAGTACACTTAAGGCGAACAAGTCTCCCTAAATACTCGTCTTTTGGAAAAAATAAGAGTTTGATTAAGGAATCTAGTAAAAGTTGAAAGTCAACATGATAAGTTATTATGTTTCCTTATGAATAAATTCCTCAATAAAAATTAACTTAAAACAAAAATTTTGTCTATTAACTTTTTTATACTGGGGAATCAAATACCGTTTAACCCATCACAAGTTTGTGATTTTCTTATGGTTAACATTCTCCTAGACATGTTTACTATCACTCTCCCTCAAGAGCATGACCCTTTGCTTTTTCTTCCATGTCCATTTTTTCTACATGGAATCCTAGTATGGGTTAACTGGGATGACCTATGTACTTATCTTCCATTTTTTTAATGTTATTGTTTTACCGACTATTGTTCTGATGTGGGACTTTCAAGGATGTTTCCAAGATCAATTTTAAAAATTGCGAGGATGCAATTCCCAAATGGGGGGAAGGATGTAACACCCCAGGTAAATAAATAATATAACATTTTCATATTTATCCATATTTTTGAATAAAATATTAATATGATTTTAAAGGCGACGGTATGCTCGATGGCGTACCCAACACGCAACAACGAGTTTCTTGGGAATCTTACGTTGCACTCTAATAATAAAATAATATTATTTTAAATGGTAGTTAACATGTAGCTATTGTATTGGCAGGAATGGATAGAAATAACTAAAATATTATTATATATGTTTCTAAATGTTTTTACATTTATCCAATAAAAGATAAAGGCTTAAAATACGGAAAGAATTCAATTTTTGGTGTATATGCCCAAGTTTTCACTAAAGGTTCACTTATCGCCTTTTGATGGAGAACCATCATTAAATATAATTTTGGTCACTATTATACATTATATTGGACCAAATAAAACTCTTCTTAATAATTGGGACATCAATGTTTACGTTTTGTAAATTTTTGGTATCATTCCGATAAAGTTCATTTTTTAATGAATAGTGTAAAATGTTGTATTTTAATTCAAAACCTCTTTTTAATTTATTTTATTTAAATTATTAGATTATATTTTGATTTGGTTTTAAAGTTAAATTATAATATATTTTTACCATTAAATCCAATTGTGGTCGTTGGAATTAATTTCACTTTGAAATCAGACTTAAACTAGTGTCAATCATTTGATACTTATTGTTTCAAAAGAACACGCTATTTGCTCTGACACCGGGAATTAATTATTAAATTAATTAATGTGACTTATACGTTTTGAATTTTGTAAAATATACTTCATTTTTGATTTCTGAATATCAAATATAGCTTAGGGTGAATTGTTGGGATTATTGGTGAATAGTAACTTATTAAGTTTTTAATTGCGATTAGAGGTAATTAGTGTAGCTTAAGGTAAAAATAATCTTTTAATAACATGAAATGAACTTGACACATGTCCTAACCTCATTTTATGTGTCATGGCCGACCCCGAAAACCCATGGGTCAACTTGGGGACCCCATGAAGCTACTTTGGTTGGGAAATGACATTAATATCTTTTTATTTAATGTTAAATTAAAAATGAGACAAACATGAAATGTTTTACTAAAAAAAAATTTACATGGGGTTATAAAAATCAGATTTTTGACTATAAATATTCATTGGAAAGATAAAAAAATTTCCCACATCATAGTATTTCTTTTATAATTTTTAGACATTAAATAAATTAAATTACTTATGACATCATGATGATGCAGTGATGACCTCATTATTTAAAGATTTAAATAAAATGGAAAGATAATGTAATATATAAGACCTAAACATGTCCAAAACCTATTTGATGGGTGGATTTAGATCCCTTATCACCTTATCATTGAAACACATCAACGTGGGACCTCCTAAATTGGAATACCATTTTAAAATAAGGTTACTTTTATTTACCTTCCAAGAGTGCCCCTCCTCTCCTCTTATAAAAGGCCCCCACCTCTACCTCCTTACCCACACTACCAAAGCCATTGGCTCGGCCG
This sequence comes from Viscum album, assembly GCA_963277665.1. Lineage (NCBI taxonomy): Eukaryota > Viridiplantae > Streptophyta > Magnoliopsida > Santalales > Viscaceae > Viscum > Viscum album. The sequence goes on from OY728158.1 coordinate 1,111,717,929, forward strand.
ACCCCTGACCATTTTGTCCCTACACTTCCCTATATTACTCCTTGAGGCCTCACTTTGGGATGAAGTCTTTCCAAGGAAGAATTGTAGCTCAAACCGAAGGGAGTTACCCGATTTTAAGGTAATGTCTTCACTTGTGTCCTTTTGTTTTATTTTGCTTCTCCAACCCCCTAAATTATTTTTATTCATTTCTTTTGTTAAAAATACAGTATGATAGACATACTAGGATGTTGTTATAATATGTATTCGAGCTACAATTTCACACACCTACATATAATTGTTAAAGAACATACTGTTTCTGTGGATGGAGAATTTCGGCCTCCCGAAACGATGATTGTTCAACAATCGTTTAACACCATAAAAAGTCCCATTAAGATGACACTATATTTATATATGATATATAATATGTTTATGGTTTCCTTAAGCTTCTTTATTTTTCATTTTGGGCATACCTTTATAGTTTCCATTATGGGTAAACACGATATCTTCATTTAAGGAAGTGCGGACTACCGCCCCCTCAAAGTGAGTTGATTCGTTAAATACAATATGTGGGACGTATAAAGGATAAAACTATGATATTATATATGATATTATACTGGAATTATAATATACCTTTATATCATTATGATTCCATTTTATAAAATACTAAATAGAAATGAAAGTAGCGTTCATGCGTACGTACGACTTACCGTCTCCATGAACGGTGCATTTCATTTCTTACCTCTAAATGATTATGTAATATTATAAATGCATGAATTTACTAGATATATATGACATATATGATATCTACATCATGTGTACCATTCTGGATATAATGGATACCTGAAGAACTTGTAATTATAAAGGGTTTATTTTTGACTCAATTACCAATGATTGTTAAAATGACCGTTATTAACTTAAATAATTACATAGTATTAATGACATGGTAATAAGTGATATAAAAAGAATAATGAACTTGAAAAATGTTATTTAGAAAGTATAAATTAACTCAAGTTTATTATTCTGGACATTAAAGAATGATCGAGTCATGTATGACCCGAGGTATGGGACTTCGTCTCAATCTCCTTTCATTGAGGCATATTTTGTTTTATACACAACCTTCTTTTATACAGTGTATAAACCCCTTAGACTTTTACATTTATTAAAAAGAAAATATTTTTATACGAATCGTTTACTAAATGGAAAAAGGGAATGTTTTTGTCGTACATGTGCGGCGACAACGACTTCTCTGCCGCCGTGACCATTATTTGAGTTTCGGCTTCCTCTACAAGCCATACCTTCTTTTTAAAGGAAAAATAAATTCAATGTTTTACTTTTCTTTTATTTTGGTATCGAAAATGGTTTTTATAATGTATTTATATCAATGTGTTGTATTGATATATTGTTATTGAAAGGTGGAAATGTTATGTTTCCTTTATGCATGTTTTATGTGATAAGATTATGTTATGGTTCTTGGGCATTGTTATGAAGACGGGTGGTTCTGTGATAAAATAATGGCGGGTGAGCCCGATATAACTCATCAATGCATTGGGTAACGCGAAGGAGTGAAACATTAAGGTTTCTTCGAAGAGATTTAGAGAATATACTGTGATGGGTATTCCAAACGTAACCAAGAGGGTTACTCCCTACGTAAAAATGTTATGAAGCCCTCAAGTTACCTTTATGTCTTATGATTTATATGATTTATTCATGATTTGATGATGTATGTTAAAGTGCTTATGTTTTATGGGTAAATTATGATTTCATTCCTTTGTATATATGTACCCATGTTTCCTTTCCATATTTTTATATCCCTTACTGAGCTTTTTATGCTCATCACAATTTTTTTGAAATGTTTTTCACAGGTCAAGGGAAAGGTACATGATATTATGATAGTGTCAAAGAAGTGTCAAGAAAGAATCCATGTTTTATTTTAAATATGTTTCCATTGATGGGAAAGAAGAATACTATCTTTATGTTACCACTTTGTTTATATGTGGAATGTAATGCAAGTTTTATGATCTAATTCTCTAAAACTCTATACCCGAAAAGATCCTCAATGTGTAATCTTGTAATAACTCACGATTAAGTAAGGTTTAAGGATGGGGCCTTATATCATTATTCAAACTAGTTGCTGTGGAGGCTACTTTAATTCTAGCTTCACGTATTGATTCAGTGAGTTTATTACATTTGGATTTTAAATAATAGGCTATATAATCTTTATATAGATATAATATTTTTTAAATGGGGTTCCTAATAATTATGTGTACATTGAGAATCCCATAGGTGAATTCATTAGACAAGTCAAATATAAAGTATATATAATTTATAAGGAAAAATACATTTTAAAATGGAGACCTTAGGAATGGTATGATCTACATGAGGCACGAGTCATGGAGTAGAAATTTAGAAGAGGAGGTGTCTATCAGAATTTATATGTGAAAATTTATACAGAAATAAATTAAATGGTACAATTGTATGTGGTTGAAATTATTTTCAAAGGAAAAAATAGTGGAAGTGTTCTAAAAAATAGGTTAGTTTGGTGTTTTATATATCAATCGTTATTTAGCTTACATACATTCTAGGTTTCAAAGTGATTAAAAAATAGAGATAATCAATTATCACATAGTCTTTGTATGAAATTGAGTATCTTATAACATTCTAAATTATTTCTTCAAATACTATGTTAAACCCCATTTTTGCTGGAACTAATAATATAGTGCATGTAGACTAACTAATTGTGGATCCTAGCCAGTATTTTAAGATTATGGGAATTTTATTATACATGATGAAATCTTAACCAAAAATAGATAATTATACTAGTTTAGAATCAATGTTTCATGGAATTCTCAAATAATAACACACTCTATAATTGAAGAGTATCATGATATACATCTAGGGTAATCTTACATTTGTTTTTCTCTTTATGTTATATAATTATCCCAATATACCTTCATTATATGATTTTTATTAAACTAGGGATGTTTTCAATGTAAAATTCACAACTGTGAGTGAATTTTTAAATAGACTATTATATGTGGGGTGGTTTTAGAAAAAGCAGAAAATTACATCATAAAGTACAGTATTGTATGTATATATTGCTATTATAAAATATTGTTTACAAATTCAATAGAAAACATAACATATAAATAATATAGTTTATGAAGGAAGAAACATATGGATATATTCTATGAAAACAATAGTTTCTTTAAAATCACTATATATTTTCTAAAATACTCTCATACTAAGTACATTTAACTCATGTATATTTTTTTAAATTTAAACATGCATAAAGAGTGTTCAAAATATAGTTTTTGGGGATGGATGAGATGAATTTGGATTATCATTCCTATATTTCATAACTTTTTTATAATTGAAAAATCAAATATCACATATAATCTAACAAATCCATGAACAAAAATATTTAGTGTATTGAGATATTATCAATATATTTATCTAATTACACATTATTAATTCATCACATACCAAAAATATATATTCAAATAAAATTTATCTACATATAGTATTGCATTTTATTTCCTTGGGATGTGGTAAAAAATAAAGTGTGATATCAACTTATCATTAATGTTAAACATATTAATGATTCATTACCCTATGGTCAATTTCATCTATCATGGGACAATATATTTTCATCGATTCTTCGATAGAGTGAATTCACTTTGAATTTGTTATTTCGTTAATGTAATTTAATAGGAAAAATTCCATGCTAAAGGAAAATCATATAAGAGTAATTTCATAAAAGTCCATTTTCATGATTCATTCTACATGAATGGAAATCTATATAAGATAAATTTTAGATTATTCATTTACTATGACTCATTGAACATGAAAGAATATTCATATAACTGTCAATATGTAATATACATTTCATCATTAAATGGAAATTGGAAGTCCCATAAAAGTCTTATTATAATAGAATGTTCATAAGAACCAATATTTTATGTAGGAAATTCCTATAATTGTTATTTCAGAAGATTAATATTTTATGATTCACATCGTTATAGTTATTACTTTGGAAATAATGTTATAATGATGAACATTGAGGTTACATAATATAAGAATGTTGCATTCCATGGGATATTTAGAACTGTAACATATTATGATTATCGTGGTTGTTCAAATATTGAATATCAGATCCTCATTAAATGTGTAGTTATATTAAAACCTAATTAGTATATTATGGTATATAGAATAAAATTAATTAAATAGAAACTAAAATTAGGACTTTATATAAATATATACATTCTATTTCCAAATAAATGGAAATATAGTTAATCAAAATACATCATTAATGATTTGGCCAATATAAATGAAGGAAATTATAAAATTATATGGTGAAATAATATAAAAGGATATAGTAGTAGTATCTGATATAATATAGATATTTAATAGAGGGTAGTCTCTAGAACATGTTATATAGATATATAAACATTCAAAATTTAGAAATGGGTACACATTTAATTAAAACTAGATTATTACTATGGTTTTATTGGGGATTTCTATATTCAAAATTTGAAGAACATTTTGGCCATTAAAAAGATGATAAGATGAATTTAAATTGGATTACTTATATTTCATCCTAAAATATGAAAATATAAATGAGAATAAAAAATATAGACTAATAAAAAAATTGATAGACACAATTGATGATATCAAATTTTAATGAGAAGAAGATAATTTTTTAGTCAACAACCACCTTTTTATTTTTTTTGTTAGTTTTTCTTACTTAACAACACTATAAGAAATATTTGAGTTTCATTTTTCTATTTCTTTGATTAAATTATCACATAAGAGATCAAGACGAGGGGTGTTATTTTGATCTATATTAAACACATCCTTAACCATTTTAATCATAATGGTTAACAGTATTAGACCCCAGTATATCAACACATTTTCTAATTCTTCTCCTTGGGAATAACCATAGTAGAAAAACAATTAATATGAAGTCTCCATACTTTTACATTATATATTTAATGATTTCATGTTTATATGAGAAAAAATGATGTCAAATACCGTTTATAACAATCATGAAATATAAAGGATGTGAAAATAATGGCACACCATAATTAAACCATTTTAACTTTGGGTGTGTCACATTGTGGTTCCAATAGAGATGTGCGTCTTCATTCAGACCAATTTTCCCCTACTATTATAGTAAAAAATCCCCACTCTCTTAATCACCAATTTAACAGGGACTATTATTAATAGTTATAAAATATGGTGTCTCCACAATGAATTGTACACATGTATACACTCCCTGTACGAAAATTAAAATTGTTCAATTTGTAAAAAATGTTGGAAACCATTTTTTTTGATGTATTTCACATGTAAACGTTCCCCATAAAAGGATATTAATTTAAAAAGAAAATAATCACTATTTAATACTATTTAAAACATCCAAACATTTTAAATAATTAATTTTCCATCTAAATTTCCCGTTATTAATTATAAACATCCCTGATTTTTATCAAGTTCAATTTATGAAAAAACCTATTTTCTGAAAAATATCTATAAGAAATGAATTAATTAAAATATCTAATTATGATAATTATTAATTATAATATCATATTTAAATAGATGGAAATAACTATTATTATTAATGGTATCTAATCTTCCTACCTAAACGTGATAAATATCAAGTAATATAAATTTTATGTTTCAAGAACACATTACAAATTTGGATCCATCAAATACATTATAAGATATATAATAATACATAATATAAATATATAGATTCATGAATCCGAAATGAAAATTTTAAAATTAAAGAGTTATTAAATCCTAATGAGACCTAAACAATATGATATATAAAAATTGAAAAAAACCCAAATACATAACATTACATTTTATATGAATTCAATATATCATTATGATTATATGCTTATTTGATGGTGTAATGACATAAATATTACTCTGAAAAATCCCAAAAAAAATCCAACATCAACATGGTGGGGAAAATTACGAGTTTAAATATAATAATTGGCTGTTTATTGGAAAATTTATTTAATAATATTTTCATGAATGGTTATCACACACAGTTAGAAAAAATGTAGACATAAATGGGTTAAACATCCTAGTTTTATAGTATTCTCTCATGGTTAACCTAACTGACAACATAAATTTACATTAACTACGATAAATTTTTTGGAAATATATTGTTAGCCACCATGGGTTTAATAATTATGAAACTCTCATTATTTTCAAAAATCATAAATTTTTTTACAATTAATCCACACAAATAAAAATTGGAATATATCTAATATACAAGGGCATCAAATTTCTCACCACCATAAGACATTTTCTTGTCAAAATTTAAATGGAATATTCACTCCAACAAAAACCATTAAAAATACTACTACATCCTACCATCCAGCCTCAAAATTTCTTCTATATAATTTTTCACTCTATTAAAAAAAATTACAATGGGATGTTATATCCCATGTCAATCTTCCACACATAATCCATAAATGGAATTTGTATATCTAAATAAGAAGAAAAATATTCAAACTCATCTGTATCCCATATCAAGACAACACATGTGTGTATTAATAATATTTAAAATATTATAATTTTTAAATTTAGAATCATGGAAAACATTATGAATCCCAACATAAAATTATGAATATTACAACAGTTGTCCCAATTAAGAGTTCAATATGTTATTTTTAATGTCCCAACATGTCGTTGAAATAAAATCCCTTTCTTGCCCGGTCAATGCCCAAAGTTTACATTTTTTTCAAATAAAAATAATCTCTAACATTATATAGAAATGGTCATCATCGAATAAGTAAACATTATATATTCTGAATCTGTACTTAATTCTTTCAAATTAGAATTATGGTATTTTAATTTTTATTCCCCCACACTAATATGAGTCCCTAAGAGTTGTACTAACAATTTCATTATATTTTTAATAAGATACTAATAGTCGGACATACAAAACATAAAATTGTTACATATGAAATTTTTCAATAAGAAATATAATATAATTAAACTCTATTAATGAATAAAAAATTTCAATAATCCTAAAAAATCAAGAACACATTCATAAATTATAAATTATCAAAACTAATTTATAATTTCAATTTTACAATATATTAATGGATAATTCATCAAAATCATCTTCACCTATTTTAACAAAAAATTAAGAGTTACCTTAAATAATCATGAAATAAATACGTGATCACAATAGTTAATTAATGATTTTGGAACTACACGAATTCTAATGATCACCATTATATAAAGACTAACAAGATCAAACTATGAAAATATTTAATCATGAATGTATGTTGTGTTATTCAATTATCCATTAAAGATGTAACAAACACCATTACGATTCCATCGTTATTTTATAAATTAAATACATAAATTCATGGAAATATACTATCATATATATACTATAACTATTGAATTATAAAAACCCCACTATTCATGATTCCCTACCATAAATTATTAGAAAATTAGTAAATGAAAAATAATATTTAGAAACCTATTTCTATATCCGTTCATAATAGTGTTTTTGATAGATTCTATATTTATTACCATGAATTCCATCTACTAATTAGAATATTATAATGTGATATAAAATTTATAAAACTAAAAATACTTTATATGTCCCTAAATGGATCAATTATGATTAACCAGAGTGGATCATTTTATGATGTGAATTTCTAGGTTACCATATGTTCAACCCAAATCTCAACCTAGTGATTGAATAGGAGGGACAATGATATTGATATAATCATTCACGATAGTGCTTGATGAGTATACATTATAGGAACAAAAAGATCACTTAACTAGGGATCCACAAAACTGACTCCAAATACATTCCTCATTGTTGTAACCCTTTGTACGCCTAACCATGAAGCTAAAAAATCCTCATACAACATGACTATGTATTAGCAATCCAATTTCACAAGATAATCATATAACCATATTGCATGATTTTTTCAAATAAGTCCATTGAAAAGTTTTTTAGTCACTTAAACAATTTGGTTGGGTTAAATTTGGAGTTACATAACCTCATATGAAATTATCAATTTAGAATGAACTAAAAGCGACTCATTGGATTGTACGCCATAATTAGAGACCAATTATCCATAAATATCTTATAAATAACCCATTTACATTCATTGAATGGGGTAGATATAGATGTACAAATGAGGATTCGACATAATCTGTAAAAAAATTTTGGAGATACTAGTAGTTTATTTTGAAGGCTAAATGAATTATTCTACTGGAATGTTAGTATGAATTCTTTATAAGAATTTTGGTACCACATGTGTATAACTAAGCACATTATTCCCTAGATAGTGCATGGTTTCCATTCCTATCATAGAAAATCCACCCTCCCGTAAGTTTCCTTCTGTCCATTCAATTTTGACTCAATCCATGGATGTAGGGATATTTATTATTACTAAATGAATTCTAATTCACTAGTAAAATTCAACATTTACTCGTATAATTTCTATTCTCTATGATAATTGTTCTTTTTCTATGTGACATTCCATTTTAAAAGATAAATTTCTATATTACCAATTGAATTTACCTCTACACCAGGATAGTTTCATGTGGTCATCATGTATTTATAAATATGTATAGTGTAATGAACAATTTTTTGGGAATCAATTGAAGTCACATGCTTAACATGACTGATATCCCTTATGTTACAAATTTTTACTGAAAAACATCTTTACGTTAAATAAGCATATAACCCCAAAGAGGTGCAATCGAAACATCATCTAATGCCTCGAATTAAAAATTGTGGGAGAATCCACATTAGTATGACTCCCCTTTATCATGGATTCAAATGAAAAAATGAATTTCTGTAATCTTTTATGTTTCTTTGAACCCACATGGAAAATAAAATCATGAATATTTGTAGATATTTTAATCGTTTGTTGATGTATGTTCTTTGAAGGTTTTTTCATGTGAAAATTACAATTATCTGCTAAAATTGATATATTTTTGTTGGTGCCTTATTTTCCATGGATTTTTGGATGTAAAGGGATAATTTAGTATTTATACTATTGATTTGATGATCAATTCTAGAAAAAAAAATTGAGATTTTCACACAACCCACAATTTTGGTTTGTGATTGAAATACTTCTAGGAATTTAATGTATCCCATATTTAGAGAATGTCATATAACGAATAGTTAGCATGTTTAATATAATATAATTAGATGACAAAGGGGGAATATCGAATAGCATGGTATTCATAATAAGGGGATCTGATGGTTATATAATTTTATTGAGAATATTTTTTCTTCAAAAGGGGATTATTAGAAAGGATTTTGGCTTGTCGGAGATAATGAAATTACAAGAAGGAATAGTTGAATGATTTTTCTATGTGAAAAAAATTTAGGGAGATTGAAATTTTAAAATTCTATATCATGAATAATATTTGAGAATATAGGGAGTAGGGATTGTTAAATTCATTGGTTGTGAAATTTGTTTATGTTATCAATGTTTCTCTTAGAAAAATACATTTTATTAAATGTACCATCTATCTGAGGAGCAACGATATAAGTGTACTTGAATATTATACATAATATTAGATTATTAATAACATGGATTTATAAAATTTACTGGAATGATGATTCTCTCATATTTATTGTGTTTTTATGGAATCATACACAACAATGTTAACACCCACTATAGAACAACCCCATGTCTAGGGAACATGTTTTCTTCATAGAGTGATGATGTATATTTTCAAAGCTTCCCTATCTTTAGAAAATAACTAAAAAAAGGAAAACAAAAAAGGAGGACCTATGGAATAGATGTGAAAAATATTTATGATCAGAACCATATCATAGAAGTGGTATAATAAGATATTATAACATCGGTTGTACTAGAAGTAGTTTTAGTAATAGTTCATTATACTAATATCATTAAATATTTTGGGAGATATAGTTACAGGGGATGTTATTTCTACTGGTTCTATTTATGCTCATTGGTCCTCTACCTTTTTAGTTTTTATAATCTCAAGTAGATTTATTTTCAAACGAAGTGATCCGGTAGAGTATGTACATGGAAATAGTGAATAAATGTAGCTTATTAATTTAAATTTCCAAAATTTAGTAGGGTTTCAAAACGTTTTTCATATTTTCATTAAATTAATTCCGGATATTATTTAATTCAAGATTCCATGATTCAATTAAGGAATGATTATGGGTTTTTAAGATTTATAAGGATCACATTCAATGGTATTATAAACAATTAGATAAGATAATGGAGTGGAGAGCTATGGAAGAACCCCAACAGAGGAAATATTCATTAATTTTAACCTTGAAAGGGTTTTTTCTATGAGCATGATATTGATATTTTAATAGAATGTTTTTATACATGAGCTAAAAAATTCTCAAGTTGGAGATTATTGTGTTTGGTTATAAATTTTTTTTAGTATTGGGTAGGGATTTTTTAATTGAAAATATATAAAAGTAAAACATATAACCATGGATAAATACATCGAACTAGTATAATGGAAAGTAAAAAATGAATCAATTTGGATATCTATTGAAAAGGGCTGAATAGATTGAATTAAATGGATACAACATGGATGAAATTTTGTTCTATATAAGGACATATTTTTGAGTAAATATTGTTTCTTCTAAAATGTAATTATAGAAGTGGCCTTGAATTTTAATAAAATTGAATAGGGATTGGAAGAGATAATATGTTGTAATCACAGTGGAGTATTTGTAATGAATGGAAAATCTTGCAGATAGATCATTGTAGCATTAGGTCATATTTTTTAAAAATTATGTGAGGTAATTGGATGATAAATTTTACAATATATGAATGTATTTTGGATGGTTTCTCAGTTATCTATTATACACAATTCAGTCTAGTGAGACGATATATGAGTTTTTTTAAAGTATATTACGTGCATATTTTTTAAGGAAATGTTCTGGATAATCAAACATGAGAAGATTAGAAGGGGATATGTATATTTATCTAAAAATCTGGTGATTAAGATATTGATTTCTATAGGATATTAGAAGTCATTATATATAGAATTTTGATTCCCATACAATTTAGATAGTGGTGATGACTCGATGACATACTAGGACCCTCTATAATATTTCCATTCTTCCACTTTTACAATGTAACAATAATTTGAATTGATAGTGCCTGATAATGGATGAGGTGGATTCCACCTCTATTTAATCCAAATGGGAAATCAAAAAAGGTGAAAGATACATTATGTTCAATCGAAATGGATTGGTATTTAAAAGGAAGAGTTCTAGTGGGAGGGTATTATAAGAATAAATGGGTGTAGGATTTGGTGAGAATTTTTTGGGTAGTGTGTTTTGGGTAACTATAAGTTTTATGTTTTCTTATAACCTTAAATATCCAATAATAGAAAACATTGTTTTTAATTCTCCAGTAGATAATGGAAGGATTTTATTATTATTGTAATAAATATTGTGACGTGTTTTTTTGTTTTGTTTATACATTATGGTATTACTATTGAATGTGTTTGGTTTATTCTAGTTGAGAGTTAGAGGTGGATCAAAAAAGAGTGTGAGATGAAATAATTGGTGGATGAGGTTCCATTTAATTTTATTTTATGGAATTCAATGTCATTGGGATGTTTAAAGTTGTCTCTATAAACCAAAAATATGAATGTACTTTGATCATTTTTACTTGTGCACGGTTTATCAAATACATGTAATTATCTTATTAGAATATTTTATATACATATTAGTTCACTATATTAATGTAATGTGTATATATTTATTTTCTTATCAAAATGATAAAGAAGTTCCCATGTTATAAATAGAACGTCAATATACTATGACATTTACCTGAAATAATAGGTATTATGGTCATGGTACATCATACTGACTACACACATTTGATTTATGATTTACAGGTTCTAGGGGAGCATAATCCTTGAGACATATTTTGCATGAACTACACACTTGGTGATACATATTATATGAGTTCATGGGTACATACCCACTAATAAGAACACAACATGTTTTTATTTTCATCACTTGTTCTAATATTTGAATATGTGTATTTGTCTCCTAACATTAAGTCATTATAAATGTATTCCATTTGATTTCATAGTTTAATGCAATGAAAAACCATGAAATTGATGTTTTGGTGAGGTAGCTAATGTGGGGTAAATCTTTGGTGGTATGACATTTTTTGAATGGTCAATATAAATTATTTTTCTACCATTATGAGGAACATATATCTTCAACCTTGTTGATGAATATGGATGTACGTTATTTAAAACCATGGATATGGTAAACCATGGTAAATCTATATAGTTATATCAATAGATAAAAAATCATTAATGGATGGTGACACTTGTTGTTATCCTACATTCAGATAAATCATAATAGAAATAGATTATACTACAATGTGGGTGTTTGTAGGATTGTTTTTGTTTCTATTAATATAAAATATCTATATGGGGCTTTGATGGGTTACTAAGCCCTACTACATGTATTTGATAAATATTCACCACTATGGAGACAATATCCTAATGGATTAGACAAAATATCATATTCAATATTCTACCCAATTCTGGAGAATAAGTGTATAGGATTTCGTGGTCCCTAACATGTGGTCAAGGAGATTTTCAAGTAATATATATCAGTAAAAATAAATAATATAATTATTATTTGAGTATTGAATAATACAATTGAATTTATTTATTATAATTGAATTCACATGTTCATTTAAATATATATAATTATATTATATTAACAATGGTTATTTTAATATGGAATTATTGTTTAATATCAGTGGGAATAAGGTGTCTGGTTAATGAATCATGTTTTTCACATAATATATTTTATATATAGTTCAATTAGGTGATAATATATAGATAACATAAAATATGTAGTATGTTTATTGTTATTATTTATTTATTTCATATTAAGAGGATGTTAAATATTGGGGAGATGCAGAACACCCTCTTGGTATTTAATAGATTTTCTATATTGGTCTGGAAGAGATCAGTTGCCTTTTTAGATCATTACAACTGAGTGATATCTCTCTTCCCCTCCTACATTACAGAGAGATAAATTATCTATCTCGGAATTTGATCCAAAAACACATTCATGGATTGATCTCATGTAATTAAGGTAGTCATCGTAATATCGAAGGCATCATTAAATGTCAATTCTAAGACATAGAATTTGACAAGTGGAATCTACAGAGATTCATGAATTGACTTTTAATTATGTACATGGGTTCGAGTTTCTATAATGTCACCAACATTATTCAACATCATGTAACATATAAAGACACCTTAGATTTAAACAATGTTCATTTTTATTTATGTTTTGTTCTCTGAAATATTATTTTTCAATTCTAAGATCTCTAATGGGTCTCAGATCTCTAGATTCAAAGAATACATTGTAATCAGATGATGAAAATATTAAATATTTGGCCCATAGGCATTCTCTGCACACCCTGATACTTCAAATTAGTTTAAGTGGGATCATATGAATTTTCTAATACAATAAAAAAACATTTTGTAATAAAATTAAATAGTGTCATTTAATTTGGTTCCACTAAAAAATACCACTTTTTAATATGATTTTTGATGCCCATATAACAGTGACTTAACATTTTAGTAAGCATAAATATACTTCTTTTATTGATAAAAATTTAAGAAAAATATAAAATATATTTGTTCATGGTTTTAATTTTCTGATATCTAGTTATAGTAGAGAAAATTTTTTTCTACTGTGATGTTCTCCTAACCAGGGTTCTTTTTCAAAAATAATCATAATAAAAAATATATACATATATATTTTAAAAAAATTCATAGATGATATTATTTTTGAAATTATAGTCGAATTATTTGGGGCGGCATGAAGAATCATCGATTGGATATTTTTAATTTAAAAAACATAAACAATTCACATTATGGAGGCAACCCAACATGCCACCTACCCTAAGTCGGCCACCCCAACCCCCATGACACCACTATGCACACCAAATTACTAGCTACCGATTTCATATAGCTAGTCCACCATGGATCGCCCACACCATCAACCCTATCTTATATTTCCCATTCCAACCCACCACATCAATGAACACCCATAGCCATCAGCTTCATCAATGATACATGCGAATTCCAATAAAACCTCAATCTTTATCAATTTATGACACTACTATTCGGATGTTCTGCCTACCCTTCAACCAGACATTCCCCAACCCATTGATCCCCCGACCTAGATACATCACATCTTTGTGCGATATACATTCAAGATCATAGTCAATAACCTCCATACCAAATCTTCATGTATTTCCTTGGTAATATCCAACCTCACCTATGTTGTGAAGACCCATCATGCCACCATCAAGTGCTGACTAGACACTTCCGTTGTTGGGAGTCTACTATCATAGCAGTAGCCCCTTGCAAAAATAAGCTGAAGCATGGTTCCCTAAATCTCTAATGGGACTTGGTGGACCTACCCCACAATGAAATGTGTCTTGATAGGTCTTTGGATCCTGAAATGAGTTTTGGTGTGTCTTCCCGACCACGTAAAACCCAGAATGGGGATTTCTAGGCTTCAAATACACCTATAAGTGTTTAGAATGTCCGATAATAGGTCTGGGTGGGATTTCATGGAGATAACCTATTATATAATCCTATTGATAAATTAATATATTGATTTTGTATTTAAAATAATGATAATATTTTTATTTGAGGAAATATATTTAATTTTGGTATTAAAATAAAATATTTTTTTAGTTTATTTTTATTGAAAATTAAATTTAACTCATGGAAAAAATAATAAACAATTATTTGATTTATTTTAATTCATTTAATTTGATTAACATCCCCTAAAATTATATATATTGAATTTTATTTTTATAATGAATTATTTGATACAGAATATGGTCTTGATCCTTGACATACCTCATCATTTTTTTGTTTATTTATTTTGTTTTTTTACAATTGTGAGATATCTGTAATAATAATTTATTTACTGAAGTTTTGTGGATCATCTCATTTTATTCAATGTATACTACTGTATTATTGTACATTCTTTTGTGTATTTACATTTATCTTGTGGATACCCACATTTCTATGTGAGAGTATATTATCACTATTGAAAATGACATTATAAGACATAAACCACACCATGGTGAGGTTTTATCCCAAATGAGATGTGGACATAGTGGATTTGGAATGAAATCAAATATTAGGTCAGCACCCACCTCAAGTATGATTTCCCATGGTAATTATTGATCCATTATTTTTAAATTAATCAATATTTATATTAATCTCCAGATCATACTTGTAATTTATTTCATTTATGGATTATTTATTATTTTATGCATTTTTATTTTCCTAATAACAGATAAATAATAAATAGAATATATATATAATGAAATAATGAAATTATTCTGCTAAATCAATTTTTAGTTTTGAGAAATAATGCATTGAATGAATATATTTTAATGTAAATTCATTAAATTATTCATATATACTGAAAACCCCTCAATTAAATATTTTAGAATGAATGAATTCAGTCAGTCAGATTTGAAAAGAAACTCGGTTTAGGTGGTTCTCCTATTCCACTATTAAATTTTCCTCCTACTATTAAATATTTCTTATCTGGTTTATGGGTTAAATTATATAATGATGGTATGAAATAAGTAAATAAATATTTCATTATACCACTTTAGAGGCAATGTTTGTAGTCAATTAAAGTTACGATTCGTAGAGGTTGGGACATCACTCAATAGGTTAAAAACAATGAGTTAATGTGGTGAGAAAATAAAATGACTACCTTGCTCAATTCACATACTAACTTATAATAATCATTTAGAATATTAGTATAAGTTTAAAAGATCAGTGTCTCTATAATACTCTTTTATAAGGGTACTCTGAAACTCGTAGTGAGGGCTGGAAGAGATCAATAAAATAGTTGGACATATTCAATGATTTGATTAAATAATAGATAGTGTCTAAAAGGTAATTAGATAATGTATTTCATACTAATTTTTTATATAAAATAAAAACAAATACCACCAACACCACTTGTACAATATTTATATATTCAATATATTATAAATAAATTATCCTTATTTTCCATAATATCTAGTAGTGGTAAAAGTGATTACGCATAATACTATGCCATGAAATGAATCATTCTGTTATGTTGTCCTAAATTTTTACTAATCCCCCATAGAGAAAAATAAAGGACAATAATGTTAAATAAAAATGGTATATAGATGATGAAATTGATTTATAGTGTATCATGAATCCATCCATAAACTAAAAATTTAAGATAATTTAAGAGGATGAATATATCTATATGATGCTAACTAATCTCCAATATTTATACTATGTGATAAAAGGAAAAATAGGTATATGATATCTTGTTTGGTTTATATGTGTACTCTATTAAAAGGTAATCAGTAATCATATTAAGTAATGATCGTGATCCTCTACACTAAGAGAATTCAAGACTATGGGTTCAAATTAAATGAATAACTTGATAATAAACACATAATGTCCACTTTACCACTCAGATTCTCAATTTTTATTATAAAATATATTAAACAATCATGAAAAATATACCAACATTTTTATGTTACTTATCCAATATGATATGTATTTGTTGAATACCAATTCTTTGGTCTTCAAGGATTATATAAGGAGAATTGGATAGAGTAATTTATCAAATGATAAATCCATGTCGAAGACACAAAAAACCATCATTAAAAAATCAAAAGATACAAATGTAATTAAATGAGTAGGAGGATATCTCCTTTACATGTGGAATTAAATTACACTACAATAAATAATACATATCATGGAAGAATAATCCAGAAGATGAATATTCTCAATGTGTTTTTTAAATAGAGTGTAACCTATGATCATCTTCCAGTAGACTATTGGATAAAGTGTGTGTATAACATATTTTCATTAAAATATAGAAACCAATTAGATTTAGGAATATTTAGAAAGGTGAGTTCATCCTCTATTCTACAAATAGTGTTATTCTAGAAACTGTGGATATATGAGATTATTGTCAAAAATTTCCCATTAAATTAGTTTTTATATAGAATAATTTTAATTGTGTTCTTTTTTTATACCAGAAAAAAAATTGTTAGTTATAGGTTTGGATACTATGAGATTTTATTTCATGTTTGAATATATATGGTCTCTATTTAAAAAACATTATTCTCTTATGGTATGAAGCAACATAAAAATGGATTATATATACATGAACTCAAAATCATAAAAGTGTAAATTTATGCAAATACCATTAATGAAGAGACATATAACACCTTCCTTTGGTACATCAGGCACATTCACATAAATGAGAAGTATTTACAGAAATTAAATCAATATGGGTATAGAGACTTATCTGAGTTGAAACATAAAGATATATATTACCCATTATTACATGGGAAAAAGAACAAATAACCCTTCTATAGAAGGGATTAACTGCTATAAAACTATGAGAATTTATTCTTCCTAACATCTGTGGTCTATAATCAATAGAGGTGACTATTTGAATTTCATACATTATTAATTTTACCAAGGAATATAGTAGGTATGTATATAACTCTTTAATGAGGTATACATTTCATTCCATTTACCTTTTTATGTAATATCAGTATGAAGTAGAAAAATATACTTTTTTGAAGATTAAGTCTATCTAGTTAGACTGAGTTGGGGAGTATATTAACCAAGAATTAATTAATTAGTTAATGTAGTTCGATATTATATGTCAACTCACTCAACTTTATACACACTAGTGTAATGGTGTTAATGAATGGAGGAATCATACTTTTACAAAGGGAAACACGTCCAAAGGATATAGTGGGAGAATAATTGACTTCAATGAGATTAAATATATAGATTCACAATAGTTGGTATAAGAACCATCTCTACAAGGTACAGTGGTAGATAACGATATTACTAATATACGAGTACTAAATAGTTCTAATAAAGAGGTTAGAGAAGTAGAGTGTTATGGTTCTCCAATCATTTGGTTTTGTGGAATATTAATCGAGGATAATGGCGTGTCTCCATCATACAAGGATGAAATTGACAAAAGGATGAATGTAAATTGAAAGAAGCCAAGCGTTTTACGAGGAATTCCAATAAAAAAATAATTTTTGAATTTCAGTAAGACATGAAGATAATGGAAAACCCATTGGTTGTAAATGGGTATTCGTGAAAAGGGTGGGGATGGAAGGTAATTTTAATACTTATATGGGACAACCGGTAGTGAAGGGTTTTAGAAAACATCAAGGAATAGACTATGATGAAACTATATCACATGTATCAATGATAAAATACCTCAGAATATTACTTGGTATTATAGCCATCCATGATTAAGAAAATATTAAATTTATTGTCAATTATAGTTTTATAAATGTGAATTTTCGTGATGATTTTTATATGACTCATCATTATCTGTTTATTATCACAATGAATGAAAATAAATTTTTAAAGATTAGTTTATTAATTTATTTGATGAAGAAAGCATCACAATCCTGACATATTTATTTCGATTAGTCTATAATAAAATTGGGTTTCATTATGACAGAAAGTGAGATGTATTTATATAAATGGTAAACGAAAATGAAATATTTTTCATTTTAGTATATATTTATGACATATTATTTATTATAAATGAAATTCTAGTCTTATAATAACTTATTACATGTTTAAATTAATGATTCTCTATAAAATTCTTAGGTGAATAATCAAATATTCAATGTATCACGATCATTTAAGATATATCTAAATAGACACTTGGCATAGGTCAGAGTGCATATTTTGACGAGGTACCCACAATGTATAGTATGAAACAATCTATGAGAAGGTTATTGTGAATCTCACATGGTATCAATCTCTTAAATAAAAAGTTTCCACAAAATTGTAGGAGATTTAATTGATGATTTGAATCCTCTATTCCTTGAGAGTGGGATCTACCATGTATTCCATTCTATGTACTTAATTTGATAATTCTTTTTTATGAATAATAGGTAGATATTAATATAATGAAATTGTTATGCAGTATGAAGCATTAAAAATAATCATGATGTATATAAGGTATTTAAAATATAGAATTCTATTATAATTAGGACATGATGAAATATTAGTGAAGCGATACATTGATGATTGTTTCATGATTTATCATAAAGATCTAAAATCTTAATATGGTCGTGGATTTTTCTTGATTACCGGTGCAATAAGTGGGAGAATCATAATAAATCATGTGGTCATCAACTATTCCTCGGATTTGTATTATATAATGGATTTTGATGTAGCAACATATGTGGTCTAGACACACAACATTGTCTCAAACACTATTGTTGTGTCGAACAGAGCATAGAATGTTCCAATTTATTGTCATAATATTTTGGGAGTGTTGCTTTCCAAGGTTCCCTAGTCATACAATTGAAAAAATAATATACATTATATGTTTCAACTCATGAGTTATTTTACCAAGAAGAGTGATGTTGCAAATATATTAAGCCACAGAGGATTATATGGATGTCCCCCTCACTATTTCCTTATATCAGGTGAAGTGTGATTTTTATATTATAGATTTAAAATTGAGACATGTTAGTAGTTTGGAACTATTATAAGTTGATGTGTTTAAATTGTATTCTCAATAACAGTTTAATAATCTACATTGATTACAATTATATATATATATATATATATATACAGTTTCATAAGTTCATGTTCGTATTTTTTCTGACATAGTGTTGATATTTCGTAGTCCAGTATATAATTTTTAATTTCTATAGATTATATTTTAAATCAAATGGTTAATGAAGTTATAAGGATATAATTTGAACATCAATATACTATTAAATTAATATCATGTAATATGAATATGATATATATACATCAAAATGATTTAACAAAAATGATATATGTCTCTCTTGTGGTGATTGATCATAATCGTTGTGAATTTTTCTCATAATGATCAAACATGGTGATATCTACTGGGTGATTGTTTTTCATGTATTATGAAAACAATAATCTATAAATTTTATTTATTTTTATTCTAAAAAATTTATTTGTTTTTATTACTAATGATATTACATCATGTGTATTTGAGAAAATTAATATTGTTTATAATCATTATTTTGGAAATATATTCATGTTTTTTATTTAGAAACTGCCATCTTAGGTTATGTAGGAAGTGATATTTTATTTAATATAGTGTACTTTTTAAAACCCATATATCTTAAGAAATAACCAAAAAATTAATATCCACTATGAATTCACTACATGTTTTCCTCACCCAAAATGACTAGCCCCAATCCATGTTAATATAACACCTATAACTTGGATAGATTATTAAAGTCCAATTAAAATTATGGATAAACATCAACCAATTAATTAAGAAGTTATATTTTTTAACACATATCTCTATCATCTAATAATATTCTTCTAATGATAAAAGAGTATATGTTAGTACATGGAACTGTGGGTGGTAATTTTCTTTGAAAAATTCGTTAAATGATTAAAACATTACATGGATAATGAAATAATACATGTGAATACATATTGATTATTATTATATTCACTAGGTGTTCAATGGGTATGTCATCTATAAATATTAAACCAAATAGTGGGATAGGTTCTAAATGATAATGGCCTAAAAACCCTACTCTCATTGAAATAAACTCAACTAATGTGTTGAGTTGATATGATTGTGATATTAAGTATGAATGCAGTAAATTATATCCTTTAAACACATATAAACCTTTGGATAAGTTATAATATATTTAATATTATTAATTTTCTGATGAAATAAATATCTTAGTCAAAAATAGAAAAATACAAGATTTCACCATCTAAACCATGTCATTGTATATGGTAGGTAGGTGTAATTTACATAGTTATAGTAATTAAACCATAGATACACCTCCTCCATACCTTATACAAAAAAACCCTAAATAAAATATTTATTTGGTTTAGAAATTAATCTTGAAAAACATCTATCACATGAGAACTCGGTCCACTATATAAAAACCACCATCTGATCCACAATTTGTCATCTCAATTTAACGATTTTCACTAGGTTAAGATCTCTAAATAAATGAAATAATTTAGTAAATAATGGTGTAACACAATTTATAGAACCCAATACAGTCTCATTGGAATTATAGAAGCAAATAATTCTAGAATACATGGTGGAAAACATAAGAAATAAATTGAAGAAGTAAATTCCAATTGATTAACGGAATAGTTGGTGGAAGAAATTTCCCCAAAATTAGAAGCAACAATGAAACACACGAACCAAACATCCAAATACTAAATGATGAATTATTTGAATGGTAAATACTATATTTAAACATATAAAATAATATTATTAGTGTGAAAATGGAAATAATATTACATAATCCACTAGACAATAAGACTCAAAAACAATTTAACACAATCTGAAGTACACCATTAACAATATTTATGGTATAACACTACCCTCCAATCATATGGTTTAAAGATGTCTCACTAGAAAAATATCATCACGTCCCCTTAAATGTATATTTATCTATGAAATATATTAATAAACCATGTATCCTATTAATTAGGTGAGAATAAACTCTGTAAAATTTCCCCATTGACATCCCCATTCAAGTAGATAGGTCCAAACAATTAATCAGTGTTTGTTTATAACTGTTTGAAAAAATGTAAATAATTTATATAATACATAAGATAAAGCAATATGATAAAATCTATAATCAATATAATTTCAATCCATTTTCATTAACATAATCAATATAGGGTTCACACAGAGATACAATTCCAAAAAAATTATCATAATACCATTACAGTCATATTTTTTGATAATAATATTAGTGTTACTCCATGAATAAAATTTGTAAGTAGTTGATGGTAAATCATCTATCCATATCCTTGCACTTGAACACAGAGTAACCCAATTATTCCCAAATTCATATCCATAAAAGATTTTATAAAAAATAATTCCATGAGAACATTTCAACAAATAATTTCAATGTGTTAAAACCATTTCATAATTTTAAAATATTAAATTTAAAATAAAGGTGACATAGGTTTATATGAAGCCATAATGTTTTATAATGAAATAACCAAATCAGGTTTTGTCAGAAAATGACATAATTATAATAATGGAAATCATATAAAATAAAATTTAATAGAAATAATCCTTATAGACCTAAAACTGAACAGAGATATGGAGAGAACCCACATTCGAAGAATTCAATTTTTTTGAAACAAGAGGTTTATGATTGTTCTGACAACTCTAATTCTTATTTCTAATCAGCTCAAGATACGTAAGTATATATAATCCTAATTCAACCAAACACATATATCCATGTATTATAATACTTCCCTATTTTAATATTAAAGACAAAAATGGAGATCTATGTCGAGAAGAATGATCCATAAACAACCATTCAATTCCATAATTTCACATTGGAAGATCTAATGGAAATAGAGTTTATATTTCAATGTTTTCTAAAAATCCTATGGGATCCTTATAAGTTTAATGGAATTAATAGCCAGATAAGAGAAATTATAAACACTCACTATACAAATTTTTTATTTTCCTAGAATAATTTGCAATATAAATTAGTAATTTATTTTTTGAATCCATTAGGGGGTTTGTTATACTAAAAAAAATCTATATGGTTATGTTCACTGGAAAACCAAATTTTATAGAATAAATCATTCATATAATATAATTAGGTCATATAAATAATACTAATGGATTAATGTTTCTTATGTATTATCCCCATGACATATTTACATATTAAAATATTGTTATAATGTTAATATTTTCTGCACAAATTATCCAACAACTATACTAAAATTTATTCTTTCTTTTAGACATATAATCCCATCTAGAGTAAAATACATTGATTATAATAATAAAAGAATTTAACAAAAATACAATAAAATTTAAAACTAGGGTGCTTCATTGTATCCAAAATTTGTATTATAATCTCTATAAAGTATAAAACTATTATATCTTAAAAATATCCTGAGAAATTTATCATTCATTTCCTTTTCACGATCACACAATTATTCCACAATGTAAACATGTCTCCATAAAACTAATATTAATCTTATGATTCTCTAGTATAATGGATTATATTATCTATCCAATATATATAATATCATGGTAATCGATGTTTCTATCAATTCAATTTCACCATGTACCCATTGAATCAATCATTATGGATCGTGTTGGGACTTTCCCAATTTAGATACACTAAAAACCTTATTCACTAAATTGAACCTTATAGGAAAATACAACCAATAATCCAAATTACAAACTCAATAAAACCCTCAAAAGTTCCAATGTACTGGTTATATGAATTTCCTTTGTTAACAAAACTACATTTCACTTACCATGTATTTAGTCTCCAGAGAACATGTTCAACGACATAAAATGATTAAATTCACTGATCACAATCATCATATGTCTTTTAAAATTTTTTGACCCATATCCAATCTCTCTATGGTCTTAAAAAATCTTATAGGATGTGGCATGTAATTGGAATGGTCAGATAAGTAAACTATCACATATTTTTTTCCAAAAAAGTATAATATAAAAATGATGGTTTATAAGGATTCAAAATAATCCATTTTCATAGATGCCGAAGAAATATTGTTGTTTGAGAAATCAACTAAAAATATATTATCCTCTCATGATCCTCTAAAATACATAATGTAAGTTCTAATCATATTCATCAAATAATTAATTCATCCATATATATTGTCTTTCCATCTAATAATAATACACTCTTATCATGTTTAATTGTGTTTTGAGGGATTCCTATAGGGATTTCCAATACCTAGATATAGACGTCGGTTCCTAATAGAATATAATATATATGGGAACGCCATTGATCATTATAACTTCATGAATATAGAATATGGGAATGTCTTCTACAATATTATATTCATGGTTAGGTGTGAATGATGAAAAAATCAAGTTCCAATAAAAATCACCAATATATAAATCTGTTTCCAAACCATTATTAGCATGAATATAGGAAAATCCCTAGATATCATCTCTTATTTACACGTGCAAAATACTATAGAATAAAAAATACAAGATAATCATTGTTTATCTACCTTGACCTTCAGATAGGTGAGATATCAAGAAAAGGATTATAACAGTCTCCACTTCATTCCATCCCACCAAAAATATGTCGACTTTGGACTATATATCTTCTAGATTCTAGGAATTACTTCCCATCATTAATTTTGTTAGGTAGAATGTAGCTTTAATGACTAGTTATAGGGACCATAATCTATTATATAAACAAAAACATAGATATCCCCTCTAGTATCTATTCCTCCATGGTATCCCACCATATAATTTTATCCTCATGTATTAGAATTTACGTCAAATGTTTATGATTCATTAACCAACTAATCCAAATGATGAACCAATGAATTAAAAAATTATTTAATAATATTTACCTTACTCCACACAATCTAAATAAATATCAATTATGATTAACATTAGTTTCTAATTTAAAAAATTTAGTTTATCTACCTTTTTATATAAATTTACACACAATTAAAATACTATATAACTTATTTTTCATTGTGTATAAATCATGTTCATGGAAAAAAATATAGGTATTAAAAATATATTTGTAGCCCTATATTCAAATATTGTTCTGATAACATGGGATTCATACTCGTAGGGTCTATAAAAACCATGAATTTCTCCCAAAAAATAAAGAAATTATTTCTTTAAGGTATGAATTAGTAAGATGGTTAATATTCTAGAATTGGGTTGTTCCTATTATTCACCCAAAATTGTTGTTTACCACGTGAATCAACATAATATCCCTTGATGATAAAATAACCTAACCTAGATTCCAATGCATTAAAAAAGACCACATAATCATATCCAAATTCCCAAAATGTGAGGAATTTTTTTTATTAAAATAAAACAATATCATATTTTCAATATTTCATGTAATTTTCATTCCATAAGAATATAATAACTTCTGTTTTCAAAAATTTAATATGTGAGGATTGACCTTCAATTTCATGAAAGAAACATTGGGAATGTCATACTAAGATAAGGAAAAAACATATATCCAAAACATTATTTTATACTTTCTTTGTGATAAAATATTTTATCTTTTCATGAACTATAAAAAATGACATTTTGATGAAGATAAAAACATGGAAACATCAATCATGAATCGAGAAATCACACATTAAAATCTTATCATAATAGATATATATTCAATAGATAGTTAATATAATATCTAAGTATTTATCATGTTTCTATTTGGTCAAATAATACACAATAATGTTAAAAACACCACAACATAATCAAGATACATTTGGATGATATTCTTCCTCCATTTTTTAGAAAATGATGGTGAGTTCATTATAGAAAAGTGTACAAAAATATTTTTAGATTGACCAAATTGGATCTTGAAAAATGTTTTTAGAATATCCAACTTCCAAGATCAGAATTAGGGATATCCTTATAATAAATCAATATTAGATAAATGTTCTTATCCCCTCAATAAAAAAAATAGATCATTAAATTATGGAATATGATACTATTTCATTAATGTTACATTATTTATCTTATGATAATCTATGTAAATCCTAATAAATATGTCCACCTTCATTCAAAAAAAGAATACCTAATCTTTACATAAATGTCTCAGTATAAGAAACCCTTTAATATCACAATATTCTAGTAGTACATTAAATTCCATAAATTCTATATGTTCTATACTATACAATTGAAATGAAATAAAAATAGTCCCTAGCAGGAGATGATTAATTAATTATCAAAACTATGTATAATAATTATTGTGGTGAAAATTAAGAAATGGAAAATGATTGGTCGAAATTATATATCCCCAATTCCATATCTAGATTCTATTATAACTATATCCAAACGATATGATATGATCTAAATTTTAATACCCAACGGTCAACTTATACTCCTATACTTATCATAATAACCTCTAAAGATATTCATAACACCATAAAAGTATTTGATAGTGACATTCCTAACATAATAGTTGATATGGGTCAGGAACAATGTCAAAAAATCCATCCCCAAAATCTTTTAAAAGGTATCCACATATTGAACTATGAAATCCAAAACCAAAATTTCCATACTGATCCTTTTAACATCGTTTGAATACATATTTGATTGATACTCGTGTTTTATAATATTTGTTTTTAATTTCATAATAGAAGGAATCATCACACCATCTAACCCCACAAGGGAAACCTCATGAGTCATAAATGAGAGTGGTATTCACCAATATCAAAACAATATTTCATAAGGAAATAATTTATCTACTTCCACAGTATTTAAATATTTTTTAAAGACCATAAAAAAATGAATGAATATCATATTTCCAATATTGAGTAATAATATTAACTCAATGATACAATCTTTCCCGGAAAAAAGTCTAAACATATGAAGAAAAATATATACTTTAATAAATATTTCTAAATAATATGTCACTAATATATTACACATAAAGATGTAAGGAATTTTTGTTATCTTACAATAGTAAATGTGAAGTCTTAGAATTATTTGTTGAAAAATTTCTTAAAACATTCCCACATCAATCTTTTGTTAGTATAATATTGAAAGCTGAATCACATAATTATCATTAAAGATCCTCGAATATATATTATTCTAATATATAATTTCTCTCTATTAGTTCAATATGGAAATAAAAAATAATATTCATATTATTAAGGCACACTTTTACTCTTCTTGTTTTATAATACCCTATAAAAAGGTGAATTATGTTTCAAAAACTATACTAAATGATTAAATTAACTCGATTAATAATTAAATTTCATTGTTCTATGGACTGAAAATATTTTATAATACTATGTATATGTTTTTAGTTCACCAATGGATTAAGTGAAGCCACTATTTCTACATCCATATCTTATTTATTTCTGTAGCATTTACCCAGTTCTGATTTCTATGACAAGAAAAAACATGACATTTTACACACTTTCTATCAATTGAGGGATTATGAAATTTCAAATAATCATCAGAAAAAATATATAACCATTACCCTAAAAAACAAACAATATCTTACTGTTTTAATAAATTTATTAACAAAAGAAGAAAAATATATCCGTATTGATAATCCTTATTAGATTTAAAAATATGAAAAAATCATTGGCTAAACCCGTGATGTTGTGGTAAGAAAAAAAACATAGAAGTTTTTGTGAACCATTTTTTCCCAATCACTATAGTAACATTATCATTAGTATAAGAAGTAATGATAAATAATTTCAATCATTGTATTTTATATTCTATCATTACCCAATCATTTCTAACATCCCTTGATCTAGATGGAATAATCTGTAATGATACTATTTCTAACATCTTTCTCTATATTACTGGATTATATGGTGCAATGAATGATACAGGCCTTAGCTAAAATCCAAAAGGACCTAATGGTTGACTATAAAATCAAAATGCTGAAGGGAACAAACTATTGAGGATTTTTTTCTTTAAAATGAAACATTTAGAAAACACAATATATAATCCTCCAACGATTATATGATGCATGAATAAAACATTAAAAAAAATTAATACAATTACACATCAATATCAGAGTGGTAATATAAATGGGAGATAATATCCCAAAATAAAAGAACACTAAATGTGATCCTAAAAATACAATGTACCACAAGACCATCCTCTAATATCGAACACCACTATCCATGAACATGGTATCCATAAGAATCTGTAGGGAGATATGATATAAATACATTCTATGTATCTTGTTTTATAACATATATAACTACCCCAATATTACCAAGAATTGTGTGAGAATAAACATGGTGGGATTTCTCCAAAGAGTTCCTAAATCACTCCACTATGATATATAAAGTTAGCAGAAATAAATGAAAACAAATGGAAAAAATTTATAAAATATATAAATTGATTATGTGAAAACAATGTTACAAAAATTATTAAAAAAATTATATACATTTACATTTTGAATAATCATTTCCTGGTTGACACACACTTACACCCACCCTTTATCTCCTAAACATAATGTCAATACAGTTAATATTTATATTACCATTGATGATGATAATCCATGACCCTTATATATCCCACCTTGAGGGATACACATATGACCTTATTTGACCTCATGAACACATTCCAACCAAATTATAACCTATTTTAAGTAAATAAGTTCATTGAAAAAAACAATTATTCCTGGATTTTTTTATCAAATGAAATTTATATGTTCAAACTATTTCATAATTTTAAATTTGATATTTTAAATTCTTATCCCAAGAGGGATTTCAATAGAGAGGAATAAATAAATTTTCACCAGGAAACCACACATAGATACTAATGTAAATATAAAAAAAAATTAATGAAAACTAATACATAATATTTTTGATTAGTGGAGAGAGTGAGGGTGTGTGAGGCCACTGTCCAAAAGTTAATTTTTTTGTCACATTATATCTATGAAGATTCTTATAACACCAATTTATCATTCCAATAATTAAATAATACATTAGGATATCTCATAAAATACACCCAATAACAATTATGAAGTTATTCCAATATTGTTAGGTGGTTTCCTCCATGAAAACTCTTGCAGATCTATGTTAATAAGGAATAACGAGACAAAAATCTTGATATTTGATATCGCACATAGAAAGATCACTAGAAAATAGAAACTAGATTTTAATGGTCTCAGAAAAACACTTACATGTAAACATAATTTTAATAGGAATGAGTATCTTTGTAATATGAATTACAACCATAAAATTTACTAAAAATGGATTCTCATAAACTAATTTATTTCATAAATTTGGAATTTATGTCCTCAATCATTTAAGTGGGTTCATTTGATGAAAAAATAGACTCATTGCATTATTTTTATAGAAGATTAATTTTTTTGTTAATGGTCATTCTAGGAATGTTAAAATATTATAAAAATTTGTTTTCCAACAAAAATAAGTCTTACAAGTTATGCCCCAACATATTTCTATCCCAAAACATATTTATCACTAAAACATTTCAGAATAAATTCTCTAATAACCCATATCCAATTTATTACCCCTATTATAATTTCAAACATTTACAGAGTATAACCTAACAACCCCAAAAATAAGTTAAAATAAAAAAAATAAGAATCTCCTCACATTTTGAGTGACACAATATTTATAGGTGTTGACCAAAAAATACCACCTCCCATGTGTGGACAATATGGTAACTACACATGCTCCAAAATATTCAAACAAATCGACTCTTTATCATTTAAAAGTACCTAATTCTTAGTTGGGAAATTTATTAATTATTGAAAATTCAAAATAAATATAAAATGGGATTAAACTATTAGATATTTTGAAATGTAAAAATACTATATATGAACCAAGGTATACCACACATGTTTAATAGGTGAGTAATATTCTTTTAAGTGGACCACTTTGTTACCAAACCGTCTCCAATATTCTAAACTAGGAAATCAACACTGACTTAGAATTTCATTGATGGAATCTATCATGATAGAGAGGAAAAACATATAACTTAGTCATGGGACCAAATGATTAGATATTTTTTTCATTCCACATTGATAGAATCCTTCACATGTGTTAGATTAATGTACGAACATCATTAAAAAAATATAAGACAATATAATCACTAAACTAATGTGTTGCACCCTGATATTTTTCAAAAAATTTTAATATCTTCTATATTTTGTTCTAAATTAAAAATAATTTTTAAATTTTGTTACGAGAAATAATAAGTATAGAATATGTTATTAGAACTATTGAGTTTAAATGAAATGTGACATACTATTAAACTGTTATTATTTAAAACGATAGATATCACATAGCCAATGAAATGGTTTGTATGTATATGATTAAGAAAATTATTAAAATATACGATTTACACATTTATATATAACAAATTCTTTAGTTACTAATTAATTAAAATGAAAATAAAACTATTTAAAATCAAATAAAATATCAATATTGAGAACCAATATTTATGAAAAAAATATTACCTCACTAAATTAAAAAAAAATTAAAATTGGGTGAATAATTTTAAATGAAATTAATACACCATAAATTCATTATGATGTAATGAATTCATATTAATTTTTTATATATATGAGATAATTAAAAAAAATCTTATTATGAAAAAAAATATTTGTCTAAATATCAGTTTTTTCACCTTCACAAAAAATATTATAAATTAATTTTGTCTAATTTTAGAATATTTATATTGATAATTAAAATATTTTTTGACATTAATTTTAATATAATCTTAGCTTTAATTTTTTTTATAATAATATGTGATTGTAAATTTTAATGAATACTTAAAAATACTGGATATTATTAGGTAAAGTCATTTCTTTTAATGAGTTTAAAAATATCCAATCTGTTATAAGTTGGTTTTGAAAATAAAACATGTGAAAATATATATGTAATAATTCATATTGGGTAATTAAAACAATTAATATTTATTTTGGATATTACGACTTTTTAAAAAATGGATCATTTTCTCTTTGAAATTTTTTTTAGTCGTGTTAGCACGAATAATTTTCAATTAATTTTTTCACCTGTTAGAATGGACTTTGGAAAATAGATTCCATATTATTAATAATCATAATTTTTATTATATAATAATTTCGTGTTATTTTTTGTCTATTATGAATAGTATATACAATAAAAATTATTTACCATGGTTAAGGTAAAAATGGATTCATGTTGGGTTAAACATAGAAGATAAGGGTTAAAAATGTCCAAAAACATTTCCAATACCCATTTTATTTCACTAAATATAATATAACTGTTCTAGTATATATAATATCCATTTTTAGCCGTCTTATTTTTTAAAACATCAGTACACCATTTTCTTTTCCAAAATTAGATGTGTGGCACTCACATTACTTATAAAGGGCCGCCCACCAGGCTTTCATCTTCAAAAATCCAAAACTCCTTGATTTATCCAAAACATTATCAAATTCATTATATAAATAAATCCCTATATCCTAAATTATTTTTATATTATAAATCAATTATACTATGCCTTTAGGATAAACATGAATAGGTTGTCCAAAAAATATTTATTGTTTAAAATTATGAATTTTTGTTCTAAATATTATTTTAACTCATAAAAATATTCTTCATTTATTATGATATAATAATACCAGTACATAAAATATATTAATAAATTATTATATTAATTTTATTACATTTATCTATATCCTCTTATATTAAATGGGATATGAAATAATTATTTCTGGGTATGGCGGACTACCTCCACAAGAACATATATTATTTGTTTTCTATCATAACCTATCACTGTAGGATATAATGATGTATTTAATGTTTCTATATTATATTTATGATATTATAAAACTTATAAGCTTAGTATATCAAATTTAACCGCTTAAATTCTATTCCATGGTAATATGATAATTTCATTAATTTTTATGGTAGAATACCAACCCGTGATGTGAAGTGATTTAGTTATCTTGTACACATTACAAAAAAAGGTAATAGCATTAGTTTGAAATAAAAAACTGTAATATAAATTAAATAATAACAACTTTATAATGGAAGAATACATTTTCCCTTTCATTTATTCAGTCCATAATGAAAAAGTAAACTGCATTCATGCTTACAGATATTCTATATTCAATCATACTATATTAACAGTCTTTGATTATTAATACATTAACATCCAATTGGTCTTCCTTCACATTGTTTGTATATTTTTTATATTATTCTCAAAAACTATTCTTCTAAATATATTTACAATGAAATATGGTATTTTTATCTACTAATATTTTATTCTCTTTGAACATATATGTATTTTCAAAATTGTGCATCTATTAAATTCATTTTAACATTGAAAAATGTATCAAGTTCGTGGATTACATCTAAAAATTATTGTTTTGTTATAGTTCTCTCACAAGAGTTCCATTGAAATTATTTTCCAAACAATGATATAATTTTATTTGAATGACTAAAAAATCCATCAATTTCTCCATTGAGGTTTGTGAGAACATTTCAACTTTTCAATTTCAATTAAAGTGCATAATACAGTAACATTATTTCTTAGTCTTGTAATGATATATTATGAAAAATAATAATTGAAATAAAAATTTATATATGATGCCACTTATTTAGAATAATTTATCTTCTTCCTTAAAATTGTGATTAAATGTCTTAAATTTTTTTATAAATATATCCTCCTCATATTCAATATAATTAGAGCTACCAAAATATTCATTTTCAACTGATTTGATAGTGTAGAACACATTTTTTTCTTTATCATTTATATTTTCTCAATCTATTTTCTTACCACTTATTTTTCTTTCTCAATGACGTGAAAAATACCTTCATGTTATCTACAAACTAAGTGGGGATTAAATTTTCTATCTCAGGTGTATCAGAATTAGATTCAAATATCAACATCATATATACCTTGTAAAAAAATTGTGGTAGAAAATTTGATTCAATGAGATGCATACATACACTTTTATAAAACATTTAGGTCCAAAATGAATCTTATAGGGACATTTGAGGTAGGTTATATAATTTTTGTATGAATCTATTTATTGAATTTACTTTCTTTTAAATTATCCCTTCCTACTTGTGAATCTATAATCCACTTAAGAGGGAAGGATTTGTTGTGTGATTTCAAAAATTACAAGCACGTGTAATGACAAAAATAAAATAAACAAAAACAAGAAAGTATTTTTATACAGTTTAGTACTAAGACCTACATCATTACATGACAAACCTATGTTTATTTAATGGATAATATTATAATAGTAAATGTAAATTATTAAAAATGACTATAATAGGTGTATGGTTATTGTGTTGGAAAAAATTGATCATCATTATTGAACAGTTTTATTTATAATAGTACCCCATGTATCTTATGGAATTATTTATTATGGAACCAGAAGTTCATCAAATATATTCAATGAACACACTAAAAAAGATTTTTATACTGCACTGGATGAAATTTCATCACCATGTTAATACTTTTCTTCTACTAATGTACTTCAACAACAACTTAATCAATAATATTTTATGCATACCTACCAAATACAATTCAATATGCAGAAGATACTATATTTTAAATAATTCACTTCTTTGTTTGAATTAATTTTTTTTGAATTTATCAACAAACATCAATTTTTATTCTATATTATATTATATGTTATTTGGTAGATATAATTTTCACCAATGATGTTTCAAGCCTCAGTGTAAAAAATATTATTATGAAAGGGACAAGAGTAGAAAAAATCAATTTTCTATTTTCTAGAGTACTGATTACATGGGAGTTGGATGAAATTCTTAATAAAAACCCATGGATCCCAAAATCCAACATTATAATTATATTTGTGTGAGAAACAATATATGTTCATGTTATCTCATTATGTGATTATTTATATTGGCATGTGCTTTAGTGAAGACCACGGTCTACCTTTATGCTTTATAAATCAACTCACTTACACCTCACAAATTCTTGTTATTATGTGCATTCATATTTCTTAAACCAAGAAATACATTAACACAAGGGGAACAACACCAAATCAACCTTTATTTTCTTCATGAAATACATTTATAAAAACACACATTATCAACCATCTTGCATAGAAATAATATGTGTCACTAACACATTTTGAAAACAACCCAATTATGAGTGAAATTTTCATTGATATTATTCATTCGACAGTGTGTTGACATATACAGTTTCTAAATAAACATAATTTTATGATTTTATAATATTAATGACTCATGTTCA
Organism: Viscum album; assembly: GCA_963277665.1. Classification (NCBI taxonomy): domain Eukaryota; kingdom Viridiplantae; phylum Streptophyta; class Magnoliopsida; order Santalales; family Viscaceae; genus Viscum; species Viscum album. The sequence goes on from OY728158.1 coordinate 1,111,751,719, forward strand.
CATTGAGCTTCAAATATCCCCTCTATTGTGATCCCAATGTAATCACATGGGATTTTTTATTCACAATAGAAGAGTGATGTGTGGGTTTTCTCCATTCAATCCTAATAGATACACACCATGATATCCTTTTTTCTTCAAGGAACTCAGATATTCTCAAGGGAACACCATGAGAATCAAATAATTGTTGAATTAACCGGGTGTCGTTATACTTCATTCAAGAAAAAATGAATGAAACTCCTCCTAATGGAACAATATTTTTTATGCTCTATTTTCCCAAAACATGAGCTCTCTCATGAATGACAACAACTTATCATTACCGAGAGTCATTAATATTTGTATTCAATGAGAACCACCTTGAAGCACCTTAGACATCCTTTTTCAATCCATTTATATTCTTTTAAAATTATTTTCTATTGATTAATTTGATAAACATCGTATTCATTTTGGTTGTTTCAAATATACGTCAGATTGCATAGCCTCTTCATGTTTATATTTTCAATGATTTACTCACAATCATGTGATATGATTTCATGCATTATCTTTTAAATTAAATCTATATGAATTTTTATTATGTAATAAACTGGACACCTACAACATCATTTTTGGTTCGTTGATTGAATCTTTGATTTCTTGTCATACATGAAAAAAATTGATTTCATGCATAGATTCTATTCAGTTAAAGAAGTATCGTTCATATTATGTTATCATTGGAGATGATTGGGCATCAATATTGTAATTGCTTCAATCTATTTGGAGAAGACTAATTGTGTAACCAATGTATAATATAATGGGAATATTTAAAACATGTGTTTCTGATTTCCAATAAAGGTGGTGTACAAGATCGTATTGTCTTGATTGATTGATTCATATGGCCATAACTAAATACTTAAAAAATCGATGAAGTAATAATAATTAGACTAATATATCCCACATGAAACTCTATAGTATTCTATGGGATTGATTATCCATTAATGAAAGGATTTCATTTCTTGATATTGGTACGAGGGATCAACATCAGTAACAGGTCACGCATGCCACATGGACACACTCAACTAAAAGACCTCCCACACCATGTGGGTTCATTGCATGAGCTTAACTTCTCCTTTGATCCTAACACATAGTCCTTCAAATAGCTTATACCTGAACCTACATACCTTATGTGGGATCTCCCAACTATGTTGATATTTTTTTAGTTGGGGTTTACTCTAGTTTCCACCTTGGTGGTGTTTTTTCCTGATTCAATAGGATGGATCAATAGTAGTACATTTTTTTCTATAGTCCCACTATAATTAAATTAAAAAATTCAACATATAGAATATAAAAAACACTATCCCTAAAAAAAATAAATATCTTCATTAAATTGTAAAAAACTTTTACCAATGATATTCAAAAAATATTCATGGTAATCATTTATATAAATCAACCCCATCAATTTAATAAATCTAAAATTTATGCACATAAAAACCTTTAAATAAATACATCACTGAAATAAATATTTTCTTGGTCATAAGATTAATTCATCATGGATTTTCCATGTCCATAAACTAATTCAATGAAGAAGATATTGTTCACACTCATTGTATAATTTTCACATATCGTTAAACATAAAAATAGTTCAATAATAATAATAGTTACATAAATAATTAATCAGCAGTCACATAGAATTCCATTTAATTAATAAATATAAATTGTCTAGGCATCATAATCAATCATAGAAAATTGTGTTACCAAATGAAAACAAATTATTTGATTAAAATTCCCCTAGATTCATCAAAAATCTTATTGAATATATCTAAAAATACTTCTAAATTTCTCATTATATTATTATCAATAATCCTAGATGATTTTATCATATATTTTGTATTTATTTATTATTGTATGTTAATAAAAATTATAACCAAAATCATCAACTATATGCATGGGCTTCATAGTTTGTGCTTCAGACATGGATAAAATAAACTCTTAGTGTAAGTGATGATGCTGAAATTAATCAAGGTAAAACCAAAGAACAATATTGTTCTTATGAAAAATAATGGTTTTATGTATGAATATATTATAATGAAAAATTAACAACTATATAAATAATAATATTGAAATAAAATATTTTACATTTACCATCATTTGTTTTGAATATATGGAATTTTACGAATCCCTGGTTTTTCTCTTTATGGTCATTAATATTATTCTAACCATGTTCTCTATTACACACCCTCTGTATTTTGGTGTTATTTCTCTATTTTATGTTTATGTTTTTACTTCCCACTATTATAATCCTATGTTAATAGCAATTTATATTTTATTTTACATGACCTTAATAGATAGTTTTATCTTATTTCAAGAATAAATCTTACGAACTCTTTTTATAATTTTGGTTTCTTAAAAGTATATTTTCACTAGTTAAACTGTTTTAGTAGAGAACAAGTTCAAATTATGGGGATGTAATTTATTTAAGGGGGTGGAATGTGAAACATTTAGATCATTTTAATTTTTTACAAATTAATTTAAATTTTTTGATGTTTTCATTTTATTAAACAATTATACTTTATTGTGTTTAAGGAAGAAATGTGTTACATTTTTCAACATGAAACACCATGTTTAAAAGAAATAGTACAAACTATAAATATATTAATATTTAATATTATATTTATGACCTAGGTATTGGAATAAAATATATGAATAAAATTAATTATATAAAAAAAATATGGTTTAACCTTTTATATTTAATTAATTATTTGGTGAAATATTAATTTTAAATGATAATAAAACCCATTTTAGAATAATGGGATCCTTTTTTAATCTATTTTTATGTGCACAAAGGTGTTTTACAAAATAAATTAACCAAATAAATTTGGATGAAATATTTTAATGATATATATATATATATATATATATATTAAAAATTCATTACAATTAATAAAAATAATCTTTTTTTAGACATGACATAAGTGTAAAACCCACCAAATAGTTAAAAAGTGTATGTTTTATCAAATTTTTTGATCAACTTTTCGGTAATTACATTAAAATAGTTTTTTCAAATTTTTTTTATCCTAAAAAATAAACCTAATTTTTTTAATAATATAAAATTAGGATATTTTGAATTTTATAAAAAATTTTAAGAAGATAATATTTTGATGAATAGTAAAAAATATAGGTTATTATTAAAAAAATTAATTTCTTGATGTGAATTTAAATAAAAATTGATATTATTTTATTTTGAAATTAAAATTAGTAAAAATATATAAATGGGAATATAAGTTATGTTAATATAGTCATTATTATATTGAATTTTTAAATTAAATTATTTAAAATTTTGAACATATTCTTTTTTAAAAACCACTTTCTCATCGTGTGTCCAGGATTAATTTTAAACCAAAATATTCCACTAATTTATATTGTGTTTTTAAAAATTGATTCCATATTTGGAATCTGAAAAATATATATTATCAGAATTTTCCAAATATGTTTTCACTTTAATTAATATAAATAAAATTATTTACCACGGTTAAGGTAAATATTTGATTAAAAGGGGTTAAATTACAATTATAAGGGTTAGAAATGAACCATAACGTTTAACACATACATTTTATACCAAATATTAGATATTATATTTTATATGACAAATAATGGACTTTTTTTAATACTTTTTAAATGAAAAATAAATTGGATTACCTTTCTCTTTTCTGAAATGACAATTTTACCCCATACCACACTTATAAAATGACAACCCCTCTCATCTGCACATTACATTTCAAAAACACATTGGTTCATAAAAAACTAAAATCCTCTCAATAAATACCTTCCCAAATTCTATTCGTATTGGTTTGATCATTAATCATAATTTAGAAGGATTTCAGTTAAACTAAGTGAGGTTGTCCAAAGAAGAGGTAATGATTTAATGTATACATATCTGTTTTACCTATTCACATAATTCCTTGAAATATTCTAATATTATTAAGATATATTAATCAATTATAAACCATATAATAAAAATTTATTTTGTTTATTTAATAAATTATATCAATATCCTCTTCTATCAAATGGGATATAAAACAAACATTCATTTGTAGGGAAGACAAATGCGTCATAAACTAATGTTATTAATTTTTCGTCTAATAAACAATATCATTACAAATAATTTTATGATTTAATGAATATATATTATTAAATTAGTTTTATGGAATATTTAAATGTAATTTCATATTTTCAGGAATATTCAAACAAAGTTATGGCCCTAGTCTTATCCAAAGAAAATGCAACAAAAATCATTTATATTTTTTGATTCGATCATGTTATTGAGAATAGTACTCCATTTATTAATTTCTGTAACATTGTTTTTGGTGAATCATGTGATATAGTTTTTAGAAAAATTTATGTAGTTATAATTTTATGACTTATCTATCTCACTATGATCGAATCATACATCATGTTCAGTGTATGAATTTGTACCAATTAAAATATTAATTTAATGGACACTCATTTAAAATATATCAAAATAATATTTTCATATTTTAAGGGATACAAATGACAGGTTTTTTAAAAAACTCAAATGTTTTTAACATTATCATTTTCTTATTTTGATTTGTAAGTGTTCTAATTGGATTTGAAAAGTAAATGTGTAAATTTTCTTATACATTGAGAACCCCTAGTCTCATGAAGTTTTAAGAAGGGAAATTTGTACTATCATTATTTATCCAAGGATAAATATATTTCCATGGGGATTTTTTGCATAAATATCATTTCAATGAATCATTATCATCTACATGATTGAATAAATTACGATCAAGTTCCTATTTTAAATATCAAAAGGTGGTTTTTATTTCTAAAAAACATATTTAACAAACTCACATTTATATAATTGAATATAATTCCACTTATAGAAAATTTCAAAAAAAGTGACATCATACTTATTTTCATTTGAAATAATATTTAATATGCTCATAGCTCAACAAAATCCCTTGTGGATGAGAATTTTTATTTAATTAAGGGGTGCTAGGAGTCTCATTCTTGTAATTTATTCACATAAATTTGTCTGGTATGTGGATTATCCTTTGATTTCGACCTTGATATTTATTTAATTAAAAGATTAATTTTAAATGTTGAATTTATTAGTAATATATTTAATATCAAATATTTTTCCTTTCTTTATTAAACTTATTATTTACATGTTTTTGTGGAAAAGTATACTTTTTCTTGTATACATAAATTAAAGGGGATCCAACCCATTCCCAAACTGAATTTTTCTAAAATATGGGATACTTTTAAAAATCTATTTTATCTTTTAAAATTTATATGATAAACCTTTACAAAAAAGAACATGTGGTGTGTAGTGTTTTGTTTTCATAAATCTATATTGATATATTCAAGTCGTTTTTATTTTTATTATAGCTCTAAAAATATTATTTTATAGAAATCATCATTTTATATTTTTAATTAACTAATGTATTTTTTCTTTCTAATTAGAATATTAAAATTTTCAATATTAATATTAGAATGTGAATATTATCAGATATTATGATTCACATCAAGAATTAATTAGCATTGTTTAAGTATCCCATGACAAAAAGATATTTTTTAAAATATCAATGGTGAGGTGGACATTGATAACATTAATGGTACCTATATGGAAAAAATATTTTTTTTGTGTTTTAGGATTTTATATTCATATAGATTTTTGACAATAATGAAACGGGTGAAAATATTAGTAATATAAGTAATGGCACATTTGTTTTTATTATAAATAAAATGGGTATATTTTTTTAAATATGATACATATTCAAATTTATACTGAAATTGAATTGTTTAACTATTATAAATTGAAAATTTTATTATCATGGATAAATTTTATTATGAAATAATTAAATTTTTTTCATATTTATTCCTCGTAAATGAATCAGGTATAAATTTGTGTTGATAACATTCAATTTGTTTATGATCATTAAATAGTGGTGAAAATGTTTTTCCTCCAACTCCTAAGTGCATATAATGATTAAAAATAATGAACTCTTATTAAAATTATTTCATAGATTTAACAGTTTATATTAAAAAAAATTCTACAAAAATATTTGATCAAATTGAGAGATTAAGAGTAGTTGGAAAACATTTTTTCAGCCCCCTAATTTATAGGTACAAACTAATACCTTGTTGAGTACACAATTTATGTAGTGGAAAATGGAAATTAAACTTCTTCAATATCGGTTACATTAGAGAGTCGGTTGTCCACACTAGTTGGATAGGGTGATACAGACAAAAGGCATTCTCATTTTATCATCTTATGGAAGGATAATGAAACAAATAGACTACCATGTTACATCCAAATAAGAAATAACTATCCATTTATTCTAGAAAACCATTGCCTATATTCAACTCCCAATATCTCTATACAAAAATTAGTGGATATAAATATTTCTATAGGTATATTAGGTAATAAGGATTTCCATAGGATCCTAAGATGGAACTAGTTACATGGGATATTTGTAATGATCTTATTACTCTTCCCATTTATCATTTTTATTCTAATATGTTATTTTGTATCACATAATCCTACTCTTCATTATTTTAAATTATTTGTGGAGTATTTTGAGAGTCATTCAATGGGTTTTTAAAATGAGCCAAATTATTTTTATATTCTTTGGTTCTCACTACCATTTAGTGATATTGGGTTTGGTGATCACAAACTCTTGTGAGGGATATATGGTGCTCACGACCATTGATTGTATAGGGATTGTGCACAAAACCATTAATAGTGTGTTTAATTTTGATTCTAGATAAAAACAATAAAATAATAGTGTTATTAATGGTTTTCCTTATATAATTGATAATAATAATAGAATTTTACATCTTATAAAAATATTTATTATCAAACACTAATTTTAAGAGGTAGTAGAAACTCTCATGTAATTGATAGGAGGAGATATAGTGATCAATTTTAGGAATATTAATAACATTTATTATTATTGATTTATTTCAACTTATTTTTCATTATAAATTCACCCCCACTCTTTCTATATTTACATCAAAAAATATATAATATATATATATATTATTTTATTTTGATTTATTTAAATAAAAAATGTTGACAAATAATAAAAATGTTTTTTTTAAATCCATGATTATTCTATTAAATGTGAGACCCATTTTTGAAAATGTTATGATGAATAGAGAAATGATGATACAATAACTAAGTAAATTAACAAATGAGAAGTTATAATGAGAATATTAGTGAGGATTTCTTATATTTTAGTGAATTTATACATATTTGGAATCTACTAGGTTAAATTTATATTATAGGCGGAACAAAACATGATCAATCAAAGCCTATTGGGAATTTGAAACGGTGGTCATGAAAACTCTATGGGTAATGTGTTTAACCAATATCATAGGTGATTTACAACTATAGAATTAAATATGTCTAGATCATATGGATGTATTTTTTTAAAAAAACAATAAATACCTTATAGAAACAAATAAATAATGATTGTATTATTAATATAGGGAAAAAATGAAAAAAAATTCTACTACTCACATCCATTGATGACAACGAAGATTAATTATTTTAAAACTTATAATCTACATGTATTCCTCTAATAAAAAATATCATGATATCATAATAGGATATTTTAAAAAGTGAAAAAAAATCTGCAAAATTATTCAATATCTAATAAATATTCATATATATATAATATTGACCTCGACATAGATTGATTGTGTATACTACTAAAAACAAGTAACCTCAAATATATTTGAATTTTAAATTAATCAATACAAATATATAATATATTAAATAATAATATCTGATTATTTAAAAGTTATAAGATCTTTTTTCAATATTTAATTCATTTATATATCTTAATTTATGATAATAACACATCATTAATAGATTTTTTATTTTATATAATATTGAAAAAATTGATGAGGAAATAAAAAAAGCATTTTAATTCCTAAAAAATGACTTGTAGGTCATTATCATTAAATTTCATTAAAAATCAATAACATTAGATTATATTTAACATTTTAATATAATCTAACACTACTAGAAAAATATTTAATCATAGAATATAATTTCGATCATTTTGAGAACCTCAACTCTTGGATTCACTAGGAGTATATTCTTACAAGTTACAAATGAATCATTTAATGTTGTGATTAATTTTCGTTAAAAATAAATTTTTTTGGATTATTTAATAAGTTTTTACACTTTATATGAATTTAAAAATAATATTACTTTTTAAATTATTTATTTGAACATTTTGAGAACCATGGACGTCATATACCCATGTGGTTTATTCCAAAAATTTAAAATTAAAATAAGTATTATTTTTCTAAAGAAAAATAACAAATGAAATACCAAATGAAATTTATAACTTCAAACATGATTAAGATATAAAAATCTATATTAATTATAATAAATATTTAATGATATAAAACTTCTATCATACAAGACATATGAAGGATTTCATATTATATGCTAAAATTACTGGAGGATTTATTTATTAAAATTCTATGTTATAATACTATAATTTTTTGATTTTTAATAATTAATGCAGATAAAAAATTTAAATGTAAATATAAATCATAAAATTATATGTTATATAAATTATAACCTCTTGAATATTTAATTCAAAAAAATTTCATTCTAGCCGTAAAAGTACTATATTAAGTAGTTATCCAAAATTTTCCTGAAAAATAAAAACTATATTTTTATTTATTGATCATTTTATCTATTATAAAATTGTAATACGATATAATTAAACTTAAACATTATTTTAAAATTTTTCATTTATTCAATCTTTGAATTTATATTGATTTTTTTCCTAAAATTGGAAATAAACTACAGATCATTTTTAAAATTTATCAAAACAATTTGAATTCTGTTCCAAAAATTTTATCTTTTAACAAACTTTTAACACAATAAAGAGATAAATTATAATTTTGACGAACACAAGAACCTCATGAATTAGTTATTGGTAATTTTTTCCAACATCACAAAAATAAATTGTTGGGATTCCCCATATTTCAATGAAAACATTATTTTATTATCCATTTTTTATTTTTATCACTCTTCTGTCACATATAATGAAATATTAATACATAAAATACATTATTTTTCAATTTGGTCACCATAAAAGTCATATTTTCTTATGGTTCTTTAATAAATTTTTTTTTCCATTATATGCATGAGATAAAAGTTTTACAAAAAATAAACAATTCTAGATTAATTTTATAATTTTATGCTCATTGATCATGGAAAATTGTATTTTATTCCTAAATAGATACCCTTATGTATTCCAAAACTCCCAAGTGTTAGTATTATACAAGTTTTTTTCATATAAGTAACAAATGACTAATGATTTATCATTTTTTATTTTTCTTATAAAACAAACCATTCTTCCCAAGTGTTACTAATTTATATAATTATAAATACTACCAAATTAATCCTTAAACCTATATATATTTATTTAAAATATTTCTAGAATTATATATATTTATGGTTTGTTCTGAACTATATAAATTAAAATTTATATTTATTACAATGTTTATATAATAAAACAATATTTTTTTGACATCTATTGTCAGTTAAAATTATTTCTACCCCATAAAAAGATAATATTATTTAAAGAACGTCATTTGTTCATATGTATTTAATTAATAAATCACATTAATTTATAAAGAATTACCATATATGTAAAATTATACATAGATTTTTTCATATATTATTTTTGAGAGATCAAAACTATTAAATAAATGTTTACCATTTTATAACCATTTGAATACTAAAATAGTAAATTTAATCCTAAATTAATTTGTTACCAAAATGTTCATCTCCATATAAAAATTGTTAATGGTCACTAAGGAAAATTGAAAATATCATGTTCGTTAAGAAAATTGTATCATATTGATCATATAATAAAAATATTATTTTTATATCATGGTAAAATATAAATTAAATGTTGTTTTTTGATTATTCATCATAATAAACATAATTTACTAATAAATAATCAAGGAAATTTTTTGAGTTTTCATAATTTCACATCAATTTATCAAACAAAATTGTTAAAATTGATGACAATTAATCCCATTCAACATCTTATCATTTTTAATATAACATTTTATTATTAGTTAACTCCATTATTAAAAATTTGGTCACAAATTCTCATAAGTTGTGGATGAAAATTATTTAAAAAATTTGAAATAAATTGTATAGATTATAAAAAAATCAAAAAAATATATTTTTGAATAAAACTAAAACATCACATATAAATACATATATTTTTAAATACTCAACATATGATATAAAATTGGTTTATTTATTGTGATAATTAGGTCATACAGAATCCCCCTTATGACTCATCGTTATATTAATTTCAATTCATGAAAATATATTTTAATGTCATACTTGGTTAAAAACATAGAAAAGAGGAAATTTATGATTATTATTTTGCATAATATATCAATGAAATATCTAATAAAGTATTTAACAATAGATACTGATGATATTTATCCCACTCAATGTTATACTTATAGTATGTAGTACCCATACCATTGTAGTAATTTTTAATCAAGGAAGAAATTCATAATTTTATTTAAAAATATTATATATACTGAATTCGAATATTTTTTGACACAACCATAAAAAAACCAGTACTAATTGATAGGTTAATATAATTTGTTCTACCTGAATATCATTTCAATATATGTAGGTACTATTCAATGGAATAATACCACCTAAATTGTATGTGATCGTGACAATTTTTTTAAATTTTTCTTTATTATCAAGTAGATAATAAAATAAAAATGTTAAAATAGAAATTGTATATCTAAAATGGAATATTATTACTATTATCCTATAATATAAAAAAAATAAGTATGTCATATTTTTTTTAGAAATATGCTTTAAAATATGTTATTAATATCAATAAACACTGTAGAACATTGAGATATAAATAAAAATAATTTTCATTTTAATTTATTGTTGACATATAAAATGATTTTCATGAATTTAATGATCTATTAATTGAATTTTTTAAACATTCCAGGACTCTGATATTTTATTTTACAGACTATTCTACTTTCAAAATATATTTATAATGGAAAATAATTATTCTATCATTTTTAATTAATTTGTGTTATCCAAAAAAATTAATTTTTTTCACCTTATCAAAATTTCAATTGAAATTATAATCATCAAATTTTATCTTAAAAATCATGCAATCCATTATCTTCATATTTTTATTTTATCTTAACTACCAAAATGATCTAAAAAATATTATCAAAAAATTACAAATTTGTATGAAGTCTACATTATGACTTAATATATTATCTTTACAATATAATAATATAAATTAACATATATTGTTATCTTGTTATAATTAGTATGCATTTATTAATATAAAATAAAAATCATTATGATGTGGAAAATAATATAATAAAACCACATTATATGATGTTTTCCCAACAAAATTTTCCTTGTATTTGGATTATTTTAATGACACATTATCTTGACTTGTATTCTTCAAAAATCTAAATTAACTCTATTTTCCCTCTGAATATGTATAGTGGTAGGAAAAAACATATCTGAATAATTTATTCCCAAATTATTTTATTATTTATGTCATTTTCACTTTTCACTTAAATTTAAATGAGGAAATGTAAATGTAAATTTTATATGTGAAGATAAAACATTTTCCTAAATTGGAATGCAATTAATTTTAAATTATAGATATTATGTTAATTTAAATTTCCTTAGTTTCAAATAATTTTTTTTTCACGTAGTTGACAATTTATTCTTTTATCTCATTAATTAGTGGTCAAAAAGAAATATTTATTTAATTGTAAGAACCAATGGGACTATTAATATGATTTGGAAGTATCATTTAAGTTTATTTGCATGACCTATCTTAGAGGGGACTATATGGAATCAAAAAAAAGACCACCTCTTATAAGTGAATGTATGCTGACTAGCACTGAGTAGGCATATCCCTCATTTAGGAGGCATTATCCCATCTGCTTGCACATATGAACAAATCTCCTAGCCCAAATTTTGAAATGTAAAACACTAAGTAATTAATGCTTGAATACACTATGATTCCAACAAAGGATTATGATAGTAAGAAATATGGAATGTATATAGGTCCAGAATACAAGAACCCACAAAAAAATAGAGTATATTAATGTAAATGAACATGTTCCGGAACTCATTGACTAAAAACCCTACTAAAATGGTAGATGTAGTACAAATGTCTGAAACCGGAGAAGCACGCATCATTTGCCTAATCACTCAGTGATTCATTTAGTCATTTTCCACCCTGGATGTTGTCAATGCGTTGACCATCAACACAAAACATGAAATGAAATGTGTTGATTAATCCTATGAATGGGTGAGTAAAATAATACGTAGTTTATTTCCACAAAACTAAAAAAGAAATGACTAAGAAATACACCAATGATATCACAAATAAAATTAAACCAAGTACTCCACAAATGAGGAACTAATGATATATAGTCAGCTCAAACAGGAATAATTATAGAGCATAAATAATGGTATTATCATTTGTAGTCCATTAGACACCAGAGTTTGTTTTCGGCGCACAATGTATTTATATTGGCACACTGAGCGTTAATGGTGCATGAAGCATCAATGGAAAATGGAGGATATGTGTTAGCACATATAGCATTAGTGTCGGAACATGGACCATCGATGTCGGCATGTGGAGCGTAGATGGTGCACGATGCGTCAATGGCGCATGAGGCGTCAGTGTTGGCCCATAGAGTTTCTATGGGATATGAAGCCCCCATGTCATATAGTCTGGAAGTCACTTAATGCCACATGACTTCCCTTTATAGAGATCTTGTTCTGAGAGAACCTAATACTAAATCCATTAGGTTACATTCTAACTAATAGGAAACAATAATTTATCTCATTATGACTAACTCATCACAAGGTTACCAATTCCACAAACAGCTCATCATGTAGAACTCATGTTCGAAATATATATCCAATTTATTAAAAAATGTTCTAGTCAGGTCTGAGTCCAACCCGAACTGGTTGGTCTGGGCCTGCATGAACCATCATTTCACATTGGACTACTGGACCGCAGCCCTAATTCCAAGCCCGAACCACATTACATGGGAGACACTTTATCTATTTGATTCATCATAATCTAACCATGTCCCTATGTTCAATGTTTTCACCCAAACACATAGCTAAAAAAGCCCATAATCAACATAGTGCAGGACTGCGTTTCACACAGCCGGCCAGCCTTCCCAAGAACCCCCAGTAGCTTTGCCATTGTGGGTCCCTCTTCAAAAGCGACTCCGAGCATCATCCAACTGCTACCACTACAGCCTCTGGTTCCTATTTATGTTTCCTCTAACCACAAACCCTAGTTCCTGCTTTTGTTCCTTCCATGACCATGGATACACACCCCATCATCATCCACCTGACCAGTACCCTATCCATCATTCCCCCTGATGGATCTTCGGCTCCATTCAACCCGTGTGTTTCCCTGGCCATAATTCGTCCTACTTGCATTCCTATATTCATCACTCCCTCCATAATAAGCTACCACATGCCTATTTCCCTATCATCTCACATCTTCAATTCCTTCGTGGATCAAAACCTTCAGTCTCGTGTCGTTGCGCCCTGAATCGTAGGTGAAACGATTGATTGTTCGTGAAGGATTTCAAGGGGAGAAGAATTCATGAAAAGAACGATAGATTTATGGGGAGATATTTCAGCACATGGACACCCAAATAATGGATAAAATTCTTTTTCATGTCATCCTTGATCAATTCAGGTCAACTGGATCATGAAGAATCAATAATAAATAAATCACCAAGATTTGAATACCCTTTTTTGAACATGAAATAAAAATTCACCCTGGAAGAACAATTGATCTATTAATCAACCTGCTTGTGCGTTTTTCTTCATTATTCTTTTAAATTTAATAAAGGATATGAAATCATAATGATATTGTCACTCTACCTTGTGGATGGATAAATTTTTAATGAAGAATAGAGATCCATGCCATCGTCGATCGTGGATCTGCCGGTGTTCGTCGAACTATAGTTCTCCAGTCAAACATATGTTCATGATCTGCTAAAACATTGGGAGAGACTTCTTCTCTATATACCTTAAGTAAATTAAATGTTTATGGATATATCTTTTTATTAATGAAAAAATTTCTTTATAAAGAATGTTATTTACTGTGTCAACATTTTTTTTTAATTTTACAAAAAATATTTTAATGACATTCATGTCTTAAATATAATATTCAAATTTTTCCTACAACAGATTATGTTAGGACTGAGTGATGGTAAAGTCAATGTACATAATGAAATGGTGTCCTCGTATATCTGATTTTAGAATTTTTTTATATGTTATTCCATTTCAAAAATATATCTTTTTCACATTTTATTTATAAATTGAACTTTTTTCAATGAAATGTTCTGTGCACACTGGTCCTCAGGATAACTCACCGTATCATCACCTAGTATCATAATTTTCCAAATTAAAATATTAAAATATAACCATTGGAAATATAATTCACTAAATTCTCTCAAACATCTTATTTATATCCCCTAAATCCAAAATAATGAATAATCATAAAATACATGAGGGTACTGAGCAAGAATTTGAGCCTCCCACTCCCATGTTCTCTACAAGAGACTCTCATGCTATCACTGAACACATGCCAGAGGAATAGACATCCTATATATGATTCACTCATGTCAATCCTCTATCTTGACTAGGTTCTCTACAAGACATTCCCCATCATCATCATCCATCTCTCCCTAGTCGATGACGCACGATGGATCATTCATGTAACTCCTCAATTGTAATATATGGAAGAAATCATGCACATATTAATTTAAGGGGTTAGATATAAGCAGTACTCTACCTCAACAAACCTACTCAGAATCATAATAGGTCTAATTTATCTCGGAGATAAGTTGTCAACATAGAAAAATCTCTATAATTCCTATCATGTTAAGTCCTAAAGGAACCCGTCGTCTCCTCCTCAAACTCCGATTTCCTATATCATTAGTAAGAACATGACTTATTATGAATCTATGTAGTCCTCATCTCGTCATGGATGATCCGTACTATCTCAATGGTAGCCCATACTAATGCTAGACCCATGTCTGATGCCTCCACTAGATCTATCCAATATAGTGGTGTCATAAATGGTTGCAAGAATATGGGCTTATAAGGATCTATACTATTGGTGGAGTGGTAAACTTTTTCATATGAAAACTCCATCAAAAGTATGTGATCCTACCAAATGCATCCAAAATTGAGGATCCAAGAACATAGCATGTCCTCTAGAACATAGACAACCCTTCTCAATCTGGCCATCTGTTGTTGGATAAAATTACATTCTCTAGAGGAATTGGGTCTTAAAGGCGAAAAACAATCCCTCCCATAACCGGAATGTGAAATAAGCATCATAGAATAAAATTATCATTATGGGAACTCCATGAATCCAAAATTTCTCTTGGACATAATGGTTTCCCCATATTTCTACTAAACTCTGTTACACGATTGATTTGAAATGGTCTGAATTGGTGAGTAGATCAATGATCACCAAGATAGTATCACATTACCTAGAAAATTATATTATATATGACACAATGTCCATCAATATCCCATTCTACATCTACTCTGGGAGTTCAAGGGATTGGGTAAAGCCTTCTGGAACCTAGAGATCTACTATCACTGGCTACCAAGTGGGGATTTGAGAAACTGACTCTGCCACTGCATTCTTTGTACAAGACACTAGGACCGACATCATAGGTCCTACTACATCTTCTCCACAACCAGATGC
Organism: Viscum album; assembly: GCA_963277665.1. Lineage (NCBI taxonomy): Eukaryota > Viridiplantae > Streptophyta > Magnoliopsida > Santalales > Viscaceae > Viscum > Viscum album. The sequence goes on from OY728158.1 coordinate 1,111,767,543, forward strand.
AATGACAATGTGGATGAGTGGAACTCCAACAAAATCCCCTCCCACAATTCCCCTCATACAATAGTTCGACTTCTGAATAGAATGCTGTGCTTCCCACCTATTCAATAACCATAAGGGGCCTGTTGTATGGTAAATTAAGAAATTGGGTCTTCCAGTAGATAAACCAAAGATCTTTATCCCACACACACTATAATATTTGATGTATGCCAACCATCGATTAATGGTAAGATACTCTATCACCACAAACAAAGTATATCTTCATCAGAACTAACTGCTCAAATATCATAATCAGTATCTACAAGTCAAATCTCTTTCTATGATCGTCTGCCACCACGTATTACTTCATAAAATTAAATACAATCATTAATCCATAATCCAACAAAAACACTATCCACAGACACTATCACAAGTTATGATCCTTCTATGATTAGATATTTTTTACACTCTTGTGGTCAAAGTATATGATAAACCACCCACCTATCTGGTAGTGACCCCACATGTTCAATGCAATATCTACCATTACTGGTTTAGGATCATGGAGCACATAGTTATTCTCAAGATATCTACACTAGTACAAACCACATGCCATCATTGCATTCTCATGCATCAAGACAAAACCCATCCCGATCTGTGGTTCATCACGAAACATTGCATACCCAATGTCCTCCTTTGTTTTTGTTAAGATATGAGTGCTCATTAACATCTACCTAAACTCCTGAATGCATGGATGAAACCTCTCTGTCCACTCGTCGGGCTTCCCCTTAAATGTTAAATTCCTCAATCGATATTCTACCCTAGAATAGTTAGGTAAAATCATGGGATTATACCTACCCAAACCCAAGAAACTACTCACCTCAATCACCCTCCTGGGTGGCTACCAATCAAGCACCACCCCAATCTTCACCATATCCATTGCAACTCCAATCACGGAAATGGAATGTCCCAAATGTTGGACCTCCTGAATCATGAACTGGCACATTGAGTGCTTCCCATAATGTTTGTACTCTCAGAGTGTGTTCATTAAAATTCACAATTGTACCTCTTTCTCCTCCTTCAACTCCATGTACAATAGGATGTCATCGTTAAAGACCACGATGAATGGTTCTATGTAAAGGTGGATATTTTTTATCATTAGTCCGATGAAAAATGTTGGGGTGTAGGTATTCCCTAATAGAATCATCATTTACTCCTAGTGGTAACACAAATATATTACCTTTTTCTTCAGCACATCGTCATCTTGTAAATAATGATGATGATAGTTAGATCAGAGGTCTGTTGTTGAGAACCACCTCTCTCCCTTTATCCGATCAAATAGTTCTTCAATCCCCCATAGTGGATACTCTTTATCCATAGTCACCTGATTCTGGCACTAGAAGTCTAGACATAACCTCAAGATCCCATCACCCTTCTTTGAAAACAAAATTGGGGCCACCCATGGTGAAACACTGGTTCTCACGATGCCCTTCCTCTGTAAGTCCTCTAGCGGTACCCTTAATTCAAAAACCCTATGGTATCCATTCAATAAGTTGGTATAGATATCAGTATCATCCTGAGGTGTTGATCAATGAAAAATTCAACCTCTTGGTGAGGAGGTAGTTTGGGGATATGTTTAGGATATATGTTCTCATACTCTTCCACCACTGTAGGAAACTACTAACTCATATCATCTACTATGCTGAGGGTCAGACAAGACAACTAAAGTGTAGTTAGATTCACACTTCCTTATGTATTTATATTGTGCACTTCTTGCATATTCTTGTTTCCAACAAAGAAATTGTGGTCAAATCTCAAAGGACACTACACACTCTATCCCTAAAATATCCAATCTAATCATGGACTATATATTACCAATCTATACCACGACAAACATCGTAAGGCCTCGACGCAACTACGAAGAAATCCCAAATGAAACTATCTTCTACAATAGTAAGTTGACACTATCATTAGTAGTGTGTGATCATTGTATACCCTCTTTTAGGGGTCTCTAATCATAATGCATGGGTCAACGGCTCTACCAAAAACTCAGATCCCCAAACATGGTCAGTGGAAAGAAAGGAGTGAACGGAACCCATGTCTATCAAATATATAACTAGTATAGAAAAGACATTGATCATACCTATAATCATGTATATAGCATCAATGTCCTAAGTCTTTATCAGCTGATGTTAGCCTAACCCCAACCCACATTATCCCTGAGCTCTTGGTGGACCATGTGAGGGTGGTTGTGGTATCAGGTCAAACATCCACCCACAATCAAATACTCTACCTACTCCCCTACCACTTACACCACCATCCAGACCACCCTCCTTATGCCTCATCCTCTACCTTGATGGATCCTTGACTGTCTACTAATCATCTATATGGTATGTCAAACAATCTCGAGCAAAGTGTCTCGACTACCGAACATGTAATATTGTATGTCCTTCACCAGACACACACATTCATAGAATCCCCTCACTACTTATACTATATAATAGGGTATTCCCATTTAGTTATTGACTTAATTGTTTCCCTATGTTTACTGTCAGCTACCCACTGTCAATGACTCAGCTACCTAGATCCTATTGGTAACTCCCACTTCTGGTGTCTACTCTACCAGAATGCTCTCTAGAATCAGGGCTCATTCCACTACCACATCATATATACGGATGCTAAGGGATATCATGGATTCCGTGATCTCCTGGTGTAGCCTTTCATGAAGCTCTTGGCCTTGAAAAATGGGTCCCTCTCCACAATAGTGGATTAGTGAGAGAAATATTCGTAAATCATGTCGGGTACACCGCTACTATCTGACTTCCCTACTATAGATACAAAATCTCATATATGATCACTAAGTGTAACATCCTCAAAAACAACCCATCCCTTAAAATTCCCTTAATGTCTTGTAAATATAGTGTCATCTCATCATGTTTCTGGATCACTATGATCCACCATCGCCCCATTGAGCCCTAAAGAAGGATACAGGCTAGAACTAAAATTTGGTCAGAAGGTGTACCCACAAGGCATTAGACATGCATAATCACCTCCAGTTAATCCTTAGAAACCTGTGAGTCTATCTCACCATTAAGTCAGGGAGGTCACTTCTTATAGAAATCAGGAAACACAATCAGCATGTGTTCATCCTCTATCGATAGCGCTGGTAGTTACTACTACTATTGGGGTGGTGGGTTCACTGGTACAACAACCGAGGATTCCATGTCTTCTACATGCCCATGTACTGATGAATCTTCACTAAGAAGATCATTCTTAGGGTCATGAATCATAATCCCATATGGTAGTCATCATGGATTCATCCTAATATTGTTCCTGATATACCACAATGAATAGTGTATACTAGGTGAGCGTAATCAATGACATGAGAACACAGAAAAAAGTCAATACGATACATGCACCATTTCTGTCCCAACAACTATTTTTTTCATGTACCAAGACAAAAATATGGATTTGAAGTCCTCATGTATGGATATATCGACCACTGAACCATCATTTCTATTCCAGATCTAAAAGTACAACTCAATGCACCAAACTCTATTTCCCAAAACAAATCTCACAGACTCTTGCTTCTTTAGGTAGGATCTCATAACCTATTTTTCAAATTTATCATGACCCACCCCAGAGAGACCCATTATGTTACTTCACTAAACGTACCTCAAATAATCCATGGGATGATGTCTTGTACAATGTAGGAATATACCACAGATGGTAGGAATTTTACAACGAACTCTACACACACTCACACCTCCAAGACCAAAATTTTGATGTAAAAAACAGTAAGTTAACAATGCACGTATACAATAAGATAACAACCATAGAGTACGATGGTAGGAAATCTTGAATGTAAAAATTTCAAAATTACAAGTTACCCAAAAGAAATATTTTTCCAATTTGAATTCACATGTTTTGGAACTCGTTAAAAGAAAACCCATCCTAAAAGGCAGTTATAGGAAATTTGACAGAAACCATAGAATCACTCCTCATCCTCATGAACACTATATGCATAACCTAGTCCTAGTCCACCTATGACTCTATCCATGTGTCAATTGTTGGCACAAGGCAAGCCACATGTAGGAAAAGACCATGTAGGGGTGGGTAAGATGTACATAGTAGGACACAACATAACCAAAAATGAAACCACAAATAAATACACCAATTATATCAATAAAGAAATTTCACTAAGTAAACCAAGTTGGAGGAACACATGAAGTAAAATCATCTAACATCGGTTTAATTATAAATCACACAAAGTGGGTTTTCCAATTATACACTACATGAATCTTGATTTTGATGTCATATAATAGAGCATTGATGTCAGAACATTGAGAGATGATGGAGCACTGATCATCAATGGATCATGGAGAATATGTATCAATGCATAGAGTGTCGCTGTCAGTACACATAACATTTATAGAATACAAAGCATTAGTGATAGTGCACAAATCATTGATGTTAGATCATTAATAATTGATGGTTCATGAAGAATCAATATCAAATGATGCAGCAGTTCTGGTGAACAGAGAATCAATGTGCCATGGGGCCCCAATGTCATGTAGTCATCAATTCAATGACAACCACAAAATATCCACTCATAGCCTAGTTATTATGAGAAAACATACTCTTGAAGAAAAAAGGTCACATGAGGAAATCGATAAAAAATCACATAGAGTTTTTCACAATTACTGCCTCATCGCAAGAATCCCAATTCCATAAATGGATAGTCAAACATAACAACCGTTTTAAAAGATAGGTAAAATTTAGTAAAAAGTGTATGGTGTCATCCAGGTACAACCCAACCAGTTTTGGATGACCCAACCGGACCTGGTCAGTCTGGCCCAATTAAAACTGGCTCGATCCAATGGTCTAGTCCCATTAGGTTGTAGAAACATGACCTACTTGGCCTCCCGACCTACCTCATGTGGGACGACCTTGCTCTATTGGACTAATCCTGCCTATGCCGTATCACATTGGTCCATGGTGTTTCCTAACCACAAGTCCAACCATCTAAACTGGTCAATGCAGAGTCAGATCACATTTCATGTGGTTGACCCACCTTCCCTATCCATGCCTTGTAGATTTGTCTACATGTGTCCCTCATCCAATACAACACCGAACCACATACAGAAAATGCCTCCTCTACCTCCTACTGCATCCCCATGTTGTCACCAGTGGCCTCTTCCGATGTGGTCTTATCCTCTAATGTGGACCACCTGGATGAAATCTGTGCAAGAAGCCTCTATCTACCCCTATGGAAGCCTATCCATTTATCTCCCTATAAAAACTCGACCTCCCACTGGGCCCCGTGCTACCCTTTCCATCAGATGACCTTCCTAAGAACCACTTTTCATCTCTCCCCCATTGTAAGTCTCCTTCCTATTGCACTCCTATTGCACTAATAAAAAACAATTTTATTTAATATTTTATTGATAATATATGATATAATTTACACACATTATGATAAATAAGATCAATTATGAAATATTTTGGATTAGATTATTCATTTGTAAATTTGATGAAAAATCCAGTTTTACCTTTTTATAATTCACTGAAGTATATAAGGAATAAATATTGTTATGTAATATATTTTTACTTAAAATTTCGTAAATGTGTTTCTGACTTAATTGGATGAAAATTATATTCAGAACATGGTAGCTGGATAGTGAATTTGAGTGGAGTAAATTGTCCATGAAGATATAGATGGACTGAACCATCCAGATTGGACATCACTTCACCATTTGGGTCGTATCTTCTTCATTTGGGCTTGGATTAGGCCCAAATTTTGAGGGAATCACTGGGAAATGATTATGAAAAAATCATATTTATATTATTCTGGAAACAGTATGGGTTTTGAGGTCAACTATGCAGTGTAAATGGGATCAAAATATTTGGCAGAATTTCCATTTCACATTTAATAATGTCTTGCAACCATATCCCACCACAACTTGATTTAAAGTAATTTTTCACTCTTTGGGAGGGCTGGTAGAGTATTTGGGAATGAGGGGCCGAAATGGTGTCTATTTTAATCCCCTAAAAACCCTTGGAAGAAGTATGGATTTTTTAAAACCTCTCTTCCAAAAAGGCTTTCCTCTCCCACCTCATCTTTGTATTTATTTTCATTCATTTTGTATCATGAATTTTTCATCAATTAATCTTTTTTGTTATTACATTTTCTTCTTCACATAATTTTCCTTATTTTATTGGAATCAATATTGGATATTATATTTGGTTATACCCTTTCAATCCTTTGGTCATACTAAACGTCTCCACGTTGACCACACCTCCCATGGAAAAGTAGTTTTCTTAGTGATCGATCTATCTTCTACCCTCTTCAATGAATTATTTTGAATTATTTAGCTACTATAATTAAATTTATATGATACATGAATTTTGTTTTCAAATTATAATAAAATATTTAGGCAATTTAACAATTAGCACAAAAACAAGGGAGGTTGATATTTTGTATAAATTGTGAGAGAACGATCGTAATTGGTAATACAAGACCACAGATGATAAATTTGACAATTCAAAATGTAATCCCTAAACAAAATAAATCTTTACTTACAGAATTTATGTGTACTCTAATTAGCCACTGACTATATGATATCCTTAGAACAATAATCAAAGCAGGGTGCTGCGAGTGCGTGTTCTGAAGCTAGCCTAGTGTTTATGTAATTTCATCTTTGTGGTTAAGTTAACACTCATAGGGTTCGAGGGTAAAAAAATTAGGGGATCCTAATTAAGTGGATATAGATTTAAATGATAATGATTAATAAGTAAATTATGTGGTATAGTTAGATCAATTACACATATTAAAATATTTTCTAAAAAAACATTTTTTTGTTGCGTCTTTTTAATCAAACATCATTTCAAAATTAAAATCAAAAAAATTAAATATTCTTCAAAATAACATCTTCATGTTCTATAAATAATAAAAAACCCTCCATACTTTCCATTAGTGTTTTAATTATTTTATATTTAATTTTTATAATACATTTATGAATTTTTTTTAAATTCCTCTTTTGAGAAATGACCTTGGACAACCACTCTACTGCACCTAAGTACCCCAAAAACCACTAATAATTTTAGGGTTTCCATGAAAATGAACTTTCATGCACCTCCACACTGTAATTATGGATCAAAAACATCAGTCTCAAATCATTATACCATGGATCATGGTTGCACGGATCGATCATTCACGTAGGGTCTCAAAGGGTGATGAAATCATGATGAACAAGATAGATTTTGGGGGGAGTGATGAATCACATGAAAGAAAAATGAATGGTATTTTCCATATTCATTTCATCCATGACGGGTTCATTTTAGTAGGATCATGAAGAAAAAAAGAGATAAATCAGTATGATTTAATATCCCGTTTTAACCCGCAATAATAATTCACCTCACAATAATGATCAAACCATGAATCAACCTATTCTGGGTTGTTCCAAATTTGGAATTTGTATATTAGATGGGAATATAAATAAAAAATATATTTTCACCCTACCTCATTGTTATATTAGTTGTTGATGAATAATATATCTCTATATCATTATCAATCCTTGATCAGTTGATGTTCGTCGATCCCCCGTGATCTGATCAAACATCAGATATTTATTTGATACAATTTTGGGGGAGCCTTATTTTTATTGTACCTAAGGAAAACTCTGGTGTCATTGTGAAAACACATGATTTTTAACAATATATTTTTATCAATAAAAATTCCTCATGCTTCATCAAAATGATAATATTTCATTAAAATTATTTTAGTGGAATTTATGCTAGAAATATATCATTTATGTATATCCCACACCAAATGTTGTTAGCACCCACAAAATGAAAAGTCAATCTTTTGAAATCAACAGTGCCTTCACATTTAGGACCCAAGCACCGATTTAGATTTTATTCTAGTTCAAAGATAAATCATCAGTTCATTTTAATTAAAAATGAACTTTTATCCTTGAAATGATTCAGGAACCTCGGGCCTTTGAATTATATTTTTTTCTCAACAACAAGTCCAAGAATAATATAATATTATTTATAAAAATTAAAAAAAAAAATCCGAGTCTTTGAAGTTATTTTATAAATATATATTTAGTTTGTTTTTTTGAAGCTAGAACCACAAGACATAATGTGAAAACGCCTTTAGTTATTAAGTTTATGAATAAATTAGGACCATAATTGTAATGTTTTATGTTCATTGTACTAGATTACATCTGTTCAAATTTTTTTAGTGGGTGGTTCAACGAATTACTTTCCTTGGTCTTTCTATATTCCTACTCATAAATTTTTAAATCTTAAACAACATAAAAAAAATATTGCATTCCATTTAATATAAATTAAAATAGTTAATTTAGAAAAATCTAATTTATAATGGCTAATAAACCTACTAAAAATAAATTGAAATCCCCTAGTTTCATCATTGTCCTTAAAATTAGAATAAATATTTAGAATAAAAGCATTGAGGTTGGAATTTTATTTTTCAAAAGTCATAATATTTTTTAAACACACATTAATGGTCTCATATGTGAATTGTAATAAATAGGTTAATATTAATAATTTTATTATTATTTGGTATTTTTTATTCAAAATGTAAATAATTTTTCAAATAATAAAAAAAATTAAATTCATGTTAATCCATTGAATAAATATTTTCAGGTACAATTACATTATAATAAAGTAAAATTTTAAAAAATTATGAAATTAATATTATATTTTTGTTGATATTTTATGATGTATGTTATATAAATTCAATTATTCTCATATCCAAATGTGATCTATGATTACTTTTATTGGGGTTATATATATTTGATAGTAATATATGTAGAAAAAAATCTTCATATTATTCCATCAATGATTAGTCTCACCATATAATTTTTTTATAATCCATTGATAATAGTTAGTTTATATTTTTCCAAATAAGGTAGAGTAAACAACATTATATGCATAAAAATTACAAATATAATTTATTGATTTATGGAGAACTAAAAAAATTGAGTGAACCACATATTGTTTGGTTGATGTACAATTGAATTGTAAAATAGAATATGGTCATGTGGGATAAATGATATCAATTATGGTTTTGATTATCGAAAGAGTCTTAAAGATACGATGATGTAGAAAAAGTGTTTCATTTAAGAGGAAATGAATATAAAAATAATCAATATGTGGTTCATCAATAATTTTTTTGAAGGATCTAAAATTAATAAATTTTAATAAAATTAATTTGTATTTAAAATTGTTATATATATGATTCATTATGATGATAGAAATTTTTTATGAGGTAATGAAATTTTTTTAATGTAGTTTAATTATATATTTTAGGAATATATAGTTCACTCAAGAACATTACTCTATCTAGTATTCTGTTTTTATGATATCTCCCAACTTTTTAGCATGATATACGAATTTTTATTATGTTATTGATTCACACATTACAAACAAAATTTCTTGTATTATATATTTCCAACATGATAAAGGATACAATTGGAATTTAATGGGTTAAGTATTGTCTGAAATGAATGAACAAATTCGCATAATGATATAATCAAGTTTTTATGTTCCATTAGTCATTCCATATATGCTTAATGAGAAAAATGGATTGAGAATAATACCAAGGAGGAGATGAATGAGTTTTTCATGATTCTTTAAAATAAAAGAGAAATATAATTTTCTATTATGAGGAATTAATATATGTTGTAGTCTATTGAACCACATTATTTTTTTGGATAAATGTAAATTGTTATTCTTTAATGTATGATGTAATATTTTCATCATCTGCATGAATTTTTGGACATTTTAATGGATGTGGTCGGATCAATCATGTTGTGGTTCATAGAGAATTTTTTTTATTTCATATTTTTTGTTCATGCTTATAAAATATACCAAATAAAATTATATTGAAAAAACCCATATTCTTTTGAGGGAATAAATAAAAAAATTTGTCAAATTGATTAGTCTTGAAAATGAAATGGAAATTGAATTTTATAGAGGCACATTATATCAATTCTGGGTTTTATATTTTAGATGGACCATATTATACCACCCAAAGGTCTGGTTCATGATGACATAGTTTAGTGAATTATATATAATAACTAGTTTTTTATATAAGTTAATACAGATATATTCATAAATATTACATATATTTTTCATGATAGGAAATAAAGAATTTTTTTTATTAAAATAGGTCAAAATTTTTAAATTTAATCAAACACATTTTTTGAGAAATGAGAAAATATAATATTTGATTTATTTTTATTGTTGATGATCTCCCTTCATATTTTATTAATATTATTATCCTATAACGTGAATGATACATAATATTATTGAGGGGTGAATATTTTTTTATATGTTTAAGTTTAATTATTTGATATATTTTTTTATAATAATAAAATGGCTTGGAGTTACTAGTTTACAAAAACATAATACTAAATACAAACAACATAGAAAGATATGATGATCCTTGTAGGATATTATTGTTCATGTGGTATTTTTTTTACAATAATTTTATTGGTTGTGCAACATATCCATGATATTTACCAGTATCATGACAAGAATTATTTTTTGGAAATGAATTTTTATCCTGAATTATGCACCCCACCCCTACTCAACCTTCCCCCCTTGGTAATCATTTTTCAAATCTAGCACATGGGAAAAAAAATTATTATGAAACAATTGGCTTACAATTGAGGTTATACTATTCATATCATATATATATTATATTCATTAATGAACATAATTTCATAATGATTACGAATTCTTTCAATAATAAGGGAATTCCTATTTTCAATGATAAGTGATTTCATCGTTGAAATATAGGATGATTTAATAAATACATTCAAAACGATTTGATGTTTTTAAAATACTAATGAATTTTTATATTACATCCAAAAATAGTTCATATAATTATTCTATGGATTTTATAATTTTTAATATAAACAAAATTTATTATAGTATATTTATTTCCTTAATACGATTGAGGGAACTACAAATAGTGATTGGGTCAAAAAAAGTTTACATGTATTTTGAAAATTAAAAATTTTTCCATGAAAGTGGTATGAAGATAAGAGATACCCAAATTCAATTTTTTCAACACTAATTTAAATAAATAATGATTTATTTTTCTGTATAAATTGATGAATATTTTATTTGATTGAGAAATATTATTATTTATATTTTAAACTTTAAGGAAATATTTTATTATTAAAACATAAAAATAATATTCCTTCTAATTCAATTGGATATATTTAATGATTTATTTTAGCAATCCATGATGATGATTTTCATTTGTTCACATTTAAAAAACTGAAAAACATATATTTTTATTATAATATTATCATAGACCTGACATTGATGTATAAAGAGATGTAAAAATGTTAATTTATTTAAATAATTTAAAGGTTTAATGATATTGTAGTTAAAGAAAATTCTCCTAAGGAATATGATGTTGTTGATGATGAAACGAATTAAAAAATTCTTATATCGCAATCTTCTAATGTGATACAATAATGAATATGTAGGTAAAAGGGTTAAATTATTTATGAACATTTCAATTTTAAAAATATTATTTAATTTTATGTGATTTCGCAAATAGAAATCATAGTGAGGATATAGATAATCCACCCTAAATATCATCAAAGAGGAAATAAATATGTATGGTGTTCAATATGGATGAAATTTATTTAATTGTTAAGGGAGGGAAACTACATCAAAAAGAGGAATTATCTATTTAATCAATATGATAATCCTTGTGATGAGTGAATAAAATTAGTTGAGAATTGAAGAATAATCGAGGTATTTTATTCCTGTAAAATCAATGAACCCTGATAAATACATTATTTAGCTATAAATTATTCGTATATATTGGAAAATAAATGTAGAAGGATTTTTATTTAAATGGATCTCTTATTTTTTAATAGAAATATTACAAAACAAATGAAGGATAACATATCATTTAACAAATCTACTGGATAAAAATATTTAATGGATAAAAAATAGTGTATTTTTATTAAGAAGGATTAATGGTGTTTTTTCAATCAATTTAGAAATAATTATCTTCATTTATGACACATAAAATATTATGGTCATGATGAAAGAAAAGGTTCACTATATTGAAACAAAGGGGCATTATGATGTTAAAAATCATTAAAAATCAATTTTGTATAATTAGTTTGCATAAATTGGAGAATACATAAAATAATTAGTGATTTATTTCATGGCCAATACATAAAATAAATCCATACATAATGATGTTTGGAACATGAAAATTAGTTACATAATGAGGGGAAAATCATGGAATTATAGAAAATGATATATTTTTAGCTAGTGGTTCTCATTGAAAGGATTTGGAAATTTTTGTTTATATCAATTACATCAAATAAGAATCAAAATATGATGTGTGTATAAATAATGAGTATAATTATTAGTATAAGGGTTAAATCATATAGTTGAAAATGTAAAATTTTTATTAGAAAATTTAAAAATTAATGAAAATTTCCCATCTAATGAATAATAAATGAGTAGAATTTGATCAATTAAATTTACATTATATGAGAGAATTTAGATTTTATTGTTTATGTTGGTATCACGATGTACATTACAGAAATAATATGACTGATAGAGTAACATTTGGGGTGGGTTGATGTTATGATAAATTTCATTCTATTATGTCCTAGAAATTTTTGATGGATTGATTCCAGAAATTCCAATGATTAAATTAGTTGTAGGTGTTGGTAGTAGAAACTAAGTAGTCGAGAAAGATGAAGACAAATCTGGGGAAGATGCTTGGGGAGTGAAATAAACATATAAAATTGAATCAATATTATAAGTTGTATGGAATAAGCCCCAATTATATTATTTATAACTATTTATAAATATAACATGGTAGTTTTATTAAATAGATATATAGGGTTATCCAAGGGTATTTTTAATATTAATATAAATTTACTATTCTGATAACAAATAAATAATATTTTAGGTGCGGTATCTTTTAGTGGATTTAATCGCATTGAAGGTTATCTAGGATGATCAAAATATAGTGCAACCCAATACAAATATATAATTGAAATGATACAATATTGAACCAGTGGTACTTTTATATAAATAGTAACACTGGAATAATTAGTAAATTATTCTCATAGTATTATAATTGTAGTTTGTTATTTACAAAAATTTGAAAAATGGTTCTCATTGAATTTGATTATGTTTTAAAGAATGTAAATTCACTTTATATTTTTTTTTTGAAATTTCTAAAATTCTTATTCTCATGATTGTATCAAGAGGTCCATATGTGGTCATTGTGATTTGGCTAGTGATAATAGATCTTGGTTCATTAAATATGTTAGTTTACATTAGATGATTTCATATTCAAAAAATTTATACCTTGTTTTTCATGATATGTCATTGATGTTAATTATAAAATATTGGGTACCTAGAAAACATGTTCAATGGGAACATGGATTTGTTTTAGAACTCAAGAGGTTCTCTTTCCATTTTGTGTTTTAACTTCATAGGATATTCCTAATTTTGAATGAATTCAATTGTCAAAATGTAACTATATGGATATAGACATCAAATAAAAATATATTACATTTTAATAGATTAATTTTGATTAAATAACTTAACAATCTATGAAAGAATATTTTTCTATTATATATTTTTGTAACATGGAAATAAAAAATAGTAGTTCATAAGATAACTAAATATTCTTCTACGAAGTTCAAGAAAACTATATCCCTTTTTAATAATATCATACATTATACATTTTTTCAAATACTACAGAAATTAAACATAAAAAACATGATCAAAATTCATGAGTAAACGAAAAATGGTAATAAAAATGTCTACATAATCATATCATGACTATAATGGTTTGAGGATATAATCCTAACTTTTTATGACCAAAAAATTTATATAAAACAAAATAATCTGGAATCATGGACAAAATAATTGTAATATAAATTAAATGAAAAAAGGAATAAAGGAAAATAACCCTTTATAACATAAAATTGGGATGAGACATGGAATTATTTCATTCAAATAAGAATAAAAATCATTTACGATGTTTTCATGGTTATATCACATGACTATCAATGTATATTGGGTTTACTCCCTAAACAACTATAGTAGCCTTGGTTAACTCTCAATAGAATCAAAGTGTGCATGATTTGTTACTAAATTCGGAAAAATCCCCATTTGAGTCCCCTTTATATCATGAAAAATCTACAATTACCAAATTCATTATGGGGATATATAGGTACAATTCATCTTGTTTTATAATGTGACTACCATCATTGGTCATAATGTCACAACCATCACAAAATTTAAGTCCATACATATGTGTATCAAAGGGTAAGTAAATAATAATCATATCTGAAGCCATGATATTAAATGGTGTCAAATATAATTTACCACATCATAACAAATTAAATGAATTTGCAGTAATATCAAATTAATCATATCAGAAAACCTAAAATTAAATAGGTTTCATTAAAATTCCATTATTGAATTTCCTGTAGAAACAAAATAATTATAATCATAGATATCTAATCATCATGATCATAAACAAGTTATATAATGAATAATGATTATACTATTTGATCATATCCCCATTAAATATTTTGATACAAAGACGGAATTAATATTATATACTAAATACTTTATATAGATCACATTGAATATTTTTGAGTAAATTATGATTTTCAATTTAATGATAAATGTTTTCAGAAATATAAAAGTACAGAAACAATTTTAAATTTTTTGGAAAAAAATTAAAACAATATTAAATCTTTTGAAAATTAATTGTTGATGATTTCAATAAATTCTATTATTTTTACACACATTAAATTAATGACTCCCTTCTTATTCTTAGTAAAATCTAAACATAACTTTTTTATAAAATGATATTAATATTACTATTAAATATTTTTATAAAATAATTAAAAAACGTCCTTCAATAATCATAAGAGATCATTAAAACTTTCATTAAAATATTTTATTAAATAATTTATATTAATTAATGAAGTGTTTTGACCGAATAGTGAAATAAAGTCTGTTTTTGTTAAAAAAAAGTAATTTTGTTTTCCTAAGTATTATGAGAGGACAATGAAATGGAAACAAATTACATTAATTTCCTAAATAAAGGATATGAAAAATCATGATTTTTGATTAATATGTCATAGATCTCATAAATGAAAACATAATCATCAACTATCAAGATAAAAATGAAATTGTAACCTAAAACAGTTACCACATTAGTATACTATGATCATAATACTCATGGAAGATAGAAAATAATATCGATATGTTGATCCCAAAATAATATTATAATAATAATAGAATACATAAATGTGTTGTATATACACCATACTGATCAATTGAATTGTTAATATGGCATGTGATTCCTAGAAATAAATTTTTGATGAAAATTACTTACATTTAGATTCAAATTTTTCATACACATTAAATCCTACTATACAGAAAATATATGTAAATTATACATATATTTCATAACCATAATCTTATGTATCATCCAATATGTTATATTATTATGTCCTTTTATTAATATATTATAATCAACACCTGTGTCAAATAAAGATTCCGAAAATTATAATTTCATAATTCATGTTTTATTTTTATTTTTTCTATGATAATTTTAATTTTATCACAATTAAATAATATAAATATTTTTAACCATGATATAATTATAATATATATATATATTAAATAAATAGTTATTCTGTGCAATCTATTACATTTTCATATATATAATAAATAACAATGTTCTTGTAGATGGTAAGACGTATGAAAGCATGAACACTATTTCCATTCTTTTAATGAAATAAGTTATAGAAAGATAAATAATATTACTGCTATGGAATAATTTTTATTAATAAATATCAGCCTATTATAATTATATATACCATTATTACAATCCATGAGAAGTATTAGTGAAAAAATCACATCTCCATGTGCGGAGGTACTATATTCTACATATGAATGATTTTATCATATCCCCCGTAGAATGGTATGTAATGAAGGTATATCTGATATAATAGTTACATAATTATAATTTTGATTCCACTATCATATATAATACCTTAATATATATTGTTTTGAGACTCCATGAAAAATATAAATAAAAAACATGTCACGTTAGTTTGTAAGGAGGTAGTCCTCTTTAACAACCTCGACTCTTATACCATGGATCTAGTTCCTTCTTTATTACATTTTATTTATGTAAAATGAATCACATATATAAGGAAATAATAGTTTTTTAGTATGGTTAGAATCGATATATAATTGAATCCCATTTTACATTTGATAATATAAATTACAATATAATTATTTTTATAATAAATTTATACCCCCGGTATATCAATACACATCACATATATTACGATTCGTGGAATCCAAGGGAATGGGAGAAAAATAATGGGGATCTAAAATAATAATTATGTTTTATTTATATGTAATAATTAATTAATAAATAATAATAATCAATATGGAAAGATAAATAACTAAATATACAAGCCACATAATCAACAAACTACCAAGGTTATGCATCCACATATCATATCAATGCAAACATATAATTGATAACAATCAGTATGTAAAATTTTAAATAATATTAAAAATGTGAAATTTTATAAATAATGTGACTATAATAATTTTATATGGAATAATCAACATGAAAAATAAAATAACATAAAACACATGTCATTTAAAAAAATAAAAATTAAAAGAATCCATAGATAGTAACATTGTGAACATATCATGGAAAATAATAACAAAATTTTAAGGAATTAAATTACATCATTTTACATTTATTATTTTATGAAAATGATACATATACCATCAATACCATTCAAAATATAATTTTCATTTAATGGGTATAAACTCGTCTTGTTTGGCGAATTTATTTTATACTTGCTTAAAAATTAAACTATTGAGACTACTGATGCATTGAGAGGATATCTGTAACTAGAAAACACCCATGTATTAATGTAAAAAAAATTCCAAATATATTGAATAAAAAATTAAATTAATGATCATTTTTCCTTATCATCAAATATATTTATTGAGAAAATCATAATAATTTACAATATCTCCCATGTTAATCATATAAAATTCAATGTTTGCATCGTATGAAAAAATAATCATATAAGGTATAAGAGATAATCATATACATAATAAAATTATATATATATATATATGATTAAATTAATTTTCAATGAGAACATATCCCATGAAAGTGATTGTTTCAAGTGAAATTCAACAATAACAAAAGAAAGTGAAATTTTACAACTTTTATCACTATGTAATTTTAAATTTATTTCCATGCATATGAAATAATATAAATTGAGAAATAAAATACAATTACATATGAATTAATCATGATATTAAATTTATACAGATAATTATTTATACCATTAAAATGTAATTATGTTCATAACATTACAACATGAATCAATGAAGGTAATTAGAGACAAATTCACTTACTTAACACTTTCTTTAGTTGAACATGATTTAAACTCCTGTATAATAGCTCTTCGGAATGTTATTAATTTATTCCAAATACATAATAATATTTATAATATCTTAAATGAACCTAGTATAACATTTACTGCCCATTTGTTAAAAATATTTCATTATTTTCTTTATTTTTTGTGTTAGTCGCATTGTTTTCTCATTCGTGATTTGTTATAAATGTTTTAGTTCTTGAAAATATTATATAGTCTCATCACCTCCATAGTAATAATAATAATATAATTATTTTATTTATATGTTAATTATACTTTTGAAATGAAATATGAAAGATTGTTTTGAAAAATAAAGCATGTAGTGGTCATGAAGTCGGTATGTCTTACATATGCATGGTTAGTATTTCCATTTTTATGTGATCATTATAGAAATGCGGTAAGAAATATATTACATTTATATAATAATAATAATATCATTAAAAAAATATTATTTTGTTAAAAATATATATATTTATTATTCATGTGGCATGTTGATGAAAAGAGAATCACATCGCTTCATGAAGGTGATAGTCCACACATACCTGAATGATGTTGTCAATTTCTTGTGTTTGAAAAATAGTATTTAATATACATTCTGAATGATAAATATACCATTACAATAATATCTATTTCATTTATATTAAATATATTCATTAACATTATAACTATCATCTACCCTGTTTGGCATTCCTCAATGAAAAATCACACCTCTTCATGAGGTGGTAGACCGTTGTACACATTAGAGACGTTATCATAACCCACATGAATTAAAATTTAAAACTGTTATGAAAAATATAATATCCCCATAAGTATGATTATGTTATATATATCAATATATTATTTATATCCATAATTATAGCCAAATGTGAGAGATTGTAAAGGAAAACAATAATGACATCGGTTCAAGAGGTGGTGGTCCACCATAAACATGAATGATAATTTCCAAACCCATTTTATAGTAGTGTGTAAGGTTTTAAGTAATGAACCTAACATAATAATATATAATTATGTATAAGTTAAATTTTTTGTAATATAATTATGGTACAGTAATAATTAATGGATGTGGAAGAATATTTAAAATAAAAACACTCATTGAAGAACATTCTGACTTTATTAGGTAACCTCCTTATGTTTATACCATATCCAACATTGGATGGATTTATGGACAAAATATGATCTCTATAATGATAGGATAACTTTTTTAGTTATTATTTATGTTGTTTTATGAACCCAAGAGTTTTATGATTTTTATAAAGTGTTGGGAGTGAGTTGCCATTA
This sequence comes from Viscum album, assembly GCA_963277665.1. Classification (NCBI taxonomy): domain Eukaryota; kingdom Viridiplantae; phylum Streptophyta; class Magnoliopsida; order Santalales; family Viscaceae; genus Viscum; species Viscum album. Next base: position 1,111,786,328 of record OY728158.1, read on the forward strand.
ATAATTTAGGAGTGACATTTCTGTAAATTCCATAAACTATTCCCTAATGGGTTTCAGTCCCACCCCATGTCGAAATATCATTGATAAATAATGTTTTGGGTGGATTATATTATAAATACACATTAACTTAATAAAAAAACACAAGTTTTATGCATTTTATTCTATAATATCTATGTTTTATTACATTTATGATTTTTGGTGTTTTACTATGATAGCTAGTATTTTTATCTTTCCTTAATTATAAAAGTAGAATGATCCTTATTGGATTATTTTTAAATATTTATTCTAAATATTAAATATAATTTATGAAATAAAAAACTATGTGGGTTGAAAATTTATTTTAATACAAGTGCATATAAGGTGCAAAAACAACATTTTATCTATAACACTACTAACGGAGTTATTAATTATAAGGGGTCAATATATTCAATATAAATAAATTATAGGTCCATGAATGGACCCTAATAATATTTTTTAAAAAAAATCACACAAATTTGAATAATATATGTTTTTTAGGAAATTTATGTATTTTAATGAAATGAATATTTTTTATAATGTAACTATAGAATCCCAGATAAATAAATACTATGACATTTTCATATTTATTAATATTTTTGAATGAAATGATAAATTAAATTTAATGTCAATTAAATGTTCGATGACGTACCTAATAGACAACAATGGTTTCTACGAAGTCTTATGTTTTACACAATGTTGAGTCATACTGAAAATAATAATAATATAATATTATTATTTTAAATCATAGTTAATGGTTGGATGTTTTATTGGGGGGAATAAATAGATCTATACATATTATTATTAAACATACTTCTAAAATGTTTCTACATTTATCTATTAAAATTTAGAGGCTTAAAATGATAATAAATCTAATTTTAAGTATAAATACTCTCTTATTTAAATGGTATTTTTACCACATTTTGATGAAAATCCCATTTTAAATACATTTTTTTTAGGATTTATTTGGAAAATATTTTTATTTTATAGAAGTGTGAAATAAAAATTTACTTTGGATAAATTTTAGGAATTTTTTTGATAATGTTCATTTTTAATGAATAGTGAATAATAATGCATTTTATGTCAAAACGGTCATTTCAGCTGATTTATTTATATTGTTATATTATATTTTTATACAGATTTAAAGATTAATTAGATTATATTTTTACCATTTATTTCAATTTTGGTCATTTTATGTCATTTCACTTTGAAATTGGACATAAAATCATCTCAATCTTTTTGTTGTTTTTACTTCTTAAAAACCCACTTTCTAGTTTTCAAAATAGAAATTAATATTAAATTAATTAATTATTATTATATGTTTTTAATTGGGTAAAATAGGATTCATATTGGAATTCATAATATCAAAATTATCTTCAGAATATTTTTTTGCCTTTTTATGAAAACGTTCATTTTTTATGAACAGTGAAAAACACAGCATATTAGTTAAAAACAGACATTTTCATTCAAATGAAATATTACTACTTCTATGAATTGAATATAAAAATCCAAAATAAATTGTTTCAATTAGTATGTAAAATATGATTTAATAGGATAAAAATAATTTGTAGTGAAGAATAACTTTTTATTTTTATAAACCACGGTTAAAGGTAAATAATGCAATTCAAGTTAAAAAAATATTATAATAACATAAAATTACATTAACACATGTAATAACCTTATTTAATGAGTCATGGCCCACCAATATAATCCTTGGGTAGGACGTTTTTCCTTTGTAGGCTATTTGGGTAAGATAATTTCATTAAATATTTTTTATTTAAAGTAAAAATAAAAATATCATGAAAATGTATTGTTTTTCTAAAACAATGTTAATGAGGGGTTATATAATTGATATCATTGACTATAAAACTTCATTTAAAATCTAAATATATTTCTAACATCAGGGTATTTTATTTATAATTTTTAGACATCAAATAAATAAAATTATTTATGACACAATGATGATGTAATGATTACCTCATTAATGAATGTTTTAAATAAATGAGCTTATAAATATTAAAAAACATTAATTTTTAAGATTTGTATTCAATACTTGAATTTTATGTTTTATTATGACTTTTTATATTTGAATTTATTTTGTTTGTTATAATTTATCATGTTTTTATGTTTTTTTAAAAAGTCATGATTTGAATAGTATATAAATTTGATATCAATGAGTTTTTAAAAAATATTAACATTCTAATAAATGATATAATAGTCCAAAAAATATAAGTTTTTGTTAAATGACAAAAAAAATTGTAAAATTTTATTAATTAAATACTTGAAGTTAGATTGAAATTATATGGTAACTATATTAATCATATAGTATGAATATACAAGAAGTCATAGTAAGAATTAAATTAGCTAACAAAGGTTTAATGCAAAATGATAAATTTAAAATGAAACAAAATCATGTATAAACCCAATTTGTTCAAAGTATAGCGAAAAATAGTCATCATAGCTTTAATTTTAATGATTTTGATGCCTTTTGAATATAAAATTCAGTTTTTAATAAAAATAATATTTTCAAACATTTCTAAAGAGTTACTTCTCCCTCATATAAAAGGACACAACCTCTAACCCATTAATCATACCTCTCATGCCCCTTGTCTCATTTAATCACTACCCAAATAACCTCCCAATATCCTTCTCTTCCTCATATAATTCTTACCATAGTTAGAAGGAACTTCAAGGAAGAATTTTGGTTCAATCAAAGGGAGTTACCCGATTTAAAGGTAACATCTTCCCCCAAGATAACTTTATTATTTGACTCCATCAATACCTATTATCTTCTTATTATTTTTTTACATAAAAAACACAAGTATCCTAAATATACTATGTTGTTGTTATGAGAAGTATTCGAACTAAACATACATGCACCTCCATGTAATGGGTAAAGAACATACTATTTCTGTGGATGGTGAACTACTGTCTCACGAAACGATGATTGCTCAATCTTACCCTACCACCTCTCATGGTGGACATTATGATGGACTGTATTTTTATATGATATATATTATTTTTATATTTTCTTTATTCTTATGTATTTTTCATTTATATCATACATTTATGGTTTCCATAATGGATATATATGATAACATCATTTGAGGACGTGTGGACTACCGCCCCCTCAAAGTTATATGACTCATTCCTGAATTATGAGGAATGTATAAAATATTAAGTTAATGAAATTATATATGATATTATAATGTAATTAAAATAGTCCTATCTATAATTATGTTTTCATTTCATTAAATATGAAATAGAAATGGAAGAAGTGTTCATGTGTATGTACAACTTAACCTCACAATGATCGATGCATTTCATTTACTATCTCCAAATGTTATGTACTGTTATAAATACATATATTTTTATATATACTGGAGATATATGATATATATGATATCTAAAATTTTAATATCATTTAGTATATAATGTAATTCTGAACACATGGAGTACTTTTAATTATAAAAATTTCATTTTTGACTCAAGTACCAAATACCGACAAAACATCTGTTATTCACATAAATGATTATATATTGTCTATAAAGTGGTAATATGGGATATAAAAGGAATAATAAACTTTAAAAATGTTCTTAATCAAGTAAAAATATAGTTTAGTTAAATATTTATTAGAATAAAGATCTAATGAGTCATTTCAGACCCGAGGAAAGGGACACCATTTCAATCTCCTTTCATTGAGGATTATTTTGATTTATACACAACATTAATTTATATAGTGTGTAAATATTTATGAATTTTAATTTCATTCAAATTTAAACTTTTTTCTACAATTAATTTTACTAAAAAAATGAATGTTTCTTTTTATTATACTTGGTGACAATTACCTTTCAACTGCCACAGATATTATTTGATATTTGACTTCCTTAACAATATATACATTTTATTAAATGGAAAATAAATTCCGTATAACATTTTTTACTTATTTTAATATTTAAAATGGTTTTGATAAAGTAGTTATTATTTCAATATCATGAAATGAAATATTGTGATTTCTATGTAGAAATATTATAATTCTTTTATGATTGTTTTATGTGTTATGGTTACTGGTAATTGTTTACATATATCGGTGGTTCCATGATAAACCAAGGTTAGGTGACCCTGAGATAGCCGTCCAATTATTTGGGTAAAATAACAGAGGTAATTATTAATGTCTTTCCAAAGAGATTTAGGGAATTTACTATGATGGTTATTCCAAATGTAAGTCCCTACATAGTTAGAAAGCTAAAATGAATGTTTGATATGGATTTCACAAGTTACCATTATGATTTATTATTTCTATGTGTTACTCATAAATCATATGATTTTATGAGGAATGTTAAATAGATTATGTTTTTTATGAATTAATGGACTAATGTTTTCAATCTTTACTTTATCACCATTACCGACATTTTTAGGCTCATACAATGTTTTTGAATTGTTTTTCATAGGGTGTAAGGCCGAGTAAAAGAAAAGAAGAATTCAAGTTGTTTTATATCAAGAAAATAATTCTTGTTTTATTTTAATATGTTTTTTATGAAACATTGGATTCTATGTTTAAGTGTCTACTTTATGATATTTTAGATGTAATTTAATAGTTATGGACTAATTCTCTAAAACTATAATTCTAAAAAGATCTTCAATGTGAATTCTCCACATAATTCAACATTATGTAATGTTTAAGAATGAGGACTTATAGTTGGTATCAGTGGTCAGTTTAGAAAATGATAAGAGTTAGGGTATTATTAAATTAATGTCCATAAATTAATTTATTTTAAGATTGAAGTGATATAGAATTTATATATTATAATGTTTCTTCACCTATGATATTTCTATGTTCAGAATGGTTTTCCGCATAGGACAAAGTGAAACTATGATGGGATGACATCAAGAGGAAAAATACCTTCCAAATCAGTAACCATAGGTGGTCGGAATCAAATGTGAACAGTTTGTTGCAGTGATGGAATAGATTCCTTAGGATATAAATGGTGGTGGTATCCATACACTAGAGTAGCTAGATCAACCACAGAATAACATGTTATTAGTGCAATATTTCATGAGGTATCTTCCCCCATCATTCAGAGGATCATGTAACCCTATGATAGATGAAGGGTGGATTAATACACTAGAAAATATTTTCGATGTCATGGGGTATTCAAAACATTAAATGTCTAGTCTTGATATTTACCATTTTAAAGGTGGAGCTGATCATTTGTGGTTGATGGATAAAAATATCCGGAGTAGTGAGGATATTGATTCTCTTGATTGGGATGAAGTGAAATTTATGTTTCTTGAGAAATATATGCTTAAGGCGGTTAGTTATAGGATGGAGAATCAATTCATAGAATTGAGGTAGAAGGATGACTTTTTGGGTGCTTATGAAGGAAAAATCACTCATCTGGTAAGGTATGCTCCATATTTCATATGACATATTAATAGTAAAATCAACAATTTTTACCCATGATTAAAGCTAGAGTTCTGAAGGGCTTTACCTTCTAATGAATTAAAAAATTTGGAAAAACATATTCAATGTGTATAGAAGGTAGAAATGGTGTTTTTCGAGGATCATGTTTTCTTTAAAAAAACATTAGTATAAAAGGTCGAGGTGGTAGATGAAATGTCAAAAATGTTCGATGGTAAAAACATTAGATTACAGTTTGTGAAACTTGTTTTGAAAGGAATGTCGGGGTATGTCATTTTAATCTTGGTAAGTGATACTGTTGTTATAAAATGGGACATAAGGCTCATATTTTCACTGAAAAATATTAGGGTAATTGAAAGAAAATTAAGATTTATTGTCAGTAAAACATTTTAAGGGCAGCGAAATGGGTCAGTATGAAAATAAGTGCCCAACGAAGAACTCAACTGTGGGAATGAAGCCAAAATATAACCATAAGTGAGTGGTTAAATCCTTCACGGAAAATTCAAAAAATGTTGGGCCATCAAATTAAGTAGTATCATGTACACTTTTTGTTTATTCATATTTGGAAATATTTTGTTTGATTTAGGGTCTAAAAAGTCATTCATTTATGAGAATTTATTTATTTAATTAAGAATTACATCTCAAGATATGAATCTTTAACTTATGGTTAAAACACCCAGTGATAATGTTGAGAAAAAAAGAAAATTATAAGAACCTTCATGTCCTTGTGTGCGTATAGAATCTAATCACAAACATTATTATTTTTCCACAAGTAGAGATTGATGTTATTTTGGGTATGGATTGGCTTTTTGTTTAACATGATAAGATTGAATTTAGAGATAAACTTGTTTCTTTTTAGAAATAATTTCAATTTGTGTACCAGAATGAACCATTACATTTGATAACATATCAGGAATCTGATAAACTACTGAATGATTGAAATGAATATAACCAAGGAAATATTTTAGAAAATGAAGGAACTGTTTAAATTAATTATCTACCAGTTTTAAATTAGTATCTTTATTTTTTTCTTCAGGAGTTTCCTGGTATAATACCTAATTGGGATGTTTAATTTTATAATGACTTAGTTCATGATGCTATTCCTATTTTTAAACACCATATCGAATGTCTCAAATGGAACATTTTGTTTTAAAGAAGAAAATATAGGAGTTATTAAGAAAATGTTTCATTAGAACTAGCACATTACCAGGGGTGCTCCAATATTGTTTGTAAAAAATAAAGATTGTTCAATGAGGCATTTTATTGATTATGGAGACTTGAATAATATCTCTATTAAGAACATGTATCCTTTTCCTCATATCGATGATTTTGTTCGTCAGCTCTAGGGAGCTCAGTATTTTTCGATGATTGACTTGAGTTTTGGGTTCCATCAGATGAATGCAAATGATGAAAACATTTTGAAGACCACATTTCATACTAGATCTGGCCATTATTAATTTATTTTTATGCCTTTTGGTTTAACAAATGCACCTTTTATATTCATTGATCTTATTAATAGATTTTTTTTTTGAGTTTATGGATAGGTTTATGGTTGTTATTATTGATGATATATTGGTTTGTTCCAAAATTAAATAATAATATGAAATACAGTTAAGGATTTTCTTAGATACCTATAAAAGAAAAAAAAATCATTATGAGAAATTCAGCAAGTGTGAGTTTTGGTTACAAAAAATTTCATTCCTTGCTCAAATTGTTTCTAATGATAGCATAAATTTAGATCCTTATAAAATAAATTTTTTTGATGAATGGCCATGACCTAACAATATCATATTGATTCATATTTTTGATGAATTATCATGTTATTATAAGAGTTTTTTTGAAAAATATTCAGGATTATCTAGAATACTGACTTAGATAACTCAAAAAGGTGTTAACTTCGTCTAGACAAACGAATTTTATGATTTGTTTCATGAATTTAAAAGAAGATTTTTCAATTCCCTTGTATTTTCATTATCTTACAGAAATAGTGAGTTTGTTATAAACATCGATTCTTCATTGAATGGATTTGGTGGGGTCCTAAGGAAGAATGATTAGGTAATCTCTTATGTTTCACGTCAGTTGATAATTCATCAGTTAAATTACACTACACATGACTTAGAATTAGCTGCAATTTTTTTTATTTTAAATTTCGGAGGCATCGACTATACGAAGTAAAATCATTAATAGATACTGACAAAAAACGTTTCATGTCTATATTTTCTCAGATGAAATTAAACATGATACAAAGGATATGGTTAAAATTATTTAACGATTACAATTGCAAACTTTATTTCCATCCATAAAAATTAGATAAATTGGATGATTCTTTGAGTCGAATAGGTAATGATAAATAATCCTTTATATGTTTGGAACATGGTACTTTGACTAATGATATTGCGAAGTTTGGCATTGAAGATGTTGGGGCAGGAAATTCATCCGTTTTGTCTCAGGTTTCAGTGTAATCGTCCCTTGATGATAGAATGAAGAAGGCACATAAAGAATATAGTGAGTTGATGAAAAAGATAGAATTGGTTCTGAAGGGTATGTTACCTGAGTTTAATATTGATTGATACTGTATTTTGAGATTTGGGAAGAGATTATGTGTGCCATTGGATTCACAGTAAAAGAATAGTTGTTTTGTGAGGCTCATAGTTCTCTATTTTCTATTCATCATGGTAGTACTAATATGTACATGGATATTTGGGAGTATTACTATTGGGGTAGGAATGAAGATAGATATAACTAACTGTACTATTATGTGTTTGACATGTCAACAGGTTAATGTACAGTGGTAGTTACCGAGTGGGATTTTTCATTGTTTACCAATACCAAAGTGGAAATGGGAAAATGTTTCTATTTAATTCATTTTTGGATTACCATATACATCTCGAGGTTATAATGAAATCTGTGATTTTGTTGATTGATTAACTAAATCTTTTCATTTTTTCCAATTTGAGATACTCTATCTCTAGATCATCATTATCAATCCTGTATTTCAGAGATTATTAGATTATATGGAGTTATTCTCTCAATTGTATCAGGTCTTGATCATAGGATCACCTATAAATTTTGGAATGTCCTTCAAAAGTAATTGGTTACTGAATTAAACATTAGTACAATATTTCATCCCCAATCAGATGGGCAATTAGAGCAAATAATTCAGGTATTGGAAGATGTGTTATGTGCTTTCTCAAAGGATTAACAGGGAAGTTGGGACTAACATCTATCCTTTGTTGGATTTTCATATAAAATCAATTTTCATTACAGTATATATATGAGACCATTTGAGGCATTATATGGAAAGAACTGTCGAACACCAGATTTTTGGGATGAAATAGGTGAAAAGAAGTTGACGTGACCAGAATTGGTTGAAGAGATTACAGAAACAGTTTAGCTTAATCAGAATCACATGAGAAAAAGTTGGAGCACGCGGAAACATTATGCAGATATCCTGATAAAGGATCATTCTTTTGTGGTATGTGATCTTTTCGTTCTCAAAGTACTTTTATGGAAAAGTGTGATGCATTTTGGAAAGAAGGTAAAGTTGAGTCCGAGGTTTATTAGTCCCTAAGAAATCAAGTTGAAGGTTCAATTAGTTGCCTACAGAGTGTATTTACCTCCATTTTTAACCCATGTACACAATGTTTTTCATGTTTTATTGTTGAGAATGTATATACCATATCCATTTCATGTTTTGAGTTGATATGTTCTTCTGTTGGAAGAGAATCTCTCTTATAAGGAATAACTAGTCTGGATTTTGACCGAAGGGAGAAAGTGTTGTATAATTTGATAGTTAATCAGGTAATGGTTTTGTGGAGAAAGCATATGGTTGAAGAGGAAATTTAGGAATATGGGAATTCTATGAGGGATAAATACCCCAATTTATTTGATAAGTGAATAAAATTGAAAGGAGGAAATTTTCAAAAGGGGGAATGATGTAACATCTGAGGTAAATAAAGAAACTAAAATATTTTTATTTATTAATATTTTTGAACTAAATATTAATTTTATTTTAGAAGGTCTTCTATGTTCAATGGCATATCTAACACAAAACAATGGGTTTCTCCAAAGTCTTATGTTGCACACAATTCTGAGTCATACTGAAAAAAAAACGAAATATTATTATTTTATATAGTAGTTCACATCTAGCCATTTTATTGGTGGGAATAAACAAAACTAACCATATTATTATTAAACATTTTTCAATTTTTTTTATGTTTATATAATCAAATTTTGTGGCATAAAATTACAATCAATGCAAGTTTAAGCATTAATACTCAAATATATTTAAAATGTATTTTTACCACCTATTGATGGCATCCCCAATTTAAATATATATTTTTTTCACATATATATGACCCATTTTACAAAATAAACTTCTTTTCTAAAATTGGGGCATCAAAATTTAGTTTGGTTAAATTTTTGGTATTTTTCTTATAAAGTTCATTTTTAATGAATACTGAAAAATACTGCATTCTAATTCAATATTGAATTTTTATCTCATTTATTTATATGGTTAGATTATTATTTTAATTTGTTTGAAATTTTACATAGATTATATTTTTACCATTATATCAAATAATGGTAACTGTATGTAATTTCACTTGGAAATTGGGCATAAACACATGTCAATCTTTTTGTAATTTTTACTTCATAAAAATAGACTTTCTAATTTTTACCATAGAAATTAATTTTAAATTAATTAATAAAAATTATTTATTTTTAATTTGGTAAAATAGACATCATTTTTGAATTTATAATATCAAAATTATCTCTATGTGATTTTTTAGGTATTTTTATGATAACGTTCCATTTTTTTAATACTAAAAAACACTAAAAAGTATTTAAAAACTGAAATTTTCATTTAAATGAAATTTTACCACTTTTGTGAAGTGAATTTCATAAATCAGACATACATTGTTGTCATCATTAATTAAAATTTGTTTCAATAATATAAGAATAATTTTCTGTGAATGGTAACTTATGATTTTTATTTACCACGATTAAAGGTTTATATGGTAATATAAAGGGGAAAATAATATTATAATAACATTAAATTACTTTAAAACATTATTCTCCTTATATTATTAGTCATGGATAACCAATAAAATATTTTTTTGGACTATTTGGCCTTTTTAAGCCACCTAGGTAAGATAGATACATTAATAACTTTTTATTTAAAGTAAAAATATAAATAACGTAAACATGTATTGTTATAATAAAATAATTTTAATGTGGGGTTGAATAATTGCTATATTTGAATATATATAATAATTAGTATTATGAAAAGATTTCATAAATCATGTTATTTTATTTATTATATTTAGACCTCAAATAAAATAATTTTTTATGACACAATGATGATTTTATGATTACCTCATTAATGATTGTTATAAATAAATGTGATTATAAATGTTAAAATAAATTAATTTTAAAACATTCTAGGCTATAAAAAATTTTAATGGATGATTATAACTTTTTATAATTTAATAATGACATTTTTTCAAATTTATCACGTTCTTATGGATATTCAAAAAGTCATGATATGAATAGAAAAAAATTGACATAAATGATTTTTTAAATCAATTAAGATTTTATTCAAGGATAAAATTGTCCAAAAAATATAATATTTTGAAAGATGACTTAGATAAGTTTGAAAATATTATTAATGAACTAATTGAGGTTCTAATAGAGTTTTATGGTTACTATATTAACCATTTATTATGAATATACAAGAATACATGTTAAGAGTTAAATTAGTTAAATAACGGTTAATGCTAAATGATAAGGTTAAAAATAAAAACAAAAACATGTATAAAATCAATTGGTTGAGTTGATTTATAATAATAGTCCTCTTATATTCAAATTCATGTTTTGCAACATTTTGAATTCAAAAAATAATTTATAATATAAAAAATTATTCAATCTTTCCTAAGGAGCCCCTCCTCCCTCTTATAAAAGAACACCTCCTCTAACCCATTACTCACACCTCTCAAGTCCCTTGGCATGTCCATTCTCTTCCCAAATAATTTTACAGAATCATTCCAATCCTCCTAAATTCAATACCATAGGCATAAGACACTACAAGAAATCTTTTGGGTTCAGAACAAAGGGAGTTACCAAATTTAAAGGTAATGTCTTCCATCAAGTTCTCTTATTTTATTTTTCATATTCCCTCCCTTTGATCATATTATTATTTTTTTTACATAAAAACACCATTATTCTCAATATACTAGGTTCTTATTATTATATGGATTTAAACTACCCATACACAAAACTCTGTCTAATGGGTAATGAATATATTGTTTATGTGGATGACAAAGTAATGCCTCATGAAATGATGATTGTTCAATCGTCTCCGACCACCTATCATGGTGGTCATTATGATGGGACTATATTTATATGTTATATATATTAAATTTATATTGACTCTATGATTTTTTATTTTTCATTTATAGAATTCCGTTATGGTTTCCATAATTTGTAATTAAGATAATATAATTTGAAAATGTGCGGACTACCGCCCCCTTAAAGTGATATGACTCATTCATGTCATACATGGAATGTATACAGAATGGAGTTCATTAAATTAAATATTATATTATACTAGAAATATAATATACCTATGTATCATTATGTTTTCATTCCAATAAATAAGAAGTAGAAATGAATGTAGTGTTCATGTGTACGTAAGGCTTACCATCTCCATGAACAGTGAATTTCAATTATTATCTCAAAATGTTATGTAAAATTACAAATAAATATATAAATATATATATATGGTACATATATGATATATATGATATCTAAATCATGAATATAATTATGGAGATAATTGAATTTTTCCCACAAGGGCAACTTGTAATTATAAGATGTTAATTTTTTACTAAAGTACCAAATATCGAAAAAACAACCATTGATAACATAAATGATTAAATAATGTATATAACATGGTAATAAGTGATATAAGAGGAATAATAAACTTAAAAATAGTTTTGAAGAAAACTTAAATTATCTTTAGTTTATTATTCAAGAGACTAAAGAAAGAATGGGTCAATTAAGACACGAGGTATGAGACTTCATCTTAATCTCCATTTATTGATGCATATTTTGATTTATGCACAATGTTCTTTTATATAGTGTATAAAAACATTTGACTATTAATTTCATCCAAATGAAATGTTTTTTCAAGGAAGTATTTTATTAAATGAATAAAAAGTATATTTATTTTTAATATAAATTGCGACAACGCCCTTTCCACTGCCGTGAGTATTATTTTAATCTTTGTCTTTCATAACAAGCCATAGTTTTTTTAAATGAAAAATAGATATAATTTACCCTTTTTACATATTTTGTTATTGAACATGGTTTTACGAAAGCATTGATTTTTTAAATATCACGAAATGATATATTGTTATTGCAGTGTGTAAATGTTATCTTTATATTATGAGTGTTTTATGTGTTATGGTTTCTGGTAATTTTTACATAAACTTGTGGTTCTATGATAATCCTAGGGTGGGTGAGCCCAAGATAGCTCTCCAATTTAATGGTTAACGTGACAGAGGAATATGTTCGTATTTCTCCTAATACATTTATGGAATATACTATGATTGGTAATCCAAACGTAACTCCCTAGATAGAAGTGAATGCAACAATGTATGTTTGATATAGATTCTATAAGTCACCTTTATGACTTATGATTTATATGTGTTTTTCATTTATCATATGATTTCATGAGGTATTTTAAAGAGCTTATGTTTTGTATGTGTTTAAGGACTAATGTTTTATTTATTTACTATATAACCATTACTGAGATTTTTATGCTAATACCATGTTTTTGAAAGGTTTTTCATAGGGTGTAATGAAGGGTAATATAATGGAAGAATTCATGAAAGTTTATATTAAGAAAATAATTCTTGTTTAATTTTAATGATTTATTATTTAATGAAAAAATGGATTCAGAGTATAAGTGTTTACTTTGTAATAATTGTGTTGTAATCTAATAATTATGGTCTAATTCTCTAGAAAACGAAACATTAAATGATCCTTAATGTTAATTATTCACTTAATTCAGGATTTTGTTATGTTTAAGGCTATGTAAGTATAGTGAAATTAAGGTCAATTCTCACATTTTTAATTAAATTTGAATATAAATAATATCAAGAATGTGATGAAATTAGAATATTGTATTTTCATTCAATTGTAGCATGATATATAAATCCATTAAATTAATAGAACAAATAAATTCATTCATTTAACTATAATATTAATAATGTTTTGTCCATTTATATTATTTTTATAACAACTAATTAATTTTTTGATTTGCTATTAATTATTCATTTTAAGTAATTATTTCACCTAAAAAAATTAAAAAACTTATCATGATAAAATTAAAAAATTATTATTTGAAATAATATTTTTAACCTAAAATATGTTGTTATCATTCATATCCAAAAACATTATAGATATTAAAGGGAAAGAATGTTTCATTTTGTCTTCATCATTTCATATGTTATTATATAAACCCCTTTCATGAACAAGAGTCCCTGAAACACATATAATACTATTCAAAGGTGATAACTATCAAAATATTTCCATCCCATTGGATTTGGATAGATTTTTATTCAATTATAACTATTAACTTATAAATTTAACCTTGGGTAGACCCATTTTAAAGTCATTTGTGGTAATTAATTTTTACTATTTTTTCAATTTATTTTGGTAGAAAATAAAGCATCCATATATATATATTTATAAAATATTGAGATTAAAAATGTTGGATCCATTTTTAATAATTATATTATTATAAATAGTTACATTTAATATAAAATTAATCTTGTTGATGATATGAGGAAGTGGGTTATTAAAGAAGAAATGTGAAAATGTTAACAAAGTTATTGTATCAAATTTCAGAATAAAAATGATTCCAATAACCTAAATTGGATTAATAGATATATATTTGAGAAATATATCATTATAAAGTAACTAAAATACCATTTTACATAATAAAGAATCTAAATTTAATGGTTATTTAAAATTAAATTTCATTAGTTTTTACCATTCAATAGAAAATAATCATTTTTAGAAAAATAAAAATAATAAAACCTAAGATAATTTTGATATTAATACATTAAAATTAAATATACTTTTAAAATAAATATTCTAGTATTTTTAAAAATAAATTCTATATTATGTTTGCAAAGCAATATTAAACCATATGTTATAAAGGAATAGAATTTTTTCAAAAAAACATATCCTTTTTTCTGAATGACTCTTGTTTTTTTTTTCTAATCATTAGATAAAAAACATATTTGTATTAAATTTATATTTCCCTTTATTTATTTTTTTTTATTAATACCCCCTAAAAAAGATAATAATATAATTATCATGATTAATGATTTTTTTATATAGATTATTTTTCTTTAAACACGATGTTTTGTGTCACATACGCTATCAAATAACAGGTTATTCTTTTCGAATTTTTGTGTTTTATGCACAACCAACAACAAATATATTTTTTCCTCCCAATTTATATTTATTATATGTAATCAATGTGTTGATATATTAAAATATAATTGTGGATAATATGTCATAATATAAATTGTTAGTAAACACCCACATAATTAGAGTGAATGTGAAGTTAAAAGGTCATATATAATTATAACACCACATTGAATGAAATAAGGATAAAAAAAGAGAGAACTGAAATCATTTTTATTAAAGATAAAAATAGCTCCACTAATTATAATTGAAATATATATGAAATAAAAAACTAGATATTGGGTGATCTGGAGAAGCTTAATGACCCAAAAAACCCATAAAACTGAGAAATGTGGAAAAGGTCATAACTATTATTATAAAGAATCATAATTTGAAAAAATAATTTCATGCATATGTTTTCATACATTTTATGAATAATTTTTATTATCTAATAATATAATGAAATATATTTATTTGTTATGTGTTAATTTCATACGCATAATTTCATCCTTTCGTTGTGCTTAGATCAATTTCCACTTCATCTCCTACACTATGAAATGAATATCCAAAAGTTATTTTTTATTAATAAAAAGTTAAAATTAAAATTTAACATATTGTAAGATCTATAATATTGTGAAATATTACATAATATGTCCATAACTATTTTCAAAAGTGAATATGTGGATCCCAATTTATAAATATATTAAAATCATGTCTAAAACTAAAATGTAACACTTTTAGTTCCCCAATAAATTTATTTTTCCAATACATTAAAAAAAACAATGATATATCAAACTATACATTATGGTGGCTAGTTGTTGGAGGTAAAACCATAACACACTTCGATCACAGTTTCAAGCCCCATAGATATTCTAAATCTGATGTGTTGTTTCTTGGAATGCAGTTTGTCCACTTTTTTTAAAAAAATAATTATACTTATTATGAAATTTCACAATCATGATGACTCGTAATTACATCAACATCATGAAAACATAAACCATAACGGGAAGCAATACAATTTAACATATTAATGAATCTTTAATGAAAATCATCCTTAAATTATTTTTTTAATAATCTATATACTAAACCAATGGGTTGTATTGCCATAAATTTCTCACAATATATCAATAATATTCATATAAATCAATCACATAAAACATATATAGGGGTTTTATATTTTAAAATATGATAAATCATAAAATAAAAAACTGAAAGATGTTATACATAACTCTTATTTTAATGAAGGTAGATATTCCTGTTTAATAATAAAATTCCTTATATATTTCATGATTCATATAACCAAAATGACAATTGTACAATCTCATATATAATAAAATTATAAATTCTTAATAAAAAAATAAAATGTTTTGTATCAACATAGGACCTTACGTTTTATTGGTTTTAACCATTATAATAGGTAATTGACTATGATAATTCTTAAGGTATCAAAATTTATGAGAACAAACTATAAATAGATCCTAAGGATGAAATTTATTTCCATCCATTACAAATTGTTTTCTAATAAATTACATACATTTTGCCTTATTTTACATGGATAAAATTTTCTACATTCCTTTGAGACAATATTTTTTTAATACACGACAACATAGTTTCAAGCTAGATCATTCATTTCCATCATCTATTCAAATTAATCATAATGGTTTGAATAATACTAAGTACTTCCATCAGGACTGTCAAACCAGGTTCATTTTAAGGATTTTAATCATTTAATATTAGATGTTTTTATTAATTATAATGTTCCCTTTTTGGAATTATTACACTTGGGTATACATTTTCCATAACCACATATACTTTTTTTATACAAAGAATAATATATTTCTCGGAAACTCCAATAAATTTTTACCTTACCAAAAAATTAATATGATATTATATATATATACTCAATTTAAATCCTTAGATTATTTTACCTAATTTATTGTATCCTAAATTTGGTTACTATGAATTATACTAAACATATTTTTAGAAATACTATATTAAATCAATGCTAATTTCTTGAAGCTAAAGTATTCTTTACTAAATTATCATAAGTTAAAATGAATAAAATCCCAAAATATAGATTAGTTTAGTTGTATTTGTAAACTATATACAAACTTGATTCCCATATTTCATTTAATAACTTAAAATAGATCTTAATTTTTTCATTAAAATATCATTCCTTATATCATATCCTTGAAAATAAATCAATGTACACTCCATATAAACCTACGGAAAGAATAAAAATTAGGGTGAGATAAGAATATCAGTAAGGGTTATATATAATGGTAGAAATCATGAATCAATAAAGATACTAAATATTTCAAGTTAAATAATAGAATAAACATTCCATGTAATCTAAAAAGTAGGAAAAAAAGTTCCTCCACATAAAAAAAACATTTCAAAAATATCATAAATAATTGTCAATATGGAATGATAAATAAATAAAACACATAAAATATAACCCTTAATGTGTCTATCATAACATGGAAATTAAAAAGGAACATGAAAAAGTAAATAACATAAAATAAAACACATTTAATCAATAATTATGATGTTAATGCATCCTGAAAATATATTATATAGAAAATCTAATTGAAAACAATAAATAATTTTTGAATGAACTGATTATTTATTTAATTCATTATCTCAAGTACATGACACATATATTTTAAGACATTTCAGAATAATGATTTAAGCTATAGTAACATATTTATTCTCTATATTAGACTACCGATACATGTGGGGAATATCTTTAACCATGGCCAAACAGTTCCATCATATCCAAATATTCCTCATATATTGATTACCCTATTTAATTAATGAATATTTTTACATATCATAAAAAACAATATTTATTAAAAGACATAAATTTATAAATATTTTCCCAGACATCATCAACGTACCCGTTTAATTTTTTACTTGATTCTAAATGGAAAAATAATATAAAATATTATTAATAGAAATATGATTAGGGGGTTTAAAATAATGGGGATTAATAGAGGCCCTATCAGAAGGTTAATACCCTCTAATAGAAAGTAATTCATGAAAGTAATGATGGATATTTTACATCATTAGTCACCCTCTAAAGCTTGAAAATCCAAAAGATTATTACCCTCTCCCATGATATGAAGGATTCTTATGTAATTATTCATTAAACCATCATAATTTATAATAATGAATGAAATTGAAAAATGGATAATACCTGAACCATGAAGGGACTTGAAATGTGTTATGGAATCTGTTTCGACAACCACCATCCTATTGTTATATTTTCCACATAAAATATGTCATATACCTAAATCTATATCCTCCATCTATCAAAAGTCTTTGTTATCAATGAAACGTGAAAATAAATGAATAATAAAAAACATAAGGTTGATGACCACCCCACATCCCATCATAGAACCCATTATGTGTTAACTATCCCTCTTAAATTTTATTACAATGAAATGAGGATACCAAATTACACATAATTGTTAGTCAATATAGAGTCTCTACTGTGTGAGGAAACTACAAGATATGAGTAGTTTGAGAGAGGGAGAATCCACCAAATTTTATATTATATGGGAAAAACTAATCATGAGGCTACATGTTCTAGTAACAAGAGGCCTACTTATAAAAGAAATAACATCAAATAGGGATTTGTTCTATTCCTTCTTGATGCACCAATATCTATATGATAGAAATACTACTCTAGCATTCTTCTTTAGCCCTCCATCCCAATCTCTATGGAGCCATGTAAAAATGAAAATAAAACCCCTAAATAAACAAGGATGTGAAACCATTGAAGTCCATCATGGTGTTCACAACTCACGAGCCCAGCCTCCATAGAAGAATTTCTGCACCATCCTTTCCTCCTAGAAATACATATACCACAAATAGATTGAAATTATATTAATACCTGATAATTTAATATGATCATTTGTTTGTATCACATTGTTTTTAATTGTCCAAAATAATATATTGTTCTTTTTAGGGATCTCATTACACCACATCATCTTAACAAAATTTCAGCACGATCAAATGAATGCATGATTATATTGAAATACCTCACAAAGAACATACCCAATGATGACCCAAAATAAAATCATTTATCTTGATCTCTATAAATTCAATGATATAAAAAACACATTTCTACTCTTCTATAAAATTATTGATGAAACCCGTATGGTTTCATGCTTGGTTGAATGAGATATCTAGAATAGGATTCACATGGAATTAGAGACATCGCTACATGATATTATATTTCCAAAAAGAGATCTCACCCCAACCCATGATATAACAAGAATTACTCAGAAGGGTGGGGGGATGATGTTAGATTATAGGACATAAATTATAGTATCTTCCTCTTTCTAGGGAATAATTTCTTGTGATTTTTTTTCCATGAATCTTCCGTAATGATTTCTCTCATCAAGTGTCTCCCACACTAATTAATAATGATTACATTAATGAGGTTCTGAATGATTTTATCATTGGTCACCCTCTTATATATCATCTGGGAAATTCTAGCCAAATATTTCCAATCATTATTTTTTTCTATAATAGTATTCTTGATGATCGAGTTTGGTATCTTGTCAATATGAAAAATCAACCCCTTTAGAACCCTAGTAGATGAATGAGAATCCACTGGAATATAGGAAAATAGACTATTTACCAGTGTGATAATGATGCCAATGGATTAATATTAGTTCCTTCATTTAAGATACTATATTTGAATCTACCATCATTTTTATCATTGTATCGAATAAAGGGCCACATAGGAGATATAATGGTACTAAGATATTCCATATAAAATGTTTTTAATTACATTTCCTGATTATTGGCCAAATAGTAGAGATAAATGTCCGAGCATCAGTTAGAGATGTAGAAACTAATTTTCTCCTAGTTGATGATCTATCTTCTATATTTGGAATTGTCATCAAAAACATTGTTTAAAACATATAGATACATGTTAATAAAAATATTAAATAAAATGGTATCATGAGAAAATATAATATGATAGATTATATATTAGTAACAATTACATTTATAAGGAATCACATTCCCACAAAAGATAATGCTATGAATGAGGTGACTAAACACATCCTGAATCCAAAGGAAAATGTTTGGGGATAATGGATCCCCTTTCCTGATCCCAAGGGTAACCATTAAAAAACCACAATTTTTACCCATATTTGAGATGGAATGTGATGAGGAAATGTAGAACCAGAAGAATAGATACAAACCTAATTGGAGAAACCCCTATTTCAAAATATTTGATAATAATATTAAACTATACGTATTCATAGGTTATATCATTATCCAAGTCGATAGTCATGATAGAACCTATGATAATTTTATTAATATCGTAGATCACTTCGTAGGCCAACACTAATCCCCTTGGATTGTCCTTCATATAAAAAACATGTGTTTCCCTTCTGAGATATAGGTGGGGAGGTTTTAGTACAACATTCTATTAAGAAAACATAATAGCACAATGTATAGATATTTACACAAGATGATCAAATAGTAATAATGAAAGGATGAAGGATCGTTAATTTTGGGGATAAACACAAGTTGTAACACCGTGAGATTTTATGATATATATGATTTTTATTTTCTTTTATTTTACACTACACCAATATTATCTTGTACTATACACATCACCGTATTAGCTTGTAGTATATGTACCACTATTCTTGGATCTTATTACACACAATTTCAAGTTTGCAACATTGAGTGTATATATATATATATATGTTTATATATATATTCAATGTAAAAATTAAATATGTTTGTATTATGTTATACAAAACAAAAAACGAGTCTTGAACTACATGCAACCCTGACTTGGCTTCCATTACCCACAATCACGACCTTCCTCGATAGCGTGTGTTGTATGCAATACTGGGTTTCACTAAATAATGATATATTGTTATTATATTATTATTGACTAGACTTTATGAAGATTATTAAATAAATTTTTTATTTTATAACATTATTATTCATCTTACACATTTTCTAGAACATGTGAAGAGAACAAAATAAATTTTTTGGGTAAAATAAGTATTTTTAAAAAAATGCAGTTTTGCCGCATTTTGATGGCGCACCAACTTTTAATATAGTTTTTGAGATGTTTATAAGTTCAATTTTACAAAATAAAATTATTCTTTGGAATAAGGATATTAAATTTTACCTTGGATAATATTTTCATATTATTATGATAACTTTCATATTTTAATGAATAGTAAAAACACGCTATATTTTAATTAAAAACAACTTTTTTTCATCATAATAATTTATGTGGTTAAATTATAATATTGAATGTCTTTAAAGTATAAATAGAATATATTTTTACCATTTAATATAATGTATGTCATTAGCATTTATTTTACCTTGAATTCGTAGGTTAAATCAATTCAATCTTTTGCAATGTTTTAATGAAAAACCCTTTTTCTTTCGACAATGGGATTAATTTTAATTTAATTCATGAAATTTTTTTGTATTTAATTTGGAAAAATGGATTGCATATTTGGAATCAGTGGGTCCAAATTATGTTAATAAGCAACTTTTTTTGGCATTATGAATAATAACTATGATAAATTTTATTTACCATAGTAAAAGGTAAATCGGGTAATTAAGGGAAATATAAGATTATAAAATTATCCTAACACCTGCCAAAATTCTATTGGATTGATAAAAGTAGACCCATATCACCTAAGGGTCGGAATAGATTCATTTTATGGTCTTTTTACAATAAAAATAGTTTAATTATTATTAAAATCAAAGAAAGTGACAACATGTCACTCTCTTAAATCATATAAGTATATTAATTGTAATTTAGTGATAAACTTCATGAAACTTAGAAAATGAAAAGTCTCCAGAAATATAACAATATTATCTACATCATATGAATTTATTTATAATTTTTTGGGATTAAATAATTATCATTAATTGTGACACAATAGTTATGCAGAAATTATTTATCTAGTGAAAAATCAAGAATATTGTTTTTATTAAACTAATAGTGACCATAAAAAGCACAAAACCCTGAACATAACTTATTTTTAATGTAAATTTAAACCATAATCATCCAATGGTCTAATATTTGACAATTTGGAGCCTTATAAAAGCGATTATGACACTTCTATTATTTTATTTTAAATGATGCCAATGTTGTCATCTTCATAATTTAATAAAATAATAATTTAAATATTGTTATTTTAAGATGATAAATTCATGTAAAAGTATTATTGTGAAATTTAATATATTTATATTCATCATAATATTTTATTTTTACTTTTTATGCAACAAATAAGTATATTAAAAAATTATAAAAAATTTTGTAGTAATTATTTTATTAAGAGATAAACCAAATAAATGGTTTTAAAAATAATAAAATAAATATTATATTTACTATTTAATGTGATCCACTAATTTTATAGAAACATATGAGCTTTTATGAATCTATTAAATCTTTTAGTTTGAACATATCTTCAGTATATATTTTATTTTAATTCAAATAAATGAATGGTGTCAAAATTGACACTATTGTTATTTTATAAAAATAAGATATTATAAAATTGTTTAAAAATCACAGAAATATTTAAAAATTATAAATTTAAGGTCATATGGTCGAAAATGTTATAACGTATCCAATTATGGACAATTCACAACAAATAAGTAATTATTTTTTATAATTTATAATTTAGAATATTATTACCACAAATAAAATTAAATTGATTAAATAAATATAAATCAAGTTGATTATGTTTCAACTAAATTAATAACATGTCTAAATTTTATTTATTGATGATATTACAACCCTATATAATCTGATATTCGAATATTATTCAATTTTGGAGGTTTTTATGTGGGGTTAGATTTATTATAAATTAATATTTTTAAGATTTCCAAAGGTGCCCCTCTTCTCCCTTATAAAAGGGAACCTCCTCCCTCTCATCATTACACAACGTTGATCCATCAAGATCGGCCAAACCCCACCAAATTCTCTTATCCAATTCAATATAAACAACCTAGAGGTCCTGGTCTTCTTCAAAGACCAATTTTAGTGCCCTAAGAGGAGGTATCAAAGAGGAGCTTCAAGGAAGAGGTAATGTCTGTTACCGATTCTTTCAACTTTATTTCATCTTATACTTATTCTTCTTTAATTGTTTCATTATGGAGTAATAACATAAGTATAAATCATATACTGATATATTATTATAAGTATGAAACAACCCTATTTCACCATCTATCCACCCTACGGAAAATGAAATCACTGTGTGTGCGTACGTACGGAATACCTTCTCCACGCTGTGGTGTAATCTATTTTCCACCACCACCTTACTTGGATTGGTATAATGGTGTATATAATGACTATATATAATTATTGTAAAGTTATATTTATTCATAAATATTATACATACACTTCAATACAATTCCACGATCATGGTAATGATATAATCACTCGTGCGTACGTACGGACTACCATCTCCAAGACGGGATGAGATTCATTCTCAATGATTAACCATTCATGAATGATTATAAAGTATATATAATAAGTAATCATGAAATATATGACATAATAATGATACTGTTTTTATGTATATATATATATTTCATCTACTTAATTCCATTCAATTCAATAAGGAAACGAAAACAACGTTAATGCGTACGTACGGCCTACCGTATCCATGAATGGTGTATTTCTTTCCATTTATCAATCTATTATATATATGTATATTCTGAATATATATTATATATAAATCAAGTATTACATTCTTGATTTAATTAACCATGATCTAAGTAATCATATTAATAATTACAAGTTAAAACATGAACGACAAATGAAACGATTTTACCCAAAACATTACTTTAACACAAATTTACAAATGAATGGGTAATATAAAGTCATAAGTGAACCATATATGATATCATAACAATGAATATGATTCTGTAATAAGTCAATGACATTATTTAAATCATTATACAGGAGGATCAGATACATACGAAGCATATCGGACGTAAGGTAAGTGATAATTTTGAAAATATCATTTTTATCCGAGATTGCTTATTCGTAATTATTTACTGGGGTTATTTCTATCATCCATGAACATGTTTTATAAAAGTGTTTTCATGAATTTTTAAAGTCCTTTTTACCCATTTTTGACATTTAATACAAGGTTTGTATGGAATCTATCATTTACGAGGTACTTTTTGGCTTTTCCGGAAAAAGTACGAGAAGAATTTTTTTTAACTTATACGCCACGAACGGATTTTACGGTTTTATAAAGCCTAATTTTCCTAAAGATTCCTCCAAAAGATTTCATGACTATTTTCAAAAAAATATCTTTCTTTTTAAATTTCATTAGGTTTTTTGAAAATAAATTGATTTTGAAGAAGAAAGGATATTTTCCTCAAGAATTCATATCAAGTGTTTTTATCAAAACCATTTTTCATCTAAGATGACATTATTTCATATGAGTATGATTCAAGTATAATTACTCTATGATTTACATGGTTTCAGTTTCCTTATTATAAAATGATATCCATTTATTTTATATGGATTATGTGATGATGGGATGATGTTTATGAAACCCATTTTATTTATTGGGTTTTTATGAATAATGTATGTTTATTTTTTGGAACAAGTAAGAATGATCTAATTATGAGATGGGTGGGACCTATATCTCCCTCCAATGCATTGGGTAAAGATTTATATCTCATGAGATAGACATGACTGGAACGACAAGTTATACCGGTTCAGTAATACAGGACTGGAACAAGGAGTGAACTTGATTCAGAAAGGGACTTTGTCCACTAAGATGGTCTTGGCAGCAATGCCTTGGCTAATATGGAAATAATAACATGTGCTTAACAGTTTTCCACAATTACATGATTTATCCCCATGCTATTTTGTCAATATTTACGTTCCTTTATGACATATGACTTACGTACTTCCAAGATTTATGTCTTTGCTCAAGATTTTGATTTTTAGATTTTATGTTCAATCTTTTTCATTCAAATGATTATGGATTGTTTTATGTTCTCTATGTTAACAATTACTAATCATTTGATCTCACCCTTAATTTGTTTTCTTTTCCCTAGGATTTAAAGAAATGTTTTATTTAAGAAAACAAAAAGAGAAGATCTTTATGGGAGATGTTGAAGATCTTTCACCACGATTAGAAGATTATTTTCCAAGTTTCCAAAGACACTAAACTATTACAATCCTTTGGTGTCTATTTTTTTATGTATTAAGAATTCCGAAAAATTAATGTAATTTCCATGTAAGTCATGATTCGGGTCTCTACAGTTGGTATCAGAGGCAAATGAGGTAAGAATGTATCCGATCCTTGGGAACTCTCACATGTGAGCGTTGGACGAAGCATGGCTCTTCGGCCAAGGGCTTCATGAGGAAATGACTTCCACTGGGGATGGTGGTGTGTCCCTCCCAGGGGGTGTAGCCACACATGGATTTCCCTGATATTTATCAATTATAGTCCATTGGAAGTAATTCCAGACCGCTATAGTTGGTATTAGAGGAAAGGTTTAGTCAACCTTTGGAAACTAGGATGTGAGAACTTTTGTGAGATCCCTAGATATATTTCTAAGGTATGTATAGGGATGTCCCTAAGGGTAAGTATAATTATGGGTTATAGTCCTAGAATTAATTTAACGATATTAGAATCAATCCTAAGATGTTAGATGTCGAAGTTAATCCCCCTTGATTATGTTATTTTCCTTGTGTGATTTTTGCCTCTCACAGAATTCTTTTTGTGTTTTAGTCAAGGGAGGTAACCAGAAGGAATTCGGTTAACACTAAATCCAATGGACAAATTGGTGACTATGAGAAACAAAATTGTGTAATGCCTAGAGAGAAAGATAATGTGATTATGCCGAATCATTCATCGCAATATATGATTAACAAGGTGATATTTAGTGGTATGCTTAATTCAATAAATACGAGGAATATAGACTTTTATGCATGTTCGCATGTTGAGGAGCATAAAGAAAGGAATATTGATATTTCTAAAGAAGGGAATAAGAACCTTGAGGAATACCGCAAATGTTGGGATAGATGATATCTGTGTGGAGAAAAGGGTCATAGACTGACAGACTGTTATGGAGTTCAATGTATTATTTGTGGAGAACATGGGCATTACAAAACTCAATGCCCTGACCTAAAAAGTTAGATATAAATAAAGAAAGGACTTATTCCAGGACAATCGTTGAATAGGATGGATTCATGTGTTTATATAATTGTTTTCATGAATAATGTTATTGAGGTACTTTTATGGTGTATTAGAATATTTTTTTATTAGTCTATTGTGGTTTTCAATAATTTTATGGTGCCGATTACCATGTAAAGTCATTCAAATATTCTGGAAAGCGAATGATATGCGCATAATGAAGGGATAAGGAGAAAACGAAATGTTTGACAGTATTCATGAGCTCATTATTGATATAAGGACTAAGTGATATTTTGGTTTTAGTATATAGAATTCTTTGGGATTTTGGTATGTAGAAAGAGTTAACTTTTGACAGTATGCATATTTTCACTAAGATTCTATGGTAATTTATATTCCAAGAGAATATATGACTAAGGTATTAATGTGTTTGGAATTCAAACAACAAGATATATCTTATGATATATGTGGGATAAATGCTTGTATTCACATTCTTGTTAGACAACCTTTCTTGTAATTGTTTTCTTTATACTCTGATCCTGGACCGAAGTATTTTAGAAAATCCTAATGATTTGAATGAATTATGTTGGACAAAAGTTAGTATGGTTTAAGGATAGAACTTTTTTCGATTTTATTGATGGGATGTTATATTAATGTAGTTTTAAAAAAAGGACAACATGTAGGACGGGTGACATCCCATCGCATCAGACAAGGCTGTGGGAATTGAACCCACAACCAAAGTGTGACTGGCCTTTATCACCTACCACTGGTCTAAAGGAAGTCCCTGGTTAGTAGAAACTAGTTTTATTTTATTAAGCGGTATGATATATGAAGTATAAGTTCATTTTTGGAATCGTATATGACTAAACTCGCCATAGATGGACTTATGTATATTTGATAAATTTTTCTATCTTTTTTCTTGAAACAGATGGAATGAACAATCATTCTATCACATGATCTATTAAAACTTCATGAATAACAAATTCAACTTCATTTCATTAAGAAATGAAGTGTAAATTGTTCAAAGCATGAACAATAGTGAGATTGTACCAAAATAAAGCAAGTATTTCTTCTGGTTCAAAATTTTTAACTTTAGGGAAATGATATTGAAAACCAAAAATGTTTTCCTAGTTCTCTTATATCCGATGAATCAGATGGTACCTTAGATCCTCAAAAATTTATGGCTTTGTGATTGATAAATTTTTCATAGCCATGTTCTCTACCACTCTCCATCAGAACAAGATCGTTAGATTTTTCATCCATATCAATATTTTCACCTATACTATCCTATGTGGAAACCCAATGCTGAGTTACCTTGGGTGACAGTTATGTTTCTATCTTTCCTTTTTAATGTTACGTTTTAGTATTCCTTTTTATGATGTGGGTTTCTATGAATAGTAAACAATTTATAACACCATTGAATTTCGAGGGAGAAATTCATTTTAAGTAGGGTAGAATGTAACACCCTTAGATTTTATGAGATATATTCTTTTTAATTCCTTTTATTGTACACTACACCAAGATTAGCTTGTACTATACGCAACACAATATTAGCTTGTAGTATATGTAACACTATTCTTGGATCTTGTTACACACAATTTCAAGTTTGCAACATTGAGTGTATATATATATGTATATATATATATATTCAATGTATAAATGAAATATGTTTGGATTATATTATAAAAAAAACAAAGGAGTCTTGCACTACACGCAACCCTGACTTGGCTTTCATTACACACAACCGCGACCTTCATCGATAGCGTGTGTTGTACCCAATATCGGGTTTCACGAAACAATGATATATTGTTATTATATTATTATTGAATAGCCTTTATGAATAGTATTAACTAAATTTTTAATTTTATAATATTATTATTCATCGTAAACATTTTCTAGAACATGTTAAGAGAGTAAAATAAATATTTCAGGTAAAATAAGTATTCTTCAAAAAATGCAGTTTTGCCGCCTTTTGATGGTGCACCCACTTTAAATCTAGTTTTTGACATTTTTATAAGTTCAATTTTACAAAATAAAATTATTATTTGGAATAAGGATATAAAATTTTACCTTGGATAATATTTTCATATTATTCAGATAACATTCTTATTTTAATGAATAGTAAAAACACGCTATATTTTAATTAAAAAAACTTTTTTTCATCGTAATAATTTATGTGGATAAATTATAATATTGAATGTTTTTAAAGTATAAATAGAATATATTTTTACCATTTAATATAAATTATGTCATTAGCATTGATTTTACCTTGAATTCGTAGGTTAAATCAATTCAATCTTTTGAAATGTTTTAAAGAAAACCCATTTTCTTTCGACAATGGGATTAATTTTTATTTAATTTCTGAAACTTTTGTGTATTGAATTTGGAAAAATTGATTCGATATATGGAATCAGTGGGTCCAAATTATGTTAATAAGCTACTTTTTATTTTTGGGCATTATGAATAGTAACTACGGTAAATTTTATTTACAATAGTTAAAGGTAAATCGGGTAATTAAGGGTAAATATAAGATTATAAAATTACCCTAACACCAGCCAAAATACTATTTGATGGATAAAAGTGGACTCATATCACCTAAGGGTCGGATTAGATTCATTTTATGGTCTTTTTAAAATAAAAATAGTTTAATTATTATTAAAACCAAAGAAAGTGACAACATGTCACTCTCATAAATCTTATAAGTATATTAATTTTAATGTAGTGATAAGCTTCATGAAACATTGAACATGAATATTCTATAGAAATCTAATAACATTATATACATCATATGAATTTATTTATAATTTTTTGGGATTAAATAATTATCATTAATTGTGACACAATAGTGATGCAGAAATTGATTATCTCGAGAAAAATCAAGAATATAGTTTTTATTAAACTAATAGTGACCATAAAAAGCACAAAACCCTGAAAAAAAATTATTGGTAATTTAAATGTAAACCATAATAATCCAATGGTCGAATATTTGACCATTTGGAGCCTTATAAAAGATATTATGACACTTATATTATTTTATTTTAAATGATGCCAAAGTTGTCACCTTTATAATTCAATAAATATAACAATTTAAATATTGTGATTTTAAGAAGATAAATTAGATTAAAAGTATAATTGTTAAATTGAATAGATTAATATTCATCATAAGATTTTATTTTTAATTTTTATGCCAGAAATAAGTATATTAAATAATTATAAAAAATGTTGTAGTAATTATTTTATTAAGAGATAAACCAGATAAATGGTTTTAAAAATAATAAAATAAATATTATATGAACTATTTAATGAGCTCCACTAATTTTCAAGATTTATATGACATTTTATAAGTCTATTAAATCTTTTAGTTAGAACATATCTTCTGTATATATTTTATTTAAATTAAAATAAATGAATAATTTCAAAATTGACACTATTGTTATTTTATAAAAATAAGATATTATAAAATTGTTTAAAAATCACAAAAATATTTAAAATTATAAATTTAAGTTTATATGGTCTAAAATGTTATAAAGTATCCAATTATGGAAAATTCACAACAAATAAGTAATTATATGTTATAATTTAAAATTTATGTTGTTATTACCACAAATAAAATTAAATTGGTTAAATAAGGATAAATCAAGTTGATAATGTTTAAAATAAATTCCTAACATGTCTAAATTTTATTGGTTTATGATATTACTACCCTATCTCATCTAATATTCTACTATGAGTCATTTATTGAGGTTTTTATGTGGGGATAGATTTATTATAGATTAATATTTTTATGATTTCCAATGGTTTCCCTCTCATACCTTATAAAAGGGCATCTCCTACCTCTCATATTTACACAACTTTGATCCTTCAATAATGGCTAACCCATGCCAAATTATCTTCTCCAATTCCATTGAAACATCTTAGAGTTCCTGGTCTTCTTCAAAGACCAATTTTAGTGCCTTAAGAGGAGGTCTCAAAGAGGCGCTTCAAAGAAGAGGTAATGTCCGTTACAGATTCATTCAACTTTATTTCTTCTTATACTTCATCTTGTGTAGTTGTTTCATTATGAAGTAATAACATCAGTATATATCATATACTGATATGTTATTATATGTATGAAACAACCCCATTTCACCATCTATCCACCCTATGGAAAACGAAATCAATGCGTGTGCGTACATATGGAATACCGTCTCCACGCCATGGTGTAATCTATTTTCCACC
The DNA here is from genome assembly GCA_963277665.1 of Viscum album. Classification (NCBI taxonomy): domain Eukaryota; kingdom Viridiplantae; phylum Streptophyta; class Magnoliopsida; order Santalales; family Viscaceae; genus Viscum; species Viscum album. The sequence goes on from OY728158.1 coordinate 1,111,816,631, forward strand.
ACCACCTTACTTGGATTTGTATAATGGTTTAAATAATGAATATAAATGATTACTGTAAATTGATATTGATTCTGAAATATTATACATACACTTAAATATAATTCCACGATCATGGTAATGATATCATCACTCGTGCGTGCGTACGTACGGACTACTGTCTCCACGACGCGATGAGATTCCTTTTCAATGATTAACCATTCATGAATGATTATAAAGTTCATAAAATAAAAAATCATGAAATATATGACATAATAATGATACTGGATTTATGTATATATATATATATGTCATCTACTTAATTCCATTCAATTCAATAAGGAAACGAAAATAGTGTTCATTGTACGTACGACCTACCGTCTCCATGAACGGTGTATTTCTTTCCATTTATCGATCTATTCTATATATGTATATTCTGAATATATATTATATATAAATCAGGTTTTAAATTCTGGATTTAAGTAACCATGATCTAAGTAATCATATGGATAATTACAAGTTAAAACACGAACAACAAATGAAACGATTTTACCCAAAACGTTAATTTAACATTAATTTGCAAATTAATGGGTAATATAAAGTCATAAGTGAACCATATATGATATCATAAAAATTAATATGATTCTGTAATAATTCAATGACATTATTTAATCATTATACAGGAGGTTCAGATACGTATGAAGTATATTGGATGTAAGGTAAGGGATAATTTTTCAAATCTCTTTTTTATCCGAGATTGGTTATTCGTAAGTATTTACTAGGGTTATTTCTATCATCCATGACCATGTTTTATAAAAGTGTTTTCATGAATTTTTAATGTCCTTTTTACCTATTTTTTACTTTTACTACATGGTATGTATGGAATCATTCTTTTACGAGGTACTTGTTGACTTTTCCGGCAAAAGTACGAGAAGAATGTTTTTTTATCTTATACGGCACGAACGTATTTTTACGGTTTTATAAATCCTTGTTTTCCTGAAGCTTCCTCCAAAAGATTTCATGAATATTTTCATCAAAATATCTTTCTTTTTAAATGTCATTAGTTTTTGTGAAAATAAATCGATTTTGAAGAAGAAACGATATTTTCCTCAAGAATTCATTTCATGTGTTTTATCAAAACCATTTTTCATCTAAGATAACATTATTTCATATGTGTATGTTTCAAGTATAATGTCTCTATGATTTACCTGGTTTCAATTTCCTTATTATGAAATGATATCAATTTCTTTTATATAGATTATGTGATGATGGGAGATTTTTATGAATCCCATTTTATTTATTGGGTTATTATGAATGATGTATGTTTATTTTGTGGCACAAGTAAGAATGATTTAATTATGAGATGGGTGGGACAAGTAATTCCCTCCAATGCATTGGGTAAAGATTTATATCTCATGAGATAGACATGGCTAGAATGGAATGTTAAATCGGTTCAGTAATAGAGTACTGGAACGGGGAGTGAACTCGATTCTGAGAGGGAATTTGTCCACTAAGATGGTCTTGGCAGCAATGCATTGGCTAATATGGAAATCATAACATCTTCTTAATGGTTTTCCAAAATTACATGATTTATTCCCATGCTATTTTATCAATATTGATGTTCCTTTATGATATATGCCTTACATACATCCAATATTTTTGTCTTTGCTCAAGATTTTGATGTTTACATTTTATGTTCATGCCTTTTCATTCAAATGATTATAGAATGTTTATGTTCTCTATGATTACCCTTACTGAGCATTTGAGATCACCCTTAATATGTTATCTTTTCCCCAGGATTTAAAGAATGATTTTATGTAAGAAAACAAAAGGGGAAGATCTTTGTGGGAGATGTTGAAGTTCTTTCACCACGATTAGAATATTATTTTCCGAGTTTCCAAAGACACTAAACTATTACGGTCCTTTGGTGTCTATTTTTGTTTTATATTAAGCTTTCTGCAAAAGTAATGTAATGTCCATGTACGTCAAGTTTCTGGTCTCTACAGTTGGTATCAGAGGAAAAAGAGGTAGTAATGTATCTGATTCTTGGGAACTCTCACATGTGAGCGTTCGAAGAAGCATGGATCTCCGCCCAAGGGCTTAATGAGGAAATGGCTGCCACTGGGGATGGTGGTGTGTCCCGCCCAGGGGGTGTAGCCACACATGGAGTGCCCTGATAGGTATCAATTATAGTCCACTGGAAGTAATTCCAGACCGCTACACAAGTGTAGTTATAGTTCCCAGAAGGGGAATACTAACACCCCTTAGAAAATTATAGGATCATGCTGACCAGATCATTATTGATAATATCCCTACATGTCCTATAGAAAAACTGATGAATTCTATCCAGACCTAGGGCACTGTTCATGTGAAGACCACACAGAACCCCATAAATCTCCTTTTCATTATGTAAGGCTTCTAACAAATAATTGTTAGTGGGTGAAACCCCATGAAAGACTATACCAAAGAGGTCCCCAAAGCCACTCGGGTAGCCATCATGCATATTAGGAATTGGACTTGTAAGAATGTATTTGAATGAAATATTCATCCACACATCTGATCACCTCTATTTCATCGTTATAGGTTCATTTCTCTAGAAAAATTATTTCTCTAGTGTAATATATTTTTATTTAAGTAAATCATGAATTGATGCGTAATTTTTACCACCCTCATGAAGACACTTTATTAATTCATGTATATATAGTAACTAATATTTTCATAGTAACATATCATCTATCTCATTCTTGATGTTAGTGGGAGCATAGAATATTGTTTTATCCTAGTCATTCCCAAGGATGATTTCAGAACATTAAATGTCCTCCTTCCCTACTTCAATATCCCTGGAGTAAGGTGGGTGGTTCTAAACCCATGCTTTCAGATCACATTTATGAATTTCCAATTTCTAGTGATGGTTGATACATGAATTTTAATTGGAAGGTTTATTATATGAATCCCTATGTATATCATTATATCATGGTGCATTAATCCACTATTGAGTTAAATTAAAACGTACAACTCATTTTTCTAAGGTGGCATTACCACACGAGAAGAGAGTAATTATAGAGGCTTCCCACCAGGTGGTTCACTTTAGAATAAGTTATCATAGAGATTACATGGTTATTGGTGATACATGTTTGGTGAAAATGTAGAAAACATTTGTCCCTTATAATTATTACACCACGTAAATAGTTCATTGGAGTACCCCAATACATCATCGTAGAACATTACATGAAATCCACAATTTACATAATTTCCTTCCATTAAAAAATACCTCTCCATTATTCTTCTTAAGGTCAGTGAAAACATTAAAATTTCCTTTTGTATTCCATGGAAACTATGTGTGATTGAAGGAACTAAGAGAATGGAAAAAGGAACCCAATATTCTCACATAGCAAAATCTATAGAAAATAGAGAGAAAGAAGCACTGAGAACATATTGTAAATATTGTGGGGTCATGATGGTTAGATGACTCAACTAGTTCAACATAGAAATTACATCTCTTGAACATCCATATGTCATGGGAATGGGGAATTGAACTCATGAATCCATGAATTTTAACTCTATTCACCTAATCAACAATTTTGTAGGAAAACTTTATTATATCATGCACCACAAATATAGAATCACAACATCTTAAGAGTTATTTGGAATTTTAGTTGATCTTTACCTGAGAATTAAGGGCTTCATCATTTCAAAAAATTAAAGAGATTATTAAATCAGAATACGTATGGATTTCTCCCCAGACGACATGGAGAATATTTCATGAGTAGATAATCGGTCAAGAAGATTAATAAAATAAGAATGGGTTCATATTCTCTTGGAAAAGACTAAGGGAAAATTGAAGCAGAAGAATATAAATCCTGATTACCTGAATAGAACCTATTCATAACCCTCAAAGGAAATTGAGAAGATGGTAATGATGAATCAATCTTGGATATAAATTTTAAGCATCTATTATTAGGTGTAGATAGAATGGGATCTTATGGTTGGTAGATAATCACTTTCATTTACAGAAATGAGCCTATAAATAATAGTACAAGATTAAAAAGGGATATCTCAATAGAGACACCTCTATCACAAATTCAATAGATAAACATTTTGAAGGGACTATGAAAACCTGGGTTAGAAAAGGCATTGAGATAAATTCTTCAGGGGGGAGGGGGTATTTTAAAATGAAAGCCGAATAAAAGATCGAGCAAAAAAACCCCTTTATAATGGAATTACCTTTAATATAATGAATAATATTAACACTATAATCGAATAAGGTAAATGATAATGTTAAGGGAATCAGATATTATAAGGGAACAAGGGCTAGGAACATGTCCCCTATTATGGAAAACACAATGATTCCACGATATGTATAATTTAGAGACCTCGAGTCTCTTGGATAAGATTAGAAGAATTATATAAAGAAATTATATCATGGGACTTTCTCTTTGTCACTTGTTTGAATGGGTTGATATCAGGTTAAAATGGATCTGATCACTAATTCTAAGACTCCTTGAAATAAACTCCCAACTCATCTTGTATAGGCATCCTACAAAATAGAAAAATGTGACCATGATTATGAAATGTGGATTAATACCTTGGAACTCTAGGATGTGCAATATATTGAATCCATTTGTGAGATTCTTTCTCAAAAAGGAAGATATGATTCAAAAGAGTGGGAATAATTTCCTTCTCTATAATTATTCTTGAAACAAAAGGCTCTTCCATATTTTCATTTAATCATCTACATAGAAATTGATTCCTAGGGATTCACCAATTTCCCGCAGAATGTAATTATCCATAAACGGTAAGGTAATGAAAATTGGATTACATTAGAACAATAAAAGGGAAGGGTCATACCCCTAGAGAATCCATATCCCAACCTAATTAAATTTGACCACCATCACACTATGGATCTAGGATACTTATACCAATCCTAGATGAAATCATCCTCCAACTCTAAGACCATGAAAAAAATTGCAACTCAAGGACGAATCCCACACAAAGAATATCAGACCCCTTGAATCTGTAATTATTCGAAACATCAGATGCACCAATTTTTTAGTATCAAATAATTTCATAATATTTCACTTGAGGTAATATAAATCTCCGTCAAAGGAAGCTGAAGGAAAGACCACATATGGAACATGGCCTCCCTTTCCATAGCTGGACAATCAAGAGGAACCTTTATGAATCAAGGTTCATGTGATCCTAAAGCATTACATTGGAGAGCATCCTTGAAAGAGACACCAAATCGAATGCATTATTCATGGGGAAATTTTGTACCTTGACACATAGTGACCTACACAACTGCTGGTGAGGGGCTAGAGTTTAAGACTGCAAGATATTAGAACACCGAATAAGATAAGCCTATGATATAATGAGAGATGGTTGGAAAATTTAAAATTTTTTAATTCATGAGGCATTTACATTTGAGCGTTGAAATCTATTATTTGGGTTACATTGTTATAAATCAAGAATGAAAATATTTTTCTAGTTAATCAACTAACATTCAAAGTATAAAACTGATGATAAAAATTTATGTAATTTTTTTTATAATAATATCCATCATAGAATAATATGAATTTTTAAGAGAAATGTAATGAAAAATGAATTATTATTATTATAATAATGTGATTATTTAAATAGATAGATAAAAATAAAAAAATATACTGTAGGATTGTACAATAACATTACTAAATGGAAAATTTAATGTCAAATTCCTATGTTGGAAATATTTAAAATTTAATTATAAAATACACTAATGTATGGGTGAATCATTATATTACGTGTCTGTAGGGATGTATACACAACATGTAAAATATTATAGGTCTATAACATTATAATATCCCTTAATGAAGAGAAATTGATATTAAGTCCCCTACCTCACATTTCCCTTCAATTGAATGTGATTTATCCTCTTCTATAACAGTTATGTGATTGTTATTAATTAATAAAAAAACCATAATCATATTTATAATTACATATATTTTTACTCATAAAATATTTTCCCATTAGTTTGTCAATATTATTTTATTATATTATTTGTTTTGTATATCAATCACCAAATTCCACATTTGTGCTTTGTATTCCAAGATTCACCTATTGAAAATATTACATAGTTATATCACATCTAGAAAAATAATCATGTAATAATTATCTTATTTATACATCGTTTATATAATTAAAATCAATTATTAAATCTTTATTTCAGATATTAAGTATGTTATAATCATAGAGAGGGTAGAATATATGTACACATGAGTAATGTTTCAATTTTTCAATGATAACTGTAGATAGGTTTTATGTAACATTTTAACATTTTAAATTGATAATAATATCTTATATATCAGTTTATTTTATAAAATATATATATATATATATAATCTATGTTGTGTGATGATGAAAAGAGTGTCACATCACTTCATGAAAGTTCTAGAACATCCATATAGAAATTATGTTATCATTTTTTAGTGTAACAATAAAAAATATAAATAAAATTTTAATAATGAAAATTATTTCATAAATATCATAATTATATAATTTATATAACATATTTTTATTAAAATTATACTTATATCTGTTCATGGAATGTTCTACTGAAAGACGAATCACATCACATTGCGTGGCAGTTGTCTATCATATATACAAGTAACATTATCATATCCCCTATGGAATGGAATGTTAAAAAACTTATTTATTATATAATGTATCAATTTTTATTATTATGTTATAAATATCATATATATACTTTATATCCCTCATTATTCCCAGTCGTGGGAGGGGGTAATAAAAAAATGAAATTTCATCGATTCATGAGGTTGTAGTCAATTGTCAAATGATAAATTATTTTTTCACCCATTTGATAGAATTGGATATGGATTAAATAATTAAATTAAAATAAAAAACCACTCAGTATATGGGAGATTCTGAGGTTATTATATCTGTATGGTTTATTAATAATTGAAGAAGGTGGAGGAAAAATTAAAATAAAAAAGACTATCGAATAACATTACATCTTCATTAAGAGACCGCCATAGTGTTTCACAAAAGCCTTATTATATTGGGTATATAGAAAAAAATTAGTATTATAGTATAAAATGTGGGATTTTGGAAAGGTAATTGTTTTGGAATGTTTTGAACCAATGAGATTGAGATTTTGGAAGATGTGAACGTAGTGAGTGCTCCCTTCAAATGGAGGAGAGGCATTTTTGTTAATTCCTTAAATTGTTTCTTAATGGAAAGACAATTTCAAACCATATGGATAAAAAATGAATAATTAATGGTTTCTTTGGATGATATGGTTGATTCATGGCTTCCCCACAAAAAATTAATATTTTTATACATGTTTTTCCTTAACTCCTGTGTTTCCTTACTTTTACCATTTTGGGTTTTCATTATGGTAACATTACATTTTGAACTAGGTAATTTTTCTGATATGAATACAATAAAACTATTCTAATTATAAAATTTTTAAATAATTATTAATAATATTAATTAATATTTTTGAAATAAAAATATTAACTCTGACGAAAAATAATTTATCATAAGATCGTATATTATGAAAAACATCATTTTAACCTTAACATCAATAATAGAGTTTTTACTTTTTAGTGGTCAATATGGTCATTAAAAAAGAACTATTATTCCTTTAATAAACCATAATTGATATTTTTAAGAATTTATAATTCACATGGAAGAATATATGATTTTATTATTTTTATATCATATAGTAAAATAGATATTTTCATAACATAACATTAATGTCAATATTGACATTATTCCTTTAAATTGAATCTAAAAATTTTAAAATAATAATAAAAATAGAATATATTAAGTTAAAAAATATATAAAATGATGTACAATTCATAAAAATTTATTAAATACATTAATTTATTAAATTTATGTTAATTTAAAAATTTTAAGTATCATTTTTTATTAACTAAATAATTACTTATTTTTCTTATTATGATTTTTGTGCAATAATTTCATACATAAAAATTATAGATTAATAATAATTTTATAATAAACTTATTTAAATTAAAAATTAATATCTTTATATGTACATTATTCTTTCCACTATCCTGAAGCTTTATTGTTATTGAAATTAAAGATGCTGTCATTTTTATTACATATCCTATTATATAGGTCATTTTAATGGTAATGTATCCAAAAAAATATAACAATTCAACATATGGTGATAAAAAGTATAAATATGTAAATAAAATGTTTTTTAAAAAATTATAAGTTCATTTTAACAATTATCTTCACAACTTTACCACTTGTTTACCCCATTTTACCTTAATCATGGCAATTGTTTTTTACTATTTCACCATTCATTTTGGTTAAAAATAAATTTGAGCATTTTAAATAATGTAAATAAATCCAATTCCAAATATGGAAATATTTTTTTAAATTCCATCCATATAAGTTTAATATTTTAATATAAAATTAATTTCATGTGCATGGTGAGAATGTTTGTTTTTTAAAAAAATGTTGAAATGTTTACAATGTTTTTATATAAAAATTCAATACAAATATGAGTCCAATGACCAACATTGGATTGATAGATATATAATTGAACTAATTTTACCTTAAAAATATATAATTAATATCAATCATTACTAGTAATTTAAAAGAAATCGATTTTTCAGTTAATGTTCACTATTTTTAACTATTCATCAAAAATGAATCCGTTAAAAAACATCCAATAAATTGACCATAAACTAATTTTTATATGATTATTTAAAAATGGAGTTTTTATTCCTATATTATTTCTTAAAATAGGTAGAAATTAATTTTAAATTATTTATTCAATATATTATTGAATCAACTTTATGAAAAATTAATGTTTTTAGAAAAAGTTTCGTTTTCTTATAAATGAATCTTATTTTTATTTCTAATAAATAAATTACAAATGTACACGTGTAAACAGTATATTTTTCAAAAATTTATTTATGATTATTTTTACCCTCGAATTTACTATTCCCTATAGAATTTTCATGTTTAAATATAGTTTAATATAGTATTTTTGCTAAATCATATTTTTTGTGTCACATAATATATTAAACACAATGTTCATCTTTTAGAATTTTGGTGTTTTAAATTCACTATACTAATGATTAATTTTATCTTAATCCAATGGTATAGGAGGTAAGAATTATTATGTGGTATATTATTTCCATAGGTAAAAAAATTTCATAAGTATCATATATAAAAATTTAATACATCATTATATACAGTCCTAACATATGGTTGTGGAAAAAAAATATGATCGACTCAACAAGCGATATTCCACCCTACAAAAGGTCAACAGTTTCAATTTAAATTTTATAGAAGATGATATGGATTTTCGTTTTTCAATTAATATTGTCACGACCCGTCCTCGGGACCCATGCCGTGACTACCACAAGCCCGCCTTCGTTAGGTCAGGTGCTGGCGACTAGCACCAAAGGCATAAATCCCGATAAAAAGGGAAGGAATGGCCTTTATAAAGTAAACAAACACCACTGAGTAAGCAATCATAGAGTAAACACTAAGTGAAACTGGGTTCAAAAGTAAGTGAGGAAAAGAAAGTGGGCCAGAATACAAACCCAAACTGAAAAGTGCAGTACAACGGAATGTAAAGTACAACTGAAAGAGAGTGCAGCAGCAGAAAAGTAAGCAGCGAGTCCAAGCCATCCTCCGGAAATCCCAACTGAACGGTGGGTACAGATCGTCTCCTCTGCTCCTTGGCTCCAGTCGTCCTCTCTGAGCACATCCCGCCCAGTGGTCCACCTCCAGGTATCGACTCTTCATAAAATCTACATCCAGGCACAGACTCGAGATGATATCCGCCTCTGGCCACCAACTTGTCATGAATTCCTCCTCCAGGAACCATCCAGCTCTACAATCCACAACCTCGATCAACATTGTCCGTCGTCTGCATCCAACACAATGAAGTGCGGGAAAATCCTATGAGGGGTGAGTATACGCTACTCAGTAGGGGACCACGAGACCCCGAAGGTCTCCCAAAATCCACAAGGGATAATTCAAAAAGGAAAGATACAATCACAATTGTAACAACCAACTCTACTTAGGTATATGCCCATACATAAACCTAAGTCCACCATTTCCAGTTTGGATCCAACATCTGAGCCCACTTCAATCTCATCCACACAGGATAATACAACCAAAATCCACAAAGGAAAGCAATCCCAATCTACATAGGAAAGCAATTCAATCATATCGATGATATTGATTGAAAGTCACGATTCAGCTCACACATGTATACATCATTTGTAAAGCAAAATGAGATGATCAGATGTTAGTTACTGATTCATCTATCTAGGACCCTCGTAAAAATACTAGACCAACTAAGCTCTCTGGCCCACATAGGATACATGTACGGTAGTCGTCACTTGTCGAACCCATGGAGGATTCCAATACGGTTGTCGTCGTCGTCGAACCCACAGAGGATTCCAGTACGATTAGTCTTCACCATCTAACCCATGGAAGATTTCAGTAGGGTTGTTATCGGTCGTCGAACCCACGGAGGATTCCAGTACAAAAGTCTTCACCGTCTAACCCATGGAGGATTCCACTACGGTTTTCATCATCATCGAACCCATGGAGGATTCCAGTATGAAAGTCATCACCATTGAACCCATAGGGTAATCCAATATGGTTTTCATTGTAGTCGATCCCACGGAGGATTCCAGTATGAAAGTCTTCAGCGTCGAACCCACAAAGGATTCCAATACGGTTGTCATCGTCGTCGTACCCACGGAGGATTCCAGTACCAAAGTCTTCATCGTCGAACCACGGAGGATTCCACTATTGTTTTTCATCATCCATGAACCCATGGAGGATTCCAGTACGAAAGTCTTCACTGTCGAACCCACGGAGGATTCCACTATGGTTTTTCATCGTCGTCGCAGCCAGCTCTAGGGTTCCCACACACAACATGCTTGTTTCTGAGAGGGTCCAATCCACGATCCAAGGTTTTGATACATAAACTAATAGTTAGTATGGTGTTGATTTATCCCAATGTTAAGTCCTCGTCGATAGGAACTCAACACGACAGACTACGCGTCAATCGGACGCCCAGTCTGAGAGTTCATCAGCTTTTTCATCCCAGGGGCCCGGTTGGTTTTTAAGTCAAAAACCAACCTGACCATTACTCCACATGCGTCGAAATCTTGATCAGAGCAAGCCAAAAGGTCCATCCCACTATGATGAATCCATCAATGTCGACGACACGTCAATCAGACGTCGGAGCTCATGTTATAAAGTGTTTTCGCTCCGAGGGCCCGGTCAGTTTTATGTTCAAACCAACCCAGGACATACACAAAGTTCTCCGAAAACATTGAGTGTTATATACCTAAATTACCTTCTTCAATCCAAGGACCCCAACACAACTGAAGGTGGTTCGATCGGAGGTCTGAAGCTCAAGATATGGGCAAAAGACTAAAAACAGTCTGAAATGGGGGTTTGGGCCCGGTCCATCCCGGCCCAACCCCCACCTGGGTCGGTTCGGACCGGGTCAACCTGACCCAGGTCCGGGTCTGGCCCGTCTCGGCTGGGCGCGACCTGGCCTGGTTCGCGCGACCCGCCCCGCCCCAGCCGAGGGGGCGTGCAGGCGAGGGCCAGCGCGCCGAGCTAGGGGCACGCGATAACCCCCTCTTGCCAGCAGACGCGGCGCTGGTCGCCGCGTCTTCCCTGGATCCCGTGCATCCATGGGATCCGGTCTTCCTGCCCCTCGGCCGCGGCTTCAGCCACTGCGGCTCTTTCCGACGGCACGCCGGCAGCGCCTTACGCGGACCACCAGACGCTCTCCGGTGGTCTGTTTTGCCCGCCGTCCTACACCCACGGCTCTCCCGGGACACGTAGATTACTGTGAAGGGTTCAAAACACCTTTGCATCCCGCTTGGTCATCGCCCGTCGATCCGCACACTAATAAACAAATTGTGGAGGGTTTTTAGGCCGTTTTTGTTCATCCCACACCCTCCGCATTATGTGTTTTTCAAATGGAAATCATTAAAACACATGCTTTAGAAGACGGTATAATTTATTCAAGTTAAATTATTCAAACACCCAGAAATTAAAAATACAGATGCACGGGGGGATAATTCACATATGCACTTAATACGAAAACCCCCTACCAGAAAGAAGTTGTCGAACGAGGATTGTCATAGTGACATGGCATCGTGGAAGACGGCATCGCGGAAAGAGGTTCTGTACGTCATCAATGTTCACCCGATGAAGGATGCATCCTCTCACATCCTTTAATGCGGGAAGAAGACGCAAAGTTGAGACGGAATTCTTCGTCGGAGCATCAGTGTTCTTTGCATTCTTCGACAGGGAAGGAGATGTTCTTCAGATCGTAAGAGTCCTCTCCTTCCTTCCTCACAATGAAACAACCCCCCAATAAAATAAGACATTATCTTATTTTAATATCACCACGCATGCCATTAATTTGAAATTCAAAAAGATCTTATTCAATTAATTAACTTAATTGAAGAGCATTTCATATCCTTATTAATTTTGAGGGTTGAATTGCCAATAAATTGGGGTGTGGGTGAGTTATGAAATTATGTTCTTGTGGGAGGTTTAAGGGATTTGAAGGGGTGGGGATTGTGTTGGCCCTAATTCACTAATATCATACCTATGGGAGTTAAGATGTAGTGGGTCCCACTCCAACCACCATGCATAGTTTTAAACTACTTAGAAGAGAAAATAAAAATTGTTGAACAAAATTTTTATTTCTTTCCATAGATTACCCATTTTTTTAATAACCCCACCTGAGAAAACGCAACTCCAGAAAAGGTGTTCCTAAGAAATTACCGGTGATGCGATTCCATAAGTGCCCTCGGATTTCAATTCCATGCACCTGTTCAAAAGTTAGAAAAACCCGCTCATTCGTTCACTGAACGTTCTCGAGTGAAACATCAGAAATTGATTCCGGGCACACCAGGCCTCAGAATCAGGAACCGTCAGAAACTGCGTACTCGTAAATTCCCAAAGAAAATTAAGAAAAAAAATTCCCTTAAAATTTATGGGTCTTTACATTAATCCCACCTCAAGGCATTACGTCCCCATAAAGCTATAACACAACTAGGGAAACAAAAGAGTGTACTGAGCACGCATCTGAGCCTCCTGCTCCCAAGTGCTCTCAAGGAGGTTCGCGTGCTGCCACCTGAGGCGCATTAAAGGAATAGACCATCCATGTAGGACTCGATCCTATTGATCCTCGATCTCCACCAGGACCTCTGCAAAAGTTTCCCCATCATCAATGTCTAGCTCCCCATGGTTGTTGATATGTGTTGGGTCATGCACGTATCTCCTCAGCTGAGATACGTGGCAGTCGTCTTGCACCTGGTGCAACTGAAGTGGATGGGTCAAGCGGTAAACCACCTCACTGACCCTGTTGAGGACATAGAAGGGTCCGATGAATAATGGAGATAACTTGATGCCCCGGCCAAAACTCTGTAATCCACGTTGAGGTGAGACCCGTAAGAAAATGTTGTCACCATCCTCGAACTCTAGTGGTCTATGCTTCCTGTCGGCATAAGACTTCTGTCGACACTGAGCTGTCCTCATCCGCTCCTGGATGACATGAACCTTCTCTGGTCCTACAAGAGCTACTAAGATTTCTTCTTTTCCGATAAAATAAATCAGCTCTCATACCCTGGATGAACCACGTTCTTTGCCTAATACAGTCAATCCTGACATGGATGATATTAATCCATATCAAGGATGACATCACACGGCCTCGATGCTACTACCAAGAGATCCAACCGTTACATTCACCTCCAAGGGTTGAGTCACACTGTCGGCATCATTGTGTGGTCATTGGGTCTCCTCCAGTAGGTATCTCTAAAGTGAGGGTCAAGTCAACAGTTTTAAACCAAAACCTCTTAGTATCAAGTATATAAAAACGATAGGGAACCAAAAGTCACAAGGAAAAGTGTCTTTTATTACCGCAGCTCAAGGTACAAAGACACAAAACATCAACAATGCTATAAGCAACATGAACAAATGTCCCCATGTCAGGAGCTAGTCCCTCTCCTATCCATCTGCTCCCAGAGCTCCATGGTCATAACCCACAAGATGCCTGATGCTAAGATCTCCCATGTCCACCTATTCCCTGCGGCCAGGGTGGTCTACATGGTGGTGGTGGTGGTGGTAGGGCCTCAAAGAGTCTCCCACCACCCGCTGCTCGGCCATCTCCTCTACGTCATCTTCCTGTGCCCTATGGACCACCATGATCAAACCTCTACCTGGGAGGTCCCTCTACTACCTGCTGCTCACTAGAAGGTGGAGTCTAGCAGTCTCGAGCCATGTGTCCCTGCCCGTCGCATGCGTAGCACTGCCTGCTCCTCGTGTAGTTGGATCTCCTTCATGTGCCCCGCACAACCGAACCTGTATCCTGGGATTTCCCATCTGACGGTCTGGCCTGCTTGGACCTCGGAATCACCTGTTTGCTTCCAGCTGTAGAAGACTTTGCTATGGGTCAACCTGCAGAGGGTCCCACCGCTGGTGACATCTCGACGAGAAAACACTCCACTAGAAGGGCTCTCTCCAACACCCATACATGCGTTAGAATGTTGAGGGAGATCATCAAAGCCCTGATCTCATGCATCATTCCCTGTTTGAAGGTCCATTCCCGGAAGAATGGGTCCCGTACCATTTCCATCGAATGGCGTGATAAGTGGATAAATCTCGCCGAGTACTGGGAGACTGTCATGCTGCCTAGCCGTAGCTGTAGTAGCTCTTGAATGTGAATTGCATGGAGGGTGGCTGGGACGATCTCCAAGAAAAAGAGGCTCCCAAATTCCGTCCAGAGGAGGGTTGCCTCGTCGTGCACCTAGAGCATCAAGATCCACCATCTGCCTGCTGCCACGTGCAGGAGGCTCGCTACAACGATCACTATGAGGTCAGCTTGTGTATCCACTAACCTGAAAACTCACACAACCGCCTTCAGTCAATCCTCAGCTGCATGAGGGTCCATCTCCCCATGGAACCTGGGCGGTCCCTAATGCTGAAACTTGTACAGTTCACTAAGGCGACAGGCACTCTCAGCGGCTTGTGCTGGTGGCATTGCTGGCTCGGTGGGTAGAGGTACCGCTGGTGCCTCCACTGTAAAAGGGACCTCCACTAAGGGCTCATCGCTCAGTGGAATGTCGTCTCGCACAAAGCTCTGAACCCTAGCTAGCTACCGTCGTGGGGCCATCTTGAAATGAAACAGGTGTGCCACGGTCAAAACAGTATAACTGGTGAGCAGACACAAAGTAAACTTTTGTAACACACATGCAATCCGTGTTTTAGTGCACTGAGTCGGAAATCAGAAGTCAGGGTCCTAGTATACGGATATGTCGGTCGCCGCACCAACAATGGACTCCCTTGATTAATAACCACATGAAATACCCTTAAAACTATTGCTTCACATAGAAGAAAAATCAGAGTCTTGAGTTCTACAGTAGAACCAAACTCCATTGATTCCAATTTGTCACGACTCATCCTTGGGACGCATGTCGTGACTTCCCCAAGCCCACCTTCCATATGCCAGGGGCTAGCAACTAGCACCAAAGGAGTAAATCCCGATAAAAATGGAATCCATTGCGTTTATAAAGTAAACAAACACCACTGAGTATGCAAGAAAAAGTAAACACTATGTAAAACTGGGTACAAAAGTAAGTGCGGAAAAGAAAGTGGGCCAGAATAAAAACCCAAAATGAAAAGTGTAGTACAATGGAAAGTAATGTACAACTGAAAGAGAGTGCAGTAGCAGAAAAGTAAGCATCAAGTCCAAGTCGTCCTCGGGAAATCCCACCTGACGTGTGGGCACATATTGTCTCCTCTGCTCCTCAGCTCTATCCATCTGTTCCGAGCACGTCCCACCTAGTGGTCCACCTCCAGGTACCGACTCGTTGTAAAATCCACCTCCGGGAAATGACTCTATGTGATATCCACCTCCAGGAACCGACTCGTTGTGAGTTCCTCCTCTGGGAACCATCCAGCTCTTCAATCCACAACCTCGATCAGCGGTGTCCGTCGTCTGCATCCAACACAACGAAGTGCGGGAAAAGCCCATGCAGGGGTGAGTATATGCTACTCAGTAGGGACCCTGAGACCCCCGAAGGTCTCCCAAAATCCACAAGGGATAATCCGAAAAGGAAAGATACAATCATGAAGTAACAACCAACTCTACTTAGGTATATGCCCATACATATACATAAGTCACCAATTCCAGTTCGGCTCCAACATTCGAGCCCATGTTCGATCTGGTCCACACAGGATAGTACAACCCAAATCCACAAAGGAATTCACATCCCAATCCACATAGGAAAGCAATTCAATCATATCGAAGATATTGATTGAAAGTCAAGACTCAATTCACATATATATATATCATTTGTAAAGAAAAAGTATATGGTCAGATTTAGTTATAGATTCATCTAGTTGGGACCCACGTAGGATACTAAACCAACTAAGCTGTCATGCCCACGTAGGATACAAGTACTATAATTCTCACCGCCAAACCCACGGAGGAATCCAGTATGGTTGTCATCATCATCGAAACCACAGAGGATTTCAGTACGATAGTCATCACTGTCGAACCCACAGAGGATTCTAGTACGGTTGACATCGTCTTCAAACCTACGGAGGTTTCCAGGGAGAATGTCTTCACCGTTGAACCCATGGAGGATTCCACTATGGTTGTCATCGTCGTCGGACCCAAGGAGGATTCCAGCACGAATGTCTTCACCGTCGAACCCACAGAGGAATCCAATACGGTTGTCATCATCGTCAAACCCACAGATGATTTCAGTACGAAAGTCTTCATCGTCGAACCCATAGAGGATTCCTATAAGGATGTCATCGGCGTCGAACCCATGGAGGATTCTATTATGAAAGTCTTCACTGTCTAACCCATGGATAATTCCACTACGATTTTCATCATCTTCGAACCCACAGCGGATTCCAGTACGAATGTCTTCACCGTCGAACCCACAGAGGATTCCACTATGGTTGTCATCGTTGTCACAGCCAGCTCTAGGGTTCTCACACACAGCATGCTCGTTTCTGGGATGGTCCGCTCCACAAGCCAAGGGGTCGATACATCAACTTATATGATGTCCAGATTTAATGTATCCCAAAGTTTTTTCTCATTGATAGGAACTCAACAAGACAGACGACACGTCAATCGGACGCCCGGTCTGAGAGTTATCGGCTTTTTTGTCCCAGGGGCCCGGTTAGTATTTAAGTCAAAAAAACCCGACCATATTCAAACTTCATACAAACCTCGATTGGAGTAACCCAAAAGGTCCTTCTCAGTAAGAGGAATCCAACAAAGTCGACGGCACGTCTATCGGACGTCCGGAGCTCAAGTTATTAGCATTTCTGCCATGAGGGCCCGGTTGGTTTCATGTTCGAATCAACCCATCCACACCCAAAGTTCTCTGAAACCTTGAGTGTAATATACTGAAACGGATGTCTCGATCAAAGGATCCCAATGCAACTGACGGTGACTTGATCGGAGGTCTGAAGCTCGTGATATGGGAAAACGACTAAAAACTGTTTGAAATGGGGGTTTGGGCCCGGTCGGTCCCGACCCAGCCCCCACCCGGTCCGGTCCGGACCTGGTCGACCAGACCCGGGTTTGGGTATGGCCCGATCCAGTGTATCCCAGCCTGGCCCGGCGGGGTGCGGCCCGGCCTGGTCCGCGCGACCCGCCCCGGCCCGGCTGGGGGGGGGGGGCGCTGTCTTGGCCAGCGGGCTGAGTTGGGGGGGAAGACGCGGTCCCCCCCTTTTTGCCAGCGGACGCCGCGCAGGTCGTCGCGAGTTCCCCAGATCTCACGCAGATGCGTGATCTAGTCCTCCCTCCGGCGGTGCTGCTTCAGCCCCAACGGTTCTTACCAGCAGTGTGTCGTGGCGCCGCCGCCTTTAGGCGGCCGGTCGGTGCCGGCAGCGCCTTCCGCGGACCACCGGACGCGCTCCGGTTGTCCATTTTTCCTGCCGTCCGTTCCCATGTCTCTCCCGGGTCCCGTAGATTATTTAAAAGGGTTCAAAACTCCTTTGCGTCCCACTTCGACATCGCCTGTTGATCTACACACCAATTAACAAATTACGGAGGGTTGTCGATGCGTGTTTCTTCGGCCCGCACCCTCTGCGTTAGGTGTTTTTCAAATGGAAATCATTAAAAGACATTCTTTAGATGATGGTATAATTTATTCAATGTAAATTATTCAAACACCCAGAAATTGAAAATACAGATGCATGAGGGGATAATTCACATATACACTAAATACGAAAATCCCATACCTAGAAGAAGACGTCGAACGAGGATCGTCGCGGTGAAACGGCGTCGCGGAAGATGGCGTCGCGGAAAGAGGCTCCATACGTCGTCTGTGTTCGCCTGATGAAGTTTGCGGTGTCTCAATTCCTTCAACGTGGGAAGAAGATAAAAAGATGAGATGGTGTTCTTCATCGAAGCTTAGGTGTTCTTCGCGTTCTTCGACGAGGAAGGAGATGTTCTTCAGAGCGTAAGAGTCCTATCCTTCCTTCCGCACAACGAAACAACCCCCCAATAAAATAAGTCTTTGTCTTATTTTATTATCACATGCAAGCCATTAATTTGAAATTTAAAAGATCTTATTCAATTAATTTTCTTAATTGAGGAGCGTTTAATATTATTATGAATTTTGAGGGTTGACTTGCCAATAAATTTGGGTGTGGGTGAGTTACAAAATTAAGTGCTCATGCGAGGTTTAAGGAATTTGAAGGGGTGGGGCTCGTGTGGGCCCCAGTTCACTAATATCTTACCTAGGGGAGTTAGAATGTAGTGGTTCCCAGTCCAACCACCATGTATATGTTTAAACTACTTATAATAGAAAATAAAAATTTTTGCACAAAATTTTTATTTCTTTCCTTTGTTAACCCATTTATTTAATAACTTCAACTGAGAAAACATAACTCCAGAAATGGTATTTCTAAGAAATTACCTGCGCTGTAATTCCATCGGTGCCCTAATATTTCAATTTGGAGCACCGGTTCAATAGTTAGAAAAACCCGCTCATTCGTTCACTAAACATACTCGAGCTAACATTCAAAAATTGATTTCGGGCACACCCGGCCTCAGAATCATGTGTCGTCAGAAACTAAATACTCATAAATTCCCAAAGAAAATTAAGCACAAACATTTCCCTTAAAATTAACCGGTATTTAAAAATATAATAACATCATACTATATGGTAGATACTATTGTTATTGTATTAGTATAATTGAAATTTTTTTTAAGGATTTGGAGGAAGAAATCAAACAAAATAAATGGATATGCACTTTACGTCTTTCGTGGATAACCTATTCACATTTCTACCTAAATCATTATTAGTATGACATAAAAATAATACTAAGACCTAGAGGATAGGTATAGGGATATAATGATTGTATTCGGGAAACACTTTGTCAACTAAATGGTTTTGTAGTAATGAAAAGGAGATGAGAGTTGGCGGCCTTTAATAAGTGGGGGAGAGGAAACACAAATAATTTTTTAATGGAATAAAGAATACATAGTTTATCTGGTCTCTAAAATTCTATAAAATGGGTCATTATTCAAATGTGCTCATGATGAGGTGAAAATATATTTTGAAAAATGTTTTTGTAACTATTTTATAGTAATTTTACCCCATTTATTTTTACTTTAACCCACAAAAAATTATTTTAACATTACATGTGGTAATTATCTTTTACAATGTGAACTATTAATTTTATCCAGAAATTAATTTTACCTTATTATATTATATTATTTATGATGATTAAAAATAATGGAATTCATTTTTTCAAAATTCCATTCATATATGTGTAAAAAATTAATTTAAAATAACCACATAGATGATAATAAAAGGTTATTTTTTTAGAAAAATATTTTCAAAATTTTAAAATGTTTTCATATTTAAATTCAAAAATATATTATTTCTAATGTCTTAAATTAAATTAATTATAATATAATTTATCTCATGATAATTTTATAATCATTTTAATATAAAATGTAACCTTATAAATTCATTAAATGAAAATATAATTTTCAATAAAACAAGTATTATTCCCCATTAATTGAAAAACCAGTATATTAATAGTTTTTTAAATAATTCACAAAATTATAATAATTAATATTTAATTCAATAAATTAATTTAATTATTTCAAAGACTATTTCTACATGTTTCATAAATTATGTTTATTTATTTAAAATCAATATTAATGAATAATGTCATTTTTCAAATCCTATATATACTTTAATAAAAATATATATATGTTTTTATCAAGGTAATTTACATATATAAAAGTATTATTAATAAATTTTCTATTATTTAATTTCTATTGATGAACATATGTTTAACTATTCTGTAATAAATAACAATTTTATAAAATAATATTAAATATAAAACACGGTTCACTAAAAAATCTATATATCATGAAACATAACATATCAATGAAATTATATTTATTAAATGTAAAAAATCATATCAAAAATAGGATTTATAGTATATTATGAAATATAAATTTTAATGAACCCATATTATTATTCTAAATAATAAAATGGGATTATCCTTTGTATCAGAATACTATTGTCCATATACCAAAATGGCTAAAACTTAAATAAATTGAAAATTAAGATTATGAAGGACTTTATTGGAAAAAAAATAAAGGTACATTATATAAAATTGAAATGAAAAATGTCCAAATAAATTTGATAGTTTAATAGAATTGTTATCTTGATGACCACACACCCCTATATGTGTAAAGATCCTACCAATATGGAATAAGTATGTGAAATGTAGATATTTTTAAATACAATGTTTTTAGAAAAAATGTTACATTTGTATCATGTATATGACCTCAATATTAGTAATTATTTACTCAAATTGGTAGGAGAAAATTATTATTATGTGTTTTGAGCATTGTTAGAAATTTTAACACATATAAAATCATGGTATATTATGGATACTATGGTAAGTAATAATTATTTTAAGATAATTATTTTTTGGAAATATAGAAACATGTTATATGTGAGGAGATCCATAATATAAAATAAATGTAGATACATGAATGACCATTAGTATAGAAGGTAGAGGAAATTATTTTTTAATTTAAATCTAATTTTATATGATTGGGATATAGGAAAGAGAGATGAGAAAATATAGATATGTTGGGAATGGATAAATATACAATAATTTTTTAAATATAAGGGGTACATGAAATTTTGTTGTAGATATCGTCAGATAATTTACAAATGATTAACTTCTGAAAGAACTTATGATAATGTATAGGTTGTAGAAGAGGGAAATTTATCTCTAACCATGAAATGGGAATTAGGGTTAAGAATAATTGATTATGGGACTTGTATTCATGAATAATTTTATATGATTGAATATATAACTATGTCTCAATAATATTATTTAAAGTATATCATGTGGATAATGAAACTCATCTGATTGTTGGAAAAGAAAAATCGAATTCCTAAAGAGTTGGTATATAATTATAGAATTTATGAATGATTCAATACATATCATTATCAAGATTGAATTTAATCTATATTAGATATCTCGGTGATGTGGGATTCTATATATATTTTTAGGATAGTGGATTATAAACCATGGTTCCATGGTTTTTTCATAAGGAGTCAAAGTAAATCATTTCATTTGAAATTGAATTTTTATGATTCATCACATTCAATAAAAACATCTTTTAGAAATTTGAAGTAGTCATATGATCATCATGGTAACGAACATAAGAAATATATAAAATGCATCAATAAATAAGTTATTCAAAAACACATTCTTGTAGGGTATGAAACATGTGATGAATTAGTTATTTTTAATTTTTAGTAGGTGTATTATAATATATAAAGAATAATGCCAATTATTTTAATTCTACAACTAGTATAAATATATTATTAAGGTGAATATATAGTTTATTATCATTGAGGGTAATTTTATTATATATTATTCATCAAAGAATTCTATATAGTTGGTCTGGGTATTATTTTTAAAGATAAATTCCAAAATATTTAGAACCATTGCTTGATGGAGACTCATGGTGGTGGAAAAATACTATTTTAATACTTATGAAATTACGTTACACTAATCGTGTGGTGTACATAAGAAATAATGTTTTTTTGAATATTAATGAAACTTGTTTTGATAAAATGGTTTTTGGGACACCAAAATAAAAAATTTTGAGGCACAAATGAGTATGACTCAATAGAAAGGATAATAATAATTAAAAATCAAATCATGTTTTCAATGGTGTTTTGGGTTGACATGATGAATTGTCAAATGTACCCTAGAAAAATAATTCTTTCTACACTAATGTGGTAGGACATTAAGAAATAAAATTCAATTTATGTTATGAAAAATTATTTTCTTATATTTATTATGTTAATGTTTATTACAGAAATAGTGAAAAATTATAGGCTATATCCTTATAATGACTCTTAGTGGGCTATGATAGTTATGACATTGTTTTTAGGTCATTGGATGCTGACCTATATATGATCCTCATAAACTAAGAAAATCATATCATTGAAGGGGTCATATTGATTGATCGAGACCAATCAGAATATATAGATGAGAACAAATAATTTTCACATGATTAGGTTTATCTAAATAGATGTCTATAAATTTTTTAAATTTTATGAAACACTCTTGTCATGGAATATCCCAATAGTAAAAAAGTATTTTATTATTGTAATTTGATCTCATATGTTCATGTGATTCCAAATATCTCTAATTTCTCAAGACAAGTGATGATTATGGAATATTTCTATAAGAATCGGTACTGAAAGTAGAGAAACATAAAGAGTATAGGTGGTATAGCAGAGTTAGAAATAATGAAAAAATATACGGTGCTTACAAAAATTATCTTTATTTAATGAATAACTAATGGAATAAAATCCATTAAGAGGAAAATATTCATAATAATGAAATGTAGTGGGAGTTAATAATGTAGAAATAAATAAACTACATGCATAATATAGAATATTATGTGCTTTTAAAAATTTAATGTGAATTATATAACTATAGTATAAGTGGAAAATCATATTTAGGAAGAATTGGAAGACACCATGAATTATAAAGATATTTTAGTAAAAAAATAATTTAAATAAATGTGGGAGAGAAATTTTGTATTAATCTTTATCTAATTTTAATGTACCAAAAAATTCAGATGGTTCATGGAACTATTGTAAAATAACATGAACACCATGAACATATATATATGAATTCAAATTTAATTCATCCAAATTTTAGGATGATATTTATATAAAGCATATAAAAGGAATCAATGATCCTCAAAGAAATCTATTGTTCAATTTCAAAAATGTTTGTATATGTTGATGGATACATGTTGGATGTGGAATCAGTAGACCAATTAATTTATCAAAGAAGAAAATTTTGATTGGGGAAATGTTTATTACTGATTCCAATATTATTTTTTTTAATTATGGTTGCATTACCATAATTTCCTTTTATGTTCATAAGATTCTGATAGTGGCTTTGAAAAATGAACAGATTAAAGTGCTGAAGGAATAGTTTTGTGGACGGTTTTTATTAATGGATCAAAGGGTATCCAATCAAATTTTGGGAAGAATTATATAGAGGTACAATAATCATGGAACATTAATGTATTCTAATTCACAGTTAATCTATAAAATAATGGTGATATTTATAATATCTGAATCGAAGACAAAACCTAATTTTCTATACATTTAAAATATTGGAGAGGGAAGGAACCATAATGAGAAGAAGATGTTAAATAAATTGTATTTTACATTATTCATAAATGTTTATAATTATGATGTACACTTTTATTTCCACAATTGTTAGATATTGTTCAAGAGGCATGTGTAGTTAGTATGCTCACGGGAAATCCAATAAAGTAGCACATGAAAGTGGTGATGCGGAAATTATCATACCCTAATAGTTTGTAAGAACTAGCATTATGATATTAAGGAATTATCCATTAAATGATTATATGCATATGTAATTTATAGGATATATATATACACAAGAAAAGGTATAAAATCCCGACATGAAATCCACTTAACTGGGGAGCTATACCGGTTGGTCACATGGCTAGGAGTGTGCGTCCTCATACACTAGAGGCTACCAACATTTAGTGAGGGTGTAAATTTGGTATATTTGAGATAATATTCACTCATATTAGTGTAGAAAAAATGTAGTAATAATTATCATATTATATAAAAATAATCCTATAAACATACTCTACAATACCGGACTAGTAACCAACTAAAATGGACGCACATATAACAGATAAAATAATAATCTGTGAAATCATAAATAAAAGATAAAAGAATAATAATTTCAAAATCAACTAGAACTATTAACATAAATTGATTCATGGTATTCTTATGTACAAGGGGAATAATTTAAATTCATATAAATCATGCTATATAAAAAGAAAAAAATTACACATGTCTATTACACATTCATATCGTGAATATGCTCGGTCTACTTCTCTTATGGTCTATCTATAAGTAAAACATGAATAATATTTCTATCATTGTCCTCTTATTTATTAATACCTATAGAAAAACAATCTACTAATGCATAAAAGTATACTGAGAAGGGTGTGAGATAAATCATTGTAGTCCACCACTAAATGTGGCATGAAGTAATCCAAATATTGTACACAAAAACATCAGTTTTATGAATAAACAAATAACATAAAATACTAAATAATTAAGTACCAACCTTCTTAACTTCATAAAGGACATATGGAGGCCCTACCTACATGAGTTCCTGGATTGAATGAGCATCTAACTGATTCCTTTATATATTGTAAAAACATATATAGTATAGATATATATTTCATCCACCTATATGAATTATGTATGGGTTGATGTATGAAGCTATATACCTAGATTAATACGTTTTGATAGGGTTGGGGAATAACATATTCATCTATAACCCATATGAATAATCCAATAAAAATTGGGCGGGGTACAATTGCTACATCTCATAATGAATGTGACTCTCCAACCTCATCCCTTGAGATTGTGTGTGAGTCATCATCTAAACCCCCGAAGCAAGGGATATGGTGTGTCATGCCCACCGTCCCAATTTTTTTAATGGTGCGAGACATCATAATCAACACCCTAGGAATGGGACAATGAATCTACATCCTCACAATTCCCTTAACCATCACTCCATAGACAATCTCTATGTCATAATAATATGGAGATAATAATATCTACAAGGGATTACCATTCACGATAACACCCAACAATCCAAAAAATAAACAAGGCAATTACATTTAATCTGAAGCATTTAATAGACCCTAAAATGATCATCATTGCCTTCCCACCCACTATAAACCATTCCAATTAATTCATTTATTTCATTTATGAAAGAAAAACAAGGAAAAAAATCTATTACGTATAATTAATCTATTTAATTAACCAAAACATTACATCTCAATTTACGAGGCTCAATGCATTGCTTAGAATGATACATTATCAATTGGAAAATTAACTATAATAAAAATTACATCCATAAGGAATGATTGGAACATTGAAGATGTTTTTGTTTAATAAATATTTATATGGATTTGGGAAATTTCAATTTAATCCCAACCAGAAAGCTTAAGAGATGCAACGTAAATTTAAATAGTTAATTATATAGTGGAATTTCAAGATGGATCATCCAAGTGGATCCTATTATCATTGATGGAATCATATAATTACTAAAAAACAATCCTAGAGAATATATCATGGTGATTATAATGATTTTTAATGTTGAAATCAATATAAACAAACAAACACAAAGGGATACTGTGTATACCATCAACATCAAATTGAAAACACTAAAACATTTTGGGAAAACAACAAGATGTCCATCTATGTGGATGATGAAAAATACTCATCTGATACCAGCCTTAGTTTCAATGTATATAGGAATAAATCCACGAAATTAATCAATGAAATTAAAATACAGAATATGAGAATTCATTTAAATAGTGAAATAGTGGGAAATAAAAACATAGAATTATAGTAAGCGTACTCAAATGAAAACCTCCATCTTTCTAAAGCATCTGATAGATCTTGATTAGAAGTCCAGATAAATGAGATATCAAAATACCCATATGATTCTACATGGAGAGATATTAGAGAAGAGAAAAAACTTATATAATAGAATGAGAGGCAATAAGAATAAAATATGTTTTATTGTTTCATTAATGGATGATTTTAAATTTCACCCTAAAAAACATGGGCACACTGTTTGTACCCAAAATTCACCAAGAATTGTTCCAACCATGTTAATGGCCTATGTCCAAGAGGTCTAATACCATGAAGGGTCATTCTCTCGGGGTTGTGTGGTTGAAGATAAACCACATGAAGATCTATTCTCCTTTTTCTCACCCCTTAAAATAAAGAGAGATCATGTTTATTAGGAGGCACAGTTTATTCAAATAGTGTGGTGCGGTCTGTTTTGCAAATTCATAGGGTTCTAGGATTTGATCAAGCCATAAATACCCTTGGGACCTCTTTGATCCCATTAGGTACAATAGTAAGGGCCCTATACAGGAATATAACTAAAAAATAATCAAACCAGACCTTCAAGAAAATATTTTCATTACAACCACAACAATTTAAATCCACTCAACCACGAGTTTCCCTTTTGAGGGTATAGAGGTATCATCCCCCAAAGAGTTTTAGCCACTTATCTTATATATAAGCTTCCCACTCCCTAGTATTGTCCAATACTAAACCATTCTTCGACAACACCCATACCAAAAAATTACCACCCATGGAGATATTCCAACACATAACACAAATTTGGTACACTTTAAACGAAGCTTCTAGAACTAACTCCACCTCATCAGGTTAAAAGACATGGGAAGGGTCTGGAAAATACTAGAGAAACTCAGAAACCTATAACAAATAATGCATAGAATGGTATATATTTAGAACTAGATTCTGTTAGTCGATTGGTATGATCTATATAAAAACCATAAAGGGTTCAATAAACCTAGGTTAGAGTATTCCCTAGCTATCAATACGACTATCGAACAACCTATGAAAGACCTTCCAGAAAACACGTTCTTTGACCACGAACACAAGAGGCCATCAAAAACATTTGGATTATGAATATGGTATGAATTGACCTTTCATCATGAAAATTATTATTAATTATATGTCCTTTATAGTCTATTTGACATGTCGTGGTCCAAGAGTAGTTGCATCCACCTATAGCTAGAACATAGTTGAATGGAAAGGAATACTATATATGGATTCAAGAAGATCCATCTAGGTTTATGCCAAACTCTATTATTATAAGCACACTCAAAAAGGGTAATGGTTTTCCCCAAGAACGCCTAATGTAAAGGATACATGGACATATCATGTCCTCTAACAGCTGAATCATGCTCTCTGACTATCCATCAGTTTGAGGGTGATAGTGTGTTTTTAGAGGAACATGTGTATTAAAGGCATTATGAAATCCCTACCTAAACTATTACATAAATGTACTGTATCTATCATAAATGAGAGATCATCGATATCCATGAATATATACGACCTCCCTAATATATAACCTCCAAATATTTTTTCCAGTAAAATCTATTGCATATGTACAAAATGTGTGACTGTTGTCAAATTATCAAAAAAACACACATTGTAGCATTTATATTATGTGATAATGGTTTACAAGTAAATAAATACTCAAAAACATCATCCAATTTAACATTTGGAATAGAAAATGACCGAAACATCCCCAATATTCCTTGATGTCCAATCTTCACCTATTAATAGGTGGAATATCATGTGATAAAACTCTTTCTCTCTCTTTTTTTACCATGGCACCAATACTAAAAACCCATGTCCTGATACATCTATGTTACACCCATGTGAACTTCCAATGATGAGGAATGAAATTCAAGCCTCAGATCTTCTATGATGCAATTTGGGACCCAAACATCCACAAGTAATAGTAAGGTATCATCCCCATCGATGGTACATATTAGAGATGTGTCATCATTTGAGAGTCATTCCATTCAGACATGGCACCCATGATCTTAAATTTTCCACATCCTCGCCCATTTCAAAGGATTAGAGGCTACTAATAAGGATGTTTGGATACTCTGACCAAGATCCAATTGAACGTCAATGTGCATCTCTTAGAAAATGTCATTGAACTTCTATTCATCCCTATATTCCTAAACTTCCTATAAACGAGCCTTTAGGATCATGGAATTTGCAACTACATTTCCCTTATGACACATTAATATAATCTACAAAACAATTGAGTATAAATATTCAATCAATCTATTCAAGTAAATATTTTGACCACACAATGATAAAACGTACATGTGAATTTTCTGATTAATGAACACCATAAAATGCTCCCCATGTATATAATGTCTCCAACAGTGCAAGACATGAATACTCACTACTACAATGAGACCATGAAACTGATAATTCCACTTGTAATGCCTCAACTAATGGGATCTATATGCTACAAATCATTCATCCTAAATTATAATAGGATCAATCCTATAACATGATGTGTCAGAGTTGACTGTATTGGTCATACCCAGCTCAAGAAGAATCTGTATTGCCACCTAATTCTAATGACCCTTGAACTCTTGAAAGGATCCTTCAAAATCTTATGACCATATAGATTTCACACAATTCGTTTTCATGCCTTTGAGAAGAACTGGAATGAATGAAAAAATCATGCATGATGAATCTGTAATATTTGGATAGCCCCAATCTATGTATGTCAAACACATTATTGGGATACTCCCATGACACTAAAGCTCTCACATTTCCTGGTTTTACTAACATTCTGGACTCCAATATTGTATGAACAATGAAGATCAACTTATCAATCCAAAAGTGGAATTTAATTAGATTAGCATAATTTTGATGCTCTATATGTTTAATAAGCATGACCATAGGATTATTTTCATGGTCAATATGAGAATGAGAATAAACTAATATGTCATAAACAATGAATACCATTATTGATTCCAGATATGGTTGTAAAACCTGATTCATTTGAACCATGATGATAGTACATGCATTAGTGATACTGAACGACATAACCAGATAGTCATATAGAACATACATCATCAAAAAATATGCGTGATCACTACGTGAAAAATAGTTTTTTGCAAAGGGATATTTGTGATGGGAATTAATCACGTCCCAAATAGTCCATCCTAGAGATTATTTGCGACAGGGGATTCTACCCGACACAAATAATTGGTTATTTGAGACGGGATTTGGGGTCCCCTCTCAAATAGTGTGTCGGTCAGAGGGTTTTTGCGATGGGTCTCGTCGAAAACACCCAGCTTTGTTAAATAGGTTTTTTGCGATGGGATGGTATCCCGTTGCAAAAAGTATGTCGACAGGTACCTTTTGTGACGGGTCCCATCATAAAAACTCTTTTAACTGAATACTGTAATTAATGCGGGCGAAGGTTTTTACGACGGGTCTCGTCGCAACTAATCCAACCTATATATACCTTTATCCATTTTTCATATCCTCCTCTCAATTTTCTCTCTATCTCCCTCTCTAAAATCTATTTTTAGAGTGAAAATTTGTGTGAGATAGTTTTTTTTCATGAAAAAGTTGTGATGCCGTCTACAACAATACGAGATCGAGTTTAAATATATTTATATTTTATTTTTTATTTATTTATTTCATTTTTTAATGTTAATTTTAATTATTATGTATTAGTTTTAATTGAATTAGATTTTAATTGTTTTTTTATAAGTATTTATTTGTAATAATAAATTTAAATTACTAGTACTATTTTTTAATAATTAGTAATAAATAGGAATAATTCCTAATAAATAGTATTAATAACTAATAAATAGAAATACTTAGTAATAAATAGGAATAATTAGTCAAAATTAGTAATAAATAGTAATAAATAGTAGTAATTAGTAACTAATAGTAATGAATAGGAATAAATAGGAATAATTTGAAATAAATAGGAATAATTGGCAATAAATATGAATAAATAGAAATAATTAAAAATAATTAGCAATAATTATGAATAATTAGAAATAATTACGAATAATTTGCAACAGTTACAAATAATTAAAAATAATTACGAATAATTAGCTATAATTATGCTTAATTTGCAATAATAACGAATAATTACTAATAATTAAAAATACATCACAATAATTATGAATAAGTAGCAATAATTACAAATTTTTAGCAATAATTACCAATAACTAGCAATAATTACATATAAATAAGAATAATTAGTAATGATTAGGAATAATTAGTAATAATTTGGAATAATTATTATTAACTAAGAATAATTTGTAATAATTTGTAATAATTACTAACAATTAGTAATAATTAGTAATAATTAGTAATATTTAGTAATAATTAGTAATAATTAGGAATAAATAAGAATAATTAGCACCAAATAAGAATAATTAGCAATAAATAGCAATAAATAACAATAAATAGCAATAAATAAGAATAATTAGCAATAAATAAAAAAAATTTGCAATAAATCAAAATAATTAGCAATAAATAGGAATAATTTGTAATAAATAGTAATAATTAGAAATAAATGGGAATAATTAGTAAAAAAAGTAATAATTTGTAATAAATAGGAATAATTAGTAATAAATAAGAATAATTTGTAATAAGTAAAAATAATTAGAAATTAATATGAATAATTAAGAAAAATTAGGAATAAAAATGAATAATTAAGAATGAATAGGAATAATTAGTAATAAATATGACTAATTAAGAATAACTATGAATAATTAGGAATTATTAGGAATAAATAGTATTAATTATTATTAATTAGTATTAATTAGTATTAATCGCAATAATGAGTAATAAATCCCAATAATTAGCAATAATTAGCAACAATTAGCAACAATTAGTAATAATTATCAATAATTAGTAATAAATAGAATTAATTTCAAATAAATAGCTATAATAATAATAAATATTAATAATTAGTAATAAATATGAATAATTAGTAATAAATAGGAATGATAAATAATAATTAGTAATAATTAAGAATAAATAGTAACAATTAGGAATATATCGTAATAATTAGAAATTAATAGGAGTAATTTGGAGTAAATCAGAATAATTAGCAATAAATAGAAATAATTAGAAATAAATAGTATTAAATAGTAATAATTAGGAATAATTAGAAATAAATAGGAATTATTAGCAATAATGAGAAATAAATAGCAGTAAATAAGAATAAATAACAATAAATTAGAATAAATAGAAATAAATATGAATAATTAGTAATAAATAGGAATAATTTGTAATAAATAAGAATAATTAGTTATAATTATGAATAATTAGTAAAAAATAATAATAATTATTAATAATTAGAAATAAACATTAATAATTAGTAATAATTTTTAATAAATAGAAATAATTTGTAATAATTAGTAATATTTAGTAATAAATATTAATAATTGAAAATAAATTATAATAATTAGCAATATATAGGAATAAATTTCAATAAATAAGAATAAATTGCAATAAATAAGAATAAATATCGATTAATAGGATGAAATAGCAATAATTAGTAAGAAATAACAGTAATTATGAATAAATTGAATTAATTGCGAATAATTAGAAATAATTACGAATAATTAGCAATAATTAAAAATAATTATCAATAATTACGAATAATTAGCAATAATTATGAATAATTATCAATAATTACGAATAATTCGCAATAATTAGTAATAAATAGGAATAATTAGTAACAATTATGAATGATAGTAATATGTAGTAATAATTAGCAATAATTATGAATAATTAGGTATGAGTAGAAATAATTAGCAATGATTTGGAATAATTAGGAATAATTACCAATAATTAGCAATAACTAAGAATAAATAGTAATAAATAGGAATAAATAAGAATAAACAGGAATAAGTAATAATAAATTGCAATAAATAGGAATAAATAAGAACAAATAGGAATAAATAGGAATAAATAGAAATAAATATAAATAATTAGGAATAATTAAGAAAAATTAGGAATAATTAGGAATAATTAAGACTAAATAAAATTCATTAGGAAATAAGAATGAATAGTAATAATTAGGAAATATGAATAAATAATAATAATTAGGAATAGTTATGAATAATGATGAATAATAAGGAATAATGAGAAATAATTATGAATAAATAGGAATAATTTGCAATAAATAGGAATAATTAGTAATAATTAGGAATAATTAGTAATAATTATGAATAATTAGTAATAAATATTTATAATTAGAAATAAATAAGATAAAATAGGAATAATTAAGAAAAATTAGATATAATTAGGAATGATAAGGAATAAATAGTAATTAATATTAATAAATAGGAATAAATAAAAATAAATAGGAATAAGTATGAATAAATATGAATAATTAGGAAAAATATGGAATAATTAGGAATAATTAGGAACAAATATGTAAAGACAATGATTTTCCATGTAATTTTTTTTAAATATATAAGAATTTTATGAGTCTGTAAAAATTGAAGGAGCGTGATTCCAAGGACCGGAGTTCCCGAAATGAATTTATAAACTTTTGATTGGGTACGTTCAATAAAGGTGCGTGTAGGTTTTTCTAGATTTTGAATCAGTGCTCAAAATTGAAATCTCAGGACACCGTTGAACTCGCAACGCTGATATTCTCATAAAGAGACCTTCACTTTGACTATAGTGGGTCGAGAGTGAAGATAGAATTTGGGTTTTTCATGATGGAATAAAATAATATAAATTGGTGTAACATTTTATTTTTATTTTATTTTTAATCCTCCCTTGTAAATATATCACAGGTGGGGACCACATGAACTAAAACCTCCCATGAGGGGATATAGAGGTGGGGACCACTGAGCCTAACCTCCCAAGAGATGTTATGCTGGTGGGGTCCAAGAGAGGCATTAAACCTCTTGAAACCCTTGAACTCCCTTATAAGTGTGGGGAAGCCTCTTGAACACCCCCACATAAACAATGCCACCCCCATAAATTTATTATGCCAAACTATGTAATTAATTAACACAATTTGGAATTATTCCAATAGTTAAATTTGGGAAACATGTCATTTTTTCTACATTGCTATTTGTTGGATTTGGGGAGAGGATAAATATTGGGAAGATTTCACTTCTCAAATAAAGAACGCCACCAAAGAACGTTCTCCAGAAATCTTGGAAGAGGATGAAGGGCGAGCCAAACCTCGATGTGTGGTTTTAGATGCAATGATCACTGACACTATATTCTCCTTCTTCGACTTCCTTCTCGAGCCAACGTCAATGAACAATCCAAGGTAGGGGTTTATTTTTGTATGATTATTTGTGGGATACTGTAGATTGGTTGTTTGAAATTTTTATCTCCTTATATTCTTGATAATTATTCATAATTCAAGAAGGAATTACATCCACTTTACAATACTATAATATAGAGAGTACGGGCCAAACAAACATGGCTGGTCCTTGCCACAAACCTTGTGGTTAATTATTGATCGTGATGGAATACCAGCTACAATCCACAGTGGGGCACGAGAATGGCGGTCGGCTCGACCGCGGGGTGCGACGAAGGAGACGGCGTAACATCGCTACCCCGCGACCACTGCCACCCTCTGGAACAACCATCCATGTCCAAACCCCACCACTGAGCCACCGCCCTGTTGTCGGGCCGCCATCCATTGAGGTCGATCCACCACCCGTGGCACCCCAAAGGCTGGACCACCGTCCATGACCAAGCCGACATGTGGCCTCTGCCGTCCTGCGGTCTCTGCAGCCCCTCGTGTCCATCATGGCCTACAGGACCTCCTAGTGTGTCGGGCCACACCACAAGTCGGGTCATCCTAAACCGGGTCAACCCAAGGCAGGTCGGGACCAGCCGGTCTGACCGGGTTGGACTCGACCTGAACCTGATATGAACATATACATTACATGGGCCATAACTTTGGCACCAGACGTCCGTCTGATGAACCGTCAGAGGCATTGCAAATCAGGGAGCGAGATAGTCCCTTTGATTATAACCCACTAGAGTTTTGGGTAATTTTTGGGTATGGTCGTGTTGGATCGAGCAGAAATCCAACCGGGCCTCTGGACTAAAAGGCTAATAAATCATAGACCGGACGTCTGATTGACATGCCATCTACTGCGATGAGACCCATATTACATTGAAGTACTTTGAGATACATCCTCATGGGACTTAATAGAATTTTTAGTATCGACTAGTGGCTTGTGGAGAGGATCCTCCCAGAGATGAGCGGTCATATTGCATGAACCTAGTAACTAGTTGTGACGTGAAGAATGAAAAGTCATCCTGTGTGGGTCAGAACATTGTGATCATGTGTTTGTTAGCACCTAGAGATCCTGTGTGGGTTAGCTCCTAGCGATCCAGTGTGGGTCATCTCCTAATGATCATGTGTGGGTCAGATCCTAGCATCCTTTGTGGCTCAACTACTAGCAATCCAGTGTGGGTCAGCTCCTATCGATCGTGTGTGGGTCAGCCCCTAGAAATCCTCTGTGGGTCAGCTCATAATGATCCAGGGAGGGTCAGCTCATTGTGATATTGTGTGCATCAGCTCCTATCGATCCAATGTGGGTCAGATCCTACCGATCCTGTGTGGGTTTCCTCCTAGTGATCCTCTGTGGGTCAGCTCATAGTGATCCTGTGTGGGACAACTCCTAGCGATCCTTTGTTGGTCATTTCCTAGCGATCCTCTATGGGTCAGCTAATTTACAGAGTAAAATGATTCAGTAGTTACATATATCATCTCTACTACTATAGTTATGTTATACATAGTGTGAGCTAATTTTGTATCTATGTGGAACAAACCTTCGTGATTTTTTATTTCTTTGTAGAACTGTTGAGATTTGGGAGTTTGAGTTAGACCATGTGTTTCCTCATGATTGAGATGGCCATACTTGATAACTTAGGTATATGTATGGGAATATAACTAAGTAGTTTTTTCATTGGATTCCTTGCTTTGTGGTTTATCAATGGGGGATTTTGTGAGACCTTGAGGGTCTCGGGGTCCCTACGGAGTATCGTTATACTCACCCTTACAAGGGCTATACCCGCATATCGTTGTATTTGGTGAAGACAATGGACAGCACAGACTGAGGATGAGAGTACTAGGACTAGATAGTGTGCAGATGAGGACCATACTGCATGTCGGGAAGTAGAGGATATGGGTAGACGTGGAGTGATGTGGAGGTGATATGTACCTACCCTTCAGGTAGAAACCCCGGAGGAAGATCCAGTATTAGTCTTTCTCATTCTTCATTATTAATGTATTTCTGTTGTACTTGTAACTTTACTGTTGGTCTTGAATTCTTTCCTCTTTTACTTTCACCACTCTTAGGGTTATACATGTCACGACCCGACCCGACTCGGGCTCGAGCCGCAACTACCCCAAGCCCACCTCCATAGGTCAGGGGCTGGCGACCAGTGCTGAAGGCACAACAACTCGGGAAGGCCTTTTCCAATGTATCTGTACACACACACGAAGAACACTCAATGAAACAGTACAGAGTAAATGAAAAGACAAGAAAAGAAAAGGGCAACTGCTATATAAATACCACAAATGTTCATCGACCTCTAAACAGTACAAGTAAAGTGCTGAAAAGGAAAACGGGTAAAAACACGCGCCCAACCAGAAAAGTGCCACAACCTGGAAACAGATAAACAAAACAAACATCTGACGGTTCTCCCCACCTGGAACCCGACTACGACCACCGCACGCGGTCCAAGCTCCCAAGCTCCTACACTCCACGGAAGTCCCGGCCAACCTGTCTGTCGTCTTCAAGGGCACACCAAGTGCGAGAAAAGCCCAAGAAGGGGTGAGTATGAAAATAATCAGTAGGATACCCCGAAGGCTTGAGGGAGCAATAAGAGGAGGTACCGAAGGTTGAGCAGTATAGAGAACAGGAAAACTAGAGGAGTACAACTAAAAGTGCAGTATGAGTAATAGTAAAGAGTCCAGCTCAACCCAACAAGAGAAAGGAGGTAGACTCGTCCAGACACAAGGAGCTGGAAATGGTGAGAAGATGAACTTCTCATCGAGTCTTCGCTACCTATAACAGGAGTGTAGACTCCTCCAACCATGAGAATCTAGACACAGAAAGCATGTGGCATACCCCGCATGTCTTCGCCTCTCCTAGAAGGAGAGTAACCAATCCCAAGAAGTGGGTACCAGAAACAATGTATATACAAGTCCATATGCTCAACAAGATGCCCAAACAAGATCATAAGGGGATCTTTATCCCATAGCTCAGCCCAAGAAAGAGTCACCAACAGTCCCAGAAGTAACACCATCGATGCCCAGCATCCCACACGTCTGCCCGGAACTACATGTCAAGGGCTTAAACCACCACACCTCGACATTATCCTCTTTGGGAGACACTGACTTTCCCGCACGGTTTTAGGTCACGTTACAAGGACACGTCTCAGTGGGGAAAAGCTCCGCTTACATGAGAGTTCTGGGGGAACGTCAACCACAACTCGTCACTGCCCCGCAGTTGAGAAGTCTGCACAAAGTGGAAAGGCGACCCCCTGCCCAGCCCCGCTGGAGGATCCCTAGAAGTCAACGGGTTCCCACTACAGGGATACCCAAAAATTCGACTGGTGCCTCACTACCCAGTCCCGTAATAGGGTAATCCACTGGAGGGTGACCTGGATAAAGTCGGTGACGGGACCACTGCCCAGCCCAGCTCGCGGTAACCTAGCATCGAGGACCATTGCCCAGCCCAGCTGGAGGTAAACCCGACATCGGGGACGACTGCCCAGCCCAGCAGGAGGTAAGCCCAGTATCGGGGACCACTGCCCAGCCCAGCTGGAGGTAAGCCTGACATCGGGGACCACTGCCCAGCACAACTGGAGGTAAGCCAGTCATCGGGGACCACTGCCCAGCCCAACTGGCGGTAAGCCCGGAACTGCTCTGGCCATCCATGTTGGACGGTACTGCTCGGTGAACACCGTTGTACTGGCCATCCCTGCTGGATGGTAACTCACTGACGAGACCTGCTTGATACAATCTCAGCCCTGCTGGAAACAACCTTAGCCCTGCTGGAAATAACCTCAGCCCTGCTGGAAAAACCTCAGCCCTGCTGGAACAACCTCAGCCCTGCTGGAAACAACCTCAGCCCTGTTGGAACAACCTCAGCCCTGCTGGAACAAACTCATCCCTGCTGGAACAACCTCATCCCTGCTGGAAACAACCTCATCCCTACTAGAACAACCTCATCCCCTGCTGGAACAACCTCTGCCCTTCTGGAAACAACCTCATGGGTTGAGGATTGGTGCCCGCGTAAAGTTTTGGTCACACCAAAACCACAAGCTCTACCAGGTAACATGGAGCAACGGGAGAAACTCCCCAGGCCTCACAAGGCGATCTCGCTCCAATCTGCTGAGTCAATGTTGAAGTGGACCAAGACATCTTATCCTAGAATGTGGGGAAAACACCCACGCTACCGAACACCCGTAGTCACAAATGGTGTCGCAGTCCGGTGAAAGGGAACAGTACTAGAACCCCTCACAACTTAAGAGACAGATGTACAAACCATCTCTGTCGACCAAACCATATAGTAAAAGACCAGGGGGAGACCACTCAACCCTACTGGTCAGTCAAAAGAGCACTAGGCCAGGGGAAACTCCACCTTACTGGCCAAAAAAATGACCACAAAGCTAGAGGAAAACTCCACCCAGCTGGTCAAACTAACCTGCACAAAGCCTGGGGAAAACTCAACCATGTTGGTCAAACAAACGAGCACAGAGGGACCCTCTACGTCGCGAGTGGTGAAAGTACGTAAAGCAAATCACGAAACACACGTGGGGCCCACACGAAGTGTGGCCCCAAGTCAATCCCAACTAAGCGCACAATCATTCTCAGCTACAAACAACCACACATACATCCAAGCGCTCCCGTATACTCTGATAGTATAACTCATTCCAGCCCAAAGGCAATCGTGCACACGACACCCAGCGTCAACATGAAGGCGTGACATAACAACTCCACCTCAAAGGCCCAGGCACGACCAACCACATCTCATGAACCATTTATATCACTCTCCAAAGATTGCACGATCATGTGCCAAGTGTCCGCTACAAACATGGTAGGACGAACCGCCACCTGAGCACCTCTCATGCTCCACATTCAACAAGATCTCACAAGAGGCTCCGCACAACCAAACAGATTGCATCGTTGTAATCCTCGCGGAAAAACACACGAGATCGACTACTAACTCGCCTCCAACGGATATCTGACGGAAAAGTCACCAACACCGCCTCACGCCCGAACGACGTCCCGTGATCCCGAGCCTCGACCCCGAAAACAGTCGGGCACATCACACAGTTGCAATCCCCTTAGGAAAACATGTCAAAAGCACTACTCACTTGAGTGAAACAGATATCCAGAGAAATGATGCGTTCCGGCGCACCACACACGAGCGGTGCTTCGTGGCACCCGCAACCCGGTCCCGAAATTCAACGAACGGATTGCACCGTTGCGATCCTCTCGAAAAATTACTCGGAATGGACTATTCACTTGTCCAAAACGGTCGCCCGGTGATAAAACAGGAAAATCACCGTCGACGCCCAAACGGCCCTCATGGGCCCTGCACCATCGTGCAGAATTACAGCAGGCAGATGGCGCCAACGCGATGCCCTCGGAAAAACACCCAACATCTACTGCTCGCACGCCACGAACGGACGTCCGAGGAAGAAGCCGCTAAAAGCTGCACGCATCTCAAAAGACAGGTCGTGGGGCCCATCCCTCAACTTTGGACTCAATGCCTGGAACCACCCTGGAATGCTCCGCCTCGGTGCCAGGGTCCCAACGCCACTGACGGCGTTTAAATCGGACGTCGGACGCGTCCGCGCCGTCCAAGACAAGTTCCCCTAGAAAATGACAAACAAATTAAAGACATGTCGCGCCTCCGCAGCCCCACGTTTTGGGAATTAAAAATTCCTAAAACCATCTCAAAAAGTTCACCTCGTCGATACGGTTCTACTGCCGCAGACGGTACTCAAAACGGACTACCGTAGAAAAAAATACGGGTGTCCGAACACCGATGGGGAAAGGCCCCTAGGGCCAGACTGGCCTGGACCAGCTGGTCCGCCCGTCCTAGGCCGGCCAGTGGATAAGCCGCGCGGGCCGGCCGCAGACACGCGGTCTGCGCACAGACCGGCCATGAGGGCCGGTCGCAGCCGCCGCGTGAAGACCCGCGCGGTGCGGGTCTTTGTCGCCGCATGGGGGTCGCGCGCCGCGACCCCACGGTCGCCCCTCCCTGGCTACCACCGCCTCGTCGGGTGCTCCGCTAGACACCCCTGCCGATGCCTGAGAACCCCTCTGAGGTGCCCAACACCTCCACCGGACACCCGCGGACGCCCTTGATGCCAAGCGCCCCACTGAATCGTCGTC
The DNA here is from genome assembly GCA_963277665.1 of Viscum album. NCBI lineage: Eukaryota > Viridiplantae > Streptophyta > Magnoliopsida > Santalales > Viscaceae > Viscum > Viscum album. The sequence continues at coordinate 1,111,856,036 of OY728158.1, forward strand.
CGCCCTAGCCGCGCCGCCGCTCGAACCCGTCGGAAACCGAAAACCCACCTACTTCGGTGGATGATTGCGGACTCCACGGGGCTCGGAATTCAAATCCGATAGATGCGTTGGAAAGGAAATAAACTATAATACGCATTCATGGGCCATGATAGAAGTTTTGACAAGGAATAGACAGTGAAAATTGAGCTCAAATTAGGTACGAGAATGGAAAATGGAAACGACAAATCCTACCTCGTGGGCGTTGCCCGAAGCTTCACGGGCGATCCAGAGAAGCCGCGCCTTGCCGGAGAGGAGGAGGATATGGAGGGGAGCTTCCTCCTTCACTGTGAGGAGCTACTGGCATCAGGGGAGAAGAGGGGAGGAAGGGGATGAGTTAATATTTTAAATAGAAAACGCTTAACCACCCGCCCGTCGGTCCGAACCCGAACCCTCAGCATGGTCGAGGTTGAGCCTCCCCTTGGTTAAACACCACCTCCCGAGCCCAACGGATGTCTTTTAATTTTAATCCGAGACCCCGTTCAAGTGTTATTAAACTTAGCAACCGAGGCGGCCAAATTACGAAAACACCCCTACGGCCGTTTTTCACAAACGGCCGGCGCCCGAGAACTTTATACCCCTCCTAGGGTAAACGGCACACTCCGAACACAACGTTTCCCTCAGTTTTCCAATCCGAGCCACTGTTTAATAGATACTAGCGTGTCGCCATTAAACAAATAAATTAAATAATTAATTTATCTGTTTAACATTCCTAAAGAGGGAGAGGGGTCCAAACGTCCCGCACCGACAAGTTTTATGTCGTTCCTAGGTTATAAACCCCATTCCAGACCCATCTGTATACTCAGATCTCTAATATGAATCTCTGTTTAGGAGTTATCGCATTTATTTGGCGTTTCCGGTGTGAATGCACTAAAAATTTAATTTTGGCCGCTTCGGGGCTCGGAATCGCACGCCGTCTGAAGGCGCTGCTCTGGAATATTATCAAGATTATTCCATAGTCATTATTAGCCAAAAATGGGTTCTTACATTATTCCCTCCTTCATGATTTTCATCCCTAAAAAGCAAAACTAGGGAGCAACACAGGGTACTAAGCCCACTCCTGGATTTTTCATACCTAGAAGAACTCACGCACAGCTCTGTGTCACCGCACATAGACCAAAGGATTGATCTGTTCACGCTAGGTCAGTCATTTCTGATGTCGTTCACCCCCTCCAGACTTTGGGGTTAGGGAAAAGCGGTAGGGAACCTCGCCATCCCTTTGCACGGTCTCAAACGTCCCGAAGGCCCTCGGGGGTAGCTCAACTCCACGGTCAACCTCTACATCGCATGCCGCGAATGGAATCACCGCCCGCACCTGGAACAAGGCTTGATGATTCCCTCCTTCAGAACATCCATATGGTCAAACACCCAAGGATATCTTGTCACGCAAGGTTCCACAGTCGATGCTCTCTTACACACTCAAAAGGCGATGGAGTCAACACCATCGACTAAAGGAAAAGGTCTCACGCCTTTTTCCTTACCAACATAGTGTTACACCTGACGCCCTGCATCACTCTGGTAACACCTCAAACAAGGAGCAGGGAGAAAAGCCTTTCACACGCAGAGACTAACAATTCTATTGCAAACAGTAGAAGAGTCTCAAGGGGTACCTCTCACCATCCCATGCTCTATAGGATCGTAAACATCCAAAGCTCGCGGCTGTCCCCGGTCCCAACTGTCAGCTCTCGGAGCCTGTCGTAGACCACCTAGTGGTTACGGGAAGACCTCGTAAATTCTCCCCCCAATACCAGATCCTCTCGCTCCTCTGATAGCACCACCTCTCTGGATATGAATCCGATCACAGTGTTGCCTATGTCATGGTGGTTCACCTGCTGCCTGCCTGAAGCTCTTAGCAACTCAGGTCGTGCAGTCTCGTGCCATGTGACCTCGCCCGTCACAAGCATAGCACCGACTCTCTCTGGGCTGCACTGGTGCCCTCCGGTGACACTATGGTGTACGACCACGGCCCTGAGTTCGGTTTTCAGTAAGCCACCTGCATCAAGGTTCTGCTTGCCGACGCCCACTAGCCGTGGCAGACGTCTCAGCTCCAACGTGCCTGCTGCCACTCCCAACTCCAGAACGTGACAGGAATCCCTCGGTCACCAGCGCCTGCTCTAGAACCCCGGAATATGTGGAAATGCCCAAGAGAACAATGAAAACAAGAATCTCTTGGCGGAGACCCCGCTCAAACTTCCGCGCTCGGATTTTATCATCATAGACCAGGTTCGAGTAATAGTGTGCATGGTCTGCAAAACTAGCCGCGTACTCGGCCACCGTCATCCCTCCCTACTGAATCTGCAGGAGATCCTGAATCTGAACGGAGCGCAAGAAGGAGGGGAAAAACTCTTTTCGAAACAACAACTAAAAGTCATCCCATGAAAGCGATGAGTCGTCAAGAAACTGAGTCACCAGACTCCACCAATGCCAAGCTGCTCCACCAAAAAGGGTGGGTGCCAAAGCCACTCTCTGATCAGTCGGCGTCTGCACAAGCCTGAAAAGGCGAACCACTACCTCGAGCCAATCCTCTGCTGCCTGAGGGTCTGGCTCACCACAGAACCTCAGCGGTCTCTGCCGCTGGAACTCACGAAGCGCGCTCAACCTGCGCTCAAGCTCAGCATGCTCTGCTGAAACTGCCTGCTACTCCCCATGTGTGGGTGCTTCTACCGGCCCACCCAGAGGAAGGGGCTCACATGATGGGTCCTGGACTGTGGCCTCATAGCTCACAGGGTCTTCGTCACGCACCAAAGCTGGTATGCTGGCTGGCTGTCCTCACATAGACATCCTGAAAATTATCAAGGAGTACCACGATCAGATGTGCATATATGTATATACCACAACAACAACGATGATGAGCTGACTCAATAAGGACAGTCAGGACTCAGTCCAATGTGATTCACAAACCAAATTTTCCCTAAAATAAGTGTCTCAGTATGCCGAGTCGAAAAGCGGGTTATCAAGGTCCTGGTGAATGGATACGTTGGCCGCCGCACCATCATTGGACTCCCTGGCCTGGGACCCGCTCTCAAGGCACATTAACACTATTTCTATATATCCCAACAAATTACTCTTTTAGGGATGTCCGCACAACGTCCCAAGGAACGAACCTCCTCTGATACCACTTTGACACGGCCCGACCCTACCCAGACTCGAGCGACAACTACCCCAAGCCCGCCTCCACAGGTCAGGGGCTGGCGACTAGCGCTGAAGGCACAATAACTCGGGGAGGCCTTTTCCTAAGTACATGCACACACACACACATCACAGTCAATGCAACAGTGCAGAGTAAAAGAAAAGACAAGGAATGAAATGGGAAACCTCTATATAAATACCACAAATGTGCATCGACCTCTAAATAGTACGAGTAATGTGCTGAAAATGAAAAAGGGTCAAAACATGCGCCCAACCAGAAAAGTTCAACAACCCGGCAATAGGTAAACAAAACAAACATCTGATGGGTCTCCCAACCTGGAACCCGACTATGACCACCGCACGTGGTCCAAGCTTCCAAGCTCCTACGCTTCACTGAAGTCACGACCAACCTATCCGTCGTCTACAAGGGCACACCAAGTGCGGGCAAAGCCCATGCAGGGGTGAGTATAAAAATACTCAGTAGGATACCCAGAAGGCTCGAGGGAGCAACAAAAGGAGGTACCGAAGGGTGAGAAATAGAGCAAACAAGAAAATTAGAGGAGTACAACTGAAAGTGAAGTAAGAGTAACAGTAAAGAGTCCAGCTCAACCCAACAAGAGAAAGGAGGTAGACTCATCTAGACACAAGGAGCTGGAAACAGTGAGAAGATGAACTTCTCATCGACTCTTCTCTAAATATAGCAGGAGAGTAGACTCATCCAACCACGAGAAGCCAGACACGGAAAGCGCGTGGCATTACCCGTGCGTCTTCGACTCTCTTGGAAGCAGAGTAACCAAACCCAAGAAGTGGGTACCAGAAACAAGGTATATAAAAGTAAATATGCTCAACAAGAAGCCCAAACAAGATCATAAGGGGATCTCCATCCCATAGCTCAGCCCAAGAAAGAGTCACCAACAGTCCAATAAGTAACACCATCGATGCCCAGCATCCCACACATCTGCCCCGAACTACAAGTCAAGGGATTAAACCACGACACCTCGACAATATCCGCTTTGGGCAGCACTGACTCGCCCACTCGGTTTTAGGTCGCGTTACAAGGACACGTCTTGGTGAGGGAAAATCTCCTCATACTTGAGAGTTCGAGGGGAACAACAACCACAACTTGTCACTACCCTGCAGTCGAGAAGTCTGCTCAAAATCGACAGGCGACCCCCTGACAAGCCCCACTGGAGGATCCATGGAAGTCAACGGGTTCCCACTATAGGGATACCTGGAATGTTGACGGGTGCCTCATTGCCCAGTCCCGTAAAATGGTAATCCACTAGAGGGCGACCCGGCTATAGTCAGTGACGGGACCACTGCCCAGCCCAGCTGGAGGTAACCCAACATCGGGGACCACTGCCCAGCCCAGCTGGAGGTAAGCCCGACATCGGGGACCACTGCCCAGTCAATCTGGAGGTACGCCCGGCCTCGGGGACCACTGCCCAGCCCAGCTCGAGGTAAGCCCGACATCAGGGACCACTGCCTAGCCCAGCTGGAGGTAAGCCCGACATTAGGGACAACTGCCCAACCCAGCTGGAGGTAAGACCAGAACTGCTCTGGCCATCCCTGCTGGACGGTACTGCTCGGTGAACACCGCTGTTCTGGCCATCCCTGCTGGATGGTTACCCACTGATGATCCCTGCTCGATACAACCTCAGCCCTACTGAAAACAACCTTAGCCCTGTTGGAAACAACCTCAGCCCTTCTGGAACAACCTCAACACTGCTAGAACAACCTCAGCGCTGCTAGAAACAACCTCAGCCCTGCTGGAACAACCTCAGCCCTGCTGGAACAACCTAATCCCTGCTGGAACAACCTCAGCCCTGCTGGAAACAACCTCAGCCCTGCTGGAACATCCTCATCCCCTGCTGAAAAAACTTCAGCCCTACTGGAAACAACCTCCTGGGTAGAGGATCGGTGCACGCGTAAATTGTTGGTCACACCGAAACTACAAGCTATACCAGGGAACACGGAGCAACGATAGAAACTCCCCAGGCCTCACAAGGCGATCCCTCTCCAATCTGCTAAGACACTATCGAAGCGGACCAAGACATATCACCCTAGAATGTGGGGAAAACACTCACACTGCATGAACACCCGTAGTCGCAAACGGTGTCGCAGTCCGGTGAAAGGGCACAGTACTGGAACCCCTCATAGCTGAAGAAACAGAGGTACAAACCATCTCTGTTGGCCAAACCTTCGAGTAAAAGACCAGGGGGAGACTACACAACCCTACTAGTCATACAAACGAGCACCCGGCTAGTGGAAACTCCACCCTACTGTCCAAAAAAACAAGCACAAAGCCAGGGGAAAACTCCACCCTACTGGTCAAACAAACGAGCACAAAGCGAGGGGAAAACTCTACCCTGTTGGTCAAACAAACGAGCACAGACGGACCCTCTATGTCGCGAGAGGTCAATGTACGTAAAGAATATCACATCACGCATGTGGGGGCCACACGACATGTGGCCCCAAGTCAATAACAACTGAGCGCACAAACATCATCAGGTACAAACAACCACACGTACCTCCAAACGCTCCCGAATACTCCCAGATTATACCTCATTCCAGCCCAAAGGCTATCATGCACACGGCACCCATCGTCAACGTGAAGGTCTGACCTAAAAACTCCACCTCAAAGGCCCAGGCACGGCCAACCACATCTCGGGAACCATTTATATCACTCTCCAAAGAGTGTGCAATCACGCACCAAGGGTCTGCTACAAATAAGTTAGGACGAACCGACACCGGAGCACCTCTCAGGCTCTACATTCAACATGATCACGCAAGAGGCTCCGCACAACCAAACGGATCGCACTGTTGTAATCCTCACAGAAAATCACATGAGATCGACTACTTACTTGCTTCCAACAGATATCCGACGGAAAAGTCACCAACACCGCCTCACGCCCGAACGACGTCCCGTGATCCTGAGCATCGGCCCCGAAAACAGTCAGGCGCATCGCACCATTGTGATCCCCTCAGGAAAACATGTCATAAGCACTACTCACTTGAGTGCAACGAATATCTGGAGAAAAGATGTGTTTTGGTGCACCGCACATGAGCGGTGCTTCGTGGGACCCACAACCCGGTCCCGAAACTCAACGAACGGATTACACCGTTGCGATCCTCTCGAAAAAGTACATGGAATGGACTATTCACTTGTCCAAAACGGTCGCCCGGTTATAATGCTGGAAAATCACTGTCGACGCCCAAACGACCCTTGTGGGCCCCACACCATCGTGTGGAATTACAGCGGGCCGACTCTGCCAACGTGATTCCCTCGAAAAAACACCCAACATTGACTGCCCACACGCCTTGAATAGACGTCCGAGGAAAAATCCGCTAAAAGTTGCACGCAGCTCAAAAGACGGGCTATGGGGCTCATGCCTCAACTTCGGCCTCAACGCCTGGAACCGCCCTGGAAAGCTCCGCCTCGGTGCCAGGGTCCCAACGCCACTGACAACGTTTAAATCAGACGTCGGACGCGTCCGCGTCGTCCAAGACAAGTTCCCTCGGAAAATGACAAACCACTAAAGACATGTCGCGCCTCCGCGACCCTTCGTTTCTGGAATTAAAAATTCCCGAAACAATCTCAAAATGTCCGCCTCGTCGATATGGTTCCACCGCCGCATACGGTACTCAAAATGGACACCCGTAGTGGAAAATACGTGTGTCCGAACACCGAGGGGGAAAGGCCCCTGGGGCTGGACCTTCCTGGACCGGCCCGCGGCTTAGCCACGCGGGCCGACCGCGGATTCGAGGTCCACGCACAGACCGGCCAAGAGGGCCGGTCGCAGCCGCCGCGTGAAGACCCGCGCGGCGCGGGTCTTTGTCGCTGCACGAGGGTCGCGCTCCGTGACCCCGCAGTCATCGCTCCCTGGAGACCGCCGCCTCGCCGGGTGCTCTTCCAGGCACCCCCACTGATGACCGAGAACCCGGATGTCGTGCCCAGTGCCTCCACTGGACACCCGCGGACACCCCCGACGCCAAGCGCCCCACTGCCGCGCTGTCCGCCCTCGCCGCGCCGCCGCTCGAACCCGCCAGAAACTGAAAACCCGCCAAATTCGGCGGATGAATGCGGACGCCACGGGGCCCAGAATTCGAATCCTAGAGATGTGTTGGAAAGGGAATAAACTATAATACGTATTCATGGGATTTGATTGAATATTTTACAAGGAATAGATAATGTAAATCGAGCTCAAAGTAGGTACGAGAATGGAAAATGAAAACGACAAATCCAACCTCGTGGGCGTTGCCCGAAGCTTCACGGGCGATCCGCCGGAGCCGCGCCTTGCCGGAGAGGAGGAGGTGATGGAGGGGAGCTTACTCCTTCGCTGTAGGGAGCTGCTGGTGCCAGGGGAGAAGAGGGGAGGAATGGGATGAGTTATGTGTTTAAATATAAAACGCTTAACCACCCGCCCGTCGGTCCGAACCCAAACCCTCAGCAGGGTCGAGGTTAAGCCTACCCTAGGGTAAACAGCACCTCCCGAGCCAAAGGAGGTCTTAGAATATTAATATGAGACCACATTCAAATGTTATTAAACTTAGTAGCCAAGGCCACCAAATTACAAAAACGCCCCTACGGCCATTTTTCACAAATGGCCCACGCCCGGGAAACTTATACCCCTCCTAGGGAAAACGGCACGCTCCGAACGCAACGGTGCCCTCGGTTTTTCAATCCGATCCACAGTTTAAGAGATACTAGCATGTCACCATTAATTGAATAAATAAATAAATTAATTTATCCGTTTAACATTCCAGAAGCGGGCGAGGGGTCCAAACGTCCCGCGCCAACATGTTTTATGTCGTTCCATGGGTATACACCCCACTCCAGACCCATCCGTACACTCGTATCTCTGATCTGAGGCTCTGTTCAGTAGTTATCGCATTTATTTGGCGTTTTCAGTGTGAACTCATTGAAAATTTAATTTCGGCCGCTCCGGGGCTCGGAATCGCACGCCGTCTGAAGGCACTGTTCAGGATTATTATCAAGACTATTCCAAAGTCTTTCTCAGAAAAAACCATGTTCTTACAAAAAAGTTATCTTGTGTTCATATCTTGTTGTGTTCTTGGTTACGAGATTTTCAGTTTATAAAGTAAATGCCATCCCAGTTTTTGGGATAACACCTTTCAGTGCAAGTTGCCATCCCCTGGCCTATGGAAGGCATGCTTGGGGTAGTCATGGCACGGGCCCCGGGGGGACTGGTCCTGACAAATTGGTATCAGGGGATTCAGATCTGTCATACAACATAGGACTCCAATACTTCTTTTATCAACAATAGTGTAAAGTGTAGTGAGTGTGGTTATCAATTTAGAGAATCCATTCTTGGGGTGGTGGCCGGCGTATCCATACACTAGGGCCCTGAATTCTGGTTTCCAACTTAGTGCAGAAAAACACTGATTGTGTGTGTGATTTCCAGAGTTTTCTTTGTGAACTCTTTGAGTAAACTCTCCATTTATAACATATTAACCATGGTGCACCTGATTCTTTTCAAGATTCCTCCACTCAGACATCCATCTTGGGTTTTGTGAATAGCACAACCTGATATCCCACCGAGGGATGATGCCTCGATGTAGGGACCTCTTTTAGTAGAGGAATCAGTGTAGCCACCAGTGGTACCATTTCCTATTGGGCCACCGATGCCCCCATCCCTAGAAGCAGATGTGGAACGCCTCTTGAGTGCTTTGCAAGAGTTCAAGTGCTAGAGACCACCTAGGTTCATGAGAGATATGTACCCACAAGAATCTTAGGATTTGTTGGAGGTTGTAGTGAGATTCTTCTGAATGGAAGGGACACTAGCCGATCTCATGTTGATCATTGCCACAAGACATCTAAAGGAAGCAAATGGAAAATTGGGGAGCTTGATGCTCTAGGTTCACGATGAGGTGACACTTCACTCTGAAGAATTCAAGAGCCCGTTTATGGAAGAGTTTGTACCAACGACTATTCACGTAGTGCAAATACATGATCTTCTTCATCTACAACATGACTGCATTATTGTACCTTAGTACTCAGTGAGGATCACTGACCTCTCATGCTACTCCATTTATATGGTGTGGGACCCATTCTTCCACAGCTGTACCTTTGGGTAGGGACTGAGGTGGTAGATTCGGGCTTTGATGATCTCACTTAGCATCTTGACGCAGGAGGGTGTGATAGAGAGAGCCCTCTTAGTGGAAAGTTTTCTTACTGAGCATTCACTAGTAGTGAGAGCCACAACCAGTCATCATGTAGAGAAGTCTTCTGTGGCTGGCAGCAGATAGATATTTTAGTGGTCTAAGAGTACTATATCTATATGTGGATGACTGCATGAATTAGGATCAATTGTGAGGGGGAACCCAAGGCGGAGCCCGTCATTCCCGGAGTGGGCAGTGATTCACATGTGGTGGGTAGAGTCACATGGCACATGACTATCTGACCCACTGTATAGATGATCAAAAGAAGGTCAAATGACTACCCAGAGAGAGACACGGATTTCACCGTCGAGGTCCCCACGCAGCAGGCAGACGTGGCATAGGAGCTAGAAGTGTTGCTGGAGGTGGGAACCAATTTGATATGTTACTGCCACCACCACCAGGAGATCCACCCCGACTAGAGGGAGCAAGTGGACAAGGGCGATCTCATCTCCAGGAAGCTGAGGCCTAAGATGACATTATTCTGAAGATGATACGAGGTATGATCAATGTCTACTCCACCTTAGCTGCAGTACATATAGACACAGGTTCTAGTCATTCATTTATTGCCACTGACCTCATTCGGAGCTCGTAGATTCTGATGGAGCCGTTGGAACAATCTTTATGGCTATCGACTCCTACTGGAGTAGATTCGACAATTACATACTGTTTCCTATAGTGTAAGCTTACTATAGGAGGTGAGATCTTTGGATGGGATCTTCTAGTAGTGGCGTCGAGGCCATACGACGACATCTTGGGTATGGACTCGTTATCTACAGTCCGTACTCATATTGGATATATTAGGTGAAATGAGTGGTGTGTCCACATGGATGGTACCATATTTAAATTGACCAGTGAGAAGTGAGCCTTTGAAACAGAGGATGGACTTACCCAGAAGAGAGTGTAGCTGATTAGTCATCATTTGGTTGGGCTTACCATTAGAGTAGTTGGTGTGGAGAGTCTGATCTATCATGTAGTGGTGAACTAGTACGTGGTTGTCATCCCTGAAGATTTTATAGTTCTACATCATCACATAGAGGTGGACTTTTACATTAACTATTACCCTAGGATGTCACTGATATCTACACCAACATATAGGATTGCTCCTGTGGTGCTTTGTGAGCTACGGGTACCGATATAGGACTTCCAGTGAAAGGGATTCATTCGACCCAGTGTTTCACCTTGGGCAGCACTGATTTTATTTTCCAAGAAAGCGAATGGTAGATTGGGGATTTGTGTTTACTATCTGTGCATTAACCAGTTGATCATGAAGAACATGTACCCACATTTGATGATTAATGATCCCTTTGATCAGCTGAAGGGAGCACAGTGGTTCTCGAAGATAGACCTCAGATAAGGCTATCACCAGCTCAATGTTCGAGATGAGGATATGCAGAAGACGAAATTAATATTTAGGTACAATCATTATGAGTTCATGGTTATATAATTTGGTGTAACCAACACTCCAGTAGTGTTAATGGGACTCAGGAACATGATATTTCAGCCTTACCTTGATCACTTTTTATAAGTCTTCATCGACGACATTCTGATCTACTCGGCTACTGAGATGGAGCATGCCTATCAATTGCAGGTAGTACTGGAAACACTATGGGAACACCAGCTTTATGGTAAGCTCTCGAAGTTCATGTTATGGATATGAGGGTTTCAATTTCTGGGACATGTCATATCGGTGGCTAGATTTTCAGTGGATCCCATGATGATTGAGGTAGTACATTATTGGGAGACACCCAGGAGTCTGACGAAGGTTCGAAGTTTCCTGGGTTTGGCTGCATAATACCAGAGGTCTGTACCAGATTTCCCCAGAGTTGCAGCACCTCATTCAGAGTTGACATAGAAGGGGAAACCCATCGTGTGGATAGAGAGATGGTAGAAAAATTTTCAGGAGCTGAGGCATATGCTTATTAGTTCCCCTATCATAAGGCTTCCAGAAAAAGGAGTATGGTATGTAGTATAATGTGATGCATCAGGGACCGGACTCAGATGTGTAATGATTCTGGAGAGAGAATTTATTACTTATGGTTCATGACAGTTGAACCAGAATGAGAAGAATTATGCAACCCAAGACCTAGAGTTTCCAGTAGTGGTCATTTCCTTGAAGATGTGGCGATATTAATTGATGTGCTAGCATTTTACAGTATACTCTGATCAAATGAGTCTAAGTTATATCTTATCCTAGAAAGAACTAAACCTAAGACACTGACATTGGCTTGATTTTCTTCCGGACAATGACTTCGAAATAGTATATACTTCTGGTAAGGGGTACATTGTAGAAGATGCACCCAACAGATGATCTAGTATACATCTTCTAGGAGAGGCGACATAACAGCTGGCCACATTGCAGATGTCCTTTTTTGATAGATATGGAGAAGCTATTCTTCAATTTCTTACAGTCACTCTTCTGATTCATCTGCGTGTCAGCGAGGCATAGTTTGAAGACACTGACTGTGAGACACGACATGTTCAGATATCCAAAGTACATTCACCCGATGTATTTTCTAAAAGTGGGTAGAACATAATCCTCTTTAAAGGACGTACCATGATACTAGTGTCACTTTAGTAGGAAGTGTTATGGGAGTTCAACACATCCCCTCTATCAATTCATCAAGGAGTGAAAATGATGTACTGGGATCTCCAAAGATAGAACTAGTGGCTGTTAATGAAGAAAGCACTAGCAGAGTTTGTCTATCAGTGCCTCACTTATCACCAAGTGAAGGCAGAGCATCAGGTACCAGTAGGCTTGGTTTATCCTTTAGAGGTCCCAATATGGAAGTGGTATGGGATATGCATGATCTTCCTGATAGAATTTCACGTACATCCATTGGTCAATAATCGGTCAGGGTGATCGTCGACTGACTCACCATGTCGGCCCTCTTCCTACCGATCAGAGAGCAGGGTTCAGTATAGATCTAGTGATGTCTTTATGTGAAAGAGATTGTGTGTCTAAATGGAGTACCCTCAACGACTGTCTCCAATCGTGATACAAATTTTACTTCCCAGTTATAGAAGGGGTTGTGGGAGGCTTTTGGGGTGAAACTTCATTTGAGCACCGCCTTCCATCCTCAAACGGATGGCTAGACTGATCAAATCATTCATACCCTTAAGTACATGCTTTGTTCTTGTGTCCTCGACTTCGGTTGCAGCTGGGAGGATCACTTACCTTTGGAAGAGTTTGAGGAAAACAACATCTATCACTCCACCATTGATATTGTACCTTTTGATGAATTTTATGGGTGACCTTACAGATCACCTTTGTGGTGGCCTAACCCAGGGGAGTCAGCACTAGTGGGACGAGGGATGGTACGAGCTACCATAGAGAAAGTTCATATTATTCAAGATCAGATAAATACTGCACAGAGTAGACATAAGTCTTATGCCTATAGGAGATAGAGATCTCGGGAGTTCGAGGATGGTGACCACGTCTTTCTATGGGTCTCGCCCCAAAGTGGTTTGCTAATATTTGGTCAGGCAAGAAGTTATCTCCGAGGTTCATCAGACACTTTCAGGTCCTCTACAGAGTTGGAGAGCTGTCTTACCACATAGGTATTGCACCTTAGTTGCACCGGGTTTTCGACCTCTTCCACGGATCCCAGCTGAAAAAATACTTGCATGACCATTTTCACAACATCGACCATGGAGATCTGGACGTCGATGATGGGGTTAATATTATGGAGGTTCCAGTAGAGATTGAGGATCGACTGGAGTGGGTCCATCATGAAAAATCGATAACTTTGATTCACATTCATTGGCAACACGAGAACCTCCAGGAGTGAACATGGGAGCAGGAGGCCTAGATTCATGCTCAGTACCCCCAGTTGTTTACCTAGTTTGAGTTTTGCCTTATGGAGACATAGTGCCCTGAGGTGAGGAGAATGTAAAGAAGATATTTTTCCATATATATATTTTTATTTTATATCAGAATTTTATGAGTAATAAAAAATTGACAGCGTGTGATTCTGAGGCCCGGAGTACCTGGAATGAATTTCTGAACTTTTTTCGGATACATTTTGTAAACGTGCGAGAAGGTTTTTCTATCATTGGAACCAGTGCTCAGAATTGAAATCTGAGTACACAGTTGAACTCGCAGTGACGGTATTCACATAAGGATACCATCACCTCGACCACAGAGGGTCGATAGTGAATGATATAATATGGGTATTATGTGAAGGAATAAAATAAAATAAAATGGTGTAACATTTTGTTTTTATTTTATTTTGGAACAACCCATGTCGGTATTTCATAGGTGGGGACCACATGAACTAAAACATTCCATGAGAGGAGGTCGGGAACACCTGAAGCTAAAAACCCCTTGAAACCCTTGTAATCCCTCATAATTTTGGGGAGTCCTCTTATACTTCCCACACTAAAATGGCGCCACCACCTTAAATTTATTTTTCCATCCTATGTAATTAATTAAACCAATTTGAAATTTCATCAGCAATTAAATTGGGGAAACATATATTTTTGGCTACATTGCAATTTTGTTTATTTTGGTAGAGGAGAAATAATGGCTGGATTTCACTTCTCCAAAAAAGAACACCATCAAAGAATATTCTTTGGAAATCAAGGAAGAGGATGACGAGTGAGCCCGACATCGAAGCATGGTTTCAGAAGCGATGATAGATGGAACACTCTTCTACTTCTTAGAATTCCTTCACACGACAACGTCAACGAACTATCCAAGGTAGGTTTTTATTTGTGTATTATTTTTTGTGGGAAGTTGTAGGGTGGATATTTGAAATTCTTCTCTCTTTATGTTATTGATAATTCAATATAATTCAAGAAGGAATTATAGCCACTTGCTATTGCTCAATCATGGATAGTACGTGACAAAAAAATATGGCTTATACTCCTTGAAAACATTGTGGTTAATTGTTGATCGCGATGGAGGAATATCTAGGAACCATGGTGGGGCACGAGAACAGCAGCCGACACAACCACCAGCCATGAAGAATGTGAAGGTGCTGCCCCATGGCCTCCGTGCCTCATGGAACCACCATCTGCAGCTGAATCCCACAGTTGATCCAGCGCCTTGTGGCCGTCCTGCTGCCCCGTGACTATGATGCAACATGTTGCGGCTAAGTTGCTGCCCTGTGGCCGTGCTGCCACCCACTATAGACGTGCCTCCACCACCGGCCTCTACCCTCCCAATCGAGCTGCCCCGCCCCCTCACAAAACCCCCCAGGCCAAGCCACCCTATGCCCTTGCAGCACCCCTATGGCTGAGCCGCTATCCACGACCAAGCCAAACCATGGCCTCCACCACCCCACGGCACATGTAGACCCTCGAAGCACTCGCGGCCTACCTGACTGCCTAGCGGGTCGGGCCAAATGGGTCAACCCCAACCGGGTCGACCCAGGCTAGGTCGGCTCGGGTGGGACCAGACACAGACCTGATACGATGCTATACTTTACTTGTGCCATAACATTGGCACTGGACATCAGTTTGATGAACTGTCAATGGGGATGGAAATATTGGGGCAAGACGGTCCCATTGTGTATACCTCACATGGCTTTTGGGCCCCGGGACTAAAAAGATAATAACTCGCAGATCAGGTATCCGATTGATGCGTCGTCTATTGTGTTGAGACCCCTATGACATGGCGGTCCATTGGGATACTTCCTCGTGGGAAATTATTGGAATTGGAGTATCAACCAGTGGCTTGTGGGGAGGAACCTCATTGGATATGAGAGAGTATAGTTTGGAATCCCAGTAGTTGGCTGTGACGTGAAAAATAGAGAGCGATCCCGTGTGTGTCAGCACCTTGCGATCTTGTGTCAGTCAGCACCATGCGATCCTGTTTGGGTCAGCACCTAGCGATCATGTGTGGGTCAGTTCAAAGGGATCCTTTATGGGTCAGCTCCTAGCGAACCTATGTGGGTCATCTCCTAGCGATCTTGTGTTGGTCATCTCATAGGGAGCCTCGATAGGTCAAATCATAGAGATCTTGTGGGTGTCATCTTCTATCAATCCTATGCTGGTAAGCTCCAGGCGATCATGTGTGGGTCAGCTCCTAGGGACCCTATGTGGATCAGCTCCTAGGGATCCAATGTGTGTCAGCCCCTAGCGAGCATATCTGGCTCAGTACCTAGAGATCATGTATGGGTATGCTCGTATCGATCATGTGTGGGTCAAATCATAGTGATCCTGTGTGGGTCAACTCGTAGTGATCATTTGTGGGTCATCTCCTAGAGATCATGTGTGGGTCAGATTCATTACCGAGTACGTTTATTTGGTAGTTACATCTAGTCATCTCTACAACTGTACTATTTTTATACCCGGTGTGAGCTGAGTCTGTACCTATGTGGAACTTATCTTTGTTATTTTTCATACCTTTGTGGAATAGTTGAGCTTTGGGATTTTGAGTGGACCTTGTGTTTCCTCGTGATTATGATTGTATTACATGATAACATTGGTATATGTATGGGCATATACATATGTAGGGTTGTAACTGGTTTACATGATTTTTGGTTTATCATTAGGGTATTTTGTGAGACCTTGAGGGTCTCGAGTTCCATACTAAGTATGTTTATACTCACCCCTTCATGGGCTATTCATGCACTTTGTTGTGTTTTTTGTAGCCAACAGACAAAGCTTCTAAGGGTGAGAGTACCAGGATTAGAAGGTGACTGGAAGTGGACCATATGGCATGTCGGTACGCAGAGGAAATAGGTGAACGTGGAGTTATGAGGAGGTGATCTATACCTACCCTTCAGGTAGGAACCTCGTAGGATGATCTAGTAGGTGATTTTATGTTTCTTCAGTTGTATTGTATTTTAGGTGTACCTGTACCGTTAATGTTCGGATTGTATTTCAACCCCTTTTATATTCATCAATCTTTTGGTAATATATTTTTCTTGTATTTGTTTCTTATTGTGTGTTTGGTTACGTGAGTTTACAAGTTATAAAGGCAATGCCTTCCTAGTTTTATGAAATATGCCTTTCGGTGCTAGTCTCCAGCCCCTGGCCTATGGAAGACGGGCTTGAGGTAGTCATAGCACAGGCCCCGGGGGATGCGTCGTGAGAAAATAGGAATAATTAGGAATAAATAGGAATAAATTAGAATAAATAGGAATAAATAGGAATAAATAGGAATAAATAGGAATAAATAGAAACAAATAGTAATAAATATGAATAAATATGAATAAATAAGAATAATTAGAAATAAATAGGAATAATTAAGAATAAATAAGAATAAATTGGAATAAATAGTAATAAATTGGAATAAATAGGAAAAATAAGTAATAATTTTGGAATAATTATGAATAATTAGTAATAATATAAATTATAATAACATGGCACAATTTCTAATTGATTGACGACAATCCTTTTTCTCGATAACTCTTCTTCTTTCAACTTTCACAGACTCAAAACATTATGAAAAGTATAATTATATGTATGCATATCCAATCTCGTATGAAAATGTTTGAATATGCATTTGTAGGACAACCTTTTTTATAATGTTTTTAGGTGTTGATAGTTTCAAGAAGATGATTAATCAATGAAAAGGGGGTGCTTTTTTCCGAAGCTCTTTTACTTTAATATTTCTCTCACTAAAATCACAATGAATAATATTCTTTGAGGTATGCTTATATATTCTCATATGCACAAGAATGAATACATGTAACTCTGAGTAGATTTTTTATTGTGATTTTTTGGAGAGAAATTTTCAACTAAATGAGCTGTGAGACAAAATAGTATCCATCAATCCACTAGAAAATATGACGCCCAATATTAATTGTAAATATTAATAAGTAGTTGTAATTTTTTATCTTTTATTCCATATAGTGTTTTTATAATTTCAAATTATTCAAAAATAGTGATGAAATTATATTTTGTATAAAAATATAGAACAAGGAAATAGACATTAGTCATTATTAAATGATCGTGCTTTGATAAATCAGGGCAGAAATCTAAACCATTCTGGTTTAAATCATGTATATATTGAGGGTGTTAAATATTTAATATCATTTTCACCATCAAACCCCACATTTGACAAGGTTTGTGGACATCTACTTCAATTTGGATTTCAACTAGATTAAGTTTTTTGGTATCAACACAGTGAGTGATATTCCATAGAAGATACTAATAACTTGATTACAGATCCATTACGGTTTCAAAATTTAGTACATGATGTCGGAGGTCCATCTGCTCAACAATCAAAATCTCATAATGATATGAATTTAACTTATGAGTTTGCATAATCTGAAATATACGAGTTGTTGAGGTCTGTTGAGGATGAATTATATCCTGGTATCAAGATAAGAAATTTAGAAGAGTTTGAAATTTTTATGGCTATTAAATATGATAATGTAATGCAAACCAACTGTTTTGATGATATATTTTATTTATTTAATACACTACTACATGAATGAAATGTGTTTCTTGAAAATTACTCTGAGAGTAACAGGTCGGTTCATAATCTGTGCCTTAGTTATTGAAATATTCATGCATGTGCAAATGATTGCATCTTATATTTTGTTGAAAATGAGTTATTGGATAGTTTTCCCACATGTGGAAAATCGATGTATAAAGAATCTCAACCAAGGGAATATGGATCGATTCCTGTAAATTAGTTTAGATATTCCCCTTACCCCCAGGCTCCAGCATATATTTAAGTTTTTGAACTCAGCGTCAATGATATCATGGCACAAAACCAATATTTAAACCGATAAAATCATTAAGCGTCTATCTGATGATGATTCATGGAATCATTTTGACCATTTTCATCTGTCTTATGCATTAAAATCCTAAAACATATGATTGGGACTTTCTACTAATGGTTTCTATCTATTTGGATCTTTTGGTAGTCAGTATTCATGCTGGTATGACTTTTAACTCTGTACAATTTACCTCCATGGATGTTGATGAAGGAGACCTATATCTTTTTGACCTTATTAATCCCAAGGCATATGAAAAATAATATTGATGTTTATATGAATACATTTTTTGATGAGTTAAATGCATTGTCGAGTAATAGTGTTAGTACATATGATATTGCTGAAAAAAAAAATTCATATTAAAAGCTGCATTGATGTGGATAATTAGTGACTTTCATGTATATGGAATGTTATCTGGCAGGAGTACACATGGTCCGAAATCATGTCCTTACTGATTGAAAGAAAAACACCTTTATGCTCATCAATGAAAAATTCCATTCTATTTGGACTGTCAACATAGATTTTTTTTCTAACCGATCATCTTTTTTGAAGGAAGAATTATCATTTTAGAAAAGGAACAATTGAAAAGGATGAACCTCAAAAAATGATCTTTGGTACATAGTAAAAATTACTTGTATTTTCATTACCTCCCATAAAATTTGGGACAATAGTAAACCAATAGAAAATTTATGGAATGGAAAAAAAGATAATTGAATAAAATAGACATTTTTTTGCAATATTACATATTGGTCTGATTTGTTAGATCACAACATGTTGGATTTCAGGAATATTGAGAAGAACTATTTTGATAATTTATTTCATACAGTTTTGGACACACCAGGTAAGACCAAGGATATTGTAAATGCACGATTAGATCTTGCCTAAATTTTCAGGTGAACGAAAATTGAACTTTTTGAAAATGTTAGATCACAGAGGTTAAATATTCTAAAAGAAACAAATAAACTATCCAAAGAGAGTCACTTATTACTTTTTCAGAGGATTGATGATTTGAGACTTCCTTATTGGTATTCTTCTAGTTTGGAGAGATGTGCTTAGAATGGTCATATTATAGGAATAAAATGTCATGAATGTCATGTTATAATGGAATGAATTATATTGATTATATTTAGTGGTTTGTTGAATTATATGATTTTGGATATGATAACAGACATTTAATATTTTTTTGAGACATTTATTAATCGACAACATATTACGATGCACTAAGAAAACTGGTAAAAGATATTGTTATAATTATATGTAAACTAGATAAAATATTTACATAGGCTTTCTTTGACTCAATGAAACAGTTGATATTAAATTTTCCACATAATGATAAAAGTGTAGGTCTAATATAGTGTTGATGGATGTACCTATTTTAGAGATACATGTAGAAATTGAAGAAAAAAGTACGCAACAAATAATCATTTCAAGGATAAGTTGTTGAAGCTTATTTGCAAGAGGAAATGAATTTTCTTCTACACTAACTATTTTGAATGTGAATATCCCCAAAAACACAACATCATGGGATGAAATGAGGAAAATGTTAAATACAAAATGGAAAATCAGTTATCAGTTTTGAATCAGCTAAATCTTGGCTTTAGTTGATTTCAAGAATGATGGATTTCATACAATGAACATCACATATGTCATACATATATTCTACTCAACTGTGAATAAATGAAATCATTTTTACTATGAGTGCTTCAATCACATATTCTATAATTTATGTTAATGTATGTAAATTTATTTTATTTTTAGGTTATATGATAATCATTTCAATTAACAAATTCCACAAATTACATCAGCCGATCTTGAATAATGAATAAAACAAAATTGTCAATGGTTTAAAAAACTAGTAAAATAAATTATTGATGGTTTAATATGAATGTTTTTTACTATTTATTATATTGATAATTGTTTAAAAAAATTTATGTGTCTAAACATGCTAATAAAATTGTTAAGAGACTGTGTATATTAATTAAACCACCATTAAAATGGTAATATCATATAATGCATATGTGTTGAATGATTTTCAATTTTATACATGTGCATATGGGGAATAAAAAATCAATTAACATTGGAGTTTGTTTGAGATGATCACATCATAGAGAAACTAAATTCAACATTTATGACATTCTTGATGAAATTATTGAGCTATGTTATCTAGGATAGAATTACTTAATGATTTTTAAATATCTATGTTGGGATACTGAGAGATGATTGAGTGTTCATCATAGTCATGTAATTGTATATATTAAATATAAAATTCTTCTTGTAGTAAAGGAACTATTTTTACTAGCTCAATAG
Source organism: Viscum album (assembly GCA_963277665.1). Classification (NCBI taxonomy): domain Eukaryota; kingdom Viridiplantae; phylum Streptophyta; class Magnoliopsida; order Santalales; family Viscaceae; genus Viscum; species Viscum album. The sequence continues at coordinate 1,111,876,366 of OY728158.1, forward strand.
CACATAAATTTTATTAGGCAAATTATTGTGCTACTTTAAGAGACCAATGTGAATGCTGGAGCATAATAAAAATGGAATCTTAGTAAAATCAGTTTACTCAAACTTAATGTGGTTTCGCGGATGTGGAAGGAATTGAAAATTTTCAAGATACTATAATAAATCCAACTTTTTCACAAAGAGAAGTGAATATCAAGGATGAAACCACACAATTTAGGGTTGACGGTGATTATGATATTAAAGATGATACAAATGAATTTGAAATGACAAGAGTTGATGAAACTGAAACACATATAGATATTGATGATTCTGAGGAAGAATATGAAGACATTGACATAATCATATATGAATATGATGATGAAGGCGAACATTGACCCTATTAAATGTTGGTTATAATCATAACTAATATATATCTATATATAATATTTATTTTCAAATACCTACGAACAACAATCATTTTTTGGTTTAGATGGACCATGATCTATTTTTTGAGTTACATGAGGCTGAGATACCTTAGGAAGAGGGGGATTTGGGATTATCTGACCATCAACATATTGTTGGTTTAGGGGGGCGCAGAGGGGGCGCGGTCTTGCCAGACTGATGATTCCCGACCCTAACCCAGAGCGATGTCCACGTATTGGATTCAATCCACATAAAAGGAGGTATGGTAACCTATTTATTTTAGGTATACTTAATTTATTTATTTACATATATACTAATAATATGATTATTTTTCTTATATCTATGTTTTGCATAGGTAGCTGTTTGATAGGGGTGTGGTATCTTGCACAATTATTTTTCTCAGCCATTAATCCAATGGGAATAAATTCCCATTGATATGATGCTCGGTAATTTCAATAATTGGCTGGTACATCCATAAATAATATTTATTTATAAATTTATTTTATTAATAACATGATTTTATAAATTATTTGTAGGTTTTATGGTATCCCATCATCAATACCATGCATGACACTATCCACGCGGCATGGGAGGCATCTATGTGTTACTATTTCCGTTAGATTTTAGACAATTTTTGTAAATCCCAAGTAAGTAATGAATAATATATATAGTTATCTATGTCTATTTATGAATTATATAGTGTTTTAGAGGCTTAAAATTAGAATAAATCCAATCTTAAGCATGGAATACACTTATATTTTTAAAAGATTGTTTTACAGCCATTTGATAGAAAACCATTTTTAAATCAAACTTTTGAAAATTTTATCAGATATATTTGTCATAATAAACATATTCATTATGATTGGGACATTTAAATTTATATTGGATAAATTTTTGGTATTTTTCTAACAATGTTCATTTTTTAATGAATAGTGAAAAAATACTGCATTTTACATCAAAACTGCTTTTTCATCTAATTTAATTATATGACTAGATTAACTTTTTAATTGTACTTAAATTGTAATTTGAATATGTTTTTAACATTTAATACAATGGTGGTAATAACTATTAATTTCACTTTGTAATTGAGCATAAATTAATGCCAAACTTTTCATAGATATTGTTTCAAAAACCCGCTATTTGATTTGACAACAAGAATTATTTTTAAATTAATTATTGCAATTTATTTGATTGGATTTTGGTAAAATGGATTGAATATTTGGAATCAAAAGGTCCAAATTATGTAATCAAGAATCTTTTTTTTTGGACATTATGAATAGTAATGTCGGTAATTATCTTTAATTATCTTGATTAATGAGTAATCGGGTAGTTAAGGATAATAAAATAATATCATAATAATAAAAAATGACCCCAAAATGTGTCATAATTCTATGGGTTGTCTCATGGATGACCATGGGATGCCTTGTGCCAATCTTGGGGAACCCATGGAATCACTTTTGTTGGAAAGTGACTTCTTATCTTTTTATTTTTTATAGAAAGTAAATATAACAAAGAATATATCACCTGAGTAAAAAAAATTAATTTGGTGTAAATAGATGAAATTTTAGACTATATATTTTCCTTGGAAATCTAAAAAGATTTCCTACATCATAATATTTTTTTTCATAATTTTTAGACCTTAAATAAATTAAATTATTTATGAAATCATGATGATGCAGCGATTACCTCATTATTTAACGATTTAAATAAAATAAAAAGATAATGTAAAATCAAATTCCTAAACATGTCAAAGCCCTATTGTATGAGTATATTTCGAATAATTATCAACTTATCCTAAAAATACATCAATGTGGGACCTTTAAAATCTGAAACCCATTTGAAAATAAAGTAACATTTTGTAACTTTCCAAGAGTGCCCCTCCTCTCCTCCTATAAAAGGCCCCAACCTCTACCTATTTACCCCCACCTTTCAAGACTTTGGCACGGCCAACCCCTGCTCATTTTGTCTCTACACATCTCTATCTTACTCCTAGAAGCCTCAATTTTGGCAGAAGTCTTCCCAAGGAAGCCTTTGATCTCAAATCAAAAAGAGTTACCTGTTTTTAAGGTAATGTCTTCACTTGTTTTCTTTTTTTTATTTTGATTCTCCAACCCCCTAAACTCTTTTTATATATTTCTTTTGTAACAAAACCAGTATCTTCCATATAATAGGATATTTTTATAAGAATTATTCTAGCTACACTTACACAGACCTACATCTAATGGTTAAAGAACATACTGTTTCCGTGGATGGAGAATTTCTACCTCACGAAATGATGATTGTTCTATATTCTTTTAACACCTTAAAATGTGGCCATTAAGATGACACTATATTTATATATGATATATAATATGTTTATGTTTTACTGTAGCTATTTTATTTTTAATTTATGGAATACCTTTATGATTTCCATTATGGGTAAACGTGATATCTTCATTTTAGGAAGTGCAGACTACTGCCCCCTCAACGTTATTTGATTCGTTAAAGCCATATGTGGGTTGTATAAAGGATGTAATTAATGAGATTATATATGATATTATACTGGAATTATAATATAACATTATATCATTATGAATCCATTCCATAAAATACGAAATAGAAATGAAAGTAGCATTCATGCGTACGTACAACTTACCATCTCCATGAACGGTGCATTTCATTTCTTACCTCTAAAAGTTATGTAATATTATAAATGCATGTATATACTGGATATATATTATATATATGATATCTACATCATGAGTATAACCATGGATATAATGGATACATGAACAACTTGTAATTATAAAGAGTTTATTTTTGACTCAAGTACCAATGATCATTAAAACGACCGTTATTAACTTAAATAATTACATAGTGTTCATGACATGGTAATAAATGATATAAAAGGAATAATGAACTTGAAAAAGGTTTTTAATCAAGTATAAATTAACTCATGTTTATTATTCAGGAGGTTAATGAATGACCGAGTCAAGTCGGACCCAAGGTATGGGACTTCGTCTCAATCTCCTATCATTGAGGCATATTTTGTTTTATACACAACCTTATTTTATATGGTGTATAAACCCCTTTTAATTTTACGTTTATCCAAAAGGAACCTTTTTATATGAAGCGTTTTACTAAACAAAAAAAGGGAATGTTTTTTTCGTATGTATGCGGCGACAACGACTAATCCACCGTCGTGACCATTATTTGAGTTTTGGCTTCCTCTAAAAGCCATAAATTTTTTAAAAAAGAAAAATAAATACCATGTATTATTTTTCATTTTTTTTGGTATTGAAAATGGTTTTCATAATGTTTTTATATCAATTAGTTGTATTGATATCTTGTGATTGAAAAGTGGAAATGTTATGTTTCCTTTATGCATGTTTTATGTGATATGATGATGTTATGGTTCTTGGGCATTATTATGAAGACGGGTGGTTCCATGATAAACTAAGGGCGGGTGAGCCCGATATAGCTCTCCAATGCATTGGGTAACGTGAAAGAGTTAAACATTAAGGTTTCTCCGAAGAGATTTAGGGAATATACTGTTATGGGTATTCCATACGTAACCAAGAGGGTTACTCCCTACGTAAGAATGGTATTAATGCCTCAAGATAAATTTATGCCTTATGATTTCTATGATTTATTCATGATTTTATGAGGTATGTTAATGTGCTTATGTTTTATGAGTAAAGTATGATTTCATTGATTCTTATGTTTACATGTACTCATGATTCCTTTCTATATTTTTATATCCCTTACTGAGATTTTTATGCTCATCCGACATTTTAAAAATGTTTTTCACAGGTCAAGGGAAGGGTACATGATATGATGATAGTGTCAAGGAAGTGTCAAGAACTAATCCTTGTTTTATTTTAAATAGGTTTCTGTTGATGGGAAAAAATTAATACTATCTTTTATTATAACCACTTTGTTTAAATGTTGGATATAATGCATGTTTTATGATCTAATTCTCTAAAACTATAAACCTGAAAAGATCTCCAATGTGTAATCTTCTAATAACTCATGATTAAGTAAGGTTTATGGCTGGGGCCTTATAGTTGGTATCAGAGGTCGGTTTAGATAACATTAGGAGTTATAATTCCATTAAATGATTACCCAAAAATATTTTTTATGGTCAAATTTAAATGATATAACATTTGAAGATTACCATGTTGCTTCGCCTAATATATTTCTGTGTTAAGAATGGTTTTTCATAGAGGAAATAGAACAGATTTTCTGGGAAGGCATAGAGAGGGAAATGACCTTTAAAATCAGTATACTGATATGGTCAGAATCAGAACAAAACCGTTTTTTATAGTGATGGCTCATTTTACCCAGGTGAAAAATGTTTTTTGTTTTTATTGATGATATTTTGGTGTTTTCTAAAAGTAAAGAGGAGCATTAAAGACAGTTAAGGGTTAATTTTCAAGCCTTTAATGAAATGAAATTGTATGGAAAATTAAGAAAGTGTGAGTTTTGGTTGCAACAAATTTCTTCCCTTGGTCACATTGTTTCTAAAGATGAGATAACTGTTGATCCTAAAAAAACAAAGGTTGTTGAAGAATTGCCAAGACCCACAAATTTAACTGAGATTCGTAGCTTCCTTGGTTTCTTGGATGTTACCGAAGGTTTGTTAGAAATTTTTCATGGTTATCTAGACCAATGACTAAGCTAACTCGGAAGGGTGTTAAGTTTATCTGGAAAAAAGAATGTGATGATTGTTTTCAGCAACTGAAAAGAAGATTGGTGAATGAAGTAGTTTTGGCACTACCTTCCAAGAATGGGGATATTGTTATCTATAGTGATTCTTCATTAAAAGGAATTAGTTGAATCCTAATGCATAATGATCAGGTAATTGCATAAGCTTCACGTCAGTTGAAATCTGATGAGGTAAATTATCCTACACATGATTTGGAATTAGCTGCTGTCGTTTTCGCTTTAAAAATTTGGAGGCATCATTTGTATGGACTAAAGTGTGAAATATATACCGGTCACAGAAGTTTAAATTATATATTCACTCAAAAATAATTGAACATGAGATAGATTATATGGCTAGAATTAATCAAGGATTATGATTGTACAATTCATTACCATCCGAGAAATGAAAATAAAGTGGATGATGATTTGAGTCGAAAAAGTAATGCTTCATTAAAAATGATGCGTTTGGAATGTGATCCTTTGGTTAAGGATTTGATGAACTGTGGTATAGAAGTTTTTGGTGCATGATGTTCTTCTGTTTTGTTTCAGGTATCAGTGAAATATTCTCTATCAGACAGAATCAAGAAAACACCGATGCAAGACAGTGAGTTTCATAAAATTGTAGAGCTGGTTCAGAAGGGTATGTTTCCTGAATTCAACATTTATAATGATTGTGTATTGAGTTTTGGGAAGATATTTTCTATGCCTTGAGATTCAAAGTTTAAGAGAGAGTTTTTATGTGAAGCTCATAGTTCAACATTTTCATTTCATCCTGGCAGTACTAAGATGTACAGAGATCAGTGAGAGTATTACTGGTGGGATGGAATGAAAAGAGATATTGCTGATTTTACAGTGAAGTGTTTGACTTTTCAATAGGTTAAAGAAGAGTGGCATTTACCGAAAGGGATGGTTCAGCCTTTACCCGTACCATAATGGAAATGGGAGAATATATCCATGGACTTTGTTGTGGGATTGCTGATGACACCTAGAGGAAATAATGCAATCTGGGTTATTGTTGATCCCTTTACCAAATCTGGTCATTTCCTTGCTATACAATATACTTTTTCCCTAGATCAACTTTCCTGTTTGTATCTTAAAGAGGTAGTCAGGTTAGATGGAGTTCCTCTCTCCATTGTATCTGATCATGATCCCCACTTCACTTCTAACTTTTGGAAAGGCCTTCAGAAGTCGTTGGGTACTGAATTAAATTTTAGATCATCTTTTCATCCTCAATCAGATGGGCAGTCATAACGAACGATCCAGACTTTGGAGAATATGCTATGTGATTGTTTGATGGATTATCAGGGATGTTGGGACCAACATCTTTCTTTAGTTGAGTTTTCATATAATAACAGTTTTCATTCTAGTATTCAAATGGAACCATTTGAGGCGTTATATGGGATGCGGTGCCGAACTCCATCTTTCTAGGATGAAGTGGGTGAAATGAAGTTGATGGGTCTAGAATTGGTAGAAGAGATGGTAGAAAAAGTATAGTTGATTCAGAAACACATAAGGACAGCTCAGAGCAGGCAGAAAAGTAATGCGGATAACTGGAGGAAGGATCTATCTCTTGAGGTAGGTGGTCATGGTTTTCTCAAAGTCTCACCATGGAAATGTGTGATGCGATTTGGTAAGAAAGGAAAGATGAGTCCAAGGTTCATTGGACCATATGAAATTCTGGAGAGAGTGGGATCAGTTTCATACTGAGTGGCTTTACCTCCGAGTTTATCTCAAGTACACAATGTTTTTCATGTTTCAATGTTAAGGAAGTACATGCCAGATCCATCTATTGTTTTGAGTCCAGAGGTAGTTAAGCTGTAAAAGAACATATCTTTTGAGGAAAAACCGGTCCATAATATTGACCACAGAGAGTAGGTGTTACGGAATAAGGTGATTCATCAGGTAAATGTTTTGTGGAAAAATAACATGATTGAAGAGGCAACATGGGAATCTGAAAATGCAATGAGGGCTAAATACCCCGACTTATTCGATATGTAAATTAATTACGGGGATGCAATTTTCTAAAGGGGAGAAGGCTGTAACATCTCAAGTAATTAATGAATAATAGATATATTTTTCTATGTCTATTTATGAATTAGATAGTGTTTTAGAGGCTTAAAATGAGAATAAATCCAATCTTAAGCATGGAATACACTGATATTTTGAAAAGATGGTTTTACTGCCTTTTGCTAGAAAAATATTTTTAAATCAAACTTTTGACAATTTTATAAGCTCTATTTGTCAAAATAAACATATTATTTATGATTGGGACATTGAAATTTACATTGGATTAATTTTTGGTATTTTTCTGACAATGTTCATTTTTAATGAAGAGTGAAAAAATACTGCATTTTACATGAAAACTACTTTTTCTTCTAATTTAATTATATGGTTAGATTATCTTTTTAATTGGTTGTAAAGTTTAATTTGAATATAATTTTACCATTTAATTCAATGGTGGAAATTAGTATTAATTTCACTTTGGAATTGGGCATAAACAAATGCCAAACTTTTCATAAATATTGTTTCAAAAACCCTCTATTTGTTTTGACAATGGGAATTATTTTTAAATTAATTATTTAAATTTCTGTGTTTGGAATTTTGTAAAATTGATTACATATTTGGAATCAGAAGGTACAAATTATTTAATCAAGACTCTTTTGTTTTTGGACATTATGAATAGTAGCGACGATGATTATCTTTAATTATCTTGATTAATGAGTAATCGGGTAGTTAAGGATAATAAAATAATATCATAATAAAAAAAAATGACACCAACATGTTTCCTAATGCTACTGTTTGTCTCATGTACGACCATGGGATGCATTGTGCCAATCTTGGGGACACCATGGAATCACCTTTGTGGGAAAGTGACTTTTTATCTTTTTATTTTTAAAGAATGTAAATATAAAAAAGAAGGTATCAACTGAGTAAAACATTTTTAATTTTTTCTACATAGATGATCTTATGGACTATAAATATTCATTGGATATATAAATATATTTCCTACATAATAGTATATTTTTCATAATTTTTAGATATTAAATAAATTTAATTATTTATGACATCATGATGATGCAGCGATTACCTCATTATTTAACGATTTAAATAAAATAAACAGATAATGTAAAATCTAAGACCTACACTTGCCAAAGACCTATTTGATGAGTATATGTCGAACCCTAATCACCTTATCCTCAAACTACATCAATGTGGGACCTTTAAAATCCGAAACCCATTTGAAAATAAAGTAACATTTGGTAACTTTCCAAGAGTGCCCCTCCTCTCCTCTTATAAAAGGCCCCCACCTCTACCTCCATACCCACACCTCTCAAGCCTTTGGCTCGGCCAAACCCTACTCATTTTGTCTCTCCACATCTCTCTCTTACTCTTAGAATCATCACTTTGGGCAGAAGTCTTTCTACGGAAGCCTTTGAGCTCAAATCAAAATGAGTTACCCATTTTTAAGGTAATGTATTCACTTGTGTTCTTTTGTTTCATTTTTCTTCTCCAACCCCCTAAACTCTTTTTATTAATTTATTTTGAAACAAAACCAGTATCTTCGATATACTATGATGTTTTTATAAGATGGATTCGAGCTACACTTACACACACCTACATCTAATTGTTAATGAACATACTGTTTCCGTGGATGGCGAATTTCTGCCTCACGAAACGATGATTGTTCAATATTCTTTTAACACTTTCAAAGGTTTCCATTAAGATGACACTTTATTTATATATAATATATAATATTTTTATGTTTTACTTAATTTTCTGTATTTTTAATTTATTACATACCTTTATGGTTTCCATTATGGGTAAACGTGATATCTTCATTTTAGGAAGTGCGGACTACCTCCCCCTCAAAGTGATTTGATTCGTTAAAGCCATATGTGGGATGTATAAAGGATGTAATTAATGATATTATATATGATATTATACTGGAATTATAATATACCTTTGTATCATTATGTTTCCATTCCATAAAATACGAAATAGATATGAAAGTAGCGTTCATACGTACGTCTGGCTTACAGTCTCCATGAACGGTGCATTTCATTTCTTACCTCTAAACATTATGTAATATTATAAATGCATGTATATACTAGATATATATGATATATATGATATCTACATCATGAGTATAAATCTGGATATAATGGATACATTAACAACTTATAATTATAAAGAGTTTATTTTTGACTCAAGTACCAATGATCGTTAAAACGACAGTTATTAACTTAAATAATTACATAGTGTTCATGACATGGTAATAAGTTATATAAAAGGAATAATGAACTTGAAAAATGTTCGTAAGCAATTATAAATTAACTCAAGTTTATTATTCAGGACGTTAATGAATGATCGAGTCAAGTCGGACCCGAGGTATGGGACTTCGTCTCAATCTCCTTTCATTGAGGCATATTTTGTTTTATACACAACCTTATTTTACATGGTGTATAAACCCCTTTGACTTTTAAGTTTATCCAATAGGAATATTTTTATACAAAGCGTTTTACTATACGACAAAAGGGATTGTTTTTTTGTACGTATGCAGCAACAACGACTTCTCCACCACCGTGACCATTATTTGAGTTTCGGCTTCATCTACAAGCCATACCTTTTTTTAAAAGAAAAATAAATAACATGTTTTAATTTTCTTTAATTTTGGTATTGAAAATGGTATTCATAATGTTTTTATATCAATGTGTTGTATTGATATCTTGTGATAGAAAAGTCGAAATGTTATGTTTCCTTTATGCATGTTTTATGTGATACGAATATGTTATGGTTCATGGGAATTATTTTGAAGACAGGTGGTTCTGTGATAAACTAAGGGCGGGTGATCCCGATATAGCTCTCCAATGCATTGGGTAACATGAAGGAGTTAAACGTTAAGGTTTCTCGGAAGAGATTTAGGGAATATACATTGATGGGTGTTCCAAACGTAACCAAGAGGGTTACTCACAACGTAAGAGTGTTATGAATGCCTCAAGTTACCTTTATGTCTTATGATTTCTATGATTTATTCATGATTTGATGAGGTATGTAAAAGTGCTTCTGTTTTAGGAGTAAAGTATGGTTTCATTGATTCTAATCTATACATGTACTCATGTTTCCTTTCCATAATTTTATATCCCTAACTGAGCTTTTTATGCTCAACCCATGTTTTTGAAAAGTTTTTCACAGGTCAAGGGAAGGGTACATGATATGATGATAGTGTCAAGGAAGTGTCAAGAAATAATCCATGTTTTATTTTAAATATGTTTCTATTGATGGGAAAAAATAAATACTATCATTTATTGTAACCACTTTGATTAAATGTGGGATGTAATGCATGTTTTATGATCTAATTCTCTGAAACACTAAACCTGAAAAGATCATCAATGTGTTATCTTGTAATAACTCAAGATTAATAATGTTTAAGGCTGGGGCCTTATTATTTTAGAAGGACAACCCTTAAGAATGCTGGAGTTACAGATTTTGATGAGTTAGGTAGAGCCCACTGACCAAGTTACATTTCATCTCACATTTGTGATTGATTATGTTCACACTGGTTGTGTGGTGGATTGCAGAGGAGGTCTTTAGTGGGTCGGAAGAACCGAGGGAGAAAGGATGTGACACATCGAGCTGGTAGTCATACATTCAGCATTCATAGAGAGAATCTGGTAAGTATCATTTTTAAATATTTTATATAACTTTAAATATAAAAAATTTATTTTATATTTTTACAGGCAGTTGAACTACTTGATATTAGAGAGTAAGATGTTTATCAGAGGATGAACAGTGATCCAGCCACTAGAGAGATTAATGATGATCGACAACATTTGATTGGGGTTAGTATTATTATTTTTTAGTTTGAAAATTAACTATATATAATATTTTCACAATTATAATTTTAAATTGGAATTGAAGAGTCATATGAGGATGCGACCTCTCAGACACAGGATGTGAGTTAGGATGAGGCGACTGATCAGACCAGTTCACACCATTTCGAAGCGGAGGCACTAATTCAGGTGACTCACTAGGACTATGAGAAGAGTTGAGTAGTTTTTATTAGATCTCATGTGACTCTTGGTACTTATTATGATACTATTTCGATGTCGGCATCCAGCTCAAGAGGGTATCATGGAGAGGCATCATCTTCTGAAGTATTAGGAGTAGTTGAGAACTCAGACTGAGGTTATAGAGAGTTTTCAAAGGAAGCATGTAGAGATACCTCAGCAGAAACAGCAGCATCAGCATCACGATGAGGAGATGCTACAATGGCAACAACAACATCACTAGAAGATGGAGTAAAAGCATAGTCTGAATCATAGTTTTGGGATAAAGTATCCTCCTCCATATCTTACAGCTCCTCCACCTCCTCCAAAAGATGACCCCAGAGTGATTTTTTATGTTAAAAACAGTTGAATTCAAGATTTGTTGTAATATGAACTATTTTTAGTTTTTGTCTTTTATATTGTTGTGAATACTGTATAATTTTATTTTATTAAAATTTTATTATTTATTATTACTATATTTTTTTAAATGTTTTTTTGTTTTACTAATAATTATAATAATTTTTATTACTTTTTTATATTTTTTGGGAATATTGAGAATATTTATATTTTTTATTATTTTTAAAATCATAATTATATTTTTTCATTAATCATATTTTTATTGAATAAATTATTTTAGTTTTATAATTTTTAATGTTTCATTATTTTTGTAATAATAATAATAATAATAATTTTTTATATTTTATTTCGGGAATATTGAGTATTTGAATATGTTTTTATTTATTTTAATAATATTTATTTTACTTTTTCATTAATTATAATTTTTTTAAATATATATATTGTTATTATTGGTGATAGGAATGATTGAAACATGATCCTGTTTCAAATAGTTAAAATATATATTTTTAAAAACTATATGCGACGGTACCTATGGCCCATCGCAAATACTTTTTATGATGGGCCCATCAAAAAAATATTATTTATATATAATGTATATAATTAGAGAATTATTTGCAATGTGAAACTTCCAAAGTGAAAAAAAATTTTTTACAAAGGGCATGTCGCAAAAAATGGTATTTACGACGGGATCCCATCGCAAATAGCCTGTTGAAAATAGTACAAAATCTAGTAATGGATGTATGTACAAATACATTACACGTACCTAATGATAGTTGATCGACAAATATATCATTGAAAATATTCTCTCATTAAAGGTGAACAAATAGGTCATCTATTCTTGGTAATGGATACAAATACATTACATCGAGCAAGTTCAATCGATCTTAATAAATGAAAATCCTAATTGTATGGTCTGTGTTCTTAGAAAAATGGAATTGTGAACCATATGCAGATGGGATAGGGAATATTATTCATTTAGTCCTCATATTCTCAAACTAACTCAGGGGATCTAGATGCACCCTAGGTTATATCATATACGGAGGAATTTTAATGTAGTATTCTCTTAGCACTATCTCAAAGGTGAATTATATCTATCATAATAGATGTAGGAAAAAAATCATGGATAGTTCGCCTAAATTTCACCACAATAAGAAGAAGAAATTTGGTTATAACCAATAATCATCCGGGAATAGACTAGAGATATGAGCTATCACACTTCTTATCCGCGACATATCATCTCTTGGATAAGTCACATAATCATTCCATTTTTTCTTATGTATATATCTATCACCCTTATGTGATTTTAATGTCACCCTCTAACTATATAAGTTTGTATGGTCTTCATAGAGAGTTAACAAGTCGATCCTGATGATTACGTCAAATCTATTCATGGAAATGATGAAGAGATTCCTAAAGAATAGGTGACAACTTATCTTAAGGTGAATCTAATTATAATGAAGAAAACCATCTCATCAGATACATAATAGGTTATAAATTTTCCCATTTCTATGTAATTTTTTGATATTGATTCCAAAACTCCCCATGATTTAATCAAATATTAAATTGTAAGACGTATTTATCCCAAATAAACTAGAAAAAAATGTTTAGGATATATGAAAACTACCTAGAACTATATAGGTTCTAGTGTATTTATCCTTTTATAAAGGATGAAATAGACGTAACTGGCTTATACCATGACCCTGAGTCGCTACCTAACTGCCCTGAGTAAGACTGCTCAGCTAGTGTAGTGAATTATGAGGTTGTCTACCTCTACCTTGACTGACACCTCATCTATTGCAACAAGTGGTATACCAGATACATAGATAGTGGTATCCTAAAATCCTAGTTCCAAAGAAGGGGTATGAGTAGAACCTCAATCACAAGGTATTATTTGAATGGTTATGAGGAGGCTCTGTATTTTCCCAATACTTCTACATCATTTGTATTCAATTAGATCAATAATTAATGGGGATTTAGTATGTCCTAGATTCCCAAACTAGTGAAATATCAAGAATATTTCTTTATGTGAATCTAGATTACTATAACCCCTATGAAAAAACACAATGTGAAGTTTTTTTCGACTAGAATAACAACTAACCAGACAAGGTGTTGAACTTCCGTAAATAGTACAATCAGTTTTTCTCTGATTCCACTCATGAATAAAGGAACGATGGACAATGATAGAAATAGTAATCAACCAAAAAAATTTACCTATGACCATATGGAATATTCCATCCCATCATCGAGTCAACATGTGGTAATATGATCATCACTAGACATAGAAGGATAGAAATGATATGACTCAATAAAATGAAAATTAATGTCCATGATTGAAATTTAATCATGTTGAATGTTTATAAAATCTATAGATAAGTCATCCCTCAAAGAATGAGGAATGAGAAAATCATAGAATATTGATTTTAATGATTCCCAAACCAAATTACGGTGTCGATCAGCCTAGATGATAACCACCATACATCCTTTTGAATAATCATACATCATATACACCAAAACCACGACCATCCACTATATAGGCATCTCCAAATATCCATATAAAGTGATAATAGATTCTAGGAATGAAATAATTGCATAAGGTACTCTATCCACTGATATTTTTGGAGGTTCTACTGGTAGAACATTCAAATTTCTTTTTTCCATATTTGAGGTAGGCAATGTGACACATTTCATAGATTTCATCATATGGAAAAACCATTATAGAATTAGGTATTGGTTCGCATATTAAGAATATAAAGAGCTTCCACAAGATGAACTATTGGAATTATTATAGGACACTTCATTCTTACCCACTTAGGGGAAATATCCTCACAACCTTTAGGGAATATTCATGGTGGACATCGTAGTGGAATGGTGATATACTGCCAAATGTATTCCTCAGAAGCCATCTATGAGATTGAAAATATTGCAAATAGATATCTATGAATTGTGTATAAACTTTTTATAAAAACAATAACACAACTATACCTACTTAAAAATCTAGGTAAATGTGGTATTAAATTCTATTATAGGCCATAATAACATAAGATACAAAACCACTATTCACAATTAAGAATGGGTTTTGGTATTTTTCAGTTTTTCACTCGTATCAAATGAAACTTTTCATTATAAAAATGATGTTCATTTTAATTTTATACTAATTTTTTGTATTTATATATATTTAAGAGGATGGACTAGATTGACGACCAATTATAATCTATATAGTTACATACTTTTAGGGACAAAAATATGTTTTCCACTTAATCGACAACATAACAATTTCCTACCTATGTAGCCAATGGTACTTAGCTCAACATGCCATAATTTAATTCTTATTGAATCATCTTTAAAATTTGATAAAAATATATTTCGTTAATATAAGAACTTCATGTGTCAATCATGGATTATCAATCATTCTAGGAATTTATATAAATATCCATACTTAATCAAGGAAATAACAATATGAAACACAAAAATGAACACTGAAATTAAATGCCTCATGTATAGAGGTATGAAATATTAGTCATATCAAACCTATAATTATGAATGTAATTCAATACCCTTATTTCACTGGGCTATATATTATAAATTTAATTTCATTAATATCTAATAGAGAACATCAAAATCATCTGTGTCACACTATAGTGTTTTCTTATCAATTGTAATTAGCATAATAAATAATAGAAATCACATATTCCAAGAAATTTTGGTGTCTACTATTCAAGGTGTAGTTATGAATAGTAACATGCTCATTTCCAAATTCCCATTACACTTAACCTCATGTATAATAACAAAAATATTTGAAAAAGGTAAAATTTACTTTGATAAAAAAATTTAAAGTCATATAATTAAATCAACATAACTAAAGAACCTATTCACTGGGTCCTATGGCCTTAAGCGCAGATCCCAATACTCTAGTAGCTTCCAAGAGGCAGCGACAAGTTAAAGGGGGTACTATAGGGAGAATATACTCACGTAATGGGGTGGAACTACATCGTACAACAATAAGCTTATAACATATGAAGCTTTGTATAAAATGAAACTAAATGATTTTACAAGCTACCCAATGAAATGTAATCACAAACAAAATTTATAATATTAAAAAACGGAAGGATAAATCCCTGAACTACTATATAACAATACCAAAACCCACTATGATGTATCTTATACATGGATGAAATGTGTCTTTAACTATAAGGAGATAATTAGATTGGTATATTAAACAATCTAAAAAATTAATAAAAAAAGGATTATCCACTAGAATATTGAGCATATTATTGGTTTGATTCATTTATGCTCTATCTATAAGAAACGAAAATCAAATTTCTATAGCAAGGACTATTTCTTAATTCGTACAGATAGATATATAATCTAAATAGGTACCATGTTGTCTAGAATTGAGTGGGAGATAATATCCTATTAGGAAACCACCATTGGCATCTATAATTTCTTAATGAGGTGTTCATAACACTAGTAGCTTTAAGGCATATATAAATTATAGACAATTCTAAATAAATAACTACAAGATAACTCACGTTTCTAAAGGGAACTTGGTGATTCTACCTACATTGGATCATGACAATAATGAGTATTTCACCAATAACTATATATATCATAATATATATATATATATATTATAGTTATATAATGAACCCTATTATATATACTATATACGTGAAATCATATGTATCCATATACCTTGAATACTATGTGATGGTTTGACTTGGGCGTAACTTTGTCATCCATAACCAGTCTGAATGATACTATTGATCCAAAATGTTTAGAATCCCTTCAATTCAAAATTAATGTGATATGTCATGGTCCTCACTTGATATATTGTGTCATTTATCATGTCCACACCTAAAGTAGGTGTTGTTGTGTGTCATGCCCACCATCCAAAAAATGTCAATTGTGAGAGACAACATGATCATCACATGTTTTAATGTAGAGTAAATTTTCACTATCAATAATTCCCATAACCATCAGTCCACATTCCCTATCTATGTATTAATAACAATACGATACGAATAACAATTATTTATTTCATTTTATGCATTAAACTCATCTAGCACAAAAAATATATGGCATTACATTTGATATGAAGTATTTAATAAATCATGAAATGATCAGTGTGACCATTCCACACGTTAAAATCTTTTTAAATTTATTTATTTAATTAATTTAAATAAGAAAACCAAAATGAATCAATCCATTCCGTATATTTTAAAAAAAATTATAACAAACTAATTGAAGCACATGAACACATATGATATGATATTAGAATTTAAACAACAAATTTATTTTTCCATCTTTCATAAGGCAAGGATAGAATATAGAAGGATATTTGGTTCATTATTACTTGATATATAAGTGTTAAATTTAATATTACACTGAATATGAACACATATGATATGATATGAAAATTTAAACTACAAATTATAAAAGGGAATTTCATGCTAGATCACCCTTGCGGTGTCCCTGATAGAGGTAGGAAACCTCAAATTATTAAAAAATTATACCGAAGACTATAAAAAGGAGAATATAATAATTTATATTTAGTAAATCAATATTAATGAAATTATCAAGAAATGATTATATACAACTGAATTTCATAGCTATGAACACACCATAAAATTTGAGGAAAATAATTACACAACCATTATTAAGGTCATTGATTACTCCTAATCTGATAGTGTCCTAGGAATAAAAGTAAATTGGATGAAATAAAAGAAATATATTATTTCCATTTAATTAGATCATATGTTCTTACACATAATTTTGATATTTAATGTAAAAAAAATATTGAACAGAAGTATTATAATGAAAGAGAGAACCTCAAGCTATCCAATTCTTCAAATGGATCATGATTCAGAGTCTGGATCATAGGGACATCAAAAAATAAGGTGAATCTTGAGTTAGAGATATGGTATAGGATAACTAAATCTATCCACTTGAATGAAAGGGAGGAAGAGAAAATATATTAAAATATTCATTATGTGAAAATTGCACATTTCACCCTCAAAAAATCAGTGCACACCATTTGGCCACACCATCAGCCTAACTATAGTCCAAGTGTAACAATAGCCTCAATATAAGATGTTTTAATAAATATAGGGTCATATTCCAA
Organism: Viscum album; assembly: GCA_963277665.1. Taxonomy (NCBI): domain Eukaryota; kingdom Viridiplantae; phylum Streptophyta; class Magnoliopsida; order Santalales; family Viscaceae; genus Viscum; species Viscum album. Next base: position 1,111,893,976 of record OY728158.1, read on the forward strand.
GGGTTAAATGGTTGATGATAAATAATGTATCCCCCAGATCTCCACTATTTCACTACAAATGTTTAGAAGAAACCACGCTTGCTAGGTCATACAGTTTCTGGTAACTGTGCGAACTATATAACTTACAAAATTCCTATGATATCAAGTTAAAAAAATAATATATAAACCCTCACGAACTGATTAAAAACATAATGATACCTAATAATATCCATATAATTTTTATTTAACCCAAAAAATCTATTCATACTATCATTAAAAAGTGTTTCATTACCGAAGTACATTTGGATTTGTGTTTACCTATAAATGAATTTATATTTGTTTTATTTAAATACATCAAAAATATTTATACAATATACTATTTCATTATAGTACATTGATGGAATATAATATATGAATGTTAATATACGGATGAATGGTTAATGGGACGAATAAGAATAGAATAAAGTGAGTCGAGTTTTATTCTAGGATAGTCAGAGTTTTCCACATCATGAAATAAATTCATTGTTTCCATTAAGATGGAAAAATTCATTGAAATTATAAATAAATTAATAACCTCTAACTGAAGAATTTTTATAATTATGTATGGTACATGGAATTAAAAATAAAAAAAATGTGACAATGAAGTTTATTTTCCATGATTTTTTTTACAATATTATACCTCTATGGGATATAATTAAACTTTAAGAAAAGGATGGATATTCAATAACTTTTTATATTAATGAAATAATAAATAATGGGTTAAATTATTTTTTTATTCAAGGACAAGGTGGGGATGATGAGAGAAAATTATCCAATGTGATATTTTTATTCTAATGTTGTGGTTATTTTTTTGAAGAATTCATGGAAATTCCAAGTGGAGTAAATAATGAACTTATAATGTCTGAAATATGATGAAGGTATGGGGAGTGAAACCTATTTAGTTTTGAAATCATAATATGTTTTTAAAACTGAATATTGATTAGACAATGAAAGATGAAAAAATAAATTAAGAGGATTGGAAGTCTAAAATAATTTGTTAATCTTATAGGATTAACTCTTGTGTTTTATAATATTATCACAGTGTTCATAAATAGATGCATATGATTTTTTAAGGGTTATATTCAAGAATAATTCATATGTGTTTCACTATAATATATGAATTTTTTGTTGAGACTGTGTATCATCCCTTGTCATTCGTCAGATCAAGGATTTTCACTAGAGTTAAGAAATGTGTTGTGGTCCATCTCTATGATACAAAAGTGGTGGAACTAGTGTCAAACCATTAGAATAATATATTAAAAGAACTAATGGGATTAATTGTTTAATATACCATCCTTTTAATTATTATCCTCTATTAGTAATCAAGAGTATTATTTCTTATCTCCTGAAATTGTATTAATTTCCAAAAAAATTAAGTCCCATTTTCTTTGTTTCATGATATGGATGAGTTAATTGTTTATTCCAATTGGGTGTGTTTAATGATGACTGCAAGGGATCAATAAAATTCCACATGATATTATGGATCATTTTTTCTTATGTATGAACATTTATATTAGGTGATGAAAATTTTAGAACATTTCATCCCTATTCCCATGTGAGGTCCTATAAGGGAGTTATATAATTTCAGTTACACAACCCAACAATGTTTTTATTTTAACCAAAATAGGATTTAATTTGAGGGATAAATAACATGAAAAATATAATAAATTCACAAGAAACACAAAAAAGTAATAGATAACTACAAATCATTATTTCATCAGATGATATTTCTGATATTCATAAAAAAATTACATCATTAATAAAAAACCCTATCAATACCAATGATAGGTTGAAAATAAAAATAGAAATGAGCCCTAAAGTATTCATATAAAATACTCGGTATTGGAATCATGTACAAAGGGAATGGGTGATATTACTTCAGATAAATTTTTAATTTTATGTACTAAAGAAAATACACCAGTCAACATCTAATAAAAATATCTAAGAAATCCAAAAATACTAGAATACAATATAAAACTCTTTTATTTTCATATTTTCCATATGAAATAGAATATCTCCAAAATTATTTTCCAAATAACCATATAACTACTATGGGATATTTTGAATGACTCATTCAACATTATTTTAAAAACACCTTAAGTACTATGGTCTATCTAAAACTGTGAAACCATCCAAGAAAAATATATAAATGGTGAATATAAATTGGGGTAATTATAATACATATATATTAGAATTATCTATAAATACTTTTAATCTATTAGGAAGATATACACAAAATTTGGATTGAATAAATAGTAAAAATTATATTTAATCCCATACCTGGTTATGAATTAACACATCTTACAATAAATTTACTCTCTAAATATAAAAATAACATAATTTATGAAAAATCATAACTAATTTTCAATAAGGGTGCCCCAAACCATTTTCCCCACCAATAAAAATACCCTTATATGTTAACTGCATTTTTCATCATGTACCTGTAAAATACAATTTTCATATACCAAAACATATAAAAATCTCAAACATATCATACCAAATGCAATATCAGTATATATAGTTTTATCCATGCCAATCCACAAGAATTGATAATATGAAATAAGGTATATTCAACAATTTTTATAATATCTTCAATGTTGGGGGTAAACCTCACAACTTATATATATGCATTAATTATGTTATCAAACATATGTTATCATACATAGAAATGGTGAATGATATATCATCCATTAGCGATGTTACAAATTATACAAATACATATATTATCATTCAATGGATAAAATAAAAATAATGTTACAGTGTAGATGAATTTTTGATCCCCTAGGCCCAATATCACTATTTTATAATACATGAAACCATCCCGCAATTGAAAATATAGAAAATTTATATATTACACTTATGGATGATATGATAAATAAAAATTCTAGATGGACATGAAAAGGATCCCAACAGGTAGTCAAAAGTAATAAATCATCCATGGTGTATCCATGGGTTGAAACCAAAACACCCATCAGATAGAATAGACCGTCCTACCATTATAAAAAATACTTCTGTCTGATAATGAAAATTAAGGATGAGAAATTCATCTTTGGGGAATGATTGAATATACATTAGGCCAAGTAAATCAAAACCCAATCAATCATAGTGCCTTATTCTCCTTTTATGACCACTATGGTTGCTACACAAACATGCATGGATTTACTATTGTGTTATTAATTCATAACTAAAATGGTTAAATCTAAAGTATTTTTAGCATATATATTAAAAAAATTCATACATGAATATATCATATAAATATCGTCTATATTCTCCCATTTTCCCCATATATATATATATATATTTATAAACTGTGACGGATATAATTCAGAAAATATACATTTGAGAATTCATTCATATCATGTATTATGATGTCAACATATCATATATATAAAAAACAAATTATAATATTATATTAATATTTTTTATTAGAATGTATTCCAATTGAATATTAATAATTCATTTTAACCATGAATTTTTTACTCTATTACAACTATATTATACCATCCAATATTAGGAATGTTGGGAATATTCCAATTGAAGTATCCATAAAACTATATACTCATTACATTATGAAACTATGCTTTATTTTATATAATAAATAATACAATAAAAACAATATAAAAAATTCATTTTATTTTATTAAAAAATAATCAATATTGATTTCATTAACTTCAAAATGAATTTCATTATATTAAATAATTAATGAATAATCATCCAAAAATCATTTTGGATCATCACTAAAACACTTTTATTATGAATCTCTATGTAAAGTTGATTCCTCATTCAATCACCAAATTTTTTTACCCAGTTGTTATTTATATCATTGAATGTAAATATGAATTATAGAGTCAGTAATTGTTCGAAAATAATGGCCTCTAGGAATGAATTACTTCTTTTGAATATACAAATGAATCATATGTGATCTCTATTGAAAACATTTATCTCTATAAATATCTAAAAATAATACATCATATAAAAGAAATTATATTTATATGACCCCAACATCTTGGAAATAAATATACCATTGGACAATGAATGCTATAAAACTATATATCCTACTCAATAATTATTGAATCAAGATTTACAGTCTTACCATATAGATGAATTCATCAGAGGTAATTAAAATTATAGATGAGAACAACATATGTGTATGGTTTTATATGTTAGAACCAATGAATTTGAATATAACTAGGGAATTCATGTTTTGAGGGGGATTTTGGATGCATTCAAGAAGAAAGATTTTTTTTCATTATAATGTTCACAATTCCATGATGGTAAGTAGGTAGTGGCCTCAATGTTGACGTTTCAAATGAATTAATGTGGTGAGTAGTGGTTTGTGTATATACCTAGAGTGGATATAATTATTTTTAATAAAAAATTATGTGGTTTGAAATTACTATGTTGGATATTGTTTTGTCTAAACTTTTTCTCTATGTAAATTATTTTCCACTAAAATTCAATATTCAATCTATTTTAGCTAGAATGACACTTTTGGGATTCTCTATCAGAATTAGGGACTATTAAAATTAATTGTGATGATGTGGTTTAGTAGTTCTGGTGGTGCATTGAGTCATCGAGTGTGTGAGTTGTACAATGAGGCTATAAGAAATAAGGATAAATGAGTATTTATATTGAAATCTTAGTGAATATGAGTTGAAACTTTGTGGGAACCTTCCCCACAATTTAGAGGTTTTTTATTGTGTCCACCTAGGTGATTTATATTCTATCCTCCATGAGATGGTTTATGAAATATTGATTTTAGAAAAGAGTTAATTTATATCTAAAGGACCATGGAGCTTTGAGGTTATAATTCTAGAATGATATATCTAAACATTTAAGTACCATATACACTGTATAAGTTTCCATGATCTGTTAGAGGCCATTTAATATTTTTCTATAATTAATATCTACACACATTCTTGTATCTATTATTAGTTTACTTCATAAAATAATTTATGACAACTTATCCCTCATAACCATATTCATCTACTTATCCTATGAGTTTAAAACACATGGTTCATCTAGATTAAACTCTATTAAATCAAGGTATTCACCCTCCCACCCTACATTCCATCTTTTTCTGATTATTATTTCTTCTTCATGATTTCTCTCTATTTGTAGATTCTTAAAATTTAAGTTAAAATTTGTTAATGGTTTGATGATATATTTATATGGTTATATTTTTGGTGGATTCCTTCAACTATAGCGGTGACAAGTACCAAATGTAATTTAATCACATGCAGTGGTTCATTGAATCATTATATAATGTTGTTGATTCATGAGTTATATATTATTATACATAGAGATGTTAAATTGTAATTTAATAGAGTCATTGGGTATGTGGATTAGATTGGACTTATTAATTGTATCAATGCATAAATTGTTAAGGAATGTGAAATTAATTATGTACTATTACACATGAATTTATGTTTTACTAATTGAATTCCATGTCTTTTAATAGATATAATTCCTTGTATTATTAATGTGTTTTTTATTAAAGCATGTTAATAACACAATTAAAATAGAATAAAAATATTTATATTTTAAAGGAAATTATTTAATAGAAGAGGATTTCGAATGGGTTTTTAATTCTCTTATTAAAAAATTTAATTTCAAAAGTGTTCTTTAAACCTGGATATAAATTGAATTATTTTTCCCCAGTTTCTTAAATTGTAGGTTTATCTATTCTGAAACATGATCTTAAATAATTTAATAATTCATTTTGGTAAATATTAATGTCGTAAGATAAGAACTATATTTTTAATGTTATACTATTTCCAAAAAAATATTATGCTCATGTGTTTGGATGATGTTTTGATAGGTTCCCCAGGAAATCATTTTAATAACATTTTTTTTGATTCCATGTATATTTTTTAAGGTGTTAAATTCATTGTGGTGTTTTTATTATAGATCCTTGTGTGTCTAAATTTTTTAGTGACATTATATATTTTGTTTCATTGTGGTCATATCATTTGGATTTGGACAACACTGGGAGGCATTTTATATTGTTATAATTAATTTAGATGACCCCTGGATAGATGAAATGGGTTGAAATATAGGCTTTACCATTGGTTTTATACTTGGTGACTATTTTTTATGGAATTTTACTGTGATTTATTTCATTATATTATGGATGAAAAAATCAACTAAGGTATATCCTTCCCAATATAAATATATTTGATTGCTAGAATACCTAATTTAAAGGATGGTATTGATTTTTAATGAACATATTTGTTGGGTATTAATTGTTTCCATGGAATATTAATTTGGAAATATATAATTGTATTATATTAATATTGTATGAGCTTGAGATTGAGTATATATTATAATTGATTCTATTAGTTTTCATCTCAAATTCGAATATTTAATGATCACAGACACTATTTAATGATTCTATTGAATTTAAATAAGTTGTTTATAGTTGAAAAAAATATACTTCACTACTTCACTCTTCCGTAGAACTCCAAACAACACAATAGAATTGGATAGAATTGGATCTATAGAAAAATTTCAAGGAAAACACCGTAACATAGCTCAGTCCAACATCCTCTACAAATATTAGAATGAAATTACGAGAATTCTTCCTAAAGTCAGATATTAGATCCTATAAACTCATGAAATTACACACCATTACATAAATATCTAAGTTAAAAAAATATTATAGGTATGATTTATCCATGACGCACCTAAATGGTTACATCATAGCTATCTCGAAAAAATTAAAAAACATACAAAGTGATACTACCAATAAATAATTCATAACTCTAACATCTTTGCCACAAATCCCACCTCTATAGAATTGAGAAGTCTTCCTGGTAGTAATATACTATGATCATGAACACTAATAGGGGAATTTAAATATAGTCAAAATCATGTAAATATTTTCATTCATTACTCAAATTACCTCATAAAATTCTATAGGTTTCTCGTATAATATTAAGGATATAAATAAAACTAGTTTATTCTTTGGAAGCTATTCTTCAATCCTTCCATGTAATTATCTATCACCAATGTCCATAATCTGTAATTTAATGTTAGGTTATTTCATCTTCTAATATATATATATTTCCAAATATAGAGTGTGTATTATTGTAATAATGTTTCAATCTCATCAAAATTTCTTATTCTCTCTTAGAAATTCCCTATATTCGTTGGATATAATTTAGCTTATACTGATATGTGTTTATTTATATTAAATCATCTCTCTCCCATAATTTTCATCTATTATTAGTGATCATTGCATATAAAGGTATGGATTATACATTACATCCCTAATCATTAAATTGAACAAAACGTTTATATTTGGGATTTCTAGTTATACCAAGAAATATAGTGTCGACTATAATACTAGAATAATTCTATTACCTAAAAATGTAAAAGAAAATTCATATTATGTATACTATTAATTATGAGGGACTAGTACATTAAATCCTTATTCCATTGAGGTCGTAGAAGTTATGGATCTTCTAGATTTATTATTGATATTCTTTATAAAATTATCATCTATATTTAATTATTAAATTTCTATATTATATTCACATTCATTCATCTAATTAATCATATAATTATTCCATCAATAAACATAAATGTTCATTTTTTGAATCACTCTTATTTTTATTCTTCCATTTTTATTAACATAAATAATTATATTTTTATACTTTGGACAAAAATTTATTTTTTTATTAATTTTTTTCTATATAGTGTACATAATTGAGGTTTTTAGACATCGACACTTCAATCATTACATTTTTTCGTGGGAATTTTACCCCATAGATTTTTACCATACATAGAACTACATTTGTTACCAAAATATATATGAATGACATATATTTATTTTTGAAATACATAAATATTTTTTTAAATATTTAACTGATTTTTAAAAAAAGTTATTTATTAATATATATATTTTTCAAAACCTAGATGGTTCTCCCAAAGAAAACATTATGGGTTTTCCCCCATTATTATACTAATATTTATTATTTTTAGAAAACCAAAATTGTAACATCATATGATTTTGGGAACATTTTTTCAAATAAAATAATTCTCATTATTGTATTTTTTTTATATGAATCAACACGCTAATGGGACACTAAAATCAACACCATATTATATTTCCATACACACAACCCCAAATTTTTATGATTCATCATATTATATTTGTAATTATTAATATAAGAAAAATATAACATTTCCATTAAAATGATAGGTATGAAAATGGTTAGGAGAATTACAAAAATATTTTTTTCACATATATGTATAAATATTTTTCCAATTAATTATAAATGAATCTAAATCTTTTTTACAAATAATGGGAGTTTTTTTCAAAAAAACAATGTAAAATTGTGTTCTAAGATAATAAATAAAAAAACCACTGAGGATTGATTATATTAATTATATATGTGTATATAATATTAAATATAATTCTTTATACTCATATTTTGTGTTTTATAGACAGTATATATGATCAAATCCAATTTTATGCATAAATAATTATTTTTTTTCTAAAAAGGCAGTTTCAACACCTTTTTATTGAACATTGGTTTTTATACTAGGTCTTTAATATTCTATTAATTTTATTTGAAAAACAAATCATCTATATTTTATTTTGAATATATATTATTACTTTTGTTATTTTTTTGATTTTTTATAATAAGTTTCATGCTTTCATGAATAGTAAAAAACTGATTTTTATCCAAAACTGTATTTTACTATGAAGCCTTTATGCAAAAAAATTATTATTTTTAATAAATTTTAAAATGTAATAAGATAATTATAATTTAAAATATTACTATTAATATTTTTTAAATTATTATACACATTAATTTATTATAAAAAATTTAATATTTTTTAATGATGAACTTGTTCCAAAAAATATATTTTCGTGGCATTTTACTGGTTTTATTTTAAATAAAATTATGCAACTTAATTTTTTTTAATTTCAAAAAAATGATTCCAAATTTGGATTATTAACCTCAAATATTCTAAAATAATTACAATTTTGAAATATAAATACTAATCATGGTAAAGGTTTTTACCACGATGAAGTGCAAATTTAGTAGTTTTGATTAAAAATTAAACTATAAAGCTTTAAAATGATTCTAAAAAAAGAAAAAAAATACGCTGATGAACAAAATTTCAAACTTAACACATCAGTTTATATGTTTGTTATAGAAAATTTTCATTGATAATGATTTTTATATTATGTATATAAATGAATGTTGTAAATTATAACTTTCTTTGAAATCATTACCCCGTATATGTCAAAAATGGAAATTTTTATGTTATGAAAGAATATAAATTTTAATGTTTAACATAATAAAGATATATTCAATATAGAAATAATTTTTTTCTATTTTTTTCACTTAGTCGAAATTAATGAATTTATAATATTTTATTTAATATATATTTAAAGATGTTACTATCATGTTTTATTTACTGTATCAATTTTTATATAAGGATGAAAAATATATATATAGAAATACAATTATTCTTCTTAAATATTGATTATTTTTCATTTTAATGGTATTTAAATTCAAATTTTTAGTTACCAAATAATCATATTAAATAATTACACACCATTGATGTAGTAATTATTTAATAAATGAATGTATCCTATAAATGTTAATCAAAATATTAAAATAAATAAAATGTGATATAATTAATGGAAAAAAATATATTATCATTTCATCTTAGGGAAAAATTGAAATACTATTTTCCATGTTTACTTGTTATCTTTATATTTTTAAAGTTATATCTAATGAATAGTGTGTAAATTATTAATAATGATATTTTAACAAAATAATATTTTAATAAATTATTGAAAATTCATAAATCATCATTATAAATCCATAAAATATATAATATGGTATACAATTTTATTATTTATTCATTTAAAATTTAGTTCAAATCATGTAAGTAAAATTTATAACATTTTATTTTTGAAAAATTGGATAACATAGATAATATTAAATTATGTTAACTAAGGGTTGATAAAAATTATATGGTATTAAATTATTCCAAAATATATCCAAATTATATTTTTGATAATATTAAAACCTTATATTAATGTAATTTGGATGTTATGTGGAATGGTACTGATTTGTTTATAAATTACTAGTACTAGAAATTCCAAATGTCCCTCTTAACTCAATAAAAAAGGGACCAAAAAATATAACAAATCAAAACACATGTGAAAACAAAAAGGTCATTACCGGAAATAAACTTTTAACATGAAATTGTTAATAAAAAAGTAATAAAATGACATAAGTAAATAATACATGGTATGCTATTATTGGATAATATTCTATAATATATTTACAAAAAATATATTTGTATTCTAAATGATGTTTCCATGAGTATGATTGGTGTCAAGCTATAATGGAAGGAATTTTTGTCCCATTGGTTGTATATGGGGTGAATAACTTATAAGATACTTGTTCCTTTTGTAGTGAATATAATGAAATGATAGTTATTATGTACATAATTATAAATATTAGGTTATTTTCATGTCCATATAATTTTCATTCATTTATGGATTATATGATTCGACTAATAATAATGTTGTAAGGGAAAAGTCCATAATCTCATTATTATTATAGGTTTTTTAGATAAGTGTCTAGTAGAGAATATTTATCACCAGTTTCCATATTACAAAAATGAGTTTCCAAATTTCTTTAACTATTCATATAAAAATTCTTGAGGTCATTTTTACCCATGATTAAATTTTTACTAAAAAGTTTGAGTCGAATTTGTTATTATTTTCTAAATGATCTACTTTGTGATTTTTTTAGAAAACGAAAAAAGGAATATTTTTTAATTTTGTACGACATGATTTTTTTGATAATTCCTTTAAAAATTTATTTATTGAATATTAACTTATATTTTGAAAATGTTATTTTCAAATAAAGTTTTTCCTTTTAAAATGTAAACAGTTTTTATGAATATTATTATTATTTATATAAAAATACTATATTCCACGTGTATTATTTTCATGTGATCTTATAAAATTATTTTCCTTATAAGATGATTTTATTTATGTTAATAATGCATTATTTTGGGATATTAGAAAATGATTCAATACTTATTCTATTTATGGTTGGTTTATGTTTATGAAAGAATGTTATTTATTTATCCCATTAATTTTACATGGGTATTCATTTGATAGAATGATGTTTATGGAACCCATTTTCTCTAGGTTCCGATATGATGAATGATTTATGTTACTATAGAGCACATAATTATGGTTTTCATTATGTGATGGGTGAGAACTATTTTTCCTCAAATTCATCGGGTAAAGAAATAAATGACATGATACATACATAAATGGAATGGGAGGTGAACTTATTTTAGTAATACTCGATTATAATAATGATTGAAATCATTTAGTACTGTAATTTTACCGCTATGATGTTTTGATGACTGAACCCATTCCAATATGATAGTCTTGGAAAATAAAATTTACTATTCCAATTTTTTTCTATTCTCATTTGCTTCAATAAATTCACTATTTTATGCCAATGCTATTTTCTAATTAATATTGTTCCATAATGGTTTATATCTTGTAAAATAAAAATATATATTACATTAATAAATATTATGATATAAGATATATAGGGTATGGTTGAAAAAATTTAAGATCAAATTTTTACAATCTTAAGCTCTTGTTTTTCTTGATTTCCCTCTTATTTACCCATAATGGGCATCTAAGCTCACCCATTACAAATGTTTAATTTTACCTGGTTATATATAATGTTTTTTGGTAGGAATAAAAATAGAGAATATCATCATGAGATATTTTGAAGATATTTCACCAGACTAGATGATTCTGTTTAATGTTTTCAAAGGCACTGGACTATTATGGTCCATGGACTTGTGGTCCTGTAATGTATGAATATTTATTTAAAATATGATTATCCATGTGCCGAAATCCATATTTTTTTAGTTTGTATTTATGAAATATTTTAGTCATCATTTAGATATTATTATGAGTAATACTTAATGAAAAATATAAATTCATTTCTTTTTATATTTCTATGGATGTCTATAAATATAAATCTAATTACCGATTAAATTTCTACAGTTTTTTTTAAAATCATGAATAAACATTTTTTAATCCTAAGGTATCATATATTGAAATATTATAATTAATTTTCCATGATTATGTGATTTTAACAGTAGGACAACTATTATTGGTTCGTTAGTTTTTGGTTTTAGTCAATGTTGGGAACTATATGGAACTGGGTTAATAATGAATGTGTTGCAAAATTCATGAAGAGAATATAAATGGGACGATCACTAAAGTAATGAATCTTGCGATCATTCCTAATATGTTTTCCCAAATCAAGATAAACAATGTGAACATCAACCAATAATCAAACACACCAAATAGGTTAATGAATGCGTTTTCTAAGAATTTTGGTTATGCATACCATGGAGTAATGAATATTTTCCCCCTTTATGTCATGAATGTTGGAGGAAACATTCAAATGGATGTTTTAGATGAATAATATAATTGTTTTTGAGAATTTGAATAATGAAAAAATTGTAACTGCAAAGGGAAAAATAAAATGTTCAATTAATTCAATGTTTATGAATAATAAAATCTCTAAGGTACTAACAAATGATGAATTATTTTAATGTCAAATAAATGGGAATAATGAAAATTTATATCTAAATTGGAATTATCATGTATATAATCAGAAAGGATTTATATGGAATTGTTTTATTACTAAGGATGCTAAAACAATAGGTCAAATGTGAAGGGAATATGGTATTATGTAATGGTAGAGTTTCCTAAGTTAATGTCTTATGGGTGAAGTGGAATATTTGATGTGTTTATTTATTAGAGTCATGAATTATGTTGTATGAATTTTTATTTGTTCTAATTAAATAAAGGAGTTTTTTAATGGTTTTAATGGACCATAAAATGCATTAAATTGAATGGTGATATTTATAAAAATACATAATTAAGGGAAGGATAACCCTTAGTATGTGTATGATTTTGGTAAAATGAAATATAAAGATGATATATTATAAATGGGATAATGTTAATGAATTACAGACTGATAAGATAACCAGATGGTTTTTGTAATCCTAAATTAAGTTTATAGAACTTTTGGACTTATGGTTTTTTAAAATAGTTAATTTTTGGAAGCATGCATGTATTAACTGATTCATTATGGTAATTAAGGTTATTACCATGTTTCATGATATAAAATGATAATCATCTTCTCATGTATTGTATGTGAAAATTAAGAGTTACATCTTAATTTTTGGTATAAATTATATGTTTTGTGACATTATTTAGACTGTTTTAGGTTTTAATATTCAAGAAGTTTTATAAGGGAAACTAATTATGAAATTGATTACATTTGAATTTTTTTGACGGTTTATAGATTGGTGTTTCTATTTATGAATATTGGAAAGACTTTTATAAACACATTTTTGTGATTATAACTAGATATAAAAGGAATGACTTATCATCTCATTGTGGATCATATAATAAACTATTTATTCAACCCTTATAATTTTACCCGTATATCCTAGATGGAGATATAATATGGCAATATATAAAGTCCCAGACAATGGATGATATTTTTATTAAAAAATTTCATGAAATTATGTAAGTATATCTTCGATTGAATATTAATAATATTTAGGAAAATTATGTTGAAAATCAAAATTCATCCCAGTACACTATTTTCTATAAAATCAAATAGTTAATTAGATCTTTATAGATTTATCATTCTATGATGATTAAATTTATAATAACCATTTTCACAATCACGTTACATCAGAAAATGATAGTTGTATTTATCATTATGTGATGATTACATTTACAATGTGGTTTTTCCATTAAGAAATTATAAAAAATCCACCATTTATTTTCTATGTGAAATTTGAAATAGAAAGAATGTGATTTCCATTTTAAATTATTTATGGAATTTTACTATCAAGCTATCCATTTGAGCCTCCAGAAAACCTATCTCATGTTCATGATGTGTTCCACATATCCCTTCTGATGATTTATATTCACAATCCTTCACATGTAGTAAGCTCTAAGATTATACTTTGGGGGAAACACCCTTATATTGATGAGTAACTTGTAAATTTTTTTTGATCTTATAGATAAATTTCAACAAAAAATGATCACTAAAATAGTGAACTATTTTCATAAAAATAAAATATATTGAAAAATATGTGTGGTATCTTAACGATGTAGTGAGGTAGTATTATCCACATTTTTTTGAATTTGAATGATGAATTTCAAGGGAGAAATTGAATTAAAGTGTGGGAGAATGTTACAAACATAGATTTTTTTACCCTTTTTAAATAACATAAATTTATTTAATGTATTATTTTATACTCTTCACAATGTTAAGCATGTGATACACCCAACACCAGTATAAAAATCATTACATGAAACAACGAGTTTCAATTAATGATTTTTTTATTATTATAAATATTTCATAAAAATTATAACCAAGCCATTAGAATAAAAAGTATGAACATGATTGACTATAATATGAAAATTTGGATAACATTTGAATATATAATACATTTTCCAATTAATAATAAATGAATACAACCAACATTTCAGTGTAAAAGTAAAATTTGTTTCTAAGAAAAAATGAAAAATTGTTTTTTATTCCAATCATTAAAAAAATTAATCATTCTTGATTATATTATTTAAATATAAGGATAATATATTCAATTTAAATTTTAAAATACATCATTCATTTTTATATACAATATATAAGAATAATTCAAATTTTACTCTTAAAAGAAGTATTTTTCTAAAAAGGTAGTTTTGACTCTTTTTGGTAGCACAATTATTTTAAATATAATTTCTAAAACTGTAATAAAAAATATTTTAAAAATAAACATATTATTTGAAATTTTAATATCAAAATTTACTTTGTTTGAATTTTTCATATTTCTATGATACGTTTCATATTTTGATGAACAATTAAAATAATAATTTTTTATTAAAGGATTTATTTTATTTTAGAGCCATTAGATGGTCAAATTATTTATTTAATTTAATTAAAAACTAAATTTATAAAGTTAAATTAAAAAAAACAGTTTTCTTCTTTCAAAATGAGTTTATAGTCATATTTATTATATAAATACTTTATGTTTCAAAATGTAATATTTCCAAAAATATATTTTTCATTGAATTTTACACATTTTATTTTAAATTAAATGCAAATACATTTTTTTTTAATTTTCAAAAATGGATGCAAATTTGGATTATGTAAATCCTATTTTATTAAATAGTTCAACTTTTATTACCAATATGAAAAGAAATTGTGGTATATTTTGTTATAATTGATAAGGGTAAAATGGGTAATTTAGCATTAAATTTCATTATAAAGACAATAAAACGTGTCTAACACATGAAAAAAATATAATTGTATGAGTAAACATCACCTATAAACATATAAAAATCTAATTTTTGTTTTTTATACAAACATTTCATGGAAATTACTTCTATAATATTTAAATATAAGAAAATCATGAAAACTTTATTTGTCTTTACTATCCCTTATGTGTTGTCATGGGTTAAGATTTTTTTTACAAATGAATATAATAATAATTTTAAATCACATTATTAATATTTTTATTTAAAAAAATTCTTTTCAATATTTTGCTTTGAGTTAGATGAAATTATGGTATTTATAATATTATATTTAACAAAATCTAAAGATGTCACTTTCATGTTTTAAATACAATAAAATTGTTTTTACGAGGATACATAAATTATATATAAAACTATAAATATTATTATGAAATATAGTCTATTTTACATTATCCTGGTATTTAATTTTTTACTAAACCTATAGTTAAACTAAATAGTTAAGCGACACTAATCTAATAATTATTGTTTTAATGGAAATATCATATAAATGTTAATAAAAATATAGAAATTGATATATTTTGATATAATTAATCTTATAAACAAATTTTATAGATGTAATTGACCTCATAGGTATATAATATAATAATTGGATCGATGTTAACTATTTTATCATCATATTTTAAAAGTCTAAATAATAAAAATTGTCAAAATTGACAATAATGATATTTTATGAAAAAATATTTTTTTATGTTATTTATGAATAATAAATCATGTTTAAAAAATAGGATATGGAAAAAAAATTTATTAACTTTTCACTTATGATTTAATTTACAACACATATGTAAAATCAAAACCTTTTAATATGGAATTTTTTTTACCTTAGTTAAAATAAAAATAGGTAAACTAGTGGTTAATCAAAATGAAAAGTTGCAAAATAATACCCAAACTAATATAAATTGTAATTCATGATGATATTAAAACCTTATACCTAAATATATTTCAATCCTTTTCACTTTTAATGTATTTTTACTAATACTAAATTTATTATAAATTAGTAATTCATGAACTGCTAAAAGGGACTTCACCACAATTATAAATTGGATCCTCCTTCCTTACATAATCATAATAGAATGAGACTTATAACTCAACCTAAATCTAAAAATTATTCTATAAACATAACAATAATCATTATTGATTTTATCTTCTTTTCAGAATACCAAATCTAGAGTCATTTAGAATAGATCTAAATGAGCTGTTTGGAACAAGATATAATTGCTCTAATTAGTCATTGTATTTTTTTACTATTATATGATTCCACAAAATCTATGAATTATTTCATAAAAAATTATTTATTATACTAAAAATTCGTAAATATTAATATTATAATGAAACTCATATACAAAACCTTTCACATTGAACATGGAATAGTTGTACAGATTGTTCCCATGTGTAACTTATCATCTGAACATAGAGAAAAAATTATTCCCAGTCATCATCCTTTTTGATATGGAATTATGATGGGTTTAAAATTTATATATTATATTTATTAAATAATTATACTTATTTGAGGATAATATCATATTTTCCTTTTACAACATAATATTTTGAGAAATTATAATGTTGATCGTGCATATTTATGGCTTACCATCTCAATGATGATATATGATTCATCTTTCATCTATATTTCCCATGGATGGTTCAAAGGATGGATCATACAAATATATATGATATATTCAACATAGAAATTATTAATTAATTATAGAATATCGTAGACATATTTTTTCATTTCATATGATAAGAATGATGAAAACATCATTCATGTATACATACGACCTACCATCTCCATTAATGGTGTTTCAAATTTCTATATTTTAAAGAATATTAATAATACATATATAATGAATATAAATTATTTTTATATCATTTTTAAAATTCTAAAAATTAGTAAATATTGATATAAATAGGACTAAAAAAATATAACAAAACAAAACACCTGGGAAAAAATCTGAAATTACCTATAACGTAACATCACAATGAAATTGTTAAGAAATGATTAATAGAATTCCATAAGTAAATTATATATTATATTATTTAATATAATATGGTTCTATAATGTATTTATAATATTCATAAATTTATTATAATGTATTTTTTCATGATTATTATGAGAGTCAAGATATAAGGAATGGGATTACTGTCACAATTTTATTTTTGTGGGATACATGCCATATATGCTACTTATTTCATTACTTTTGTATATACATCTATGAATTTTTTATTAGTAATTATAAAAATATTATGGTATTTAAATATAAATATTATTTTTTTATTTAATTATACATACAATTCAATTGATTATAATTTGATTATGGTTATTTCAACATTCTGATTATTATTCGAGATTTTATTATATTTAAGTGTCTTGTGGGGAATATTGGTATTACATGTCCATGTATCCTGAAAATTATTTCCAAAATATTTTTACTACTCTTCTCCATTATTTAAAATTCAGATGTACCCATTTTTGAATTTTATATAAATGGATTAAAACTTTTATTTAATTTTCCAAATGAGGTATATTGTAACATTTCTTGGAAAAATACAAAAGGAATGTTTTTTATCTTATATAGTTTGATTTTTTTTTACAATTTTATGATTCCATAATGTAATGATTATTAAATTATAATTTTACTATTTTATTTAAAAAGAAAATGATTTCTTTAAAAATTATATGGAATTTTAAGAAAATAATTAATTTAAAAATTCGAAACGATATTTTCCGTAATAATTATATTCATGTGATCTTATTCAATTATTTTCCATCCAAGATGACATTATTTTTTGTTTGTTATTCATTATTTTGGAATATGATTCATTGATACAATGCTTATTCATTATATTGTTAGTTTATGGTTGTGATAATATAACATTTATGAAACCCATTTCTTTTTATTTATTCTGATATGATGTAGGATTTATGTTATTTTGGAACTCATAGATATCGTTTCCACTATTTGTAGGGTGGGACATAAATCTCCCTCCAATATATTGTGTAAAATTTTATATCTCAAGATATAGATAGGAATGGAATGTTAAGTGAACCCAATTTATCAAAATAGTACTACAATAAGGATTAGGCTTGGTTTTGTAACAAATTTTTTCCAGTATGATTGTTTGGGGAGTGACCCCATTCCACTATGAATGTCTTGGAATCGAGCCTTGACTATTAAGGAAATGATTTTCTTTGATTTCTTGTTTTCCAAAATTATATCTTTTATGTCCTTTTTATTCTCTCATAGATCATGTCTTATTATTATATATTTCTTATGAATAACGATGATTTATATTTTGACTCAATATTACGAAATACGAAATACTTGGTATGGTTATCCAACGACAGTTTCGTACTTAACATTATTATAGTAATGTTATTGTCTATCTATTCATTCATTACCCTTAGTGAGTTTTTGATCTCACAGATTTAAAATGTCTATTTTTTCTATTCTATAATGAATTGTTTTAGTTAGGAATAAAAAATGGGAAGATATTTATTTTAGGTATTGAAGATCATTCAGTAAACTATATTCTTATGTTCCACATTTCCAAAGTAAATAAAATGATTTAACATCCATGTATGAAAATACAAAACCATTTTACACTTGTACACTTTTCCAATATATATTTGTTATTTGATATAGAGAATAACTATGAATGATTATATACTAACAGATGAAAATGAGGAAAAATGGATTCTTAATGATATATTATATTTTAATTATAGGTTATATGAACAAATTCAATTAATTATGGTTTAGTCAAAAAAATATATAAAATTTCATACTGAATAATTTTTCATAACATATGGAAACACTCAAAATTGACAAGTGAAGGAACAAAAAAAGTCAAATATATATGAATAAATATGTTTAGACAATACATAAATATATATCATATTAATCCCTCGGAATATATCTATGAAATTATACATGATTCGTTAATAAATTAAATTATTTACTTTATCTTTGGGGTTTGACATCAATATAAATATTTTACAGAAAATCCTTTTGGTTATACTATGAAATTATCCATCAAAAGTCAACAAAATATAAGAATTAATGTACCGAGGATTATTGAAGTATAATAACCGATAAATTATCTTTTTACCAATGTGATAATAATTAATGAACATGGAAAAATGGAGGAAAATTAGTTTAAATAGACTATGGGGAAAATTTCGACCAAATAATCAATAAACCATCATTTGAATATGTGGTAGATATTTCTCAAATATTAAAAACAATAAAAAAGTACATAAATAAAATAATATTTAACCAAAGCTTTAGAAATATATATAATGAATTATAATGTAAATGATTGAATTATATAAATAATATTAACATAAATATGTATTTCCCCATGAATAAAAATTCTAAAGAGAAAAAGTGATGTATTAAGTCTCTAACAAATTTAACATAGAGTGAGAGTGACAACTCAAGTCATTAGTTCCTAATGTAAAATTTAGAGGTATGTGACTATGTAAATTTTACGTGTTAGTTTTTTTACACATATAAATCTTCTAACCCTCATTTATGTAATAAATATCTTTAATATCCTAAATAACGTCAGCAATTTGGATATTCTACAGAAATCTAAAAATTTAATTATAAAAAAATGATATTCTTTTTGATTTTATATAAAATAAATATTTAATAGAAAATTATGTATTACATATAAAAATAATGGAATTGCCTAAAATTGAAAATTTTGTATATCAAAATTGTGAAAAAAAATCGTTCTAATTTTCTAAAATGTGACGAACCGATAAATAAAATATTGGGATCTCAGTTAAATTATGATATTAATTCCTTGAATGGTTATTCAAATTAGACTTGTTTTAAAAAAAAATAAAAATGTTGAAATTTGTTAATTAGATATTCCAAAATAAATATTATAATTGATAAATGAAAAATGTTTTCCTTCGTTATGAATTATATTTTAATAATGAATGATTTTATAGACCAAAGTGCATTTTCATGTTATCTAATATTTTAATGGTACAATGTTTTGTAAATATAATTGGATTCCAAATTCATTATTAGTTAACATATGTTGATCTATGATATGAGTATCAAGATAATCAATCTCTTAATGTTCAATAATATAATGTTATAATGGGAATAACTCATAAAGACACTTTTTTACGGATATTAGTTTCTAAAATAACATTCTTCATGATCCATCCAAATTATTTATTCCAATAAAAATTAATAGAGTAAATATCAAATTTGGAGCTAAATAAAAATGTAAAATTACTAGTATATACTTGTTTAGATTCTTTAAATATATTATAGTTAAATATGTTGTAAATTTTTATTGATTGAGGGAATAATTTACTACGAATTGGGAAATTATGAGATAGTGGTATCAACATTGAAATTTATAATAATTTTGAACGATTTATAATTTAAATGGTTTGATATTATTTACCACATCTCAATTTTAAAAAATTTATATTATATATTTAAAATATCTTACATGTCCTACTAATTTGTGTTAAATTTCTCCAGAAAATGTATCATGGATTTTCATTTATTACCTTAGTTATCATAACAATCAATCTATTATAAAAATTAACCATAAATCACATTTTAAATATTTACCAATATTATATTTCAATGATAACTTTTTTATTTTTCCCTGATAACAAGGTATGAATCAATAATACAACTTTAAAACTAAAAAGACCATTTCTTATTCTAAGGATGTAGATCTAGTTCAATTTGTTCATTTCGGAACAAATAATTTCTTCTAGTATCATGGTTAATAATTTCAACTTTGTTTGTATAAATAATTATAGTTGATTTACATGGGTTTTATTTTCAATAAATAAAAATGATTCTTTTAATGTATAGATAAAAATTTTATCTGAAGTTAGAAATTAAAATTGCTACAAACTATTTTCCATTATATTTGACCGTGGTGTAGAATTTGATAACAGAGAAGTTAATTTTTTTTAAAAGTAATCTAAATTCAAATAAATTCTTATTCTCTCCCATAACACCTCTACTGAATATGGGTTTTCAATGATAAAATAAGATAATTTTTTAATTTTTTAAATTTTCATGACTGAGTTTAACCATCCTGATTTAGTTTGGGTTCATTTTGTTAAATAACATTAATTACATTTAAAAGTCTTATATTATTACGAATCTTATGAACCCCCCACCAATGAACATTTGAATAGAAAAATTACTATTGTTGGCTTCTTTAATTTTTTTAGTTGTAAATTTTGTATATTTATTAGAATAAATATATATAAAATATGTCTTTTAAGGTAGTCTAATTTAATTAAATCCTACTGAGGGGTATATAAGATTTAAATAACCATATAAGTGTCAATTCATATAAAATATGATGAGAATATATCTAAATATCATCCTCAAATGGATAATGTTGTTGCCCAACTTTGTTTGACCCGTCATAAACAAAAATATTTTATTGTAAATTAATATTTTGAAAAAAACGCTAATACTATATTACCGTCGTAATGGTTTAAATCCAAATAACATAAACATAAGAAAGATATCCATGAGTTAACATCAAATAATCATACTAGAAGGTTTATCTTAAATGAGGCTAAACTCCAATATGTAATTCTTATACAAGACACTCATAACCTTGAATTCATTATTAATGAATAAAATATGATACATTACAAGAATATGGAGTCGAAAAAATATAATAGAAAAAACATTTTGAAACTCACGGAATATATTGATAATAATTATGTTATTAAAAAGAATTTGGGTTTTTAGATAGAAAATTATTGAAAAGGAAATATCATTTGTAACATGGATTGAGTTGTTGCTAGTGGATATAAAAAATAAAAATGTTTTGATTATAGTGATGAATTTTCACCAGTTACATGGATAGAATAAATTATAATATATTATTTTGTATCAATCTAAAATTAAAAATAATGAAAAATGTATTTGATAGTGTTTATGACCTGAAACATGATGCGTAGAATTAAATATAACAGTTAGAGATGTTAAAATATATTTAAATAAATTTTATATCGATAAATGACCAGTATATAAAAATTAATGAGTTTATCTTTCTTTATATTTAAATTTAAGTTATTGACACAATACACAAAACATTATATTTATCTTCTATTATATAAAACATAGTGTATTAATGAAATAAAATTTAAAATGAATATATCATTACATAATCTGTTAGTTACTACATAGATGTTAGAATAGTTAATATATAAATTTTATTTAAAAATTATGAAAATATAAATTTTACACACATTAATTTTTTATTATTTGATTATAAATATAATATGAGTAATTAAAAAAGAAAAAAAATGATATAATTTTAAAAAATAATTCTAAAAGGACAATTAGATTTTCATTTCAGACATAATTTAAAATGAATTTTTAGAAATTTTATAAAATATATTGCATTAAATGAACATGTTTTTTACATAATATTATCTAAATTAGCATAGTGTGATTTTTCGGTCTTTTTTGAAAATTAATGTTTTTTTATTAATACAGAAAAATATTGAATTTTAATTGAAAATAACCTTTTATTTTAAATTATTTAGAATGTTAAATTATATTTTTAAATATTTTTTATGAAAAAATAGATAAATATATATTTCAATTAATCCAATATAGGTAACTCGTATCATTGTAATAATTAATTTTGATATGAAATCATTGCAACCTTTTGAAAATTTTATATTTTAAAAAGGTATTTTTCATCATGTTTATCGAATGAATTTAAAATATAATGTTGACAATTTTATAAATAAAATTTGGAAAAATTGATTCCTAAATTTTATTCATAATAATTAATAATTCTTAATACATTCATGTTATTTTTTACCAAAATGATTAATTACAATATTAAAACTAATTATTATAGATTAGGTAAAAACAGATAAATTGGGGATTGTACTATGAAAACATGGGTTAAAATGACCTACCATCTTTTACAACAACTATTTTCTGTTTATATTTTTACCTTATCTCCAATATATTCATTAAGGAACAATTTTAGAGGCTATTGAAAGGATATAAACATGGATATAATTGAATCTAATCAAAATGTTACATATCTCCCATTGACCTTACCTAGAGAATACCACCCCTTATAATATTATTCACACAATCACACCTTTTTTCCATCCAATGCCACCTACAATATCTTTACAACATTCATCCCCCCAACCTATGAACAGTTGTATTTTATTCAAATAAATAAAAAATCACTCCTGCTAGATTATATTATTGATATATATTTATAATAAATTTAATCTATTTTTATATTGTTTCATACTTTTTTTCTAGACAGGATATAAGAGTAAACCAACTTTTATGCATAAAAGAAGCATTTTTCTAAAAAGGAAATTTTCCATCCTTTCGATGGCCCTATTTTTTGAAATATAGATTTTAATAATTTTATAAATAATATTTCAATAAATAATCATCTTATTTAAAATTACAATATACACATTTTATTTGGTTTAATATTTAATATTTTTTTGATATGTTCCATGTTTAGATGAATAATGAAAAAAAGGATTTTTACTGAAAACATTATTTTTTATTAAAAAGCATAAAAAGTGAAATTATGTTTTCAATATGATTAAAATTTTAATTTGTTAATTAGAATTTAAAATAATAAAAATTATATTTTTCAAAACGATTATATAATCAAAACTTTTTAGGAAAATATTTTATGTTTCAAAATTTAATTTTCCTGAAAAACTATATTACACAAGGTTTCACTCATATTATGTTACATGAAATACATAAAAATTCATTTTTTTTTATTTTTTTGAAATTGATTCATTAATTACTAATTTTTTAAAGAGTTCCATTTTTATTCCCCATATTTATAGAAACTATGGTAATTTATTTTACAATAGTAATGAGAAAAATGAGTTATTAAGCATAAAAATAAAAATATAGAGAAATTAAAATGACTCTAACAAATTCAAAAAATTTAATCCATGAATTATCTTTGACCCTAAACCCATAAGAATAGTATTTAGGTTTTTAATGGAAAATTGTCCATCGAAATTAGTTATATAATATTTAAGTCTCTTAATGTCACAAAATATAACATATTTTCTCTTCACTGTCCATTATGTGTCGACATGGGGTAAATGTTTTTTATGAAAGAATATATAAATAAATTTTTAACATTGTAAGAATATTTTAAATATAAAAATTTATTTTCCATTTTTTTGTCACTTAGATGAAATTATGGTGTTTATAATATTTTATTTAATAATAATATTAATATGTTACATTTCTGTTTTAACTAATATAATTTTTTTATAAAATGATAAACAAATAATATATAAAAATAAAAATATTATTATAAAATATAGATTATTTTTCATCAAAATTGTATTTTATTTTTAATTTTCAGTTAAAATATAGTTAATTAAAATAATTAGACATTAGTGATCTAGTAATTATTATTTTAATAGAAGTATCAAATATATACTAATAAAAATATTAAAAGTAATATAATTTGAGATACATAAGGAGATAAAATAATTTATCTATGAAATGTAACTCATAGTGATATAATAAAATATTTTCCTCAAAGTATACTTCTTATCATGATATTTTTAAAACTATATATAATGAATAGTGTTAAAACTGACACTAATGATATTTTATTAAGATATATTTTTATAATATAATTGAAAAATAAAAATCAACATTAAAAAATATAATATGATATAAAATTTTATTAATTTTTAATTTATTACTTAATTTAAAACATATATCTAAAATTTACAACCTATTAAATTTAAAAAAATGTTACCTTAGTTAAATTTAACATAGGTAAATTAATAGATAATCAAAATGATAATGTTTAAAATATTACATAGATAATTATAAAATATACTTTTTAGTGATATTAAAATATTTTATCTTCTTATATTTTAATCCATTTCTCTTCGTATATACAAAGATTGATACTGATTTTGTTTTAAACTAATTATTATAAAATTACAAAAGGGCCCCTCACCACAATTATAAAATTTCACCTCCTTCCCCAATTCATCATATCAAATTAACCATTCTACAAAGACCAAATTCTTAAATGTTTTACTATAAACATACTTTCATACATTATATATTTTATCCTCTTCCAAAAATAACAGCTCTAGAGACCATTAAAGAATATCTAAAGGAGCTATTTGGATGAAAAGGAGATCACTCTAATTGATCACTTTCTTATTCTACTCTTATATGATTCCAAGGATGCTGTTATATATATCATAAAAATTGAATTTACAATCCTATATATTTTTTAAATTTCTTATTATTAATAAAAACATATAAAAATACTTTACCATTGAATATGAAATAAATGTATTTCCTAGTGATATGAATGACTTACCATCTCAACATAGCGAAATAATTCTTTCTCCGTCACCATATTTTTTTCAGTTTGAATTAATATAGGGTTTAATAATTATATATGATATTTATAAAATAATTAAACTTATATAATGACAAATGAATATCTTTATTTTTTACCATATAATATTTTGAGAAATCATAATGTCGATCATGATGATCTATGCCTTACCATCTCTACAATGTTATGTGATTCATTTTCCATCTATATTTTACAAGGATGATAATAAGTTTGCACTTTAAGAATATATATGATATATATAACATATAAATTATTAATTAATGAATATATATTAAATGCATTTCATTCTTATAAAATGAAAAGAATGATGAAAACTATGTTCATGCGTACGTACTGCCTGCCATCTCAATTAATGGTGTCTGTAATTTTTTTATTTTATTGATTATTATAGATACTTGTATACTAAATATAAATGATATTTCAATCATGGTTATAACTATGTATATTATAATATTTTGATATAATTATTATTAAAAAAATAACAATAAAAACACATGAAAAAATCAAAGAGGATATTACCTGAAACTTAACTTAACCATGAAATTGTTAATAAACAGTTAATAGAAAGATGTTTATAAATAATATGTTATATAATGTAATTGAATATGGTTCTATAATATATTTATAATAAATATAAATTTATAATATAAGAGTTTTTCATGAATATAAAGAGAGTGATTGTACAAGGTAATAGATTGTTATCTCACATTTGTTATTGTCGGACACATGCCTTACACACTACGTGTTACTTTTTTTATAATTCCAAAAAATATTATCAGTATTATTGAAAATATAATGAAATTTAAATATTCATATACTTTTATTTATTTATTTATTCATACAATTTGATTTATTATAAATAGTTAACTGTAAACTCATAAAACAAATTATTATTCAATATTTCTTCATATATAAGTACCAACTGAAGTATATGTATATTCAATGTCCATGAATACTAAAAAAATTCCAAAATATTTTGACTATTCTTATAAATTTTTTAAAAGTAAATTTTACCATTTTTAATTTTTAAATAAATGGTTTGAATGGATATATTTTTATTTTCTAAATAAGGTACATTGTTAATGTTTTGGGGAATAGTACAAAAATAATGTGTTTTAATCTTATATTAAAATAACATAATTTTATGATTTCATAATTCCTTAATATATTGAAGATTCTATTAAATATTTACAAGTTTATTCCAAATGAAAAAAATTTCTATTATAATTATATGGAATTTTAGGAAAATTAAATGTTTTCAAATCGAAAAGGACATGTTCCTCATGTATATCATTCAAGTGACGTTGTTGAATTATTTTACATACAAGATGATATTATTTTATGATATTTATTAATTATCTAGGGATATGATTCAAGGATACTGTACATATTCATTCTATGGTAGGTTTATGGTTATAATGGAATAATATTTTTGAACCCCATTTCATTTTTTGGGTACTAAAACGTTGAATGATATATTTTATTTTGGAATACATACATATGGATTCCATTATGTTATAAGTGGGACCAATCTCCATAAAATATATTGGGTAATGATTTAGGTCTCATGATATAGATAATAATGGAATTGTATGTGATCCCAGTGCATTAATATAAGACTATAGTGAGGATTGAACTCGTTTAAGTATTATACTTCATATAGTACATTTTTTTGGGGAGTGACCTCATTCCACTATGATAGTCATGAAAATGTTCTTTGAATACTAAGGAAATGAATTTCTATTAATATATTTTCCACGATTACATGTTCTTCCAATGTTATTTTCTCATATATCATGATCCATTATGAATTATATCTTATAAATATTGAATATTTATATTCTAGCTCATGATTATAACATATGATATACATGTTATGGTTATCAGAAGATATGTTCATATTATTACATCTTATCGACATGTTTTTCATTATTGCTTCCATGATTACACTTGGTAATGAATTTATCTCACCCATTTCAAGGGTTTATTTTCCATTATAAATAATGTTTTTAGGTGGGAATAATAAATTGGAATATCATTATTTGAGATATTAGATACCATTCATCCTATATGATGTTTGTTTTTAATGATTTGAAAGGAAAAAAAATTTATAGTCGTCGGGCTTGTGTTAGTGTAATATAATGAATATTAAACTTAAAAATGTAATATCTATATTTGAATACCCTTTGTCATTATACACATGTATACATTTCTAATATCTATTGGTTATCACATATGCATAATAGCTATGCTTTATTTTATCATACCGATGAAAATATGTACAAAAGGATTTATAATGATATATTAAATTTTTCATTTGAAGGTAAATAATAAAATGAATTTAATTGTGGTATATACCAAAAATATAAATCAAATTTAAACATTAATAATTTCTTATAAAATATGGATTCTCTCAAAAATTGACTCATGAAGTAACATTTAATTTAAAACATATGTGAATAAATATTTTTCGACAGTACAATGAAACATTTCCAATTAATCCTAG
The DNA here is from genome assembly GCA_963277665.1 of Viscum album. Classification (NCBI taxonomy): domain Eukaryota; kingdom Viridiplantae; phylum Streptophyta; class Magnoliopsida; order Santalales; family Viscaceae; genus Viscum; species Viscum album. Next base: position 1,111,922,346 of record OY728158.1, read on the forward strand.
TGAATCTATCTATGAAATGATACCTGGTTCACTAACAATTTAATTTATTTATTTTATTATAGTTATTTGACTTCAATATAACCATTTTCACAAAAATCCAATTTTTTTACTAAGAAATTATTAATCGAAAGTCTAGAAAATTTATGAAAAAAATACATAAAAATATTGTATCATAAGAAAGAATAAAATATATATCTCCATGTGTGATAGTAATTAATGTTCATGGAATAAATGAGGAAAAGTAGGTTAAAGAAACTAAGAGGATAATTTCATTCAATGAAATAAACTAAAATTCATTTGAATGTGAAGATGATATTTCTCAAATTTAAAAATCGGGGAACAAGTACATGAATAAAGAACAATATTCCCAATCCATCAAAAAGAAAAATAAAGAAATAGAATGTACATTATTCAATTATATAAATAAGATACACATAACGATGGATTTCCTCATCAAAAAAATTCTATAGATAATAAGAGTTGTATTAAGTCTCCAACAGATTCAACATAGAGTGAGAGTGAGGACTCAATTTCAACATACGAATCTTGTGATGAAAATCCTAAGTTCCTCATAGAAAATGTCAAGGAATGTGAAAATGTAAATTATACATGATATTTTTCCTACACATATACTTATTCAAAGCCTTATTTATGTAATAAATATCATTAATATGCTAAATAACATTATCAATATGTTTTTGCTATACTTGTATCAAATTTTAATGACAAAAATACAATAACAATATTGCTATTTTTTATAAAATAAATATTTAATAGAAAAAGATAAATTACTTTTAAAACTATATGAATATCATAATATTTATAATTTGGAATATCAAAATAATGTTTTCAAAAATGTTTTTCACATTTTTTCAAAGGTGAAAAAATAATATATAAAATTTTTGAATTTCAATTAAATTATAATATTTATTAAGTGATTGGTTATTCAATACAATGTAGTTTCTACAAAAATTCTAAAAGAAGAACATTTTTATAGGATATTCAAAAATAAATATTATAATTATTGAATTATATATGGTCACCATTTTTTGAATTATATTATAATAATAAATGATTTGGTATACCAAAGTCCATTTATATCCAAACATATATTTTTAAAGAGAAAACTTTTTATAAAGGATTTGGAATCCAAATTCTATATTAGTTACCATATTTGTACCCATGTTATGAGTACCAAAATCATTAGTCTGTTAATATTATATAGTATAATGTTTTCATGAGGTAAACTCATAAAACACTTATTATAGGTATAATAGGAGCCCAAGGAAAATTTGTTCATGATATTTCTAAATTCATTATTCCCATTATCATTGATAGAGGAAATATCACATTTAGAGATAAATCAAAATTTAAATTTATCTATACTATATTGTTTAGTTTCTCCCACTATAATATAGCTAAATATCTTTTAATTTTTTATGGATTGAAGGAAAAATTTACTACGAATTGGGTAATTATGTAATAGTTGTATCTAAATAGAAAATACAAATGATATTGTATTGATTTTAAATGTTATGGTATTATTTTATTTACCACATCTCATTTTAAAAATGTTTATATTAATGATTCAGAATCTCTTACAAGTTTAAATGTTATTTTTTTAATTTAACTGGATAATGTGTCATGGATTTTCCATAATTCCTATGGTCATCATAACATTAATTATCTTTTAAAAATAAACATAAATGACATGTACAATATCTTACAATATTGCATTTCAAACATATCTTAGTTATACCATGATTACATGGAAATAATAAATAATATAATTTAAAAACTATTAATATTGATTCTTATTATATGGATATTGAACTAGTACACCCTGACCATTTTTTGTACAACTATTTTTTCAACTATGGTGTTTAAGAATTAAAAAATTGTATATATCAAATTTTATAATATATTTACTTTGGTTTTCTTTTGAACACCTAAAAAGGTGTCTTTTATTGTCAATATAATCTTTTAATTTAATGTTAAAATTTAAAATGGCTAAAAAATTTCCTTTATAAGTTTCATGTTTGAGAATTTGATAACAATGTATTTAAATATTTTTAATCTAATCATGTTAATAATCAATTCTTATTCCCTCCCATTACACCTCAATAGAATAGGGTTATTAAATGATAAAATAGGATAATAGATAAATTTTTCATTATTTCTATGAATGAGGGTAACCTCCGAAAATTATTTTGGGAAAATGTGTTTAATAACTCTTTCTCTATATTAAATATTATTTTCTTATGACCAAAAATATAAACCATCCCCAAAGATCTTTGGAATGAAAAAATAACTACTATTGTCTTCTTTAATGTTTTTAGTTTTGTATTATTTATCTATATTCGAATAAAAAACTATAAAATTATGTCCTCAAATATAACAATGATTTATTATTGGGTAATCAAATGAAATTTAATCCAACTAAGACATCAATAATATTTCAATGACCATAGAATAGTAAATTCTTATAAAATTCAATGAGAATATATCTAAATGACCTCCTTAAATGGATAATGTTATTGATCAACCTAGATTTACCCAACATAAAGAAAAATATACTAATGTAAATTAAGAGGTTTAAGAAAACCCTTCTACTACGTTACCTATAGAATGAGATGAGTCAAATGACCATCATAATAATAATGTTATCAATTAATTAAAATAAAATAATTATACTAGAATGTTAGTGTTAAATGAGGATAAACATCAATGTTTTCTCCCTCTCAATGAACCTCATAACATATAATACAATATTAATTTATATATTTCGATACGATACATCAATATATAGTTGTAATAAACTATTTGAAACAAAATTTTGAGCCTCATGGAATTTCTTTATAATAATCATATTATTGAAAATAAGTAGGGTTTTTTAAAAAACATTATAGTCATGGAATTATCATTTGTAACCTAGCATGAATTATTGGTAATTTATATAATAAAGAATAAGTGATTTATTATTATTAATATGTTTAACCTATTATATGGATATGATCAAATATAATTTTTTTTGTAATAACATGATATTAAAAAATAACAACATTTTTTTAATAGTGTCTGTGACATAAAACATGATTCATAGAAATAAATATAACACCTTGAGATTTTAAAATATATTTAAATAAATAGGATATCATCAAAATATTATATTTTAAAAAATAATGACTTTATATTTCCTTAAATTCAAAACTAAGTTAATCATGAATTGCCAACAACATTGAGTTATGATTTTGTTATATAGAACACCATGTATAAATGAAATAATATGTAAATTTAAAATTCTGATATCAAATCTGATAGTTACCACCTAAAATATTAAATGCCTGAGATGAAAATTATTTAAAAAATATGAAAATATATATTTTACACACATTAATGTGTTATTTATTATGTTAATCACCTAATGATTATTATTATTTAGTTATACTATAATTGTTTGGAATCATATATATAATTCTATCAATATATCGGAAAAATTAATTAAAGGAGAAGGAAACATTTTTTGGGATATCAATTGAATAACACGTGGTCATAAGAAAAAGTAACTCTGATGATTAATATATGATATAAGATAAGATAATGGAGGGTTGACTGCTTTTAAGAAATGTGAGTAAAATAGTGTTATAAATTCTTACTTATCCAAATAAAATCTAATCCATGATATTTTTATTCATGTTCAGCTATTTTTTGGAATTATTGTAATACCTCTTAGTGTATGAGCTTATTAATTAATTATTAATACTAGTTCAGGGTTAAAGTTATAGTTAATTTCTAGGAGTATATAACTTAATTGAGGTTTATTTTAATAGAAATTTATATTATATTAGGAAATGTGTATTATAGAAAATATATGATTATTATATATTAATATATCTGTATGTGAAAGAATGAATCAATAATTTTGTTTAGTAATGGGTAATTAGATTCATATATCCTAATGGGGAAATGTTGTTAATATATTGAATGTTATCTCCTGAATGATAAATATATGATGAATTCCCTCACTTATTATAATATGGGAGTAATAATTAAAATTATGACGAGCAAATATATTTATGGCGGAGAAGGTAACTTCCCAGTATTTTAATACATGATATCATTGTAATAATTTAACATGTTCAACATCTTACTCCATACACAACATTGAAAATATTCAAATTCATGATACATTTATACTAAATATAAATATTTAAGTATGATAATTAAAACTAAGTCATTCAATTTTTAATATTTAATAATAGTAATATTATTATTCAATATTTTTATGTATAAAATAATGGATACTTTTAATATCAATGAATTTAAAATTTATTCTTCATATTAAAACTAACATAATTTATCGTTTAACAAAGAATTTTTCTAAATATTTCATTTTTATGTGCTTTTATTTCTATTTCATTAAACATATGATAAATGATGACAAATTTTGTGTAACACCCCAGGATTTCAGAGTGTGTTATTTCTTAAAAATAATTCAATAACTTCCACTACACGCAACACCGAGTTCAATCACACCATTAAAAGAGGTCATGAATAGTATTAACTACATTTTGAACTTATATAATCCTTATAATTTTAGAATCCCTATTATGAGTTTCTTAGTCATATTGCAAGAACAGATTCATTTTCAGTATTTCACTTTTATCAACTTCTAATAGTGAAACCTTTTTAAATACAATATTTTAAACTTTTTGACTAAATGGGGACTTCAAAAATTTAAAATGAAACACCCCAAGCTTCCACGGTACGTTTCCCTTCGAATAATGCGATAACGTGTGTTGTACGCAACCTCGAGTTCTAACACACACCACAACTAATTAAACTAGCCGTTGTGAATAGTAATACCTACTTTTTAAAATTATATATATTTTATATTTCAAAATGGACTTCATTTTTGGATTCGGTATATCTAATTTAACCTAAGGTGAAATTTTGGTACATTTCGGATAACTTTCATATTTTGATGAATAGTGAAAATTACTAAATTTTAATTAAAAACAACTTTTTTAATCAAAATAATTAATAGTGATAAATTATGAATTTGAGTGGTTTTAAAGTATATTTAGAATATATTTTTACCATTTAATATAATGTTGGTAATTGGACATAATTTTACAATTAAACCGAACATAAACGAGTGTCAATCTTTGGATAGTTATTATCTCTTAAAAACACGCTTTTTGTTTTGACAGCGGGAATTAATTTTAAATTAATTTCTGCCACTTCTGTGTTTTGAATTTAGGAAAATGGATTCCATATTTGGAATCAGGATGTTCAAATTGTGTAAATAGGTAACTTTTATTTTTAGACATTTTGAATAATTACTGCGGTAAATATTTTATTTACCATGGTTAAGGGTAAATCCGGTAAATAAGGGTTAAAAAATAATATTATAATAATTCTAAATTACCCTAAAACGTGTCTTAACCCTATTGGTTGATACATGGTCGACCATGGGAATCTTTGGGTCTATTTTGGGACCCCATGGATCCACTTGTAAGTGATAATGACACATTATATTAATAAAGTTAAAATAAAAATAAAAATGGCATAAGCTTACATCTTTTAGAAGAAAAATTTTTACATAGGGTTATACATGTTGTATTTTCTATTATAAATATTCATTAGAAAGATAGAAAGATTTCCTACATAATGATATTTTATTTATAATTTTTAGACATTAAATAAGTTATTTTATTTATGACACAATGATGATGCAGTAATTACTAAAATAGTGAAAAATTAAAATAATTGATCTTATAAATACCCAAATAATTATAATATGAAACTTTTAATGAATTAAACTAATTTTATATGATAATATGATATATTAGGATTGATTTAATTGACTTTGTTCTAAGTAATCAATCTGTTAGGAGTTTCAAAAAAATCAACTATTGAATAGTGTCAAAATTGACATAAAAGAGTTCTTAAAACAAATATTATATTATTAATTGATATTAAATTTCTAAAAATCTAAGGTTCGGCCAAGAGACTTATATTATGATAGGTTCCTCATTAATGGACCACTTGGGGGTCGCTTGGATGTATATAGTATGTTTATTAACCATATTATATAAAAATACAAAGAGACATTGTAAAAGTGAAACTAATTAACTTAGAGTTAATACTTAAAGATAAGGTTAATATAAGTACCCAAACCTGTCTAAATTCTATTGGTTGAGTGGTTTGCGACCTATCCCCACCTTAACCTTTTAATAGTCAACTTTGGAGCCATTAGAAACCGAATATGAATTTATTATAAATTAATATTTCTAGCTTTTCCAAAGGTGCCCCTCACCCCTCTTATAAAAGGGCACTCCTCCTTCTCATTTCTTCACACCTCTCAAGCCACTTGGCTCGTCCAAAATCTGCCCAAATAAGCACCCCACATCCCTCTCTTCCTTCTTGAATCTTCCCCTTAGGCGGAAAGCATTTCAAGAAGTCCTTTGGTTCCAACCAAAGTGAGTTACCTAAATTTAAGGTAACAATTTCTCTTAAAGTATTTTTATTTATTTTTCTTCTCCAACCCCAAAAATATTTTTATTTCCTTTCTTTTCTAACAACACCAGTATCCTCAATATACTATGATGTTGTTATAAGAAGTATTCAAACTACACATACACACAACTCCATCTAATGGATGATGAACATAATGTTTCTGTGGATGGCAAACTAACGCCTCACGAAACGATGATTGTTCAAATACATCTTACCACCTCTCATGGTGGCCATTATGATGGCACTGTAATTAAATATGATATTAATGATATATATTTTATATATAAGCTTCTGTAATTCCATTTTATTTCATACCATTATTCGTTTCATGTTGTATATACATACGATAATTTCATTTGAGGAAGTGCGGACTACCGCCCCCTTAAAATGATATGACTCGTTCATACCACACATGGAACGTATAAAGGATGATGTTAATGAACTTAAGTAACATATATAAAATATTATATTATACTGGAATAGTAATATACCTATGTATCATTTGGATTTGATTCTTTTAAAATAAAAATTAAATGGAAGTAGCGTTCGTGCGTACGTACGGACTACCGTCTCCACGAACGTGATAAGATTCATTCTCCATCGTATCCATTCAAGTATAATTATCATTTTATGATTTAAAAATGATGTTTAAGGACTTTATATCATTCTGGATATGAATAATATACAACCTATCCTTTACAAACATGTCTTACGTAACAAAACATACAAAAGAAAACAAGAAAGTTCACACCCGAAACAACGATAATACTAAGATATTATTATCAAATCAATATTAAAAGATCATATATGATATCATATTGATGTATATGATTATTGTATAATTTAATAACAATGTTTTAATTATTATACATGAGGTTAACATACCATCGACTAAGAGAAAGTTCAAGGTAAGGGTTATTTCACAATCTCTTCATTATCTGAGGTTGTATTATACGTAATAATCTACTAGGATATCTTTATCATCCACATCCATGTTTCTTAAAAATGTATTTCAAAACATTTTTACTATTTACAAGAATATGGGTTAAAGTCATTTATACCCTTGTTTGACTTTTTATAAGAGGTTTATAAAGGAATCTTTCCGTCGTTTTCAAAACAAGGTCCTTTTTAACCTTTTCGACAGAATTGAGGTAAGAATGTTTTTTTAACTTATACGGCGGGTGCGGTTATTTTACGCCGTTATAAAATCGTCAAAGCTTTCCTTACAAGCTTACAAGAATATTTTCAAGAAAATGTTTTATTTTATATGGCTCTTAAATGATTTCAAAAATAGAAAGAGATATTTCTCTAAAAAGTGTTTTGATTTCATCTATGTCAACATCCTTTAATGGATTTTACGCTTATTTGAAGTTGATTTATTATAATACAAAACTTCTTTATTGTATTGAAGGTTTTGTGATATTTTTGACTGTGGATGTGCTATTTTATACCATTCATAGTTTATGGTGAAACTATTGACATTTCGTATGCTAGTTTTAATACGAATGTTTATGTTATATTTCAAACTTTTCTTCAGATGAATGTGCTAAACAAGTATGTTCCGGGTTGGGGACCGGTAAAAGTAAGCCCTCCAGGTTGGGGACTGGTAAAAGTATGCCCTCCAGGTTGGGGACTGGTTAAAGTAAGCCCTCCAGGTTAGGGACTGGTAAAAGTATGCCCTCCGGGTTGGTGTCCGGTTATTAGAGGCACTCCGGGTTGGTGTCCGGTTATTAGAGGTACTCCGGGTTGGTGTCCGGTTATTAGAGGCACTCCGGGTTGGGTTCCGGTTAGAAGTAACCCCTAGGTATTGGGATGAGTCCTAGACAAAGAAATTAACGTTTAGCATTATGAATTCCATAATTATGAAAGTGGTTATTGATATTGCATGTGATTATTCGATTAGTAGAATATCCATGTGAACAAGTAAATGGCATTATTTCATTTTACTTTTTCCATAATATGTTGAAGTTCAATTTTAAAAGGCTTTTGTTTTAGTAATTCATTGCCTTAAATGTTTATGATTATTTTGAATGTTCCGCTATATTGTTATCCTTACTGGGCATTTGAGCTCACCCCTTTTCTATGTTTTATTTTCCCAGGTAGTGAAGAAGTAAATTATGAATGACTTGCAGGGATATTATGAGGGGTTAATAGTGTGGATAGGAAGACTTTGTTGTTGTAGTGGTTTTTCACATTGAAATGTAATGTAAAACTTTATGATTATATCTAGTGTTTCCAAGGCTACTAAACCAATCGGTCTTTCGAGATTTGATCTTTCTTGTGATCATGCCAATGTTACGAAGTAATGCACCGACTCTGGGTAGCTGGGGTCGGGGTGTTACAGTTGGTATCAGAGGAAGTTTAGTACAAACCTTGGTAGCTAGATTTAGATAAACTCTGATTAGAGCACGTAGACCTAAGATGAACTTTGAGGATTAATATAAAATAACTTCCTAGAATTTTGGTATTGTAGAGATTTTGTGAGTTTTCCGAGCAATACATCCCTGTCTAGATACGAGCAGGTAGAGGCGGCTCTGGCACAGATGTACCTAGGGGTAAAACCCGAAAACACCGCTTTGAGCTAGACTCGAACGGGAACTGGTGCACGACAACGGGCCTTGCTGCACTCTTGGTTACGACACTCCCGGGGGATATGCTTAGGATAACTCTCATTATCTTTACAAATCATTATGAAGGGTTTATGAGTATATACTTCCTCAAAGAAAATATTTTTTATGATTATGGATTATATCTATAAATAGTTCAATTTATGTTAAGTGTTTTATATGTATGGGATTATGTATTTTGATTCATAAACTAATCTAGTGTATGCCATTGTTTAGAAATGGTGCCTAGTAGAAGGAATGGGAAATCCAGAAATGCACATGATCCAAAGAGAAGGAAGGATCATATCTTTCATGGTCTTAAGCTAGAATTTATAAGAGAAATAGTCTCCCATGTATTATCATCATATGAAGAAATAATATCATGTGTTGATAAGATAAGTAAAGAGTTTACTGAGTCCTATGTCTTTGAAGGGAAGCAAGGGAAGAAAAGGATGGAAGAGAGAAAGATGGATAAAGGGAAGAGGGAAAAGAAGAATTTTCCCATATGTGGTAACTGTGGAAAGAAACACCCTGGAACTTTCCTGAAAGGAATGGGAGTTTGTTATAAGTGTGGAGGAAAAGGGCACAAAGTACGTGACTACAAGGGTAAGAAAATGGTTTCAAATGTACAATGCTTCATTTGCAAGGAGTTTGGACACTACGCGAACCTATGTCCCGGTCATCAGACTATGACGCAAATGATGCTATTGGATAATAATCAAGTTACGATACTACCACAGATGAAGAGGAATGATTAGAGTTCTTATGTTGATTATGTCAATTGAGTGTTGTATCAACAATGTACTTGTTATAATAATTATGGAGTATATAAGGATTGTACTGCAGTACTATTTCATTAAGGACTTGAGATTGTGTGGAACAAAGAAAAGTGACTCAATAGCAGGATAAATTTTTGGAAAATATATGGTTGAGAGAATGATAAACCATAATATAGTTCTGATACCGAGGTAGTGATTTTCGAATAATACATGATTATTTTGGAAAAAAATATATTGGATATTCTTGACTACCTTGGAACTGATTAATGATTTTTATATTCCATCATTGTTGAGGTTTAAAACATTTTTGGATTGATGAAGTATATCCAGCATTCTATATGGAATAAGGGAGCATGAATGTAATCAATAAGGAATATGGTAATACATGATGAAGGTATTCATATGCTATTGCGGGTTAAAAAGGATCTATATTATGTTTACCTTCCTTATAAATGTTGGACTGTGAGTTTGGACAGAAGTATTTTGGATAGTTCTAGTTTGGATTATTTTGGATTACCATAAAAGGAAAACCCGGAGGTTGGGCGGCAACCTGTCACGTCCGGCAAGGCTGCGAGACTTGAACCCGCAACTGAAGGGCGACAAGGGTGTATCACCTACCACTGGCCCATGAGATGTCCTGGATTAAATAATGTTGTTTTTTTTAAGATCTGGTAGATGAATTATAAATTCATTTATTTTGGAACCCTGTACGAATAGTATAAATAAATCAAAAATTACATTCTATTATCTTTTAGAGTGAAAGATGAGTTTTTGGTAGAAACTTATTAATGGATAAAACTCTGATTATAAAGTAAGTATATCTCCTTATGATCTTAGCCAATCTCATAAATAAATTCCTCAACATTAATAAAAGGTACTTAGAACAAAAATGTTTCCCTAGATGGTACCTTAAATCATCACTAATTTATGGCTTTGGGATTGTTGGCCTTTTCATAGCCATGTTCTCTACCACTCTCCATCAGATAATTGATGGTTAGATTTCTCTTCCATATCCATATTTTCCTACATGGAACCCTAGTATGTGTTATTTTCGGTAATCTTCATACTTTCCACTCTTTATTTTAAATAGAGGCCTCATTAATTCATTTTTCGATGTGGGATTTCAACTAAGATATTTTGAAATGTCAAAAATGTGTTGTCCCAATACCCTATATTTTGTTGAACCGATGGTACTTCAAATCATCATAGATTGATGAGTTTAAGGACCTCAATTTTATACTTGTTTGTGATTGATGACCTCAATCACTACCTATAAATATTTACGGTTTTCCTCCAATTATATGTCTCTAATTGCCACTAATGTTCTCCTAATCGAGATCATAATTTGGTGGTGACCCTTTCATTTTTCTTTTCCTCATATTAAGACTAAATTTTGGTAACCCAATTTCCGATGTGGGTTTTCCCACAAATATATTTTCTACTTTCAACCTTTTATTTTCGAAGAACAATTTCAAATTGCGAGGACGCAATTTATTGAAGGAGGGGAGAATGTAACACCCCAGGATTTCAGAGTGTGTTATTTCGTAAAAATAATTCAATAACTTTCACTACACGCAACACCGAGTTCAATCACACCATTAAAAGAGGTCATGAATAGTATTAACTACATTTTGAACTTATATAATCCTTATAATTTTAGAATCCCTATTATGAGTTTCTTAGTCATATTGCAAGAACAGATTCATTTTCAGTATTTCACTTTTATCAACTTCTAATAGTGAAACCTTTTTAAATACAATATTTTAAACTTTTTGACTAAATGGGGACATCAAAAATTTAAAATGAAACACCCCAAGCTTCCACGGTACGTTTCCCTTCGAATAATGCGATAACGTGTGTTGTACGCAACCTCGAGTTCTAACACACACCACAACTAATTAAACTAGCCGTTGTGAATAGTAATACCTACTTTTTAAAATTATATATATTTTATATTTCAAAATGGACTTCATTTTTGGATTCGGAATATCTAATTTAACCTAAGGTGAAATTTTGGTACATTTCGGATAACTTTCATATTTTGATGAATAGTGAAAATTACTAAATTTTAATTAAAAATAACTTTTTTAATCAAAATAATTAATAGTGATAAATAATGAATTTGAGTGCTTTTAAAGTATATTTAGAATATATTTTTACCATTTAATATAATGTTGGTAATTGGACATAATTTTACAATTAAACCGAACATAAACGAGTGTCAATCTTTTGATAGTTATTATCTCTTAAAAACACGCTTTTTGTTTTGACAGCGGGAATTAATTTTAAATTAATTTCTGCCACTTCTGTGTTTTGAATTTAGGAAAATGGATTCCATATTTGGAATCAGGATGTTCAAATTGTGTAAATAGGTAACTTTTATTTTTAGACATTTTGAATAATTACTGCGGTAAATATTTTATTTACCATGGTTAAGGGTAAATCCGGTAAATAAGGGTTAAAAAATAATATTATAATAATCATAAATTACCCTAAAACGTTTCTTAACCCTATTGGTTGATACATGGTCGACCATGGGAATCTTTGGGTCTATTTTGGGACCCCATGGATCCACTTGTAAGTGATAATGACACATTATATTAATAAAGTTAAAATATAAATAAAAATGGAATAAGCTTACATCTTTTAGAAGAACAATTTTTACATAGGGTTATACATGTTGTATTTTCGATTATAAATATTCATTAGAAAGCTAAAAATATTTCCTACATAATGATATTTTATTTATAATTTTTAGACATTATATAATTTATTTTATTTATGACACAATGATGATGTAGTAATTACTAAAATAGTGAAAAATTAAAATAATTGATCTTATAAATACCCAAATAATTATAATATGAAACTTTTAATGAATTAAACTAATTTTATATGATAATATGATATATTAGGATTGATTTAATTGACTTTGTTCTTAGTAATCAATCTGTTAGGAGTTTCACAAAAATCAACTATTGAATAGTGTCAAAATTGATATAAAAGAGTTCTTAAAACAAATATTATATTATTAATTGATATTAAATTCCTAAAAATCTAAGGTTCGGCCAAGAGACTTATATTATGATAGGTTCCTCATTAATGGACCACTTGGGGGTCTCTTGGATGTATATAGTATGTTTATTAACCATATTATATAAAAATACAAAGAGACATTGTAAAAGTGAAACTAATTAACTTAGAGTTAATACTTAAAGATAAGGTTAATATAAGTACCCAAACCTGTCTAAATTCAATTGGTTGAGTGGTTTTCGACCTATCCCCACCTTAACCTTTGAATAGTCAACTTTGGAGCCATTAGAAACCGAATATGAATTTATTATAAATTAATATTTCTAGCTTTTCCAAAGGTGCCCCTCACCCCTCTTATAAAAGGGCACTCCTCCTTCTCATTTCTTCACACCTCTCAAGCCACTTGGCTCGTCCAAACTCTGCCCAACTAAGCTCCCCACATCCCTCTCCTCCTCCTTGAAGCTTCCCCTTAGGCGGAAAGAATTTCAAGAAGTCCTTTGGTTCCAACCAAAGTGAGTTACCTAAATTTAAGGTAACAATTTCTCTTAAAGTATTTCCATTTATTTTGCTTCTCCAACCCCCAAAATCATTTTATTTCCTTTCTTTTCTAACAACACCAGTATCCTCAATATACTAGGATGTTGTTATAAGAAGGATTCAAACTACACATACACACAACTCCATCTAATGGATGATGAACATAATGTTTCTGTGGATGGCAAACTAACGCCTCACGAAACGATGATTGTTCAAATACATCTTACCACCTCTCATGGTGGCCATTATGATGGAACTGTAATTAAATATTATATTAATGATATATATTTTATATATAAGCTTCTGTAATTCCATTTTATTTCATACCATTATTCGTTTCATGTTGTATATACATACGATAATTTCATTTGAGGAAGTGCGGACTACCGCCCCCTTAAAATGATATGACTCGTTCATACCACACATGGAACGTATAAAGGATGATGTTAATGAACTTAAGTAACATATATAAAATATTATATTATACTGGAATAGTAATATACCTATGTATCATTTGGATTTGATTATTTTAAAATAAAAATTAAATGGAAGTAGCGTTCGTGCGTACGTACGGACTACCGTCTCCACGAACGCGATAAGATTCATTCTCCATCGTATCCATTCAAGTATAATTATCATTTTATGATTTAAAAATGATGTTTAAGGACTTTATATCATTCTGGATATGAATAATATACAACCTATCCTTTACAAACATGTCTTACGTAACAAAACATACAAAAGAAAACAAGAAAGTTCACACCCGAAACAACGATAATACTAAGATATTATTATCAAATCAATATTAAAAGATCATATATGATATCATATTGATGTATATGATTATTGTATAATTTAATAACAATGTTTTAATTATTATACAGGAGGTTAACATACCATCGACTAAGAGAAAGTTCAAGGTAAGGGTTATTTCACAATCTCTTCATTATCTGAGGTTGTATTATACGTAATAATCTACTGGGATATCTTTATCATCCACATCCATGTTTCTTAAAAATGTATTTCAAAACATTTTTACTATTTACAAGAATATGGGTTAAAGTCATTTATACCCTTGTTTGACTTTTTATAAGAGCTTTATAAAGGAATCTTTCCGTCGTTTTCAAAACAAGGTCCTTTTTAACCTTTTCGACAGAATTGAGGTAAGAATGTTTTTTTTAACTTATACGGCGGGTGCGGTTATTTTACGCCGTTATAAAATCGTCAAAGCTTTCCTTACAAGCTTACAAGAATATTTTCAAGAAAATGTTTTATTTTATATGGCTCTTAAATGATTTCAAAAATAGAAAGAGATATTTCTCTAAAAAGTGTTTTGATTTCATCTATGTCAACATCCTTTAATGGATTTTACGCTTATTTGAAGTTGATTTATTATAATACAAAACTTCTTTATTGTATTGAAGGTTTTGTGATATTTTTGACTGTGGATGTGCTATTTTATACCATTCATAGTTTATGGTGAAACTATTGACATTTCGTATGCTAGTTTTAATCTGAATGTTTATGTTATATTTCAAACTTTTCTTCAGATGAATGTGCTAAACAAGTATGTTCCGGGTTGGGGACCGGTAAAAGTAAGCCCTCCAGGTTGGGGACTGGTAAAAGTAAGCCCTCCAGGTTGGGGACTGGTTAAAGTAAGCCCTCCAGGTTAGGGACTGGTAAAAGTATGCCCTCCGGGTTGGTGTCCGGTTATTAGAGGCACTCCGGGTTGGTGTCCGGTTATTAGAGGCACTCCGGGTTGGTGTCCGGTTATTAGAGGCACTCCGGGTTGGGTTCCGGTTAGAAGTAACCCCTAGGTCTTGGGATGAGGCCTAGACAAAGAAATTAACGTTTAGCATTATGCATTCCATAATTATGAAAGTGGTTATTGATATTGCATGTGATTATTCGATTAGTAGAATATCCATGTGAACAAGTAAATGGCATTATTTCATTTTACTTTTGCCATACTATGTTGAAGTTCAATTTTAAAAGGCTTTTGTTTTCGTAATTCATTGCCTTAAATGTTTATGATTATTTTGAATGTTCCGCTATATTGTTATCCTTACTGGGCATTTGAGCTCACCCCTTTTCTATGTTTTATTTTCCCAGGTAGTGAAGAAGTAAATTATGAATGACTTGCAGGGATATTATGAGGGGTTAATAGTGTGGATAGGAAGACTTTGTTGTTGTAGTGGTTTTTCACTTTGAAATGTAATGTAAAACTTTATGATTATATCTAGTGTTTCCAAGGCTACTAAACCAATCGGTCTTTCGAGATTTGATCTTTCTTGTGATCATGCCAATGTTATGAAGTAATGCACCGACTCTGGGTAGCTGGGGTCGGGGCGTTACATTTTGTGTCATATTTGTAATTAGTAAAGAAATTATTGGTAAATTTTATGAAATAATAATAACAATTAATATTTAAAAATTTCACTTTCTTATAAAAAAATTTCATTATATTTTTAGACATTATATAAAAATTTAATTTAAAAAGATTATTATATTAATTGTAAATGAGTAAAATAATTTGGGGTTTTTATTAGAATTATAAAATTAATAACATTTTTTTATTAAATTGTTGATTTATAGTTAAAAAATATCGCGTTTTCCCAATATTATAATTTTTTTTGATTTTATCAATATGTAGAAAAAATCTAAAAGATTAGAAAATCATTAATATATTAAAATATTAATATAAGGATTAAAATTATAAATTTAAATGTTTTATTTTCACTTATATATCATATTTTCATTATTTTTAGAACGAAATTAAACTTTTTGTTTTATTATTTTTTTATATTCATTGAAATAATTATTTGAGAGGGTAATTCCAAGAAAAATTCATGATCCCGACATGAGTATTGTCAACTACACATATATTCTTTTAAATTATTTCCATTTATATTTATTAATACCATATTAATATAAAGATACTATTATAATTTATTTTCATTTATGTGTTATGTTATGGTAATTATCATATTCAATACATTTAACTCGTTTATAAAAAATGATATCATAATTCGAAAATAATTTCAAGATGACATCATCTTGAATAATGAAGTCAATTTATCATCACCAATTATAGTTGATGTTTCCTAGAATTTTTTAACTGGGAAAAATGATTTCTATGACATAATTAAAGTTGTCATTTGTCTAATAGGGGAACATATTATTCTTTTGGTTTAATGAAATTATAGAGAATCATTTTCATAATAACTCATTAATAATTATATTTTAATGTTTGGGTCCATTTAACAATATACATGAACAACACTATACATTTATTTCTAGGATGGATAAGAGATTTTATTTGCACAGATAATATGCAATAATATTTTGAATAATATTTTGATTATTTTATTATGATTATATTAACATTTACCTCATTATTTAATATAACACATATTTTTGTTATGAATCACTAAATCATGATCATCGTTGAATTAAATATTATGTTTTTTTACCAACAACTATAAATAAATTAAATTATTTCTTTTTAAAATATCAATGAAAATATATATTTCAATACTTTATAAGATAAAATAGTTATTGAATTTATGAATATAATAGATACTAACCTGAATTATTTGATATTATTTCAAATAAATAAATATTCAATGAACATAGTTCTGAAAATCAGTAAAAACTACCTTATATATATATTAATTATAAATAAAGTCTATAAATGGTTATATATTTTACTAATTTATTTTAATATGTATGTAATTAATAGTTTTTAATTATTTATGATTTTTAGTGATAGTAAATAAATGATATTGAATATGTTCACGGTTTTTTGTGTCAAATTCTTCTCATTGAGACATGTTAAGTATAGCGCACTTAATTTCATTTATTTAGTGTTTATAAAGATTATTTGAGATATCATATCATCAATTATATATTTATCATGGAAAGTTATGCTCAATTACCTGTCATATATATCAAGCGAATTTGGTAAGAATGTTTGGATATCCATAAGGGTTTTCTTTGTCAGAATTCTAATTCATTGTATAAAAATGCATTTTATAGACCATGTCTTCTTTATAAGATGTATTGACTATAGAGGATATATTTTTATTCACACAAATTTCATTTCATGGGACATAATATCTATATAAAAATATATTATTAAATTAAATAATTATTGGGATATTTCCATCGTATTAAGGATTTTTTTAACTCATCTTATTTTTTCATTATTTTGTGATCAGTTTATTGAACATATTTAATTTAGGTTGTGAAAATTATTATCACTAATTTTTAATTTTATTATTATCTAATTTAATTCTAGGGATATTCATTCCTACCACATAAACACTTTTCTAAACATATCCCCCATCATAAGTTATATTCTTTTTAAATCATCCCATTTATATATTTAGATTATTTAAAACCATGGTACTCTAGTACTGAGATTGTCATGTAAATATGTTTCATTAGTTTGGAATGATTTGATTTTAGATATTTCATATTTTATGATTTTTAACAAAAAATAATGATATTTTATTTACAATTGGAAAAATATATGTGATTTTTATACTATTACTTTAAAAGTAATAATTATTGGAATTTTGACTATATATAGTTTAACAATCCAAATTTTTCGTGGATGATTTATTATCCTGATTTATATTTTATTTAAATATGGAATATAATTGGCATATTGAATAATGTTATTCCAAAAAAATTATTTCGAGAAATTCGATTAAGTATTATTTGAAAATCAACTTTATTTCATAGGATGAGTAAAGATAACGTTATCCCTTATTTTGTAGATAGCGATCATAATATATGAATGGTTGGGGTTTGGTTTCTACCAATTATTATAATAGAATATTGTCTAGGAATATGAAGTTTATTTATTTTCAGCATCCTGTATTCAATTATAATGTGCTCAATATTATTCACATCTATTTTTTAATTCATTTTTTTATAGAAATATAATTCCTCAATTTTAGTTTAATTTGAAATTATATTTTTTATTACATTTAATTTTTTATAGGGTGATTGTTTTTTTATTGATTCAATTATATGTTTTCATTACTTAGTGTTTTATCACACAACATTCATATGTTTCCATTCCATTTTTTATGAAGAAAAATAATCTAAATGAAATTATTTGAAGTATTGAGAATGATAACAAATTACTATATATTTTGAAGACTCATTATATATTATCTAGTATTATTTATTATAGAAGAATGTATATTTCATAAAAAACACAATCTTTTTTGTAAATGTTTTTTTACTTTAAATGTATAAGCCTAAAATGGTTTTCAGGATATATGATATTTATAAAATATTATTAATTTTTTAAAAGAATATGGTTATATCTATAATTTTATACATATAATCAAATATAGTATGTAATGTATGTGTTCTTACACTAGATTTAGGAGATATTATTGGTTGTCACACTCGATGGTAGTCACAAAACTATGATTTTTTTATGGTCGTGTTAATGGTTAAATCCTATATTTAATATTTATTAAGGAATCGTACTAGTGGATAGGGTATCATAGAGTTTCACATAGCCTTTGGTTGAGATATTTAATTTATATTATAGATAGGCACTATAAGGCCCCAGCCTTAAACCTTACATAATTTTGAGTTATTACAATATTACACATTGAGGATCTTTTCAGGTTTAAATTTTTAGAGAATTAGGTCATAAAACATTCATTACATTCCACATTTAAACAAAGTGGTTACATAAAAGATAGTATTCATATTTTCAATCAACAGAAACATATTTAAAAATAAAGCATGGATTATTTCTTGACACTTCCTTGACACTATCATTATATCATGTACCTTTACCTTGACCTGTGAAAACATTTAAAAATACTTGGGATGAGCATAAAAAGCTCAGTAAGGGTTATAAAAATATGTAAGGGAAACATGAGTTCACATATACATAAGAATGAAATCATACATTACCCATAAAACATAGGCACTTTAACATACCCCATCAAACCATGAATAAATCATAGAAATCATAAGACATAAAGATAACATGAGGCATTCATAACATTCTTACGTAGGGAGTAACCCTCTTGGTTGCGATTTGAATACCCATAACAGTATATTCCCAAAATCTCTTCGGAGAAACCGTAACGTTTCACTCCTTCGCGTTACCCAATGAATTGGAGAGATATATCGGGCTCACCCGCCCTTAGTTTATCACAGAACCACCCGTCTTCATAACAATTCCCAAGAACCATAACATAATCTTATCACATAAAACGTTCATAAAGGAAACATAACATTATCACATTTTAATATTAAGATATCAATACAACACATTGATATAAATACATTATGAAAACCATTTTCAATACCAAAATAAAAGAAAATTAAAACATTGTACTTATTTTTCTTTTAAAAATAAGGTATGGCTTGTAGAGGAAGCCAAAACTCAAATAATGGTCACGGTGGAGGAGAAGTCGTTGTCGCCGCATACGTATGAAAAAAACATTCCCTTTTTCCATTTAGTAAACACTTCGTATAAAAAATATTCTCTTTTTAATAAATGTAAAAGTCAAAGGTGTTTATACACTGTATAAAAGAAGGTTGTCTATAAAACAAAATATGCCTCAACGAAAGGAGATTGAGATGATGTCCCATACAAAGACGGTATCCTTGGATTAAGGATAAATCAGTTACATAACTATGTGTGAAAAACAAATACATGAAATATAAGTGGGTATTAAGTGTAAAACAATCAGAGGACATTCACACATAATTATAGAACTACATATTCAATGTGTACAAGTTTATCCCAAAGAATCGAAATTGGGTTAAGAAGTTCCCTTGCAATAATTAGACAGCCTAACGACGTCACTTCAAAATTCAGAAAAAGAGTTAATGAGAGATAAAAAGGGTATATCATCACTTGAAAATAAAATTTAAATCAATAAGGATATATAAGAACATATCACAAAATAATATTATGTGAATTAAAATACATAACAAAATAAGTCTTTAAAAAAGAGGAGGGTGAAAGGTTCCCTTACCAACATGGGTATCTATCGAAACATACGCCCCGTGAAGAAAGGACAATACAACATTGATGTAAATACTAATAAATGAAAGAATATTACACAATGAGTAAAATAATGGTCAGTACATACACCACTCAAAAACAATTGTGGCAAATGTATCATAAATCTCACAGGAATAAAAGTGAGATGAAAAATCCCTTACGAAAACTCAGCAGTCTAACGACGCCACTTAAAACTTCCAAAAATGGATTGATGAGATCAAATAGGGTATATCATCACCTTACAATAAAATTTATAGAAATTGGAATATAAAAGAACATCCCCCATCATAACAAAGAGGAGCTTAAAATAAGTGACATAAAGGAGAGTACTTAAAGAGAAAGAGAGAGGTTAGATCTCTTATGAAAATTCGGCAGCCTAACGGCGCCACTCAAAACATCCAAAATGGATTGATGAGAGAGAATAGGGTCTCTCATAATATGAACATAAAAATTACAGTAAGATTAATATAAAATAACATCCCAATAACAAGAAACATGAGCTTATAAGGAATGATGTAAATGAGTCTACTTAAAAAGAAAGAGAGGAGTAGGATCCCTTAACTCGGGTCCGACTTGACTCGATCGTTCTTTAACATCATGAATAATAAACTTGAGTTAATTTCCACTTTATTAAGAACTTTTTCTAGTTCATTATTCCTTTTAGATCACTTATTGACATGTTAGAAACATTATGTAATCATTTATGTTAATAATGTTTGTTTTGTCGATATTTGGTTCTTAAGCCGAAAGTGGACTTCTTACAATTTCATGTAGTTCGTGTGATCAAATGTTAATTATATCCAGAATTATATTCATGATTTTTATATCATATATATCATATATATCCATAATATACATGTCTTTATAATATTACATAATCAGTTAGAGGTAAGAAATGAAATGCACCGTTCATGGAGACGGTAAGTCGTACGTACGCATGGACGCTACTTTCATTTCTTTGTCATATTAATGGAATTAAAACTAAATGAGAGGTATGTATATTTTAATTACAGAATTATATTCATCATTTATATGTATCATTCATCATATATATCCATTATATACATGTACTTATAATAGTACATTACATTTGGGGATAAGAAATGAAATGCACCATTCGTGGAGACGGTAAGCCGTACGTACGCATGAACGCTACTTTCATTTCTATTTCATATTTTTATGGAATGGAATAATAATTATATAGAGGTATATTATAATTCTAGTATGACATCATATATAATAAATTTATATCAATATTTTATACGTCCCACATATGTCATTAACGAATCACATCACTTTGAGGGGGCGGTAGTCCGCACTTCATTAAATGAAGATATCGCGTTTACCCATAATGGAAACCATAAAGGTATGTCCAAAATGAAAAATACAGAAGATTAAGGAAAATATAAACATATTATATATCATATATAAATATAGTGTCATCTGAATGTCCACCTTTGAGGGTGTTAAATGAATGTTGAACAATCATCGTTTCGGGAGGCCGAAATTCGCCATCTACAGAAACAAAATGTTCTTTAACCATTAGATGTAGGTGTGTGAATGTGTAGCTCGAATCCTTATTATAACAACATCCAAGTATATTTATGATACTGTAGTTGTTACAAACGAAATTAATAAAAAGGGTTTAGGGGGTTGTAGAAGCAAAATAAAACAAAAGGACTCAAGTGAAGACATAACCTTAAAATCGGGTAACTCCCTTTGGTTTGAGCTCAAAGGCTTCCATGGGAAGACATCTGCTCAAAGTGAGTCTTCAAGGAGTAATAGAGGGAAGTGGAGAAAAAAAATGGGCAGATTTTGGCCGAGCCAAAGGCTTTGGGAGTGTGGGTATGGAGGTAGAGGCGGGGGCCTTTTATTAGAGGAGAGGAGGGGCACTCTTGGAAGGTAAAGAAAAGTCACATTATTTTAAAATGGTATTCGGATTTAAGATGTCCAAAATTGATTTGTTTCGAGGATAAGGTGATAAGGGTTCGAAATAAACTTATACAATAGGTTTTGGACATGTTTAGTTCTTAGATAATACATTATCTCTCCTTTTTATTTAAATCGTTAAATAATGAGGTAATCGCTACATCATCATGATGTCATAAATAATTTAATTTATTTAATGTATAAAATTTTTACAAAACTACTATGATGTAGGAAATATTTTTATCTTTCCAATAAATATTTATAGTCAAATATCTGATTTGTATAACTGCATGTAAAATTTTTTTTAGTAAAACATTTCATGTTTGTCTCATTTTTACTTTAACTTTAAATAAAACGATATTAATGTCATTATCCAACCAAAGTGGCTTCATGGGGTCCCCAAGTTGACCCATGGGTTTTATTGGTCGGCAATGACACATATAATGAGGTTAGGACATGTTTCAAATTCATTTCATATTATTAAAACATTATTTTTACCTTAAACTACACTAAATACCTCTAATTGCGAATAAAAACTTAATAAGTTACTATTCAAAAAAATTATTTTTATGCCATTGAACCACATTTTACTTCTTAATGACAACCATGTATGTTGGATTTTTTAAATTCAAAACACCAAGATGGAAAATTTTCATTTAAACGGAAAAATCAGTTTTTATAAGTACCACTTAGTGGTTTCACTATTCATCAAAAAATTGATGTTTTTCAGAAAAATCCCAAATATTCACCCATAGCTATATTTGATATTCCTAATTCAAAAATGAAATATATTTTAAAAATTGAAAATCATATAAGTCACATTAATTAATTTAATAATTAATTCCCACTGTTCGAGAAAATAGCGTGTTTTTGTGAAACAATATGTATCAAAATATTGACACTAGTTTAAATCTGATTTCAAAGTGAAATTAATTCCAACGACCAATAATAAATTTAATGGTAAAAATATATTCTAATTTCACTTTAAAACCAATTCAAATGATAATCTAATAATATAAATAAATTATATTAAAAAGAGGTTTTGAATTAAAATACAACATTTTTCACTATTCATTAAAAAATAAACTTTATCGGAAAGATACAAAAAAATTACAAAAAGTAAATTTTGATGTCCCAATTCTTAAGAAGAGTTTTATTTGGTCCAAAAGTATGTATAAGGGTGAACAAAACTATATTTAATGACGGTTCTCCATAAAAAGGCGATAAGTGAACCTTTAGTGAAAACTAGGGCATATACGCATAAAATTGAATTCGTTCCATATTTTA
The DNA here is from genome assembly GCA_963277665.1 of Viscum album. Classification (NCBI taxonomy): domain Eukaryota; kingdom Viridiplantae; phylum Streptophyta; class Magnoliopsida; order Santalales; family Viscaceae; genus Viscum; species Viscum album. Next base: position 1,111,946,093 of record OY728158.1, read on the forward strand.
GGCCTTTATCTTTTATTAGATAAATTTAAAAACATTTAAAAACATATATAATCATATTTTAGTTATTTATATCCATTCCCGCCAATACAATAGCTACATGTTAACTACCATTTAAAATAATATTATTTTATTATTAGAGTGCAACATAAGATTCCCAAGAAACTTGTTGTTGTGTATAGGGTACGCCATCAAGCATAGCGTCCCCTTTAAAGTCATATTAATATTTTATTCACAAATATGGATAAATATGAAAATGTCATATTCTTTATTTACCTGAAGTTTTACATCCTTCCCCCCTTTTGGGAATTGCGTCCTCGCAATTTTTAAAATTGAGCTTGGAAACATCCTTGAAAGTCCCACATCAGATCAAGAGTCGGTAAAAAAATTACTTTAAAATAAAGGAAGATAAGTACAAAGGTCACCCGAGTTAACCCATATGTAGAAAAACATGGACAAGGAAGAAAAAGCAAAGGGTCATGTTCTTGAGGGAGAGTGATAGTAAACACGTCTAAGAGAAAGTTAACCATAAGAAAATCACAATCATGTGATGGGTTAAATGTTATTCGATTTCCCAGTAGGAAAAGTTAATAGACAACATTTTTGTTTTAAGTTACCTTTTATTGATAAATTTATTCATAAGGAAACATAATCACTTATCATGTTTACTTTCAACTTTTACAAGATTCCTTAATCAAACTCATATTTTTTTCCAAAAGACGAGTATTTAGGGAGACTTGTTCGCATTAAGAGTACTATAATCAACTTATAGAGAATCACCTAATCCACCAAAGAGAACTATAAAAATCCCATGTATTTAGGCTTTAACCAAAACCAAAACAAAAAAGGTTAGTACAATGTCAGATAATCCAGAAAAGGATAACCCATTAAAAAGTAAATCTATGCTTAATCTCCAAAATTTGTCCAACAAAACCCAAAGTTCAACGAGGACCATCCGATAAACAATTTGTCCATAAAAATCTTCAAAGTAAACCAATCTAATAATGAAACCCAAATATTTGAAGGATTTAGTCACATATACTTCCAAGTTAAATCGTAACATTAATCTCCAAACAACATCAGTTGCTCCTAAAGTCTCGTATTGAAAAGTAATTAACCTAATCACATATCCTCCATGATAGGTTAATCATTTTCATAAATAACTCAAAATCAACATACTCTTAATTCATAAAATCATATAACTAAAAAAAATCAGTCAAAATAACCCGGGAATTCACGTAGTCCAGTGGTAGGCGATAAATACCAATCGCACTTTTGTTGTGGGTTCGATTCCCACAGCTTTGTCCGATGCGACGGGTTGTCACACGATCTGCGTGTTGTCCTTTTTTCAAAACTATATAATTTTTAAATCATTCCCCAAAAAGAGATAAAATCATAAAAAATGATCATAACATATTTTAACCTCAAGTTTATCTCATGCCTTTCATTTTCTAGCATATCATATAATTACCCATAATTACCTCAAAAGTAAGGATCATATAAACTCTAATGGTTTCCTTTATAATTATTACCTGAACTTCCACATCGATTGGTCATCTCGTACATGATGCATTACAGAACATACCAACGTTCAAGTGGTTGATCATGACTCCTTGATATTTGGTTTAGAACAACCACGAGTTTCCTTATTGAATCCTCCATTTTATCTAGTATCTTAATCAGAGAACCACCATAGTTTCCTTCAAACCTGTTGTCTCTTTGGTTCCTACTAGATCCATCCATTCACTAAAAACGGAAATGTCAGTGTGAGAATATCAACAAAACCATCATGTACTAATGAGTAAGGTATACACTAAGATATACTTACTCATTCACTTTATCTAAAACTAAGACTCTTTCTGAAATCCTAACCATTATGGTAATGTCACTTATGCTTAAAGAATACCCTAACCTCTAAATTTATCTAAACCGACCTCTGATACCAACTATAAGGCTCCAGCCTTAAACCTTACTTAATCTTGAGTTATTACACGATTACACATTGAGGAGCTTTTCAGGATTAGAGTTTTACAGAATTAGATCATAAAAATTTCATTACATTTCACATTTAAACAAAGTGGTTACATAAAAGATAGTATTCATTTTTTCCATCAACGAAAACATATTTAAAAATAAAACATGGATTCTTTCTTGACACTTCCTTGACACTATAATCATATCATGTACCATTCCCTTGACCTGTGAAAAACATTTAAAAAAACTTGGGATGAGCATAAAAAGCTCAGTAAGGTTTATAAAAATATGGAAAGGAAACATGAGTTCACATATACATAAGAATGAAATCACACTTTACCCATAAAACATAGGCACATTAACATACCTCATCAAACCATGAATAAATCATAGAAATCATAAGTCATAAAGGTAACTTGAGGCATTCATAACATTCTTATGTAGGGAGTAACCCTCTTGGTTACGTTTGGAATACCCATCATAGTATATTCCCTAAATCTCTTCAGAAAAAAACCTTAACGTTTCACTCCTTCGCGTTACCCAATGCATTGGAGAGCTATATCAGGATCACCCGCCCTTAGTTTATCATGGAACCACCCATCTTCATAACAATGTCCAAGAACCATAACATAATCTTATCACATAAAACATGCTTAAAGGAAACATAACATTTCCACCTTTTAATAACAAGATATCAATACAACACATTGATATAAATACATTATGAAAACCATTTTCAATACCAAAATAAAATAAAATTAAAACATGGTATTTATTTTTCTTTTAAAAAGAAGGTATGGCTTTTAGAGGAAGCTGAAACTCAAATAATGTTCATGGCGGCGGAGAAGTCATTGTCGCCACATACGTACAACAAAAACATTCCCTTTTTCCGTTTAGTAAATGATTCGTATAAAAAATATTCTCTTTCTAATAAACGTAAAAGTCAAAGGGGTTTATACACTGTATAGAAGAAGGTTGGTTATAAAACAAAATATGCCTCAATGAAAGGAGATTGATACGAAGTCCCATACAAAGACGATATCCTTGGATTAAGAATAAACCAGTTACATAACTATGTGTGACAAACGAATACACGGAATATAAGTGGGTATTAAGTGTATAAAAATCAGAGGACATTCACACATAACCATATAACGACATATTAAAGGTGTACAAGTTTATCCCAAAGAATCGAAATTGGGATAAGAAGTTCCCTTGCAATAATTAGACAGTCTAACGACGTCACTTCAAAATTCAGAAAAAGAGTTGATGAGAGATAAAAAGGGTATCTCATCACTTGGAAATAAAATTTACATCAATAAGGATACCGAAGAACATATCCCAAAATAAAATTATGTGATTTAAAAGACATAACAAAATAAGTCTTTTAAAAAGAGGATGGTGAAAGGTTCCCTTACCGACATGGGTATCTTTCGAAACATACGCCCCGTGAAAGAAGGACAATACAACATTGATGTAAATACTCATAAATGAAATAATATTACACAATGAGAAAAATAATGGTCAGTACATACACAACTCAAAAGAAATTGTGGAAAATGTTTCATAAATCTCATGGGTATAAAAGTGAGATGAAAAATCCCATACGAAAACTCGGCAGCCTAACGGAGCCACTTAAAACATCCAAAAATGGATTGATGAGATCAAATAGGTTATCTCATCAAATTACAATAAAATGTACAGAAAGATGAATATAAAATAACATCCCCCATCATAACAAATATGAGCATAAAATAAGTGACATAAAGGAGAGTACTTAAAGAGAAAGAGAGAGGTCAGATCTCTTACGAAAATTCGACAGCCTAACGACGCCACTCAAAACTTCCAAAATGGATTGATGAGAAAGAATAGAGTCTCTAATAATATGAACATAAAAATTACAGTAAGAGTAATATAAAATAACATCACAATAACAAGAAATATTAGCTTAGAAGGAATGACATAAAAGAGTGTACTTAAAAAGAAAGAGAGGAGTAGGATCCCTTACCTCGGGTCCGACTTGACTCGATCTTTCTTTAACATCCTGAATAATAAACATGAGTTAATTTCCACTTTATTAAGAACCTTTTTCTAGTTCATTATTTCTTTTATATCACTTATTGCCATGTTATAAACATTATGTAATCATTTATGTTAATAATGTTTGTTTTGTCGATATTTGGTTCTTAAGTCGAAAGTTGACTTCTAACAATTACATGTTGTTCGTGTGGTCAAATGTTGATTATATCCAGAATTATATTCATGATTTTCATATCATATTTATCATATATATCCAGAATATACATGTATTTATAATATTAAATATTCATTTAGAGGTAAGAAATGAAATGCACCGTTCATGGAGACGGTAAGCCGTACGTATGCATGAACGCTACTTTCATTTCTATGTCATTTTAATGGAATTAAAACTAAATGACAGTTATGTATATTTTAATTACAGAATTATATTCATCATTTAGATGTATCATTCATCATATATATCCATTATATACATGTACATATAATAGTACATTACATTTGGGGATAAGAAATGAAATGCACCATTCATGGAGACGGTAAGCCGTACGTACGCATGAACGCTACTTTCGTTTCTATTTCATATTTTTATAGAATGGAATAATAATGATATAGAGGTATATTATAATTCCAGTATAACATCATATATAATAAATTTAAATCCATCCTTTATACGTCCCACATATGGCATTAACGAATCACATCACTTTGAGGGGGCGGTAGTCCGCACTTCCTTAAATGAAGATATCGCGTTTACCCATAATGGAAACCATAAAGGTATGCCCAAAATGAGAAATACATAATCTTAAGGAAAATATAAACAAATTATATATCATATATAAATATAGTGTCATCTTAATGGCCACCTTTGATGGTGTTAAAAGAATGTTGAACAATCATTGTTTCGGGAGGCCGAAATTCACCATCCACAGAAACAGTATGTTCTTTAACCATTAGATGTAGGTGTGTTAAAGTATAGATCGAATCCATCTTATAACAAAATCCTATTATATTTATGATACTGGAGTTGTTACAAAAGAAATTAATAAAAAGAGTTTAGGGGGTTGGAGAAGCAAAATAAAACAAAAGGACTCAAGTGAAGACATTACCTAAAAATCGGGTAACTCCCTTTGGTTTGAGCTCAAAGGCTTCCTTGGGAAGACTTCTGCCCAATGTGAGGATTCAAGGAGTAATATAGGGAATTGGAGAGACAAAATGGGCATTGTTTGACCGAGCCAAAGGCTTTGGGAGTGCGGGTATGGAGGTAGATGTGGGGGCCTTTTATAAGAGGAGAGGAGGGGCACTCTTGGAAGGTAAAGAAAAGTCACTTTATTTTAAAATGGTATTCGGATTTAAGAGGTCCCACATTGATGTGTTTCGAGGATAAGGTGATAATGGCTCGAAATCCACTCATAAAATAGGTTTTGGACTTGTGTAGGTATTAGATATTATATTATCTTTTCATTTTATTTAAATCGTTAAATAATGAGGTAATCACTGCATCATCATGATGTCATAAATAATTTAATTTATTTAATCTCTAAAAATTATAAAAAAAATACTATGATGTAGGAAAGCTTTTTATAATTCCAATTAATATTTATAGTGAAACATCTGATTTGTATAACCCCATGTAAAAAGTTTTTTAGTAAAACATTTCATGTTTGTCACATTTTAACTTTAACTTTAAATAAAAAGATATTAATGTCATTTTCCAACCAAAGTGGCTTCATGGGGTCCCTAAGTTGACCCATGGGTTTTCGGGGTCGGCCATGACACATCCAATGAGGTTAGGTCATGTTTCAAGTTCATTTCATATTATTAAAACATTATTTTTACCTTAAACTACACTAATTACCTCTAATTGCGAATAAAAACTTAATAAGTTACTATTCACCAAAAAATTATTTTTATCCCATTGAACCACATTTTACATCTTAATTACATACATGTATGTTAGATTTTTGAAATTCAAAACACAAAGATGGTAAAATTTCATTTAAATGGAAAATTCAGTTTTTATAAGTACCACTTAGTGTTTTCACTATTCATAAAAAATTGATGTTTTTCAGAAAAATACCAAAAAATCACCCTAATATATATTTGATATTCTGTATTCAAAAACAAAGTCGATTTTACAAAATTCAAATCATATAAGTCACATTAATTAATTTAATAATTAATTCCCGCTGTCAGAGCAAATAGCGTGTTTTTATGAAACAATATGTATCAGAAGATTGACATTAGTTTAAGTCTGATTTCAAAGTGAAATAAATTCCAATGACCACTATTGGATTTAATGGTAAAAATATATTCTAATTTCACTTTAAAAACAATTCAAAATATAATCTAATCATATAAATAAATTAGATTAAAAAGAGGTTTTGAATTAAAATACAACATTTTACACTATTCATTAAAAAATGAACTTTATCAGAAAGATACCAAATATTTACACAAAGTAAATTATGATGTCCCAATTCTTAATAAGAGTTTTATTTGGTCCAAAAGGATGTATAAAAGTGAACAAAACTATGTTTAATGACGGTTCTCCATCAAAAAATTTATAAGTGAACCTTTAGTGAAAACTAGGGCATATACGCCTAAAATTGAATTCATTCCGTATTTTATGCCTTTATCTTTTATTGGATAAATGTAAAAACATTTAAAAACATATATAATAATATTTTAGTTATTTCTATCCATTCCCTCCAATACAATGACTACATGTTAACTACCATTTAAAATAATATTATTTTATTATTAGAGTGCAATGTAAGATTCCCAAGAAACTCGTTGTTGCGTGTTGGGTACGCCATCGAGCATAGCATCCCCATTAAATTCATATTAATATTTTATTCACAAATATGGATAAATATGAAAATGTCATATTCTTTATTTACCTGGGATGTTACAGGCACTGATAATGATTTCATTAGTTTGTAGCGTGACACTATCAACTGATCATTATAACGATGTACAAAATGTAGAACATCTATGAGATGGTATTATAGGTTTTTATGTTATTGAACATATAAAATATAGATTTATTGAATATATTTTGGGAATTGATCTTTTTTTAAGGTGGAGACCCCAATAAGAATCTAGAATCACAGTTTGCTATGTGTTTATATAAATTGGCCAATAATTTAGAAATAAGTATAATATCAATAAATTAAACATAAATATTTCATATCCAGCATTTGGACTATTTATATTTTATAGGTATGGAATTAGGTCAATTATTTCATTAGTTATTCTTCCAATATGTTCCATAAAATTTTCTAATAGGTGACTGCAATATAATGATAGATGATAATTCATAGAGGAAGATTCTTTAAGGGTTTTACTATTAGTTGTTGAATAAATTTGAGACTCTTTTGTTGATAAATATAATGTATCTATGATAGAGTATATTATGATTTCCGTCATTTTGATTCATTAAAAATTCTATAATGTTTTTATAATAGAGGTTAGTATTTTATTTGAGGAATCTCATCATTGGTGTCTCATATTTTAGTTGACTTTGTGAAGTCATGGATGTCATAGGATTGGTATGTTGATATTTTTTTGGGTTTATTTTCTATATTTCATCTCTAGTATAGATTTTTATATGGTATTTTTTACCATTAATAAAGGTATTTATAGCATTAAAATGTTTCATATTCAGTTTCTGAACCTCTAGTATATTACACCATACATATTACTATAATTATATGATAGTGTAAGGAATTTCAAGGGGGTTTTCATCTATAGATCCTATAATGTCTCACATAAATTTAGAGTTCAGTGATACCATGAGATAATGGTGAAGAAATATTTTATTTATAGAAAACTATATGTAAATTTCTCATAGTGGGATGGGTGTAATCTGGACACTTTATAAAGCATTTTTGTGACAAAAAAATTAATATTATCCTAGTATAATAAAGATGATTATGAAAATTGGGATCCATTTCCAACTATCATTATTCTATTTCATCATGGTTGGAAGCTCTCAATATTATGATAGATTATTAGTCATGGTTTTAATTTTATGTGGATCTCATTTAAATCATATGTGAGAGTGTCTTAATTTTATTAAAAGATTGAATAATGTTAGAAACCATTTAAAGGATTTTCCACTATAATAGTATTTTCATGAGTTGTGGTAATAGTATGGTGTTATAGTATTTGAATATTAAATATGGGATGTGATGGTCTGAGGAAATACATTTTATTCTCCCGATCTTTAGATGAGAGATATCTTCGATAATGTTGGACTCCATAACGGTTATACGCGACGTGGTAGATGTTTTAGTAAAATTAATTCATTATATTTTTCATCACTTGGTGATATGAAAATTGTATGATGTACCATATCATTATATTTTATTAGGTGTAATATTATTTATGTTAGGATTTATTGTCTCCTTCATCTCACCCAAATTGTTTATAATTTTACATTTGATGTAGATATGCATCACGTTACTTTGTCATTGTCTACTCTATTTGGAGGTCTCTTTAGATTATTTAATGTTATAAAAAATGCAATATTAGGTTTTGGGATCATCTCTCATAGTGATGTTTCCTAGTTTTGTGAATATATCAATTTGACATTCTCCTTTGAATGCATGGTATGTATTTTTCATCATATATTAAATTTAATTAGGTGGTGAGTTTTATTATATGTTGTTAAACAAGTCTCAGTTTTTTTGTTGGTGAATGATACCTTTAGATGGGTAAGAGGTGTATTAATTATTTATTTTAAATGATGATCTAGATGGTGATGGTTTTTGTAAATGTTGTGTTTCAAGTGTTTACCAATATAGTGGAAATGTATCCTTATTTGTTCAACGTAGTTGTTGGGATGTAATTCTGTTGAAGGGAAATCGATTTTGGAATGGATATTCTTCCATTCTCATCATTGACATGGATGTATCAATATATAATGGAACGATTTGAGTTTATGAAGTTTTAAGTATATATTGGAAGACTTCTATAGGATTGTTTGATTTAGACATATTATTTTATACCATCATTACTCTTGTAACATAGAGATGAACATTATTTTACTATATTTCCAAATAATAGAAGGTAACTCATCCTAAATGATGGAATGGTTTAATATTTTTAGTTGAATATAGACATAAAAAACATATATTGTATCTAAAAGAATGAAATAATATCTAAAAATTTATAAGATAACATTATAATTTCATATATTAAATCTTTAAATCCCTCCATAAATCAATACATTTTATCACATTGAATATAAAACATAATAATGGGTTATGTTAGATGACTATAAAGTAAAATTATTCAATATATTCAATAATAAAATAAATATTTCATTAGAAATATAGTAACGATAAATATTGATCAAATATATTGTATAAACTATTATAAAACATAGATTAAATAAAATTTTACATAAAAATATAAATACTTAGATAGATAAAAATATTTAATTCCATAGTTGTAGAATAGTTAATTTTAAACATCCAAATAATATCATCAATGCAATGTTCTAAGATATGATATTTTAATTGGTAAGACATTCGCCAATTTTAAGAACTATTGTGTATCATGCGACTAACATATTTGTCAAGTGGATATAATGATACCAACCAATAATAAATAAATTCTAATTCATTAACTATTCAAAATAAGTCAATAAAAATTAAATTCATAATCCATAGTTGAATATATAGTTAAAAACCAGAATATGAAATGTTAATAATTACCTATATAAATATATATTACTTGATTATAAGAAAACCAAATTAACATTATAAGTGGTTTCATTATATTATATGTGTATCAAGGAATAATATTTAAAAAATAATTTTTTCATAGATTAAAATACTTTAAAAGAAATCTTGAGAATATTTTTTCGGTATATAACCTTTACCATTTCAAAAAATTAATATTAGAATACAAATATTACAAAATTATTAGAAAATTAATTTTTTTTTAAAATAACTATAGAAACATGTTGTGATATCATCAATAAAGTAAATTATCATAGTGGATGGAAAATATTCTCAGGTGATGTACATTAAAATAAGGATTTTTTTATCTATCTATAAAAAGTCTCCTATTCAGAAAATGTGATGAATATAATTTTAGAGTATTTGTATAGAAATTAAAACATTTGAAAACAATTTTAATAATTTTTTTAAAAATTTCATACGATCCCATTAAATAATTCTAATGACTATATTTACATGGATGAAAACAACTCATGACTGAAAAGAAAAAAATGATTTCCTTAAAAACATTATTTTTAACTAATTTGACATGGAATTATTATAAAAATGGATATAATATAAAAAATCCATACAAATAACAAGAGGATAATAAAATATATTAATTATAGGATATTAAGAAAATATAATACATCCCACATAAAATTAAACAATAATAATATTGAGAAAGGACTAGATTAAAAAAAATCATTATCATTGGTCTAACATGATTTGTATGTGATTTTATCCTCATTTATAAAAAAATTAATTTATCATAAAACTATAAACAACCATATAAATACTTAATTATCATTTGTTACCCACTTAATTCATTTGAAAATAAATTTATTAATAATTATTAATTTCAATCATTCTTCTAAAGTGTTAACTATTTTGATTTTCATGTAAGTTATCTTTCATTTTGTTAAATTTTTATAATAGTTAAAATATAACAAACATTTTTATAATGATAAAAATAGTATATATATATATAATTATATAAAAAATTATAATCAAATTCGAATGATGAACATTGGAAATAAATAACATCATTTAGTTGAGATGATAGTCCACACATATACACAAGCAACATTATCATTTATTCGGCAGGAGAAAGGATATATAGGTTAGAATTCTATTATCGACAAATAATCATTTTCATAAAATTTATATAAAATTTATATTACTTAAATTCACATTAATGAATATCCTTGTGAGATAGTAATGAAAATAAAATTACATTGGATTGTGATGTGGCCCTCCGATGTACTCATGATCGGTGGTTTTGTTTCACATTTGATGTAGAAGGAGATGGTAAAATATTATTACATAAACATATAAAAATGATAATAAATGGTAAATAATATCTTAATTATAATTTATTTATTTATGTAATTTAATGCTGTAAAATAAGAATAAAAATCAAATTTTTCTCTTTTTAAGATTATATAATCTTATAATGAACACATAATGTGTCCTCTGAAAGGCAATATAGTTGATATTTTTGGATGATGATAACCTCTAGAATTAATTTAAGTATATTGGGGATATATTTTTTATAGATTTAGAATATTTTTCTCATGGGGTTGTGATGAATAGATTAGAGGTGGTTTTCATTAATTGTAATGAAAAAAACAAACTTGAAATTAAATAAAATATTTAAATATAAAAAATAATTTTTATGTAAAAGTAGCACCAAATTGAATAAGTGTTTAATAAAATTGTTGGTATGTTTTAAAACCATTAATAAATTAATATTTTTATTGGTTTTTATAGAATTTTTAAACTTTATATTTTCATTTAACCCCTTCATTAAAATTAATTTTAATTAACTATGGTTACAAGCTTTACATTATTAAAGTGTAATCATATAATTATATTAGAAACTATATTAGAAAGGGATAATTAATGAAATGATAGAACATATATCATCCTTATTATCCCATTTCAATATATTGATTTTTTTAAACATATAATTGAATATATTTTTGGACATAAAATACAATTAATGTTATTTTGTCATCCATTCAAATATTTTGACCATATAGACATCAAGGAAGGTATGAAATTATAATATAAACTATTTAACAATTAATTATGTATTAATATTTACAATAAATTAATTTTAAAACAACAATTCATCTACAAAATATAAGTGTTTATGTTTTTAAAACCATTTTATTTTACTTTTCGTCATCTCACACAATAATTGTATTAGTGTTGCGTATTATTTTAGGGCCCTCATACTATCACATAAAATATAAAAAAAATTACCGTAATTAAAATAAATAAATTATATTGAGGTTAACAATTTATATCCATTCATAACATATTTTATCAATATTGGATTATATATGTTAATGTAAAATAAATATGGGGAAATATTAGAATTTTCCATTACATAAAAAATACAATGGTCTTTATCAATGAAAATTTTAACCAGGATGTCATATAATTGAATATTTATATGATTTAGGAATATTGAACTCATAATATGAGATATATGAAATTTTAGATGTTATTTTTAATCATTATTATTTAGTATTAACCTCGTATATCACATTTTACCCCTTACTAGGGCGATAAAGTTTACCACGGTATCCATTCACAATGTTTAAAAATATGTAGATTTAAAAAATTTAACCAATTGAGTCAAAATAAGTAATTATAATTTTCAAACTATATTCTATAAGTGGTGTAAATTAAATTTAAAAAACAATGAAATACTTAATAACCAAAACATTCTTATAAATTCATTTTAAAACAAAAAATTATAATACAATAAATCTATGTAATGTAATCATTTTTATATGAATTAGAAATATTATAGATAAATATTTATTCGATAAATTGAAATAATATCATTTATAGATAGAGAATATTATATTTAACTTAGATGGAAAACTATTACTGATCATAAAATGGTTTTTATTGAAATGTGTTTTTATGCATAAATATGGGCATACACCAAAATAAACTATAATACAGATTCTATAGTGAACCATGATATCATATTATTACCCAAGATTATCATACATGAATAATAATTTTTTTTAATATATTATTCTATGCATTAAAAAAACACATAACTGATGACCGTAATAGTTTAGTGACATTGGAATCATGTTACAAAATGTATAAGTTTAGAGAAATATCATCCATGTCTCCAAAAATATCTTCAAAATTATTTCTCTTCATACACATAAACTATATGAAACTAACAATCATAATCATGGTAAATAAAACAATATAAAGGGTGTTCATAGATGCACAATTAGGGTAAATAATAGAAATATCTTAGAATAACACGAACATAATGGTATAATAACATGAATATGACATTTCAAAACAATACCTTTCATATCAAATATTGTAATAATATGTCATGGAATGACGATTGGCTATTAATAATAGATTAATAATTGTATAATAAAATATCTCGATCCATGAGAGAATTACACTAGATAATACAAGGATTTTTAGCATACAAATTTGAATATAATATCATTTATATATTAGAGTTGTCTCATTACCAATGATATCATAATGGAATTTAGTCACTCCAATAACCATCATAGTAATCGACGTTTACTCCAATGACCAAAAAGTATAAAAAGTCACTTATTGATTTCAGTCCCCTCCTCACTCCAGTCTTCCCTATCTCAAGATTTATAAATCATTAATCATTTCATTAGAAGATGATATTGTTTCCACCCATCACATAATAAAATCCATATTTATTTTCTCCATAAGATCATAAGTATTCATCATATCATAACCCATAAAATGAAATGGTTATTGTGTGCATCATCTCATAACATGTTGAAAATTTAAAATTTTTTTAATCCATTTAAAATATAATAACCCATGAGAATAAGAATATTTTTTAAAAAATAATCTATCAATACATAATCCATTGAAATAAAAAATAAGAATGATAAATGTTGATCATATCCTTTATATGGAATAAATAACCCCAATTTATTTCATCATAGATGGAAAATTATTTCAAAATAAAATTTAAGACATCTGTATAAAAAGTAACATTTCTACTTTAAAATATATATATAAAAATTTTGAAAATATTTTTCGTTGAAAATAACCTTGAAAACATATTAAAAGAGAACTAAAAATCATTTTAAATGGATTTTAATAATGAATATTTATGAAATCATTTCCATAAAAAATATCCTTTTAATCTTATAATGTGATGTTTTAAATTCATCTAATAAAAATTTTAAATAAAGAAAACATTCAAAATAATTTTCATTTAAATTATGTTTCGAAAATTATTAAATATTCATTGAAAATCATTTAAAACCCTTTTTAATGATTCAAATTATTCAATATTATTATCTTTTAATTAACCATTCTATTTCATAAATGATGATTTCAAAATCATTTCAAACACATCTTATTCATAAAAAATATTAAAAATAATTTTCTTTGAAAACAAGGTTAAATGATCATTTAAAATCATTTTTTACACAAGGTTTTGGAGAAAATATATTTTTGACTAAAGAGAGAAATGATGTTGAATTTTCATAAAATCATTTTATAAATAAAATTTATGTACAAAATATTGGAAAAAATTTACCATTATATAAAGATATCTAGAGTGGCCCTAAGAGAAGAAATGTAGAGAGTTGTATTCAAATATGGTTCATAACATTTTATTATCAAAATAAAGAACAAAAAATCCCATAAAAAGATGACATTGTAATATAAAATCATTTCCACATAGATAACATCGAATTATAATTCCCAGGAATGAATAACATGAAATCAAATATAAAATATAATGAGAATGTATAAACTCAATACATTTTATGTTAAAGGGGTTGTATATACACATTGAAAAAAATAAACGTGAATTATAAAATGTATACACATCAAGGATAATTAAAACATTAAAAAATGTGATATATTACAAAAAACACAATAAGATTTATTGGAAGAATAAGTGAATAGATAAGAAGTCCAACTAAAGGTGGATCTATATATTTCATATGAAATGATGTTTTCATCAGATAAAAATAAGGTTAAGAAAATATTCGAATCTAACCATCTAGTCATTTCTAAAATATTTATTTCATTTTCATATACTTTTGTAGATAATGAAGGATTTAATCTTGTCTCCAATGAGAAGAAAAAGTCCCATGTTACAACTCAAGTGGTGTTGGATAACATGAGTATGAGTTAAACTATTTCATTCACATAGAAGAATGATAATTCCATTAAATTGAAGGATTTAGTTTTGATTTATCCTTTTGAGGAAATTCATTATGTGAATTTGGATCCATTTGAAGCAATGGCCGTAGAGGGGATGATGACACTACCATAGAGAGGATGATGACACTACCATAGAGGGGACAATGACACAACTGACAATAGTTTCATCTCATGAAAAAATAGAGGAAAAAAGGATATCTATGTCTATTAATGTACCAATGGTGATATTCCATTCAGAAGGCATCTATCTCTTCCTTCATGTATGGGAAAATATAGATGTCTATCTTATAGTCATGGAAGGGTCGACTGTTATACTCTTTGAGAGGAAAAGGAGGCTAACTGCATGCCTATTGAGAAATATAGGTCTCTAGTTTCTTCTTTGGGTCATTAGTTGATTTCCCATACACTTATCAAGTCCAATATTTTACATTATTTCAATAAAATGGATCATCATCCGAATTTCTCAAAAAAATAATGTACATATCGATAAAGAAAAATTGAGACAAAAACTATATCAGTTTATTAAGTTTTTCACCAAAAATCCCATGAAAGAGACATCATCAAATGGATATGTAGGTCACAAAAATTCTCACAATAAGATTCATAAAATAAAATAATTATCTAAATATACAACATATAAATTTACTACGTGTTGAATATTTCTTGTCTCTCACAAAACAAATATATGTGATATGTAAATCTATTTTTGAATGAGTATTTAGAATCATAACACATTGAAAAAAACATTAATAGAAACATTAATTATAATGAAATGTGGGAAATTAATGAAATTTCATTCCATATGGATGTATATATTTGACACAAAATAAGAAATCAGTGAATATTTAATAAGGCTCTCAGAAATAAAAGTGAGTCTAGAAATCAATTAACATAATTATTGACTCCAGTCGTACTTGTTAAAAACTCATTATAACTAATATTTGTTTATTATATTATTATCTAAAAACCATATACATAAATATTCTACCATATATTATTTTTATTTGACTTTAACTTTTTATTAATTATTTCAGGATAATGTTATGTTCCAGGTAATAACATCTTTCTTTTCCATATATGTATTGATTTATTATTTTTGGTCTGTATAAATATATCATGATTTCACATATTATGAATTTCAACCACAATTTAAATATCATATATATCATTCAAATATTTATTTATTGTAATCCATAAATTTTAGTGATAAGAAATGATAAAATCCATACCAGGAGATGGTAGGACATACATACACATAATTTTTTTTTCATGGAGTAATGTAAGAATGAAAAGTAAATATATATATATATATAATAAATCGAATAGAATAGTAATTTAATATACATTACTTATGTTTATCAAACTCCACATTAAACGATTCCATGTGAATCATTAATTAATCACATCGCTACGGAATGCATTAGTACTCTATTAAAAAATATATATTTATAGTGTGCCTAGAAAAGGGATATCACGAAGGTAAGTGTGATATAATCATCCCTAGAGAATACTAATTTCATAAAAATCATAAATACCATATATGAAAAATAATGACAACATTTTGGAAATCATAGAGACGTGTTAATGAAAGAAATAATTATATAAGATCATGAGGCATAAGTCTGCAATACACAAGATCAATGATTTCCTAACCCATTAGATGGAATTGTGTGTAGTTGTAGGTAATAAAATTAAAATAACAACATATATTTTTATTTAATATACTTATTTTATTACAAAATAATGGTATGATGATAATTAAAGGTAGTGTATGATTAAATAAAATGAAATTTCCCATTAATGAATGTCAACTCATCTTCGAGTATCCTCCGTAGGATTGCACGAAATCCTTGATTGGAAAAATTTATAACCAAAATAAAGATTCTAGGATTTTTGTAGTGAAATATGTATATGATTCATGAAGATATTTTTTGATATAAATCGCATGAGTGGTGTGAGTATGTAGAGAGAGAGAGAGTTACTGTTTACCATTTTGGGGGAGTAGTATTCTTTTAAATACTCAAATGTATTAAATATTGGGGGGGGGGGGGTTAAATCATAACTCATCTGTAAAATGAGAAGATATTAAAGAGTAAAACTAAATTTTACTATGTTAAGGGTATGTAACACTGAGTTTATCTTATGATATATTATAAAAAAAATTTCATCAATAGCCAGTGTTACACACAATATGGAGTTTTACTGAAAAACAATATTCGATTAATATTATAGTAGTTATCATTTGGCCGTTGGAATGGTGGGAATTGATAGGATTATCTGAAATTTTAATATTGTTTTTAAAATTTTATATATAATAAATTGTGAGGTGGATAATTAATTACAAATGAAAATCTATCCATTTATAAAAACAGATATCTTTTTTGAAAAAACTACATAAATGTTCTCAATGAGTTTTATACCAAAAAATGAAATAGAAAACTATATATATGTCATAAAAATGAAATATATATGTTATATATTATGTATATTTTTAAAACTCATTATATTGTTTATTATAGATTAGATAAAAACAACTCCAATTTTACATTTAAAACTATATTTTTTCTAAAGAATGTTTTAATACCTTTTAATGACACAGTTGATTTGAAACTTATATTTTCTAATTTTATAAAATTTATTTAAAATGGAAAAATCATTTTTTATAATTTTTAGTTAAAAAATTATATTTGGTTTCTGTTTTGGTATTTTTACGAGTAGTAACATTTTTGATGAATAGTGAAAATAATGAATTTTAACTGAAAATGACATTTTATTTTAGCAATATAAAATGATTTTTTATACTTTAAGTTATTTTAAAGAAAAATTAAATCCATTATAAAAATAAAAGTTTTATTTTGGTATTTTAAATCATTCACATATTGAAATTTTATATAACATCATTTCAAACTGTTGAACAAAATACATTAAAACCTATTATATCATTACTTTAGTTGGGCTAATTTTAAATAAATTTATTCCATTTCTATAAGTGATATTTGGGAAAATGGATTCCATATTTTAGATCATAATAATTTATAATTTATATAAATTAGAGATTAACTTTTTTTAATGTAAATAGGGAACATAGTTAAAGTTAAATTTATTAATTAGGATAAAAACAATATTATGGAGTGGTTATGCATAGAATATATTATGTAAATATGAAAAAAAACAAATGAAAAAACCCAATTTGGGGGAAATATATAGACCCTAATTATAGTAAGAGAAAATATTATTAGTTTTGTAGACACATTTTTGTGAAGGTGACTCATATATTAAATTATGAAAATAATAGAAAAAACAATTTACCTTTCTTACTTTTAATTTCTATAATTATATGGGGATAGGGAATAGAATACATAGGTTCGTTTCTACATATTTTTTTTAATGATAAATTAATAATTTTTATCATAATATTTTTTTAGATTTTTTAATTGATATAATGACAGAAAAATCTTGACAAACACCAATTCAAGGATTATTTAGATATTAATCATATAAAATATATAATACTAAAAAGAGAACAAGTGGGGGTAAATTGAAATATTTATTTTGCTCCATTATTTTGAATGAATATTATATCATTATAAATAAATTATATCTTTCTATATTTCAATTACATTATTTATTGATAATTTTTTATTTTTATAAATTTTATATTGTTACAATTTTCCTTAATGTTACTCTATATAAAATGAAATTATATGGAAAAACACAAAAAATTTGAAAACATATATTATGTGAAGTTATTTTTAATTATTAATAACTATAAAATATGGTTCATTATGGAACTAATAGATTATTTATAATGAAATTATTTCCCCCTAAACAGTAAAAACATTATTGGCATGATTATGTTTAATGTAATGTTTTTGTAGGTTACATGAGCTTCTATTAAAAATAATTTCTATAACACATGTGATTATTATTTTATAAATTGGATTTAATATTTCTACATAGAGGGTATATATTTTTATAATGATACTCAATTTAATTATTCCTAATTGAGGAATTTCTTAGGTAGGAAATCTTGTTAACATATTGAAAAACTAAAATGAATCAAATAAAAAAAGCTTAGTTTTTAAAGAGATTCATGTTTACAATTATATTTAATTTTTTGGTGGAGGTGAGTGTCAAAAAAATAATTTATATACTCCATTATAATTTAATAATTATGCAAAAGGAGTTAATGGATACAATGTAATTATAAATACATTTGAGTATTTACAAGAATGTCATTAATCCTCAACTATAAAAAGAAACTCACACACCCCACTTATCCACAAAACTCGATCCATTTAGCATATTTATCCAATACAAAAGTCACGTAAAAAATGTTTGATCTCATCGTTGAAACCATTATTTAGGATGAAATAATTCCATGAAAAAAATCAGTTCAAACCAAAAAATGGTTACCCGGAGAAGAGGTAAGGTTCCTTAAAGAAATGTTTTTATATATTCTTCAAACCCAAACAATTATTTTATATAATTATTATATTTCAACCATAGTATAATATATAGAGTGTTATTTTTGAATTATATGGTTTCTACCTAAAATGAATTATGCTTCTCTCAAATCTATTATGTAATCATCATTCGGGTATACAAAGGACTACCACCTCACAAACCGATATAGTATATTTTTTCATAAAATCATTTCATGGATGGTAGTAATGATTTAATTAATATTTATATATAATAATTATTATGTTATTATTATTCTAGTATTTTTAAATAACACATAAATTCCTAAATTTTATTTTGGAGGAATAAGATAACATTGTTCGTGTGTATAACAGTCTACCGCCTCGTGAAACAATTTCATTCATACATTCTTTACATGGAAGGTATTAAAGTGGGGTTTAATATATATATTTTCGTTATATTACATAAAAAATCTATATTAATTATATTAAATATATATATAATTTATTTCTCCTTTATATATGATATGAAAATTGAAATGATATTGAAGCATATGTACGACCTAACATAACCATGAATGATATATTTTTTCATATTATAAAATATTATTGATTAATAAATATAAATATAAAATGATTATATAAGATATTTATAGCAGGTTTTAAATTATTTATATTATATAAAATTATTAATGCATGATGACGAAAAATAGAAATTATAAAGCATACATGAAAAACATAGTGATTATTATGAAAATGTAAATTTAACATGGAATTGATTATAAAAGGGTAATAAAATGCCATAAGAAAATATGATATGGTATAAAAATATTAATATGTTAGTTTAATAAGTCAATAACATATATAAAACCATTATATATGAGGTTAATTACATTTTACGAAAAGTAATCATGAAATAACGTGTTTTGTTATCTCATTTTTTATTGAAATAGATGCCACATTCACCAAGAATATTTATTGTAAGTTATATTTCCTAAAAATTTATTGTTTGAATAATATATATAAATTTATGGGTATTTACCTATCGATTTAATGATATATCTTTCAGGGTTTCTTTATTTAAAAATTACGAATGAATTATGGTATTTTTGTCTCAATTTACCTTCTTTTAAATGCATGTTATGTTATATACAAATATTAGTTTATGAGTTTTATATAAATCCAATTATTATTTTAAATAAAGAATATAATTTTTATAATGATATTTTATGTTTCATTTAATTTTATCCTTCTATGGGGCTTACGATTTAATGCTACTATTGTGGTATGAATTACATATTATAATCTCATTGTTTATCAATATTGTTTTTTATCAATTGTCCAATATTGAAATCATATTATATACCTATAATTAATTCTCATTACTTATATTATTATATATTTATTTCAATATAATACTTTTATTCCATTAATTTTCTTATTAATATATACTAAAGTATTAAAAAGAATATTATTTATGGGAATGTGTCTTCACTGTTGAATACTATTTTAATATAAAACAAAATTTCTAGAAATATTTTAAAATTTTTATTAAAAAGGGTATGTCACGACACGTCCCCTGGGGTCCGTGCTGTGATTACCCCAAACCTGCCTTCAATATGCCTAGGGTTGGCGACTAGCACTAAAAGGCATATTCCCTAAAATCGGAGAGGCATTGCCTTTGTAACAAGTAAACACATGAAACCTAGAACACAACAATATTGGAACAAAATAAAAATTTATAGTAAATAGAGTGAGTACAATAACTAAAAGTGGCCAGAAATCAAGCCCAACTAGAAAGTAAAAGTATCTAGAATGTGAAATTAAATTGGATAACTCTTGTGAACACCCACCAAGGATCCTACCTGAAGCATAGTTACAGCTCTAGAATGTTCATCTCTAGGATATGCCACATCCTCAGTCAGCGTTGTCCATCGTATGAAACCAACACAACAAGGTGTAGTCATATACCATGCAGGGGTGAGTATAGTGATACTCAATTGGGACCTAGAGACCCTCAAGGTTTCACAATATCCACAAAGGATAAACCACAAAGGATGAAATAAACTGAAAACCCTACATAGGTATAAGCCCTTACATATACCTTTGTTACCAAGTATACCCATCTCAATCATGAGGTAACATAGATTTCAACTCAATATCCTGAATCTCAACTATTCCATAAAGGAATAAATACCATAATGGTACACCAAACAGAATAATACCGCCATGGTATCACCAAGAAGGAAAAATACTACAAGGTACAGACTCATCTCACACCAGGTATAACTTAGTTATAGAAGTACATAATTTTTAGATGTAACTTACTATATCATCATACTCTGTAAAGAGGCTATGCTACTGACCCATACTGGATTACTCTGTGTCGACCCACATAGTATCTGTAGATGCAGACCCACATATGATCTCTAGGTGTTGTCCCACACATTATTTCCCGGTGATGACCCACCCAGGATCGCAAGGTGCTGACCCACACAGGATCGTTCGGTGCTGACCCACATAGGATCACATCGTGCTGACCCTCACAGGATCACTAGTACTCCTATAGTACGTCTTCAGACCCACAATATATCTTAGCACATTTTCAGTATGTGGTCAGTACCACACTGGATCATAGTAAATCGTCAGTATATCGTCAGACCCACACAGGATCCTAATACATATTCAGTATGTCGGCATACCCTCACAATATCCTAGTAGATCATTAATACATCATCAAACCCACATAGGATCATAGTAAATCATCATAGTAAGTCTCCTGTCCCACACGAGATCATTGTACATCATCACAGTACGTCTTCAGACCCACTAAATATACTATTACATCATCACATCCAGCTACAGGGTTCCCCCACTAAGCATTCTTTTCTATGGGGGGTCTTCTCCTCAAGCCAGAGGTCGATACTCCAACTGCCATGATGTCCCCTGAAAATGGATCCCAATGGACCACCATGTAAAATGGGTCTCAACTCAACATACTATACGTCAATCAGACATCAAGTCTGAAAGTTATTATAATTTTAGTATTAAGGGCCCAGTTGGATTCGTGTTTGATCCAACCCAGCCATACCCAAAATTTACCGGAATCCAATTTGGGGTATACCAAAAGGGCTGTCTCGATCCAAGGTTTCTGGTTCCACAGAAGATTTATCATTTTGACATCTTATGAGGGATATATGTCGAATAAAATATCTCACAATAATAATAATAATATCTGGTGTTTTGTGAACTTGAGCCACGTACTAGAATTTAGTTTCCAACATTAGACTTGAATCGACCATATTAATGATAGGATCACATTTTCACTGATGAAATGTCAATTTAACGTCGCACACATTAGTAATGGAGGTTCAAATATTTAATAATATTGTTTAATCTGATTTTTTATTAGCGCTTTGGTTACCCTATCCAATAACATGAAAAAAAATCAAATATTGGACTCATAATATTCGTCTCAAAGTCAGGGTCTCACTATCACTGACGGTACATGAAACCGAGGTGGCGTGGATAATTTACTGATGAAATAGGTTTTTGACAACAATTACTAATAATAATAATATTATATTATTATTTATTCATTTCATTTAAAGGTTCTCTCTCTAATCTCATTTGAAATTCACACACAAGAGGGGTATCTAATTTGGGTTCTTGTGTGTCCAAATAGTGCCTCTATCTCTTTTTTTATATTCAGTTTTCTTTAAAATTTAATTCCTATACATTCATTCCTCTCTCTAATCAAATTTTATTATTCAATGATTTTCACCCCTATACATGAACCAGGAATCCGCAGTGCCTCTTCCCCACATACATCCTACCTCTGTCATGCCTCCTACTCACACCACCACCTAATTTTCCTTGTTGTCAGCTGAAGCCACCTGACCCCACTTGCTGCGCATGCACCGCCTGTACCAGCCACACCGAACATCCCTACTCCACATTTTTTCTCCTTTTGTGGTATGTTGCATCTTCATTCTAACCCTGAAAAATAAAATGATCCCATATTTGCATTCCTCAGGCTGAGGGTTCTGTGTCCATATGTCGGGCTCAACATAATATTTCATTTCCAGCACATATAAATAACTTCTTGCCTCTTTCCGTGAGCCATTCCGTCTTCATTACTCGCTCACAAAATTAAAAGATCACATATTTGTGATCCTTGCATCGATAGCTTCATGTCCAAATATCTCACTCATCAAAAAAACTTGTTTCTAGCACCAATAAATATTAGGCGTTGAAGAACACACAAAGAACTCGCGAAGAATAAAAAAATAGGATCACAGTTTTTGTGTGGGGAAATGGACATCTTCATTTGGCCGTCATCGTTTTGAATTTAGGATATGATGAATCAATAAAAAATCCAACATATATAAAAAACCCTACCTCGATTGTCTGGTTGAGTTGGTGTGATGAAGAAGACGAAGCCGATGAGATGGTGATGTCGGCGTTCGTTGATCCGACAAGATGTTTCTGATCCGGGATCATGCATCATCCTTATTCTCTGATTCTAGAGGATGATATTCGTTGTAGAATCTACTTCCATTTTTTCCAGAGCTCTCTCTTTTTCTAATAATCCTCCAACCATATTGTGAAGTGACAAATAAGTTTTTTAAATAAACTAATTGAGTTGGTACATCAATGGGAGGCAAACCAAGACATATCTCCCATTAAAGGAGGAGTTCAAGGGTTGGGTGGTCGCCACCTTTTAATTTAAATTGGGGGATTTTTAGTTAGGGTGGTCCTCGCCCCTAAACATCAAATGGTTGGTTTAAAAAATTAATTAATGTTGTTTTTTTAATCTTTTAACACTCCGACATAATTTATGTAAACTAACATTCACTGGTGGCATGCACCGTCCAAAGTTAGTAACTACATATATAAATAATTCTTTGTGAGTATAGAGGTGGTCTCATATTTTCTATCTGAGATACCGTTTGTGTCGTGTAATAATCTGAAAAATAAAATAATTTATTTAATTATTTTATTTACGATTATGCCATTTTTGGGTTTTCTCACATGAGTCTCGTGCTGACTAAACATAAGTCGCACCTAGGGTAATCAGACAATCCAAAACGCGATAGTGCCCTCAAGTTTCTAATAGAAGTTATTAATTATGAGTTATTCTACTTTTTCAGGAAAACTGCTTACACGTGCTAATTAAAACTAAACCAAGCTTCAACAGATTATTCCAAGAACACTGGGCCTCAGAATCACATGCAGTCAGATTTCACAGTCTTGAAATAATTCCATATAATTTAAAAACATTTATACTGAATTTTTGGGACAATAAATTCTCCCCACCTTAGGGAATTAAATCCTCGAAAGCCAAAAAAAATCAAACCAACCAAAATGGGGTACTGAACATGAATCTGAGCCTCCCGCTACCATGTGACCTCTTGGAGGTTCTCATGCCTCCAGTGTACGTGCACCAGAGGTATCGACCACCCATGTAGGAACTTCTCATGTTGATCATCAATCTCTACTAGAACCTCCGTAAACCTCACCACATCATCGATGTCCAGCTCGACGTTGTCAATGATTTGAGATGGTTCATGCACGTATATCTTCATCTGCGATATGTTGAAGATTCCTTGAACCCTCTCCAACTTAGGTTGAAGATCCAAGTATTATTCTACAATGCCAATCATTTAAAGTATCATAAAATGCCAATAAAACTTGGTGATAACATTCCACCTTGGCCCCATCAATATAGTCCTTGTTGAGGAGAGACTTGCAAGAATAAGTGGTTCCACTCCTAGTACTCCACGGGTTTTCATATCTTGTCGGCATTAGACTTTTTCCAACATTTTGTAGTCATTACTTTCTGAAAAGTGAGACTTCGTGATTCAACTTCTATTATTGCTTTCATCATCTATAGCCACCAGTACTGACACTCGAGGCCCTGATAAATCATCACCACACTAGGATGTACTGTAGAGGGGACATATTGAACTCCCCCAACACCTCCTTCTAATGCTCCAACAATACCATGGTATGTCCATTGAAAAGGATGATGTCATCTCCACCTTCAGAAAGTCCATCAGTTGTCTACCCTGAGGATATCTGAGCACGTTGAGCCTCGCAGTCAATTCCCCCAAGATGCGCCTCCCTGACTTACTAAAGGAGTGATGGAGTGATAGTCATAGGCTTGAGGTATCATCTTCATCTCTATCTATGATGGATATATACAGCACGACTAGTTACTATGACGCCTCACTCAGAAGCTATAGACCAGACCTCCTGGTGATTGAGTCTGCTACCACGTTCCACTTCCAAGGAGTATAGACTACTTTAAAGTCATAATCTTGGAGGAACTCTAGACACTCCCATTGGTAACATAAAATTGAAAACATCTGATGCCATGAGTGTAAGAGTGGCCAACAATCAGCTGCACCCTCCACTGCTGGAGTTTATCATGTGCTGCATGGGTTTCCTTTTTCGTCGACTAAGGAAAACATCATCCCAATGTTGTTGAAAACCACAACCTTTTTTCCAAATACATTCAATCTGAGTATGAATTGTTGATGCCCAGCCATAACCAATCTAACTTCATAATACCACAATGCTACCACAAAGAGGTTCCAACCGAAACTCTTGTCTCAAGGATCAGATCACACCATCATCGTATTTGTGATTATCATGTCTTATCGCAAAGGTATCTCTAGATGTGAGGGTCATGTCAACTGTTTAACAAGAAAATCTAGGTATTGGAAAAGATTCTTGGAAGGAAGGATTGATTGGTACCAATTTTTACTGATACAGAAGCATCTAGTATTCACAGACCATACCTTGAATCATTCCTAGAGCCCTTGGGTCACACTCTTTGACAGCATCCAACTACTCTCTTCCCCTGCCCACTAGCTCCCTAAGTCTAGTGGGGACCACAATGGGTGGTGGTTTTGACATGTTGAAATGCACACTACCTCATGTTGATCTCCTAAATATACTTCCACATTGGCAGCCCTATAGATTCATCTGTCCCTAACACTTCTTCTTATCGAAACATTTTTACACGCCCAAGTCTCTAAGAATGGTGCAGGTTTTCTACTTTTCCACTACTAACATTCAATGGATGCATCCAATAAGACAAATAATATTCAATCAAAAAGGTTCTCTCTACCACCCGAACCCATGTGAGAATTCATAGAAAAATAGTTCTAGCTCCGATGTCCTTAATGACAACTCGCTCATAGGCCCAAGTTCCTAAGCATTGATCATAACGTATTCATCGATTACCAGGAATGATCAGCACACCATGATGAATACTCAGCTACCGACATGTCATCCCGCCGAAGTAATAGAATCTCTAGAGAAAACTCAGCCACCTCCACAAGCCATTCCACTACCACCTATGAGTCGGGCTTGCATTAAAACCTAAGGGGTATGTGATGATGAGTCACGCATAAGGCACTAATCCTATATGTGTCCTCTACTAGTACCACTGGTTGTAACTGCTGACCCACATGCGATGATATAGCTGACACACTACCCAAGGTACTATCTCATGTAATGGTCCACATTCCAAAGCCTCATCACTATGCGGACCATCCTCATGGTCACTCACAAAAAAAGACTAGTAGCTAAGATCACCATCTGCTCTATTTGTGCCACAACTATGTGGAAACCTCTAGCAACCGCCTCCAGCCAACCTTCAGTTGTGTGGGAATCTGTCTCACCTCGAAACCTCGGAGGCCTCTTCTTTTGGAACTCATGAAACATCCTCAGTCGATGTGCACTATCTGCTAGTGTGGCTGGTGGAAAATACTACCCAAAAGGTGGTGGTACTTGTAGTACACCACCCGAAGGTGCCAACCTAGTAAGAGGGCCCTAAACTGGAGCCTTGTCGCTCTGTGGGCCATCATCATGTACTCTCTCAAGAATCCTAGCTTGTTGTCTATGTAGAGGAATACTGATAAGGAACAGGTATGTCACAATCATTAATTATTACCTGGAGAGCAGACTCAATGAAAAACCAATAAAACTTTTCAATACACACACGCAATCAGTGTTTTCATGCACTGAGTCAGAAATCAGAAGTCAGGGTCCTGTTGTATGCATATGTTGGCCTCCACACCAACACTGGATTCCTTAAACTGATAACTACACTCACTACACTTAACACTATTTCCATTAAAAAGATCAGAGTCATATGTTCTGCGGTAGAACTAACTCCTTTGATGCCAATTTTTCATGACCTATCCCCTGGGGCCCATACCGTTACTACCCCAATCCCACCTTCCATAGGCCTGGGGCTGGAGGCTAGTACCGAATGGTGTATTCCCTAAAACTGGGAGTTCATTGCCTTTTTAATCTATAAACTCACTCAACCACGCACACAACATGATACAAACACAAGAAAATGATATAGTAAATAGAGTGAATACAAAAAATTAAAGGGGCCAGAATACAAGCCCAACTTGAAAGTACAAGAAAAAAGAAGATACAAGTAAACTAGAAAACTCCTATGAACACCCACCGAGGATCCTACCTGAAGGGTAGGTATAGATCTCAAACAATCATCTCTATGGTACACCTCATCCTTAGTTAGTGTTTTCCGTTGCCTGCTACCAACACAATAAGGTGCGGGCATATCCCATGAAGCGGTGAGAATAATGATACTTAGTAGGGACTCTGAGACCCTCAAGGTCTCCCAAAATGTATAAAGGATAATCCAAAAAGAATGAAATCATCTGAAAAACCTACTTCAGTATATGTTCATACATATACCTAAGTTATCAAGTATACTCATCTCAATCATGAGGAAACACAGAGTCCAACTCAATAGACCAAAGCTCTAATGTTCCACAATGGATGAAATACCACAAAGGTACAACACAAAAAATAATACCACCAGAGAAACACCACGAAGAAAGAATACCACAAGGTACAGACTTAGCTGACACTAGGTATATCTTGGGTACCAAAGTATAAAATGAGTAGATGTATCATTCTAAATCGTCTTACTCTGTTAAGAAGATCTACTACTAACCCATATAGGGTCACTATATGCTGACCCACATAGGATCTCTATATGATGACCCACATAGGATCTCTAGGTTCTAACCTACACAGGATCGCTCTGAGCTGACCCACACAGGATCGCTAGGTGCTGACCCACACAAGATCGCTCAGTGCTGACCCACACATGATATCTCAGTGTTGACCCATACAGGATCGCTAGTACATCGTCAGAACATCATCAGACACACACAAGATCCTATTACATTGTCATTAAGTCGTCAGACCCAAACCAGATCCTATTAAATTGTCAGTACATCATCAGACCCACAAAAGATCCTAAAACGTTATCAGTATGTCGTTAGACAGAAATATGATCCCAGTACATCGCCAAACCCACACTGGATCCTAATACATTGTCATAATGAGCTCTTGGGTTCTCACACTAATCCTTCTTTTCTTTTAAAGGGTCCACTCCTTATACCACTGTTCAAAACTCCTACTGTAATGAAGTTCCTCGAAGATGTATCCCAAAGGACCACCATGTAAATGGGGTCTCAATGCAAAAGATGGTGCGTCAATCGGATTTCTAGTCTGTATGTTATTCTCCTTTTAGTCCTGAGGGCCCAGTTGGATTCTTGTTCGATCTTACCTAGTCTTAATCTAAATTTAACGAAAACCCAAGTGGGGTATACCAAACGGACCATCTTGATCCATGGTTTCTAGTGCAATAGCTGGGTCTTCATTTTGACACCGTATGAGGGAGATGTGTTAAAAACACAATCTCGCAATAATGATAATTATAATATTATTGGGTGTTTCGTGAAACCAAGCCACAGAACAGAATTTAGTATCAAAAATTACCCTTGAATAGACCTTTTTAATGACATGATCACATTGCCACTAACAAAAAGTCAATTGGACACCATAGACATGAGTAGTGGCGGGTTGAAAATTTAATAATGATATTAAATCTATTATTTTTCACTGCTTCGGGTTCCAGATCCGAAATCCTGAAAAATACGTCCAATATTAGACTAATAATTTTTGTGTCGATGTCAGGGTCGCACTGCCGCAGATGGTTCATTAAACCGAGGTCACACAAAAATTTTAAAGATGAAAAATGGTTTTGGCAACCATAAATAAAAAATATATATTATATTATTATTATTTCATTTAATTTAATGATTCTCCCTCAAATCTCATTTGAAATTCACGCACAAGAGGGGTATCCCATTTTGGTTCTAACGGGTCCAAATAGTGCCTCTATCACTTTTTTATATTAATTTTTCTACAAATTTTATTTCATATATATTCCTTCCTCTCTCCAATCTAATTTTCTTCTTCCACAATTTTGCACCCCTATACACGAACCAGGAATCCACTGGGCCCCTGTCACACACACGACCTCCCTCCGCCGCGCCACCTACTCATGATGCCACCTAATCTGCCTCGTTGATGGCCGAAGCCACCTGGCCCAACTTGCTGTGCAGGCACCGCCTACACGAGCCATGTCAGACTGCCCTGCTCCGCCACGTCGCTCTTTTGTGGGCTGTCACATCTTCGTTCTAACCCCAAAAAATAAAATGATCACATATTAACAATCCTTAGATTGAGGTATCCACGTCTATATGTCACACTCAATAGAATATTACATTTCCATCACCAATAAATAATTGATTGGCTCCTTTTGCGAGAAATTGCAACTACATTCCAAGCCCGAAAGATTAAACTATTTTATATTTATGATCCTAGCATCGGGCGATTCATGTCCATATATCACAGTCACCAAAATAACATGTTTCCAGCACCAATAAATATTAAGCGTTGAAGAATCCACAAAGAACGCGTGAAAAAAAAGAAGAGCATGGTTTTTGTGCGGGACAATGGCCATCGTTGTCAATAATTTACGATATAAAGAATTAATAAAACAAATTAAAACATATATAAAAAACCCTACCTAAGTTTTCTGTTGGAGGTGGCACGGGGAAGAGGACGAAGTCAATGAGATGGTTACGTCTATGTTCATTGCTCCCACATGATGTTTCTGATCCGGGATCAAGCGTCGTCCTCATTCTCTGATTCCGGAGGATTCACTTCCTTATAAAATCTCTTTCCAATTTCCTCGCAGCTCTTCCTTTTTACAACAATCCTTTAACCAAATGGTGAATTTCAAAATAAGTTTATTAAATAAATTAATTTATTTAGAACATTTATGGGAGGAAAACCAAAAGATGTCTCCCATTAAAGGGGGATTTCAGGGATCGGATGGTCCCCACCTCTAAATTTAAATTGGGGTTTTTTAGTTCGGGTGGTCCCCAACACTAAACATCAAATGGGAGGTTTAAAATATAAAATATATGTTTTTAATTATTATATTTTAACTCTCCCATGAAATACATGAAAACTAGCATTCACTAGTGGCTCGCGCCGACCAAAGTTAATACCTGATTAAATAAAGAATTCCATCAACATTACTACGGTGGTCTCAGATTTTCAATCTGAGATACCATTTGTGAGTTATAAGCATTTGAAAAATAAAATAATTTATTTAATTATTTTATTTATGGTTATGCCAATTTTCGGTGTTCTCACAGGAGACCCTCACTGACAAAACTTATGTCGCGCATTGGGTAATCCCTCCATCCTGAACGCAACAATGCCCTCATATTTCTGATCCGAGTTATCATTTAAGAGTTATTGAACTTTTTCAAGAAAACTGATTACGTATTTTAATTAATACTCAACCAAACTTCGACAGATCAATCTGGGAACTCAGGGACTCATAAGTGCACACCGTCAAGTAATGTGGCCTGAAAATAATTCCATATAATTTAATAAAATTCATACATAATTTCTGGGACATTACAATGTATTTAAATAAAAAATGATTATTTTATGAAAATAAATTCTTCAAGTCGTTTTTAAATAATTCATTTACAACATTTACTATTTATTTGAAAATTAAAGGATTTTTAAATTGTTTTCTATTTTAAAATGTAAATTTTAAAATGAAATTTGTATTTTTTTCAAAATGTTTTTAATGGTCATTTAATAGAATTTAAATTTATAAAAGTAAAAACACTTATCAGGATATAGACTACACTGGGGATAATTTTTGTTAATACAATCCGAATTATTTCTCTAGATTTATTAATATTGTATAAATTATATTTTTATGAAATGATTTTAATTTCCGCTGGTCAACTATATAAACAAAGTCTTTATTTTAAACACATTTATTTCACACGTGTCTATCATTATTTAATATTTTTAATAATGAATATTTTTTATTCATGTTAGAGTACTTGATCAAAATATGAAACTTCTGATCACGATTAATATTATATATAGTCTTGATCCCTATTATAGGTCAAAAAATGGGTGCTCCTAATATATCTTATACAATGTTTTGATCCACATTGTTACTCATGGGTGTGCCTAGTATAGAATATACTATGGGAGACCCCAATTATAGATAAATAATGAATTGAGTAATGATTATATTGTAATTTGGATATATTTGTATTGCAATTAAGAGGGTAATCAAATAGATTTATGAACATGATGATCATAGTTACCCAAAGCGGTATTAATTGCTTGTTATAAGTTTATAGTTCTTCTCATGATCGAGATTAATCTAACATGGTTCGTGATTATTAATTCAAATGAAACATCAATTTTCTATGTCTCCATAATTTATGTTGTACTTATTTATGGTTCTATATATTTTTATTATTCTCTCATGAACATTGATAATTTCATTATATCCGTATGGGATTTTGATGTTCATTGATGGAATGAAAATACTAATTATTATTCATAACCAAAGTAACCATTTAATCTCACCCTTTTTTATGTCTCATATTCCATATTTTTTATATAATTATTTTACAATGTAATATCATGAAGAAATTCACATGAATGATGATGATGCAAAAATGGGAAAAATGAAAGCAGGGTTATGTGGGATAAATGAATATATAATGCCTTGTTAATTGTTTATATTGTATTTTTTTACAAATTTAATAAAATTAAACCTAAATGTTACTCAATATTTTATGTTATTTAAAATACCCTTTTGAGGATGTATGATTAAGCAGAAAAATTGTGTTATAATTATTGGTATCAAATCCGAAATTGTATTTTTCATGATTTCAGCACGTGATTTCTGTTTCTGGGCCCTTGGTTGTTATAGTGGATATCAATGTTTGGTTTAGATAATTTTTTAGATTATGATTCAATAATGTTATTTTCTATACATAAATTTTGTCACGACCCCCTCCCCACAATGTGTACCCCTCGTGGGCCAACAATGTGAGAAGGGAGATAATGACCCTTGAGTCCCACCTCCAGCAGGCCCCGGGTAGGTGACTAGCACCCAGGGTACAGAAAACACACAATTGGGAGGCATTACCCTCTAAGAAAACACTTGCAAAAGAGTGAGATAAGATAGAAAAAAACCAACTCCAACTCATATATAAATATACAATAAAACCCAAGTAAAAATATGAAATGTCAATAAAAAATATTACAACTGAAAAGGGAAAAATTGAATGTATACAAAAGAAAGTAAAACTGTTACAACCACAAGCCCGAATAGCTCCTGCAACCCCAAGCTACTAAACACCATCATGATAACCATCCAACTCCATGTGACCGGAATAACATTGTATATATACATAGGGTGAGTATAACAGTATAATCAATAGGATCCTCCCCAAAGCCTCTTGTGAAAAAGTACTGAATGACTGATAAATCATAGTGAACAACAAGTGAAACTAACACATCACATAGAAAGGTATACTATGTTCCCAACCTCACTATGGATACTATAAATATGAAATGCATACAAGAGTATATAATATAATACATAATATTTAGAGTACTTTGATACTACTTTCCTACTGGTTTATCGCATTTCCCCCTTGTCGCATGTTCTAAGAATCACTCTCAAAAAAGGATTTCCCGTAGACAGTTGAGAGAATAACCACAACATGCACCTTGTGCAACAAAACCACCATGTCCATGTATGCAAAGTAACCAGATAGTTTCTGGGAGCCACCATAGGACGCATAATGTGTATCATACGTGGGTATTATACCTCAAGCCATTACAGCCCATGGACAGAGTAAGGAACATCAAGCCATCGCAACCTATTCAAATTTCACCTATAGTAGTCCCTAGGAAAATATATCTAGAATATATGTGTGCGAATAACAACAAGCCATTACAACCCTCTACACACATATATAGGGATTACTAACTGGTTTTCCTACTCGCATAAGTATCTACCAAGAGAAGAGTTTGGGGCCTAAGGGGGTAGTCAGCCCTTAATCCTCCAACAAGAATGAAGGGGAAAACACCCCTAGGGCTCAGAATCCCCGGGGTGTCAGTTCCCCATACTAATAGGGTGGAGTATCATATAAAAACACAAAACATATAGGATATAATATATCTCACAACCACACTATGGGCATAACATAGTCTTAGACTCAACTGTAGCTAATGTCTCTTGGTCTCTGGGCTGCTACTTCAAAGACTAGGTATCCTATAAGCACACAACCATTTAGATTGCTTTAATAGATTATATAATTCCAATTTTATTAGTTACAGTTTACATTAATTAATTCTCTAAACATTAATTAATAATTTACAATTTCACATTAATCTTTATTAGCATCGCACCCAAATCCACAATCCCTATAAAATTAAAACTTCATCATTATGTTCTAGAAACTCCAACCCCAAGGGTCAACATCATTATTTGATTATTCATTACAAAATTACATTCCCATATTCCTATGAATTATATAAAAACATTCAATGATATTAAACACAAGGGGATAAACACAGTGAGTAGATGTACTACCTGTCGAGTCTTTGATACCTATAGCAAGAGCATAGAACCATCATCCCTTGAGAAGCTAAACATGGAAAGAACACGGCATACCCCATGTGTCTTCACCTCATTCAGAAGAAGGGTAAGCAAGACCAGGTGCCTTGAGAAGTGGGAAACATTAAAGTAGATAATCAACCAATAAGAATGAGTAAGCATCCAAAAATCTAATCCATCTCATTCCATCATCCCTGGTGTCCTCCCCAACTACCACATTCAAAAACCAATGCATCTCACAACTCTTGTCATCATCTACTACCACAACCAATGGTTTACATGCCCCCACATACAGTAAAAGCCATTTAGGATCAAATCACAACACAAGTAGCAGGAACACAAACATCTTAACAATTGGGATCTAAGCCCTATAGCAATCACGGAGTAACTTTGAAACCGTCAAGGAATTATCCTACAATTAGTTCGTTAATAAATATTGAATTAAGGGATTTATTATTCATAGGTTCTAAATTTGGGAAACATAATCAGTAAGCTATCAAAAAATAATTAAACATGCTTACCCCTCCAATTTGATTAACATCAAATTCCAACAACAGTTACCAGATCCATTTACATTCCCCCATTATCTTTTAACAAAACAATTATCAATTAATTAATGTTTACATTCATTACTAATTTACATCAATAAGGAATATCTAAACAATAAATAATATATATCCAACTATTTAGAAAAACAAGTGGTTGTATCATACAATCAATATCAATTTATTTATCTAGTTAAAATATTTATTATGTTAATCCCATTTTCATCCAGTTGGATAAAACATGCTAACAATATATTTTCATGTAAAGGAAGAGAGAAGAAACGAATCACCTACCTCAAATAGTTCTTGATGTTAATTATATGAGAATAATTTACACAACATGTCATGATCATCCTCTCGCAACAACTACAACCACCCGAGGATGCAATGGTAGGACCGCACCAACTGAACCAAAGAAAACTCTATTAAAAGCATAGAGATCACATTATATAATATCAAATGGAGAAACAAGAGAATATGAACCCCAAAAAAACAACGATAATACATACATTATATTGAATATTGATTGATACATATTGGTTGCATCAAAACAGAGAAAAACCAATACGAGGAGGATATTTTGACTTTGAAACTCTTATGAGAAGGAATGTGATGTTTGAGTATCTCACACTTGAGAACATGGAGAAATAACTAGAGAGGAATATATACTATTCCATTAGAATATTTAATAGAGTGATGCTTTAAGATACGCTTAATTTCCCATTAAATGAGGATTGTAGTAAACCACTCAATTTGACCAGGTAAAAAAATCCCGAGCCTTAGAGATAATTAATATAGGAGTAATGGAATTTGAATCAGCCTTAGAGCCCATAAAATGAGTCTTTAAATGCATTTAACATCAAAGGAAATGTCAAATGGGTGAAAATGTAAGAAGTTGGACACACTGTACACTATTGGAACCTCACTGTTCTAGAAACACTGTTCATAAACCTCACAGTTTGAACCTCACCGTTCTAGAAACACTCTTCATGAACACCACCAATGGAAGCTCACTATTATAGAAACACTATTCATTAACCTCACTAATGAAACCTCACCATTCGATCCTCACCATTCTAGAAACACTATTCATGAACCTCACCATTGGAACCTCACTGTTCTGGAAACACTATTCATGAACATCATCATTGGAACCTCACTATTTTGAGAAAACTATTCATTAACCTCACCATTTGAAACTCACCTTTCTGGAAACACTTTTCATGAACCTCACCATTGGAAACTCACCGTTCTTGAAACAATATTCTTCTAATGTTACCGTTGCTCTATTCAAAGAAGGTTATTGTTGACACTGATCACCTAATGTTACAGTTTCAATGTTCACATAAGGTTAATGATGACATTGTTCACCTAAGGTTACCGATGCACTGTTCACAATGGTCTACTATTAGAACATTTCACAGAAGGATAATGTTTGCGCTGTTCACATAAGGTTACTATTGCACTGTTCACATAAGGATAATGTCGACATTATTCACCTAAGGTTACCATTGCACTGTTCACCTAAGGTTATCGTTGCACTTTTCACATAAGGTTAATGTTGACTCACCTAAGGTTACAATTTCACTATTCACATATGGTTAATGTTGACACTATTCACCTAAGGTCACCTTTGAAATGTTCACAACAGTCTACAGTTGGAAGTATTCATAGAAGGTTAATGTTGACACTGTTCACATAAGGTTACCGATGCACTTTTCACAATGGTCTACCGTTGGAACTATTCACAGAAGCAAAAAATTGGAAAAGTGTTGGAGATAAGTCACTTTGACCTCCTGGAACACTCAAACACCAGAATTTTACAACGGAATGTATCGTAGAGGTCTGGGCCCTTACCAATTTGGATATGATCAAAGGTACATAATATTAAGGGAGATAATATATTAAAATTATTCTTATTCCATTTGAGGTTTTATTTAGTAATAATTATGATATTATTAATGCAATTTTTGAAAAATATATATTTTGAAATATTTTTAACCCACAATATCATTATGAATTTAATTTAATGTAGAAATTATTTCTATAATTAATGAAAAAATAACCATCCATATTATTGGTGAAAACCTGAATCATTTGGAACAGAGGTTGGTCTTCAACACATGAACGAAAGATGATAATGGTTTTACATCTTCCATTAGCCTACAATATTTTCTCATTTGTTTGACATTATTATACATAAATATCATGTTCAATTAATAAATATATTGTATTTTATTTTCATAGTATATTATTAAATAAGATGGAAGAATATCTAACAAATTCATTATAATATTCAGCCTTCGAAAATAGTCTATAAACATTGGATGAATTTTTATTATTGTTATTTTTTGAATGATATTGTTTCATTATTTGGTATTGGTGTTTTTTAAGGTAAGTTCATCATATAACAATTTCTTGTTTTTGGGAGTTATCTTAAAATGTTAAAATTATATTAGTTTTAATAATGATTATGGTAATTATGAATATATTATTATTCTTTTGTGGATAATGTTATCCTTTACAGTTTAATTTAGAACATCGAGAATAAAAAATTCATCCCAATACACATCATTAAAAGAAAAAGATGAGGTTATGATGGAAATTGTTTACTATATTATATTAAAATCCTAATATAAGAGTTTTTATGTATTCTATTAGTTTATATGGTATGTTAAATGCTCAATTATGAGATGATAATATTTAATTAGATGTATTTTCAAATGCCTAATAATTGATTACCAAGATCACGACCAAATTTCATGAATGATATTTATTTACTGTGAGAGGAATGTAAAAATATAATTGTTAAAAAAATAATAATATTTTATATATTTATGTGTAAGAAATAATTTATTTATCTTAAAATACATTCAATAATGAGTTTCTTCATTATCTTATTTTATATGGAAGACTGAGATTTACTGAACAACAATATACAATTAATATTATAATAATAATATCATCATCATTGCAATAGAGGGAATGAATGAATATAACTAAATTATATAATTTTTTTAGACATGTATATATAATTAATTTAGTGGTGAACAATTAATTATAAATGATAATAAACCCTTTTCTAAAAAAGAATTATGTTTCTGAAAAACTATTTAAATGTGCCCATGTCTATTTTATAACAACAAATTAATAAAAATCACACTTTTTGTTCTATATGAATGATATTCATAAATAAAACAAAAAAGATATTTTTTAAGATTTATTCATATATTTTTCTAGATAATATGAGAAAAATAAACCAAGTTTTTCATATAAAAAGTGTATTTTTTATAACGGTCGTTTTACCACCTTTTAATGGCACGCTTGTTTTAAAACATCATTTCATAATTATTTTGAAATTTATTTGTAAAAATAAACATAGTTTGAAAAATATTTATTTAAAAATTATCATAGGATTAATATTTTTAATTTTTTTAGATGTTTAATGTTTTGATGTATATTGAAAAATAATGAATTTTAAATGAAAACAGTCATTTAATTTAAATAATTTATAATGTTAAATAAAATTTTAAATAGGATTTAAAGAAATATTAGATCAATTATAGATGATATAATGTAATTTATGTCATTAGATTAATTTTAATATATAATTCTGAAGTAAAATCATAACAATCTTTCAAACATAATCACTTTGCAAACACGCTTTATTGTCATATCTGTGGGACTAATTTTTAATAAAAATAATGGATTTCTATATAATAAATTTATAATAACAAAATTAATATTATTAAACATAATAATTTATTATAAATATTAATTATCACATTATTATTGACCAATGTTATTAATAAAAAATAATTATAGTGATTAAGGTAAAACGAGTTTACATAGTCGTTAAACTTAAACTATAAGGCTTTATAAAAACATAAAAAACATGGTCTAAAAATAACCCAAACATATCCAAAACCTATTATATGTAAATATCGAAAACATTATGATATTAGGAACTAAATTAATTTGTTTTTAGGAAAAATTTAAATTAATGCTTCTATATAATATGTTAATAAATGATGAAGTAATTTTTTTTACCTTACATACAATTAATTTATATAATGCATAGGGACATGGAAAACAAAATTGGTTTAGCTATAAATATTATTTATAAATAATAATGAAGTTATTTTTTCATAATTATTTAACTATAATTTATAGATAAAATATAATTACATTTATTTCTTAAAAAAATAATTTATTGATTATTTAGTTAATATTTAAAGATATAAAATGATACATAAAAAATTACATGTGATGTAAATTAAAGTAATATAAATATGTAATTATACATGTATTTTAAAAATATTTATTTTTAATGAATTATTTTCATGATATTATTTAAATTCAAATTATATAAATAAATTCAAATTCAAAATTCATGTTATTTTACAATAAATGAGATTTTATTAAATGATTAATAATTAATAAAACAATTATTTTCTAAATTTTGTTTCAAATGTAAAAAAATATCAAATACATTCCATAAATTGATCATATTATCTATTATAATTATCATATTGGCTCGAAAATAGTAAGAACATTTCATGCATTATTTTGATGAAATATGTGTTCTTGAGCCACATGTGTGATTCTATTAAAAACATTTCCATCAAACATGGTATATTTATTTTATAATTTGTGTCTAATATTTCAAATTTATGTTTACATATTTTCTAATAAGTTTAATTTTAATTTATAATAAAATTAAAAATTAAATGTTTTGGAAACTATTAACATTATTAAAATACAAAAGAGGTAAAATAAAGAAACATAGGAGTTAATGATGTTTTTTTAAATTATTTATTTCTTATAATGGTCGTGTTTCTAGTGAAAACCATCCCTAACCACCAATATTTTTTTAATTTTTTAAAAACATGAGATATGTAAAACAATTCAATTTAAAATACATTTGAGTATTTACAGGAATTCCACTCCTCCTCAACTACAAAATCCACTCACCCTCCCCACATCTCAACATCCCAAAATCCATTTGGCTTGTCAAACATCTACCCAAATGAATTCATAAAATCATTAATCTCATAATATAAGAAACATATTTCATAGAAAGAAAACAATGAATGGTAATTTTTTCAATCCAAAATGAGTAAACCAAAGAAGAGATAATGTTCATCAAAAATATTTTTTTAATTTAATCCTCAAAACCTCTTAATTAATTTTATTTATTCATTATATAATAAAATCATTAGAATTTATATAATGATTTTCTTGCTAAGGGCATGACATAAATCCACAAACACAAACATAAAATGGATTAAAAAATCATTGTCCCTATGTACAATGAAATGATGCCTCTTAAACAGATGTCATTCGTTTTCTCAATTACAACATTTTGTTGATTGGAATAGTTATTAACATACTATACATATATATATATGATATTAATTATGTAAAACACAAATATAAATATAATATTTTTTATATTTATTAGTATTCTTTAATTAATTACCAATATTCATTATTTTATGTAATTATTCAAATAAATTATGTATTATATGGTTATTTATTTAAGAAAAGTATATATTTGGTCAGATGTAAAAAATCTAGTCTTTTTCAAAAAATATTTTTTATTTATGATTTCATGAAGAAATTGTTATGATATAAATTTTTAAAATAAAATTTCATATCTTAACCATGATTTTATAAGAGAAATTTTTTACATCAATAATTTAGAAAATATAATATATTTCATATTTAATTATAAGTGAATAAATCATAATTATTTTTCACATTGGGCTTGAACATTGGTTAGAAAGTCACATTTGGTTTCGTAGAAATTAAAATTGAGTGGTAAAAATTAAGATAAATAATTTTAATTTAATTAATACATTCAATTGGCACTTTTTATGTTTATTTACAATTTTAGAGTTATATAACGCATGTCTTATCCATATTCATTTGTAATGCTTGTAGAAGGCATGAAAAGGAAAAATTAACAAATTTAAAAAGTTTTGTTTACATGTATATTAGTAAATATATATCAATAATTAATATAAATTATTTAATTGAAACTAATTATTATTTATGATTTTATTTTATTTTTTAATTTTTAAATATTGAATAATAAACATTATGTCTTCTGTAATGCTGACGAACTACCTGTGAATTTAAAATAAAAAAATACAAAATATTTTTAATTAAAATTATATGAACCTATGAATAACCCATGATATGATAAAATATTTTTCTATATGAAATTTGACACTGCTATAATAATTTTATTATAATTTGGGATAATTTTTATCTCACATGATGAAATTTAATTACTTTATAATATTTTTTTAATGTATAGTACACCCAATATTTGGTTTGTAACCCTTTCTAGATGATTTTAATGGTTCTAATGTTAAGGGTGATGTATGGTAGAATTAGGTGTAAATGGAATGATGTTTTGAGGCAAAATGGAAGTCGCACGGGCATCGCACGGTTTGTCTAAACGGTGCGTAGTGGTTCGTGGAGGTAGTAGCGATCGCACAGTTGGTGCATAGTTTTTCAAACCATGCGTCCAAACCATGTCAGAAGGGTGGTCGATGGAACAGATAACACACGATTAGTGCAGTGTTTGTCAAACTGTGCAAACTAACTGTGCATGCACTTAAATGAGATCCTTAAATTGGGGATCTCACACATTTTTGCCACTAAATGCCTCTTTTAAGATCATAAGTGTCCCTAACACGGTATTTTGGTTCACCTAAGGTCATGGAAAGTTCTTTCATTGTTCAAGAGGTGATATGAAGGCTTCTCTTGGCGAATCGAAGCTAGATTCTAGAGGTATATGATCGTTCTAGATCGGTTTCTTAGATGTACTTATATCTACTTCTCATATTCTATTTGTTTCTTAGATCTATGCACTTTATGGGTATATATAAGTGTATGGATGCCAAATATGATGATATTTGGTCTTGGTTATGTTAGATGAATTGATCTAATGAGAATTCGTGGAGAATTGACCCTGTTTTCTTGAGTGTTCTTCAAACATTGTGGTTTTCATCAAAACCCATGACGTAGGAGGCATCACTCTCGAATCCTATTGTTATAATTGATTTTATTAGTTTCAAATTGGTTATTTTAATGGAATTGATTTTGAAAAGCATCGAAATAATATTATTTAGTGATGATTTATGGTTTTGATGAAATTATGAAATCTTGGTGAATTGTTGTGCAAAGTGATTTGGCTTCTTGAATTTAACATGTTTATTTTAAATTATGATTATTGAAATTGTAAATGGTTAAAAAAATGGGGTTTCAATAAAAAGGGCATTTTATTGAAATGGTTTGAGATTGAATTGACTTTGATGGATTTGGTTTTCAATAAAAATGTAGTTTTATTGAAATGGTTTGGAGTTTAAATGGTTTGACATTGAAAAGGGTTTTATGGAAATGGTTTTCAATAAAATGGTTTTTTTTATTGAAATGGTGTTTTGGCATGATTTATGTGGAAAATGTCTGTTCATATCGAATGTATGGGGCTTGGTTGAAATATGACCTTGTGCTGAGTTCCAAAGGGTTCATGGCACATGGGAAATATAGGGTTTGTTTGAAATATGACCTTTTCCTCAGTTACAAAGGGATAATGGAACATGGGGAACAATTACCTTGTGACAACTTGGTAGATCGACGAGAAAACACTCATGAGTATGGAACTGTCATAACTTTACATTCATGGTTGGTTGCATGGTTTGGGGAATGATTGAGCATTCCAAAAAACGGATTTTGTAAAATAGGTCTAAAGAGTGATTGGTTATTTTTCTGGAAAAATATCTTGTTGGAAAATGGGTTTCAATTTCTCTTTGATGCTTTTGGTTATGAATGGTTATGGAAACTTTTTTATATTTAGTTATAAATTTCTTTTGAGAAAATGATTTATATAAATTGTTTTTATATAATTTTTGCTAACTCTTCTAAGCTAGTGGCTGAGTTGGTAAGTATTTTGGGAAAACCTACTGTTTTTATACTCAACCCTACATTGGAACATTGGTTCTTTTGCAGATGTCATGTTATGTGAAAAAGTTAAATGTAAAGAATCATATTTCTAGTGGCTCATTGTGATTCTTGGGGGATGTTGTGGATCATTGAACTTGTGGAGCGTAGAGTCTTAGTGTCTTTAGAGAGAAATGATTTCTTTATCTGTTGTGCACTTTGATACTTGTTTTGATCTTCCGCTATTGTACACTCTGATGTAGTTTGGTATAAATGAAGTTTGTTCAGATGTCATTCAGTTTTCCTTGCATCATATAGTGAATGTTTGGGTATGGTTGGTTGGTTTACTGGGTTATTTCATAAAGGGTAAATCATCCACCAACTATATTCAAAACCCTTCGGCATTTATTTCAAACCTTCGGCATCATGAGGATGTCTCTTGTGGCCTAGTAATGACTCGTTGAGCTCTCAAGCCAATGGGAATTGGTGAGTCATTACAAATGGTATCAGCTTGTTCCTTCCTTGCCTAACAAGTAGTCAACGATGTTCTTGGTCTTGGAGTTGATATTCATTCTTGTCTATTACTTGTGTCAAAATATTAGATATGAGTTGGACTGTGAAAATTTAAATGTATAGCATTGGAGGACATTGCTAACCTGTTTATGTTGACCTTCAAGTTACCAGGGTGTTGGGTACATTAGTGTTTTGGATGCACTTCTAGAATGATGGAAATTTAATTTTCATGTATTTAACCAATGATATTGCCAAGCCATGAATTTTAGAGGAATGACTTCACAATAGGATTTCATATCTCATTGTGAGGAATGATTTGTGATTTTGTGCAATATAATAATTTTTTGAAAAATACAGAAATAGTTTTCAAGTAAAAGATTTTGAAAACAGGGTATTTGGTGTATTTTAAAAATGGTTTGATTTTACAAAGGTGTGAAGAATGTTTTAAAAAATGTTTGAACATGGAAAAAGGCTGTTTTGAGAACAATGTTTTGATAGATGATGTGATATAATTTGAAAGTTGCGACATCAGTTGCAAGAGAGTGATATTGACAGAGGTTGTTGTTGGTTTAAAGAATAGCACTTGGTAGGCATCGTCCAAACCAACCCAAAGAGGCTACAGAGAATGTGGTTTGACAAGAACCACATGTGAACCAAGAGCTGTATCAGTGAATTTTCTAGGATTATCATGCTGTGGATACGGGGAAACAGAGAAATGAACCAAGGAATGTAGATCATAACATACAGTTAATGAAGTAGAATACACTAAACTTTTGGGGTGATGCTGATCCTAAAAAGGCAGAGGTGTGGCTAAGTAGGATGAATCATATATTAGATTTATTTTTCACAGTATTAGAGCTTAAATTAATGCTGGTGATGTATATGCTCAAGGATCTTGCACTACAATGGTGTTATTTAAAGGTGCATGCTAAATTGGATGAAGGCCTTACATGGAGGGATTTTGAATAATTGTTCAAAAAACAATTCTATCCTAAAACATTCAAGATCCAGAAAATGATGGACTTCTTCAGCCTGAAACAATAGAGTCTCTCTATTATAGGGTATGCGGCTAAATTCATGAATTTAGTTTGTTTCACACCAGTGGTTG
This sequence comes from Viscum album, assembly GCA_963277665.1. Taxonomy (NCBI): domain Eukaryota; kingdom Viridiplantae; phylum Streptophyta; class Magnoliopsida; order Santalales; family Viscaceae; genus Viscum; species Viscum album. Next base: position 1,111,990,477 of record OY728158.1, read on the forward strand.
CGGGAAGTGCATTGTTGGAGGTAGGCATCTTCGAATCGGGGCTTAGGTAAGTGATTTGATCGAATATTGTAGTTCTCTGTATTATGGATTATACAGAGATGGTAAACAGAGTGACTGTTTCGGAACATGATATCTTGGGATTGATAGGAGGAGGTATGTTGATACCTATAGAAAATGGTGTAACTCATGTGTTGGGAAAAAGAGGAAAAGGGAAACCTATTTTAATGGTGCAAGTAGAAATCAGAACCAGGCAGCGGGATCTGTGAACCTTCCTCCATGACCCCCGAGCATAGCATGTTTTATTCAATGTGGTTCGAATGACCACATAAAGCGATAGTGTACTACAAAACCTATAGCATGTCATAATTGCAACAATATGGGGAATCTACAACGCAATTATAGGAATTCACTATGGTCGGGTTCATGTGACACTTCTCAAACATCAAAAGCATAGTATGCCTCAACAGGATGAGGACAATATAATCAGTCTTCTCAGCATAACAGAGCTAGCGATAGTGATTCTCAAAATACCATGACTCCTCAACCAGGGATATTTCAATAAGGTAAAAATGAAAGAAGTGCAGCGACGAAGCAATTGAATAGAGCTAAGCTGATGATGGTCGACGATCAGGCTAGAACTTCTACAGTGAAAGGTATGATATTTTTTATTTCTACCCTTATGAATGTTCTCTTCAATATTGGTGCATCACATTCCTTCATTGTTTCATGTGATGTTGACTTGCTATGTTTAAAACTGGAAATGATGCATTCGGTTTTGAAACTGAAAACACCCCTTTGTGAAAGAGAATGTCATGCCATTGTGTGTAGAGCATGTGCAATAATGGTTGATGGAGTTAAGTTAAAATGGGACTTCATGATGTTGTACATGGATTTCTATGATGAAATCATGGGTATGGATTGGTTGAAAATTTTTATGGATCACATCGAATGTTATAGGAGAACAATTATATTCAAGACTGGAGACGGCATTCAGAATCTCATCAGAGGAGAGAGGATGATAATGAAAGGTGCACAGAGCTTGTTTCCACCAATGATGGGAGTGATCTTTAACCAAATTGTAACACCCCGACCCCAGTTACCTTGATTCGGTGAATTATTAAATAACATTGGCATGATCACAAGAAAGATCAAATCTAGAAAGACTGATTGGTTTAGTAGAAATGGAAACACTAGATATATTCATAAAGTTTTACATTACATCATAAAGTGAAAAAAAACTACTACTACAACATAGTCTCTATATCCCACACTCATATCCCCACATACTATCCCTGCAGGCCATTCATAACTTACTTCTTCACATCCTGGGAAAAATAAAACATAGAAAAGGGGTGAGCTCAAATTCCAAGTAAGGATAACAATATAGTGGAAAAATTCATAAATATGAATAAACATTTAAGGAAATGTATAACTTAAAACAAAAGCCTTTTAAACTTGAAATTCAACATAGTATGGTAAAAATAAAATGAAATAATGCCATTTAATTATTCACATGGATATTCAACTAATCGAATAATCACATGAAATATCAATTACCACTTTCATAATGATGGAATGCATAATGCCAGACTATCATAACCACATAGCCAAGGCCTTGTGCCAAGACGACAAATAAGATTTTTCCAAGGCCTTGTGCCAAGACACTAGTTTGTCTCATGAGACATACCGATGCATCGACGAGCTATAGCAGGCTCCAACCGTCACATATTAAGTCCAATGCATTCCAATATGAAAAGGTTTAAACATAACATAAACATTCGTATTAAAACTAGCATACGAAATGTCAATATTTTCACCATAAACCATGAATGGTATAAAAATAGCACATCCATAGTCAAACATATCACAAAACCTTCAATAAAATATAGAAGTTTTGTATCATAATAAATCAACTTCAAATAAGCTTAAAATCCATCAAAGGATGTTGACATAGATTAAATCAAAACTATTTGAGAGAAATATCTCTTTTCTCGAAATCATTGAAAAGTCACACATTTATAAAGGAAGTAATTTAAAAGAGATTTTTGAATCAAAGTGTCTCATTCCACTTTGAAACTTTTGAAAAGAAATATCATTTCAAAACCTTCATGTCCATATAAATAAATCATTAAAATAATTTTGAAAACATGGACATTAATTAAAAATATTTAGAAAGATAAATCTTTAAAACATTTAAAATTATGATATTGATAAAGAGAACCTTTCAAAAATTAAAAAAATATTCATTTTGAAATCATTTAAGAGTAAAAAATTTTCTTTCAAAATATTCTTATAATCTTATAAGGGAATCTTTGACGATTTTATTACGGCGGAAAATAACCACACCCACCGTATAAGTTAAAAAAACATTCTTACCTTAATTCTGTCGAAAAGGTTAAAAAGCACCTTGATTGGAAAACGACGAAAATATTCCTCTTATAAATTTCTTATAAAAAGTAAAACAATGGTATAAATGAATTTAACCCATATTCTTGTAAATTGTAAAAATGTTTTGAAATACATATTTAAGAAACATGGATGTTGATGATAAAGAGATCCCAGTAGATTATTACGTATAATCAACCTCAGATAATGAAGAGATTGTGAAATAACCTTTACCTTGTACTTTTACTTGGTTGGGGTAGGTTAACCTCATGTATAACGGTGAAATAACTGTTATTAAATTATACAAGAATCATATACATTAATATGATATCATATATGATCTTTTAACAATGATTTGTTAATAATATCTTAGTATTATCGTTGTTTAGGTTGTTAATTTACTCGTTTTCTTTTATAAGTTTTGTTACATAAGCCATGTTTGTAATGGATAGGTTTTATATTATTCATATACAGAATGATATCAATTTCTTAAATACTATTTTTAATCATCAAATGAGAATTATACTTGAATGGATACGATGGATAATGAATCTCATCGCGTTCATGGAGACGGTAGTCCGTACGTACGCACGAGCGATAATATCATACTTTTGATATTAAAATATTATATAATTGGATGGTATATAATATATACAGAATCCTTATCATGTTATATTTATGATTTTCATGAGTTACAAATCATTATTATACCCATCCAAATAATAATTTATTGAGTAACAATTACACCACGACGTGGAGACGGTAAGCCGTACGTATACACGTATGGTGACATGTTATTCAAAGGATGGACAGAATAGTGAATATGGTTTTACCATATTTATAATAACATCACAGTATATATATGATACTGGATTTATTATTTTAGAATGGTAACAACAAAGGAAGAAGAAGTGGAAGAAGAAAGGAACATGAAAAAGGGTGGTGAAATCATTACCTCTTTTCATGTTCTTTCTTTTGATATGATCAAAAGATCTCCTTAGGTTGTCTTTCTGATCACACTAAGGCCTCTAGATTGTAGTGAGGGAAGTTGGGAGAGTATTTGGGCAGAGTTTGGCCGATCCAAAAAGCTTTGAAGGTGTGAAGTAATGAGAAGGAGGGGTGCCCTTTTATAAGAGGGGTGAGGGGCACCTTTGGAAAAAATGGAAATATTAATTTATAATAAATTCATATTCAGTTTCTAATGGCTCCAAAGTTGATTATTTAAATTTTAGGTTTGGTATAGGTCGAAAAACATTCAACCAATAAAATTTAGACAGGTTTGGGTTACTATATTAACCATATATTTTAGTTTTAATTCTTAATTAATTAGTTTGACATTTACCATGTCACTTTGTATTTTTATATTATATAGTTAATAAACTTACTATATACATCCAAGCGTCCCCCAAGTGGTCCATTAATGATACACCTATAATGATATATGTCTCTTGGCCGAACCTTAGATTTTTAGGAATTTAATATCAATTAATCATATAATAGTTTTTTAAAAACTCTTTTATGTCAATCTTGACACTATTCAATAGTTGATTTTTGTGAAACTTATAACAGAATGATTGCTTCAAAAAAGGTCAATTAAATGAATCCTAATATGTCATATTATCCTAGAAAATTATTTTAATTCATTAAAAGTATAAAATTATATTTATTTGGGTATTTATAATATCAATTATTTTAATTTTTCACTACTATGGTAATTAATGCATCATCATTGTGTCATAAATATATTAAATTAATTAATGTCTAAAAATTATAGATAAAATATCATTATGTATGAAATAGTTTTAGTTTTCTAATGAATATTTATAGTCTAAAATCCAACATATATTACCCTATGTAAAAATTGTTTTTCTAAAAGATATATGCATGTGTCATTTTTGTATTCATTTTAACTTAATTAAAATAAAGTGTCCCTATCACTTACAAGTGGCGCCATGGGGTCCCAAAATCGACACAAAGATTTCCATGGTCAAACATGTATCAACAAATAGGGTTATGACACGTTTTAGGGTAATTTTTTATTATTATAATATTATTTTTTAACCGTTATTTACCGGATTTACCTTTAACCATGGTAAATAAAATATTTACCGCAGTAATTATTCAAAATGTCTAAAAATAAAAGTTACCTATTTACACAATTTGAACATCCTGATTCCAAATATGGAATCCATTTTTCTAAATTCAAAACACAGAAGTGGCAGAAATTTATTTAAAATTAATTCCCGCTGTCAAAACAAAAAGCGTGTTTTTAAGATATAATCACTATCAAAAGATTGATACTTGTTTATGTTCGGTTTAATTGTGAAATTATGTCCAGTGAAAAAAATTGTATTAAATGGTAAAAATATATTCTAAATATACTTTAAAACCACTCAAATTCCTAATTTATCAATATAAATTATTTCGATGAAAAAAGAAGTTTTTTATTAAAATTTAGTAATTTTCACTATTCATAAAAATATTAAAGTTATCCGAAAAGTTCCAAAATTTCACCCCAGGCTAAATTCGATATTACAAATCCAAAAATGAAGTCCATTTTTAAATATAAAATATATATAATCTAAAAAATTTGATATTACTATTCATAATGGCTAGTTTTATTGGTTGTGGTGTGTGTTAGAAATCAAAGTTGCGTAAAACACACGCTAATGTATTATTAAAAGGAAAGCGTACCGTGGAAGATTGGGATGTTTCATTTTAAATTTTTGATGTCCCCATTTAGTCAAAAGGTTTAAAATATTGTATTTAAAAGGGTTCACTATTTAAAGTTGTTAAAAGTGCAATTCTGAAAATGAATTTGTTCTTACATTATGTCTATGATACTCATAATATGGATCCTAAAATTATAAGGATTATATAAAGTTAAAAATTTAGTTAATAATAGTAATAAAATCTTTTTAACTGCTTGTTTGGTAAGTTATGGGGCACTTGAACTCAGTTTTGCGTGTAGTGCAAGTTATTGAATTATTTTGAAGAAATAACACACTATGAAATCTTTGGGTGTTACACAACTGGCAACGTTGACTTTGGAATAAATGGAAGAGATTGAGGAAAATATTTTTCCTTCTATTGTGGATCAATTTCTACATTTATTTACCAATAAATTCTCAAGGATACCACCTCTATGTAAAGTGAAATTTATGATTGACCTTTTTACGGGGACCAATATTATTTCCCTTCCATATTATTTTATGGCTCCAATTGAGTTACGGGAATTGAATGTGAAGTTGGAGGAGTTTGAAAGCAAGCGATCATGTGGTTGCTTATGGTTCAAGGACGTTGTGGGTGCATGAGAAAAAATACACAACACATGATTTGGAGTTAGCAGTAGTCATCCATGCTTTGAAAACATGGAGACATTATATCTTTGGTGGGAAATTTACTGTTTTTACAGATCAAAAAAGATTGATAATCATTTTCTCACTGCAAGATCTGAATCTGAGGGAAAGAAGATATATGGAGTATCTCTAGATGTTTAAATTTGACTTGTTGTACACACCAGGAAAATGGAATTCGGTGGCATATGCATTGAGTAGAATGTCATATGCTCAGTTTTTGAATGAATCTTTAGACGAATGGGAGTTGATGTCATTATTAGATGACATGCATGTGGAATGTGAAAACCGAGGTGGTGTTGCAGTTTGTTTAGGTATAGTTATTCCTGATTTAGTAAAGATGATCAAAGAAGCACAAACATCTGATGCGAATGTTTGGTTGTAAGTTCAAAACTCAATGGTAGAGAGACCATTGAAAGCTGGAAACATGATGTGGGATTCAATTTGGTGTTTCATAGATCGGATGGTTGTACCTATGGATTTTCAAGAACAACTCCTGCATGCTTATCACCATTCAAGATGGGATGTACACCCAGGTACATAGAAAATGTATAAGGCATTGAAGGCACAGTTTTGGTGGAGAGACATGAAAAGGAAGGTGGATGAGTTCATCTCACGGTGTTTAACTTTTCACCAAGTTACAGAAGAGTATCATAGACAAGCTGTTATGATACAATTATTACCTATCCCAGTGTAGAAAATGGATCAAATAGCAATGATTTTTTTACATATCTTCCAAGAATGGTATGAAAACATGATGAAATTTGGGTGATAGTGGATCATCTAACCAAGTCGGACTATTTCATCCCAATTTGTGAAACTCATACGGTAGAAGATCATTCAAAAATATATATCTGAGAAGTGGTAAAGAGGCATGGTGTACCAGTGTCTATAGTCTCAGAATGATATCTGAGGTTCACATCTCGTTTCTAGAATTCATTACAATCAACCCTTGGTACTCAATTGGCAATGAGCATGATGTATCATCTGCAAACAGATGGGAAATCTGAGCGAATGATACAAACATTGGAAGATATGTTGTGGGCTTGTGTAATGGATTTTGGGGGCTCATGGGAAGGGCATATACCCTTATTGTAGTTCTCATACAATTACAGCTTTTAAGCCTCGATATGCATGGATCCGTTTGAAGGATTGTATTGGCGTCCTTTTCATTCTCCACTATGCTGGGTGGAAACGGGTGAAACTTCACTAGTCGGGCCAAGCATTGTCCAAGAAACAAATGAGAAGATCTAGTTAATTAAAAAGATGATGGAGACCGTACAAATTATTCCTAAATCTTATGAAGATCACCATCAAAGACTACTATTGTTCATTGTGGGTGATCATATCTTCTTGAGGATCTCTATAAGGAAAGTACATCATCATTTTGGGAAGAAAGGAAAGTTATCTCCTAGATACTTTGGTGATTTTGAGATGCTAGATTGGGCTAGAGAGGTGGAATATCAGTTTTCATTTCCACCGTGGTTTAGTTTGGTGAATAATGTGTTCGATTTATCTCAGTTGAAAAACATTCTGCCTTATCCTGACTATATGATCAGATGGGATCATGTTGATCTACAACTGGATTCTTCATTGATACATATCCCGGTTTGGATTGTGGATAGCCAAGAGAATGTATTTCATGGAAAAATTATCGGTATATTGTGGTTTTTATGGTAACATGGTAAAATTCAGGAAGAGACTTGGGAACGTGAAAGGATAATGAAAGAGCAGTGCCCATAACACTTATAGCTCGGTGAAGGTTTTCTACATTTCGACAATGGAAAGACCAATGGTAGGAAAATTTAGTACCCCCAGTTTTGGTATGTAACTCTTTATTTATTCTTTTAATGGTTATAAAGTTAAGGGAGATGTATGGGAGTGTCAAAGGAACATGGAATGATGTTTTGATATAAAGGGGAAGTCACACGGGCGGCGGACGGTTTGTCTAAACCGTGCGGCCAAACCGTGCATAGAGGGTCTTGGAGGCTGTTGCTACTACACGCTCAGTGCATGATTTGTCTAACCGTTCTGAAAAACCATACATGAAGGGTGTTCGAGGAAGTAGCTAACGCATGGCTTGTCAAACTGTGCGAGCTAACCATGCAGGCACTTAAACAAGATCCTTAAATTGTGGATCTCAAACGTTTTTGCCTCTAAATGCCTTGTTTAGGCTCCTAAGCTGCCCTAACTCGAGATTTTGGTTCTCCTATGGTCAAGGAAGGTTCTCCCATCATTCTGGAGGCAATCCGAAGGCTTCTCTTTTAAAATTGAAGCCATATTCTTGAGGTATGTGATCTTTCTCGATCGGTTTCATAGAACTACTTAGATCTACTTCTCATCTTATCTCGGTTTCTTAGGTCAACGCACGTTATGGGTAGATCTATGTGTGTGGATTCCAAATATGATGAGATTTGGTCTTGGCTGTGTTAGGATAAGATATATAAGGAGAATTCATAGAGAATCAACTCGGTTTTCTTGAGTGTTCTTCGACCGTTGTGGTTTTCTTCAAAACCCTTAATGTAGGAGGCTTCAATCTCGACTCCTCTAGTTAGAATTGATTGGATTTTTTTTCAAATGGGCTATTTTAATGGAATTTCTTGTGAAAAACATGGAATAAATCTAATTTTATGATGATTTATGGTTTTTATGAAATTGATAAATCTTGGTGAATTGTTGTGCAAAGTGATTTGGATTCTTGAATTTAAAATTTTGATTTTAAATTTTGAATGATGAAATAGTAAATTGATTGATGAAAAAATTGTTTTCAATAAAAAGGGAAATTTATTGAAATGGTTTGAGATTGATATAACTTTGATGGATTTTGTTTTCAATAAAAATAGTGTTTTATTGAAATGGTTTGGAATTGAAATGGTTTGGCATTGAAATGGTTTTCATGGAAATAGTTTTCAATAAAAATGAGTTTTTTATTGAAATGGTGTTTTGGCATGATTGATGGGTATGGTGTGTGTTCATATCGCGTGTATAGGGCTTGGTTGAAATATGACCTTGTGCTCAGTTCCAAAGGGTTAATGGCACATGGGAAAATTGGGGCCTAGTTAAAATATGACCATGTGGTCAGGGCCAAAGGGATAATGGAACATGGGGATCAATTACTTTATGGAGAATTGGTATATCGAAAAGAAGCCACTCATGAGTATGGAACTCTCACAACATTTCATGAATGGTTTGTTTCATGGGTTGGAGAATGATTGATCATGCCAAAAAAGTGATTTTGTGAAATGGGTCTAAAGCATGATTGGTTTTTTTAGACAAATAACTAATTGAGAAATTGGTTTCAATTGTTCTTTGATTCTTTTGGTAACAAATGGTTTTGGAAACTTTTTTATATATAGTTATAAACTGCTTTTGAGAAAGTGTTTTATAAAAATTGTTTTTATATAATTATTACTAACTCTTTTATACTAGTGGTGTGATTAGGAAATTCATTGGGGAAAACCTACTGAGTTTTATACTCACCCTTGATTTGGCACATTGGTGCTTTTGGAGATTTCATGTTCTGGGGCATAGGTAAAGGTAAAGCATGTTATTGATAGTAGCTCGTGGTGATGCTTTGGAGATATTGTGGAGGTTGTAGCTTGTGGAGCAATGAGTCTTAGTGTCATTTGAGAGTCTTGAGTTTTTTATCTATGGTTCACATTGATACTTGGTTTGGTCATCTGCTATTGTGTTCTCAGATGTAGTTTGACATAAATGATGTTTTTTCAGTTGTCATTCAGTTGGTCATGCATCATATAGTGAAATTTTGGGTATGGTTGGTTTGTTTAATGGGTTATTTATTAAAGGGTAAATCATACCCTAGTAGTATTTGAAACCATCCAGCATTTATTGCCAGCCTTTTGTGTCTTGAGGATGTCACCTAATGCCTTATAATGACTCGTTGAGCTCTCAAGACAATGGGAATTGGCAGGTCATTATAAAAAGTAAGTTCTATTTTTCACAATATATTTTTTTATTAGTATTACATTTTCATATATTGTTTTCTATATGATTTATTCAATCATAAGTGGTCATTTGAATGATATTATTATTATATCACACAAAAAATTGACTTTTTAATTTTTAGTACTAATATTATTACAATAATGTCTTTCACAATGATGATACAATATTTTTTTAATTATTTGATTATTAAAATAAATAATATTAAATATTATAATATAAATGTAATTTGTAATTTTAAAGATAATACATTATTTACAAATATTAATATGATATGAAATGTATGTAATAAAATTTGTTAATTGAATTTGGATTTTTTTCTATTGTTCTTATATTCATTGATAACAATAGTGTTTAAACCTTAAAAAATTATATTTCATTAATTAAATATTTTATTAAATTATTAAACATTTAAAAAAATAGGAAAAATTAAAAAAAAATAATCCTTCTAAATTTTGATATCTCATTAGTTCTAATCAATTTTAGAGTCTTTATATATATATTAGAGAAATTATTGTTTATTATTTCATGTAATCCCAAATTTTCCCTTCACCACAATTTTAAAAAGGGACTCATCCATTCACAAACATTAATCACTATAAGATATTTTGATTGACTATATTCTTCCCAATTATATTATCCTCATACGATTCAAAATTATTTTGCATATGGTATAACAAAATATTAATTTTAAACACTTAATGATGTTATCATGGAGAAATGTTTAATTGGAAAGTTTTAACCTTTTCAATTTTAAATTATTTTTCACTTATACCTTATCCCCACCTCTTATAAAATGATTAATGATAAATATATTATCCTAAATATATTTTAATGTTGGTGTGTTGATGATATATTAATTATAAAATCATTCATTTTCAAATTTTATCATTAAATAGTGAAATCTTCATCCAGGGTGTGTTAATTCAGTGCCTTCAGTGATGATGGTTTTTTTGTTTCCCATTACCACAATAATGTAAATTTTAAATTCAAATTTAATTTTTAAATATGATCTAAATATATATTTATTTTCCCAATATTGGAGTATTATTTTAATTAGACTATGTTGTCTAAAACAAACTGACCATGGAAATAATGAAAAAAACATACCCTGAAGAATGGAACTAACAAAATATTTTAAATTAAATTGTTAAAAATGTAATTTTGATATCATTGAATGTATCAATAACATTATTATAGTTAATTAATCACATAATAAAACTCATCAGACCATTATAATTCTTTTATGGCTTTGTAAAGATGTCGTACTAGAGGTATGAGACTTACATATTAAAATCCATTTCGAAATCTGTTTTACAAAATTTGGATTTTTATATTTTTTATAGGGTATGAATTTTTATCCATATAATTATTCAATAATAATTT